>OZ026860.1:10824316-12266947 GCA_964023215.1 Eledona agricola
TCTTCAAGAAATTGACAAAAATTATAAAACGTTCGGTAAATTAAAAATCTGAATCTGGAAGAATTCAAGTGTTAATTATGGTTGGTTTTGGAAAATTATTTGAAATATATTGTTTTTTAAATTTTTTCTTGAAGGAATAACAAATTTATTTTTTGACGTTAAACTTGTAATTATCTTATAATGTTAAATTTACAACGCCAATTGATTGAAAACCAATTGAGATCTGATCTGAACACTTATCGTACGTTTAGTTTTGGTTGAATTATTTTCAAAGCCAATTATTTTGTTACTGAGTTATGCCAATTATGCCTTGAATAAATTTACATTCCGTTCAAATATAACTAATTCAGAGTTTCGGCATTTCGTTTTGGTGGAGGCTCTATCTCCCCACTGACTTGATTGTTTTAACGTGACACTGACAATAAATTTTGGTCATTGTACCCATTATTGTCCCATTTGCCGGTGCAATCGGTGATAATTTATTCGAGAATACAATATACAATGCTGCTGAATAGTCAACGAAACATTGGAATTTCACGGTATTACCAGGATAGAGTGGGTAGCCTATTTACCCGACATAGAAAATGTTTGGGGCAAATGTCGAGACAACTGAACACCCTCCCCAAGCCCTAGAAACACTTGAGTAACGAAGACGTTGTCAGAAAAATTTGACCCAGAACATGCCATTAGCGTTTGGAGAGGGTTTAAAAAATATAAGTTTTTTTAAATTACAGTTTTTTCCAGTATTCTTATTTTTACCATCTCATCTAATAATTAAATTTCCAGCTGAGCAACACGGAATCTTGTTTTAGGAAGGAAGAAAATGAATGGTTTTGTATTGTTGGTATTGCTGAGGACTATATTTCAATGAGATTAGTTTTAGGTGCTCCAAAATGAAACCTAGAACAATCAGTCACTACTGAATGAATATATTAAATAGGTTGGTGATATATCTCGGGTTCGAAGACCGTGCTCTACTAGAAGTTGCTTCGTTGAAAAAAATCCGACAAGTAACTGACTGCGATTAAATTGAGCGAAAAGAAGAGTTCTTCGTCCGGCTCCACACCGCCACTGATGATGTCTACCGCAGTCGTATACGAAACGTCTGCAATGATTTCGTCGGTATATTACGGTCATCGAGCTCGAAAAACCCCACTACTGCTGATAACACCGACCATGAAAGTCTACACTGTTAGTAATGTATTTTTTACGTCACATTAATCGTCATTGAAAGGAATATGTATTGCTGAATTTTGCTGAAATATTGTTTCCAGTCACTAAACTCTTTTTGTTTTTTTATAATATTTATTAGTGAAACAGTGCTATTCCTTTTACTAAGTTTCACAAACAATTGGAAGGGCACTTTTAGACTTGAAATATTGCAAGTATTGTGGATGAGTGGCAATTTCGCGGATATTCAGAGCACAGAGTTTCTATGCGGTTTGGTTTCAATGGGAGAGAAACGCGAAATGATGGGAGAAAATTGAGTATTTTCCGGTGCCATTTCCATGTCTGTCGTCGGTGATTAAAAGGGAGTGTCCTGCAGGCATAAAATCGTTATGAGACAGGAGTAACGATCGAAGGCGATTTTAAAATATTGATACAATGTCGTAAAGTGTTTACATTACTCAAATGCAATGCACACGATGTGAATTTTATGGTCCAATCATAATACACACTTACGGACATAACAAACGGCAAAAATAAAACAATAAACTATAACAATAACCCCCGTAGTCCGCACCGTAAATCAGAAGAGCGGAAATCGAAGAGAGATGCGTTTATTCTCCGAAACGCAAAAACACTATATCAAACTACAGCTTCCGACGTGTTTAGGGATAGGACGTTTTTATCGTCTTAATTCGAAAAATATTTCTTTAGCATTTCGGCTATTGATTCGTTTCTTACCGCCGACGGGATTTTTTCGTATTGAAAATATGACATTTTACAATTTCAGTCGGAGACGATGACCGGCGAAATCCTTAAGCATGAACTGATCGGTTCCGCACAAGCAGATTAGGCTCATCCGCAAAAATTTAAACGTTTCCAGCTAAAAAAGCAGTGCTCGAATTCTGCAATTCACAAGCGCGGAAATCGAGAAATTTATAATTAATTGAAGACAACTGCCACCACGAAAGCCAAACTAGTTTAAATATTTAATAATCAACACCACACCACACTCTGTTCAATTTTACAGAAAAATTTGTAACTAATGAAATGGTTAAACGGAAGATATAAATTAACACGACGTAACATTTATGCAAACAAAGATGGTTTGATTGATTCTACGACTTGTTTCTTTTTATTATTTATAATATACTAGCCTTAGTGCTGTCAAATTTTTGTTGTAACTGGTGCCCGAGGAAAAAATCGAACTGACTTTTGGGAGTCCAGGAGGAATGTCTTCATTTGTCAAAGCTATTACTATTTCTAGGTAAATACAGGATGATTCAGATCTTATTCAAAAAATATGGAGAGAACAACAAACCCATAGGTATACGATGGCGCAAAAAGAAATTGCAATACAATCAAATTCAAATTTAAGAGATTACTAACTTTTTTGCAGTAGCGACAGCAGTTCTGGCAATAGCGAGGGCATCAGTGAACCAGAAATGATTATTTAATGTATTTTTTTATAATTACATATCGTCTCTCGACTTCTAGCTACTTTCATAGCCTGAGCTTTATTATTCCTCTACGAAAGATTAGATTAGCGTTTTCCGGGCATTTCAAAAAACTAATAGAAATAATAAAGATTTTGCGCTATGCATTTTTGCGTTATAATTATAATCAACATAACATTTCTAAAATAATGTAATAAATGAGTTTTGAAAAGTGTTTGCGGCTGAGCTGGGCTAGCAGCTTACATTATAAATGACAGATTCGATAAAGTTACGTTTTGTGAATTGTTTTGAGTTTTGCGATGGTTTGCCCTGAGATCCTGAGGAGAAACTGTGAATGATTGAGTAACAAACATCCAAACTTTCGCATTTATAATATTAGTATAGATGATATATTGGGCAAAGATCGGGTAGAGGAAATGGTGCTGGGGAACCTCTTTTTACACTTGTGTAATGCGGTTACATTAGTATTAAAATCAATAGAAATATGTAACAGTACACAGCATTTAATTATTTTTAGATTTTAATACTTCTTGTAGACAAACTAGTTTCAGTTATGTAGCACATAGCACTGTAAATAAATAACAGGCAAAAGCACAAATTAGCATATTTGTCTAAAAATGTTCTAGTTTTTGTTCGGAAAAGAGTTACGTTGAATGAAACCGATCTTGAAACTTGAACCAAAACGCGTGTTGCACAATCAGCGCTCGTTAGCAATTTCTTACACAAGAGATCCATCGTCACCTCCACTGGTCTGGATTATCGAACCAGCGTCCAGTCGGTCTTTCAAAAACGGTGAATTGAACTATGCAGAAACAGCCGCGGACTCTTTTATTTATATGCAGCCATATTTCTAGCAGCGTAGCCTAGCAACGAATTCAGTTCCGCTATTTGTCATTTTCCGACGGCGTTTTTTGTCTGGACGCATTTTCCTACTTTTATACACAAAATGGGGAAAAGTCCAACGAGAAGGGAAATCAGTCGCCATGGAGATTGAATTTTTCATATACCCGAGGAAGCGTTTTCGTTATTCATTCACAACGAGTGGATATGTATCTCGTTTAATGGGTTTGCATATTTCGGACGCGTTTTTTCGAGGTGCAAGTGCAGCGCTTGCATTTAAATGAATCGGAAAAGCGGAGATGTCGCTGCGGATTGCAATTAAATTCGGGCGAGTGTAAACTGATTTTCATAATTTTCAGATTAAGAAGCTTTGTCTTGAAGCTTAACAAAATGTTAAGTCGGAAGTAGTGGTGATGAGCACGGTTGAACCGACACCGTAATATTCAAAGTTCAAAATTCTCTAAAATGTATAATTTAATGGTGGGTGGTCAAATGAGTACAAGTCAAAATTTTGCGTAAATGAGTATAAGCTATTTTTGTACGTATTTTAGGATTTCACATCGACGGGTCTAAATTGTATAAGTAAATTTTTTAAAAATATTATTTTAAGCAAATTCATAAGTAATTTAGGTCAAAAAAGTATTTCACTTTAGAAAAATAAAAAAGGTAGATCCCATACCTTTTTTATTTTTCTAGAGTGTAGACATTTTACATGTACAAATCATCACATTTGACAGGAACTGTAATTCAATAAATGAATGGAGAGAAGAAGAGAGATGGATTTTGTTTAAAACGAAAATTTTCATAAAATAAAAAAAGGATGCATTTTTATAATATAAAAACAAATTTGTATGTTTCTAAATTACTTCTTGTAGTCGTTGAACCACCCATCATAGAATTTAAAGCGTTTAAAAAAAAAGGAATTCTTAGCCGGCCATGGGATTTATCTTTTTATTAAATTTTTTAGAGAGTAAATGTTTCACATTGACGAATCATCACATTTGACAGAAACTGTAACTCAAAAAATTAATGAAACAGGGAAGAGAGATGGATTTTGATTAAAACAAACATTTTCATAAAATTAAAAAAAGGATGCATTTTTATAATATAAAAACACATTTGTATGTTTCTAAATTACTTCTTGTAGTCGTTGAACCACCACACATCATAGAATTTAAAGCGTTTAAAAAAAAAAGGAATTCTTAGCCGGCCATGGGATTTACCTTTTTATTAAATTTTTTAGAGAGTAGATATTTCACATTGACGAATCATCACATTTGACAGAAACTGTAACTCAAAAAATTAATGAAAAAGGGAAGAAAGATGGATTTTGATTAAAACAAACATTTTCATAAAATTAAAAAAGGATGCATTTTTATAATAAAAAAACACATTTGTATATTTCTAAATTACTTCCCAAACGTTAACGCAAAAGAAGCAAATATTTTAGTACCAAAACCATTTCCATTTGGCATAGTTTTGACTTGTAGTCGTTTGAACACCCATCATAGAATTTAGAGCATTACAAAAAAATTAATTCTTAACCGGCCATGGGATCTACCTTTTCTTAATTTTCTGTGTAGAGTGTAGACATTTTATATGTACAAATCATCACATTTGACAGGAACTGTATTTCGATAAATGAATGGAAAAGGGAAGAGAGATGAATTTTGTTTAAAACGAAAATGTTCATAAATAAAAACTGCAACTTTATAATAAAAAAACACAAGTTTCTAGGAATTCTTAGCAGGCCATGGGATCTACATTTTTAAATTTTTTTTAGAGTGTACACGTTGGCATATCATCACATTCAAATTTAACATATTTTGCGACAATGACACATTGACCTATTGAGTACAATCGTGACATTTCGTACATTCTGGCTGGGCTAAAAATTTTTGTTCGTAACGCACCCACTTGTTAGCTCAACGCACAGTACGTACACCAGAGTTGGTAATTAATTTCATAAAAAGTTTCAAAATAAAAGAAATATTTTCGGTGGTTGGATTTAGAAAAATTTCCCACACGAAACGGTCAAATTGTGCATTCCCAACAAGTCCCATATTAGATCAGCATAGAGCTCACGGTCCCGAATAACTAACTATAGTATAAATTGGCGAAAACCGTCGATAATGATAGTGTTCGCCGGTTCGGGACCTGGTGCGTTACTTCATTTCGCGTCGTTAAATCGGTTATCGCTGTGAATATTCTTAAGGTAATGAAGATTTTGAACATAAGAAGTTCAACATCGTGCCGGACCACCCGAGGTTTCCCCTCCATGTAATTAAAACTCGTATATAATCAGTATGTAAATCGTGGCCACGACCGCGGACCCTCTTTATTAATCCAATATTGACGTTATATTTAAATTATACACCCGTCTAGTATTGTGCCGCACAACATTGTTATTATTATAGCGAGAGCTAATTATTATCGGCTCGGATTCTGCGATAGGTAGTAGTGGTATATCACTACGGAAGACTTCTTTGTAATAATGACTTTGATTGCAATAGCACTGCTTAAAAAGCGGCGGCCAATGTGCGAAATCCGTCCAAAAGCTTTTCAAACTTGCCGAATTGCATGGTCTTCTAGAAAAAATAATTTCATATTAGGTAGGGTACACATAATTTAAGAAGCTTACTTGCATGACAGATAAGTAATTAATAAAAATGGGCTGATTTCTAAGTCATATCCAGTAATAAGAAATGTTTCATAAAGAAAGAACACATTTAAAGCATTATGTTTGGTCTAAGTTAACCAGTTTGGACCTATCGTTCCTTAAAAAAACAATCTTTAAAAAAATCAGCTGTAAATAGATAAAAATTAAAAGAGGTCATGGAATAACTTTGACGTTCTAAAAAGTGTAGCAAAATTTCGACCCTGAGTTGAATAATTCTGGGAGACAATACATACGATAAATTTAATATCTTGTTCAGGAAATTAGAGGAATTTACAGATCTTGGTTCAGACGTCCTTTGAATTTGACGAGATTTGAATGACAGCTGCTGCCAAACATTATGATTTGACAGAGTCTGTAATCTACAGTGTAAAAAAGCTAATGCTATGTTCCATGTTCTCCTGAGCCTCCGTTTTTATTTGTTGTTGATGCACGTTTAGTACAAAGTCCCGGAACGGTGAAATAACTTTATTATTTAAAAAGTAATTATTTCAAATTTGGTACGAATATATAGTTGCAAATAAAGAATTATTTATGATAGGTATTTTCATTTTTGTTCACCTTTGGTTTAACAGGAAATCTTTCCTATTTTTATGTTTTAAATGTAACACGCAATATATTCTTACATTTTCTGTATGTATTTGACGTATTTAGAATTGCGAAAGGTATAAAACTATTTCCATGATGTTTATTTATCCAAAATGAGTCACAAAATCAATTTATCGATGGAATATTTAAAAAAATAAGTTAAAGTGCAAGAGGAATTAAATTAATTAAAGGGTTCCCGAACTAGGAATATGTACCAAATTGTCATAAACGAAAGACTAACAAACATTTTGTTCACTCAGAGTGGTGTTTTATATCTTCAAATCATTTCTTCTAAATAACAGCTTTAAGTTGAGCTTTTCAATTTCTTTAAAGTTTTCACTCAACCATTTACATCGGGTATTTTGATTTGATGCCCTTCATGTAAGTTTACGGTTTTCAGCTATTATATTTTTCATTCCAATGGAGATGTGCACCTTTGAGTTTGCCAGGTGACTTCTTTAAAAACTGAGTCAAAATGAAAATTTTCCCCGAAATCATACGGATTGAAACATGGCTCAAAAACAACCTCAAAATGCATGTGAGGACTTTCGGTGGATTTTAAACAATAGATACACAGTATCCTCTATTTAGTCTATTATAAAAAAACATGAAACTGCAACTATTAATCATTTCTGTAAGACGTCCCTTTTTCGCTCCATTTTGGACTCTTTGACGGAATAAGTCGACCTTCAAAAAAATATATTTTTCGTGATTTATAGTCTCTGAAGTATGATGTTATATAATTTTTTAGCAAAAAAGTATGTCCGCAGTAGTGGACTCCATGTAATATTTTTCTTTTGTTTAGAGATATGTTCTTGTATCATAAGAAGACGAAGAACCGCTGGTCATCAGAGTTTTATACATTTTGTATTATGGTTGTAACAAATGAATGGATTATTTCAAGGAAAAGTGTGAACAATAAAAAAGGCTTTTTGGAGTTTAAATCAAATATTGACAGGAGCGTTGATAAATATTAGCGGAAATAAAGAAAATAAAAGGGGCAAGCTACGTTCAACTACAACACCAAGTATCTTGAAAAAAATAAGATAAACTGTTCTTAGCTTAGTCATGGAAATTTATTTCCTTAAAAGACGGCACAAATTTGCTCGCTTTTTGAAAAGATTCAAAGACTGTTCTTCAGTTCTAGATATTGTACATTATTATTATTATTACAACTGCCTCAGAAAAAAAACCAGACTTCTGCAATGCGATAAAGAGAAACCCTTTGCTGCTAGCAGGTTTCCCAGACTTAAATCCTACTAATCACCAAGCGATTATGTGATGTGTTCGATTCTGCATAAGCAAAATCCGTCACAATACACGTACGAACTTCGCATTTATATGCAGACTCTCAACATCGAAATAAAAAATACGAAAAATTTGCACAAATTAAATTTGCAGGTTTAACCAGCCGAATGAATCCTAATGCGTCCTAAAAGACCGCGAGCTAGATTAAATGTAGTGAAACAGTACATTTTTATTCAACAACATGCAGATTTTAATCGCTGGACTGAATCGGAAGATTTGGACTGGAAGAAAGTGGGATTTAGGAAACCAACAGATTTAGTTCGTCAAAAAATGTCTTGAAGTGTGGGGCCCTAATTGAGCATCTGTGGGACATCCTTCAGAAAAAGTTAAGGATTTGTCCGTCCCTGAAAATTTAAAGCAGCTTGGAGAAATCCTCCAAAAGGAGTGGAACAACCTCTCATCGTAACAAATTTGGAACCAATCGTATTGTTATTTTGTTTAAACAAGCCTAATTATTTGTTTTCTTAAATATTGAAATTACTTTAATATAGCGCGTGTCTAAAAACACGCTCATGAAATTTTAATGTAAATTTGTCATCAAAACCATATCTAAACGCCGATTTCGTACAGTAAAGTTTGGTCATTTGTAATATTTTTTAAATCGCAACCAATTTGCATAATAGTTTGTAAATTAGCAAGACGTCAAGGCACGTTGCGCATTTACCAATTTCGGCGGTAGGTATCGACCGAAAATCGCTTGCCGCCGATAAAAAAATCGTTATGGAAAAGTACACAATAGGCAGACGATTGCAAATTATAGCAGCGAGTGTAGGCCAGTTTTTGTGAGAGAGGCGGCCTTCTTTGAACCACTTGCATACATATCTACCAACATTTAAATAATTTATATGTATGTACGCATTCGAGGATCACTTTTTCAATTCCGCCGCCGAACAATGAGGGCGACGGAGACGGATGACGGAATCTGACGGAAACTCGCTCCCGCTGACATCCTAGAAGGAGACGGAGACACTCGAGACATTCAATTGTAAGAAATAAGTACATTGGATTTATTTTGTAACGATCAGGCGGCGAGTTTGCAGAACTCATTTTTATTTCAAATCGTATACATTATACGCGAACGCAATTATAAAACGCAATCCGACAAAAAAATCGACGACGGACACAATGCCGAGCCAGAAAACCGCCAAAAATTTATAAAATTCCACCGGCTCCAGTTCACTTAATTAATTGCAATTAAACCGACTCACGTATCACCCACCGACGGCTTAAATTGTGAAATTCAGATCTTCGACTGGAAATTAACAATCTGCTTCGGTTTGTGTGTCTACAACTTGTCTTTTTTCGTTCCCATTTTATAAACCGCACCACGTTCTCGCCAAGTAAAATGATTTCCGTCGTCAACTCCGGCGATTTTGCAAACTGCAATATATTCTAAAAGTTAAAAATCGCGGAGCGAGACTTTTAAGCTCCCGGCGAGATTAAGTAGAAAAGTTGCGAAGAAATATTAATGTACAATGGCAATATATTTGAAGGGGCAAAAATTTCGTTCGACTGGTCAACTAACCCAATTATACGCAACCGATAACGTCGTTTTAGATCTTGTTAGATAAGCATTGGTGCATTATTGTATGGAGTGGCCGGAGAAGAAGTTTAACAAAAGATCCGTGCTATAGCCACCAAGATGAATGGGGGAACGGCTCGATTAATTACCGAGATCACGATTTGGACCGTATCGCCGTTCTCATCTGGGCTCTTCTTCTTCTTGATGCTGAGGACGCGGCCACCACCTACGCATTTTGCATGCGAGATATGGACGCGATAAACCACTCTACCCTGTTGCCAATTCCTGATCCTATTCATTCTACAAGTACAAGTTTATCATCCGTCAGTCGAAGCCTCAACATTTCGGACACATTATACATGTTCGGGTGTTTGTCGTGAAAATGAGCGATGTAAAGCGAGGCAAGAGATGGACGTGGGAAAATCTCGGCGTCGTCAATCCGTGTTCGGTTGAGGTATTTTTTTCAGTCCCGTTGTATAATGAAAGCGTTTTCCAGGTTTTTCAGCGAGGTACTTTATGTAACGCCAAGAAGGAAACGTATGTACCTAGTGGGTTAAGCTGGCGTGCAATCAACGTTATTTATTTTCTATTTATTCGCAGTGAAATTCTCATCAATGTTAATTGCCGATAATAGCCGTCCCGACCATTCTTTATAGTTATACCAATATATAACCGTGCCATTTTACGATCTCCGCTACAAGAATGCCAGTGACATTTACATTTTTCACCGGAACCGTTACATCACCCCTCTTCCGTATTTGGTGACCATCAATCGACAATTATTCCGCACTCATGCCGGTATATTTAGCGTTGTTTGTTGCGCTGAATATCATCAAACTCCTCTAACTACCAGTCTTCCCAGAAGAAACCGATCGGTATCGGGGCAGGCGATTTATGGCCGCGACTTGCTGAAATGCAAAATTAATAACAATCGCTGAAGGCCCTTCGAAAGGAAATGAAGAGAGGCGAATGGGAAAATCGGACAGTAGTCAAAGCTACTTCGTTACCGAGCCACGGATCTCCATGCGGGTACAATTACATTTGGCATTCGTGCATAATTATACGAGCAATGAGTCCATAAATTTCCCCAACTTGATTTACGGCGACTACTGTTTTTATTTATATGCCCATTTCCATAAAAAACAATCACTTGAAACATTTCTTTCTTCTCGCGCAAAATTTGCATTATCTGTGCGATTCGCACTGGTGCATTGCAATTGTAGGCGAGATTCGGATTCATCAGTTTACATCAGAAAATAGTAGTTTGAAATATCATCGTGTCATTATTTTGTAACCAAGAAGAAGAAAAAGACAGAATTATTATTAAAATCCAACAGCATTGTAGAAATCCGAGAAAATAATATAAGAATCAAAAATTTTAAAAAATCTAAAATACATATAAGAGTTCGAAAGAGTGTTTTTCGGTTTCAAGTTCAAAACTTGTTGTAATCTTCTCCTCATTTTCCACATGTGGCGATACCCACTCTATCAGCTGTTTTGTCTTAAGTTATTTATTCAGAGTTGGGCAAAAGTCCTGTGCATTTGAATAGCTTTGTAAGCTTTTTTGCAATGGCTGATTTATTTATAACATTTTAATTTTTTACCACTTTTCGTTTAACACCAAATGATGCCTACTTATTTTTTTAAATGGGCCACCCAATTTATTTTTACATTTTCGGATACAGAATAAAAAACTACATTGAGAAATATTAACATAACTGTATTTATTCTTACGGAAGCAATACAAATAAATAAATAAAAAATCGGATGACGCAAAATCAAAATAGGTATGCATGTATTATGTATCTTTGACAACCAATTCACGACCACAAAAAAAATTGTGCTCCGTGATATCATTATATCACGGAGCACAATTTTTGGATTGTATCATTATACAATCCCCCAAATCACAAGTCATCTATATGATTGTAATTGCTGGAAAAAATGTCTAATTAAAAATAAAAATATATATGGTGTTCCATTTAAAGAACATGAGTAGCAGGCATTTTCCGTCAAAGGAAAAGTAAAGAAAAATTAAAATATTATAAATAAATCAACCAATTGCAACTATATTTTCTTACAAAATTTGAAAAAAAGCATTTAAAATAACAAGTGACTTTAAATGACAACTTGTTTTATTTGGTATGACCTGGCAAAGAGCACGATCCACAAATGTATATGGAAGTTAGCTTCTGGGATTGGTCAGATTCAAAACCGTAGGTACTAAGCAAAAAATCTATAAAAATGTATAATACCTATTTTTATATCTACTAAACAAAAAACCTATAAAAATGTATAATACCTATTTTGATATCGGTATTGAAAATAAATTCCATACATTTCATATGAGAACCTAGTTCTGAGACAGCCTGTAAATAAATTAGTCATTTGCAACTCTATATTCTTACCAAATTTGTGAAAAAAATACCATTTTAAATAACAACTCTATATATTGTTTTGAGTAACTATTATGTTTCTTCTGGGCCCGAGTAGTCTCAAAAAGCCCATTTCGGTGAGGAAACTGATATCTTGGACTCTCCTATTTATTGCTATTTCAGAACTGGGTATTATATTTTAGTTTTGTCTTGCCCCATATAATTGAATTTAAAAGTGTAACTGCTGTCTTGCGTGTTTTCCGTTCTTTTATGACTTCATCTGCTGTTCCTTGTTGTGTGACCGAAAATTTTGACCTTTTTATTTAGGCACATGATCCAGTATCAATTGTATCAATTTTATTGTCAAGATCTGGTCGAAGACAAACATTGCGAATAAATTATTGCTTTGTTCCTGACACTTTCTTTTCCATGTGTGCAATGTTTGATCGTAGAAGATATAGTTGGAGAAAGACAGCATCCCCGTTTAAACCCCTTATTAATATTAAATCTGACATTTTTTGTAACGTAACTAACGCGGGTAAAAAAATAATTCATAGTGGGTCATAGAATCAGTTTGAAAATTACTAGAGTGTAGTTGGAAAAATTCGAATTTATATTGACAACCGTTTCACACGATGTCATAAGACACGATACATGATACACGATACATGATACACGATACATGATACACGATACATTAGTGTTGTCTTTTTAAACAAATTTTAACTTTAGACGTTGTTTGGGCATCTTTTTAATTGACAGTTCCTGTCAAATGTCATGATATGTGAATAACAAACATCTTCACTATAAAAAGTAAAGCAAAAGCTATATTCCACACCTAGTGAGAATCTCTTATTTAGGCTCTTCATAATAACGATTTGGTTGCTTTAACAGAAAAAGCTTCGTTAGTGTATGTAATATAAAAAATCGAATCTTCAGAGAACAATATATATACATGAAAAAGTAGTTAAATTTTGATTTTTCTTCACTGGTTCAATTAAATCCAAGCGAATTTAAATCAATCTGAATTAGTTTACTCGTAGAAGGATCGTAAAGAATTTATAATCTTGAGGATAGTATATGCACGATCTAGATCCGACTAAAGAAGAAGAGTAGTTTTGGTGTAACATTTTGAAATTCCACCAGTGGCCCCACTTAATGCCCTTAGCCTTATTCCGCTATACACTGCATTGGTATGAACACGAGCGGCCTGTTAATTTTCCTCCCTTGCGGGATCAAAATAAGAAGACATAAATAACAGGTTCCTGTTATAATGACGTCACGTCCGGAACTCATTATTTCCCGCGTTATTTCAACTCGCACCCTTAATATCTTCGCGTCTTCTTTAGACTACTAATAACCGGAGGCGGCGCTCGGCCACTATTTATAATTTAATTAGTGGCGCCCGAATAACTCGATTAGACTTTTTCGAAAAGGGCGCGGATGTGCTGAATGAAGAGCAAAACCGAAGAGATTTATTTCTCGGAACAAATGTGATTTACGTATCCATTATTTCAGGCGGAGACGCGATAATGCCGAATTCTCTACGACTTTACAGCTACTTTCAGCGATCGGACGTCAGCCACTTGAAAATATGGAAGAAAGTTGAAAATTGTAACATTTTCCGGCTCGAGCACTTATTATTATTATTAGTATTATTACAGATCAGTGTGGACTTTCTAAAAAGATGCAAGTACCAACCGTGGAATTAAGCAATTAGCCATTAGCTCAGTCTGTAATTTGAACCAACCAACTTGTAATTATTGTTATAAATAACTTTTACAAAATCTTGGAAGATGATTAGGTTTGTCTAATTGCAAACGCAACCAATTTGACTAATCGTAATTTGTATCTCTGAAACCTGAGCATCTTAAATTCATTTTGCTTCAAGATTTCGTATTGTGCGATTTTTTTTGTGCGATAAATGTGTTCGATGATTTATTGAATGTTGATTTTTTCATAATATGTACATAACGGTTTTGTTGTTGCAGTTGCGAGTTGAGTTGCAGATGAAGTAGGAGTGGATCCGAGTAGGAGCCTTGAGGGATCGCACTCGTCACATGTTGTGTAATAGAATGTAAATGTATGCAAATTTAGCAACAATAAAACAACGATAAACAAGATAAGATTCTTATATTCCTAGAAGGTAACCACTAACTGTCAGCTTTACCTAATTCATTACAACTGTTGCATTTCACAGCGAGGACATTTGCACTTATACGGTAAACTCTGAATCGCTTGTTTTTGCTGCTAATCAGCAATCGGTATTTATTCTTCGTCATTATTCCGAAATCTAACTGTTGTGTGAATGTTTTGTGTCAGTTCTCGAAAACGTCCTATCCGAAGAGTAATGAGTACGGAGGTAGTAGTACCGAACTCGTGTCCAATTTGTTCAGCCAATTAACAGACTGTCAGCGGTGTCAGTTCTCTGTGTAATTACCGCACCTGTTCGGTCAGGTCAGGTCCGGTCAGGTCTGAAGGGCAAACGTACGATCTGCTTCAGTCCGCTTAATTAGTCCAGTCCGGAGGGAAAAAGCGGCGGACCTCATTGACATGCAAGTTCGGTAAGAAGAGCGGCTGTTTTAAATATCTGATGCCGAAACAGAACGCAGACAAAACTAGCGTCCGGTATGAAGGATTGACAAAAAGCGGTCGCGCTACCTCTGATTGATAGGTGACAGGTCCACTAGACGGCGGACAAAAAGTCCGCTGTGTCTCCGTCGTGGCCGTTGCACGGTGCTAATTAGGCATTATTATTCGACATGGAAATCCTACCCACTTAATTACCCATATGGAGTAACGAGCCACGGCTGGTACGTCACAAAAACTCAATTAATCGGTACTTGATCCTGAACTAACATTCCGGTTGCTCTTTATAAGGACTAACGTGGTGATGAACGGACGATGATTGTCTTGCAGAAAATGCAACGAGGAGACGTTTCGTCATCTACGCACCCCAGATGCATACGCTAACATGCAAATAAGGAATCTTGCTAAATGGGATAAGTCGTTGCCAACCGGCAAGGAAGTTGAAGATGAGAAGAATTTGCCTGGAAATGTGTGAAGTCGTCTCGGACCTCAACAGCTCAGTCAAGTCAGGTTGAGGCAAGACCCTCTACAAGAACCGAAAAAGAAACAACTTACACACACTGCTGTGTTAAAATGTATTGTTTTAATTTTTTATAGGTTTATTTTCGTTTGGATGTGTTATATATATACAGGCTGAACCACAGATAGTTGCCAAGAAAAAATAGGCTGAAACTATATTGAAAAACGACTAAAACGTAGCCAGAGCTTAAAATATATATTTTTTGCGTTTTTTCCTAAAAAACATGCTTTGTTATGTCACAATATTCTCTATTTTTTGTTCATTACGATAAAAAATAAAGACATTTTCGAATTCTACATTAAACTTCCTAGAAGTAAAAAGTGTTTTCATTGTCCTTAGACTCCAACTAGTACCTTTCGTAACTCCCCAAACATTAAAACTGATGAAAATGGGAATTTTTACACTTACGCCACAACATGTTAAATCTCATAAAAACTACGGCATTTCTTCAGCTTTCTAACGGTACAGGAAAATGAAAATTATCATTATTAGGTATTATTAGGTAAAATTTTCAACTTTTATCTTGAAAAACACTTCCCAAAAAGTTTTCATGTTTCGGGTGTTACAGAAAATACTAAGTAGTTGAGAGTGGAAAGACGGTGAAAACACTTCTTACTTATAAGAAATTTAATGTAGAGTTCAAAAATGTCTTTATTTTTTAATATTGATGACGTAATCAAAATTTACGTTTAACATTTAAAAAAAATTGAAATGACGCATTGAGAGAAATGACATAACAAAGCACATTTTTAAGTCAGAATTAGCGCATTTAAAATTAAAAATTAACGTGTCCGAGCGTTTTTTCTGTCGCTCCCTATAAAAAAGTTATCGAATTAGTTCCAACCTTTTCATCCACATTGTATGTTATACAGGCTGTCTATAAATTATTGAAAAACGGCAAGCCGCAATGAGATATATTACAAATATTGAAATAAGAACATGTAAGAGACACTAAATTCACTATAAAAATTTCATTTATAAATATCCAACAATATAAAATTTGACACAAGAATTTTTCCGCTTCATACATACCGAGTGACTATAAATGAATGACCGAAATTAAGTGGATTGGCAACACTGAGTAGTTGGCGCAACAAGGTACTGCTTGTCACTTGTCATATAATTTTTTAGGTTAGGTTAATTGACATTATTAAATAGATCTCAAAATAACAAATTTTACTAACACGAATTACAAATAAATTTAAAGGTGTTCGAAGTGTTGGCCTTCCTTGTTGTAAATAACGTTGAACTCTATTGCTTAACATTTTTGAAATTAAAGAGGGCTATGTCAACAATGTTGCCACTTTAAAACTTTAAATCTGTTACCAACCTAATAAAATAATTGTCAATCATTAATAGTCACTCGGTATTAATAGTATAGATACTAATCTGTCATTTGAACTACATTTTTCTTAACTACAGTTACTACAATTTACTCGTTCTTTTAGTCTCTCATCAGTCTACAAATGTTGCAAATTATTAAAAATAAGAAGTCATAAAATCTCTCGAGAGAAAAAACAGATTCATAGTTTTTTGTAACATTTTACAATAAAAATTTTATTTTCACAAATGTATTATTTATGAAAACGCGAATTGGTTATGATCACCGATCATGATATTTATATCGGTGTTCAGAAATGATTGTCCGCATAAAATTTTATAAGGCAATCCAACTTATGCGGTTGACAACAGATTTTGCAAAAATCCCCAAATTATTTCTATGCATTTCCTTTAATTAAATATTCATTTAATCGAAGGTATATTAACGAAAAAAATGTTTATTGACTATAATAAATGTTGAAAGTGATTCCCCCTAGCTTTGGTCTTCTGTAAAAGGCATTTTTACCAAATTTCTCACCTAATTAGGTAGTACCAGCAATTCGTTACTTTAGTAATTAATTTAATAAAATATGGAGTGTAACCAATAGTTAATTACCTTACACGAAAAAAACTGTGGTTATGTCGGAGACAATCATTTTGGAACGCCAAATTGCCATAATATATTCGGACTACCCTAGATTGGGAAAAATTCTTCCTGATTTTATAAAAATGTTTTATTTCTTACAGAAGGGCCTACGTACGCTCCTCCAGATTAATTAATGTTTCTAAGTCTGACTAACATTTCAGTCGGATGCAGGTGACAATATCATCATAATTGTTGTAAAACATCTGGAGTTTAAATTCATTCTTTCAAACCACTTTAAAATCCTTGACTGTCTGTGTTTTGCTTCGTAGTCGTTTTTAGTACTCATTTGAACCGTTCTCGGAATGAAACAAAAAAAAGTCTTTTATGATTTAAATTATATTTTATTTATCGACATATTTGTTTTTTTTCAACACATTTGGTACAATAATGCTCGAGAGCCAATATCCCGTATTAAAAGTTTGTTTCCGTGAGGTCTGCAAAATATTGTTCAGCCGCGTCTGAACTTGAGGGAGATCTTTGTCCGCCAAGAAATCTTTTACATTTCGAAAGGGGCTATATTTGGCGTATAAGGCGGATGTGGTAGGATTTTGTAGCCTATTTCGTTTAATTTTTCCATAGTAACTACGCAGGTGTATACTCTTAGGCACCACGCGCACTGAATCGACTCGGACCGGTCGGATCGGCACGGCACGATCGGCATGTTTTGGTATACATGAAATTAAATGAGGGCCCGCGCACTGGATCGGATCGGTCGGTTCAGACCGGTCGGATCGTCTCGGCATCGGCAGAGAATGATCGAAGAGGCAAAAACTGCCGAAAGGTCCGACGGCTTTCCGCATTTCGGTCCACATCTACAATTGTAAAGTAATCTGCAAATGTAAATATGCATCCAAAAAATAGCCGTGCCGCCTCCACCACCATAAGGTGATCAGCATAAACACTCTGTATTAAGAAAAAACCACCACGATACAATTAAACTGTTATTAATTATCCGATTTTAATCATTCAACAACCACATAAGACATCTAAAAGAGCATATTTTTTATTATATTTTTATATATTACATATTAAATAAATTGTTGTTAAAAACGAACTGTAATAAATGAGCTGATGAAATCACCGAAGGTGCCGACTGCCGACAGTGCCGATTGTGCCGATTCAATGCGCGGTATACGCTGCCGTGCCGATCGTACCGTGCCGATCCGACTGGTCCGAGTCGATTAAGTGCGTGTGGTGCCTTAGACTGCCCTCCTCAATAGTTTCCTTTGGCATTCCAAAAAATTGACATCATCATGATATGCTTGTTCATCAGATATTCCAGCAGTCTTAGCAATCTAAGAAACCTTTAATCAACCATATCAGAAAACCAATTTATGGATTTTTTCGGTGATTTCTCCAGATTTTGCTCTTTTTGGTCTTTTAGACTCTCCCGGCCCTTAAACTTCGTAGTTCATTTCGAAATGGTTGAAAATTAAGCTGAAAGATCCTCCAATGTATCTTTCAAGTCAGCATGAATCTTTATTGCCGATCAACCCTTCTTTACGAAATACTAGCCCTTTTTTCAAACGGCTCTAAGAACAAAACTATTTCACGGAATGACATAATATTTGAGTCAAAAATTTGGTTGCCGTAAAAACTTAGAATTTAAATAGCACCCAATCTATCATTCCGAGAACTTGTCAAATTACCCTCGTATTTTAAAATTGAGACGTTTATACCAAAATTTCCTTTACTTGGATAAGTCTTATGTGTCTTGATACAATTCACTACACTGTCAAAACACTACCTTACCATAATACCATTTAAAATATATATCATAATATATCATTTGTTATATCATAATAATTTAGGGGACGATATTGTATTAAAATAAGTAAATTCAAAGTGAAGAGCACAAAATATCCTCCAATTGCAGGTTTCACTTGGATGTGAATGTGACATCTGTTTCAGCGTTTAAAGTACCGTTTGTTTGAGACATCCAGACACTTCACCTAACAGACTTTTTTGCTGAAAACCCATTGCTGCATGCAAGTATGTGTGTTTTTTCAGGTAGCTGAAACGCTTCGTCCTTGATATCGTCCAGCATCAATCCTGCGTAATTTTTCATTTTTAATATGTATAATTATGTAAAATGCAAGTCTCGGCATCTCCACTAACTGCACATCGCCTCTCCGCATTTCGTATTCTCGTTGTCGATGCAATAAATTAAATTTTTTCCGACGACTTTATGAACTGTTACGTTTGCAAGACATAAATATCACTCATTTAAACGAGTTGAATGGCATCTGCCTCATTTTAAGGGCTGCATTCGTCGGTAAAAACTCGTGCAGCTATGCAAGTACGTTTTTAATAATCAATAATCACGCTCATTAATTATTTTTATATGTGCTCGATCATTTCATCGAACCGTCCACATATTTACATTTTAAATTACCTTATTCACATCAAACGAATACCGGATCACGACGAGAAAAATTCGTTTTATGCAGTCGCATTCAAAGAAACCATATTCATAAAAGCGTGATCGATTGAACGCTATTTATTTTTATGTAATCAATAGAAATGGCGCTACCGAGAATCGAAATGAAATGGAACACTCCACTTAACGACTGTGTGCACATTTTATAAACAAAAATTCAAAAAAACAAAACCATTTGAAACGATTACTAATGGATTGTTGAATAACACATTTTTAAAATAAAAAAACCGCCTCAGGAGTCTTTTATTTTATTTTTTACAGTGTATACATTAAAAAATGCCAGTATGACGCCTATGAAACTTAACCTCAAATTATTTACTCGGTGAAATTTCAAAATGGCGCCGAAACCACTAAACTGAAACCAATCCGAAACACTGATAATGTGGAAGTTAATTCACAATCCGTGTTCCATACCCATTGAAATTGTGGAGCACTCCGGCACTAGAAATGCCGCGAATATCCTTCATAAACAGTGAAATTTCTAGAATGCGAGTCGCATACTAAGCGTCGATTGGAAAAAAATGACATTTCGAGACTGGTTTTTGTCGGTGATTATTCCAAACGGCGACCAATAAAAAGTCCAGTTTTCTAGAGTGTTATCGGTAATAGTAGGCCGCGGAGAAAGCTCCACGCCCACTTTGCATATTGGTTGCCATTGGTCCGTTTACACTCCTACGCGGCGGCGGATCGCATTAACGACTACTCCTAGGGAGAGCTGCGATATTTTAAATTTTATGGTGAGGAAGGAGACGCGGAATGGAAGAAAGGCGCGAAGGGGACTGGAGATAAGAAGCGTGGGGAGGTTGGACGATCGTAAATCCCCCCAATTTATAAACCCCGCGCTAAGAAAAACAATGACAAACGTACGTCCGGTCTCAAACCACACGCACATTGCAACCAATAAACGATGCCACAGACTCGCGTTTATACATAATTAGCTTAAATTAGCCGTAATTTATGTGTGTGGAATTTAATTAAGGTGTGAATAAGCTAGAAATTATTAAATTATTCCACAAAATATAGAAATTACGTGGCTCTGATTAGATGAAATAACGGTAGTGTGTAGCTGACGGATGTTTTGGTAAAATTGTAATAAAGTGACTGCTGTCGTCTTTGATTCATAACAAAATTTAAATGAACAGTAAATGTAAATACACACTAATTCCCCGCACCTTTACTTCATAAGTAATTTACTGTTTTAGAAATAAGTGTGAAAAATGCAAAAAAGTTTGTCTTAATGGCGTACGCAACTGAAGTTAATTGTTACCAAATGACAAGAAATACAAAAATTTGCACAATTGTGTATGTTTACTTTAAGCCCCATCACCAGGTCTGGTCTAAATTGACTCCTCTTGAAATACGAGGGAAATTTGTAAAGTTTGTAAGGAGCAACTTGTGTTTTTCAGTTATTTTTGTTTTTTAATATGCTCCCCTTGTGTATTCAATGCACTTCATCTATCAATACTCCAGTTCAATCCCGGAAGCTCACAAATATTGTTTAAAAGTTGCTAAAAATTCTTTATATCATACAAATCGCTCACCACTAAAGAATTTTAAAATTTTAGGTACATACAAGCCAAATTTTTACACACCACTTGATTGTGATATAATGCATCGTTCTCCGCACAAGTGTTTAGCAAAAAAAAATTATATTTTTAACGTATATATTTAATGAACGGGGAAAACAAAACGATAAAATTATGACTGAAATACGACGCAATTGGCAGTTCAGAGTTCAGTTGCAAAATAAAAGTTCCTAAATTACAAATAGGTCTCGATGGCCTCAAATCAATACCGTAATTTAAATAAGTAATTTAAATTTTGGTAAGTAGGATTACCACTTTTATATTTCGTTATAAATAATGAAATAATATGACAATTTAATTTGATGATCCATATTTGTAAAAATAGTAAGTTTAATGTTATTAATAATGGATATTCGAAATGTTAAAGTACATATTGATTTGAGATCATCGACGTGTTCGTATGGAGCGATAACACACAGCACACTTTAACACACAGCGACTTTAACCATTTTAAAATTATTTTAAAATTCAAATTAAAGCATACAGAAAAAAAATCCCTGTACTCTGTAAAACAACAGAACAAAAGCTGGATTCTCTGGCCTACAGAGAATATACCCCTTTTTGTACGCTCTTTATTGTCGCCACTTATAACGAGCGTTAAAAAAACGAAGACTAAGTAAGCCATGGTATAACTTTAATTTTTTTAGTTAAGTTAGGCGGGGAATTTTTCAAATTGCTCACAGGGTAAGTCACACTTCCACTTCCACTCAAATTATTTAAATATTATAGAAAGAAAGCTATACATTTCACATCACATCAATTTCAGCAGTGAAGCTTTACAACAACAAGCACAAAGGTAAAAATTAATTTAATTGTATAACACTTATATGAATTAAAAAAAAGTTCCATAAGACATATTTTAACGAGCTTTACCGGTCGTTATATTTACTATTACTATTTTTTCTCCTTCGCATTATTTATGCAATTTTTAATTCAAAATTTGCAATTTTAAAATTTGGGGAATTTTGCACGGGTTGGTTGACAATTGTCAAAATTGAACCTTTATGTTAAAATACAAATAACAGCTGGCGATGAAATTAATTTTCAGCAAAATATTGTGGTAAGGAACCTATCTAGAATTAATTGCTCAAGGCACATTCAACGTAAAGATAATGTTTATAATAACTGGAGAAAATTAAATCGAAAAGTTTGTAACGTTTTGTGTTGGGGTTTACTTTTACGTTCAAATGACATTTCTGATCATAAGATACCACCTTTAAAAAACTAAATTACACTAGTTCGAATACTGAACTCAAAAAGCTATTAACGCACTCAATTGAGTGCTTTAACAGCTTTGTTACAAGGGCGTCGTAGAAAAAATAAATCTAAAATAGAAAAACAATCTTAGAATAAATAACGTTTCGCTTTGAGATCGAAAGAATTTGTATCATACTTTCGTACTAAACGATTTATTTCTTCCCGAAACGAAAATATGATCTTCTGGGTGTATCTAAATTTGACAAGTATTTAAAACAGTAATCTGACTAACAAATTCTACACGCATAAAATGCTACATATTTTTGGAATTATAAATATTTAAATCGCCATACTTGCGAAAGTTTTTTGTTGGCATATTATTTGAATATTTTATGATTTTGGCGTGAACTTCCTCCAACAATAATGTTTCTGAATCATGCACAGTTTCGTTTAGAACAGAACCTAAATCATTGTTGTATTACTGCCAGATAAGATCTCGAGTAATTTCGTGTTTGCATGAGAAGATCCATGAAGAATAATTACAAACTTTATACCATTCCCATAAAACATATGTCATGACAATTTGTATGCGTTCC
The DNA here is from genome assembly GCA_964023215.1 of Eledona agricola. NCBI lineage: Eukaryota > Metazoa > Arthropoda > Insecta > Coleoptera > Tenebrionidae > Eledona > Eledona agricola. Next base: position 10,847,145 of record OZ026860.1, read on the forward strand.
ACACTTAACACTTAAAAACAAATTTCTGCACTTATATGCGACGAGATAACAAAGCGTGTGTTAAATGAAAGCGGTTGCAGAATTATTGCAAAGATGAATATTAGAGATAAAGGCGCAGCCTCCGCGCGCGGCAAATCATTATTACTTCACATATAAGTCATGTGATTAATTATTCATTGCCCAAACTAATTAATCTTAATAATAATTTCCAGCATGGTAGCGCGATATTAGATTTCGTGATGTAAGTGGCATTAAATCGTCGCTAAGTGGTACTTGGGAATATTTAAAGCGGTACGTAACGGCGCATTTCTCAATAACAATTAGCGACAATCGGCAATGCAATAATTTTTAATGCGTTTTTCGATATTCGTGATAAATGCGATAAGTCGGGCGAGTCGACTTGAGATACGCAGCATCAGGACGATGACTGACAACAGCTTGATTTATTTCAATTAATGGAAATATTCACCCGTGTGCTTATACGGACCACTTTTTGCTGCCTATCCCACGTAGGCACCAAACCAGAAAAATGCCGCATTGCTGAACGATCCGACTGCATAATGAAATGAATAATTTCGACTCGGCTCGTGATTATCAAAGATAAGACCCCCATTCCGTCATAGGCAAATGACACGAGCACGGGGGTGGTAATTGAGCAGCCCTTATACGCGACACATGTTTGACAGCCCCCAATTACCAACAATTACGTCCAATCGGCACGGAACCATGATCCCGGCATGGATTATTCTGTTAAAGAAATGACAAGTCCGGTCGTACCTTTGTGCCAACTACAATTACAAGCAAGAAAGAATGTAACGACACAGGAATTCTGCGTTTCTTGCCGCCGATATAAATACTCTATTGGAACTGTCATTCATTTCTCATATTGCAGAAATTCTTGGCGAGGCGTACCGTTTTTTGCCCATAAATAATCGAAGATAGATCCAGCAGTGTATTGGCATGGACTCGGCCCCGCTTTTTGCCGCCGATTTACAAAGGAAATGGGATTTCGGCGTTTTTGTCCGAATCACAACAGTTAGGCCACGCAAACAAGAGTCAGGTCGTTGATTGATCCCGCGCAGGAAACGCGTCTCGCAGAACCAATTAACGGCGTGCCATTGTTGTTTAATTACACACACACACACCCCTCCTCGTCGTAATTAAAGCCATTATTCAAATACGAAAATCGTACTCATAAGCATAACAATAACAAACTATGGAAATTATTTTTACATTAAGCACTAAATTGGTACAGCGTGTTACGAAACAAAAAAAAACTTACATGGATCCAAGAATGAAAGATAGTAGTACGCGTATTTAGATACTAATCTACGCTCTTCGTGTGGTTGCGCACCACATACATGCAAAAAGATTCGAAATTGTATGTAATTTAGACGGTTTCATAAATTATTGTAAAATTTCTGTTATAGCCAGAGAGTGGAAACGATATGTTTATGCATTTCTGGATTGTTCGTGTTTGCACAAATTTGTTAGATCTTGATTAGCGATTTTACTGCTAGTCCAAACAAACATCTATTTATTCACAATGTAATTTAATTATAGCAGCTCCAAACACAAAGGAAAGATTTTATAAACGAAATAAATTTCATGTGTAAAGCTGGAAAAAATCTAAACAATGAAAATATAGAGCATACAAATAACAACCGAGGTGCGTTTAATTTTTTACAGTGTAGACATTTGATGTTTATCAAACATGACATTGGACAAGTCAATGGTAAAGTTGCCCAAACGACGCTTGAAGATGAATTGTTTTAAATGCTCTAAATACCTATGTATGTCTTAATCACTGTGTCCAAAACGCTTGCCAACAGAGAACCCAATCAAAAGCTTCAGCTCAGGTCCAAGAATTTCTACACTAAAGTGAATTTCATAGTGCTTCCATGGACTACGTAGGTTGTTTTTCAGCATTTCTAGCAATAGAAATTGTTATGATTTGTATAAAATAAAATACGAGAGCGATTCGAAAAGTTTGCAGGGTGACACAGAGCTCCGTAACAGCTCCATAATTTTTGGTATTCGAGGTATCGAATTGAGTTTTTTTTGGATTGGTGGCTTGTGTAAATTTTAAAAATATTGGCGATATACACACGTTGTCCAAACATAATAAAAACACCAAAGTTTCGTTATGGGGAACCATTCCATTTTAATTTAATTTTTGTCTCTTAACTAACATCGGTTCAGTTCCTGTCATATGCCCTGATGTCGTTGTCAAAAGTCTACATTGTAAAAAAATAAAACAGAAGATTCCATTGGGCTCCAGAAAATCCCATAAAAGTTTTCTTTGTACACTCCTTATCAACAGGTATTCTATTTCAGTCCTTGTGTCCCCTTCTTATTCTTGTCGCATAGAATTCTTATTAATTTATTAGAATTACTGTAATTTTTTGTTGTTATACTTATTATAATTTAGTAGTTTTTTTCTTGTAAACTATTAAAGTATTGCCGTACAGAACCAGACTGTAGTTACATAAAAATCTTGCTTGATATTATAAAACATTTTTTTTATATTTTCTTTGGCTCTTATCCGTTCTAGGCTTTTATCTGTCCCGGAAATTCTATCTTTATTTTTGGTGCAAATTTCTTTGTAAACTTTCCTAACTTGAACTTGATCTGTTTCTCCTAAACGCCTCGAAAGTTTTTGCTTGTAATTTTTGTCATAAAGTGTCGTCGCTCTTGAAATAAATAAAATATCTACTTTTTAGTCTTTCGTTCGTTATCACTTTCTATTGTTCAAAAAAAGAGTAAAACGCGTCTGGAATTGAAATTCGGTGAAAGTCGCGTCCGCCGCCTAAACCACCTCATTAAAACAAAAAACATGAATCTCCGTTAATTAGTTGTAAAAATTAGGAGGAATAAGCTGGCGGCATGAAATTAACCAATTTTTTAGTCCGAGCCGTATAGCGTTATTTCAGATAATTACTGTATATCAGTCGCAATACATATTTATTTAATTTTGTTCTAATTGCGTTTCATATTTTAATTTAAAAAAAGCAGATGCGTTTTTGCTGCTTAATAATAGGGTCGGGCAGCGTGGTCTAATTACAATTACGGCTTAATTATTTCGTTTTACGCTCGAATGAAAAATCAACGAAGAGCCGGATTTACATACCACCGCCGGCGTTCACTAAACGTCCATTTGCATAATTTCGCACTGTTTGTTCGCTACAAATCGTGGAGATAAGATAATGGACATCTGGCGCTGTTAAATGCCAGAAATCGTGCCTAATTGGGGCACCTGGAGGGCTTGTGCCCGCCTCGGACGATCACATTGTATAATTAAAGCGATTATTTCATTAGGTTTTCAATTACACTGTTAATGTGATTCGGTTAGATTGTCCACTTATCTAACATTTATTGCGTCAATTTAGTGGACGACAGACCGAAATTGGGGCCAGCATCGAGTTTTCAGTCTCATTTACAAACAACGACACCGTGTTCGTCTATTTACCATAGACGTCGGTGTTTTTCACAGTTGGAAGTCCATATACGAGCGAGCAGTTGCTTTGCAAAGTTCAAATAATCCATAAATAACGCACTTCCTTCGCGTTAGCAGCGACTTTGACGTCAACTTCGGGAGATTGACTTCGTCGGGTGACAACGCGGATAACGGATGCGATCATAGATGTAGGAGTTTCCTTAAAAGTTTAACGCCTGTACGTGAACTGACCACTGAAGATAGCGGTCGTCAGTTATGAAAGGCATCAGACCGGTGTTTTCCATTCTTTCTCGTCGCTGTCTTCTTCATTATGCTAATTGCCGCGCCTTATCGTAAAACCGCTTATCGCGACAGCAGAATTGTTATAAACAATAAACCGCGGGATTAAGTTCAGCGAATATTTTGCGGGGACGCCCCGTAATGTAACGCGTATTATCGATCTGCTTTGAAGCATCGTAAAATATGACCCTGCGGTTATAGGTCAAACTCCCTGAGATTTGTATTTTTACAAAAATCGGCATTCGACCAAATAAGAAATGCTTCAAATACTGATCCTTGTCGCGGTAATTGCCTTCAACATGAACGCGCATTATTAATGATTTCTTGCGTACTTGCGTCAACTAATAAATATTATAATACACATACAATACATAAATAGTTATTACAAAATTTTTAATTATCATAAATGCAAAAAATGTAGATGATGTAAAAAATATGAACCATCAGATATAACAATTTTAAGAAGAACGATAAAAAATAAAAACAAAGCTCGCGAATTTTAGCTGAGGTGTAAAAAATAATTTAAAAAATTTACTAGATATGATACAGAAGTTTAAAAATATTCCCTGCAGAATTAAGAAAAAGTGATAAGTAATCTAAAGTAGTTCAAAAAAATACAAACAATAAATTGAAGTTGTTAACTAGGGAAATTTAACAAATTTTGAAACAGTTTTAAATGATTTAGGAAATTACGAAATCGTGGTAGCTGCCTTCAACGTGAGCGGATTACATAATGCTGGCCAAACCTTGATACCACTACTTGTATTTATTAAGAATTTGCGTTAGATAATAAGCGCTGTTAGAATTCAAAAATAATACAAAAAATTGTACTAAAAAAGTTTATGACATTTGGAAAGAGTGAACAGGATATAAAAAACACCGACAGATTTCAGTAGACTGCAAGATATTTATATTTATTCTAAAAGTTTTGTAATACCTACTAAAACGATATTGTAAATAAATTTGAAAAAGTTAAGCAGAATAGTACGAATTCAAGAAAATTTACGATGATGCAAAGAAGCCCCCCACTTATGAACAACATAAGAACATTAAAACATCTCTAAAAATTAAAAAAATATCTAGATGTACCTACCTATAAAAGATTCAAGCTTGTTAAAAAATATTCAAACCAAATTTTGCTGCAAGAGAATAAAATAAATAAAAACAATCAAAATGATTTAGCAAATCATAAAATAGCAGGAATCGCTTTCATTGTGAACATATTACGTAGTGTTGACTAAATTCTGCCCAGGATTTGCGTATTTACTGTTTGAAATAAAAGGCCAACACTTTGAGATTAAGAAACAATGTGGAGGACTAAGAATAAAAAGACTAACAGATTGTAGTAAGAAATTTCAAACAATGGAAAAATTGTAAAAGCTCTAAAAGTATCATTTGAAAGTGTAGCAAATAATACAAATTAGACGACGGTATACTAACAAAATTAAGAAAATTTACGAGTCAAACATTGTGACGTTAAAGATGTAATAATGAGAAAGATAAGTAGAATAAAAAAGAAGAGTAAAAATGACTTCAGCAAAGTTTATTTTCTACGATGCAAGAGAGCCTGAAAAAATCTACAAATATCTACAAAAAAAAATTAACTGAATCTAAAAGTATCAAACCTAAGAGAACCAGAGAACTAAGTATATATTTGGAAGAATACTTCAACCACGTCCACACGGCTGGAATTTGGGCCACAACCTGATCCGGAAACCATAATAAAAAGGAATCCCAATTGTAAAAATTTTAACTAAAAGGAGAAGAAAAATATTGAATCATAACATATTCTAAAATAACAGAAATATAAAAATCTGAATAAGGAAAATTCTAAAAGATTAAAATTCCAAAACATGAGAGCCACGTTTTGCTACATAACATGCCAAAATAAAATATACACTCGCGGTAATTCAAGTGAACCGCATAACTAGCTTGTGTGTAAGATCATGTAAGATAAAAAGCAGTCTGTAAATTCAAAACAATACAGATTCAGAATGTAGAAAATATCAATCAGACTGTAGTCTACCAGAACAACAAAAAATAAAGAAATCAACATATTGTCTAAATATCATATGAATTTGAAAAAGTATGAAAAATTAACAATTAACTCCAGCAACATACGAATAAAAAAGAAGGTCCAAGGAAATCTGAAAAAGTATTTTATGAATAGCTACGAAAAATACGATGCTGCAAAAAAGCCTGCAAGAATATTCTACAAATATCCACTAAAGAATAATAAATAAATACAAATACGGTGATGCAATAAAATCTGAAATAGTGTTTTTCAAATAACTACTAAAGAACCAAACAAAATAACAAAAATCCGATGATGTAACAAAGCTTCTCTTACGAATATCTACTGAAATATTAGGTAAATAACGTAATATCGAAGGATTGTAATAAAAAAAAAAAAATCTTAAAAGCAAATAATATAAAATAAAACAAATGTTTGTAACATAAACTGTATAAGATTTAAAACTAGGGACATTTAACAAATTTAGAAACAGTTTTAAATGATTTAGGAATGTTGAAGAAATATGTACATACAAGAAATCCAAGAACGTAAAAATCGAAAAATTAAAAGAACGTAGGTACCGACTAAATTTTAAATAAAAAATATATATTTAAATAAATACTTAGATACTAAAGTTGTTTACACAAAACGACCCAGCTGAAAAAGTAATAAAAATAGTAAGAATAAATGTAAATGAAGACGTTTCGAACCTCTGAGAATCATAAATTGTTGACAAAATCACATAAAAGAAATTACTATTGACCATAGATTAAAAAAAGAAAAACATTATCTAGACGACAAAAAAAATCAAGTCAAATATTGGTGTAAAAAATTAGAGAAAGTGAAGCAGAATAGAGAAAACATTTGGGAAACTTAAAAACTCCAATTGATGAAACGTCGGGGGCGCGTTTAAGACGTTTGTGGCGCATCGAACATCACTTTTATTTATTTTTGGCTTGCTTAATAAAAGTTTGAGACGTTAATAATCGCCGAAATCCCTTCGCGTTTTATTAAGTTTATAGGTAATTAACGCAGGAAACAATAAGCGCAACGTTTTACGGCTGAGAGCGTCTCTGTCGCGCCGCAATAAACCGTCATCGGACAAAAGCCGGTCGGTATATTAAATTTGAATTTTTATATTAGTTAACCAATCGTCTGTGCAATGTTTAATGCCATCAAGCAAGTGGAAGTCGTCCAATGGGAGGTGAGAGGAGTGGCCATGTTTTATTTGTTTGTGCATATGCGATCCACGTAGGACTGCTTAGCATTGCACATATCTTAAGATAAGTCCTGCTGCGACCTTGTTTGTCCGCGCACAAAACTCCATACAAGTCACATTCTGAAGTCGCTTTATTGTTTCCGTTCGAAGCGCGCTTAATGTCCATCGCAGATTTGCCCCGTAATTCGCAACAACTACTCCTCTTTCATTATTTTTCACGCAAAAAGATAGCAGCAGCAGACTGTGTTTGTTTTCTTAATTTTCCAAGAAGACTACGGTTGTTCTCCGATTACCATCCGCCATCGGCATCAATCTTCATTAGGAGGAACGCTTATGAATATTTTTTACGCTTCCACTCTTCTGATGATGCGTAATTAGTGGTAATGTCCTAAAAACGTCATCGCTTAATTGCGATTTAAAAATCTCATTTTGCAAGAAAAACGGTGTGAAACTCGGTACCGCTTGTCTGCGATGGCTTCACCTCAAACCTGTAATTTATTAAGGCATTCCTTCGGATGAAGAGTGTGTGATTGGAATTAATACAGACGCAAAAAACCGGCGATAGATTTATAATTTGTAAATAACGAAAATAATGAATGTGAAACAAGATGATACAAGCACGCACAAAAAACCGTCATCTCGTCTCGGAAAGGAGAAACGACAAAATTTATTAAAAATATGTTTAGGAATCTCGTCATTAAGCAATGAGTTATGAATATTAAAATCGATCGAAATGAGCAATAAATAACGTAAATTGACAAGCAAACAGAATTTTATTATTCCTATGATTACCATGTCAATGTAGTCAAAAGTCTAAGTCCAATTAATAATGGGTTTATAGAAATTTGACTGCCTATAAGCCGCTTCTAGAACATCCTCCCCCCACTATTCGCCACTGCGCATGCGCGCCGCTAAAATTTGACTTAGTTATTTTGCGTCTAAATATCGTATACAAGCCAAAACAAACAAGAAGGTAATAATACATATTTTTTTTAAATAGCAACTATCACACCAATAAGCCCTTCTGTTTAAATTATTTAAATATACTTTGGTACTTTGGTTCATTAGTTTTACGAGAATTCCGAATAAAACTTTTACAAGTGATAGAAAATGAATGGTTGGACGCACACTCCGACAAAGCAATCTCCACTATGAAATATCTATTTACGGTCGTTTCCGATTTCCACGCTACTTTTTGGACACGTCCGTCTTCGCTTCGGTCTGGTCATTAAAATTTCCAATAAAAAACCGCGGCTTCCATTAGAAAAATAATTTTAAACGCGAATCAACGCACACAAAAGAAAAATTTTAATGTACAGCGTGTAACGAATGAAAAATTGCAAAAGACAGTGCACAAAGACCGGTCCTCACTTTTTACATTACGACTCGTCAGATGCTATCGCACGTTCAAATTAATGAGGAAATTCAAATCGCGCTTGGTTTTCGCAGCGAATCGCGAATTTTTACTAACCAGGATTACGTTATTCAAATGCAAATCATCGTTTTCACAATAATTACAGTTCGATGCGCTTCTTTCTAATTCCAACTCGCGATATCTCGAGTTTATGGGTCGAGTGCAAATTGGCAGCAGCGAACGTGGACAATGAATGTTATCAGAGCTTAAAGTTCACGGGAGTAGAGAACTCCACCCGCTCCGACGTGATCAAAAATTGTTCACATAATTATAGGAGTCCGTAATAATATTACAATCTCTCAGACGGCGAGACCTCCTCTTCGAAGCCGGCCACGACCCATTCCCGACATGGTCCACCGATAAAATTGTCCGCTTTTACTTACTCTGCTTATAACGCCGTTCGGTATGGAAATAACCGCACGAAAGTGCCGTGTTCGTCAAACGTCCAAAACGTCCAAGTTAATGAAGCGGTGATTTGGCTGATTGGATGCAAAACGGGTGTTTCGGATTTTATGGAGATTGAAGAGTAATCGACAGTTAAGAACACTGTATCAAATTGATGAAGTTCTCACACGTTAAGAGATTCTATGCGAATTACAAACCTACAAAGAGAAGCAACCAAGAACGTGTTCATTTTAGCTATTTTGTATTAAACCCAAAATATATAATTACAATTTGAAATAGTCCGCCATAATCTAGCAAGTATCCAAATAGCACAAAAATCAAAAGAGAATTTTGACAAAAATATTTTGAAGTGATCATCAAATGCAGGTGTTGTTTTATTTTTGCAGTGTAAACCTTTGACATGGCCAAATCATAACATTTGCAAAAATTGTCAATCAGAAATATACCTAACGCCTGTAACCTAATCCAATTTTAACAGATAATAAAATAAAAAAATTCCACAAAGTTTTCTTAGTGAATAGTTGGAAGGCAAAAATTAAAAAGTAACCGATAAATTTTGAGAGCATATAAGATAATCCATGTAATACTAAGATAAAATAAACGAAATCATAGATTATGTCACACTTAAACAAAGACTAGTTGGCCCGTGCAAATATTTCGCATAGAATGCCCTTTTGGTATTGGGAGATCTTAGTTAAAAAGATTGTCAATAGATTGGCCCATGAATGCGCTTGGGGAGTGAGAGATTAGTTAAATACATTGTCAATAGATGCCGCTATGTCTAAAATACGATATTTAATTAAACAAATTGTCGATAGATGGCGCTTTGACCAAAATACGATTTTAAAGAATTTTAAAAGAAACATTAACATTTTGAATTGTTTGTTTATTTTTCACAGATAGCGGTGAAGGTAATCTTCAAAATGACAGCACAATCATTAGTTTTGATGACGTATTAAGGGAGATATTGCCTAACAACACCTTTGAGAAATAATATATGGAGATTTAGAAGAATAGAAAAGAGTTTGTATAATTTATAAAACAATCTTAAAGTGTTGAAACCATAATTTAGAATAACCCTCGTGCATTTGAGAGATGCTGCTGAACGTCCATTTGCCGCCTCCTTGCGCCGGTGAGCCGTCCGACTTAATTAAGCGGCGATTTGGTTGATTGGATGCAAAACTGGTGTTTCAGTTTTTATTTTGTTGTTCTTGCCCTTGTGCATTATCCATTTTCTACATAATGAGCCTTTCTCATATCGAACGATTAGTCTGCATAAGCGAGTTCACATTATAATAATATTTTCAAAACGATCGGCTTCGTGATAATGCAATTTAGATTTGATCAGGGCCGCAACCGAGCCGAGACTGTACAAGCTTCCGCGTTCTCAAAAATGTCCAGCGTTTTTTCCCTCATATTAATATGGGAAACGTGCAACGGCCACCGATACGGATAATTAAAGCGGTACCTATTTGTTTAAGACATTTTGCATTATCATGTTATAATTGCTGGGTGCCCTAATGCCGTACGCATTATACAAAATGAGGATCGTTATCACGACTCAGGTTGATGAACATGGGTGGAATGATTTCCAGCGAGGCGAGGTTCGCACACGTTCATTCAGTGCGGTCGTTATTTAAATTGTTTGATTTTAAATTGGCGCAAGAAGTCGAGGTCTCTGATTGATTCAGGTGCTTCGAACATAAATAGCACACCACCGATAAATTACACAATACAGCCTGAAATAATTTAAAAAAAAACTAAAATTAAAGAAATTGCATGGATAACAGTGAAACCCGAAAAAAATGGAAGATGAAAGATCAAGTTGGGAAAAAAATTTAAATGTCTTGTACATAAATAATAAAACGGGCCTATAAACATCAAATCGTCCTATAAATAAGAAAAAAATAATGAAATGACAAAACGGACCCTTGCATGGATAATCATCAAATGGAGAAAGATCCAAAATCTGAAAGGTAAAGTTGGCACAATGTTTTAAAATTGAACCGTTAATTAATTCAGTCGGTTTGTATTCATATAAGAAGGCAACCATAAATAACACAATAGAACATGCTAAGATAAAAAAGTACAAATGAAAATTACAGAAATAGTGCAATTGATAACAGTGGAACCCGAAGGAAATGCAACAAAATTGAAACAAAAATGTCATATTTAAATTGCCGTTTTGTGCCCAAAGAAGAAGACGAGCCAACAATAAATAATAATACACCAGGAAAAAGAAATATGGAAACTGAAGTATTAATTTGAAAAAAAAACTCCCCAAAAAAGAATGTGAACAAAAACTCCTCAAGCAAGAATATGAACACAAACTTCTCAAGCAAGAATATGGAAAGCAAAATGCAAAGTTTAAAAAACTGCACTAAAATCGCGAATTGGGAAAATTTTAAGCACTTTAGGTGCATACAGATTACAAGTTCTCTGGACATGTTTCTACGCTAAGTGTCTGGAGAATAAATACAAAGAAAGGCGAACGCGGTTCGCTGCATTTGCAAAGAGCCATTTATGCAAACTCCAGACTATTATGTCGCAAATGTAATAAAATTTTATCATAGGATATGTGATTCAGCTCATCCCAGCTTCGATATTGGTACGTCATTTATCATCCCCCAACAACACCTGGCGGCATATGAATGGCGAATATGTACTACTGTTGGGAAGGAGTATAAACAAAAAAATAAATTATAACACTGCAAATCATAAGATGAAGAAAAATAGGAAATCTAAAAGCCAAAGTTAGAACAAAAGTATCATTTTTAATACTTAGTCGTTGATTGAGTGTTTGGTTTTTTTATACACATAAGAGGACAAGCCAGCGATACAAGACACAATGACAGGAAATGATAGAAAAATAAAAAATAAAAATTACAGAAATAGTGAAAAGATCGCTTGCATTGATAACAGTGAAACACCAAAGACATGGAGCAATATGAAAGCTGAAAGACAAAGTTGAGACAAAAATGTCGTTTTTAAGTTTATTTTTACACAAATATAAGAAAACGAGCCAAGAGAAATAAACACAGTACAAAATGACAAATAAAAAATAAAAGAAATGACGAAATGGACCCTTGCGTGGATAATTGTGACAATCATGAGATGGAGAAAACTGGATGATAAAGTTGGAACAAAAATATTGTTTTGAAATTGGACAGTTGATTGATTCAGTCGGTTTGTATTCAAATATAGAAATAAACAACCCAGAAAAACATTAAAATTAAAGAAATAATGAAACGGTTTTTCCACGGATAATAGTGGAACCTCAAAGAAATGAAACATTATGAAATTTTGGGATAAAAATGACGCTTTTAAATTTCTGCTTTGTATTCAAAGAAGAAGATGAACAAACAATAAATAATACAATACAATATAAAAGAGTTCTACAAAAAATAAAAAATTTAATAGAGATATTACGAAAAGACCAGCGTAAAACAACAATGTAAATAAGAAAGCAAATCATAAAATAGAGAAAAATAAAAAGTAAAGTTGGTACAAAAATATCATTCTTAATTAGAGCCTTTGATTGATAGAATCGTTTTTTACACAAAAAAAAGACAATCAAGATAACACTAAACGATGTGAAATGAAGAAATGAAGAACAATTACAGAAATAGTAAAAAGGTCCCCTCATGGACAACAGTGAAACACAAAATAAATGGAACAAAATAGAAACTGAAAGATAAAGTTGGGACAAAAATTTCGATTTTAAATTCAGCCGCTTTTTGCACAAATTAAGAAAACGAGCCAAGAGAAATTAACAGAATACAATATAAAAATTATTCGGTTTGCATTCATATAACAAGAACTATAAATAACATGAAATAGTAATAAAGTAAAAGTGAAAATAAAGAAATATTAAAACTTGCTTGGAAAACAATGGAACTCGAAAAAAATGGAACAAAGTTTGGTCAAAACGTCGTTTTTAAACTGGAGTTTTGTACACCAAGAAGAAAACCTGTAAACAATAAATATTACAATACAACATACATCTACAAAAAAATAAACAAGAAAATGAAGGAAATAACATAATTGACCATAGCGTAGAATAACAATGCAAATCATAAGATGGAGAAAAATTTGTAAGAGGAAATCTAAAGGTGGAATAAAAATTTAATTTTTAATTAGCGCCGAGAAGCAATTAGAGTGAAGGTCCCGCTTTCTAAATAACAATAAAATCTGAAAGAAATGGAACAGTATGAAACATGAAAAGCAAGGTTGGGACAAAAATGCCACTTTCTACACAAAGAAGAGACAAGTAAACGAAAAATAAAGCAAGGCGATATGAAACGGTTCTATAAAAAAGTAAACAAGAAAATAGAAGTAATAACTAAATGGATATTACGTTGATAACAATACAAACAAGATGAACACAAAATTTAAAGCTGAAAGACAAAATTTAGTCAAACATATCATTTTTACATTGAACCGTTGATTCAGTCGCTTTTTACACAAATATAACCTATTGAACTAATAATTGAGACATATGAAAAGTAAGTTACACAATACAATATGAAATGACCCTATAAAGAAGTAAGAAATGAAGTAAATAACGAAATTGAGCTCTGCTCACATAATACAGCAAATCAGAAAGTGGAGAAGAATCTGAAATCTGAAAGTCAAGAAATGAATACATTATAAGAGAAAAAATATGTCAGAAAAATAAATGGTTCGATCTAAGACTTTTATCTCTGAGATTTTCGTTGTTGTGCCGAAGCGCTATCTTTTCCATTTACATGCCATTTTCTCAAACGGTGCCCCACCCATCCTTTGTTTATTATGTGCACGGCGTTCATTTTTCATTACGAACTTTAATCTACGCCAATGAATCGGACATAAAACTTATTAAATCGCAAAGCGTGCAATTCAGAAGATTGGTCTTTCGAGAAATGTAAGTCGGCGCTCTTAATTTCTATGCTAGTCCGGTCAGAGAGGTGCGAGAATCGCGAAGATAACTAAGTATTCCTCTTGCAAGGCTCCTCCGAACAAAATTCTTATAATTGGATTGTTCCGAGACTCTTCCATTACTTTTTAATGCAACAAAAATCAATAACCGAACAATTATGTCTCGTTTTAATTACCGAGCGAGTGTAAAACACTTGATAATCTCTTCAGCGAGCGCGAGGACCAGCCGACCAGAACGCAACAGCGATTTGGTGGCAGAATCGCGGCGAGATAAGCGTAATTTATGTAAAACAGTCGTGGCAATAAATCGCGCGTTTCAAAAGCGAATTAAGCAGATATCTGTGGCGAGATTCGACCGACAAGTAATTGGCTCCGCTTAATTAGTAATTAGGGGCGCGTTTATGAATAATCTCGGCGGTGGTGCGTGATTTATCGACGCCTACGACTGGCCGAATGTAATTTCGAGGAGTTACAAATTACGACGGTGTGATAATTATGCGTGGTGTATGTTTAATCAGATGGAACCGCCCACGAACAACACATTACCGGTCGCCTTTATTCCTTTTGTATTAATAGAGTTTTTCGTTGTCATAACGTAGACACTACATATCTTTTCATTAACTCGGAGCTGCCCTGATATATCATAAGGCGATAGTTTTATTCATGCTGACGCTGGAGCGGAGCCCTGCTACATCCTCTTATCATTTTTTAATCGCTCGTATTGCGCCAACTTCATAAATACGAGTGCATTAGTCGTTCTTATCGACGCCTCCCGTCATATTACGATTCGTTCTGTACGCCCAGTCATTCAAGAACGTGGAAGTCTCACTAACAGCTCTTAGTTAGAAGGGTTTACGAAACCAAACAACAAGAAAATTTCGGAAAATTGTATATTGTTTAGTAATATAAACACTCTTTATGAAGACAACAAAAAGAGCCTTGTCATCTTAATTTCTATAAGCCCGTTCTGGCGCAACCTCCCCCCACTCAAATCCCTCCTCCCACCACTCCTCCAAGCGCACTACCACTGCTCATGCGCAATCCGACTGTTGCGCATGCGCATTCCTTGCAAGTAATAGGAAATCAGTGGTCTTTGCAATTGAGACATGACAGTAACGCTCGAGGTAAAAACGCAAAAAATAAATAATTGCTAGCTTCAGTTGGTTTTCATTCGCAATTAACTGTTGCGGATAATAAGCGCAAATTCTGTAGCATTTCTCCGGAAAGGGTGTTGAAATGTGCCGCTCGAGTGGACGACGTCCTGGATTAGCTCGTGCACGGGGGTGAGGAATTGCTAAGTTTTCCTCATTTCATTTCATCTCTACGGCAGATATAAGTCTCGACCGGCGCGCCGCAGCATACTGATTAATCTAGAAAGGGATTTGCAAGAAACGCGCACTTTCCATAGAACTCATTTCGCCAAGAAAACCTCCCCCGTCATTATTTATCTTGCGGGACGTGGCGCACTATACTCGTATATCAGGTGCAGCTAATTCACGTAAACGGGCCGATTTTTTCCAATGGAATCAAGAGAATTTCCCGCACTAATGAAATTAGCAGATGCGAAAGTAATTTGTAATTCATTTTTCATTAGTATTAATTGTCGGTGTAATTGTGCGAGCGGCTCACACGCCACTCAAACACTCGTTAGTGGACATTGTTAATTACACGCCGCTCCTTTTATAATGTTTTCGATCGTTTTTGTAGTCGGCCGACTTGACGAAATCTACGGGGATGAGGTCTGGAAGGTCGGGTGGCTGCGAACCTCCTCCGCTCACCTGTGCCGGGCGCATAAATCAACTGCAAATTGATATGCAGAGGGTGCCTCCTAATACCAATAATTTCGCGATCATTAAAACGGCGAACGCCTTATAAACAAAGTTTCTATTCTAACCCAAATTTCGACCTGTCATTGAAAATATACCTTGCATTTTGATTGATGCATCCGTCCGTCTGTCCGTACCACAATTTGTTTACGGCGAAAACAAGAAGCCCAGCGCGGCCGAAAGCACGAACCCCAAGAGATATTTCAGGGGTCCGGCGACCTACAGGTAAAAAAATAATTTGGCGCCGTTCCGAAATAGTTTACATTTTTAAATTTACGGAGATCACAAAATTCGGCCGTAATTGGCCCAGCTACTCGCTTTTAATCTTCCTGAATTCATAAACGTGGCCACGAAATTACAGAGAACTATGACGGTTAGCTTGATTAATGAAACTTCGGCGGGTCTCATTAATAGCGCGCCGCTTTTCACAAACACCCTTTATATTATTAAATACGCGGCGCAGAACAAATACTAACGAGTCGAGATGTTTCGAGTGTTCACAGTTTACTGTGAAAACTTTACTGTTTGTTTTTTGTACCTGCGAGTCTAATTTGTAGCCGCATTTCTGAAAATTCTAGATGATTATTCAATGCTTCTGCTCTTTTTTCCCGGTCCGGCCGTGTGTTTCTTACCAAAGGTATGCGCATTAGAACAGCATTCCCTTGTTTCCCGATCATTTTCATTATTTATATGAGCTACACTTCGGAGTAATTAAGAGCAATAACATTTTTATAGCCGACCATTTCAAGTCACAAATCTCCCGTAACTACTAGACTTAATTCTGCTGCTGCACGAGATGCCGTACACTAAATAAGAATGACCCACACATAAACAGGTTTCGGCCGAACTCCGACCTTCCTCAATGCACGATCCGCCGAATTAGACCTCTCCACCTTCCCGGCACTAACTTGGGCAATTACGCGACCCCAAATAATCCCCGAAACTGTACCTAAACACTTAAATCTTAGAAAGCTGGAATGGATGGGTGAAAATTTTACAGCCTCTTCACTTACTGCCAAAAACCCACATCTTCCTTCAAAAAGTCTACAGAATGAAAATGATGAATAAAATGTTCGTGCAAATTTTTAGCCATTTGGACCCTAAATTTTTTTCATCATACTTTTCTACATAGTTTTCATCATACTTTTACTAAAATAATTTTAGTGATCAACTCAAAATGTATACATATATTTGCGAAAACAACAAATGTATTTAAAAAATACAAAATTTGATTTCTTGAGAAAAGTTGCGCTAGGATTTTAGTTCTTTTTTCTAAGCCATATCCGGATTCTGTGTGAGTTGCGATTTTTAAATAAAATTTCAAATGGAACACAGTCTAAAATACCGAATAAAATCGTTGTAATTAATTTTTAAATTATTTACACTTATTGGCAGCAGCCAATATATCTAGGTATCTGATCTTTTTCCGGTGTTCTCTTTTCTTTTCTTTTGTGTTTAACTCCCAACAGGATTGGTGGCCCAATTACATGGAATTTCCATTTTACCGCATTTGAATACCCGAATTTTTACCGCATTTTTCTCTTCTCTTGTCTCTGTTTTATTGTAAAACACAAAAATTGGGAAATTATAAAGGCTGGGGTTGTATGGGGATAGTAGATACCCTATCAAATAGTAAGAACGGTTTCCATGCTAATAAATTAATTAATCGAAGTATTTAAACATTGGACCAGTACAAGTTATAACAGCTAACAATAAAAAAACGGTACAGTTTACTTTTTTAAATGTTTTTACAGACCAGTTATAAGTCTAAAACACTTCCGATCTGACACATGTCTAAATACATTTATGGGCAAGTAAAAACGCCTAAAAAAACTACTAAATAAAAGCATATCTTCAGATCTTGACCATTTCGAAGATTTATGACTTCCCTTTGTAAAATATCCAAATTTATAATTTTAAGTGTAATTTTTATAGTAAAATGTAGGTCCTTTGATAAAATATAAAATAAATTTCATAATTAAAAAAAAATTATTTGCAGAATTTCATGTTCTTCAATAAGTGTGAGTAGTCGAAAACAAACCGTTCTAAAAATGTAAAAAAATTTAAATAGTTGGTTAAAATTTATTTTTTAACTTTTTAAATTACAACCAAAAAATTACAACTTGCTCAAAAAGGTTAACAAGAAAAGAATTATACTAAAATAATGAGGAAAATGAACAGATTTAAAATAAATATTTAGCATATGGTTTTTTTCGAGAAACTTTAGAGCTCGGAAAATCCTTTTCTGATCCGACATGCCTCAGCATAAATATTTTTTTTATTACAAAGCAGGAAACTGCGAGCACGGTTTGTGCAGGCACTTGCAAAAGACAAAAGTTTCTGGCCGTGTGATAAACAAAACTTTTTCGGCCGACAAAAGATTTTAATTTAAAAAAATTACATTAATTGTTAAAAAAATTTCGATTAGGGGATTTATTTTTTCCCTGTTGGCGGTACTTATTCCACGATATAATGATTTAAAATATTTTTTATGACATTTGTAAGTTTTGAGTAATTTGAGTGATAATAGGTAAAAATGGATAAAGACACACCAACACATAAGTATTCAAAAAGTAACAGAAAATGTAATTCAAAATTTATTACCCGAAAAGTCAGCGCCGCCAACATAAAAGCTTTCATTGAAAATCCCTGCTTAAGCAGGCAAATGATTGTTTTCAAGACGATTTGCACGATTATAAAATAACTAATTTGAGACGGAGGCCGAAAAACGTATTTTTTGTACTCTCTTCTCTAAATTGTCAAGTTATACACTGACAAGCAGTGCGCAAACCGATGTTTTAAATAAGACTAGGATTTAATGCAGATTCGGGTGATCCAGTACTTTATTTCCCAGCCGATCTTTTTTCAACATCTCGCGGCCTCAAGTTTTTAACTATTCTCTTTTCTAAAATATCAAATTATGCAATGACAAGCAGGCGCTAACTGCCGTTTTAAACATGGCTTCGGCTCGTTTCTGATGTTTCCTGTATGGTAAAACTGCCAGTAGAAAATCTAAACAATCAAAATTTGACGTTTCAAGTTGGTGCCCAATTTCTTTTTTATTAATATTTTATTTGTTTTAGGGTCGTACTATAAGAACAATGAACGCTTGTCAAAAACTGCTCAAGATGCTCGTGTGTATCGCTTTTGAATTTTGACCAAAATATTATATTAAAATGTTGTCCGCCGTTGCTTTTCCATGTGGAATAGATAATTGGATATTATTGAATTTACAGATTTCAGAGATTTACCCAAAATGCATATCTTTTCATGAACTACGAAAGAAAATTCTAACCAGTTTTTCAACAATTTATACAGTGTGGAACAAAATGATTTTCATCTAGTTACCTTTAAAATCTTTTCACATGTAAATTTTCCTGCACCGCTCTACTATTTTTACAGTTCATAATACTGTCAATAAATGACATCAATCAAAATGACAGTTATTAAAATTTATTGAAGGGAGTTGAATTAACAAAGGTTAAAAATGTATACCGTGCAAGAAAACACTTTCATCATTGAGACCTATTTTCGATTTGGACGCATAGTATTAAAATTTTAATGTATATTTGGGGTTGGGATACCGCTCTCTTTTTTTTGTAGAGCGGCTCTTCGTATTTTTACAAGTGTAATGCAAAGGTAACTAGATGAAAATCATTTTGTTCCACACTGTATAAGTTTTTATAAAAGTGTGCTCCAGAGTGAAGGTTATCGCGAAATTGATAAAACAGTCAACAAAATCGAATTCATAAAATAGTTGAGAAAGAAGTAATGTGACTCGACGTTCGATAGAGTGTAGCAAAGTTTTGGGCTTCCATAGGACCTTCACTCTTTTTCTATGAATTTGGAAACGTTTTGATTTAAATGTAACAACACTTTTTTTCTTGTCTTCTTTTACTACAATTTTATTTGTTTTAAAAAGATGGTACGACTAGTGAAGGTATAGAATTACGAAACTCTAAATGTTTATTCCTTGTACAATACATATTACATTCATCATTTTAGATTAAACTTGCACAGCACAATACAAGTTTACAATAATAACAGGGAATGGAAAAAACGGTACAGTTCACTTTTTGTTTTTGTATGTTTTTATAGACCAGTTATAAGTCAAAAACACCATAATCATGTCTGAAAGGTCTAACAATGTCATTTGTTTAAAAAAAATCGAACCACTAGTGAGATTATAGATTTATGAAACTCTAAATTTTTATATTTTTTATTAAATTCATGATTTACAAATTTTATTCGCTTATTTACATGTATATACATATTTATTGATTATTTAATGAAATTTGTGAATGTGTAAGGGCAAATGGTTTGACGGTCTACACTGCAAAAAATTACACAAAAGCTAGTTTCCATGGCCTCCCGGCCTCGTTTTTATTTATACATAAGCTAGATCGAGTAGCTTTGTTGATAAAATTAGACCGAAATGTCAAACGTCGTATTAATAACGAGAGTGGTTTCTTTGACGACATGAAGACTGGCTGAAGATGGCGTGCAGTAGTGCAATAAGCGAAATATGCAATTTCCCTAAACGGCGCGATCCGATCGCGCTGCTCCTCAGTTCATAAATAAAATCGCATGCCGTTGTCCGTATTAAATTTCCCATTATCTGAAATCTGGTCTTATCTCATTAAACAAGACACATCATTAAAGGAGAAAACAGAGATGCAGATTCCGGGCGTGCGGAAGGAGCTACGCTTCTCCTCTCCGGTAACGTACGAGCATATTCAAATGAGAGGTCGTGTGTGCGCTGCCGGAGTCGACCACCCGCAAGAGGGCGCTTATCGCCATCATCTGCACAGGTTCGCTCCGGGCCCGACCGACTATCTGGTGACAACATCTACAATCTAGATCATGCACACACCTAGGATTTTAATATATGTAGGCGATGAGCTGAACCTCGCTCGCTCGTTCCACGGCGCTCTTCTGCTGGTAACTCCCTCCGGGCCAATGTCACAGGGCCGCGCACCCAATTTTTCATATTTGACGCTCAATCGCGATAAAACTTCAAACCGTCATCCATTAGCGAAAATTCCATTTTACGGACGCCACACTCGCGGAAATCGAGCTCTAATTGGAAATTTTTGTTATGGTAATGCGCGTTTACCGCGCACATCTACAGGGTGATTCATTGTGTCCGCGTCCGAGCACGCCGCATTTCATAACAGCGCACAATAAAAACGGCGACGTTTCGGCTTTATTTGTTTTCTTATTCGAACACTTTACGGCCGGTAATTGGCACGACCAAGGACAAAGCACGCGAGTTCTTCTGCTGCTGATAGCGCGCGCCGTGCCGCGAGAATAATCGACACAAAATACCACAAATATTCAAATGCGAACCCATTTATCACCACCTCCGGGCTCTAGCACCGAATTAGCGGGACTAACGGGACCCGATTGTGGCGAGTGTGTGACAGTTTCGGGTTTGTTAATTTCGGGTTGTGTTTCCGGACTGAAACATGCACTCCAAGCTGAAATTAGCTAATTGGAGTAAAACAATATCCTTTAATTATTATTCATCTAATTATTGTGCGGTGGGGAGGGTCTCGCTTTATGGTTTTCGTTATTTAAATGACACGGATGTGGATTTTGTTTATTATGCTAAAATTGTTAATTAAACTCTTTTACAGACATGCGAGGAGCTTTTGGGAACTTCCGTTCGACCATCTCTCGCCATTTATCACAAATGAAATAGTTTATACAAATTCGGGTTAACTGATTCAAACGAATGTTGAGAAATCTCAAATCACGTCCTCTTCTTGGATCGTCGCTTTTGATAGAACATCTACCTGCACGCTTCACCTTCGCTTGGTAAAGAAGTGATTATCGCCAATTAACCATGCAAATTGCCTTACAGCATCACCAACACCCACGGAGAGATGCAAAATAAAATGGGGTTGGTCATACAGAACGGACAATAAACTCGTGCGGCGAAGACTCCATTTTCTATTTCATGCTTAACTAGTGTTAAAAAGAGATGCATAATAAAAACTGTTAGTAGCACTACGTGTTCAACGACTGTAATCCCCAGGATCAGTTTATAGTAATACGAGTAGAGAGATCAGTGTCCATCTGTACGAGGGTTGTACAGAAATTTTTCTCCCTAACATAGTAGGCGGTTGACATATCGTTTCCATAACCACTCGAGTTATTTATTGTTCATCTGCCGTACGAAGTGTAAAATTTAGTTTTTGTGTCTTCAATAGCTTACAAGATAATGTATTAAGTAGAAAAAGAGGTTTGCAAAGGCTTCAAGAAATAGGAAAAAACGAGCTTCATGCTGTTGTAAGAAAAGATTAGCTAACTCCAAAAACAATGATTAACGGATTTGGAGATGGTGCTCGTTCAAATAAAATAGTAAAAATTGGTCTCGGGAGTTTAGATGTAATAAATAGAAGAAGCAAAAGGTGTTAGTTGGTCAGAAAAATGATGATCATATAACTAGATCGTCTGTTAACTACTAAGCGTCTAAGGCAAATAACAGGCATTTCAAATGGTACAATGGAACCATAATCAATGACTATTTGAGACTTCATAAGATATCAGCAACATGGGTACCCCCGACTGTTGACGCCCGAACAAAAGAAGTAGGGTGCTGTTTAACTGTGATCCAAAAAGTTTTGTGTCCAGTTTTTGAAATGTTAAACCATTTTAATTATTGATTACCTAGCTACATAAAAGCGGGCCAGTATTACGCAACTTGTAACTTACAAAACTTGTAATTGTGCTAAAGTGAAAAAGAGAGGAAAATTGTTGCATGGAATTCTCTTTCATAAGGACAGCGCTTGCGTTTACCAAATGCTGGTTTCAAATTGTTAACACTTCCATGATATTCATCAGACCCAGCTCCTGGCGATTTTTATTTTTTCCAAAGTCGAAAATTTGTATACGACCATTTCGTTTTATCAGCAGTTTATGAATTTTTCTGTGGTCAAAACTCTTGTTTATTACCATGTTAAGAACTGGTGGAATAAGCGTCGTCAATTGAGCTTTGATTACGTCGAAAAATTAATTTGTTTTTCTGGCAGAAACAATAAATAAAAAAAATAATACAAAGCTGCGTAAGCCATGGAAGCATTTGAAATTCAGTATAGTGTAGAAAATAACAAGTTCTAGATCGTCAATTAGGCTAAAATAGATAAGATACATTTGGTGTCCCTTTAATCTTCTTCTTCTTCTTCTCCTTCTTAGTCTTCTTAAGTCACTCCAGTTTTTCTAGATTCTTCAGATTCTCGAAAATCTTCAAATACGTGAACTTACCTACTGTTTAGGCTTTAGATTATGAAACAACCATTGAGTTTCGTTTGCATTCGTGTATGTCATTCTTTTGGTTTGTAGCTTCTTTTAAATTTACCTTCTGCATTCTTTTTGTATCTTGTTTGACTTTATATTTAGGAACAATAATATTAATAATAATTGGTGGCTTTATCAAAAATTTTAAGGTCTTCAAATTTTTCACATTGTTGAGATCTTTCAAGAATTTCTTTAAATTCTTCTGACCCTCCAAACATTTAAGATCATTCATCCTTCAGATCTCTTTCACGTCCTTCACATCCAACTCTTAAATTATTGCGGTTTCTGTAGATTTTTCCAATATGATAGATTAAGTCTTTACTATTTTGAGTTTAAATTCACTAAAAATTTCAGATATTTATTGTATGTATTGTATTTGTTGTATATATATATTGTAGTTTCTTTTGAATTCGTATATGTCTCTATGAGTTCTTTTGGTTCGTATCAAAGTCCTTAAGGTTTTTCAAATATTTCGAATTTATTGGTTGAGTTTCTACATAATTGGTCATTAAATTTTTTTAGCTCCTTTAGATACTCCTTCCATATCCTTCAAAATACCTCTAATCCATTCAAATCTTCTTCAAATCTTAAAATCCCTCAAATCCTCAAGAAATTCTGAATTATCTTGTTTCTTCAGTTACTTTCATTGTTTCATATTCCTCGGTGGAATAATACCATTTTATTTAATTTAAACTTAACGTCTTTAGACTTTTATCAATTTGAAAATTTCGTTATTCGTTAATGATATTTTTCCAATGTGGATTTGGACGCCGTTCAAATTTGACAGCCACTTTAAAGGCCTGCTGAGCTTTCGTTTTCGGTTGTAGGCTCTATACTTAATATTATACTACAGCCCTTGTATAATTTGTTTTTTCGTTTCAAAAGTTCGAATCCGTCTGATAATTCAGAAAAAATTTCTATGATTTTAAAATTTATCTTTCCTATTCTTCCACTTGGAAATCTTTTGATCTAAAAGTAACAACACTTTTTTTTCATTGTCTTGTTCTTATCATTTCATTTGGTTTTGAAAAATGTATCGATTATTGGAGGTATTGAATCATGATCTCATTTGCTTGTTTATATATTCATTTATTTAAATTTTTGAATGTTTAAGATGTGATTTATATTGCCAAAACAAAGAGCCGTGTAGATAAAAGGCACCTTGTTGGGTATTATGTAGTTCTTCGAAACCACAATTCGTAAGGTTTTGTTTCGTAACTGTTCCTTTCAGTTAATTTTATGTATTTTCCCATTACTATAATTCTAAATTTTAAATTTATAATTTAAATAATGCAGAATTGTTTTTTTTCGTCAAACTATTTTTAGTTTGTATTACGTACACTCAACGGTTAGTCTTATAAAAAAAATGATGAAATTTGAAAAAGATTTAAAAGTTTCGTTTTTAAGAGAGACACGGTGACAGAACGAAATCGAAGCAAATCCAATTGCCTTGTTTTCTTTAATTTTCCTTACTCCTCCGCATTTTCACGCTTTCTTACGTCACGCAACACCGATCAAACCACACAAACTTAACATATCGACTGCACATGATCAACATAAAAACCGAAATTTCTCTAATGTTCTCTAATTATTTTAATAAGGCGGTCGTTTGCGGTATTGTTTGTTTAATTTTCGAACGAGTTCGAATTACCATGTTAAGTAGACTGCTACAAATTAATTAGACATATCCGAGAATCTTCCACCGGATTTCCATAATGTGGAAAAGCCACTGAATGCTAAACGTTCGTTTATGAATGAATATTCGACGTTAAATATGTAAATTACGTACGGTTTTCGGTGGAATATTGATGTAGGCTTAATTTTTCAGAAAATTCTAGTTAATAAAGCGCGATTATCACGTTAGTCGGCGCAGCACGGTTCTTGAATTATGTAATTCGTATGAGTCTGAATAATGGCAGGATAGACTATTCACACTAAATGCTTTATAAATACCCAAATTAAAGTGGCGGTTTATCGTAGGTGTCCATTGATAACGCCGCCGATAAGGCGACAGTTCATTGTCACGAAACGTCACATTCCGCCGCTTCTCTCTAATTGTCTACGTCACTTCCTCGCGTTTGTCGACAACTCGTCAGAGAACAGATGCAGATACGTTCGACTAAAAAATTATATTTACCTCTCGATCGAGCACAATAAATTACCATCGATCGATTTCCAGATGCAATAAATTTTAATCCAGTTACGATAAATGCCATTGACAAATTACTAATTTACGTAGGAATCAGTGTCACCACAATACTGCAGCAAATCTGTGCTGTTCTGCTTTGATTTTTTAATTTCTACAATAAATATCTTTTATTAAATTATTGCCAAAAATTATTTAGTTGTTTTATTTCTATTGAGCCTAAGAATCTGTATATTTTAAATTGAATCGTATTTCTTCGTCTTTCTTTAGCAAATTATGTTTACTCATCAGTGTTATTCTTCAGTAATACACTCACTTAGCAGAGATTTCTTTCGAAGTATAAACGTTTTGATTTTCACAAGGTAAAAATTATTGGTTTTTATAATTTAAGCAGTTCTACCAATCAGTGTGCTTAAAATGTTAGAAATTATTATTTTTTTACTCTCTTTATATTTTTTCTATGATAACGTAACACAGCATCGTTAAAAACAACATGTTTTACAAATATAATATAAAGTTATTTTTGTTGGGAGAGGAAAATAGAAGTTTTAAGTAAAGATCGTTGTTCTAATGGTGAAGTTACTAGAAAAAAAGTCGAACTGATTAAAAATATCGAGAGTTATGCCAAAAATCAGCAACAGCAACAGGACCAAAAGAGCATGGAACAATTTCACAAGAAGCACCTAATTTTTCTTGTGCTTCAGCCATCCGAATAAAAACAAGAATGCTGGAAGGAACTAATACTTCAAAGAATAATAGAAAATGTCCACATTTAAAAATAGAGAACCAGGCAAAAATCCTGTACATTTGGTTCAAATTTTACAGCTTCCTTAAAAAGTCTAAGGCAAAGTAATAATAAGAGAAAACAGAGACGATGGTTCAGAGAGAGCCTGTTTCACATATTTTTTATAGCCAGATTTTATCTTAAAAAATACTTGTTTCAGGGTAAACGTATTTCCAATTTGAGGATAAACAGATAAGATTTTACTTTCTCATGTCGAATAGCTTATTGATTTGGAAAACTTGCTGTATTCATTTCGATCTTTTAAGATTCAATGATTTTAATTAATGTGATTTATAACGAATTTTGGGGGCTGCATAGGCCATGGAATAATAAGTTTGACGTTCGAAAGAGCGTGGCAAAATTGACAAAAATGTCTCGGACATAAGATACCTTTTATACCTTCTTCGATAAATTATCTCCTTGTCTCGGTTTAGGACATTTGAACAAATTTTTGTTTCTGTCAAATGTCACAATTTGACAATTTTAAAAGTCTACACTGGAAAACTAAAACAAAAGTTACATTCCATAGTCTTCTGCTGAGCCTTCGATTATTAAATCGTTATAAATTTTGAATTATTCTGATTTTAAATAATTTAATAATAATAAACACACATAATTTCAATAATAAAAAATTTTAAATTTGGAGATTTTCAATAAATTTCAAAAATGTCTTCCAACTCAAGTTATATTACTTAATTTATTTATTTATTTATCAAAACATAAAATAAGCGGCTTCTAATTTAACTAAATTCGGTTGTGTATAAAATTTAAATTTTTCTGATTTCCTAAAATTTTTAATTAATTCAAAGGTAAAATGTTCAGAATTTCAACACAAGCAACATAAGTTGCTTATAAGAATATACATTTTTTATATTCTTAGTGTTGTGTTTTGGACAAATTAAAAAAAATTTCAGTATTTATAATTGCTGCTTTGTGATTTCTATATCAGTATTTTTAAATTAGTTTGGTAAAAAGAAATTACCCTTCAACTGTAATAAACACAATGTGAAAAAATAAAATCTGATCATTCGTACAGTATCAGTCGCAAAATTATTAGATAACTACAAATCCTACCAAAAATATTGCTGGAAGGATCACGTTATTATTATAGAACACCAAATACGTCGAGAAGTGCTTCAATGTGACAAGTTCTGTGAAACGTCACTCATTTAATATTCAATGAAAAATTCAAAACCGAGCCTTGCCATTCGAAAGTATAAATAGTTTTGGGTGAAACTCTTCGTGGCCCGATCGAATATAGCAAATGCACAAAGTGTGTTTTGCACGGTTTGTTGGAGGTCCGCGTGCATCATGCACGGATTTACGATTACCGAAACGAGTTTATCACTAAATGCCTCCTTAATGCTCCAATTTGCATAAATGTTGAAATAAAGCAACCATTAAAAGTTGCTCGGCGCCCATTAAAATTTAATTAACCGCAACAAAATCTAGTAAAGCGAAAGAACAACGAACGAACGATTCCCACATCCTAAACGTAAGTAATAATAATACTGCGTGGCGTGGGGAATTTAAATCCGAATGCGGGAGGGTCGTCAAGGACCTCAAGCGATTTTAGGCAATCACACGCCGAGTTAGGTCCGCTTACGACCATTTGATAGTAAAATTCCTGCAAATGACGGCCGAGTGGCTCGCAGGAATACGAAAAACGCCGCAGTCCGTTCTTGGAAAGCGCGAGCGATCGATTTGCAAATAATGCGCTGATTGTTTATTTTATTAATGCTGTTAAGAGGCTGTCGACGACGTTCTGGGAAAATCGCGTCCTTCTAATTATGCACAAGTGCATGCAAATGGCGAAGAATTATGCGGCCGCTAATCCAGTCGGACAGTTCAAAGAGCCGACGCGTAATAACATTACCATATGGTCGAAGTGTAGTATTTCATTGAGAAATTTGCATAGGTGAGGTAATTTATTGTAAACACTTTTCCGAACGCTAATTAATGCAGCGAAATTTATCTTTCCGTTTGAAATGGGAAATGTCCGTAACGGAACTTGGATGCATCGTCTCGGATTAGACCGTAAACATTTTATGTGCAACGATTCAACAGATAAACTCCTCGCTGGAATTATGCTCAAGTGCGAACTAAATAGTTGGACTATTCGGCGACTTATTTTTTTCACACAATTTCCTCATGTTTGAATAAAAAACAATACGTACGACTATTAATTTTTACTACGTACAACTTTGATTACAAATTTATGTATTGCATATATTTCAAAGAAAGAATCTGTGTAAATTCATTAACAATTTCAAATATGCCTCAAAAATCAGACCTAAATAGCTATTTATCTCAATTTTCTATTAAAAAATAATGAAATGACTCTTTTTGCATTTCTGTGCATATTTAAAACGACGCCAAAGCATCACATTTTCCTTAGGAAATAACACTGCAGACGATTTTTTCTATAAAACCATACAAGAACGTTATAGTATTTTTTAAAGTACAGACATTACTTGCCTCTTTTAGTTGTCGAAATAAATAAATAAATATAAAAATAAATATGGCAGTAAAATTATTATAGTAAATCCGAAAATTGTGTGTTGTTTATGAAAATGAACATTAAATGTGCAGTGTTTTTATACATTTTAAATTAAGTGTATAAATATGTTACTGAATTAAATTTAGGTTACTGAAAAAAAACTTCAGTTACATTTCCCTCAATTTTATTGTAACTAAATGTTACTCGAATTATTTTGAGGCTTAATAGAAATTGCGCTTTAATTTCTAAACTTAAAATCCGCTTGAGTTCCACCTAAAAAACCACTTAAATTTTTAATTTACAAATAGCCTGAATTCTATGTTTGTTTCGGTGGTTCAGTATTCAGCTTAAATTAGAAATGAGAATATGGCGTTTGATATTGGTAATGTGCATTTCCATGTTTGCAATACATGTATTTTTCACTATAGAAATGCAAGCAATTTCTAAATTAAAAATTTGAATGGTGTTTTGAGTACAACTCAAGTGAATTATCAAACCAGAAATTAAAGCGCTATTTTATTCAGCTCCAAAATAATTCGAGTAACATAATTTTTAATTAGTACCTACAATTAAAGCTGGGGGAATTGAAAAATAATTCTAGTCAGAATAATGTCTGTATTAAAATTTATTAGTTGAAGTCATTTTCATGAATTCATTTTCAAATACAAGCCTTGTTGTTTTTCAAACTTTAAAATAAAACCGGGCACGGCACATAAGTTTGCAAAATGAAAAACCGATGTATGATTTCCGAACATGCATTACATGGACTATTTCTAAATTCTGTGGAACATGTGCATTTATTACAAAAACAATTAAGTTTAAAATAATTTCGTGGCACATTAAAAATTCTGAATAAAATTACATTACAAAGAATTATCAAAATCTTTCTTTCCAAACAATTTCTTTTCCAATAAAATTGGATGATTTATAATTTTTTATTTGTTTGTTGCAATATTTTGCTTTTGTCTTCGATATTTCAAATCCCTCTTATTTTTAACTTGTATTTTAAAATATTGCACCAGAGGCCGTGCTTTTAATTTCTAATTTAGAATTATACCGAAAAACATTTAAAAGAATAGATTTGTGAGCTCGTTCCCTATACAGCAAAGTATATAAAACGTTGAAATATTCAATTTTGGTTAAACTTTCATAATTTTCAAATTTAAAAATGCAGTAATTACCACTTTCACGGTCCATTTGTAATCTATTTCTCATTTTATATGTCGTTGCTTTTAAAATTCCGATATTAAAAACTACTTTGGTTGGCGTTCCAAATACGACTAAACTAGAAGGATTAATTGTTTGATTACATAATTGGAGGCAATGCTCGTCGACGATTAATAAATAATAAATAATTTCAATCGATCCGCTTTAAATTACTTCCAATTAACCGTTTAAGAGTTGATTAATAAAGAATCGAGCATGATATCCCGTATTATTGGCCTGAATAGGGGTGGAAAACACGTATGGCTCGTCCGTTTTATTAATAGAATTACGACTTTTTTTAATGAAAGTGCATCCCCAGCTCCCGTATTAAATAATAACCAGTAAAACATCCATCTTCCAATAAAGCCCGATGACAGGACTAAGACGATGATCCGGTAGATGTCGCGTCGCTGCCCGTAGAACGGGAACAAGGAGGCGAAAAAAGGAGGTTCAAGGACGATCTAATATTTTTTTCTTGGCGCGCGTAAAGTGATTGTTATTGAAGCAAATGAGTCACAATCGGCGAGATAAAAGGACCTTAATGGATGTAAATTAGTGATATTTAAAATTAGCATGTCATTTTAACCCCGAAACGTTTGATATGCCGCCGAGAGCGTTTCACACTGAAAAATGTACATTAACGTAAATTATTCATGTGTTTACTGGTTGTCGTAAATTGGACTGGTAAAGACGGTCTTAATTAAGGAGTTCGGCTTAAGTGGCAGCTGCAACTGCGCACTTACCATCATCATAATTGCGAATTCGAACACTTTATGTAAATCGGCTTAATTGGTGGCGAATATGCGAGATTTGAGGACGACGTTTCGGACGCGACTTCCTCGCGCGCCCAGACACTTCGCAATTAAAGTCCGCTAATTGTAATGTGATGGTGAATGCGTGATGCAAATTAGCGACATGTTTTATTATTGACTTACGCGTGATTTATTTCGTTTCCCATAAACGGCCGCGTCGTAAAAGACCATTCTTCGAAACGCCTTCATTGTATTTTTTTTCTCGCAATTTCACGTTATTTTTAATCCCCCCGGTGGAAGGATGGCTTTATAGTGCATTAAGCCGACGAACATTTTTTTATCATTCACCCACGTCTATTCAGGGTACCAAATCGCGGCAGGTACGACTAGGTTTTCGCACTATTTACCCCAAATCAAAAATCTTCGTGTGAACCCAAGAACATGGTCAAAACATATAGAAAACGTGACCGGTCAGGTGGGCCAACACTTGATGAAGATTGACAGCTGATTTCATCATCTGCGTCTGCGAGTCTATGATCCAATTGTACACACATCTTAAAAAAATTCTTGGAGCTGTTCACGCTTCTATTTTCTGTCTTAAGTTGCGTGGACAGTATAAAGACGATACAACCAACTTTTATTAAAATAGTGCAATACATAGAAAAGCAAATAATAGCATATAACAGCAAGAGGGGTTAACTAATGAAATAAAGCAAATAAATTATGATATTTGTAAAAAACACGGATTAGGAGCAGTTGGTCCGAATTTGAAAGGTTCCTTGAAAAATTAAAGCAAAAAAATGATAAGATGTAATTCTTCGCTATTTCAGGTATAAAATGTTTTATTACATATTTTTTATAGCCAGATCAAAACTCAAAAAATACTTGCCTCAACGTACACGTATTTTAAAATCTTGTCCATCTTGAGGATAAAAAATAGATATTATTTTATTTTTTCAAGTCGAATAACTTATTGATATGAAAAGCTTGCTGTATTCATTCCAATCTCTTCAGATGCAATCAAAACTTTATTAAACGTATAAATTTTAAAATTTTCTGATTTCTCTAAACACAATAATAATTTAGGTATTAATCAAAACTATTATTGTGTTTAATTCCAATTACAAAATTCAAAATTTTGAAATTTTAGATCAATTTCAAAAATATCTTTCGAGTCACCGAATAAAAATCTGCCCGAATTTACTTATTTATTTATCAAAACATCAAATAAGCGGCTAATAAGTAATTCGATTTCGTAATTCTAATTGGAAGTAACTAAATTTTGTTGTGTACAAATTTTCAATTTTTCAAAAATATATTAAAATAGTAGCATCTAACAGCAATAAATAAGAAATACGAAAACAAATAAAACGAAACGAAGAAAAACATATCCAAATCGGGAATCAATTGGTTTTTCTGTAAAGGGTTGAAGGTGGAAAAATAAGTGATTTGAAACTCGAGCACAAAAGCGTCATTAAATTTCTGACAAGAGATAGAATATCTATGTCAGAATGACGAAGGTGTATGAAGAGAATTGTTCCAGTTATTTCCAAGTCAAGTTCTGTGGAAAACACTGAAAATGGGTGTAATGGGGGGGTAAATGAATAAAGTGTCGGCGTCATGGATTCCCAAGGTTCTCACTTCTGAACCAAAATTTGCAAAGATAATTTGGTTGCTTTGTTCGGAGACAACGACTTTTTTCCTAAAATTGTGACGGTAGATGAGACTTGGGTGTACTGGGACCCACCAACGAAGCAACAAAAGTCTATGCAGTATATATGCATAAGGGCTTTCTACCACCGAAAAGAGTAAAGTCCCAGTTTTCAGCACGAAAAGTGATGGTGACAGTTTTCTGGAACCCGGCGAATATCCTGTTGATTGAATACGTGATAAAAGATACTACTATAAATTGGAATGAGTACAAAAAACAAACAAGAATTTGAAGGCTGTCACAAGAAAATGTCTCAAAATCACGCCGAGAAAACTCTTGGTGCATCAGGCACGAGTTGTGCAAGAAATTTTTTTTTTATTGTTGTTGTGAAGAGCTTGCTCATCTACGGTACAGTCCTGACCTGACTATCTCTGACTACTATCTCTTTCCCAATCACAAAAGACACTTAAGGTGGCGCCAGTTTTTGTCGAATGAAGAGGTGGAAGGAAGAAAACTGTAGAAGCCTATTTTGCAAAGTTACCAAAAAGTGTTTTTGAAGAGATAGCTTTATTGAAGAAACATTGGAATAAGTGTGTAAGCGTTCAAGGATCAAATGTGGAAAAATACATTTTTATTTGATCCCTGTCTCGTTTCCTTTATGGCTAGGCAGATAACTTTATAAACTCCCCTCGTAGCATACAACAACAATAAAATAATCAATACGGAAATAAATTAACTAATGAAATGTAAACGAAGAAAACCAAAATATTTATTTAAAAAAACGGAAACAGTGGAGGCAAAGTTAATTTAAAAAAAATGGGAAGATGTATTTATCTAATAAGACAAAGCGCACACGAGCGAAAGAATAAGTTGACAAGTCTTCTTGGATTAAAAGTTGTAAGTTTCTTGTGCTTCAAACGCCGTCCTTTACCTAATTGTACTTTTTTTTCACTTTATATACTACAGTATTATCTATAGAGTGGGTGAAAGCCTACTCAGCACGACAAATAAAGATATACGTGGTTGAGTGCATGATGTATAGAATTACGGCTGAAATTAAATTAAATTAAATCGATGGGCTCGAGGCAATAAATTAGACAATGAAGGTTGGGATGAGGGAATTAACTGGGGGAGCCGGGAATATATTAGGAATGCCGAAAAGGCAATAAAAACGCAACGGACCTTCCAGTTTTGAGATAATTTTTACGGCGCGGGACATTTTTAGTTATAATTAATAGTCAATTACGTGCGATAAGGATCGCTTCTGAATCCTTGTGTGCCACAAAAGAGAATGAATTTATTGTTTGCATATCGGATGTTGGCTTAATACCTCGCATTGACAATTTGATGATCACAGGTGTTAAAACAGGTGTCAATCAATATTCATGGACGCCTCACCACGCTTACATTGCAAAATTACCAGACGTTTAAGGTTCAAAACCTTTTTTATAGTGAAGACGCAGCCATGAATCTTAAACGCGTCGTTTAACGATCGGAAATTAATGAAGTGTTTGTGTAAGAGCATAAAGCCATGAGAAAATTTCACGAATCCGAAATGAAGCCGTAATTTTCGCTGTGTGATCCAAACCCTTGCTGCGATTTCTCACGATTTCATCGCAAAAAAAGGGGATTAACAAGGGTTACCAAATATTTGAAATTCATGCACTTCCCCTTGATTGAGGAAATAACGAATTTTTTGGGGTGGTTGCGAATCGGCGCATTCAAAACACAAACTCATATTTCATTTAACGGCCACGAAAGTTGAAGAAACGCAATCACCAAAAGTACAATTGGGCCAGTCCAAGGCATCTCTATCTTAAGAATCGACCTAAAATCATACGCCAGAAGGCTTTTATTGGCGTTGACACCGCACAATGCCGGTCTTAAATGTATTCTAATGCCTTTCTTGGCGAAATCGGTTCGCATTCGTGTATTGTGATTGTGTAACCACCCCCGTAGAGTGTCATTGCCTGGTTGGCGACAGCTGCTGCTAAAAAATTAAGTTTTCAACCTCCACCTTAGCTACAGTTAATTTAACTCAGGTCGAGGTTACGACCAGATGCTCTTCCGAATTTCTCTCCTTATCGACTATCGGGAATTTGAGGCTGACCCTCATTAGGGCCCTGATTATGTAGAACAAAGCTTTTAATAGTTTTTCGGAGACACGTGCCCCTATTAATTATTCAGAGCTAGCTTTTGTATGTTGAAACACAAATTCCAACTTGCTCGAAAAGTAGCGGAGTTGCGGTTTTTCCCGCTTTTCTTACCGCAACTGAGTTCAATTGGCGACTGACAAGAAGAAACGGAAAACACAAAAGGACTCACCTGCAAACAAAGAAACACAAATTAAAATTAGAAAACATAAACTATCTCTACGAGTATACCTACAGTTTTTTACAACGGGTTTTTTTGGTCGTTACGCGATATCTCCGTTAATACTTCAACAAAACCAAAGATTGAGCCATAATTTTCAAGATTACCTTCACCACTAATGACGAAAAATAAACATACAATTGAGAATTAATGTTTCTTAAAAAAAAACTTAAAAACCGTATTTTGGTCACGGTGCCATCTATTAACAATCTGTTTAATAAAACCGTATTTTGGTCATGACGCCATCTATTGACAATCTGTTTAACTAACATCTCCCACTCTCCAAGCGCATTCCAAGCGGTAGTATTATTAAATAGTAGGAGAGACCAAAAAACTGAAAACTAAATGAAAAATATTTTCGGATGAAGAAATCAGGGTACTGCGACAGATTGGTTTATAGTGCCCGAAGTTGTGTCGAATGTCCCAGCAGCTGTAGGCGAAGTGACACAAGTCAATTAATCTGTTGAGTATAGCGTAGTTCCGAATTTTGCAAAAAAATTTCAGTAGCTCAAACAAGTCCCTACAAAGCGCACAAAATCGTGCTAGGAGGTAATTCCTTGGCATAATTTATGCAAATCGCTGTACTTGTGGTTGTTTAATAAGACATAAATTAGCGAAAAATTTAATTATAATCGGAAATGGAACGTAATATAAACCGAAAAAATGAGACGTTACGAGTTTATGAGAGTTATAAAAGCGCAATTTTATTCCTCTCCTTCCA
The DNA here is from genome assembly GCA_964023215.1 of Eledona agricola. NCBI lineage: Eukaryota > Metazoa > Arthropoda > Insecta > Coleoptera > Tenebrionidae > Eledona > Eledona agricola. The sequence goes on from OZ026860.1 coordinate 10,882,111, forward strand.
TAAACAACGATAATAACTAATTGATCATTATCATAATTTGTTTGATCGGAGCACCGAAGCCGGGGCCTTTGAACGTCTGTTGCCGACGCCAATGGTGAAAATCATTCCATTTATCAGCTTCCTGTTTGCCACCTTTATAAAGATTCGTCGTCGTTTCCACAGGTCTTGCATAAAATTCATCGACTCCTCCTTCTCTAGGTATCGTTCTGGCCGACCGAAACGAACTCCACCACTTGCCAATCGACGTTTTTTTTTTTCTTAAATAATTGTCCCAGAGACACAAGAGCAGGGGTGAGCGCAGCTGACGCGTCGTCCACCACAGCTGACAAATGCGGATTCCAGCTTGTGGCATGTAAATTCTGGAAAAAAGCCCGTTTCCATCATTTACCTAGCAGACGTGGCCCCACAAAGAATTCGGATCCTTTAGAATTCGGCCTTCGGTGGCAAAAACCCCGTAAATAGGTGTATGCTAATGTATTCTTCTTCCTCTGACAATGGCAGCTCGGCTCGCAATCATTTTTCGTATTCGTAATTTCACCTTGAAGTTGGAGGGTTAAAAAACTACCTGCCTCACGGCCCAGCCACCCTCATATTAGCGAAATATCTGGGTTTGGAATCATTCGAAATTCTACCTTTTGTGGGGTGGGTATAGTGTTGACCGGAGTCATTATTCAAACAACCACCATCGGACCCATTGTGTGCTTCTAACGAAGCATATGCACCCCGGCAGATTGTGAATTCCTCGCAAGATGAATAAATGATTCGAGACGACGAGATAATTACCCGACCAACCCCTTCGGAGTGTTTATTATTGAAGAGGTTGCGCGATTCCATATACAGAATACAAGATCCAACATTCATGAGGCATAAGGGCTGGAATTCCGCGCCGCAACATTAAAATCAATACAGGACACTATATGCCATAATATATCTGCAGTTCGCCATCTCCGTGGAGCGGAACGCCAAATTAAAGCGATAGTTTAGGTAAAAAAGGCGACGCTCAGGTGTGAGGCATCCGTCGCAAAAAATGACCCAAATTCGCTTTGTTTGAGCTCATTTTTTTCCCGTCGAAAAGGGATATTTTGTAGGTCGCAAGGTACACGAAATCCCGTTTCCTGGGAACAATCGCGCGGCGTTTTTTAAAACCCCCCGATTTTTTTCATGAATGCGGAATTAAGGGATTCTGACCCGTATCAATCCGCCTGATCTGAAAATTATTTCCAAATCGTGAGAAACGTCTTGGAAGGTAATACGGAAACGGGTGTTTGTAATTAATCGATCAAGAGGTATCGTCATAAATCATTGCGCTCATCAGAATAAAACTCCGACGAGAACAACGTTTTTCATTTATTAATTCGGCCTTAAGAAGCAAAAAACCGATTGAGTTGTGGAGATGTGTGGGAAAACTCGGTGAAACATAGACAACATATAAATACGAACAACAGCATCATGAAGATCAAGTTAAAATTGAAATAAAGGTTCTAAATTATTTCCTGTTTTCATGTACGATTTATTCAATAAAACGTGAGAAGCAATGTCGAAACTATGGGCTCTGAACATAACAGGTAAATCTCCAGAACCAGAGCTGCTTAACATTTTTCATTACAAAATCCTAACACGTAAGGAGGTGTTTACTTGCAATGGATCTATTGAATAATGGAGAATTTACTGCAAGGGAATAGAAAAAATAGATTACAAAGATGAATTAACAAAAAAGAGACGCAAAACATTGAGATTTCTGGAAAAAAGGGGAGTTAAAATGATACAATTTTTCAGGAAAATTGCTGCAAATCTGGATCTAGTGGTGGTGTTCTCAAACTTTGCTATCTCTTGATAGTAGGGCGCGAATTTTAGAAAATCATGCATGAAATTAAAGAGGCCTATCGGACACTATCTCGGTATTAGTATGATGCGGTAGTATCAAGTGTACAAAATATCGAAAGCTCAATATCGATTCTTAGGAAAGTCTCAAACTCAATTACTTTTTAATAACTTTATTTATTAACTTTTAACAATATTTAAAATTGTTACATTTCAGAAATAATATGAAATGTATGAAATCATGGTTAGATTTTAAAACGGATTCCAATCTGATTTGGTCACATTTTGTAGAAATAATAATTAGTTGAGACAATTTATCATTATAAAATTTCAGAGGTTACAGAAACCAAATTTGTACACAATTTGTTTATTAGATATTTTCATTGCTTCGATAGTATCATCGATATTTTCGATGTTAGACCATAAATAAAAATTTATACGATGTTTCAAACTCGATATCGATATTTTGCATATGTATTAGGTATATCGGTTATTGAGGGACATTACTCCTACATGAAATGTACATCTTCTACTTCGCGTCTATCACAAAGCTGTTCAAGCACTCAAATAAGTGCAATAATTGTCAACTAACGCATGCAAAATTCCCCAAATTTAACAGTTAAAAATGTTTAATTATAAATTGCATAAATAATGCGAAGTAGAAAAAATAGTATAAAAGAACTCGTTCTTAAGGCTATTATACCACTCGTCGGTTCGCCGGTCGTTTTGTTAAATAAACTTGGTCTCGTGCAATAAAATATGCCTTATTGAACTCCTACTAGTGTAAAATCATAGAAATCCCATTTTGTGCGAAATAAAAGACTTATTCCCTTTTTCCCAAAATCCACTGATATATCGTGTGTACAAAAATAATAGAAAGCTGCACAAGTCATGGAAACACTGAAGTTGATTAGAGGGTAGTAAATTTTTGATCTTAAGTTGGATATACTTAAAGTATGTCATTGTATCATTTCGTGTTCTTTTCGCCAGACTTCAGCTCCTCTAAGACCTACGTTTTATTACGCTTTACAGTAATTAGCAAAATAGAAACCAAAAATATGGAATTGAAAAATATAGACACATGGGTATGGTATTGATGTAAGTAGTAGAAGCAATACACACAAGAACGTGTAGTAGAATGTAGTACCTACAATGTGCAAGGCCGTCTGAATTGAAACAGAATGTAAAAACAATTTGAGATTGTTTGTAATGTCCACTTGCTTTGGGTGAACAATTTATCCATAAAAGAATTCCATTGGATTCCACCAAAGAAGGGTCCAAGCAGATCACGACAGCGCGCAAGAAAAACAAGAATTAAAAATGTAACTACATTTTATTCACACATTCTTATTATTTTCAATCAAGCCATTGTAAACTCTTAACTGAAGAAGTAAATAAAGGAAACTTTTGCATGATCAATGTTTTTTATTCGTACCAATGATAACTTTTCCACTGTTGACGCAACAACTACTAAATTATGAAAATTACCAATGCTTTCATTTCAGACTCATCTCGTACCAATAAATTATAATTTTATGGCCATATTAAGTTTTTGCGTTGCTACTACATTCTTTCTTGAATATTCTTCCGGTGTGATTCATTGACCATTTAACGGCGAAGAGACGAGGTACTAAAAAATCATTAATTTGCAAGAAAAGCTGAAAGTGGGCTAAGTGCAGGTGCGGTAGTAGGTTGGTAAAATTGAAATCAGAAGAGATAAGTGACAAATATTGTGCCGGCAAAATGACAGTTTGAAGTTGAAACGGCCGGATAAGATGCTATCTGAGAGAATTAATGCGACTTGGAGATTAGCCCATTTTTAAACCCTTATTTGCGTCGGAAAAGCTTATTTCGCTCTAGTCAAGCTGACAGAATAATAATAGGCGCGATGCTAATTTTCGGGGGTCGTCATCCAAAGCGGAAGTTATAGAAAGCCCGATAAATGACGGTGTGATTGGAAAACATCGGTGCAAAAAAACGTTAAAAATCGTTGAACGGCCGCCGCCATTCCATCCCGATTTAAGCATTATGTAATACGAGGCACGTGTCGTCGGTTGGCTCGTTAGAATTGTAAATGACACAACCCTTTAACAATTGGATTCGTTTCGGAGATGGGTGAATGGGGCGCGTGGCAAGGGTCCCATAAACCCGACCATATCCGCCACGACCTTTAATTTGACATTAGCGAAAAAGACGGCAGGCAACATTCATCCCCGTCTCCTCGGCCAATGGAAGACCGCTTTAAAATAAAATACATCTCGCCCGTTATCCACCCCTATCGGTGTGAAGGGTAGCGAGATTCGCATTGGTGCATATCTAATGCGGGGCGGCTGCGCGTTTTCATATCAAATCTGAATATGCGTACGTCACGACGTCGGCGGCGGCAACGCCTCTTATCACACCGATAGCGCCCTTCCATTAGCCTAAAACGAAAAACTGATTTCGCCTCGAACGTTCTTAAATCACGGAAATTGGGGCGGCGATCGCTTCCATTTTTAATTTGCCCCGCCGCCTCCAAACATACAGGCTGTCTCGAAAAGAATACCAACTAACTTCTAAACTAATATCGACCATTTTAAGTAAACTCTTTCAGAAACACCAGTTATTTCCATTAGGTTATAGTAAAATATTAAGCTTCAAAGAACAGACAAACAGCTTTCAATTTTTTTATCAATTTTATTATGACCTGTGAGTTTTAATTGACATCAATGCAGTCTTGGCACAACATAATAATGACAATTGTGTATTTTTGTTCTTTAAAACAGACGAAACAATGCTTCTATTGCATATATCGGAAAAAGTCAAATTATGAGTTTATGAGTTTCGGGAGGCGAGAGAAAAACGGTATAACCCAATTATAAAAAAAAAAATAATTAAATTCAAATACAGCGAATGTTTCATTCATAATCATGCGAAATGTGAGTTTTTGGCGTGTTAATGGTATAAATTTGGAAGCGCCGCTTGTTTATTTAAATAGGAACGGGTTATAATAGGTTATTTAATTTCCTGAAGAAGTTTTAGTTTCACAACACATCTTCACGAGTTGTGGAGTTTACGAGAAGGTAGCGGTGTCGTTTTTGAAAATGATGGGCACATTGCGCTTTGGTGTTGCTAATTTGGCGGTGGAGTTATGTAGAAGACGCGAGGTTATCGTTCTGGGGCCCCGAATGTCATTTTATCGATTCGTTGCGGCCACGAAGAAGTGTAGTTCGGGCCGATTGAAGCAAGAGGAGAGGAAGCGGTAATCCTTCTGCTCCTATACATATATTCACATAAATACATACATAAGATGTAGAATAAATAAATAATCCATACAATTTATATAGTATTGTGTATCCAATGGGGCGACGGGCGATTGGCTGCGCGTCGTCCCCACCATCCGGAGCCCCGGATCCTGGCGCCCCTCCACCGCGACTCAGCATCCTCCCGATGCAAATCCGCGTTGTTATACGGCTATAGACGGTAGCGCCGTCAGCACGAAAGCATTGCGGCCATTTCGGTGCTGCTCACCCTTAATGCCATCACCAGCAGCAGTAGCAACTTTACGCGGAGTGACAGTGACATATCAGAGTGCAGTGCACCACAATGAGCGGACCTGAACAGTGACGACGCCCCCCGATGAAGGTATCGAACCTGGCGGATTTCAGAAGCGAAGCGGTGCGGCGGTGGGTCGAGGCGCCCGCCCCCAACACCCCCAAGTCCAAGAACAACATCAACAACAACACCATCTGGGCCGGGCAGGAGATGCTGCTGCAGCGCGGCGTCCTCCACGACGCCGACCAGCCCCTCGACTTCACCATGGCCAAGTGCAAGACCAAACACCACCACCGCATGATGCTCCTCCACAACGGAAACTACTTCGATAAGTTCGGGACGCGCAGTCCCTCCTCCAGCTCGGAGGACGAGCCGCCGGTGGGCTCCCCCAGGTCCCCGCCGCCGAGTCCGGTGCCCCCAAGGACCGACGGTAAGATTATCCCGCGTCCGCGATTTTCGAAGACCCCGTGCTAATGATTCGCGCAGGTAGTACCCTGTTTCGGTTAGATTAGTTGTGGTAAAGGCGAGACGGATACAGCTGAGTCATACAGAGCCGAAGAAATGAATTATAATAATGAAATAAATTGGATGTATTAATGGTTCGTTATTAGTTTTCAGTGAGTGATGATAATGGTCATTATTATCGGTCCATTATCGGCGAATTATTTGCATGGGATTCACAAAACGGCCGACGTTGCCGTCGTTTAGCCAGTCATATGTAAACGTTCCGTAATTGATGTATTTAGCTGTAGGTATAGCTGATATTATAATGAATGTTGCCGTCAAATTAACGGCTAATGCACACGCTTTTGCATAAATTTACATGGGAAAGACGAAAGATGGATAATGACTTACACCACACATCCAAATCTGACACCCCGCACTTCACACAGACACTCCCGGATTCATTATCACCTGCACCCTTACTTCTCACAAAAAACTACCGAATCACTTTTTACTAAGCTCGCAGCACTTGGCACGCAAGTCATAAAGTCGTTCTGGATCGCCTGAAAAAATTGCGACCTTCCAAACACTCCCCCGCATCACAACAGATCGAAGACAAAACACTACTTAATTTTTTCTGCTAAACAAGTGTACAACTCGTACCTGTTCAAGCATTAGAAAGGGTTCCTTCCTTATTTCTTTTGTGTTCGTTCCAGGCATATTCAGATTACTTAGTAGCTTAGAAAATGTTCGTGGAGCTTTGAAATGGCTGCTCGAAATGTACCAACTGTCCCCCTAATAAATCGGTAAAATTTATATCCTCACATTCATTGAGTTTTCCCAATCAACAACTATTTTCAACATTTATCTCTTTGAAATTCAGTTTACCAAATTAAACTATAAAATTGGTCTTAATTATTGTACTTTTTGAAGCTGTGAGGTGCTAACAATCCGTTAACTCGTTTCGAGTTCTTGTGCTTGTGAATTGTGCAAAATTTTATCAATTTTTAATCAATCAATCGTCGCTTTGTTTTTCATTGATAAAAAAGAACTATGAGCAAATAATTTGGTGCATAAACAAGGAAGAAGCATCAATCATTCCATATCCTAAAAGCACGCGTTGAAGAAATGGGCAAAATTTGGTTGGGACGCTTCAATGGTCCAGCATTGAATTTGGCAAATAACAGATGCAGCTTCCAAACGTTCAAAACATTCATTGAGCTATCCCAATCAACACTTACTTTCAACATTTATGTCTTCCAAATAAATATTTCAGTTTACCACATTCTACCTACTATAAAATTTGTCTTCATTCTTCATCCTTAATTATTATACTTTTTAAAGCTCTGAGGTGTTAACAACCCATTTGCAAGTCCTTTGCGTCTTCTGTTTCTAACAACTCGTTTCGAGTTCTTGTGAATTATACCAAATTTTTATCATTTTTGTTGTTGTCCATTTGATAAAAAACAACTATAAGTAAATAATCTGGTACATAATAGGGAGAAGCATCAATCACCAAATTCGACACTTATCCTAAAAGCACGAGTTTTAGAAATGGCCAAGATTTGGTTGGAACGCCTCAATTATCCGGCATTGAATTTGGCAAATAACAGATGCAGCTTCCAAACGTTGAGGACATGTTCAAAACATTTATTAGTTTTCAAAGAGCACGAAGTGTTAAAACCAGTCCCCAGTCTTACATTATTCAAAACGCTTAAAAAATTTAATATTTGCACCTCCAGTAGCAGTTTGCTTCTTCTTTTTCTAATAACGCGTTTACTCGTCTCGAGTTCTTGTGTTTGTAAATTATATTAAATATTTATAATGTTTTTAAATCGTTCGTCGGTTTATTTTTTATTTATAAAAAAGTGATAAATTTATCATTTTTATTTGGTGCAGAAATAATGGACAAGCAAAAACACAAAATTTGGGTGGAACGCTTCAACTGCCCAAGAGAGTATTTAGCAACCTGCAGAGTATTTTGCAGCCTCCAAACTTTCAGAATTTGTCCAAAAACATTTATTAGTTTATTTCTTAAAGAGACAAAAATATTACAAGTCTGTTCATTTTAAACATTATATTTATCTTTGTTCATCATCAGTTTTATAAAGGATGAGTGCCATAACAGCTTTAAGAACGAGTTTTTTATACAATTTTTTCTACTTTGCATTATTTATGCAATTTTTAATTAAAAATTTACAATTAATAAATATCGGGGAATTTTGCATGGGTTAGTTGACAATTATAAATTATAATTTTTGCAACTTTTAATGTGTCATTTGCTCCTTCTTCATATAAAAAAATGTACTTGTGAATTGTAGTAGATTTTTAGCAACTTATAACGTGGTTGCTATGTTATAAAAAGGCATCACAAGTAAATATTTTTTTTCAAAAGACGCATCAATCGTGTCTGATACAAGAATAAATCTTCAATTTCGCACCACACCCCGTCATTCATTGTGCAGAAAACTGTTTTCTTCATTAACATCCCGCTCGGAAACAAATTAGAATAGCCGATGCACACACCAAATAGAAATTCCTAGAACGGCTTTTATTGTGGTTGCCACCGCCCAAATAACATTAGCATATTCCCATTATTGTACCCTTCTTAGAATTGACACCATTACGATTTTGCTGACTAAATCCGCGCCGATTGTTAGAACGAAAATTAATAGTGTTATGATGAAACTCCTCTCGACGCCACGAGTTTCCTCCGAGCTGCACTGAATATTCCACTCTAAATCCCAAATACGAGCAAACGGCGCTCGATAACGCAGCATGAAATTCAGTTTGGTAAAATGGTAAATTTTGCATGGGCTTTCTTGTCGGCGTCTCATGCGAAGCTTTCTACCGGCGTTCATAACCGATTTGCCAAGATTAGCAAAATCCAGGCACGTACAAATTTAAAAACAAGCTTTCTAACGCCACTTCCCCCCTTTTTAGCGCAGTGAATTAAAATACTGTCCCAAGGGGCACATGCGGCGGAAATAAAAGTAATTATTACAAGGTTGGGAAAATTCTTGGAAGTAAAGAAATTTTTCCAAAGCGCTGAAACACATGTTCAATGACGGCCAGGCAAAAAAGTGAGTGACCTTTAATGGCTTTCGTCCTGGGTTTTATGGAACGGTAGAGGAAGAGTTTTGTCAGCAAACAGGTTAAAAAAGTGCCGCTTTATTGCGAGGGGCCTTGTTGTAAATCACGTCTCAATGAATGATTTTTCCATGCTTTCCAAATTTACTAGAATTCGGAAATGTAATTTATTGCCGCAATGTTTAATTGACTGGGCCTTACGTAATTCCTGCTTTGTTTCATTATCAGTATCTCGGCATCAAATTAAGATTTGTGAAAATTTATTATTAAGTTGCAAATGAAGATGTGCTTCATACCGCAGTGGAAACTTTGTAATTTTCCACATGCTTAGCTTTCAAAATAAGGGGCCTCAAATCGGTGCTTGGAATTTATACAATTATCCACGGTACTTAATGCTGTCAGCAATATTATAAAACAAAATTTTTATAGCACTCACTTTAACATTTTGTATTGTTTTATGCAAGCCACACTTGCTTTTAGAATATTGTGCGAATTTTACATTTTTGCGTCCAGTTTTCTATAAATTGTGACGACGAGATTGGATACAACTTGTTTTTGTTCAACTTTTGCATCGTTTGAGGAAATGTGTGAAATTCTTGCATTGCAAGATTCATAATTGCTCCGTTCATTTTTGTGCAAATTTGGTACAAGGAGGCCCAGAGGGGCCGGTTTGGGTCATCTGCTTTGTAAATACTTCTTATTTGTGGATAAACTAGTCCGCGCTCCGTTAGGCGAAAAAATCGTGAATCGGGAATTTGCGTGGTGTATAATTAAAACAAAATTGGAGGAGCGATATTTGCGTGATTTGAGCGGCAGCAAGAGTTCAAGAAGAGCGCGCACTGTTGAGGATATTTCTTCTTTGTTGCGTGCCAAGCTTATAAATCAGACTGTATGCAAAACATAAATATTTTAATACGCGGGGAGGCGTAACACGTCGAGGAAGAAATATTGTCGGAGTCGTATCACGATTCAAATCGTCAGTTAATTAGATTATAATTGGAGATTTGGTTTCAGAATTCGGAGGATCGCCGCTCACGCCGTCCGGAGAGAAGCAGTACGGTAAGTCGTAAAACTTTCTAAAACCCCTAAAAAATTTGCAAGCGAATTAGGCGCAATAAATCCCGCTTTCCCCAAACGGCGGATGTTTTTTGAGTGTCATAACCTTGGGGGGTAGGTAGTTTATTGAAAGGGATCGCGTGTTGAAGAAAGCCGGGCGTCTTCCCCAAGCTGCAACAGGTTTAAATGTTCTTTTCATAAAGCATATACATATCCCCCGGGGAAAGGGAGCGCGAGGGATTGATCCGACAAGCGACGATTTAATTTCGGCCGTGAATATTCATTCTGTATTTAAATTCGGATGATTTATTAGCGGCATCTGCATAATTGGAACTCGGCATTTAGCCGCTCGCCGAGTTTGTTCCATTGTAACGAAAAAATCTTTCTCGGAAATTAATTTGGGGGCTCTCGTAAAAAACTTCCTCGATTCGCATGCGATATCCACCCCTCGCTTCTACCTGAGCCTAATGAGAAAAATCCCGAGGACCTCGAGGTCTACCTGCGCTTCGAAAATGGCGCCAACCACCGCCAGTCCTCCTCGATTTGCATCTAATAATGTGCTTCCGGTTCGGACAAGAAATCGCAAAACAAAACTCTAAAACTTCTGCTCTCTCGCAGCTACGAGAGACAATCCGCCGTGCCGTTTTTTATCGTCCATCTTCCACATAATAACACGACCTCCGCAGCTGCTTGCTATATGACTTAATGCATTTTAAAATATGTCGGGTTTCGCAGGTAGACGACGTTTCTCAAAAAAGTCCATTCTTAAACACATCTCGCTACCACATTACGACGTAATTTGGTTATTAATGCAATTACGGGCGACCAAAAATTACACATTTCTAGAAATGATTTTTTAGCACACACACGCTTATTTTTTCTTCACGCTCGAAATGACTCCGATCAGATAACTCCAATTTAAATTACTAAACATATGCTCGTAATCCTTTTTTAATATTTATAGTAATTTTAATGGGGTGGCCCTCGTTAAATGCGGGATCGTTAAATTTAAGGCGATTAATTAACAGGTAAAATTTTATATTGTTTTGCGGCGAATCGGCGCCGACGCTTATTCATTATTCACGAAATAATTCGTTTCCTTGCACGACACTAAGATGCACGTAATCGTTTTTTGCCAGAAACCGCTTGTTGCAGGACCAAAAAATTGTCCGCGCCTCCGAAGAGCCTGTGGAAGAGTGTTCCTCTTCTCCATACAATTCGCATCTCAGGTCTTTCATTCATTCCGATTAGAATTCTCAAATTCAAACCTCGAAACATTTTCACCAAGTTTATTGAATACAAATTAAAACTCTTCTTTTAGACAACCGTTCTTTTGCTTCTCGCATCGTTTAAACGAATTTTATAAAAATGCCTTATTTCAATTTTTATTTCACACTTCATTTTGAAACAAATTTGTCTGAACTTTATAAATTTTAATAGACCCTACAACAAAATTTGATTTTCTCTAGCTTTTGTTTTATCTTTTCAGTGTAGACTTTTGACAATGACATGACTTTCATGGCCCACTCTGAACCCTTTTTTTGCACGCCCTTTATTTTATACATCTTTAGTTTATTTTCTATTGTTCTATACGACTGTTCATTCTAAGAAATTGACAAAAATTCAGTTAAATATCCGAACCGATAAATTGATTTAGAAATTTGCCTCCTTTGTTCGGAAATGCTCTAAATTCCAACGATCTCAAATCTTTCAATTTTCGATCATTCCAGTCCACACAAACCTGTCTAACTTTTGTTTTTTTGCGTTTAGTATTCTCAAATTCAAACTTTAAAACCATTCTCGAAACATTTTCCCAAGCTTATTAAAACTATTATTTTACAGAACCGTTTCCGTTTTGCTTCTCGTATTGTTTAAACTAATTTTATAAAAATTCCTGTTTTACTTTACACTTGATTTAATCGCACCTTATAAATTTTATTAAATAGCCTACAAGCAAAGAAGAGGATTCTCAGAAAGCTATGGAATCTAGCTTGTTTTATTTTTTACAGTGTAGACTTCTGACTGACAGAAATTGTCAATAAAAAATTGTCTAAACCGACGCCTGAAGATGGAATTTGATAAAAAAGACCCTAAATGTTGCATGTTATGTATCGTATCCGAAACAGTAGTCAACAGATAATTTCATATCGAATTTTTTCAACTATTTCGTTCAACACTCTGATTATTTTCAAAATCATTCCAAGCCTACTCTGCATCCCTTTTTTGAACGCCCGTTATTTTGTCAACTATAGTTTGAATGTTTTTTTATTTTGTTCCAAGTGGCTGTAAACTTCAAGAAAATTACAAAAATTCAGTCGAATTTCTGACCCGATAAATTGATTTAGAAATTTGGTTATTGCTGTTTGCCGTTATTATACCAATAATTGATTTTGTTGCTCTAAATTCCAAGGATCACAAGTCTTTCAATTTTCAATCATTCTAGTCCACACAACTCTGTCTGTCTTCTTTCCTTCTTCCCATTAGTATTCTTGAATTCAACCTTCCAACCATTCACGAAATATATTCCCAGGTTTATTTAAACTGTTATTTTACAGAACTGTTTCCCTTTGTATTAAATTTTATAAAATTGCCTTAGCTAATTCTAATTTTTTACTTCATACCTGATTTAAAACGAATTTGTCTGTACCCTGTAAATTTTAATAAATAGCCCACAAACAAAATAGAGGATTCTCAGTAGGCTATGGAATAGCTTGTGTTTTATTTTTTTACAGTATAGATTTTGTCATTCACATTTTTTATTGACAGTTCCAGTTAAACGCAATGGCATAATAACTGGAACTGTCAATAAAAAATATCTAAACTGACGCATGAAGTTGAAATTTGATAAAAAGGCACTAAATGTTGCATCTTATGTATTTTATGAATCGTACCCGAAACAGTAGCCAGCAGATATCTTAATTTCGAATTTTTCCAAATCATTTTCAGTCATTTCATGGCTTATTCCGAATCTTTTTTTTATACGCCCGTTATTTGTCAACATTAGTATAAGTTTTTTTTATTTTGTTCTGAACAGCTGTAAATTTCAGGATTATTATAAAAATTCATTGATTTGGAAATTTGTCTGTGACCGATTGCCAACATTATAACAATTAAATTATCAGCTCATGCTCAAATTTTGAATTTTTGGGAAGAAATTTTATGGAAAAAATTGCCATTATTTATTTGACTTGCTGCTTCCATTTCAGTGAATTGGTTTATTTTTCAATATAAATTTGTTTCATTTAATTCTTGTAATGTTGAAATGGGATTATTGGACGAAGAGCAGTTAACAGATCGTGCTTCCTGGCGTCTTGTCCTTTTGGTAAAATTGTCAAGCAGTTAATTACAGAGTAGACGCAACCGGTGTTTCTTTTTAGGAACGACAGCAATATTGGAAATCGGTCGCCGTTCCGCATAAATTAATTTCCACGCATGACATTACCAACTTAGTCTTAGGATTTTTCCTTTTTAACAACAATCGCAATTATTACAATCAATTAAACCTCCAGCGCCGACCTGAATTCGCCGAAGAATAAAACATGAATGAATAATGTCCACGCTTTGTTTGCTTAACGATCGTGGGAAATGCGAGTGCGTTGAATAAAATCTTGTAATTACCATTCGTAAATTATAGCAAAAAGTCGGCTCGCAATTTCCATAAACAATCCAGCAAATGATCGTTTTTTGGTCGGTGGCGTCCCATACGCGAATAATAACGGTCCGATTGTGCAAGGTCGAATTAAGTTCCAATTAATCGTCCATCAACGGCGCCGCAGAAACGAAACGGTTGCGAATTAGCAGTGTGCGGTCACGGCAGTCAAATTTGCTAAGCCGCCGTGACATTATCTGCCTTTATACAAACATAAACAAAATTATTAAATTAAAATGTTCTGGTGGTAGGTGTTACGGCATGATTGTCACATCTCGCGGCATTAAAATCGAATTAGTTCCTTTTTTGTAGCCGGCTTGCGTTACATCAGCGTACGCAAATTAACCGAATCTCGCGCGGTTTCCTAGAGAAAAAGGAGACGAGCGCGACTTTCACTCATGATCGCCGCTTGTGCAACATTTCTTCGCATCGACTCCCAAATTTTCACCGTCACTCCTCCTCCTCCCTCATTATCGTTGTTTTCGGTTCCAATTAGCATCGACAATGCACACCGACTTTCCTAACAAAACGAACACTCCAATTACGCTTACTTATTATTAGTTGTCATTAATTCCTACACCGGTAGTGATTTGTGCAATGCGGTGTCCTCATTATCGATAACCCACGTTTCTATCCGCTTTGTTTTTGATAACACAAAGACCCAACACAAGCTGCACCATTATTCCCAACATAATACGTTTAATTAGCGGCGGCGGCACCTTTCCCGGCTAATTATTCATCGATTTTTGTTGCCGCGTCTCAGGTGTGAAAATGCTTGTTTCTTCGGGAGCACTATTAATAATTGTAGAGCAGCTGTTTGGCAATACGGAGAGTTACATAACGATGTCGAGAGCACGAGAGCCGAGAAGATTTTTGACGGTTTTTTCAGTGGAGATAATTGATGTCGCAAAGCTCGCTCCGGGTAGTTAGCTCCGATAATGTTCACTTTGGTTCCTTTGCGTCCGGTCCTTTGTCAGAGGAGCATCTTCGGCGGCACCGGCTCCGAACCCAGATGGGTTAATGGGTGTTAAGCGGCGTACGTCGTTCAATAATCGCGTCGCCGGAATACGAAACGAGTAAACGAATCACAGGTGTGTTTCCGGCATGCGATGGAGTGCATCTAGCGCTTCGGACTTTTACCGAATTACCAGGAATCGGCCGAAATTACACGCTTTTATTTAAAACGCTTTCAAGAGTAATCGATTTAATAACATGAATTTGACGAAAACTCGAACGGCAATTTCTTTAACGGCGTATTACATGTCATTTTTCGACGATGACGACGACGATGGTAACTTCCCGCGCGTTAATTCACACGAGATAGAGATCGATGCGTGTCGGAGATGGTATCGTATGCAAAAGACGTTACGACTGGAAACGGACCAGACCGCCGAATTCGTTATTACGAAAATCGTGTTCGAATCTAACGGGCGCCAAAAATGCTTGTCCACGATTACTGACGATGAAGATGTCCGTTCGTTCGGTTTCCGAGAATAAAGAGGATTGTTAACCAAACGAGTTAATTTAATTTTAAGACGCGCACTTGGCTGTAGAGCTTCCGTTCTGGGTGTTGAGTTAGCGCGCTCACAATGCTTGTGTGAAGAAGTCAGGTCAGATTGCATGTTAATAAATTGTTTGGTCTTGACGCTTTTTCCATAGAAAATCGCAGAATCACGACCTCAAATCGAGCGAGACTTATCCAATCAATACTAATTCCTGGTATAGTTTGCTTTAATTTTATGGCAAACATTTTTCCAACTGACAGTTGTGTATTTTATACCGATAATTGAGCATACAGTATCGGCCAAAAGCAAAGAAGCATTTGTAATTGTTTAAGAAATTTATTAAGTCTGTATTAGAAATAAATCTACTTTTACTATAACAGTCGACAACTTGTTTTAAAACAATTCACACCATGACCACACTATATTTAAAAGTACAGAAATTAACTTTTTGCTGCGTTTTGAAGCGTCAAAAATAAGAAACAAATACAATTACAACAATAAAAATTGTTTTTTACTTCGCGTCTATAACAAAGCTGTTAAAGCAGTCAATCGAGTGCGTTAATAGCTTTTTGAGTTTCGTAATAGAACTAGTGTAATTTAGTTTTTCTAGGGTGGTATGTCACGATGAAATGTCATGTCAGCCAAAATAAACAGCAAAACTAAATCTTACATTATTATTAATTTAAATCAGCTCTCCCCAATTATTATAAACATTGATCGTGACGTTGGATGTCTTGAGCACAGTATTCTGCTGAAAATGTATTTTCATCGCCAACAGATATTTGAAAATCGAAATTTCTATATTAACAATTGTCAACCAACCCATGGAAAATTCCCCAAATTTTAAAATTGCAACTTTTTAACTGAAAATTGCTTAAAAATTGATGAAAAGTAGAAAAAAATTGTATAAAAACCTCGTTCGGCTATTAAGGCACCCGTCCTTTATAAAACGACCGGCGAAGCAGACCCGTGCAATAAAATATGCCTTATGAAACTCGTTTTTTAAAATACTATTTTTGCGCTTTGAAACAGTCAACAATAAAGAACATGACAATTAAAACAAACAAACAAAAAATAGTTTATTCAATGTCTCATTGCATAACGTTTTCTTTGTATTATTACTTCAACACGTATTCTATGATTAGATGCCACCAGATTGTAAATGTAGCGCTGCGTAATTTTTTTTGAAATGGGTGTTAATTGCATTTAGTAAAGACTCTTTTGAATCAATTTTTTACTCGCATTTTGCTATCAAGTTTATCCACACCAGAGAAACAACCTCAAATTTTAATATTTCCTGCACCGTGCTTCAGCGTCCCTTTTTTTGTGTACTTTGGGTTGAATATTTAATTTTTTGACCGCCTTATCCATTTCATGCCTTCCGAATTATGCATGTTTAATTTGCTTTGGGCAGAGAACAATACTGTTTTCCACTTTTCCGTGTTCAATGTAAATCTTCACGAGCAAATTCCATTTTGGATCGTCTGTTTTTTGCAGAAATAAATATTTTTTTTGCGGGTCTTCGACCATGTAATCCCACATCAACAAGACGATAACATAGTACAAAGAGACACATGACCCGGGAGTTCTTTTTTTAATTGAAATTGGTTAAGGATTGATTATGGAATTGAAAGGGTTATGGATATATACCATTTTAATTCTTCTGTCAATTGCTGCAGACGTTTTTCGGAGTCTTCCAGTTTTTGGAGCACTAGATATACTATTTAGTATCTTGTACAATTTATTTGTTTTTGAAATAACACTTCTATTCATGTTTAGTTGTCGAGCTATTTGAATTCGTTTTTCTCCAAAATTCAATTTATTACATGAGTTTACAAATGTAATATTTTCTGTTGAATTTTGCCGGATATAAAACTCACAAAAAACATTTGAACGCCTAGAAAAGGAAGTATTTTATCTTCAGTACAATTTGTAAACTTATTCTTTACTTTTGTCCCAAATATAAAATACATATAACACTAACACATAAAATAATTATTAAAACCCTCAAATTTATTATTTTCTGATGAATTTTGCCGGATAATAAACTCAAAAAAAACATTTAAACACCTAGAAAACCAAGTATTTTATCTTCAGTACAATTTGTAAACTTATTCTTTACTTTTGTCCCAAATATAAAATACATATAACAGTAACAAATAAAATAATTATTAAAACCAATTTTGTTGTTTAGTTTTTGTTGTGAGGGTCTATCAGTACATTAAAAAAGGTAGTAACAATTTCCAATGCATATTAATTTTTTATTAATTAAAGTAAATAAAAATAATTAAATATACGAAATAAAATTAAGTAAATTACTGTTTTCCCATACTGTAAATTGATGGGAAATAGCTACATCAAAAAATAATTCGAGCTTTCGCAAAAGCACCAACCATTTGTTTCCTTGGACTTTTTATTTATATTGAATTTACTTAAAAGCTTGGAATTTGTAAAAAAACATTATTCTTGGTTTTTTGCAATTATGTTACACTTAAATGCTGACCAGTATTTGATAATTTATAAATTGTAACTGGTGAAAGGTGAAGCGGAAGATATTTGTGGGCAGTTCCATAACTGGCTCAATTTGCATAATTTTGAATACCAACCAAAACCGCGCATTATTATCCAAGAACTATTTTATCTCTGTTTCCACAAAAAATAAGACGAAGCAAAATTATGATAATTTACAACTCTTCGTCCACCATTGGAAAACCGCCCATCTGTCGGACCTGCGGAGTTTTTTTCTTGGCGAAATTAAAAATTCGTGATGCCGTACCTTATATATCATTGGACAAAAGCGTCTGACAAAGGCCCTAATTACTGGCAAGACTATTGGTCGCAAAAATGGCTTCACAATGCCGACGAACACCTACTGCAAACATCTGCGATATGTGGCCCGTAATGACAGACAATTGGACCATACAGTGAGTATTTATGATAAGTGCCTTCGCCAAAGAACATGGCGACATTGAGTTTCTGGAAGCGATTAATACGTTTTTCGTCGACGATAAGATCGCGAATGCTAATTGTGTGTTAGAGAGCCCAGCAACGGACGAACGTTTCGGATCCGAATACTACTTTGAAGCATGCGATATGATTAATCAGTGTTTCTTTTCCGATCTCTTTGTGAACATACCGACACCGCTCCGACTCGAAACTTTCCCGTGGCTTATGCCCATAATAAATTAATTAATTAATCCGACCGACGATGAGTTCCCAATTTCCCTTTCTGCAATCTCAAATATGACATTTATTGATTGTTAACTCCCAGCCGAATAATTAATGGAACCGAAACGGGTCATTAGCGTGATTTATCGATTCAATTCGACTGTGTTTTACATAAACGAGATTACAAAAATTTGTAATTTGCAGTATATCAAGCACCGATAACGTGTAACGATCCGCGCACAAAACGATCAAGATGTGTAAATTTAAAATCTGCATTCTCGCATTCTTTTCGCCAAGTATCGTGTCTGCCGGCCATAAAATGAGAGCAGTATTTATCAAAGTCCACTATTTAATCATGCTTCGGTAATTTAGTTACTTTAACTTACGCTCCCGATGATATATGGACGTGTTAGGTGAACTGTTAGGTGAAAAAATATTAACATACGTTTGTTCGAGTATTCATAATATTGAACCGGTGCCTCGGTTCTCTACTCGTTCTGCCCCTTCTACTCCACTCGAATGTGTATAACCGCCAAATATGGAGGAAATTACATAACTCTGTTGCAACAATTCTTTAGCTGTGTTTTATAAATATTTTTCTGTGTGATATATCCTTGAACGAGCTTGATTTACACTAAATTATTCACTCACATAATGTTTCTATAACATTATGAAAATTCATACCGACAAAGTGTCGTTAAGATAACTATAATATCCTTAATGTGTGTTTTAATGGTGTCTACTGTACGTGTGTCAGAAACGTCCAATAAAAAGCTGAGTAATGGAGAGAACCCCGCCCAGTTTTGTGACGTCGCCACATTAAAACGTGTACACTGCACATTTAAACACAATCCATCCTAAGTCGACAACTAGCTTTTTTAACCACTAATTGTCGTTCCCATTGCCTTACCTCACTCATTTACATTTTTAGTAAAAACCAAATAAATAACACATAAATATTAATGTCGTTTTCAAACTGCGGACCTTGTTCAGCAAATTTATTCAACCGTTTAAAAACTAGTTTAATTTTTATTACCTCATTATGATATTTTACGTTAAGTCCTGTTTGGCAAATTGCAATCGGTAAAACTCCACCCCATAACTCGTCTTCGACTCGCGAATTTGTATAGCGATTTCGTCACCAGTTGCCGCAATGTATCAAAAACGAAAGTCCTCATTATGCGGACAGAAGCAAAGCGTACGCTAGCAGCTTGTGAAATTCGTAGTTATACTAAGCACAAACATAATTAATGAAAGAATTTAAATAGAAATAGCATTCTGATGATGAATAATCGTGTCGGTAATAAGCCCAGACCGTTATGGTATTTTGCCCATGCAAATCATACACACCGGAGTACGCATAACTAATTCGCTGAAAACGAGCTGTTCGCTTGTGGACACGCACAAAAGAAGAATAAGAGACGCGCGCGATAAAACACGTGTATTTATAATCGTAAACCAATATTTATATCCGAAGATGATTTTATTACGGGTCGGCGGCGCAGTGTTCTCCGTAGGGGGTGCTCTAATCATTAGTTCGGTGAGCTCTGACTTGTATATCAGCAGGTAAGAGCCACTCGTCGTATCTTGTATTTTAATTGATGAAGCCGAATCGGTTGCCTTAAAATCCATGCCTAATTGAGACGGAGATAGTGTCCGATAAACCCAGCGACCTCTCTTTTATGAATATTCACACAGCTCTGCATTCTTTCGATCCGGTAACGTGTAATTATGTACATCGCCATAAAAAATGAAACTTTGTTGTATTCTTCGCGTGCGATTTTATAATGCGGACGCGAGTCGTAAACCGGGAGATGGAGATGTTCACGCGTGGACAGTGCTTCGAAATTCTAAACGTACGAAGGCCTCTTAATTTACGACCCCTTCGCCTTATTGCATGAAGGGAGTGCAGAATTATATATAATTCGAATCCGTTTTCGTAATAATTTACACTACGTACATATAAATTCAAGCTCACGCGGATAAAAAAGTCAAATTAAAAAGGGCAGTTAAAAAGTGTTAAAAATACGAAATCTGCGACTCTTGTAATATAATAAAATATTTGTATGCAGCTTTGAGTGTAGAATACGAAGAAGATACTTCAGCGTGTAAAATATATGAGGTTGGATGCGGACGACGAGTAATTTCCATATCTTAACATCCGATCGTCCTGTTTATGGTGAATCTCGAGCACCTGAAGAACATTTAAAGCGTCATATTCAGCTCCGCGGCTTTCATTCACTTCGTTCCGTCCTCCTCTTGCAAACAATAAAAATCGCGTCGGCAGGCAATTACCAATCCCGCCCAATCGTTCCGAATAGCTTTCGTTTATTATAGAAAATAAAATTAAAATAAATTCAGCGATTGGGAGTCGGTAAAGAGAGCCAATTCTCGCATCACAAAGAATTTCGAAATTTCAATTTGAAAATGAAATGGAAGTCGGTGGATTGCGGAGGAGCATTATCGGACTCTAACCAATCATCAATGGGAAGATAGCATCTCCCCAAAAAAACGGGACTCTGCGAATCGATGATTACGTTTATATGGGAAATGAATATCCATCCGAGGGGCCAAAGCGCAATTGTTACGTACGAATGTTGCCGTCTCGAATTTCATAAAACAAAAAACCGCAGTTCGGCCGAAAGGTATTGAAATGGAATTTATCGGCGCGCAAATATATATCTAGGGGTAAAATTCAATTACAACTTCGGGGGTCGAACAGTTAAATCGCTCTTGTACGTAGCAGGCTTGCCAACAAGACAATTCAATTACTGCTTCTATTTCTGCGGGTAGTTAGCGGCCGCCGCCTCTTTTCTTAAATCAAGGTACTATCGACCCAGAAAACATCCCAACCTCGGCCCCTTGAAAGGGCTTTTCTTTGGAAATTTCATAATTCGCCCCCGTTTCTATTAACGCGTCAATCATTTTTATCTCGTATTTACCTGTTTTAGCATCCGGCGTATATTAAAAATCGTTCGGCTGGCGATAAAATGCCACTTGTCTTAATGGTCGCTTTCCCCAAATTATCATCGCCGTTCATTTTTCACATTTTGACACTCCTGTGTAATTAGAGCAGTGCCAAGATTCCTAATCTAAATTGGAATTTTTCGGCTGACAGCCGTTAGATTCGGTAGGTCTTGCTTGGATCGAAGGTTTTTCTCAAATTTAATTACGGGTATTTGTTGCAATTGTCTAAACAATGAGCGGCAATTTATATGGTTCCGCTCCTCGAAATCTCGGTCTTTGTGGCTTTCACGCTTTTCGACACGAATATTTCGATTATAATGAAAGCGCTCGTTAAGGATCCACAATTAACACTTTTTATGAAAAAATTTTTTTCGCATTTCTCTGATGTCAGCCAGATTTAATTATTATGAATGAAACTAACGTGTGTACAGTACCTAAAACTGTCAAATCACATTTGACTGTCAAAAATTTGCTCTATTGACGTCTAAACTGAGACCTGGAGATAGAATTTGTCAAATGAATGTATCGTTTGAAACGCTTATTAATAAAAAGTTTAATTTTAAATTTTTCATAACACTATGTCCAAATTTTTACACACTCTTTCAATGGTCCCAAATGTTTTGGCGTTAAATTTGCAGCACTATCATTAAGCAACTAGTAAATCTGGAAATTTACAACACTTTACTAGCAGAAAGAATTAAGTTCATTTTACTTCAAAATAGTCTCACCTTTATTTAACCAAAAAGTGGAGTTACGTCTTTTTACCTCTACGTAACAGAAATAAAATCCGAAGTTCAGGAGGCGTGTTAATCTAGCTTTTGCTTTATTGTTTACAGTGTGGACATTTGAAACTGTAAAATTACATTTGACTGTCGTTCAAAAATCTGCTCAAATGACATCTAAACTCAGACCTGGAGATGGAATTTGTCGAATAAATGTATTCTGGCGCTTATTAATAAAAAGCTTAATTTAAAATTTTTCCAATTCCAAGTTTTCCAGTTTTTCCTAGACAGCCTCGTTTTATTTTTGTCTCCCAAATGTGAAGAAATAGTTAAAAACGAATGAATTGCGCAGAAATAGAGGCGGACAGTTTAAATAAAAACGAAAACGCTCGATTCGTATGGGAGCAAGATAATATTTTGCAGAACGTAATGAAAGTGATGGGAGTTATGGGAAACGGGAAGTACTGCGAACATTTAAATTTACTTTATGTTGTATGGCAGAACCTTGTAAACATAATTGACATAAATTTAGTCAAAAATGGTACAAGTGATCTAGTTGTTCAGCCGTGGGTTAAGCTTTAACAAAGCTTTATTACCATAAAACCAGTAAAACTATCACATCTGGTGATAAACTTCGATTAACTGCTAAAATATGTTCCGAAAGGAACCTGGGGCAAATGCAAGACTGTTGAAATCTCCTGCGCCAGAAAAATCGCTGACTATTGTGTCGAGTAACGTATTTTTCGTTTTTTAAGATGTCATCCAAGAATCCGTTACATGAAATTAGGTGCGCCGAAAAATCAACGGTTTTTTGGTGTCGAAGTTCGTTACCACCCGACGACATCTTCTCGCCCTTGCACTTTTTTAACGACTCGTGGATAAAAGAAAGGAGTTTGTTAAAAAACTGTCGGATTTAACCGTCATCGGTTTCCCCTAAATGATAGAAAAAACCGTTCGAATATGAGGAATTTTAAAGGTTTAATGTGAAATTCAACCTTTTTGGAACCCTTGAGAAATTCCGTTGCAGATTTCTAAAAAACGGCGTTTTTTTGTGTGCAAAGAAGGATTTGGGTCAAATCATCAGATTTCCCCTCAACACATGCGTTTTTTAGGGTAAAGTGCTCCTTTATTCAGAGCCATTGCGATTTTACCTACTTGTCAGTTTTATTCGGCGCAAAAAATGGGGTGAGAGCGGCCTTTTTTAGGGGTTTGTATGAATTTTAAGTGACAAAAACGTGGGAATCGCTCGGCAGTCGGATGAGTCGTGCCTCCATTTTATCACGGCTTTTTCTTTAATTCGAAAATTATGCAAAACGCCGGTGGAGGGACCAATCCCGAGCTGCTAACCCGCGCTTGTTTGAACACGCGATTCGAAAAAGGGTTGGCACAATGCAACGAAATCTGCTACTTTACAACACGAGTTGTGCACGCTTTAAACATTTGTCATGAAAGAACCGGGCCCTTTGTCCCTCCGACAGGTCCGGGTGAATTTTTTACTCGCCAACGTCTCCGATCGAATTCTTAAGACGACATCACAATATAAAAAATATTATTTCAGGTTTGTTAAGAAGAAAAAAAATCTGATCCGTCACAAATCTAACCCGGTACGTGTTTGTTCAGCACAGCTGATGTGCAAAAAGGGGGGGAGCGGGCGCAGTTAGAGGGTTATTTTCGCCATTAAGGGTTGCTACCCCAGGTACACACAACACGGGCGTGTGTGCACAATAGAACCACATGCTTTCAAATTGTAAAAAATGGTAAATAACACTTTTGGCACGCCGGAACTGTTTTTCAAACAGTGTCGGGCGAATTTAAAAACTACAAGCCGCTTCTGCAGGAAGCCCTCGCAGAAAAAATCGACAAATAAGAAGAGCACACGAGATATCGGATGTCGCCGGATCGGCACGCGTTGCCATTGGGCACCCTTGCACGAAGGGTTGAAATCTTATACCTAAAGGGATGCTCATAAAAATGCATGTAATACGCGTCAGGTCGCGCACGCGTCCCGCTTTTACATAATATCGATAGAGATATGGGCGGGATACGCTTGCGCCATGTAAACTACCCCTTTATCTGCATACGCTCTTTAAAAAGAGGAATGGCGCACCGATCCGCGTTTTATTCTACATGTGTTACTCACTGATGCGAAAAGACAAACATTTCCCTCGCGCCCTCCTCCCACGTTCCTTTCCCAGTTTCTTCTTTCGTTCGCCATGAAAGCGTCTGAGAAAAGCAGGCCGCAATTTACTTAGACCCCTCGAATCAAATTGTGAATCTTCAAAAGAATAGACCACCCCTGCACCCACCAGCGCCAAACTAAAATACCCCTATTTCACTTTTATTTAACTCGGTTTTATCTCTCCCAAATCACATAGCCGGTGGTTGTTGAATCTCGACTACCAACTCCAGGAAATGGGAGATTAAAGCTCGGACGCCGAACCACCCTTTCATACAAGACGCTTCTACATATTCCACCCCTTTACAAATCGATTTACTCTTTTACAACTCATTTCATTTAATTTGCAACAATCAATAGGTCGTTTAAGTTCAAGTTCAAAATGTGGTATTCATACGACAATTTATCTATTGTTCATGTGATATTTTAACTTGTAATATAGTTTTTATCTGGTCAATAAATATTCTATATGTCCATACAAAGTATTACTGATAAAAAGGTAGAAGTCAAAAGCAAAAGGGTTCAAGTAACAAAAAAAGAAAAAATAAGCTAAGTACGAATGTATTTGCACACTAAAAACTATGAATCTATTGAATTATGTGATTTTCGCACGTAGCCCTATTTAGCGGCCTCTTAAAGAGGGAAAATTTGAATCAAATTTTACCTTTTGTATTGTATTCATTTGTCATGAATAATATAAGTCTTTCCGCAGGAAAATAAAACAACTAATAAAAAATCTCAAAAAGTCAGAAGAAACAAGGTAAAAAATCATAATAAATTGTAACTGATTTTTTTTAATTTGGATGAAGAGTCCTGAGAATGATGAATAGGAACATTATTTTCTGATTTTTATGAGTTTCTCCTTTGTTCGAGTTTAATAAAATATTATTCTAATATCCTAAAATGATGCCAGTATTTTTTTAAATATTCTTTTGGAGACAAAAGTGCATGTTATATAAAAAATGTGTAAATGTACTTAAACCCGAGTACTATGGTTGTTATTAACATGTATAAGTATCTAAATATTGGATCCACACATTTATATTTTTCAAACAACTTTAACATATTCGAGCCGCGGATTTTATAAAAAGAAAAGGCTTCAGGATTCGTTTACTCTTTTTTTTACAGGAAGTAAAGGAAATACAATATTCCAGAACCTAGCAAAAACAGAAAATCTTGAAAATATTCAAACCAATAATTTTTGGAGATTCCGAGCCATTCCAGAATTTACGCATCTAGAAAATTCACAAAATTTTGTAAATTAAAAGAATCTTTAAAATGTTCTGGTTTTTTTTGGATTGATCTCGGCATTTCCTGGATTCTCTAGATACCATTTTATTTGTATTCATACTATTTTCTTTGGTTTTTCTGGATTCACTATATGAGACGCGTAATTTATATATAAAAAGGAGAAGCTTTTGGATCCATTTACTCCACTTTAACACTTTAGAATTGAATCCTGTTGCTTCTAATCCCTTCTTTTAATACTGATCAATAAAACTGTTGTGATTAAGAACCACAAAATTCAAGATATACAGTAACAAGATAACAGTAAGCAGAAAGTAAACGAAATACAAAATTCAATAACCTAGCAAAAACAGAAAATCTATTGAAAATATTCAAATCACAATTTTTTGGAGATTTCAAGCCATTCCAGGTTCTACATAATCTGAAAAATTCGCATTTTTTGTAAATTAAAAAAATATTTTAAATTTTTTGGTGTTCTTCGATTGCATGACTCCCCATTTCCTAAATGCTCTAGATGCCATTTTATTTGTATTCCATATTATTTTCTTTGGTTCTCTGAATTGACTGAGTTTTTGAATAAATACCTTAATTTGATTGAATATAGGTATTAAAAGAATTCAGGAAATCAAGTGTTGGTGTTGTTGAAGAGGTCTCAAAACTAACATCTACCGAAGATGTGGACGAAACGTTTGATTATAATTTCCTTCTTCTTTAAATACAGGTTGTTTATTAATATTGTAAACTTTGTCCGCTTCATGAGACTTGTTTATTTATGAAAACGTAACAGAATCGGCAATAGAGTGTGGGATTGAAAAAACTTATTTTAATTGGTCGTAGTTGGAAGCCGACACGAAATCTTAAGATAATTCGTTTCCCGACATCAAACGCCTAAAAACGGTTGACCGTTCACATCATGAAACCCCACAAATCCATGAGAAACATCACCACGATGAAAAAAGCACCAAAACTGTAAATACGCTAAGCTATCATTACCGAAAATAATAATCGAGCCGCTACCGCCTTGAATGTTTCTTTGAAGCGATTAAGTTTGCGTCGTCGTCGTCCACTGTTAAAAACAAGATCACCCATAACCTTGGTCATAGAGAGATGATTCAAGGAAAATGTTTATTCGGAGCATATATAGAAGTGCAAAGGTTGAGGACCCGAATCGTTGCGGCCGGAATAGAAGCTGCGGAGACGGAATGGGGGATATTGATTAGTGCGACCCTAGTTAGCGCCCCCTCCTTGCCTCCCCCGATCAGCATAGGATTTCCTCCTCTTGCTCTGTTTCTGTTTGCTTGGGAAAACTTAACGGGGTGTATTGATTCCGTTCTAATTTCGCAGGTAAATTGTGGCTGAGCGAGGCGGACATGACTTGGAGACAGGACCTGCAGATTCCTTCCAGCGAGGAGTCGAAGCTCGCCCTCCAGACCCGCCTCGGCCTCTCGCCAAGTGAGTATTTTTCCGATTGACAGATTATTAGGAAAGTCGCTGACTCACCCCTTCTCGTTACTGTCACATGTTGCTCGCCTAATTACGTAATTCCGGTAATAAAATGGAAATTACCTCGTCGAGATGGAGCGAAATTGCAAATTTTAACTGTATTCGCTTCCAGACATATAGCATAATAATTAAAAAAATTAGTTACACTAGCTGCTAAATTAAGTATCATCGGCGATGATTACGAGAACTGCATGACCATTACCATTTTTCTCTTTCTATTTTGTTCTGTTCTGATCGATCCCGACCTCCGAGACTTAATTAGATGGAATCGGACGTTTTCCGGAGTGTATTGGGTCACTTTTCGAGAGAATGAAGCACCTTTCAACTCGAGTATAATTCGATTTAAATAAGAGAAAGTCGCCTGCTGGGAGGGCGGACTTGGAGAACAAGAAGGGCAATCTGAAACGGAGGGACAAATGGACCACGCCAGACGTGAGAATTCGATAAAGATTGACTGTTTTACCACCCCACTTTAAGTCTTTTAAGGGAGCATAGGCAAAAACGCGTCCCGAAATTTATTTCCTACCCATAAATACGCCTCTCCATAACAACTTTCGCTTACATTTTACTTTTACGGCTTATTTAACTCAAATCATTTCACGTCCAATTAAATGAAATAAAAAGGATACTATCGACGCCGCGTCTTCAATTAACACGACGCAAAACCCTTACGACCTCATCTGTGCACTCTTTTTGCTTAATTTTACAATGTTTGTAGAAATTTCGTTCACGGTCTTAACTGGGAAAATCGCGAAGCAAAAACGTCGTATTTCACGAAATGACTTGACACAAGATCTCTCAAAAAGTGTCACTAACGACTAGAGAGTCGAATAAAATAAAAATATTGACTTGTCAAGCGTTGCCATCTTAAAAATGCGCTAAAATTTTAACTGTTGGAATCGTTTCGCTTGAAGAAGTATGTAACAATAGCGACAGAGTGTAAATAATAATTTGAATAGCATCGCGAGAACTCAATTAAATTTAAGTGATTGTAATGAAACAAAACTACTGAAGAAAATTAATTTTACAATGACCATGCACGGCTTTTACCCGCAGTACAGTTGACTTGGCGTACGTAATTGGTGATAAAAAAATGTGGACTTGGATCAGGCGGCCAACAACGCAAATCTCACATTTTAACTATTATATTTTTATTATATAGCGCTACTGTTTAATGCACACTTTAAATGTTTTCCTTTAATTACATTTTAGCGGTTCTTTATTATTTAACAAGCGTGTCATGTTGCTTCTGGACTGCTATTTATGAGTATTCAGTTGAAAATGGATTCCCCAAACTCCTATACTTTTCTAAGAATGTTAAAACACAAAGCCCATATTTAAAGTGAGAAATGAAAACCTATAATGCACAAAAACGACAGCGTGATCTAAATAATGCAAAATATTTTTTTAATGTAAACCGAAGTGGATAAGAGTGAATTTTAACTGATTTCGTTATCAAATTGATATCACATTTCGGCAATTTGTATAATGTAATTGAATAGTAAGTGTAACTGATAAAATACGGGACAAGAGAGATTTTTACTAGATATCTGAAAAGAAGGATTGAGATATTTAGTGATGTTTACCTAAACTTGAAAATTGATGAACTTTGCTCCAGACATTTTTTTGAACCGATATCCGGTTCGCACCTGCACCTGCAATTCGATCTGTACAATTGCAGTTCATAGATAGACAGACAGACGATTTCAGTTGGGACAAATA
This sequence comes from Eledona agricola, assembly GCA_964023215.1. NCBI lineage: Eukaryota > Metazoa > Arthropoda > Insecta > Coleoptera > Tenebrionidae > Eledona > Eledona agricola. The sequence continues at coordinate 10,910,716 of OZ026860.1, forward strand.
ATTGTCCAAAATAAAACTCAATTTAATATCTACTTGTTTCTCTTTCCAACTAATTTTCCAACTTGTTTTTTCATTAGCTAATACTCATGGCATTCATCTGCTTGTGGCTCAAACGTTTTATAATGGCTCAAAATAAAGTAATGGTTTTTTTTGCATATAACTATAAAATGAAATAGAACGATCTAAACGACAAATAATGTATGTTTGAAAGCGTGAAATATAATGCATTCGTAACAACGTTCTTTCAGAGTTTCAAGAGATATTCGTTCATAGTTTTGTCCTCAATGGTTTGAGGGTTACTGACAAAAACTTTGTCCTGTAGACTGGAAAATTTCTCGATATGATGCGATTACGAAAACACGATTAGCATCATTGTCTCTAGAGCTGTGTCATTTGTGACCCCAATCTGCTTATGTGACAGCAAAAAATTCTCCAGCATGATTCACTGTCTAAAAACACCAACATCATCCTTGAAGAAGTCAATGCGAAATGGTGCGACCATATCGTTACTTTAGTAGGATGTCAGTTTTTGGTCACTTCGTTTTGAATTGGTACTGCCCCAAAATTGACAGATTTACTTATTTACAAAATTACATAGTTGAATATGTGCCTCTTTGGCACTTTCCTAAATATCATGGATATTTAGGAAAGCAAGAATGTTGTCCAGGACTAATGGAAACATACAGGGAAAAAATGCTGCAAGGAGCCACGAGAAATTATGACACGTGAAATTAATTTGAAACACTACCTTCGCGTTTTGTCTTCCACTGACTGCGTGGTGTAAGTTTAGCATCCGCAACAGTTCCCCTTTCTTCAAAAATATTAATGAACATGTTAATTGTGCTCGTTGCGTTAGACTGACCGATTATTTTCTAAGAACACTCTAACTACTTTGGTCCGTTGCACAATCTTCTACCTCTCCAGTCTGGAATAATAGCCCAACACGAATGTTTTTAACCATCCGCTTATTTTGCACTAACTGTATTTATTTCCTGGCTCTGAGTCACTTTCATCATATTCATTCACGTTTTCGTCAAAATGTAAATAGTTATCAATTAGTTTTAACAGTTTTCTACGATTTCCATAAATCTAAATATGGATCTAAGAAATTGATATACCTGGATGCCCTTCCCTAAATTTATTCACATCTCCAAATTTGTTAAATATTTTTTGTCTGGTCGTTTTTTAATTTTTCTAACAAATGTATTGATCAAATTTCATTGTTCCTGAAACCTCGTTATAAAATTTTTCCTAAGAAAATTTACTCTACATTCACGTACGATCCCCTTTTGACCCAGTGCCCTATCCGCTACGAAATTTTATGTCGATATCGCTTTGTGGTTGTGACCAGAAACACGTCCAATTGTGTATTAAAAACTTTAATTAGTTTATTTTGATTCAAACTGTCAAAGAATTTCTGAATGATTACAAGAATTGTTTCAAATCGCAGTGTTAAGTTTGATTAAATCAAGAGACTGCAATAATAGGGGCCACCCCTTTTCATAACGTATGCTATAAGAGAACATAAAAAATGAAGCGGTCGTCCATCGAATTAATTCAGCTATCGAAGGACCCCATGTCCGGAAATTTACGGCACCGTGCAAGCCGTCCATTTTAGTCATATTCAGTTACATGTGCCGCTCATCCACTGACATTTCAATATATGTTTTATGGAATGTATAACCTGCTACGGCCGTATATCAATGGGGGCTATCATGGCAAGGTGCTGCCGGTCATTCCACGAAAGAGGAAGGTTATCCCGTGACTCTCTCCCTAATATACGACCTTCTCTCGCCCCAATTCGAATATTCCGCAGGACATCGATGTAAAACGACTTACGACATTTTTATTAACGTGTCGGCGACAAATGCGCATAAATATGTATAACTGGTTGCCTACATTTTGTTGTAAATTTTTAACAATATCCACATTCATCCCCACGTCTAATTAAAAGCTTCAACCCTCGACCACTCCCCTCGCAAAGACCGTCCCCCGGTTCGTGCAAGACTTAAATTACTCCCTCTATTCGACGACAATTAGCCACTTAGCGTACACGCATCAGCTACATGTAGTTTGACGTTATTATCCAATAATTTCTAGTCCTTTTTTACTCGGTAATAAAAGAGGTAAATATACCTTACGTGAGCCGGACAAAGCGCTATTAATTGCGATGCTAATTGCATAATTTTCCACCGTGTCAGCGATATTTAATGGAAATTCAAAGCAAACAAGTCGATAAATTTATCAGAATCTTAAAACTGGACTCACATAACACTCCTTTATTGTTCGACAAACATTACATAGAAAAAGCGTGAAGTAATCTCCCTTTTGCTAGCATGTGTGCTAATTTCAAGCATCTCCATTAATTCTGCTGAAATCGCTCATAAATATGACGATGATAAATGATAGTACGCCAAATTTGAATCGAAATATGAAAAGAAAACAAGATAAGGTACATTGTATCACTTTTTATCGAGTTTTGCACTATATTTTAATTGCAAATATAATATTTCCACTACTTCTCTCTCTACTCTTCTTAGTCCCAAATAAACAAACTGATATGAAACATTCCATTTATGTTATTGTTGTGTTCAGCTTTCTTTCGGAGAAATTTCTTAGAATGATAAGCCCTGGGCTACTGTTAATGGTAGAAGGGAAATTTTAACGAAAAACGTCTACTCTTTTGCATCTCTGATATTACACAGCAACTCATATTGTGGAAAATCTGATGTAAGTGGTTTTGTTTTTTCTAGTTTAAGATAACTTCTCCAGGTTTGATTTTTTGACGACTGTATTATCTTTTTTTATTTTAAATTTATGAAATTCTTATATCGTAGAGATCTCTTCTCTTTGTGGTAATACCTGGACAATTCCTTTTACAAAATACGTTTCCTAAGACTATTTTTATGTAAAGAGATTTGTTTCAACAATACGTTGGATGCTTCTACTGCTACCAGTAATACGGCAATATATATCATTTCCTTAAAAATCATTCAATAAGCAACTTCTTAAATTAATAAATGCCAATTGGTTCCGTTTTTTGCGTGTTCGCACAATTTGACTGACCTGCAACAAAAATGTAAGAGGAGGATTATCAAATCTGGATTATGACATCACCTCAGGAGAAGAAATTTGTATTTATTCTTAAGTCAAAAGGCTTAAACATATTTGAATATTTAAAAGGCCAAAAAATTATCTTTACAGCCCTCATTCAGTGGGTTATTCCTATTCCCCGACAAAAATGCAGTCCAGTTAATAACACTTGAATAAGCTGTAGAATCTTCGATATGGAAAAATTATTTCAGGGACTGGTTTCAATTCAAAAATGTATATGGGACCACAACATCAACCCTCGAAAAATCGCAATTTCGTTTTATATTTAAAGTAACATTTAATTTAATCAATAGCGATGAATATTGAAAAAACAACAGACCGTTTTTTCCCGGTTTTTCGCATATATTACTGAATTTTTGGAGCAAATCTTTGTAGCGTTAAAAAAAGTTTTTGTTTATTTGACGTTTACAAATCATGGCATTTGACAGGAACTGTCCACCCAAAAATTGCTCAAATGCATTCTAAACCGTCGCCTAAAGATCGAATTTGTTAAAAAAAAACGAAATGTATCCGAAACCGTCATCAATAGAGAACTTAACCTGAAATTTCTTTACCTCAACGTCAAAACTTGGCCACACTCTAATCAATTTCAAAGTGATTCCCTAGCCTACTCTGAAAGCTTTTTTATTTGAGATAAAGAAATTTCAGGTTAAGTTCTCTTTAACCTGAAATTTCTTTAGCTAAACGTCAAAAGTTGGCTACACTCTGATCAATTTCAAAGTGATGCCATAGCCTACTCTGAAGGCTTTTTTATTTATACACCCGTTAGAACTTTCTTCAGGTGCGTCATTAATTTTGACACAACTGCAAGATTGTTGCAAATTTAATAAATCCCAACTCGTGTGAAGTTTAAATTAAATATTGCTTAGTTGGTTTTTTTTATATTCACGTAGGAGATAGTAATCGTCGCTTAGATAAAATAAAAATTTCCTAATCCAAATTTATTTTATAATTTTTTTATGATGGATCAAATATTAAAGTAATTTATGTGTTTAATTCCGTAATTAAATTTGAAAATTAAACAAAATGTAACATATATCTTATCTCTTTATTGTATCAGTGATAAATACAATTTATTAGATTCGTTGGTAATTGTCATATAAATAAATGGAAGAGCAAATAGTAAGTACCTGCGATAACGTAATGTATCGATTTTTTTAAATAAATTGTTTCAAAATCGACCCGAATTGGGATGATATTTCTAGAATTGTTTCTAAACAAATATTTGTCTTTTCTTAAAAAAAATATTACATATTTGCCGCGTTATCTGTATGATAGACGGAGAAAACATTGTGAAACACACAAGTAAAGTTGAAGAAAACAAAAAAACAAAAACAAAGTTATCGAAAAAATTGACAAGTGAATCTCAGGTATTTTGTGTCTGCCCGTTCGTGTGGCGTACCCTTCTTTTAAAAGGATGTAAATTAGGGTCGTGACGAAGGGACGGCGGAATTTAAAGTATTTTCGCATAGGGATTTGAAACACTTATCTCGTCCCAAGCGGATTACCGCAAGTTGACACGCGTCGAACAGGTAGCAATTCACCCCCTTTAAATATTTAAACGATCTTATCATCCGCGCAGGTAAATCACACGTCTATAAAAACATCGACATGTGCCTTATCCGTTTCGATTAATAAATTAGCACTCAAAGATAATTATGAATAGTAAAAAGTAATCGTTCACGGCGACGATAAACCTATGTTTTTTTGCTCTTATCGCGGCCTTGATTTTTTTAAGTAGGTTTCTGGACCTGCGACTTGAAATGTAAATGGTTCCATTTAAATGCTAAGGGTATTCGCCCTCCGCAAAAAGGCATTGTTTGTATAATGCGGTCGCCGACTAAAGAATTCAAAGCATCCGAAAATCACTCATGTCCAAAGAATACATCATTCCGGTGAAAGCTCGCCAAACGGAATTGATCCTCGGCGACTGGGTATTAGAAAACTCGCCACGCGTCCCTCCCGATTTGAATACAATCAAAAAATTTCCTCCTAATCGGCGCGTACTTTTCGGTATTGTGTCGAAACATACATAAACCATGAACTGTTTTAAAATGTATTTGAAATACATATCAAAGTGGCTTTTAACCGTTCTACATTTCAATACTAAAGCTGACCGTTCTGTTCAAAAGGTAGCCGCATATTCTATGCATTGAGGGAAATAAATTTGATGTGGATTTCGGGTGAAAGTCCGGTCGAAGCGAAGGGGTGAGCTCTATACTGGCCTCTTCTCAACTAGAGGGTGTATATTTTGCAATTCCACAGGGTGCGCTGGTCAACTGCGACCCTCCATTGATATACTGCGTAAACATTGCTGAAATTCTACATTCGCTTCGTTTAATTACAGCCCCCGCCCGCAACGAACAAATAATAAGTGGAGCTCGGAACGGCACAACTTTACTAATTAAATTAATCAATGTTTCAAAGTTTCGCGCTTCGTGGAAGCTTTAATGCCTTTTTGATATATTGACAGTTATTAACACTGATACGAAGTTTGGCCACAATGAAATTTCGATATTTATTATACACTTTTGCACAAATTGATGATACATCGGAATTCGCCGCTTCAAATTTAACCGGAAACGCATCGTCTCCGATATAAACACTTTCAATTAATAACATTTTATTGTGGGTATACAGCGTATTTCATCTCCCCGTCAAATTTGACGACGCAGTACTCGTGCCCCTTATCAACATTATATCGATAACATCTATCCCATTTTTAGAAGGATATTTTTAGGAGGTGATCTGTTTCATAACACAAATAAAATAAATAAAGAATTACGCGATATTGTCTTGGAAATACCTAATTTGAGGTCCGTATCTGATCCTTAGCTTCGACTATCTACCTACATTAAAGACTAGTGGAGATAGAAACAGTTCATTATATTTTAAGGACCGTTCTCGATCTAATCAATTTGACTTTGCCATAAATGATTATCAGTTTTTAATTAAACATACTTCATATTCCGTTTACAAAATTAATCATTTGATCAATATATGTTGGAAATATCGAAATTTCACATTTGAATTTATCATAGTAATTGAATTTAAAATCAGAAAAATTCATAATTTATGTAAAACCCATTTTCGTCCATTTTCAATGCATATGCTTATGCGGTGGAGGTGGGGGGAGGCATTTCAGTGGAAAGAGAACTACTATCCGCGTATTTAATGTTTTAATACCTGATAATCAAGCAGATCTTCATGAACTTGAGTTGGAAGATGATACATCTATGAAATTTGATTAGATGTTGTATAAAACTATTTCATTTCAATTTCTAGGAAATTTTACATTCGATAAGAACACGAGATAATCATAAAAATAATCTATGACTCATGTTTAACATTATTTCAATATTTTCATATTAAATGATATTATTAAAATTCAAAGACATTTATATCGAAGAAAAGACACTGTAAATTGATTTTTGAGAAAAATTTTGGATAAGTACCTATAGAAATTTACAAATTTTCTTAATTTAATAATTATTAGGTGCACATCATTACAAATAAATTTTGTATCTATTGTCACCTTGCAAGTAAATATGAGTAGATTCTTGTGAAATACCAATGTTTTACTACACACAGCTGCATATAAAATTAATTGTGGCATTTCTAACAAATATGTATATTGAATTGCATTTTTGCTTATTTTTATTATTATTTTTGCTATTATGATATTTATGATACGCAACGCTTGATTTACTCCCGTTATTAATGAAGCCAAAGTAAAACAAAAACGATAAACACACACCTTGCTTTTCTGTAATAGCTAACCTAGGATGCAGTAATGAATTAAACTAATTATCTAAAAGATTTCTTTGAATTCCATACCAAGAGACCCGAATTGGTTAAAGTTCGATTACTATTAAACTGTGGTCCTTAGTAAATGTTCTTAATTATCCACCTACAGAGATTTTCAATAATATTCAAATCTGGCGGAGAAGAAAAATATTTTCATCATTCAACCGTTTGCCTACCATTAAAAAATACTGACTTACAACCCCAAATTGCACCCCAAATCATCACTGAACCAATAAAAACCGTTATTCCCTCCTTAGATCGTGTAGTATTGAAAACAACCAAATCTATTTAAATTGAAGTTTTTTTATCAATCATTTAGTGAAAATTCTAAACGAAACCGAAGATTATGGACCAGTAATATATTTTTTAGTAGTTCTATCCGTTTTAATTCCTCATTCTGAACAGTTTGTACAAAAACAGTTCCGATTCTTGTTTTTATTTGCCTTGGTGTTGCATAAGAAGCTTTCTTGTTTCGATGCAGTACGATTTTTCGGATTTTTGCCATAATTAAAGTCTTTTTAATGTAATTTTTAAATATGGAAGCAGTTCGTTTAATTTTTTTTATATTAAATATTTTTCTGCTGACATCAACCTGTGATGATAAAAATTGTGAGAGTAATCAAGTGCCAAAGTAAAAATCACCTCAAAAAAAAATTACAAATATTTGAATATGCTAAATTTGTAAGCAAACTAATACATAGGTAAGATTGCTTGAAATATAATTACAATTTCATATTATTCTTGAAAGTAAATCTCTCATCAGCTAGGTATGTATCTATCTAATCTTGTTCATAATTGTAATAGACATCTTGAATCCACCAACCCAAAGTCAATTTTCACGTCCCAAGTTATTACAAAGATATTTAATTTTTGTATCTTCCAAAGTTTGTATTGAAACTTCCAAAACAAATAACATAAAAAGAAAAAGGTTTGACGATCTAGAGTATAATCACTATGATATTAGTGAGTGATAGATATAAGTTTCTTATCATCTGGATGATGAGGGAAGACAAAGTGCCTGCTTGAAATTTATAGACCCATCTTTAGGCTAAATTAATTTAAGTAAAAATGTTATAAAAATTGGATGCAAGAGTTTGGACAGTAAAATCGCCCCCACATGTTTTTCAAAGTAAAAAAGTTAATAAACTGATCTTGTGATACATATTATTATGTAGTCAAAAACGGCACTATAATTACGAGTTTTTCTTAAAATTAAAACGCCGATACGCCACCCTCAAATGTCGATACAGTATCAACATAACAATTCAAATTCCAATGTAAAACCGACTGCAGCGCTATGGTGGTCGGGGGATGAAACGCTGCAGCGACACGCTGTAACCGAAACTATTAACAAGTCTAAGAAAGTTTCACTTTAAAAATTTGGGTTTGATGATTTGGATACGTCAACGTAAAAGCGTCTACGTAACGTACTATCACATTTATGTAGCTGACCGAAATATTTCTTGCACAAACCGTCTCAATCTTGCGTCATCGAAGTCATTAGAGTAACAAATAAATTAGTGTTTCGTGTACTTTTATCAATTTAAACCGAAAATCTAATCCTGCAACTCATTTTTTCCAACGCAATCTCATCGCAATTGACATCATTTCCTCTAAAACTGTTAAATCATTCAAAAATATGTCAAAATGCACGAAAAACATATTTTGAAATTCTAATCAGAAAACGAGTAAATCGTGCGATAAATAAGTTTAGGGTGCGCTGGGAGGATTAACTAATGCCCATAAAATTCAGCCTTCGACTCGCTTGTAGGTATTTGTCAGTAAAATTGTGTCGAAATCTAAATAATATAATCTAAGTATCCACATTTATCTGTTATTGATAATGGCACCTGCTATCAGTTTTGAAATCCAATGCTATTTAAATATAACATCGTTTTCTCCAGGCGGATTTTTATAAAGTGTTAAATGTTGATTTATTGGCGACACCGATACGCCATTTAAAAGATAAAGCGGACAAATATCTACGCATGATTATAATTGTATGTCGGGGCAACTTTCGGTGGAGCATATGTGCGGGGTGAATGCATCAGAGGGTGTATATCAGACGCTGACCACTGACCAGTCTGTCAGTCTCGAGACCGGCTCGATCTAAGAACGATATGAAAATGCGAGCGCGAAAACTACCCCTTTAAAATGTGTGCTCTCAGACTCTTGGTTATGTTGGCAACGAGTGCTTTAATTTATTGGACGATTAGGTACATGCTCTTGTTTGTAATATAGATTTGAAAAAGACACACGTGTTCCTTACTTATCTTGTCTTATCGATAACATACTTAATTATGTTATCTCGCCGTACATATAGTAAATATTTCTTTTAAATATTCAGTTAATCAGAATATCTACAGCATGACATCTTTACTATCTCGCACGAATATGCCGCAACCAAACTATTTCGATTTTTTCAACTTTGGAATGATATCGTCCCTCACACACTTCAGTAAGTACCACGCCGATTTATTTTATTAATTCTTATTAATTATATTCCGCACGATTGATTTTATTAATTTTTATTAATTATCCTCCGGGCGATTTAGTGCGCCCGATTCTGGTGCTGATATCCCGCCGATAAATCGCCCTACCTATTTCAATTATTGCCGATTTCTGGCCCGTTAATTTTTTTTATTGGGGGGAACGCGGTCGTTTCATAAATTAATAACTTCGCTAATCGCGCCCCATTAATTGTCGGACGACAGTCACAGATTCCCGCCGTCCGAAAAATATAAATCGAATTCAATTAAGAACCGGTCATCGGGGAACGGCGGCTGGGATATATGCAAAAGCCGGGCTAAGGGTGAAAAATAATAGCAAGGGGTCAGCGTCCCTCCGGGAGTCGTAAGAAGTAAACTATCCGAGACGCCTTGGATGGACATTTCGGCCGCAAAAGCTCTCTTATGTCTCCACATTTATAAATAAAACACGCGCCCCCATGTATATTCATTGCAGGAAGCGACTTTTACGGGATTGGGGTGTAATTATTCGATTTCTCAATATAATTGACTTTTGAATTTTTGAATATTCTGCGGCGCCGAGCTGAACGCATTCGGTTGATGAACATTTAAATATTTATGCTTCATACAACCCTCACGCGATATTTCATAAATTGGATTATTGTGGCACATGCAAATATCAGCTGCTGATCGAAAAAATACCGCAAATCGATCGCGCGCCTAAAAGTTTCATTATCCGATTGTTAAAAATGAACAATTATTATTAGTTCGGTGCAGTTCGGAAGAATTGTTATTTTCTACGGAATTTCTGCGAAACGGACAAACGCCGTAGCATCCGTCACGTAATAAAGCATTTACAAACAGTTTTTCGCTTTATACGTACAAGGAAACTCAATCGAATGCTGTACTATCAATAATAAAAAATAAATACAATATTTGGACCTTCCACATATTCCAAGAACCTCCAACGTGCTGTTTATTTTTACAACAACCTTTTCAGCTCTATTTATCAATATTTTATTGAATGATTAGATATTACATCTCTGTTAAATGCAACATAAAATGTATGATTTTTTGACAATGCAAAATTTTAAATACGATTCAAATTCATATTTAGACTGGCTAATTTTAGACCTAAACGTATGACACCCTTGACCACCTCGAAAATACAAATTTCTTTCATCGTATGTAAAAAAAATGTGGCGAGATGATACGAGTAGTATCTGCATGTATCACAAGATAAAAAAAAACTTGTATTAAAATTCTTGAAAATTGATTAGAAGTGATTTTCTAGTAATACCCTAGTTTATCTGAAATCCAAATTTAACGAAAAATAATACGTAAAGCGTTTTCAGAAAAATGTTTCAAATATTATTTTGTACTCGCTTCTCTAAAATGTCATATTATGCACTGACAAGCACAACGCTAATTGTCGTTTTAAACACGGCTTATACAGGTTCTGGTGTTTCCGGTACTTTAGCCACGGGCTGATCTTTCTTTCACGCCTTTTATTTTTGTCAATCTAGCGGCTCCATAAAGTAGGTGGTTTAACTGTCAGTGGGAAATCTAAACAGTTGAAATTTGACGTTTATCGGGTTTAATCGCAATTGTTTGTACCTAATTTATTTTAAACTATTGTCTAATTGTCGTATAAAAAATGGTTTGAAACGAGTTTCAAAAACTTCCTCAAAAAACTCGTGACTTTAGTGCCGTTTTTACAATTTGTTGCAAAATATACTACAGACCGGGTCCCAGAGGTGTGTGGGAGTACAATTAGGCCCATTAAAATGCGATTATTTTCAATCGATGTCACAATTTAAAATTATTTTCAGCCATATACAGGTTTTTCTACAATTAGTATTGGATCAAATTTGTTATTTTTAATGGAACAAACCGTATATAATATCACAGTTTGCAAGAAAAATAAATGCTAAATTGTATAAGGTACGTATGAATAATTTGCGATTTATATTCAAAAATTTGCAGAGAGAGATAGCAAAATACTTTTTTTACTACACTTTTCTAAACCTAAACGACTTTGTAATTTAGATATAAAGAAGCTGAAGGCGTACAGATACAGACCGTGCTACATATTTTGCAAAATGTACGATAAGTCTTTTTTTTAATAAACAACCTATATTTTATTGCTTATATGCTATGAAATGGCATTTTTAATGGGATTTTCGGTAACATCAAACTTATGCAGACAAATAATTTAATAAAACATTGCAAAAGTATTGAAATCGCATTTTTCTGAAAATTTTTCTATACAAGCTTTATGTTGCGGAAAAGTTTATCCAAAATACCATTTTATGACGGTACGAAACCTAGAAATTTTCATACATTTTGTAAAATTGCTCACTGTATATCAGTATTCCCCAGTAGTATTCCCTTTTATTTTAGATAACGTAAATTTAGAACTTTTTAAAAATTTATTAGCAAAATAATATTTAACTCATTTTATTAGAAACAATTGTGAGAATTTTCAAATTTGCTCTCATTTGGACCGTAAAATTATCCATAAATCAAGAAACATTCATAACAGACTTAGAGTACCTATCTTATACCATTTAGCTCAGCATTTATTGTTCTTTCAAACCGTGATATATTATACAGTGTTCCATTAAAAAAAACTAAGATTGATATACATATTACTAATAATAGAACATCTCGTATATGGCTGAAAATAATTTCAAATTGTGACAACATTTTGTAGCTATCGATTGCAAAATACGCATTTTGATTGTGTTTAAATAAAGAAATAATTGTACTCCCACACACCTTGACACCCGGTATGTATTTCAACTAATTTTTTTTACTATTTATTTATTTTTGCCCCAAAAAAGAAATGGCAACTTTTAATAACAAAAATATTAGGCAAATATAAGCGAGTTTGCTGTTTCTATAAATTTCAAAACGAATCGGTATTTTTATTATAAAAGAATTAAAAATATGGGGGCTTTGTTGCAGACGAGCAGCGTTCGACGAGGATGGACAAGACGCCATCGACGCCGCCCTCCAACGACGGTAAGACCACTTAATCACCTCCACCGACTCATTAGCGGCCTCTACCTGGAGCAAAATTGATCACACTTAGTCGGCCAGACGTTCAAATTAGAAAGACGGTCCCGGTTTTATAATAGCGAAAAATGCTCAGCTTCTGTTCTTACAAATGTATAATTTGGTATTTTTTTCTCGGGTCCCAACTACTCGGGACTAATGCAAGCCGCGTGGAAACCTAACGAGCTTTTATGAAGATTTCGATTTTAACGAGTCCTTCCACCATTCCCACCCTCATTAAAATATTTTTATTGTAAGGCCACACGCACACAATCGTCAACAGTTTCAAGTCTAGGAGCTGGGGTAAGGAAGGCATTTGTCCCAATAAAGCCACCCTAAGGAAATATTACGCGTATATAAAAAACCCTAAGTAGTGTTTAACCCTTTTTAATAAAGAAGATGGCCACGTGCTGAGGGTAACGCCACACGTGCCGCTGCTTGTTGCATTATAAAAACGTCCCTTCTTAAATTAAATGCCTGTTGACGTTTCAATAAATAATTTCGCCTCCGAAAATGCCATATGGCGACGTGATAATCGATTCGTGGATATTTCATGGATTAACAGTCTGTTTTTCACCCTTTTCGCTCTTAAAATGCACCCTCCGCCACCCTTAAATGCTGTTTGATCGCGTCGAAACACGATCCGTTATGATTGATCGTCGATCCGAACTGTCCACTTCTCACTTTTCCATTAATTGCGAGCTTTCCATGCACAGCTTCACTGTTATCCCGAGTTTACGGAGGCGCGATTTGAATACATACGCTTCAGATTGGGGCTTTTTTCAGGTGTCCTGCGAAATTTCCCCACTAAATTATTCCGTTCAAAACTCCATTCAGGGCACGTAGCATCGACTTAAAATCAAACCCTATTTTACATAGCCAGTGACGCAAAAATTCTTCTTCATCCACACTATTTAAATGCCCGAATTTGAATGTCCTGCTTGGTATTCCGCGCGGGCCCGAATTCGATCCAGCAAAAACCGAAACCGAGAAGAACGAGGAGTGACGCAACGCGGGACTTTGAAACTTTGTCCCCTCGCCGTAAAAATAGATTTTAACAAACTAATCGCCGACGGATTATAAATTAAAAGGATTATTATGGCGAGGCGGATGGCGTGAAACGTACTTTGGAAGTCGCTGCTTTAAATCCGTTTGAAAATGGCGACGGAAAGGGGTTGATTGCGTCGCGATTGGCGGACAAAGCGACCGCAGCTTAACATATTAGGGGTGAGGCCATCATCAATCTCTTCAATGACGCGACGCACGAGTCAGCCCCGGCTTATTAGCAGCGCGTCCTCTTAGCATATCCAGCGGAATTCTGCGCCTTTCGAAGCCATTTTCACGGTCGACGTGTCCGAGTGCATCCCTAAATATAAAAATTCAGCTGGTGTGAAATTCGTTGTAGGCAGCAACCCCAAACGCTTATCGAAGCGTTATTTACCTTATCGAGTCGTATGCAGGACTTAACAGCATCGTCCTGATGTATTGGAAAATTGCTTCACATGAGCTTTCCACGCCGCCTTATCGTCGATCATCGCCCACACATAACTTCCATTTTCCGTCACAATGAGAAAATCGTAAATGATATTTGCTATTTAAAAATGTTATCGGAACGTTTTAATTGAACGATAATGGGTGTTGCAGACGGCGACGCCAACGGCGACGTCAGCGGCGACGAACAAAGCGTGGCCAGCGAGCGTCCAGGTGATCACAACGATGAAAACTCCATCGACTCGGACAGGGGCGGCGCCCTCAACCTGGTAAGTCCAATATCGAAACGATATTAAAGTTTCCCTTAAATATTGACTCTAAACGACGAAATACTTATAATTGACGATTCTTCCCGGGGGTTTTGTAAACTGCTCTTTTCGAAAACATTTGTTCCGAAACACACTATATAAATCTCACCCTTCAAAAGTTAAATGTTTAAATTCTGCAGGGACGCGTCCCCCATACAGCCAATCTAATTCCCGTGTTTTACATCTCGTGAATGCCCGCCAGTGGCGGCCCCGTCCCGCAGATGCATAAATTCACAAACGCACTCATTAAAATGCACCACTAGAGGCGCAACCTCTAATTTTTGCCAGTATTTATTTGGGATGAATGTAATTAGCTGTTAAATTAGCCGTAATAATTGCCCCAAGCTTACCGCCGTTCTCGGTTAGACGCTCATGCACTACCTGAATTGAATTCTCCTCTTCTGCTGATGTCTTCATCGGCGGCGCCGTGTGTCCAAAAACATTAACAATCGACCGATTTCTCGGCAGCCGGTGTAATAAACGTGACCGCGTTTAAATGCCTTCATAAATTTCTTGTTTTGTTTCGCATTTAGCAGTGCTCGTAAATGTTTGATTACTTAATTCAGTTTTGTCCCATTATTTGCCTAACAAAAGCAAAACATATTCGAAATAACATTCAAATTACGTTGCAACTATGACCAGAAAATCCACCAAGGCAGCGGTTCCCAAAGTGGGCTGCTGTGAAAGAAGCGCGCCCCAAAGATTTCACGGTTTGCACCATTTTATATTTATTTTTTAGCCGGTGTGATGGGACGCGACATCTAGCGGTATTTAACAAAGTATACTTGTCAGCCTAGGGCGCCCTGAACTGAAAAAGTTTGGGAAACACTGAACTAAAAATGTATATTCTTTAAACAAGCAACACCGGGGTCGTTTGTTAATAAAAATGCAACAACAAATTTAATATCGAAGCTTTTAATAAAACATTATGAGTTCATTAAGATCTACAGGCTGTTTATTTTAATATATTATTTTATTTTTCTACTTTTTAATTTTGCACTTTATTTTCTTATAACTTATTCATTTAAGCAAAAATTAATAATTAATGTGCCGTAAAAAGCAAATCGACTAAATTTGGACACGAATTTTAATTAAAAAATTGGCATGTGTGCATGCATTTTGATAATCATTCCTAAAGTAGAAGAAAACGTAGCCATAATTCGAGAAACTAAAAATGTTATTTCACCGTACGCCATAAATTTTTAAAAGTGTTATTTATTTTTTGACTTCCAAAAAAACCTTTCCATATGACATGATCCATAGCCAGATGACGTGGTTTTTATCTTAATTGATCTTCTACTTTCCTTTACGCTTTCTTATATAATCTTTATCGATATTACTATCAACCTCGGTTTTAAATGTTTTAGCATTGCAAATATAAACTAAATTTTATGTGGTCACGCAAAAAAATATCAAATAACATTCAAACCGTCCAATCTTCGTATAGGAATATTATATTAATAGATCGAGAATTCAATTTTGCCATTGTGCATTTAGCGACCGTCTATCTCTCAGCTATCGACTCTTCATCATTCCCGCTCACAAAACTAAAACGTGTACCAACCAGGCCATGGTAGCACTTTGATTTTCGTTACAGTGTAGACAATAAATGACTTTGAAATGAAAAAAATTGAGATTAAGTTCTCTATTGACACGATTCATAAGTGTCTTTTTTAACAATTTTTCCTTCAATCATCGATTTAGATGTTGTGTTAGCTCGAATTTGATTGACGAGTTCTGTCAAGTATCATGATTTGACAGAGTTAAAAATCTACACTGTAAAAAAATAAAATAAAAGCTAGTTTCCGTTTTTATTTGTACGCTTCATTTTTATCATTATTGAATTTTAATCATGGCAATTCAAAAAAGGTTTACTGTAGATCTGAAAGCCCGAGAAAGATTAGTTTCAACCTATTTAGCTTATTTTTCAGCATTATTGTAAAGAAAATTAATTTGTAAAATAAAAAGGAATCCGGATGTAAGAACAATAGGTATCAAATTATTAGTGGCACAGTGAAATAAAACAATATGGTTGTAATTTTAATAGTATATTTTGTATCAAGTTTCAAAAACGACACTTTAAGCAGGGGTTTTATTTTATTTAGTTAATTATTTTAATAAACAAAAAACAAATAAATTAGTAATTTAATGGTATATTTTGTATCAAGTTTTAAAAACAATGTCTTGAGAAGTTTTCGAAACGCGTTGTAAATCATTCTTTTTGTACAACCCAATAAACTAATAAAATAATCTCCGTATATTATTTCTCAAAGGTGTTTTTTTGTCGGTAGGAAAAAAAATTGTCTCTCCTTTAAAACCGCATCATTCAGCCATCATTCTGAAGATTACGTTCACCGCTAACGACGAAAAATAAACAATTCAAAATGTTCTTGTAAAATTATTAAAAACCGTATGTTGTCATTATGCAGATTAGTGAATTGTATTTCAGAAAGCGTAAATTGTAATTCAGATTGGTGAATTGTATGTATTTCAGAAAGGGTAAATTGTAATTTAAATACATAACATAGTTGGTTATTTACATTTTATTTAAAAACGAATCAATACATAATTATACCTACCACAAAAAGTAATTTTAACCGCATAGAATATATTAAAATACCAATACAACAGTTATCTTTAAAATTCAATGTATGTAAACTTTCCTAATAAACAATAAATATTTGTTGGTAAGTCAAAATGTCACATGATTCATTTTCATGGTATAATATTAAAAAATGTTTTCTGAAACACAATTGATTAATCTGGATTATAATTGATACATTCTGAAATACAATTGACTAATCTGAATTACAATTGATTAAACAATTGCAGTTGAACCCGATAAACTTCAAATTGTGACTGTTTAGATTTCCCACTGACAATTAAAACGTACCGTAAAACACCCGAATTTGTATAAGATGAAGTCGTGTTTAAAACGACAGTTAATCCTCGCTTGTCAGTGCATATTTTGACATATTAAAGATTGCAGTACAATATTACATATCGTCTTTTATCATTTTATTAATTTTAGCTGCGTTTTCTTCAGGAACAATTTAATAAATGTCGGTTCAACCTGAGTTGGTATAATTATGAAAATATTTTAAATACATCTCGTGCGTTTTTAGTTAATTTACTCGGTTTTCTGGTTCTCTTTTTCCGGGTAGTAGGCGATCGTCGTCTATATTCAACAAATAAGACTTCCAAATTGAAAACGCACATTAACAACTCAGTTTTTACATGACATAATCTCGTTTATTGTAGTTCTTGCATCAAATACAGATATTTCTATAGATCCAAATCTCAAATCTTTTTATTGGCACACGTTACGATTACAAATTATTTGATGTATTATATGTTATCAACAACACATCCGACAAATAAACAGTGTATTGGGAAAACTGTACGCGGCTCCGTCACTTTATACGATTTCTTGTTAATTTTATCACAATATTTTACAATAATTTCGTTGTCGATTCGAAAAACCCATTAAATATATCGACAAACCCAATTTCGCCAATTTTTATCAAAGTCAACTAATATTTGACGAAACGATAAGAAAACACGTCAGACTATCGTTACAAGAAATGCAAATTCCAGGTAACCAATGAGAGCGACCAACCCCGTCTGTCCTCCCCCACCTCGCAGGTGACGAGTTCGAGTCCCGGAGTGGGTGCCGCCTTGGCTGCCCTCGGCGGATTGGGGGGCCTCTTCGGCAACCACCTGCAGATGTTAGGAAGCCTGCAAGCTTTTCAAAATCCGCAAAATCTGCAACAGTTGCAGCAACTGGCGATGTTGCAACAGGCGAGCGGAAACCCTCAGGCGCAGTTCTTTCTTCAGAACCAGGTTGGTATTTGCGGCGACCGCGACCGTACGGGCTTAGCATTAACGTTCGATTTGTTAAAAGGGATTTCTGCAAGGATTCCCTAGATCCGGTCTGTCGCCGAGACCTCCGCACTCCATGCAGGTGTGTGCATGTCCAAGCATGTCCACTTTTTATCGTTTCATAATTCTATGTGTACAGTGTAATTACGGGCGGATTTCTTTTTCTAATGTGCTGTTTGCATGTCGACCTGTCATGATCTATGGATTTCATCACACGTTTTTCTGTTTAGGTGCAGCAGATCGCGCAGGCCGCCCAGCAACTCCAGCAGCTTCAGAAAGCGCAACAGAACCAGCACAACTCCAGCATCCAAGCTAATACGCAACTGCCGCCGACGCAGACGACGCCGCCCAACAACGCGCACTTGCCCACGAGTCTGCTCACTCCCAGTACTCCCAGTTCGGGGGGACTCACCCCCCAGCACCTGAAAACTCCCTCCAGGTTGCTGGAGCCCTCGCCCGAGGAGACGACCGACTTGGAGGAGCTCGAGCAGTTCGCCAAGACCTTCAAACAACGACGGATCAAGCTAGGTGAGTGTTCCTTCTGGTGGCTAACGATTCGTGGGACTCATGCCGGGTGTAGGTTTCACACAAGGCGACGTGGGTCTGGCCATGGGCAAGCTCTACGGCAACGACTTCTCCCAAACGACCATTTCACGATTCGAAGCTCTCAATTTGAGCTTCAAGAACATGTGCAAGCTGAAGCCGCTCCTCCAGAAGTGGTTGGAAGACGCGGACAGCACCCTGACCAATCCGGGGGCGCTTAGTAATCCGATGACGACTCCCGAGACTATTGGGAGGCGCAGGAAGAAGCGGACGTCGATCGAAACGAGCGTTCGGGTGGCGCTGGAGAAGGCGTTCTTGCAAAACCCCAAGCCGACCAGCGAGGAGATATCGATGCTGGCGGACGGACTCTGCATGGAGAAGGAGGTGGTGCGGGTGTGGTTCTGCAACAGGCGGCAGAAAGAGAAGAGGATAAATCCGCCGGCGGCGGCGCTCGGCTCCCCCTGCTCGGTCAGCAACCCCAACGGCGCCATGTTCGCGATCGGAAACACCCTGGCCAACAGCCCCCTGTCCCTGGTCACCACCAGCAGCCACGCCTTCCACCCCAACGTCATGGTCAAGCAGGAATGACCCCACGTCAACTTCTTCGACCACTTCATGGAATAGTGTTGTGCAATTGGTGAAAGTGCGCCCGCCACCAAAGACCCCGAGGAACAATTCCACTGAAGATATCCGTTTTTATACGCAGACATCTCCCGGTCAAAATTCATAATCGTGCATGATCGTAGTGTTACGTATTTATTGTATTTAGTTGGAGCACCTTGTCGTCATCACATTACTAACAGTCTTCCAGTTGGATAACGAGTTCCTAAGAGTAGATTAGTCGGAACATTAATTTATGCCAAAAATACTTATGTCTGTAATTAGTCCTAACTAAGCATATAAGTAGGTCTCGTCCCCGGTTTTCATGTATAAATTGTTTATTGGTTCTAGTGTTGTACATAGAGATGTTTTATTCGGTCCAGCCAGCCAAGTGGACGAAGACGCTTAGGTGGCTGGACCGGCCTCGTGTACTAGCCCGTAATTGTTAATTGAAACTCGTCGGTTGACACTCATTGTTAAGCAGGGTCTCATTATTATATATTTGAATGGATGTCACCCGTCAGTCGTGTACAATTGTTGTAGATAGATGTATGTTAAACGATAAATATGCAAGTATTCTAGCTCCTAGCTCTTTGTTTAGTACATATTTAGTGTATAATATGAATTTTATCTACTCTTTATGTATGTCAATGTATATAATCGAATTTAGTGGTTCTTTTTTAAGCGAGGACCAATTTAGACATGTTGAAAAGTTCCTACCATTGAAATTAAGCGATTGTTGATATTATTGATATATTGTTTCTGCGCGTTATAATATCATCAACGACGACGTCATTGTTTCCGATAAGTTTTATTTTAATTTTTCTACAATTTGACTGACAGACCTACGTTTTGTTTGTAGACCTTGTATTGTTGAAACATTCCCGCGGATAGGGTCCCGTTTTGGTCGTTCGTTATCATTTCTCGCACACATATATTTACTAAGAAAAGAAAGCGGTGTCGGCACCCAACTCAGGCGGTCAAAATTGCTGGACACTTTCGACGACTTTTAGAATGTTTTAGTTGTGGTCATCGTGAACAAGCTGAGTGTATAATAGAGAAGCGAAATGTCCACAGACATCCTTTTATATAAAGTGCACATATCGTACAAGATGTTAGTTTTAATTGTACAGTCGTTTCGCGCCTGTGGACATTTTTAAACAATCTACGTCATATCAATGTGTAAATTTTAGAGTACTCATCTCGATTTTAAACTGTAAAGAAATCAGTGGCATTATAACATTTCATAGGCTTAGAACCGGTAGGTATATGTGTGTAGCATAAATGTCTTTAGGAAAGGCAACTCCTGTGTAAAAAATATTGACGGATTTTGCACGCAAACTGATTTTGTGTTTCGATGGACGTGTCTCTATTATATCGAAAGTGTAAGACCCTATTCTGACGTGTAATATACTATGGTGGTCTAGGCAATAACATGTACATTATTTTCATTAAAGAAAAGGATTCGTAACTGGCGTTTTATTTACAGAGCGTTTTACTACATCCACAGCGCTACATAAATAATTACACAATATAATTGTTCAAATTTTCTAACGGCCGCTTTAAAAAACACCTATATACTCGTATTTAAAACACAAAGCAGTTTCTTATTTTAATGGTTGTTTGGTTTCCCTTATCTCTACCTTCAAATGATACAGAATACAAATTTCATCCTTTTTAATATTATTTATTGGACGACCGGTTTCGACAATTGTCACTGTGAAATTATTTTAAAAAATTAAAGTATCTTATCCTAGTCCGTGTTATGATGAATTTTGTTTAAAGTTACAGCCTATTACTCACAGATTAGCAATCAATTGTGGTTTTCTTATTAGATCATTTTGATTGATAAAAAATTAATTGAAAACTGGAATTAAATTTAACTGATTTCTGCACGATAGCTACGTTTTTTAAAGAAAATTATGCAAATCAAATATTCTTGCTTCTGTCAGAATCGTTTACTATTTGTTACTTAATAATGTGGTATATCATCACAATATTTGGTTGCAAGTACTATATAGTAATTAAAAATGAATGGGGATCTTATGAGGGTTTTCTTGTTGGAGACTCATCTTATAGACAATTGAGTATCAAAATTTGTTATCATTCTCCAAGACGCATTCTGAAATATAACGTTCCTTTCGGAGGAAAAATAATTTTCTATGAAGGATTTGAAGGAGATTTTAGACAGGTGTTACAAGTAACTTCATATGCTTCAAGACAAACAATAATCCAAAACTGCACCAAATCTTCGTTGTAAACATTATTTAACATTTTTAAATTGTTAAAAAATATTAGAACAAATTCAGAAGAATTTGAATTTACTGACTTTGAAAATTGTAATAGCGCGTACCCTTCTTTTATTTAGAACCCATCAGAATTGTCAGATTTTATCAAATTACCTACAACAATAATTGCTAAAAAAACATAAGTTTATGGGGAAAAAAATTTACGCGATGTTTTAAAGTTTTCGACTTTTCTTGCTACCAAAAATTAACAATTAAATGTAATGAAATTGATTCCAAAGTTATAGATCTCATACCCGGATCGTTAAAAGCATATACCAGCCTAATATGTATATTTAATAAGAGAAAAAGAAAATTAAGTTCTTTGGTTTCCTATTGAATTTTTAAATAGTTATGAATTAAGCAAATATTCTAAAAATAAAAATTGGTACTATTGTTATGCTATTAAGAAACCTAAATGCTTCCCAGGTCTCTTAAATTAAAGAAGATTAAAGCTCCCATGCAGTCGATTTCAACTCAATGTAAAATGAGACAAATTTCCAACAAGTTTTATTTTGGTACCGATTGCTTTGAAAATTCGCGCGCATCTTTTGTGGAAGCAGATATTAAAAATCTAGCTCGTAATGCAAACCTTTTTTCAGGTTTTATTCGAAGACGTTCTCAACCGATCTAGTAATGTTTAAAATATATATGACAAATGCTTGGATTTGGAAGTTATTAGATGAACATTAGGTAAACAAAAGCGTCAAAAAATTTTAATTCCGAGAATTGCTTAACCCCATCACAACACATATTTTTGCTTTTAAAAGACATAAATTTCTCATTCGCCTTGCCCATTGCATAATCATTAATAAAGCTCAGGAACAAACTTTAAATCGGGTTGGGATTTATATTACACAAGTTTTGTTTATTCATGGTCAGTTATACCATATACCAAGTATATACTTAAACAATGGTTATACGTAGCAATGTTTGGGGTGCGATGCTTTAAAACTTTAAAATTTGTTCTAGAAAGTCATAGTAGGTATACCTACAGTAAATGTAGTGTAGAGATACTTCAGTAACTCAACTGTAGTTTCATAACATAAAATTGATATTTTCAGCACCTAATAATAAATTATATTTTTTTATATACATATGCAGGTTATCCAATATTAAAAAACATTGTAGTTTGCTCAAGAACTATTTGATATTTTTTTAAATTCTGTTTGTTATAAATATATGCCGTTAATTATTATATTCACCGTCGAATTTCGATGAGGTTCACCTAGTTGAAAAATAATAAGGAATTAAGTTATCTTCAAGAATTGCTTGATATTTTACAGCATTTACAGTTCCTTGAATAAATTGAAAGCTCCCTGTTCCACATGAAGACAGACAGACATGTTTTGGAAAGTATACTGTCCGGTTTATATAGTCTTTATGGAAAACCTCTGACTTCAATTTTATCGCTTTTTTTATCTTTTTTATCTGAAATCGCCGACCTGTCACTGAAAATGACTTTCTCAGTATTCAAATCATTCAAAGACGCGTAGACGGAAATCGTTCGAGAGTGTTATTACAGAGTTCAGTTTATGTGTTTAAATTCGAAAAAATGAACTGTGTTTTTTGTATAACGATAATATTCTTGATGATTCTAAAACACTACATGAGATGAGATGCAATAAATAATAATACTAAATCGGTGTATGCACGAATAGATATAATATGTATTTTTATCTATTATTTTATTTGTATTTTTATCTATTATTTTATTTATATTTTTATCTTTTATTTTGTTTATTTTTTCTCTATACCAGTTACCTCTGCCTCAATCGAGGAGAGCTTTTCTCCTAGCGAATCGAAACATTCACGTTAATAAGAAGTTTCAACTTTTTTTGCCTTAATTACGGCTCGTATCCTTGAAGGCATGGTCTATCTGCTGAACAAGACATCTACAAAAATCCCGAGTAAATTAATTTATTCCGTATTTGTGTCAAATTTTTCTTCGTCCCCTGAATTGCCTCTGAGATGTGTTTCTTAAATGTTGCTTTACTTTTTGCGAAAGATCTGGGCAATCCGAGTCCGTTTAGCTGCATGGCAAAAAGCACCATCTTGTTGAAAAATTAAGTTACCGTTTCTTCCTAGGCGAAATTAAGTTATCTTACTTTTTACTGAAATCACCGACTCGTCACTGAAAATGACTATTTCAGTATTCAAATTATTCAAAGACTGCATAGAAATCGTTCGAGAGTCTGTTAAAACAGAGTTCAGTTTTCAGTTCAGAATTGATTAAATTCATATTTTTAAATGCTACCGATGCAATTGCTCTTGCCTCAATCGAGGAGAGCTTTTCTGCTTTTACACGAATCGAAACATTTATACAGCATTCTATCGAACAAGAAATATTTTCAAATATGTCAGTAATTTCAATTAGCTTATCAGAGAATTAAATCAAAATACAAATTCCAATAAGACTTTGTTTAAAATTTTGTATAAAATGCCTGCCTCCTGTGATGAAATCATAACGAGCCGCCACTGGTTTTCTTTTTCCATCACACGAAAAAGCACTGACCACGGCGTTATCTTATCCCTTTTTCTTTTTTTTACTTCAAAACGAAGCAATAGCGCAATTTTACATAAATTTCACCAATTCTCATTTATATGTTATTATAAATTGTATTCTATAATCAGTTTCGAGTGTAGAATCCAAACAATTAAATGAAATTTAAAATTCTTACCTCGCCGCCAACTACAACCTTCAGCGAAACATTTCTTCCTTCCTCATCCTAAGTGAGCAGCACACCAACCAAAGTAACTCATATCGAGTTCACAAGACTTAACACTTAAAACACTTAAATTGGTCTTAAAACCGACATCAATTGCAAAGAATTTAATGCAAAACCTGTCCTTTCGTTTTTGCCCGCCATAGCTACGAATTTCAGTGAAAAATAGTAAATTCCTACAATACCATCACGATTTTAGTACGACTCCGCCGCCATAGAGCACGCTACAGCATACCGGCTTAAATTTTAAAATTTAGTGTTAAATAAATTTTTCCTAAAAGCCTACAGCTTTTATAATTAAAATTAAATTCTATAATCAGTTTCAATTGTACATCCCAACAATTAAATGAAATTTAAAATGCTTACCCTGCCAACTGCAACCTTCAGCGAGACATTTTTTTCTTCCTCCTAAGTGAACAGCACACCAACCAAATCGAGTTCACAAGACTTAACACTTAAAACACTTAAATTGGTCTTAAAACCGACATCAAGTGGAAAAAACTTTCATACAAAACCGGCCCTTTCATCTTTGCCCGCTATAGCTATGATTTTCAGTGAAAAATAGTAAATTCCTACAATACCATCACAATTTTAGTACGACTCCGCCGCCATAGAGTACGCTATAGCAAATCCAAAACTTTTACAGATAGATAGGTACAACATAGGTGTAGGATACTCAAAATGAAAGGGGGCATTCAAAAATTAAATAAAGACTAGGGTGTTCCATTTAAAATAACAAAGATGGCGTCCACTTCCGGTATAAGCGGAAAAGCCGCCATATTTAAAATAATTTACTTCGATTCGAAATTGTCAATTTCGGCTGTGTTCCAAATTTCAAGTTTATAGCATTGTAGGAAGTTAAAAAGTTTCTAATGGCCGCCTTAAAAAAACACCCTGTATAATGTAATTTAAATGTAATAAAAAATTGTAAATACAATTACACTCAAATCTTTTTAAGTCGAATATTTGATATCTCCAACTAAATCCATATTCTCCAGCAAAGCAGTATACTTATGTGTTTTTTTTTACAGCGATGAGGCGACTTTTTTTATATGACAAAGCAGGATTTGATTGCATACAACAGTTTTTTAAAGTAAATTTTTTTCAATAAAACGAATTTGCGGAAATTTATTAGAACAAGCCCGCAAAAAGCTCATACTCGGCATCTTACAGAATCCGGAAGGCCGACACTAACAATTCCATTTTGGTCTTGGTTTTCTTCCAAATTGAGAGGCAGTATTTATGACCGACCGTTGTGTATTTACATTTCGAGAATCCCTCATCCACCGCTATTGCAGATTGCTGCTGACGTCTAGTAAAAATAGTTGGACGTAGAGAGAAATTAAAACAAAAATTAGAACAGTGACCAGATGTTACCACTGAGGACGAGCCTTAAATTACAATCTTGCCAATCTGCGCCATTTCTTGGCGCCATCCGTGAGGGAATGGTTGAACTATCAGAGGGTTTGCGAACAGGATAGTACAAATTCAAACGACTGTAACGATCAAAGCCGACTTTTCAAACAACGTCCTGTCCTACATGTTGTAAATTTTCAGTTTTAAATTGCAGATTCTTTTAAACTAATACCTAACGAAGGGGTTAAAGTTCTCAACATTCAATTATTATTCAATTTTTTTTAAATATTACCAATATTCATAGCATTATTATGCGTACATTTAACAATTAAAAGCATTGCAAAATATGTCATCATTTATTATCATTCATTATCATTCATTATCATTTATTATTAAACTGGTATGCTTCATTTATGATTTAAAGCTGCCTCTTTCGAATGCCGTTGTTTAGAAAAATTACACATTTTAGATGGTGGCGTCCTCTGTGGGCATTGATGCAGCGCTGGCCCCTCTTAAATTTTTAAATAGATAAAAAATTATTAATTTGTGTCGCTGTTTACAGATTTTTTTTATGTTTTCGCTACACCCACAAAACTTATATAGTTGCGTCACAGGTTGCGTTAAATTAAATTTCTACAGGTTTCTACTTTTCGAAGTTAACGACACAACACGACACAAAACAGAGTTGGCAACACTTTAATTTTGTTTTGTGCGACTTTGACAGGTTTACTTTATTTTACGAAAAAGCACTTCTAAATTTAATTTGTCTTTCGAGTCCACACGAAATCGGGTAAGTAACCGCTGATGTCGATAAATATCCCAAATCTGGACATCACCCCCAGTAAGTCACCCTTTGGCGATGACGTCCATCTACGTCTTACTTTGTATTTTTAGAATAAATATGGATGAAGATTTATCTGACGGTACGAACGTCCAGAATGAGGGCTCCTCTAAGCCTCCAGACAACGTCAAACGATTCAAAACCGACGACAAGCCCCTTTTTCCAACTGTCAATCAAGCCACGGCAAGCACGAGCACTGACACCGTGCCCAATGTAAAATTCCGTGCTTCGCCCAGGACCCGGGGCCGCAACTATCGTCGCAGCCGCGATGCCGAAGAAGAGAGAAGGTGAACAATCACTTGGAAATTTGTGAGGTTATGATTCCGTTTTGGCCGTAGGGAGGAACCCACACCTCAGGTGGAAACTGCGCCAGTTGACGAAAGTCAAATGGACGAAGAACCAGATCTTGACTGGATCGACTTTGAAGAGTACGATGCAGAAGACGACGCCCCTGCGGACGTATCCGGCGACGAATCGCGCCCATTCTCAATTGCTAGTTCCACCAGTGACGATTCCACCGTCATTTTCGACACGGATAACGAAGTCGACGTGGACGATCACCCGTTATTTAAGAAAGTCACACCGAAACCGTGGTGGTTCCTCGTCAACGAGGTCAACAAGCGACAGACGGGTTACCCTTGCAACGTGCAGAGTCACGAAATGTTTCAGCGCAAATGTTACGGGTCACTTTCTATGGTGAAGCGGCTGGAGATGATGGGGAAGCTTGAAGAGCACGAGGGATGTGTAAATAGTTTAAATTTTCATCCGAACGGAACACTGCTGGCTAGTGGCGCCGACGATTTAAAAATAGTCGTCTGGGACTGGAGCAGGGGCAAGCTGCTCCTGAAGTACAAAACTAAACACAGGGGGAACGTTTTCCAAAGCAAGTTTCTGCATCTTTCCGGCGACCTACACATCGCCAGCTGTGCTCGGGATGGACAGGTAAAAATTATAAAAATAGTGTCTATAAATGAGTTATGCAAATTTCAAACAAGAATTTTGCGGCTTCAGATTTATAGTATAGATATTAATTTTTGATTGCGTTTATTCGAGATTTGATCACAATATTCTGATTTTGGTTTATGTAATCAATAATCAATTAATTACCAAATATATATTTTACATAACTACAAAAAGTGACAGCCACACATAACCTTACAAACTAATATTAACAGGCAATATACACAATTGTTTTAAAGCGTCTATTAGAAAATTTTCAATTTATAAAAAAGTTAGGATTTTGAAATTATATCAGGCAAATCAGGCAAAATGACCTAAAATAAAATATAGCCAACATGGCTGCACGTCTTGAAATACCGGAAGTTGACGCCATTTTATTTATTTTAAATAGCAATCCCTATTTTTTATTTTATAAGTGCAATGTGCATTTAATTCTGAATAGAATCCATCCAGATTGTCTATAGCCACCGCACATAGTTTTTGAGATATGAGCATTTTTGTGAAATTGTACTTGCAGAGGATCTTTAAAAAATAATATCTTGTAAACAGTCAAAGATAATTAAATGGTCCTTTTATGTTTTTAGTGACGCAAGGGTCCAGCAATGTGGTGAATATAAAATACTATTCTGATAACGGTATTGTTTGTACGTATATTTTTCATTGTAACGATTTGTTAAATCTGGCAATTAAGAAAAGTAAAAAAAAAAATTTTAATGTCACGTGTTTATTTTTTGCGGGCAATCGACGTATCAACAATTTTGAGAGCGACTTATATTAGCATGTCCTATACCTAACTTAATTGTAAAATTTTTTGTTACCATCAATTGAAAAACAATTAAAACTTAAATTGTCATATTTCAGAAGCCAGCATTTGCAAAGTGGTTTATTTATTCCAAAAAGTTTTATTTGGGATTTGTAAATAAACTAAGAAACAAAGAATTTATTGTAGCAATTACAAAAATTAGTAAGGATAAAACGAATAAGGATGATGCTTATGTACTTTTAATTTTTTTATAGTATGTCAAAATATCCTAGAACAATTATTTGGTTGTCTTCTAAATCCGCAACGAAGTTGGTCCTTTTCTTTGAGTGATGAATATTTCCAAATTGGAGAAACTTTCTTTTAATTCTTCTAGACTTGGCCCTATTCATTGGAAGCAAATTCGGGTATTTATTTATAATTAGCGACAACTTCTTTGAACCATTTGGCCACAACTGCCATGTAAAAGAAACATCAAAATTTATTTCAGTCGAGCACTTTATGTCATAAAATAGCAGCAAATATAAATTATTATTTATTATTCAAGGACTTTGGGAATGGCAGCTACATGTCACTTGTTGTGTTTCCTTGCTAAGAAAACAATCTAACAGAAAACGCGTTTTTTACAAAAAACTCAGAAAACAAAGTAATTAAATTTACAGGTACCATTTAAAATAATAGAGTTTTTGACCATTCTTGATTGCCAGATTTAACAAAACGTTTTCAGAAGAAAATTTTATATTCACCACATTTCTGGACCCTTGCGTCACTAAAGACATAAAGGACGATTTAATCATCTTTGACTGTTTACAAACCTCTGACAAATAGTTTTCATTCATTCAATTTAATAATTTGAGACTATTATCGAGTTGTTATTTGAGTTCCTACGGTTGTAGCAACTAACGAAGCTGCTACAAAATATTACAAGTATTAAAGTGTGTAGGCTATAATATTATTATTATTAGAATTATTGTTCAAAACTTCGATCATACCAATATTTGTTTAATAACTTGTGTTCGTTTGGATAGTTTAATAATCATTTTTATCAGGAGCTCGTGATACCTACGAGTATTTCTATTTTTATTAGTTAGTGCCTAGACTGCGCCACTGAACAAAATCTTATTTACACCATCGAAATTTTGTTGAAATCATCAAGCGATGTTTTAATCATTTATTGACACCCTGTATAAACACTGAAATTGTGTCCATCATCTGCCGCGGAATAACGCGAAAAAAAAAACATAGTGCATACAAATAAAAAAGGGTTCAGAGTAGGCATTGGAATAAGTTCGAGTGTAGGAAATATTTTACATTGAGATGGAGAAATTTTAAATTAAATTTTGTATTGACAACCGTTTCGGGCACGACATATAAGACACACATTTAGTGTTTTTTTTTAATAAATTCCATTTCCGGGCGTCGATTAAGACGTCTTTGGAGCAACTTTTTGATTGACAGTTCCTGTCAAATGTCATGACACTGTAAAAAATAAAACAAAAGCTAGTTTCCATGGCCTACTCTGAATCGTTTTTAACCTGTACACCATTACCACAGATTACTCCAGATGACTGACTCAATGCAAATATTTTGTCGGAATGACCTTTAACAACCTTCAAATTATGTAACAGTTTTCAGATGGCGCATCGATCAAATTTTGCGGCAAATTTAAATAGTCTCTCCTCTCTTTATAGGTAGTAAAAATGCAAAATTTTGAATATTTTATGATTTATTCTACAAAACTAATGTAAAAAATTGTTTTGTAGAATAAATCATAAAATATTCCTTCATTATTTCCACGTCATACAAACAAACAATTTTATAAAAATCAATTTATTATATTACATAATTTAAATTAAACAAAATTATACCCAAAATGTTAACAATTACGTTTCTAAGATGGGTATAACTTACACATATGATAATTACTTGGGGTTATTATACAGGTGTTTTTTTTAAGGCGGCCATTAGAAACTTTTTAACTTCCTACAGTGCTATAAACTTGAAATTTGGAACACAGCCGAAAATTACCATTTCGAGTCGAAGTAAATTATTTTCAATTTGGCGGCACTTCCGCTTATACTGGAAGTGGACGCCATCTTTGTTATTTTAAATGGAACACCCTAGTTTTTATTTAATTTTCGAATGCCCCCTTTCATTTTGAGTATCCTACACCTATGTTGTACGTATCTATGTGTAAAAGTTTTGGAGATATGCCCACTTTTCTACAAAATCTTGCATTTTCGGTGGTCTATTCAAAAAATTTTTTTGCAGGAACCATTGGGATAAGGTACAAACTGTTTTGTGCAGTCGATAGCCAAAGGATTGCAGAATTGTCGGCTGGCCTCAACAATAACTATATCACATTCTAAGTACTTACAATGATTTAATAAAAACTCACGAAACAAAACGTCAATATTTCATTTTTTTTAAATGGCACCTGCCAAATATTATATCTCCAGTCGATAGAAAATGAAATTTAAGGCAATATTGTATTAGCATGTCCTATACCTATCTCAATTACTTTAGGAGTTTTTATGATTTATTTAAAAAATGAGTCTAATTCATGAGGGTGTTTAGTAGCCTGTGAACGTAAAACAATTGATATCACTGCAAAAATTGCAGTTGTCTTGTAAATCTGTTTTAATAATTGAGTGCAATGGATAATTACCCAAATCTATTGATTTTAGATTTGTTTATTATTCACGAAAGTTGTGATAAAATCGTTCAAAGCACATGTCAGTATTCGCACCTAGCCCCAATGAATAAACAAAAATTTTCCCGTCTTCAGAATCAATTTATCCATTCAGAAATAATACATATCACCAGAGAAACAGTTAAAGTTGTTCCTAGAAGTAAAGAAAACTAAATCAAGGTTTTGGGATATTTTGCCGCGTTTCCCCGTGCATAACAACGAGCTGCCGCTAAAAATTTGGGATTAAATCTGTCTTTCTGTCTTTCCAGACTTAGTGAAGTTATGCAAATTGGTTATTTTTGTGTATAAATTTACAACAGAACTGTAAATAAAAAAACAATAAAATATAAAACGACAATACCAAAAATTCCAAACTCAATAATATTAAAAGAAAATGCTTACGCTTAAATCTATTTATTACATTAAATCAATTTATTACAACTTAAACGGCGACGTTGACAGTCATATACATTGTTCACAGCCTACTAAACACCCTCATGAATTATACTAATTTTCTAAATAAATCATAATAACTCCTAAAGTAATTGAGATAGGTATAGGACATGCTAATACAATATTGACTTAAATTTCATTTTCTATCGACTGGCGATATAAAATTTTGTAGGTGCCATTTAAAAAAAATTAAATATTGACGTTTTGTTTTGGGCATTTTCATTAAATTATTGTAAGTACTCAGAATGTGATACAGTTACTTTTGAGGGCAGCCTACAATTTTGCAATCTTTCCTCTATCAACTGGAAAAAATTATTTGTACATTATCCCAATGGTTACTGCAAAATAATTTTTTGAATAGACCACAAAAAGTGCGCATATGTCCACAACTTTGATAGATAGATAACTACAATATAGGTATAAGATACTTAAAAAGAAAGAGGGTATTCGAAAATTAAATAAAAACTATGGTGTTCCATTTAAAATAACAAAGATGGCGGCCACTTTCGGTATAAGCGGAAGTGCCGCCATATTGAAAATAATTTATTTCGATTCAGAATGGTCGATTTTGACTGTATGCCAAATTTAAAATTTATAGCACTATAGGAAGTTAGAAATTTTCTAATGGCCGCCTTAAAAAAAACACCCTGTATAATAATGAAAATTTTAAAAGACTTGCCGGACAACCAATAGAGCAACCTGGCTTAGTTCTTCAAATTCATACACAAAAATAAGGAATAATGAAGCCTAATATCTAACGATGCCAAAAAGTGTTTTTTACAAACCCTCCACTTTTGCTTTAGATTGCAATTTTGGAGATTTAGAGCTTCTTGCCACAGTTTCGCTCTTGAATTATGGAATTAGATTTCCTGAATTTGTTGTATTAATAAAACATCCTTACCTTTCTTAACTTTTTGGAAAACAATGCAGTTTCTCCGCTTAGTTTTCACCAACACCACAAATAATGTAAAAAAGACCCATCTTTCGCTTAAAAATTTTCACAAATTCAATATACAAGCAAATTTTGACATTTACTGGCTTGATTATAATTGCAGCAAAATGCTGTTTTTAAAATATTAGTCAGAAAAAAAGCAACAAGCGTAGAAACAGTCACGCTTTTTAAAAAACACGGAATTGTACATTGTTCAATTTAAAATAGTAAAAACATTCGGCCTTTTATTTGTATTTAAATAAAAGTTTTTGTAGTGACATCTAACGGTCGTAAAAAGTATTAGTAACGACTACAGCGCCTCTACATTTGCTTATGGCACAGATTACTCCAGATGACTGACTCAATGCAAATATTTTGGCGGAATGACCTTTAACGACCTTCAAATTATGTAACAGTTTTCAGATGGCGCATCGATCAAATTTTGCGGCAAATTTAAATATTCTCTCCTCTCTTTATAGGTAGAAAAAATGCTATTATATTTTGAGTATTTTATGATTTATTCTACAAAACTAATGTAAAAAAATTGTTTGGAGAATAAATCATAAGATATTCCTTCATTATTTACACGCCATACAAACAAACAATTTTATAAAAATCAATTTATTATATTACATGATTTCAATTAAACAAAATTATACCCAAAATGTTAACAATTACATTTCTAAGATAGGTAAAACTTACACATATGATAATTACTTGGGGTTATTATATAATAATGGAAATTTTGAAAGACTTGCCGGACAACCAATAGTGCAACCTGGGTTAGTTCTTCAAAATCATACACAAAAATAAGGAATAATGAATATCTAACGATGCCGAAAAGTGTTTTTTGCAAACCCTCCACTTTTGCTTTAGATTGGAATTTTGGACGTTTAGAGCTTCTTCCCACAGTTTCGCTTTAGAATTATGTAATTAGATTTCCTGAATTTGTTGTATTAATAAAACATCCTTACCTTTCTTCACTTTTTGGAAAACAATGCAATTTCTCCGCTTAGTTTTCACCAACACCACAAAACATGTAAAAAGGCCCATCTTTCGCTTAAAATTTTTCACAAATTCAATCGACAAGCACGTTTTGACATTTACTGGCTTGATTACAATTGCAGCAAAATGCTGTTTTTAAAATATTAGTCAGAAAAAAAGCAACAAGCGTAGAAACAGTCACGCTTTTTAAAAAACACGGAATTGTACATTGTTCCATTTAAAATAGTAAAAACATTCGGCCTTTTATTTGTATTTCAATAAAAAAAATTGTAGTGACATCTAACGGTCGTAAAAAGTATTAGCAACGACTACAGCGCCTCTACATTTGCTTATGTTATCTGTGACAAAGATGTCATGCGCCTATTTTCAATGTGTAGAAAAGAGATAGTTCCGCACAAAATCGTCCTGTGAAGTCAGTCATCTGGAATATTCTGTGCCATTACACATGGATGTTTTAATAAGTTTACAATTGTGAACTAGGTACGCTTGGCTCAGTTGTCGTCCGAGGAAGGTGTGCGCAACACAAGACTCATGGGGGCACATAGAGGACCCTGTCACAAGTTAATCGTGCTTCCAGAACAACCACATATTTTTCTCAGTGCCGGTGAAGACGGTGGTGTACTAAGTCACGACGTCAGAGGTTCCAAATGCACTAGGTACATTGTGTGATGTTTCAAGTCTCGTTATTTATCGATTTTCGTTTCAGAATCCTCACCGTTAAGGAAGATGTAGAGACGATCGCGTTGTACAGCATACACGGGCATCCGTTAAATACTCACGAGTTTTGCGTGGGCGGACGAGATCAATACGTGCGAGTCTACGACCAAAGAAAAACAAGCAAACCGCTTGCGTTCTACACACCATTCCCAAGAGTAAAATATCGACGGCCGTGTTTTAGTGTCTGAGTTGGGTTTTTAGGGCAAAAACAAGAAGCGTAACCAGCACGTGACCTGTGCCGTCTACAATCACGATGGTACGGAAATCCTGGCGTCGTACAGCGAAGCCGACATCTTTCTCTTCGACACAAAGGATAAGATAGAGGGAAAGTTTATTCATCAATATCAAGGCCACCGCAACGGGGCCACAATAAAAGGTGTGAATTTCTTCGGCCCCAAGTCAGAATACATAGTGAGCGGGTCGGATTGTGGCTATATTTATATGTGGGAGCGGAATTCGGAAGCGCTGGTGCAATGGTTGCACGGTGACGAGACTGGCGTGGTGAACTGTTTGGAACCGCACCCGCAAATACCCCTAATGGCTACTAGTGGCTTGGATTGGGACGTGAAGATTTGGGCGCCGACAAACGTGGATGGGCCACGCATGGATGGTCTCTATACAACTGTCAAAGACAACCTCAAGACAAAATTGAGCTCTTCAGAGTCGTCTGAAATCAACGAGAATCAAATGCTGTGGATGTTGTGGGGGCACTTGAGGAATTTGAGCCGACTGAGGGTGAGTTTGTGCGCGCGTCTGGCGCAGTTTTAGTGTTTCGTTCCAGGCAACGAACCTTGTGATTGGTCAATACGTGCAGCCCTTCGCCGATTCCAACTCTTCGGCATCTGGGAGTTCGAGTCCGTCTGACACTTCAGACGACGACCTGGCCAGGCCTGCCAACTGTAATACATCTTAAATCAACGAAGATTAGTTCATTTATTCTAGCCGGTCATGTTTTATGTTATCCTGTTTAATTATCCTTATACAGCATGTACATGTATAATGTTAACTTATTTAACATTTGCATAAATATGTGATCTTAATTTATAACATAATTCTTTAGAAAATAAATTTGTATGATACTTGAAATTTCAAAATATGCCGATGACTTGGGCTAAACCCGCATATATGGTGAGAGTGAGGGCACCCACGACTATCGTGACCAGCGCTTTGACGAATAGTCCAACCCACGGACCCGCCAACAAGAATTTTAACGTCAAGTCTAGCAACAGTGGCTTATAAGAGGAGAACACAAGAAGAGCCGTTACGACCGGCTTGAAATTGCTGCGCAAGTCGTGTCTGGACCACAACCAAATTAGAGTGGCCGTGCTAATATGCTGCACTAGTGCAATGTTAGATTCGAGACATTTCTGAATGTATTTCCAGTCAAACTCGGCGCCACGAGCACCAACCCAGAGGAGCAGTGCTCGAGACAGGATTACCTCGGCAGTGGCCCAACCGATTCCGGCCGTCAATACTTTACTGTGCCCCTTTCCGGGAATGCCAGCCAGGACCACGTACAACCCCACCAAATCCGCCAAATCGACCGTGGATTTAAGAAACTCCTTAAATCGACAAGTCACAACGTAAACAGCAGACTTTCATCAACTTACGCCCAGGACATCGCTGCCTAAGTCGGACACATTGTCGGGGAAAAACGTCGCCAATATCAGCATTTTGGCGAGTTGGGTAAACATGTAGATGCAACCTGCCTGAATACATTTCCAAAATGCGCCGTACTCAGATCTGCAACATTCAGAAAATCAAAGTTTTGAATGGAGTCGAGTATGTGGACAACTCACAGGCCCGAGAACTTGTACGTGAGATAGTACGGAACATAAATAAGGGCCACGCAGTTTCCAAAATGATATAAAGTCATAGTTTTTTAATTCGACTAATTGAGCAAAAAATTAGGTTAGAATCGAATCAGAGACAAGGAAGGTTAGAGAATGCCGACTCTCTTGTTTCAAAATGGAATCACGTTTTATGGCGCCATCTCTAGTTAGCTAGCACAAGTACACGGAAATTCAGAGATCTGTAATTCAGCATATTCTTCCCGGGAAATTCAATTTTGTAATTATTATTTATTTAGGGGTATTCATTTAAAGTAGGAAAATAAAATATCAATGAAGTATAAACATTTTAATTTAACATCGAATACATAACTATAAAGTTATTTACAACATAATTATCACATTATAAAATCTAAATGAACAAGACAAACCTGTGGTGTTAGCTGGTTTGTCTCAGGGTTGAACGTGAGATGAAACGAACACGTTATTTACAACCAGGTTTATTAACTAAAGTTGAGAATTAGGAGGCAAACTAATCGTGATAATACCGGATACTAACATTTCTAGAGTTCCTTCTATTTCGACTAGCACTAAGCAGTAAAATTTCTTAACTAGTACTAATTTCGGCAATAGCTTCAAAATATATTGGTCTAACTCTAAAGTGTTTTTTGGCTGTACATCATATCTACCTTAATACTACATCAAAACTAATGGTTGAGCCATCATATTGAAGATTATCTTTACAGGTATGACACTGGCTCTCTCTAATCATTTATTAAAATATAAATTTGTTAATTACCAGCACGGCGAGTAATTTGTATTTTCCTGTTTCCATAGACCTTTCAGGGTTTCTGTGCCAGACAATCATCTTCTTCCATTGATGAAGAAGGACCAGCTACGGTTGTTGCATTTTGTTGTACATTAAATCTCTCTAGAAAAAAATGATTAAATGGGAATTACAACAGCCTTCTTTACAACCTTTTACACTTTCATAAACTGTAGAACAGAATATTGCGGTTAGGACGTCTAAAACAGTTTTCTTCAATCGATGGCTCATTGTATTCCAAATCAAATCCCAAATCTCTCGTAATTCCTCCGTAACTGGCATGGTAAACCTGGAAATAACCAAATAACAAATAATCATTGTAATAAAAAATTAATAATAAAAAACGCGAATTAGTTACATTTAATGGTGATGCCAATATTAAATAGATACGTACCTTGGTGAAACTTTGTCATTGCACCCATGCAGACTGTAACATCTAACTCTCTTTGCCATTTTTTCGTTTCACAAAACTGTCTCGAAATCACAGATTACTCCACGAAACAAAAAGGTCGTCGGAATTTTCTGATGGTGTAGTTTTAAACTAGCTGGCACGCGCGCTACGGTGCCGAACAAAGACAAGGAAGCCTATAGAATGTCGATTCACCTCCTCCAAATTGAACCGTAATCTTGTTTGACCAAAACGAAGAACAAAGAGAGGTATATGGTGTAAGAGATAGTAGTAGTATGATAGCGCCATCTCTAGTTAACTAGCAGAAGCTAAACCTGCCGCCAAACCGTCAATCTCAGTGCCCATCCCCTGATTGTGACAGCAGAACTCCAGTATTACCAACTCTCAAAAACATTTACCCCTAAAGCTAAAGTCAAAACCCCTAAAATCGCCACAATTACTTGAAAATCCCCCTAAAAAAACAATTTACGTTTTGTAATAATCTTTATTTATAGTAACGAGGAATTGTACTATTTCCCGTTAAGTCGCTAGAACAACAATTAAATATGGTTGTCTAGATTGGCGTTATCCAAGGGCCTAAACTTGTAAATCAAAAAGTCCCTAAAAATATAAAGCCCCTAAAAAATCCCATCCCATTTATTTACCCCTTAAATTTGGGGGAAAAACCCCTAAGTTGGGAACCCTGCAGAACTCAACTGGTAGCAATGGTTGGTGTCTTCCCCCTAAAAAAACAATTTACGTTTTGTAATAATCTTTATTTATAGTAACGAGGAATTGTACTATTTCCCGTTAAGTCGCTAGAACAACAAATAAATATGATTGTCTAGATTGGCGTTATCCAAAGGCCTAAACTTGTAAATCAAAAAGTCCCTAAAAATATAAAGCCCCTAAAAAATCCCATCCCATTTCACGGTTCTTATACTCATACGGTTGCCTCACTTCTGGCCTTGTGGGTGCGGGGATAGTGGGGAGGAGAGCAGCGCAGTGACGTCAGCTAGATACCAAAGACTGTAAGCTTAGCTTGTCTCTGGCTTAGTGAATGGCTTTTAGAGATGAAATTGCGATCACCGAAAAAGTCGTTGTAGTACAAATAAAAGTTATTTTATGGAATTTTGCAGTTTCATAGTATACAGCTGGCAAAAGTTCACTTATCTGACCTAGAATGAGAAAATAAGAATACGTATAAAATAATTTCTACGAGCTGTTAGTGTTGAGTACCAGTAAAAATATATCAAAATAATGTATAGCTAATCCAAACAGAGGTTCTGGGGTATGCTATACCCCAGAGAAATACCGTTATTTTCAATTAATGATGTAATGTTTTTTTATTTTAGAATAAATTATATTCGTACATTTTTATACCAATTATTGATTATTATCATAATAATACACATTGTCCAATTATTTCAACCGCTTATGGATGGAAAATTTCGCAATTTGTAATTTATTTCGCGATTTGGCCGATAGCTAATGATGCTCCGTTTCGACACTCGGAGTCCGGCTACGTCATCATGTTGCGTAGGTCATGGCTGAGTGAGGCAACCGTATGAGTATAAGAACCGTGATCCCATTTATTTACCCCCTAAATTTGGGGGGAAAACCCCTAAGTTGGGAACCCTGCAGAATTCAACTGGTAGCAATGGTTGGTGTCTTTGGAGACAGGAACAACCACCAGGGGGCGACTGTTATTTTTATTTTTAACAAAACAACTAATAAGAGATATTAACAATTAGCAAGATGTAATAGAAAATTTAACTGAGCACCAGAAGTAAATTCAAAAATGCTTAAACCGGAAATCCTGGCTCTTTGGTAGTTGCCTTCAATGTTGCCAACATGGGGTGCGCACTCTATGCTATCTTTCTAAATAAAATAAGCTTACAGGAGAACCCAACAGATGACACCAAGACAGAGTATATGTATCTACATATACTCTGACCAAGAGCTGCTGGTTCATGCAGTGTGGTCAACCTTCATTTGCAACCAACCCAAATTCCCTATAATCTATGATTGCTGACTGCAGTAAACAGACTATCGCACCCACAATCGCACTGTTTGGAGAATTCGAATTCGGCATTTTTACCTGGTTTTGTTATGACTTCGTTTTATCTCTTACCATTCGAGTTGTGAACTGGCAGCGTCTAATTTGATTTTTCTTTAGTTCGGATGTTTGATTTGTTTATATTTTAATAATATAGTTTTATAATTAATAAATAGTGTTTTTTAGTTTAGTGTTCAATTTATTTCGGACAATCATTTCATTTAAAAAAATGAAACGGTGTTGTGTTTGTTCGAAGGCATGTATTTATTTTATTTTGTTATTTTGTATTATAATTATAATTTTATTATAACAGTATTAATGTATGCAATGAATTAACGTGCGATAATGTTATAATGGGGCATCTTGAGTTTCTGTTTTTGTTTGTATGTTCTATATTAAGGAACTGTAATTCTATTATGTGAATTTATAAATAAAGCAGTTTTAAATGTATATTGTTTTATATTAATCAATGAAAAATTAAAAACCAAAAAGCACGAAAATATTAAATTGCGCGCTGTAATTATGCTGTACAGGTTTCTGTACTCGTACGGGTGTTTGAACGAAACTTTTAGGAGATCCCAACAGATGACACTATAAATAATCTTTAGATAAAGGATAGGGAGAGTGGACCATCTATTCTCTCTCTTGTCTATGGTTGCCAATCTGAGAGTTGGCGACACTATCGCGGACCATAAATTAAAGTTCCATTTTTATTTGACACAAATTTGACAGCAACGTCAATAAACGTTGCGTTATTAAACAATTATAATTGGCCCAACCGTGTGAAAATATCGGCAGAAAACATGAATTCCAACAAGTTTCGTCAAATGGAAGACGAAATGAACAGGTAGATCGCTCTGCACAAGCCTAAACAAAACCAACATTTCTAACCTCTTCATTGCAGATTCGAGGCTGAGATTTCGGGCCAAACAGTGATTAACGCATATTCTGGCTCATACGCGTTACCCACGTTCGGAAATATTCCACCGCCACCAGCACCGCCACTCCTGATCCCTCATCAAGTAAAGCAAGTAAAAAAACCCGCCAGTAATTACGATGTTTTTTCTCAACCATCAGTTGCTCAACAAGCCGTTGTGTCCGCCAAACCGACTCTTTATACAAAGCCCGCGACAACGACAACCACCACCACAACCACGACCACCAAATCGGTGGACTTTACGGCAATTCAAAGTGAAGTAGAAAAGAAACTGAAGAAGTTGAAACGCGACAAAATGTGCGCCGAGCTGGCCATTTCGCAAGGTGAACCACTGCCGCACACCGCATTTGATTCCAACTTTTCGTTGTAGGTAGAGCGAGCAGTGCCTTACAGGCGATGGGTCCGTACGATTTCAAACACAAGGGATGTAGCAAAAATCGCAGATTGATGCGGATAGCTGGGGGACAGGTGTGGGAGGATTTGTCGTTGGCCGACTGGCCCGATGATGACTTTCGTATATTTTGCGGCGACTTAGGCAACGATGTTACGGACGAGCTGCTCACCAGAACTTTTAACAAGTATCCGTCGTTCAACCGCGCCAAAGTCATCAGGGACAAGAGGACGAGCAAAAGCAAGGGGTACGGGTTTATCAGCTTCAAGGATCCGGCCGACTTCACCAAGGCCATGAAGGAAATGAACGGTAGGTAGACATAAAAGTATACGGGGCGCCACTAACTGCATCCGCTGCTCATTGAATGCATCCATTTATTCACTTTCGCCGGCTCGCGCGTGTACACCAATAAATAACTTAAAACCTATGAGATCGTGTCACTGTACCGAATCACTATTAGCGGCCTAGCGGTCCCCATCCGTACGAGACAAAGAGCTGGGGAATGACGGAGTGCGGTGCTCGGTGGACGCTCTTCCGCCTCATCGACGTCCTAACTTGGGGCAAACTCTTGTTCTTGGAGGCGGCGTTCTGTTGGCGGAAGTGCGGCTTGGACGAGGAGAACGTGGGGTTCATGTAGAGCACACTGAAGGGCATTCCGCCGGCACCCCATCCTCGCGAGATAAAGATGTCTTTTTTGGTCTCACGGTTGACGAGGACGCCGTTGGGCTGTCGACAGGGGGCGCAGAGACACGTCTGCGTCAGACAGACGACCACGACGACGAAGAGCGCCACGATTAAGCCCATTTTCTGGAAAGTGAACGCGATCGAGTGCTGGACGCAAACGGGCACCGCCACATTTTATACAAGTGTTGGACGAACAATGAGAGAATCACGCTAGATGGCAATCTCGGGATGGACCACCACGTGAATTACGAGTGAATAATAATACGACGAACTTTATACTCGCTTTCAATTATTTTTAGTAATAAAATCTAAATTTAGCACATTTTATCCCCCAAATAAGCGGGTTAAAATGTTTTGATCCTCCGTCAATAACGAACAGTTGCCATAATTAATTACTTAACACTGATACGGTCGAATGTTTGAAAATATTTGTTGCTAATTGACAAATTGTTTGATTCTACAAATTAATAAAACCGTCGTGACGCACATTTTAATCGCTTTCTTGGCGCCGCGCTCTGCATTTGCTTACGATTTGCGCAAGAATCACGCCGAAATCCCGCTTTGATCTCGGGGCTAAACAACAACGGGAAAAATTCCAGTCGTTTTGTTGTTTATCCGTGAAATGGGTTGGGCGGCGGCTTTGTCAAAACACCACAAAGCAGAATGTTCGCTGGAAAAATCGTCAATGGATTATCCGGCATGACCGATTTAAATAATTGGTTGTTAGAAACGAAGGGCGGTTTTGCCGATTTATTGTGCATCTAACGAACCGTAATAACCGATCATATTTTTAACCACATCGCACAACCTTCTGAACAATAAAATATTTCAAATCATTTATTTCATTTTCATAAATCAATTTTAAAATTATAATATTGCTTGCATGTAATTGATAAACAACATTAATACATTAATTAAATCCTCGGTATTTTATTCATAGGCAAAGTGTATTGTTCCGTTATTTTATTTACGAGGTTAGTAAAAATACCAAACGCTCAGTGATGTACTAAATGTCGATAAAAATTCTCAATTAAAATTGATGTTATTTGATTTCTCCAATTCATCTATGTGTACTTCGTTGGAGTCTTTCGAAGGAATTATGTATATTTGACTATTATTAGTCTTTCTTGACGTTTTTTTTTTGCCCATTGTGATTTAGTTCACAGGTCTAAATTTACAGAAACAACCAAATGATTTATATGTGCATGGTCTTCTTATAAAATAAAACCACTCATTTTAGTGACTCTCACATTGAAATCACATTTAATTCAGGGGACTCTAACCAACCTTAACTTTTTTTTTTCAAATGGAAAGATATGTCAATTGACATCATTGCAAAGCTCGTGAAAAAAGGAGTCAACGACGTTTTTTTTTACGTTTTCATGTCTTATGTGAGAACAAAACCTAAAAATTGTTTTAAGATGCTTCAAT
Source organism: Eledona agricola (assembly GCA_964023215.1). Classification (NCBI taxonomy): domain Eukaryota; kingdom Metazoa; phylum Arthropoda; class Insecta; order Coleoptera; family Tenebrionidae; genus Eledona; species Eledona agricola. The sequence goes on from OZ026860.1 coordinate 10,953,221, forward strand.
GTTCTTCTTTTTCTTAATGGGTGCAAACGCCGGTTTATTAACTTATCGCCACTTTTTGCAAGAAATTTAATTCTCTTGTTAGTTTTCATCTGTTATTTGAGAAATAAGTAGTGACTGTTAATAAAAATGCGCCATTTAACAGAAAGTCTTGGAATTGAAATTTTTATTATGATTGTTTTTGCAGACAGAACCCGAATCCAAGCAACGAGAAATTAAAATAAAAAATAAATGAAAACGTGAAATAAAATACATCGTTGTACTCCTTTTTTCATCTTTGCAATGATATATCAATTAACATATCTTTCCATTTGAAAAAAAAAAAGAGTTAAGGGTGGTTAAGAAAAGCTGATTAGGCTGAAAAGTAGCAAGTTAAAAAACGAAAAACGACGTGATTCAGAAATTTTTTTGCAAAATCATTTGTATTCAAGATACTGAATTTATTTATGTTCAAGTTTCCACTCTGTATATACTCCTTCAAAATGATTGTAAAACTAGATAGTGGAAGACTTTCTCTCAAAGTTTTTTTTCATCGTTGATAACTCGGTTAAAAGCTTCTAAAAGCGTCGCTAATATTCGGACAGTTTCTATTGTTTTTAAGCCATTCTCTTTGGAAATACTTTATAAATAATGCATAATCTCCTTCTCGTTTTGTAACAAACATATTAAAAATTATTCATTTTTACTCAGTTGTAGAAGATCAATATTTCCCCAATATTTTGATTACATTATCTTTTGGGGGCATTTGTTTTTCTGCTTTCTGTTGACCATTTTTCTTGGTGTGAGCCCAACACATCTTTAGTTTGTTTTCTGAACCGAATACATACGTATTTAAATGCACTTTTAATTGAAGTTGCAGCATCATCAATCGAGCAAAATAAAAAAATATACCGAGTATAAATTACTAAGTAAATACAATATTTTATCCTGTAAAACTAGAGACAACAATCTTTTCTGCATTTAACACTGAGCATTTAGTATTTTTTACATTGAGCGTTTTATTACTACCCATTGATAAATAGTAACAAAAGGTGTTTTATTATTAAGGATATATACAGAGTGTCTCAATTGCAGTACCACAAGCGTATAAATTTTTCTATGAGAGGCATTATAAATTCATGAAATTTTGTTTGCCGTAATTAATAAATTATCTGAAACTGAATTAACCAATTTTATTTTACTTAAGGTTTGTCGGAAATAACATTTTTTTCAAGAGGTACAGGCCTTATGAAAATACAAGAAGCAGATATAAAATATTTCGAATCTGGTAATGTTCCACACGATATTTTTTCGTCTAAATGTTACAGCCATGATGGACCGATTGATCATTATTTGTACCAACTTAAATATTCTTTTCAAGCTAAAGGTGGGCAATACGAATATCTTTGCAGTGTAGGTGTCCCAAAATCGACATTTTTGGGGGTTCTCCTATTTCGTAGACATAGCTAAAAAGTAGCTTTGTTGAAAAAATTGTATCTCTTTTAAGAGTTTTTTAGAAATGTTTCATTAATTACTCGACGAATATGTAAGTGGATAAAATGAAAATCAAAATGAAAGTTTTAGATTTTTTTATGCCTTTTCAACAAGAATTATGTATTTTGTGGTACATTATTAAGGCCGTGGTCGATTTTAACGTAACTTAAACTTTCCATTTTTTAGAAAAACTTAATTTTTCAGAAAAGTTTCAAGTGTCAAATAAATAAATTATGAACATGTATATTTCGCATATCTCCCTACTTCAAACTTCGGTCAAAAAATGTATATAAAAAATTAAACATACATAAAAATGGATAGTATGGCCTTTAGAAATGTAATATATTATGTTATATTTTCTTATATGCCCCCCCCCTCAGTTATGGGGGGGTTAAAAATAATTTAACACGTTGCTCAACTAAGGAGAATCTGTACACATCAAATTTTATGAAATTATCTCTCAGAAAAAAACAACCTGAGACTGCAAATTCATCACCCGGTATAGTGTACAACTTATGTAGAACGTTTAACTAAAAAAGTGCAACCAAATAACAAACGGTTTAATGTGAAATATTTACTATGCTTGTTGCTTTATAATTTAATTAATTCTTGCACCCGACCCGATAGTACTAGTTCCGGAAATGTGGACTATGAAATATTAATTGTTTGCGTTGCAAGCGTTGTAAAAATATTATTGTTGTTAAAGGCAAAGACGCAACTGTGTGGCGACGGCACGACATAAAACCGTTCCAGTTAAATATAAACCAAGAAAACAAGATTTGTCCAAATTTTACGTTTGTTCCGAAATAATTTTGTTGTTGTCGATAATGCGGTCCCATTAACAAACTCCAGCTTCCGTTTGAAATTGTTACAAATGGAGCGTAACATGATTTACGTCTACGTTTTTGTCTGTCGTAGATTATTATTGTAAGGTTCTACTAAAAATACGCTCGTATCGCGGCAAACAAAGACACAAAAATGTATTTATAGTTTTTTGTCTGGGTCAAAGGCTACAGACGACACGAGGTCGTGTGTGTAATTTGTTTTCTTTTATTTTTTCTTGCGCAAATTATACGCGGCGCCTCCACCAATCGTGGCGTAAAATTTTGTCAAATATTCACAAATAAAGCGCTTACGACACTTTGAAAGGAAACGATCAATCGCGGAACGTAAATAATTAGTTTGGCGTTAAAACCAATTAAAATAAATTCTGCTGCCGCTTCTTTTCACTTGTATTTACTCAACGAGCAGTCTATTCTCCAGAGTGAGATTGGGTTTGAACAAAATTGCGTCACTCGCGACGGGATTCAACATTTTCACAGCGATACGCGTTTTCGACTCCGCAAACGTCACGTTTATAATAAAACCAGACACCCACGTGTGCAAAATTGAATATTGAACAAGCCGAGAAGCAACAAATAAAAAAACAATCGGGGCGGCCGCATCCAACGCAAATTTCGTCCAGTGAAATGTTTCGATGGCGATTTTAAAAGTTTCAAAGCGGTGTGAGATAAAACGGGGCTTAACTCACCTGTTGCTTTAGTCGAGGGAGCGACCACGTCTCTCGGCACCAGAGAGCGACAGAAGAAATGACGCGCAACGTCGCGACGCTAGCTGCAAGCGGCCATAAGGGCGCATCACTCATAAAATCCCATTTGAATCGTAGTCGCAAATATAAGGTAATTGTTTTAGGTCGATATGTGGGAAGCAGACCGATCAAATTACGGAAAAGCACCTGGAGGAGCAGGTGCATCGATATCGTCAAAAAGAAGGAAAAGGAGAAAGCCGTGTTGGTAAACATGCTCACGTCAAATGGGAAATAAATCTAATTCTATCCAACTCGGTTTATGTAATAATTATAAATAATAAAAAACTACAATTAATTGATAATGCGGGGTTGTTCGTCGACTACGTCGCCTTTCTCTGTGACTGGTGACGTTAAATGCTGTTCCTCTTCCACTTCACCCTTCACCATGTCTCCCTTCTGATCCAGACGTTCGAGGTATCCTAAAATATCCACAAGACTCTCTTGCGAGTCAATAATCGGAAGATCAATGGGTCCAGGTGGCAGGAGGTCCTCGTTGTAGACGGTAACGGAACGAGCACGCCACAATGGCACTATTCCTCTAGGATTGCCGCGATATTCCGGGCCTTCAAAACGTTATTGGCACAAAACAACATAAAATGTGTTTTTACTTTCTAAGTTCGTATTGTCAAGGGCGAGTTTATCGGCGCCCACGTAATCGAAAGCGGGGTTCCGCAGGTTCACGTAAAAGCCGTGCTGCATGAATTTGTTGATATCGAAAACGAAGCTTCCCGGACCTTTTGGAAGATTTCGGTCGAACTTTCCGTGGTATTTGTAGCAGCCATAGTCGAGGATTCCGGGACCGTCCATGCGGCCGTCCTTCCAGTTGCCTAAGAGCCACTGAAATTATCTTCAAAGATTCCCTTTTTTGCACAACGCACCGATTTAATTTTATAGAAAAAACACGTCACATTTCATTTGATGCTAAAGCGTTAGTACGCCCGTGGACAGTCAAAAATAACACTCGTGTCATGCAAATACCGACTCTATGAGATATTGTCATTGAGTCGGTATTTGCATCACACCCGCCGGCTAAAATGCCGGCAAATACCGACTCAATGGCAATGTCTCATAGAGTCGGTATTTGCATGACACGAGTGTTATTCTTGACTGTCCATTTGCAGGGCCCCATTATGAGTATCAAAACACGAACCCTTTTTTAGTGTTCTTTTACCAAAGCTGTTGTGTCATTAAACTTTCTATTGATTACATTAGCGATATGTATGAGCGTTGTACAATCTTCAGTTTACAGGTCCTAATATTTTGTACGAAAGCCCCTGAACCCTTTTTTAGTGTTCTCTTACCAAAGGAAATTATTTAAAGCTGTTGTGTCATTAAACTGGTCCTCACTATTGATTACATTACCGGTGTGTATGACGTTGACAGCTTTATAGACATAAGTGCCATATCCGTGCCGAAAACCCTTGTACCAGCTCCCTTCATAAGTATCTCCATTGGCGTAATAATACACTCCTTTGCCTTGCTTCAAATCGCGTTTCCACTCACCAATGTATCTAGTCCCGTCCGGATAAATAAATTCACCAGTTCCATACTTGAGACCTGGAACCACGTCTTTCACTCACGGCAGAAATGGAATTTAATTGGAACCGTTCTTCCAGTCTCCGTCATAGCGGGCACCATTTTTAAACACGTAAATGCCCTTCCCGTGTCGTTTGCCATTTGCGTAACCACCTTCGTAGAGATCACCGTTGGGAAGAATCGCTCTGCCGAAGCCGTGACGGTCGAGCTGATCGTCTCTACCGCCTTCGTATTTCTGCAAGTTAGTGTTTTTGGTGATTTGGAAATTGCATGTAATTGAGGCGAGATCAAATCGGATAATCATTCGTTGAAAATTCGTTGGCGTGTTTAGTGTTGAAAGGATTTGTTGCAAAAGCTTACTCCGTAAGGATAGGGCTCTGGTCCTTCCCTGCCGCCTTCTCCCGGCTCTTCCTCGGCCATCTGTCACTCCCACGCTTGATTAATGTGATTGACACGAACGCGTCGCCACGTAATTAAAATAAATAAAATTAATTAACAAACGTTTATTTAAAATTTGACTAACAAGATACAAAGCAGTCTCTGTAAAAATCTATTTACATTTCATCCCATTATACGTCGTAAAATATCCACGCCAGAGGATATCTAACGACGAACGCTAACAAGCTGCACGACACTTGAATGCCTAACAGAATTAGAGTCAATTTCTCTTCGTTGAGCGGCCCCAAATGTAAGAGCACCAAATTGATCAGAGTCAAATTGTTCGTAATTACGTAATCCTCTTTCTCGTGCCAGTGTATTAATCTGAAAACTCTAAACAGATTCAATACGACCTTGCCGAGAAAGTTCAACTCCGAATAACGGAATTTCGTTGTACTTATCTCCAGCTTATCCGTTTTGGAATTGAATTTAGGTAATCGGTGACGGGGGCAGGGGACCAAGTGAAACAACTGTGGAAAGGAATATAGAAAATTAAACACTTGGGGGATGAAGAAGAGGAGGGTGGTTTTACTGAAGTGGCCCAGAATGCCGACCACGGCGAACGTCATCCCTGAGAAGTAGCAGAAGGTGTCCCCCACAAAAACCTTGGACGGGTACCTGCATTAAATGAAAATACTCTGCTTTTTGATCTGGCTTGGAACTCGCAAGAAATAAGCAAATACGCCAGCAAAACGAAACAAATTCAATGGTTTTCGATAACGTTAAAGGTTTCGTTTCCATTCCAAAACGAGGATTCAGCAAAAACGCCGAAAATAAAAAAGTTTGGAAACCACTGCTATACTAAATAAATTTTCCTATTCCACCTTTCTTTTGCTTCTTTTTAAAGTCAAACATTTGTTTCAACAATTTAAACAATTTTTCATCTAATATGCATACAAAAATATAAGACGAGACTACATAGGCCATGGAATAACTTCGACGTTCGATCGAGCGTAGCAAAATTTGACTTTGCCAAAATAAATTATCTTAAATAAAATTTTAGGAGACCCAATTTCCCACTCTTATATAAGGCTTATATTGTTAATTGGACTTTTTTGACAAATATTAATAATATCAGAGACCTGTTGTCTCTGATAATATTAATAATGCATAGTCGATGTTTAATAAAAAATTGCATGCTGTATTTATTTAGTAGATACCTACATATTACAATCCCTATTTCTCGCTTTGACGAAAAAACCGAGATTATCCACCTTGGTTTACCAAATGGATCCGAAAAAATCGATAATGCATAAAAATATCTCAAATATCAGCCTTCTTGAGTATTACGAACTTTTTTAGCAAGTACGATCCAAATCCAAAATTCTTATTCAAGAAGCGTAAAAGCAGTACAATCTGAAATAAAGGACTCCACGGTGCCTCACGTATTCCCATAAAAATCAAAAGTTGATGGTTACTTCTGATTCAATTGCTAATGAATTTGCAGTTGCAAAATTTCAACTTCTTTAGTTAAAAGGGATCAGGTGAACGTAGTTTATACCGGCTTCCGGAAAGCATTTGATCATATAGACCATAATATTATTCTTAAAAAATTAAAGTCCTTCCGATTTTCTGAGCAATTTCTTTAATTTTTTTCAATCATATTTATTTCAAGCTACACAGTGCGTCATCTATAAAAATTTCTTTTCTAAGTTCTACACTCCCACATTTGGAGTCAAATCAATAAAAATTGTGGCTTGTAATTTTGATAAAAAAATGTCTTCTTTTAGTTGACAATGAACAATTCAAACTGAATTGTAGTAATTTAATAATCAGGGTTGCTCATGAACGTAAATTGTTCATTTCATAGACTTTTTCAAATGAAACCTTGTATTTTTTACTATCAATCGATTACATTTTTGATGTTTTTAATGATATATATGAATGAATAGTGGAATATCAATAATTTGGAAAATAGTTGGTTAAGAAGTTGAAAAATGATGAGTCACAAGGAGTCATTAGAATTAGCTAATCAAAAAAAATGATCGATTGATACCATAATATACCGAGTGTTCCATTTGAAAAATTCTATCAATAAACAATTTAAGTTCCTGAGCCTGTATACTAAATTATTAAAATTCAAAATTTGACTTAACCACTATAAATTAGATAATATAAAAAAATATCTGTCAAAACATTAAGACAAAATTCTCATTCGTTTGGGAGCAACAATTTTTCAAAAAAGAATTTTTTTCGTTTATATGTCAATAGTAAAACAACTGTAGTAGTATTATTTTGATAGGAATCGGAAAACAGCGTAATATACTGGATGTTCCATTAAAAAAACCTATATTCGCCACTTTGTATGTGGACATTCTGCATATAAGCAGATATTTTCAGAGTGTTCTCTTATATCGATTTTACGTTATATCGAAAATCGCATCTCACAGAAACCAAATCCGTACCATTCATATAAGACACACTCGAGTTAAAATCGATTAATTTCGTTATATTTTTTTCATATTAAACTAACCTTACTTCCCCGCAGCGCTGGGAGAACCTGTATACTAAATGGTATTCATTTCAACGATGAATTGGGAATAACATTTGACTCTCAACTTAAATTACGAGAACATATGGACGAAGTCACAGGGAAAGCGTTTAAGATATAAAGTTTTTTACACAGGAACCTTAAAAACCGCACTAATATAAAACTTTTCGTATCCTGTTTTTTCTTTAATAAGATCAAAATTAGAATATTGTGCTTTAGTTTGGTAACCTGTTATAAAATGCATAGTAATCTCTTGGAGTTTATTCAGAGGAAATTTTTAAAATCCTTGTCTTTTCTGCTTGATGTCTATCGTGCACAAGGTTACGATCATCTTATGCTTCTGAGCATTTTTGACTATATTTCGCTTAATACTTGTCGCATTTTAAATAACGTATTATTATTGTCTAATCTAATTAATTATTAACAAAATAGATTGCCATTGCTTCTTTCTCAATTTATTTTTTAGTTCCACGTTTAAATACTAGTAGATATATTCCTTTTTTCTGATTTATTTCTAAATGGAAGCATACTTTGCTCTCGTATTTCAGTCATGTGTAGACAATTTAATTTAGTTACGGATGTTTGTGTTGTTATGTTGTCTAATATAATCTCACTAGAGCTGTAGGAGTTTTTATATTTCAAATAAGTATTTAAGTTTATAATAATTTAGTTATTTTTCTTAGTTGTAAATTATCATGAGTTTATACATATTTATTTTGTCTATTATTTTCTGTAATTCGGTTATACCTTATACCTGTTGATAATAATAATAACATTATTATTATTAAAATTTCGACCTTCAGTTGGAGAAATTTGAAATAAGTAACAATCTTCTTCAACAAATTCCATATCCAGATCTCGGTTTAGACGTCGTTTGGGCAAATTTTTGAATAAAAGCTCCTGTCAAATGTATAGGTTTGACAGTTTAGTCTAGTCTACACTGTAAAAACTAAAGAAAATCTAGATTCCATAGCCTCCCGAGCGTCTCTTTTAATTTTTACGTATGTTCAATAGTCATCCTCAATGAATCTTGACATCAACTTTCAACGCTTATACGTGGTTGAAGGATTAATTTTTTTATTTTATTATTTATGTAACCCATGAAATTTTTTTGGGATTTTTCTATTCATTGTTAGTTCTGTCAATATTAGCCAGTGTGAGAGGCCCTTTATTATTAACTGTGCGCAAGCGCACTGGACAGTGACCTTGAATCCCATTTGACAAATGACAGCTGTCACTGTCAAATTAACGAAGTGTGGGTTTTGTTCAAACGGGGCGGTGGTCCCAATTTATTCAAAATCACGACAAAACATTACAGTCGCAGTAAATGAGGCAATTATGAACCGTGAAATCTACCTAACGGAGCCAAACCGAAGCTGCATTAAAATAATCAAAGCGAGGTCATGTAGGTAAAAGTACTAAAAATATAAATGAACAAAATCCAGCGCAACTGCAAGAGATTATCCGTATGGATACTGCTCTTCATCCAACTCCTACTGATAACGTCCTACTTTTACCTGCGAGTTGACACCGACATGTATCCGAACCCGAAAATCTCATTCGTCAGCTCTGCAATAATCGAACAGCCTAAACTAACATATCACACAGCTCTTAGTCGTATATTTTTGAAAAGCACAAGCACACGCTCGAAATTCATCGATTTCAACTCGAGCGTGTGTTACATGAACGGCACGGATTTAGTTTCTATGAAACGTTCGAAGAATATTAACTGGCAGTGTAACTGCCTTCCCGGTTGGCACGGCAAGGACTGCGGACAACCGGAAGTGATATGGAGGGCGCTCCTTACGTACCGCAAGCCAGTGAAAATCACAGGACCCCGAACTTATCAGAGACGCATCGTTTACATCTTTGCCGTGGACAGATTTAGTGAGACCATCGCCGAGATTCGAATCAACGAACTGGGCGGCATCGTCGATTTGTTCGTCTTGCACGAGCCCAGCGGGAGCGACTACTTGCAACGAAAACTGAACAACAAGTTTTTGGACAGACACCACGACAAGATTTTGTACGCAAAGAGTGAATCCATCGCCGGTGCTCTACAACAGATTAAAAACCTGAGGGACGACGACATTATTCTGAGCAGCAACGACACGGAGATTCCCAACAAGTACGCCGTGGACTTTTTGAAATGCTACGACAAGTGGCCGGAACCCGTCCGGTTCAGGCTGCGATGGTCCGTGTACGGATTTTACTGGGTCCATCCGAGCAGGACGGCGATCGCGGGCGGGGCGTGCTCGGTTTCGTACCTCAGAGACGCGCTCAACAACAAACTCGACAAGCTGACTGACAACAAAACGTTATCCGTGCCCAACGGAATCATTTTAGGCGACCTGAACCACTTTGGCGGTTGGAACTGTGAGTTCTGCCACGACGCCGCGCAAATAGTCGACTATTTAAACGAAAAGTCGCACAGGTCGATAGATTTGGCACAGTTGCATCGCACACAAATCGATAGCGCATTCGTCGAAGATTTGATAGAAAACGGACTTTACATAGATGGCAAGACTGAATTAGTTAGGAGTCGTAGACATCGCGACAACTACTTCGCGCCCTATTTTGTAATGGAAAATCACTGGAACTACGATTTCCTGCTCGTGAATTTCTACTCCAAGATTGACTATTACGACGGATTGTGAGCGCAATTTGCAAGCCCTAAATTTATGCTGTGATAATTACTATAGTTAATGTAATTGCTACAAGTCGCCATTGTTATACCGTAATAAACTATAATACAAAACTTACCAGTTGTGTTTGAGCAATGCGAGAGTTGTCCCGATGTATGGTAGCATGAAGTATAAACTGAACTGGTGCGCCTTCCATAAGTGCCCCCACAACTCCGCAGTGTTGAAGACCGCAATAGAAATTGCAATAATCACACTCTGTCCCACTTCCAATCCGTTAATCCCGGCTAGAATGTTAATGGCGTTCGTACAAAACACCGCCAACATCCCCATGTAGATGTAATAGAAAATGCCAACGTTCACAGAGAAACCCAAAATGTCGCGTAGCGGTTTCGGTACTATAATAACCGTCGAGTTGAAATTCACATAATAAACCATCAGAAGCGGTAACGAAGCTATAGTAGGTAACAACAATTTGTGTCTCCACCGCAAATCAAGCACGTCATCGGCAAACCCCAGCAGCAGCATACAACAAATTGACAACAACGCCGCAATGAGTTCCACAAACTAAAACGCAAGATTTTAGTCTTTGTCGTTGGTAATCGACACGATTTCACCTCATCATGAGGAAAACTATCATCATCAAATAAGCTGCTTCCGAAGGGCACCGGAATGAATAGGAACATCGTTATTAGGAAAGTGCAACCAGAGACGACTCCCAATGACTCGGGTCTGGAAAATCAACACATATTTGTGGGTAAATCACAGAAACTGTGACATAACCTACACTTTATCGCTGGTGCTTTTGCTCATGTCGATTCCGAAGAGGTTTGCCTTAATAAACATGTCCCGCAGCTTGGGAATTAAACGCACGGTCAGTATGTATGCTACTGTGGACATTACGGCACTTATTATCAGCGGAAAGAACATTTTCCAAGTCTTATCGGAATAGTTGTCAACTTCGGGCGCCATTTTTTAAAAGTACCGTGTCATTTGTCGAAAATGTCGCAACTCTAATATAACAAAGTCACTAGATTTGATGTTTTTTACGCGATGCTAGGGACTAAAGATGGGATGTTTAGTTCATTTTGTAGAATTGATTCTTTAGGTCTCATTAACCCAAGTGAATGATTCACTTGAACGATTCATTTGATTCGGTTAGTCCCGGCACGGCTGGACTTGGTTTAGCGACTAGTGTTTTCTCACTCTCCCGAATCTGCGTGTTCCTACCCCCGTAGAATTATTTCAGAATTGTTACAGACTTTTACCGGCCCGGTTGTATTTTAAAATTATTGATATTTACAGTACGGATAGGAAATATTGCCGAGCGCCGAATCAAAAGTTAAAAATAATAAATAGAATTGAATTTGTTTCTCAGATTCTCGAGTTGCCATTTGATCTAATTGGAATAAAAAACATTTTTTTTGAACAAGTTAATAAAGAGTAAAAAATTAAACATGCTACAAAATTAATACCCAAAATAAAACAACTAAGAAAAACACAAAACAGCGCAAAAGTAAAATTATGTCTTGGCCCAACCATAAATCAAGAATGGTTCAAAAGACCCTTTTTCAGTTACTTGTCACTCATCCATCTGGGTATTAAAAAAATCCCATTCATCAATTTTTTTATTATGAGTATCGGATTGCGGAAGTTATGAGATTTGACGTACGAAATTCAAAATTGCCTTTTCTCGCAAATGTAACTAGGTATTCGGATTCACTTGCTATTTACACGTTATATATTTTTTATTTGTTTAGATTTCCTAGTCTTTCCAAAATTTGTTGAAAAAAATAATATAAGACTCAATTTTAATTGTGTAATATAACTAACTATTATACATATAAATATGTATAACAGTAGAAAAAAACAAACATGTTGGATAAAAATTATGAATATGATTTACAGCCAAAACGTTTTATTTCAAAAAACGTATTTTATAATAATAATATTAAAAAAAGGGATGGATGCTATTTTATAAAACCACGGTGCAAGTGAATCTTTATTGCCACAACTAAACTAAATGCTTAGGCCTAAATCGCCGAAAGTATATAATTTTGTTTACGTTGGTTTTGATTTATACGTTTGATTTTAATAATAGATAGGAAAAGAGGTAAATGTAGGTATAAATGCTTTTTCACATTAAGGAATAGGTTTTTAGAATAGATTTTTAACTAAACTAATTAAAATCAAAATTACAAACTATCAAATGTCAAATTGTATACTATAAAGAAATTTAAAAGACCGAAGTTTTTTACTTATGTTTAACTGTCCCTGAACTTGAAAAAAGTAGTCGTGGTTTCGTTTTAATTTTTTTTCTTTGGTAAGGCAAACATTTTTTAGTTTTATTACAGCTTCTTCGATAGTCAAAAGCTCTGCAGATTTTGGGCATTTTACTTCAACAATGCCACCACTTTTTGTGACACCTTCAGGAGAACCACCTAGATATCCGTAGGATATATCTACAAATAGGCCACATGAATCTATCTTTTCACTTGTAACAGCCATACCTATATCTCTCCAGCGCATTTTTCATTAACTTTTCCATAATCAATTGCAGGTGTTGTTAGTGTTTTTCCATATAACAATATCTCTACCAATTTTGACCATTTTGTATGTTTCCTTTTTTTAATTACTTTCCCAAATATTGATGCTGTAAGACGATTCTTTCGCTCATTAAACCAAACATCATTGTCGATCATGAATGGTTAACAATTTGAACATTTGCTGTTCTAATTTTATTAAATTATTTTTACTTGTACATATATAAATAATGTGCCTTGATTTGTTCTATGGCTATCTCTTCTTCTTTTCTATTGTCACGGGATATTTAAATAAAAATTTCTAGGAATATTATATTGACAAAATAAAAATTGGCTACTGACATGAGGGTATTCTTTACCGAGTGAACGTTCTAGTACTTGTATATTTACCAATATATCATTTAAAAAATTTGTAATTTTGCAGAAAAAACATTTCGTCCAGATCGACAAGATCGTAGAGAGAAAACCTAATGAGTTTTCCAATGAATTGTGTGTAAGGTTCCTGGTATTGATTAGAAGAATTTGATGGGGATAACAGCTCTCTAGAGAGCAAATACAAATATAAAAATTTAATTTAATATTTCAAATATTACTTATCGTCGTCCGATTCAGAAAATCATTTAGAATCCAAATATGTAATAATATACAAGGTGTTATATTTAAAAAACAGTGAAACCGGAAGTGAAAAAAAATTTCTTTTTATGCCAAAAGTGACAAGTATTGGAAATATTTAGAAGTAGGAAAGTATTAAAATAATGGAAAATACTGCAATGTACTTTTGTAATTCAAAAATACAACTAAATGCATGCCTTTCTCCAGCAGATGATTTACATCAGCCGGCATCAGCAAAAACGGTTGCTAATTGCGATTTGTACCAGCATGGCGCACGGCGCCAATTTTATTTTTCTGTTTCCGACGGTTTCCTATGTCCGATAATAAAAATTTAAATACTATTGTGATCGTAAACAAAGCCTTCACTTGCGCTGGCTGGCAGATTTTCATAAAGTACCTTTTTAAAAAAAATAACTTCTAAGTAATTTTGAAAATACCGAAAACAAAATCGTAGCGCAAATTATAATACAGTTTTTAATCAAACTAAACAATAATAATTCAAAAATTGTTTATAATTAAGCCAAAAACAGCTAAATAAATTCCGCGCCATCTATTGATCCAGAAACATACTAAACCGTCACTACCTTTCGCCTTAAGCACAGTCATTTGAACGCACTGACCTCTATATAAGATGGATAAGCACAACATTGGGATGCGCCAGAAATTTTTGTGACCATTACCGTGCCCTCCAAAATGGAGTCGGAACCTGATACACATGCGCATTTGATCAATTTTGAAGTAGTGCAGGTGTTTGCCGTTAGGTGTGCAGCAGTCGCATGGCTCTTTTATTGTATTTTTTCAGGAATCTGTAATGTTGGATGGAATTTTACAGGAATTTATCATTTTGAACTCCATGTGTTTTGAGTATTTGGGCGTATTTTTAGATTTTACTGTTTTATTAGGGCCTTTTCGAGGTGTAAGTGGACAGTTATCAATTTTCTTCAGTTTTAACTGTTTAATTTTTTTGAATAATTTTATAACGGTTTCATACCGCTTCAGCCATCTTGTTAAATTTAAGCAACCGCCTTTGTAAAACTTTAGTGCGCAAACTCATTAGGTTCCGACGCAGATTCAATTTGCCTCACTTTTCACTTACACGATTGCTCATCCATTTCTATATACAGGTCAGTGTTTGAACGTGACAATTTATATCTGTGAAAATCATGATTCGTGAATAATTTTTATTTTTCCTAGTCAGTCGGTCGGTCGGAAGTTTAGTTTGAAGTGAAAAGTAGGAATGAGTCATTTGATTCAGTGAAGTGAATAGTTCAAACGAACTAGTTCTTTCACGAACTGCCCACCTTTACTAGTGACACAGCGACGAGAGGAGGAAAGATGAACTGTCAAAATGTCTACTCGCACTTGGATTTTCCGATTCAAGCATTTTTTTTCCAAATAACACGGATTTACCTGAACAACAATTTTGCGTTATTTACAATTTGTTGCATCATTATGAAAGCGCTGGATTATTATGTGGTTTTTACGAAATATTTGAAACGAAGCACGGGAGGTGCGTGCACTTAGACGCACGAGCGGGTTTTTTTCCTATTTTTTGTCGTTTCTTGCGCCTTTCAAAAAAGTGCCACACTTTCTCCGTGCGAGTGGAACGCGCGCGTGTCCCTTATTTATAATTTTAAACAATTTTAAAGCGGCTGCAAAAATCCGACTTATGTCACAGCTTCTGTCAAGTTGTCAAAATCAGCTGTTTTTTGTTTTTGAAACTGTGTTGAAAGTTTGTTTCCCGTTGTAAAATTTGTCTTAAATTTTATCGTTCCGTTTCAAAAAATGTGTTAGTTTGGTTTGTTGCAAGTGTCCGCGTGTGTGTTTTTCGTTTAAGGTCCCCCGCAGCAATTTTAGCGCGGTAAGATTCGGCCGGCATTTTCGATTTTTGCGCCCAACTCGCTCGTTTTTAGATGTTCCAAGTGGACGAGGAGCGCGTTCCAGTCATTCCAGCCAGTCCCTCGCTCAAAATCCGCGTCAGGCCCGCGTATTACCTCGGAAACGCTCACCAGGACCTCGCCACGGGAGACCGGGCAAGAGCCATACAAAGCTACATCAAATACATCGACCAGCTAACGGACATGAACGAGATGAGAATGACCGACCAAGTCAACCTCACCAAACTCCTTCTCCACCTCAGCAGCAGCTTGGCCCACCCGGATCTTGAGGAGCAAGATGAAATCATGAAATGTTACACGGCCGTCATTAACAAGTACCCCGAGAACGTTATTTTGCTCAACGCGTTCGGCGTGTTTTTCTTCACGCAGAACGAGCTAATAGTCGCCGCGTACTTTCTCGAGAAGGCCGCGCGGCTGCAGTATTTGCCCGCCGAAAAGAACTACTTGCACGTCATTTGGTATTTGATTCCTCGCTGGCACTTTCGCATGTTAAACGATCGCAAGCGGAACGAGTCGTATCGGGACGCCATCCGCAAAGCGGTAAGGGCCGGATTCAGGCAGGTCTACGACATCGGCACCGGCAGCGGCCTTTTAAGTCTAATCGCGTCGCGCGAGAAGAAAGTTCAAATAACCGCCCTCGAAGAGAACAAAGTGCTCTACAACCTGGCCACGGACGTGTTCAAGGAAAACAACGTGAGCGTTAAATTGATGCACACGAACTCGGCCAAGCTGCAAGCACCGCCCAATCCGTGCAATTTGATCGTTACCGAAATTTTCGACGCGGCTCTGCTCGGGGAGAACTGTCTCAGAACCGTTAAACACGCACTAGATACGTTCATCAAAACCGACAAGTTTAAGATAATTCCGGCGTCGGCGACGCTCTACGTCACCGCGTTCGAAAGCGAGGAGATCACAAGGAGCTATCGATACGTGGAGGACCTGCCGGAGTTGATGCTGACGAATATTTGCCTCGTGGACGCGGACGCCTGTCCTTACGACTCCGAATATTTGAACAAGCGCGACCTCAAATATCTCTCGCAGACGCAGCCGTTTTTGAGCATCAACTTCTACGACAAGACCCAGCTGGACATGTTCCTCAACCAGCAGCTGAGTTGTCCGGATGTAGATCTGACTATGAGTGAAGACGGGGTGATTCACGGTTTGGCGGTCTGGTTCGATTTGCATTTGGACGAAGACATCCAGTTCTCGACCAGTCCGCTCATCACCGAGATTCAGTGCTGGGAACAAGCGGTTTTTCATCTCAATCATCCCGTGGCGAGGGCAAAGGGCACGCTCATGAAACTCAAGCCGCAATTGGTCAACGGACAACTCAGGTTCGGGCTCAGCGGGCAATTTACGCCGTGCGGAAAGTGCTTCAGAGTCAGTTCTGACGTTATTTCGCTGTTGAACGACGCCAAATTGGTGCAGAAGATTATCGATTTGGTGGACAGCTTCGAGGACTATGGCGTCAAAGTGGTGGACTTTAACGTCTTCCCCTTGTTTGGGTTTTTAATGGCCAAGAGAGGTGCGCGCGTGTATCACGTGTACGAGGAAGAGAGCGATTTGGAGTTCTACAAACATTTGATGGAGATCAACGGACTCTCGCCTTATAGAATCATATTTATACACGAACGAGCTTTGCTGACTTCGGACGTTTTTGTACAAGCGCCAGACATTGTCTACACCGATTTTATCAACAAAGACGGGTCGTGGCAGGGGCTGGACGTGGGAATCGAAACTCACGTCCAGCTTTATTGCAAATGCATTCCCAGCAAAATTACTCTCAGGGCACAACTCATCTCTTCCGATTATCTCGACGTTTGCAACAGGGTCGACGACAACAAGGTGCTGAACTTCAAAATGGCCAAACATATGAACAGATATACAGTAAGTTGTTGCGGTAATTTTCCAACCATGTATTTCTATTTATTTTCTGATTGTTCCCTCTTCAGTTGTTGCAACTTGTTTTTCTCGATCTTCCCACGCTTTTATTTCCCGCCGGCGATTTATCCCAGCGATTCTTACTAAGATATCATTGTTCGTGCTGCTGATGTGTTCATTTCATTCAAGCTTTATGCACCCACGGATCTATATTGCCAATTCTTCTTATGTTATTAAAGCGTGTAGTGTTACACGTTCTTAAGTTTTTTCTGATGTGTTTTCATCTTTCACAATCATAGAGCGCGGTCCCCGTTATCCTATAGTTTTCATTTCTATTATTTTCAAAATTCTTCTAATTCTTGTCTCAACTGCATAGACAACAATGGTCTTACCACTGTCTTGTAAATCTTGATTTAGTATTTTTTCTCAGGCTTTATTAGAGAATCGATTGTCGAAGATTTGTTTGAGTGCCTCGGTTGCATAAAAAGTAACATATATCCTCTATTCTTTATTTTTACACTATTTGCCTCGTGTACAGGTGTCACAAATTGATAAATTTTGTGGATTTTTTCCTACTTCCCGAAGAGATAGCTAAAAAGTAGCTAAGATATGTAAGGCTCGATTTTTATGAGCAGAGCTAAAGGGGTTTTTCATTTTTTAACATTTTTTGTGAGATGCCCGTTACTTTTTTATGTATGAATATTGATTATTTGTGTTATAAACATTTTTTTAGAGTTTTTTACGCAGGCCATGATGACCTAGGTACTCAGTTATTTTTTAGAGTGTACCATTTCTGACTTATGACACAAAGTTGTAAATCTGCATAAAATTTTCGCAAATAATATTTTATTTTAAAGAATTACAAATGCCTAATTTTGAATAATATTTAAAAACCAATGTTATAAACATATTAATAATTAAATAAGATATGCATTACGGCTGGTCTAATAAGCTAAATAAAATTAAACAAAATACTTTTACTAAACAAGGCTCAAAATGAGTTTTTTACGCAGGCCATGATGACGTAGGTACTCAGTTATTTTTTAGAGTGTACCATTTCTGACTTATGACACAAAGTTGTAAATCTGCATAAAATTTTCGCAAATAATATTTTATTTTAAAGAATTACAAATGCCTAATTTTGAATAATATTTAAAAACCAATGTTATAAACATATTAATAATTAAATAAGATATGCATTACGGCTGGTCTAATAAGGTAAATAAAATTAAACAAAATACTTTTACTCAAAATTAGTTTTTTACGCAGGCCATGATGACGTAGGTACTCAGTTATTTTTTAGAGTGTACCATTTCTGACTTATGACACAAAGTTGTAAATCTGCATAAAATTTTCGCAAATAATATTTTATTTTAAAGAATTACAAATTCCTAATATTGAATAATATTTAAAAACCAATGTTATAAACATATTAATATTTAAATAAGATATGCATTACGGCTGGTCTAATAAGGTAAATAAAATTAAACAAAATACTTTTACTAAACAAGGCTCAAAATGATAAAAAATCGAAAATAGACCATTTTGTTTTAAACATAAACAGCATCTTTTATCTTTTAAGAGTCTGCTTAACAACATTCAATAGTTCCTCAGCCATAGTTGCTGAAAATTCATTTTGAAATGTCTTTCTAATTCTTGGCGAGAATTGATTTCTTGTTTATAAGTGAGATACTTTACTCTTCCCCATAGAAAAAAATCCCAGGGGGTTATATCCGGCGATTGCTCGGGCCAAGATCCATGTATTGAAAAAACTTTTAATCTTTGAGTATGTAGTAGATAGTCCAAAAGTGGTCAACTATACTCTGCAAAAAAATTATCGCTACACCCCTAGATTTGTAATATTGTAATATATGGCAAAATTTTTTTTCTGGGAATAAGAACATAATAATAAGATACCTTATGGTGCTAGTGTTTTTATGTAGTTATTCATGAGACATTCATAATTTTGGTACAAATTGCTGTTGAAATATACAGTCGTTGTGATAATTTTTGTGCGGAGTGTATTTTATTCCAAAATTTGTTATAATGTGTTTTGTGACGCCTACCATCAAATATGTAAGGTTCTATAAATTTAGCGCCGAATATATCTGAGATAAATAATGATTTAATTTATTTTATTTTCAATTCACTCAAATACCGTTCAACGAAATACCTAATGCCGTATATCGTTGAAAAGCTAATTTTAATCAGATTACAAAACTGTACGAAATACAGTGCGGATAAAAACGTTGGAATTAATTCGATAATTTTTTATGGAGAGCGAAAAAAAAACGCTTACACCCAAAATGCGCAAATTATTACATAAAAAACATCTTTGATATGTAATAATTTTATTTAATTTTGTTTTAGTGGCAGCTATAATTTTTCATTGTGTCACTTTTAAGAGTATATAAAATAATAAAAAATTTAATAGGTTACATAACTATGATTTTGATAAATGTTTGTGTATTTTGTACAATGAATCTTCTTTGGTACTACAATGTATTAACGTTCGTGTGTTATTTAGTAATTTAATTAATTTAACAAAAGCAGTGTTCTAAATGACATGAAAAAATTAAAAAATTATTAGGGCCGATTTTTCAATGGTTGGTTTACTTCTAGTTAGTAGGTTTCTATGGAAATTTTTGCAATTTAACCAATCAAAATGCTGCATTTTTAGTTTAAGTAGAGGTTTAACTTTAACCAACGATTGAAAAACCGGCCCTTAGAGTTGATATTCCAACTGCCTACATCTTCAAGTTGATAATGACCTAGACGATTCACATTGTTTTATAACATAATTTAAATTTTGTGATCCTAATTTCTTAAGTAATTAAAAATTTTAAATATGCAATATTATTTGTCGGTTTCAGATAAACCTTGGATTTAAGATAACTCCACAAGAAGTAATCCAGTGTAGTTGATTCTTGCTAGCACCTCCATGGGACAAAAATACACAACCAAATTTTTTTCACAAATATTGTTATGTAACCTATTAAAAATTAGATTATTTTATGTGCAAGTTAAAAAAAATTGAAATACGTCATATCGTTGACAGAGATGACATAACAAAGCTGATTTTTATTTCAAAATTTGTGCATTTAAAATTCAAAATAGACGATTAAAATAGCGATTTTTTGCGTTTGTGTCATTAGTCAAAAATGGCACGCTAAAAAATTATTGTCCAGGCCATCATATTCTACGTGAAAAACTGAAATGCAAGTTAAAAACACAAATAAAAAATATTCATAAATAAAAAAGTTCGGGCATGTAAAAAAAACGTGAAACGCCCTCTAGCTCTTAAACGCATGAAATATCGGGATTCAATATGCACCATTCAATTGTTCTCAAAAATCGAGCCCTCGGCATCTTAGCTATTTTTATCTATATCTTCGGGAAAAAGGAGAAACCTCTAAAAGTGTCTTGTCCCAGAATTAAACGCTTCTGTGTACAAAAATAAAAGTTGCGTAGGCTGTGGAATGGATAGAGTATAGCTGAATTTAGACCATAAGTTGGAAAATTTTGTTAATAGTTGTTAATAGTTAACAGTAGCGGACGCGTTGCATAAGATACAGTTAATGTCTTCTTCAACAAATTCCATCTCCAGGTCTCGGTTTAGACGTCGTTTGAGCAAATTTTTGAAAGACAGACAAGCAAATGTCATAATTTGACAGTCTCAAAAATATACACTGCAAAAAATTAAACAAAAGCTAGATTCAGTGGCCTTCTAAGCCTGTTCTCTTTTGTACACACGTTATAACAAAGTTTACTCAAGATAAAAAACTCTTAGCACGGTTGGGTTGTAAGCGGGAATTGTATAATATACATCTGCACTTTGTTGAAATTTCAGGGGACCGAACATCCAAATCTGCAGACGTTCCCGCACGAGAAGCTGTCCACTGTCGCCACGTTCGACGTGAGCGACTTGGAGGTCCTCGACTTTCACTGCGAAACCGCCATTACCGCCAATGGAACCTGCTGCGCCATTCTTTACTGGTTCGATTTGCAACTGAGTGACGACGAAAGTATTCTTTTTAGTACGATGGAGAGTTCACATTACGATAAAACGTGTTCGTTATTGAAAACTGTCAAGCCGGTGGCTAAAGGTGATAAGGTAATGGTCCACGTTTTGAGATTCGATGGCCATTTAAAAGTATATTGTGATCAATGATATAGTCAATTTTTTTGTGTAAAATATTACTTAACAATTTTTTTATGAAAAAATGTAAATAAAACAATGCGTCATTTACTGGACCTGTGATATAACCCGCTCCTTTATCCTGGAATGGGTAGAATCCAAGACGGAAGCAAGTGCAGCTTGTAATTTTACAACGCCAATCCACTTTATTTTATTCATCATGACTTGTATAACTTATACAATTACATATATAAAAATAAATTACATCTAACAGCACTGAATTTGTCCCAAATTGCAACGAGGACCACAAATTTAACAATATAACGTTGTGTTCGTAACACCGAAACCGCTGTATAAGTCGCCAAATTACAACTTGGCTGTTGTCTGCAACAAGAACTTATTAAGATGTGGGGCCACGATTTCCGGAGTCTCATTGTGAACGTCGTGGTCCCCCACGACGTAAACAACTTTCACGTTTTTCCTTTTTTTCAAAAACTCTAGCAACGACTTCATGTAGATTTGCTGAGCCTGAGATAAGCTACCCAACACTATCAACATGGGACATTTAATTTTATCTCTATTAAAGGTATCAATAATATATCGAAAGTCGTGAATGGGATTGATGAAACATCTAAGCCGTTGGTCGACTGCAAAAGCATATTTGCCATCACCGACAGGTTCCAGTGCCCTAGACAATAGAGCTTCTGCAGATTTCTCACTGAGCCCCCCGTTAAATCTTTGCGACTGCAATCTTTTCAGCGCCTGGTCATAGGTGTAAGTGGGCTTGTTTCGTTCTTTTAGCTTCTGGTTGAGGGTGGTGATGGATTCGATTTTGTCCCGGAGGTAGTCCCCAAACTGGTGCGCTAGGACGGGAAATGAGTGGATTGTATCCAAGAGCACTAACTTCTCCACAGAGTTGGGGTAGAGTTGCGTGTATAGAAAACCGATCTGGCCGCCGTAACTGTGCCCCATTATTATATACTTCTGGCGTTTGAAATGCTCCACTATTAGTTTATATACAACGACGTAGTTAAGGGTATAAATGGGAAGATATGGAGGGAAATGGCTTGAACGCCCATGTCCAGGGAGGTCAAAGCAAGCGTAACAGAACGAATTGGGGAGGAAAGGAATGAGACGATCGAAAGAACCAGCATTGTCCATGACACCGTGAAATGTCAATACCATGGGATCCGACAACTTGCCCCATAATTTACCTGGAACGGAACCCAGCGATCATAACCTTATTCTTGTGTAAGTGTTTCAAGCCGCAGTTATTTTAATGAACTATATTATCCATACCTGATACCTGGCCCCAAGGAACCACGACTTGAATTTCTTCAACGTCCATCATTCAATTTGATTTTCTTCAATCAAGCAAAAATTATATACAGTTATCAATTTATGTTATCACAGACAAGCGAGAAGATAATCAGCTGCAGATATAAAGTGCGAAGTTTAATTTGCGTCAGTGGTGGGCAGCATTGCGTAATTTTTACAAATTCTATGTTGAAATTTTAATTTTTTTAAATTGAAAATTCGCAAGCCAAAATAACTCGAATTGTGAAATGGGTCATTAAAGACAACATTAAATTAATTTTGAATTGATATTAGGTTTAACCCGACAGTATAAAATACGAGACAATAATATTACAAAAATTTAGATTTTTGTTTATTTTTGATACAAAAATGTGTGTACAAAAAGAAACGACGCCTGACTAACTTTTTGTTAAATGAACATTACTAAAAATAAATAAATAATTATCTGTGTTCGTAAATTAAGCAAATTTGTTGAAGTCGGTTGTAAAAATTATTAAACACAAAAAAGACTACGTGCTAATAATAACTCTAAATTTCTGCTTTGGAGTGTAGGCAACCCAGCGTATAGTAGTGCATAAGCTTTTAGTGTATTTATGGGGCCAATAGAGCAATTACCACAAAATTACCGCAAACACTTAAGACCCATTGTAAATCATTTTCCGCCTACCTATTTTGGTCTCTCAGCTTTCAGTTCCGGGCCGGCATAATAAAATAAATAAATAAAAAATAATAAATAAAACGATAGTATATACTTGGTATTTTCTTACTTATATGAAAATAACAATAATTGAACAGTCTACTAAATCCTTGGAGAAATTCTCAGATTACAGGTCTGTAAAAATGTAAGACTTTGATGTAAGGCAGTTGGGGAATTATTACGGCTATGGTTTATAGATAAATTTAGATTAGGGATTAGTCCTTATTGTAAAACACTATAGGTTATGCATTTCTGTATTTACCTAGCACTGTCGGGTCAAATCATTTGCATTTCTTGACTGTTTAGGAATTCGGAGAGAATTTTTTGCCATACTGCCACAAAAGTAAATATGTTACTTTTCTGTTGTCTTAGAACTTTGAAGTTGGGAACGTACTCAATTTGTATAAACACATTGTAGGTACACCCCTGGCAATTTTGATTGTCCACGGCTGTACAATTATGTCTGGGTGAATTTGTTGCATTTCAGCGCTATCGTAAGTCTTCCAAGTTGTTGGGTTTATTAAAATAAACCCTTTATTTTAGGTAACCACTGTAATTATTTCAAAAAAATTGTTATGCAAGGTAGATATTAATGATTTTAAATAGAAGACGATTGTATTTTTAAAAGCGCTAAAGAATTTTATTTCCAAGAAATCAAATATAAAAATGTGTTTCTTCTTTTTAACCCCCTCATCCCTGTACATACTGTATATTGAAATTTCGAGTAGCTGTAACTAGTGCAACAAAAAATACTCGTAACTGCGCCGAAAATATCTCTTTAACAGAAAAATTATTAATTTGAAAAACTCAGTTGCCAATCATGCTTCTAGGTACTTTATTATGCAATGTCTTATAACTCGGTAGTAAATAGATTCGTTAATAGCAAATAATTGTACTTTTCCAAGAATAGGGTGTTATCAGCGAAGATACTTCGCAACAACAATTAGTTTGAATAATAAATAATTATTGTTTGAATATTTTAAAAAATTATAGGCACAGACGAATGGACTTTTACATGCATCAATTTCCAAGTAAATAATAAAAAACGACAAACGAACACAATGTAAACGAGATATTAGAACCGAAAGTGAGGAATCGGATTACGGTAACTCATTATGAGAAAATAATCAGTTATAATTATCACTCGCCGATTTTAAAGCTAAGAAACAATTATTTTTAAATGATTTAGAAGCATCGGACGTTCAAGTTATTCAAATGAAAACATGTGGTGAGAACCATATCCAAGATTAGAATAATGAACGGCGAATTCGCGAACTGCCAGCAATATTGTCAAAATTTGTAAGATGAGGACAAATGCAAATACTGCAAATGCAGTGAAGGAAATGATCCGCCAAGATTTCAAAACCCAATCATTTACCAATAATGAACATGTTCCTATAAAAAATTTGAGGAAAGGACGATTTTAGTTGTAGAAGAGCGTGATCTTTTTGTAGACGCCAAAAATTTTTGTGTGCTTTGATTCGGGAAGATAAAATCACAGAAATTAAGTATCATTACTCTGCTACATAAAAATTGGTTGTCGAGGCCATTGAAAAAAAATTATTGCACTCACCTGATTCTAACAAAATTTTATTAAAGGCAAGACCATAATTACACAATTGTATGTATTAAGTGCAGGGACAATTTCATATAACTCGGCAAGAAATGTGTGATTTTATTATTTTTACGAACACTAATTTGAAATATTTTATTGTCAATAGGGATGACGATTTTAGGAACAATACAATGGTGGAAACATTTGAAAAATTCTACTTTAGTGCACTTTTACCCGAAATACTCTATTCGAGAATCAACAAAGGATAAACAATTCGTGAAATCAATAGAAAGGACGTATGAACTATAAATATTGCATATTGAGAGGGCACAAATATTATTCTTGAATATTGTAAAAATAGTTCAATATGAAAGTTGTTTACCAAAATTTAGAATGGGATTGCTTCTCTCCTGAGCAGGAAGTCGGTTTAGATGTAGAGCGAAATTCTTCAGTTTTCGCACAACTTGCATATAAAGTTGCCTGACTCCCCCATTTTTTATTTTTTAAATATTTTAATAAATTACAAGTTTGAGAAGAAACTAAAATTATTCATGCATGCCGGCAAAAAAGAACTTTTAAATGCGTATAAATAGAGCTAGATCGACCTAATAATCAGCAAATTTACAAGTACATATGGTCATTCTTAAGGCTGCCATTCACTCAGAAAAAAAATCGTGTTTGGCTCTTTAAATACTACCTAATACAACCAGGGATACAGCTTTTGACAGGTTAATAACGTCCAATTAAAGCAATAAAAGGATGTACTCACACCTCAGGGACTATACCTGACAATCTCTGTTACTAACAGATTTTATTAATATTTACTCTGAACAGACCGTTTAGTATTTTTGTGCTATTTTGATGACTCAACTCTATGATATCAACGTGCTTTTTGTGAAAAAAATTCCAAATTGTATCAATAAAAAACAAAGTATTTTGTGAAAATCCCTATATAAATTATAGAGGTTGTCAATAAACTTCAATGACAGAAGAGCGCTCGGATACGACACTTTCTGAAGAAATATAACAAATGGATATTCCAGGACATTGAAAAGTCAAGTCAAGTCAAAAAACGTTTATTCAGATTCTTAAGATATTTGCGCGAATTCTGGACGTTTATAGACTTTTAAAAAATGTTTTACTAACTCCGGAAAGAAAAAAAACCCAAAAGGGGAAAAAAGAAACATTGTTTCTTTGTGCGAGATTCTAGGGGATAAAATGTACCATTTCTTCATTTGACCAATCCAAACGTTAGGATTATCGGTTTCACCATAATCAAAATACTAAGAAAGTGCCCTTTTAAAAGATCTACAAATTTGGCGAAACTGGGGTAAACCAGGACTAACCCTAAAATTTGATGTGTTAATAAATGTTTTTTCAATGAAACATGTCTCATTGACTATGTCAAAGAAAATAATTATTATTGTACTTGATAACTCAAAAGTAGATAACGCGTTACCAAAAATCCAGGAACGGTAAAATCACCTTGTATTTGAAATAATAGGTATTAGGTGTTGAGGGATGTATTGTTGATAGTTTTAATAACTGATTGCGAACTTCTTACTTGAAATATTTATTAATAATTAACAAATAACCGAAAAACATTGTTTAGGCATCAACGATCGGGTTCGCAATTGTTCTGCAGGTGTGTTGAACACCTTAAAAAATGATGCGCAAACGCACTCAAAATGCGATGAATTTAAACTAGAGATGTGACAAACTTACAAAATTAAAAACATAAAAAAGTAAATGAAATTAACATTCTTAGAAAAAACTGAACACATTAACGTTTTAACAGGTTGGTATATAAATGATATAAAAATAATTTTATGTGGTATGGCTGGCAATTTGACCTGCATGCATGTTCATAAGTATTTTAAAAAAAGTTGGTGTTTACAACCAGAAGAGATAAAAATATTATATTGACAAAAATGTTGAGACCAAATAGGGAACAATATCTATATGTATTATGTATCAAAAAGTCAATCCGCTTGTTTCCAACACTCCTTTCGTAATCCATTTGGCGGTTTGAAAAACCTTTCACTGGCCCTCTCGTTCATAAAAAGATTAGTTATCTACAAATTTCTTGGAACTGGAGTAAACCAGGACTAATTCTAAAATTTGAGACTCAAAAGTTTAAATTTTTTGCCGATACGCTGATAATCCTATTGATAAATGTTTTTAAATGAAACATTTCTCATTGACTATGCCAAAGAAAATAATTGTTATTGTACTTGATAACTCGGACCCCAAACCCAAATTCGGACTTTTATGAAGTTCAATTACATCCTGCTGTCATAAATCATTACAAATTTTGCAACTAGCTGAATTTGATGTAAGAAGTGTTGACTAGTTTTCATTTCGTTTTTTAACAATAATTAAACAAAATATGCAAAATCGGCCTCGGTATCGGGCTAGAATTTGCAATTTGAAACATATTGGTGCAAAATTTATGGCTTAATTATCAACCGTGTGGGTATAAAACTTGTTATAAAATTAAACATTTTTTTGTTTTTTAGGGAATTGAGAAAGATGTTCAAAAATCGGCCTCGGTAACGGGTTAGAAAAAGAATTTCTGCTACCATTGCAGTCCCGAGCGGTTTTTCAATTCTGTCGGTATCAAAATAAAACTTGTTTGAAATTCAGCTTATTTTACATTGAGTCCAAATCGACTATATGGCAGCCTTAATTTAAATAATTAAAATTATTATTATTATAATAATTCAAAAATATTAAATTAAAGCGGTGTATATTATAAAATTTGATTTTAACTAGTTGTCGATCACACTTTCAAGATGTGATAATGATATCGTCGCTGAGATGACAAAGGGGCGTATCTCAAATAATTCCAAACCGCGGTAAAACGATTTTAAAGAAAATTAATTATGGAAAGGCTTAATATATGGGGTTTACTTTATCACAGGCCAAAATTAATGACATATCACCATAATTTGGTTTTATAATGTGAAATGAGATAAGAAATTAAATTGTTAAGTCTGTTTGTATTCCTTTAATTCGAAATGTATTATTAGTAACGCCTCACGACATAACTACAATGCGTAAGCATTTATATCAAAAAAATAAGTTATGATTGAATTGCATTTTTTTTATGTATTGCAAGTTACAGATTCATCTTAAAACTAATTATAAATTTAACAATAAAAACAACAGAATGAAACAAATAAGAGAAACAATGAAACAACAAGTCAGTTTAAAAAAACATGTCAGTGTGGTAAATTTTTATAGAAATTTACATATTCCGGAACGCAAATAATTGATGTTCGACCTTCACAAAGAGCCTTCAGATCTTTAAACTTTTCATTGCTTATTTTTGGAGGACTTTGATATAATTTCGAGGGCAAAGTGTTAAGCGTCACTGCTGTTCTTTTTAAACAAATATTCCGATATTCCGACTCCAGGTGACTATTTTTGTAATAAATTTGATAAGGCGAGTTTTTATTAACTTTTATTTCACGAATATTTGTCCAGTTTATCATGTTTCCGTTTTCGTCTTGTCTGACAGACAAGATTTTTAAATTCAACGATAGTTTTTTAAAATCTATGAAATCATCAGATTTCAGAACCTGTACAGTGTAAGGTTTTGACCGCCTCGCAAATTTAAAAACTGTTACCAGTTGCGCAGGTACAGCCGTGGACAGTCAAGAATAACACCCGTGTTATGCAAATACCGACTCTATGAGATATTGTCATTGAGTCGGTATTTGCATCACACCCTCCGGCTAAAGTGTTATTCTTGACTGTCCATGGTTGTACATAAAGATTACCGGCCTTCGAGATGGCAGTACTAATAGCGCTGTGGGCAGAATCGCCCTCATTTTGGCCATGACTCGGTTCAAAAAATCTAAGGGACACGCTGCTTATATTTTCTGATGTTGCTGCAACTACAGAATTTTTGTTTTGACCCACACATCCATCTGAATATAAAAATATATTTTTCACTCTCTTCTTATCCAATTTTTGCAGATAAAAATAAATGCATGTTGCATTTTCACGTGATCCGCGTTTTCCTTCTCCTTCGTGCCAGAAAAAACAGACACATTCTTTTGACTTGACGTCGTAAATTGTAAAATTATAATTTGATAACCTGCGGCTATAAAAAAGTTTGCTATCACAAGTTTTAGGCAAGCTTATTACTTGCTGCAGATCAAACACTGCGCAGGCATTTTCGTCCAGCAAATCGACTTTGTCCTCTTCCTTCTTTTTACGCACTGCTTCTTTTTCCTTAAGATGTATTTGATACTCTTGTTCTAATTCTTTTTTTTCTCTGTGCCACCTTCTCTATAATTCAGACATAAACCACAGTCCTTTTTTGGTCGATGGATAGATAAATTTAAGCTGTCAAAGACTTTCAAGTATGTTTTATAGCTAACTGATTCTCCGGACCCCTCCAAGAACATGCTATGCATTTTTTTCACAGATAACTCGGGATGAAGATACTCTCTACTGGACGTTTTTCGGCAGTAGTGGGATTCCATTCGAGGAAATCTCTGAATATGTTGCAAGACTAATGCGTGCATTTCCACATCTTTCTCCCTTAAATGTCTATATCTTCGTCCTCTTTTGTCATGCTCTATAACGCCAGTTTCTAATTTTTTTCGTAATGTTGTGCGCAGACTTTTTTCAGAAATACTTAGAGTATTTAAGAACATGGTCTTGCACACAAGAACTTCGGTACTGCCTCGTGGAAGATAGTAATAATTTGTTTTCTGTCTTCTAGAAGGATCAGGCTTTGTAGTGTTCTGCTTCTTATCTATTATCTTAACATATCTGGCAATGAACTCTCTCTGCAATTGCAGATCGCCTGTGCCATAGAAATCAGTAAGTATTCGATGTCTTTCTTCCTCCGTTACAATCGAACAATTCCGTCCAAATTTTTTGCAAAAATTACCACTGCATCTAGGTAAAACACATTTTCTAGGCTTCATTCTTTTACCCGTTGTTGAGCTGATGTATTCTTGACCCAGATCTCGTAGGTTTTTTGCTTTTTTCTTCTTATTATATTTTTTATTGCTGTAACAGCGTATTTCTTTCTGTTGCCTTCCACTGTAAAGGATTCTGGAGCCTCCATATTACTACTACGGTGCATGTTTTCACAAGATGTTCCGTCCACTGAAAAATGTTTCCAACATTGCAAACGTAGGCATCTTGGACAAGCGCTAACAACTTTTTGGGTGCATTCTGGGACTTCACATCTTGCATTATTCGGTTCCTCGACATAACTAACTTCATCAACTCCAACATTTAATTCTAAAAATATTCCACCGGTTTATTCTATGTATTTTGTTCTTAATAGCAAAGAAACCTTACCTGTTCCATTATTGTATTTATTTATGTCTGTAGCTAACACATCCATTTTGCCAGGATATTTTACCCATTTAACACAAGAAACTAGTCTTTGTTATAATTTTCTGGACATTTGGTGCTTTATCTCTGTACTCAATCACTAAAAACGTGATGGAAAACGGAATTTTGTATCTTACTCAGATTCAAATAATCGTATTTTTATTGGAAATAAATTTGCAGGGATGCCAAGCTGATGGCTTTAGCTCTAATCGTACTACCATTCCTGCCGGCCTCAAATCTCTTCATAAAAGTAGGATTCGTAATAGCCGAACGCACTCTACTCCTACCAAGCGCGGGGTTTTGCTTACTGGTCGTAATCGGATTAAAAAAACTGGAAAACTTTGTGCCCCAGTCTAAATCCGTGAGTTAAAAAGTCGTTTAGAGCCTAATTCTGCAATTTACTGTTTCAGTCCCTCGTTGTGTGTTTTTATTTGTTGTGCGTCGTATTCACGTTACGTACTGTCCAACGCAACTCCAGCTGGTTGTTTGAGGAAAAGCTCTTTTCTTCGGCGCTGGACGTGTGTCCTTTGAACGCTAAAGTGCATTATAATATCGCTAAAATCGCTGGCGATAACGATAATAAAATGTTGGCGCTTTACGAGTACCAAATGGCGTTGGAGCTCAACCCGAACTACGAACAGGCCATGAATAATTTAGCCAATTTGTTGCGCGAAGACAGGAAGTTTGAAGAAGCCGAAGTTTTGCTGCGCAAGGCACTGGATGTTAGGTAACAAATTTTTAAATATGAGTATTATTGAATTTTACACTACCACAAAATTACAACAGAAGTTTTGCTGTTGCAGCAATGTTACCTATGCTCCAATATTAAATATTGTGATTGCTTTAGAGTATTAGATAAACGTGAATCGACCTTATTAACATTGCTAGATTTTTCCAAAGCTTTTGATACCTTAGATCATGCTCTACTTATTGAAAAACTCTCTTTTTATGGCTTTGATGACATTTCGGTGCAGTTTTTTTTACTATAAATCGAAGTCAAGGTGTGGTAATTGGTAATAACTCGTGCTCGAAAGTAGGTTCATCACTTTTATTTGTATTCAGCGGAGATTTTAAACTCGGTAAAGTACTGTAAAATTCTAACTTTTGCGGACCATACACAGTTACATATAATTTAATTTTCATCCAACAAATGTTGAAAACAAATTATTGAGAACAAATGATGCTTCTAACTAATTGGAATTAAAACTGAATGTAAATAAATTTAAAGCCATCTGATGTCATCCAGAAATAATAAAATTGATTATAAGATTAAAATTGAAACGGACGGTATTCAAATTAAAGCTGTAACATGTGTAAACAATGTAAATTCTATCGTGAAAAAATCGCGTTTTCAATATTTTCTGTGTGATGTTTACGCGATAGTATTTTGTTAGTCAACGCTGCCTTGGATTTATGTTTATGTTGTAATTTTGAGATACGCCCGTTTGTCTTGCTTAAATTAAATAAAAAATGAGTTACGCCCATCGCTATCTCAAATCCCTTAATTATTTCAGTAATGCCGGTTTGTCAGAATATGTCTTATACTACGACTGTTTCATAAGTGGTATTATCTCAAATTTAGTTTTTTTTGAGTTACGCCCTTTTGTCTTCTCAGCTACGATATGTTTGGCGATGCAACAAATTTCTGGTGGTTTGAAATTGGCGGCGCTCTGTTGGCAGCGCCGCTCAAACGTCAACAATTTAGTGATTTTCGAATTGAAAGTCCGTTACTATTGGCAGCCCTAGTCGCAAAAATCCCTTACGATGCGTTTACTCCTCACGTCGAGTGATATTTTCCGGAAAATTTCTAAATGAAAATACGCAAATTCGTCGTCCGCTCGTGAGTCCACCAAATTAGGGGCGCGGAAATGAACGGTACAAATCGATTTCATCCATAGTTTGAGAACAATTTGAAGTCCAATGCATGCCGTCCCATAATTAGACTGAATTCTTTGTTTGTAATTATCGGCCGTTTAGTGCGATTTAATAATTAATCCGGCAGAAATATCGATTGAGCGGCGCTTGAATAATTGATAACTTCCATGGGATACGTTATGGGTTTCATAATGGAAGTTGTGTTGTAGTTTACACAATGTCCGGAGTGGCCGATATGGGCATGGTGTGGATGGGTGCCAGCCAGCCCAACCCCGAGATGTCCATGGAACTGATGTCCGGAGACAACTCCGACATGCTTTTGGAACACGAAAACCCCTACTACACCCCATCGATACACAGCATGTCCAACCAATCCATGGACGATATCAACACGATTCACAGCTCGCAAATGGTAGTAACACATCCGACAATTTGTCCTTGCTCACACGTGTGAGTTTTACAGGACGGAATCGAGAACTTGGATATGATCCAGTACATGGACATGAAGCACGAAAGCAACGACTCTAGTTATGCAGAAGAAGACAGTCAGCATCCTCTGTATATGATCACCACTGCCACGCAAACCCAACCGTGTTCCACCAGAAAAATCAAGCCCATCAAGCACCCCGGCTTGGTTCTTAAAACACCAATAGCTTATCAGAGCAATACAGACCCGTCGGTCATCCCGATACAGAAAGATGGAATCGGTACGTTTGTCCAATCCACGAAGCGTTTGCTAAACGTTGTTTTGCAGCCGTGTGCGAGAAGTGCGGGGCCATCGGCGTGAAGCACGCGTTCTACACGCGAGAGCGTCGTTTTTGTAGCATGGCCTGCGCGCGCGGTTACAGCGGCTTAATCCCCGAACCACTCCCGCTCTCGCAACAACAGACTCCGGATAATCAGCACTTTGCCAAACATCGCTTCAGTTTGAAGACCGAGGACGATTATAGTGATTGCATTACAGACCAGCCGCTCCCGCAGCTTCCCCCCACACCTTTGATCCCGCCAATCGACGAGACCGTGCCGCTAATCCGGCGCAAGCCGAGCGAGCTTGCCAATTCATACGACTGGGACACGCAGATGCACGACGACTATTTTAAAGCAGCTCCGGTGACTTGCTTCAAACACGCCCCCATGTGCGACATTTGGGAGAATATAATGGTGGGCATGAAAGTGGAAGTGGAAAACACGGACTGCGACAACGTGTCCGAGGCATTCCCCGATTCGTTCTGGGTGGCCACGGTTATGAAGATCGTGGGCTATAAAGCGCTGTTGCGGTACGAAGGGTTCGGGAGCAACGACAGTAAGGATTTCTGGGTGTCGCTGTGCTCGAACCAGGTGCACTCGGTGGGGTGGTGCGCGACAAGGGGGAAGCCGCTGATCCCGCCCAAAACCATCGAAGACAAGTACGGCGACTGGAAGGACTTTTTGAGTAAACGGCTGACGGGCGCCCGGACGCTTCCGTCGAATTTCAGCAACAAAGCCAGCGACAGCATGAAGTCGCGGTTTCAATGCGGTTTGAATCTGGAGGTCGTGGACAAGAACAGAATCTCGCAGGTTAAAGTGGCCATCGTTCATAAAATCGTGGGGAAGAGGTTGAACGTGAAGTATTTCGATTTGCCGTCGGACGACGCCGGGTTCTGGTGCCACGAGGACTCGCCGCTTTTGCACCCGGTGGGCTGGGCCAAGAAGGTTGGGCACCACCTGGTGGCGCCGGTGAACTACCTGGAGCGCGTCAATCACAGTATTTACGACGAAGACGATGCCACGGACGAGCTGTTCTCGCCGTTCCAAGTCGGGTCGAAGGAAGCCGTAGGCGAGGGAAGCGGGTTTTGTATCGGAATGAAGCTGGAGGCGATCGATCCGTTGAACTTGTCGTCGATTTGTGTGGCCACTGTGATGAATGTCCTGCGCCACGGTTATATAATGATCAGGATAGATACGTACGAGTCGGACATGACGGGCGCTGACTGGTTCTGCTATCACATAAAATCACCGTGCATCTTCCCCGTCGGATTTTGCGAACAGCACGGCATTCCGTTGACGCCGCCAAAAAGCTACGACGCCGACACTTTCTCGTGGACGACGTATCTTGCGGAAACTAACAACGTCGCCGCTAGTCCCGATTTGTTCAGCTGTTACATTCCCATGCATGGGTTTGTGCCGGGAATGAAGATTGAAGCGGCGGATTTGATGGACCCAAGACTGGTGTGTGTGGCGACCGTTGCCAAAGTCGCTGGACGGTTGCTGAAGGTGCACTTTGATGGCTGGGAAGAGGAATACGACCAGTGGTTGGACTGCGAAAGTCCCGATATATACCCGGTGGGCTGGTGTCAGAGCGTGGGGCACAAGCTGGAGGGGCCGCCTATACTTCCTAAAGCGGCACCCCCAGTTGTTAAGCTCCCAAAAGGTAAAAAATAATCATTTTTAAATTACTGAAAAATTACTAAATTAATTAATACAAACTGATTTAACGATTTAAGGCCATTGCAAGAAGGAGGCAAGTCCACTTTTCTTGTTGTGAAAAAAAGGCGGCTTAAGGCGCGTATACATCTGAGCACGAACGGGAACGAGGCGAACCGAGGCCGAACGCTTGCCTCGTTTAATTTCGTTTCAAATAAACAAAAAACGATTATGATCGGAAGGAGGCGCAATTGAAGCACAAATGCCGTCTACATTTAATCGAATTTTCCTTTTATGTACCGATTCCGATCGAATTCCCCGTGCGTCGCACAACCGAATTTTGTTTGCCGCGCTTCGATGACACGTCTACATCAGTATGCTCGTTCGGCCTCGGTCTGCCTCGTTCCCGTTCGTGCTCAGATGTATACGCGCCTTTAGGGGGCAAGCCCAACAACTTTTTAATTTTTATTGAAATGGATCTTAGCAGCGGTTTGAAAACTAATATCTATGGACTTAAGGGGATATTTACACTGGTCGAAAACATACCAAAAACACAGCTCGGGAGAAAGACTTTTACAGCGTCATTTATCGATAGAAAACAAAAAAAAAATTTGAAATTACTTGGATAGATTTTGTGTAATCAAGTGGCGGCGAAAGCTCTACAAAGTCGAAAATCTACAAATTCTGGTGCTGATAATTGCGCCCTCTGCGTAATTTTTTGTGAATTATTGGTTGTACCCGCCTTACCACAATCTGTCCCATTTCATTGGTAGAGTGGCTGACAAAGGGCTTTATTGCTTATACCTGAGAAGAAGGCCCCTGGGCACAAGTGCGGTATGCTGAAATTCTCGAAAATATAGAAAACACCGGCACAATATTACAATGGGATGAACGATAATAATTTTAATAAGTTTTTTTAACTTTAAAACTACGCGCGGAAATTAATTGTTTTGGCGTTATGTCATATGTTATTTGGAAGAGGAATTCTTGCTCTATAAGATTGTATGTTTAGTTTATTCGTTTGCCTTAATTTTTGTTGATTTTTAAGTCATTGAAATGGAGTGTCAAGCATTTTTGACACTATCTTTTGTTTGCGTTTAATCGAGGTGACCGCTGAAACTGCTTGAGATATTTGCAGGAGCAGAAATGCCTGAAAGTTCCGCCCGGTGTTCATATTCGCGCTTCAAAAATCGGAATTTTGATTTGTCTGGTATTTATTATAAACAATTTTGGTCATTTCATAACATTAATGTAATCTTTAAGCGCTAAAGTTTAATATATATTAAAAAACATACATGTCTACACTTTCTTTAAAAAAGACATGCCGACATTTCGATTAGTTTTTATTATTCAAAAATAAAAACGATGATTTTTTATGTGTCACCGTTTTGATCACACTTTATTAATTATAACAATTATTTGTTGACATTGTAAAAAGCAGATGTTGTATGCAAAATAGAAAATGTGGTTTTATAGAGGAACAAATCAAAAGAGGCTTGCGGGTCGTCTCTGTAAAAAAAATTTGATGACCACATAGGAGATCTCGTAAAGTAATGGACTTAAAGTAATGGAAAATACAAGTGGCGCATTTTCGATTTTTGAGAAACTTATTTTGGTGTTCGAGTTTAGTTTTCGAGATATAAGCAAAAATTGCCATTTCGTCGAAATTATTAAACATTTCTATCTTTTTTATTAATGGTGTTATTAACTTGAAATACAAACATTATGGAAGCATATTTTTAAGTAAAATGCAACGATCTAGTCAAATGTTATTTTGAGCTGTTTATTTAGCAATAAAAAATCGAACTTGTGCTTTTAAAAATATAAACAACAGAAGACGATTGCATTTTTAAAAACGCCTTTTTTGTTTTTAAAAATATGTAAAAGTACCTACATTTTACCTATATGATATGAAAATTGCAGAAAATGGATAATTTTATTTTGCAATTTCTAATAAATCAGCCATGTAAAATAAACGATTTATTAGGGTATTACATCGAATCCAACAAAAATGCGGCAAAAACAAAAAGCACCTATTTTGAAATATTTCCTGAAAGACGCCAACCGGGTTTGAAAATATTAGAACGTCCAAAGAGATACGCTAATGAAAAGAGGAAGGAAGGAAGTCCTAGGAAGTGTTGCGGCTTATCCGAATATTTTTTTATATTAATATTCAAGAGAAATGGTCTTGCGATTTTTATTGGATTCGATGTAACACTATCATGTCGTACGTATTTTTCAAATTTTTCGTAGCTTTGCATTTTTCGTATGAAAACAAAATAGAAACAAAATATATTTTTGACACTTTAACAATTTTCTGCACATTGGTAAGTAATATAACAAAATAAATCGTTTGTTTTCCATGGCAAACTTAGAAAAAATTGCGAACTAAATTTTAATTATCAAATTTTTTAAAAGTTTTTAGGACTATTGCATAATGTACCTATACAGGGTGATTCTCTTATCGTGTCCGATAATGAAACCTGGGTTTCCTGCATGCTCAAATAGGACAAAAAAAATATTGAAACAAATTTATGAAAATATTTTTCAACCCTCAAAATTAGGGAGTTTTAGCGAGCACTGATTAGGAACCGCTGGTCGCGGTGCGAAACAGACATAAACAAAGTTTTGTCGCTCAAGTACTTGTGAGTGTTTCAATAACCTTTAAATACCTAAACAGTTCACGGCACGTATTTAGGTCAAGTTCAAAAATCCAACGGGTTAAAGTCAGGGGAACGTGGTGGCCCGCAGATATTTTCGAAAATTTCGTATTAAGAAATACACGTAGAACGCAGATTTGGGAAGAAGAACTTGCAGAAATTCCAAATAATTGATGCCTATTTGGCACAAATGCCCTAGTTACGCGATTGCCAATTATTCTTGTTCTCTTGTACGATTTTCACGTGGAATTCCTCCATCCCATTGAGAGGGCAACAACGAACCCATGCCCCGTAATCTTTGAGCCATTCGCACAAATATCTTGCGATTTGGGATGCGCTCGTCCTACAATCTCACAGAAATTTGCCAGGCTTAACTTTAAACTAAAATAATAATTCGTTTATCGCATGA
This sequence comes from Eledona agricola, assembly GCA_964023215.1. Lineage (NCBI taxonomy): Eukaryota > Metazoa > Arthropoda > Insecta > Coleoptera > Tenebrionidae > Eledona > Eledona agricola. The sequence goes on from OZ026860.1 coordinate 10,990,738, forward strand.
TTCTCCATTTCGACACATGACGAAAGAGAGCTACAGACTAAGAATTTTATTTTGGAAAAGCAGAAGAAAACATAATCGCTAACACACTTGGGATTGGGAAAGGTCACTTTTATGGCCCTACTTGAGTTAAGAGTGAGCTGACTGGCATCTAATACACATTTCTAATTTATGTTTTGTAGTTTCCTTGCCCATATCTCCTAGCGCTGCTAATTCAGTGGCACCAAAAATGTAGGGGTAAAATTCTTTGACTATTTACTCGGAAACCGTTGCACATTGGCCACTCGTACTGATCATCAGTACTTGTTATGACTTGTGCTAAAACCCCTTAAAATATCGGACACGATAAGAGATTCACCCTGTATATATTTAAAAAAAAGAAAAAATTAACATATTTAAAAATACAATCGTCTTCTATTGCTTATATTTAAAAAACGCAAGTTTGATTTATTACTGCTAAATAAACAGGCCAAAATATAATTTCACTAAATCGTTGCATTTTAAGTAGAAATGTGCATCAATAATGTTTTTATATGAAGTTAATAACATAAATAATAAAAAAGTTAGGAAGGTTTAAAGATTTCGAAAAAAAAAACATTACTTTTTGAGATCACTTACGTAGCCATCGAAAATGAACCATCCTGTACTCGCAAGCATGCAAAATGTTCAATATTTTCATGGCCTTCTTTACCAATAATCATGGACTTTTTCTCTACCAAATACATTTTTTTCTATACATTTTTTTGTAATATTTTGCTGTAATTGTAGATTTGCGTTACTAACAAGAGAGATATACGCTCGTTTAAAAATCACAAAAAATGATTTGGCTTAATTAAAAAAAACAAAATTGATTGTCATAGTAGTTAAACAAAGAAAGTTAGGATCAAACTACAAACGTCATGTGATGCGCAATAATAAACCTAACAACTTTTCTATTAAACATTTCATAACTATAATTAAAATATAATTTAAAAGTTACAGCCATTATTTGATACTTTTTCTGCATTCTGTAAATGTTTCCCAATGCAGATTCTTGTGAAAGAGAAGAAAATACTAAAAATACAAATGTGCCTCTCTACGTTCGACACTGCCTCCGGCTACAATTGCCCACCCTAGTCGATCAGTTGTACTGTGTAAACTATGATATAGAAAGATACATAAACATGATGTTTCAGTTTGAACTGAGCCGCAAGTTATTTGGTACCGCCCCTTCGACACCAAATTTTTACCTCGTCCCAACCCGCGGCGTCCCTCAGAAACTTTGGGAAAGTGTCCCCTTAACTAACCTACAAAGGTGAAATTTAGTAAATTAATTAACAGTTTAATGCAGCAGAAATTGCTCTTATTTTACGATATAAAAAAATTGGGAATCATACCTAGCGTTAAATTTCTTTAATTTCTTTTTATTTCCGAATTTCGCTTTGCTTTGCACCTCGTCGCAAACGTTTCACAATCTCATATTTACTTCTAATCGTAAAAGATTTACGTTTGTTTTTTTTTTTTTTGGAACAGCGTCACTCATATAGGTAGTCATTTGTATGAACGGCAAAATTACACACTTCTTATGGAACTTTAGTTCGTACTTTTCAGATCGTTTCGTTGTAACCGAAAGTTCACTATAAGCGGGTTTGCAATAAGCGGCCATTACTGTAGTTCTGATAAAAAATTAAACGAAAACAACATTTCGAAGTCCCACTTAAAAAATGAAATTGTGTACGTTTAAAATTGTTCTAATTGAACACGTTGTATTTGACGCCCTCTGTGTATGATACCAATTTTTTTATTTTAAGATATATCTCTTTATGCTGAATTCAATAGTTCAAAAACCACAACTTTCTAGGTTTATTAGATCCAGAGATACTCGCATCTAATCAGACCGCTGCAAATGTCCACTTCGATAAAAAAAGTTCAATAACTCGAAAACAGTCGAATTTATATGATTAATAAACTCGATCTAGAATCAAACGAGGAATCTAAAAATACACCTTTAAAATTCAAGGAGTTTTGTGTGTGAGCTAAACGGAACACCTGTATAGGTACTCAAAATTTTTCTTTCATCTTTAATACCTGTGCCACAATGCTGTTAAAATGTTATTTTGGCACAAGAATGGAGTTGCCTCGTTGCTGCAAGGTCTTCAATTAGGACCATTTTCTCGCTACTAGTGATCGAAATAGGAAACTAATCGTTCCAATACAAAACACTTAATCGAATTGTATTGTGTGTGCTACAGAAATGAAGCTTTTTTGAAGTCATTATTTGTGTGGTGCCGTCTGTGAAGAAGGGTATGGTTTTGGTGCAGGAATGAAGAAGCGCGGCCGCAAGAAAAAGATCAAAGACGTTCCGCCCAAACCTGCGGGTGCGCCGAAAGTCATCAAAGGGGACCCTCAAGAGGACAATACCGACGCGAGGAAGGACGAAATGGAAGTGGAGGACGACAATCAAGGTCCGGAAGCGGGTCAGGAACCTGCAGGACCCGATCAAAGCCTTCCCATCTCCTCGGACGTGAATCCGCCACCGGAACGCAAAGCAACGTCGTATATAAACGTAACACTCGACGATTTAAAATGTATTGAGTTGATTGTGGCGTTTTTCAGTCGACGAATACGACAAGTACAAAGCTAATACCTCGTTTAGTTGATAGCTCAGGAGGAAGTTTCGAAAGCGGCGACTTGTGTCCAGAAGAATGGAACGTGTTTGATGTGGCTCAGTTTTTGAGAGTGAACGACTGCGCAAACTACTGCGACTCTTTCAGCAAACAGGTTTGGAGGGTCCCGTGTGTAATTCGATAGTTTTTAAACGAGCGATTGCAGAAAGTGGACGGGAAGACGCTAATGAATCTCAACAAAGAAGATATTCTTGAATATACTGGCGGGAAAGTGGGACCGTCGCTAAAGATTTTCGACCTCATTCAGCAACTGAAAATTAAAGTGAACCCTTCACAAATACGCCACATGAAAGCAAATATCAAAAAGTTCTTATAGTGCCTACCATGTACATAAATAAGTCGTAAAATATTTTCTATATGCTTGGTATTTATCGTTACATTAGTATAAGTTCGTGTGAGTGTGTTTCGAAATTTTTTTATTCATTTCACAGTGTATTTTTCTATTTTTTCCTATTTTATATTTATTCGGTGATAGTGAAATTACGACTAAGCTTAAGTATGACGCGATCGATCGTTTATTTCAGATATTTAGTATCCTTTGTATGATTCGTACTTATTTTTTGTCGCTTGTGTAAAACAATAAATAAGTACCAGTAGACAAACATGAAAAGCAATGTGAAGCGACTCCTTTCAAATAAAAAATGATAACAAAACAAACGACTAGTTATTCGTCCTCCACGTCCCGATTTAGCACACTTCTGCCTGAATTAATAACCTAATGACAATTATTTCGCATAGAGCGACAGGAAAAGTGCATTAAGTGAAAAGAAACGAGTTTCGCGTATTTAGCGGGACACTAATTGCGTGCCCATAAAATATGATTTATTTGAGACACGTTGCACTTTGGACGCGTGTTCGGTGCAATTACGCTCCACCGATGACATTTTCAGCAATTAAACGTGATTATGCAAAGCGCGGTCCTCCTCCACTTTACACTGTTTACGCATAAATCGCGCTCTAACTAAATATACAAGTCCCGACCTGGCCCAAATTGGCGGGGATTAGTGAGCGGACGCACAAACTCTTGAAATCATCTTGAGATTCGTAAAAACACTAAAGCCGTCGGTTATTGATAGTGGAAGGGTTGAAATCTTATAAGATTCTCGTTCAACCCAAGCTGCTCAAATTACGAATTGAATTTTGAGCTTGGTAAACGAATTATACGACTAATTTACGTGAAGAAAGGGGCGTTTTTCTGCTATTTATAGGATTGTTGTTCGACTAGTAATATTCCTTGTTTAAAAATAGTGCGAGTAAAAAACACAAAATTTTCCTTTAGTATTTTTCCCAGTAGTGCTTAAATCGTTTTAAAGCTTATTGTTTACTGGAATTTAACGAAATAAAAACAAGTAAATATAATTTTAAAATACATTTTTCGAAGCGACTCGTTCTAAAATTAACGTTTTTGTAAGTTTTCTACTAGGTGTGTTTTTACAAGCACTTGTTTCATTTAGAATTACTTTCGTATATTTAATAACAACATTTTTAGTGCAGATTATAAAATAATTATATCTATCTAAATATGTATTAAAAAATAACGTAAGTACGTAGCTGCGCTAGCGATAGAAGGAAGCGCCACAGACATGAATGGGAAATTTTGAAATTAAGAGTGTAGAAATATTGCCACAATTAGTTTGGAGAATCAATTGGAGAGTGATTGACGAACGTTTCTTAAACAATTCATTTTCTCTATTTTTATTTAATAAAATCTATCTGCAAGCGTCGGTTTGGAACATATTAGAAGCAAAGGAGATGTTTATATACCTCTGTTTGACAATTCCTGTCAAATGACACGATTTGTCAGGATCAAAAGTCTACACAGTAAAAAAACAAAACAGAAGCCACACTACTAAAGACAAATGAGGCATATAGCTCAATTTTCCATATATTCATGGTTTTATTCATCAATTCAACCTGAAACACTAAATCGAGGATCTTTTTACCAAAAACGCACAAAAAATATTTTATTTCCAACTTGGCGAAATAAAATTATTTGGGTAATCTAAAATTGTGTAAATTTTTTTGTGGGTTTCTGTTGGAAATATCCTTGATTTAATATTTCAGGGTGAATTGATGAATATGTATGGTTTTACATGTTTGAAAAATTGGGCGATATGCTTCAATTATTTTGAGTAGTGTTGATTACGTGGCATCCTGAACTTGAATATACTTTTTGTCCGCCTATACCTAGAGATATCGTCAAGACATTTTCGCCATTAGACATGAATATTAATTTATGATCAGTCAATAAGTATTTTATTCTATTCATTCCTTATTTGGCAGAATACAGAATGATCCATTACAAGACGGGCCTCAAAAATTGTTATTTGTTGGTCGATTTAAAGGTTATTATTATAAAATAGTTATTCAATAAATCTACTATGGCGCCAAATTTCGGGAAAAAATATTTTCAAGGCCTTGTTCGATTTTTTCAATACCACAAATGAAAGAGGAATGTTAGCAATTTTTTAATCTCTAATCTGACTACGCCACTGAATTTAGATAACACGCTGCTTTCAAAAAAAAAAAACAATTTTAGAGAAGTGGCTCGCTTTCAAATGGTCACTCTGTATGTAAAGTTTAACGCATCGAAGTTTAAAATTGTAAAACAAATGCTGCGTCTACTGAGGAAACGTACGAAACGTAAATGCAAAAAGTGTTTCAGTTACTTTATGCTTCTGTATGCGTCACTTAAAAAATGATTATAGTGTAGCAGGTTGTAGTAATTTGAGGTTAAGTTTTCCTTTGACAGCCGCTTCGGATTTCGTGTTTTCATTTGGGCAAATTTTTGACCGACAATTCCTGTCAAATGCCAAAGTTTAACAAAACTACCCTATTTTTTACGCACTATATTTTGTTTTGATTTCCAGTTTTATTTCGTTTTGTTTTCGCATCAAAATTCCGAGTGAGCGATGCGCTTTCGTTATCGGATGCCACTTTTTCCCCGAAATGTTTCTTCTCAAACTGATAATGGCTGAAGTAAAGAAAGCATAATCGATTTTAGGAGCGTGCCTCGGAAGAACTTCCACTTTCACGTCTCAAATATCCGAATCGTGAAATCGACGCATTCATTTTATTTCTTCTTTAAATCCGCCCCGCTAATCTCTTTTATGACAATTTAAAGCGCTTTATGTCGTCGCTGAATGAAACGTTCGTGGAAAAAAAAGTGTCGTGCACGTTTTTTTAATGAATGGAAGGCGAAACAGCGTCGAGCCGCGTCGAAAATCGGCCCTCAATCCTTCAAAAACGTAGTAATTTTTTTTTGTTTCGTTCGAGAAAGAAATGTGCAGCGTTCGATCGCGGCGTCTGTGAAAATCGTAGATTTTTGGAGGGAAGAGAAGAAGTGTTGGCGGGAAGGACGTAGCGTAGAAACGGCGAAGTCTATACTGGATGGGCGGGGCTACGTCGCCAGCTGGCAGACGAAAATCGGCTCCCGACAGCGATTCCTCCGCGTCGTAAATAGTACCCGCATGTAACACACGATTGCGACGAAACTAACGAACTTTCCGCCAAAAATTGACTTGTGGACGCTCAGTCCCACCAAGGGGAACCCCATTTTGGGGCGATAGGTGCCGAGTTGTGACATTTGGGAGCCGCGTTTCGGCGGAGGAATATCGGCTCGGCGTCAACCGGGCCTCAGCTGTTTCCCGCCAAACGGCGCTGCCAGAAAACCGCTGTGAGGCGTAGTGTGTGTTTGTGCCGTGCTCCGCGAAAAAAAAAGTGAGCACAAGTGCGTCCCGCGAGATTATGTCCGTTTATGTGGACGAAGAGCGAGTAGCCGAGTACGAAGACGACAAGAAAGAGGTCGCGTCCAGGTAAGCGCCGCCACATGATCTTGACGTTGCCGGCTCAGCTGGCGTTCGCCATTTTGTGGATAGCGTCGATTGTGTTAGCCCATCTTTATGGGACGAGATACGATGCGATGCACGAGCGTTGTTGTTAGTTAATGCACGGGGAACATATGATCGCGGCGACGTCGCGATTTAAGGGTAATTGTGGACACGTGGGCGACGTTAATCGCCGACGGATACGATCTCGAGCGCGGGACGTTGCTGGCGTACTACATTAAACCCAGGCGGCTGGGGATTAGGGCCGGGCCACACCGGCCGGCGTCTGTCATTTGCATACAGCTGGTCCGTATCCTGTTCGATTTTTTTAGCATTTATTTTTAAATTCACACCAATTTTCGCATCGAACTACTTCCGACTGTAATGAATTGGGCGGGACTCGATACCGGCGATATATACAGAACGGCCGCTTTACACTATACCTATTTATACTATTCCGCATCGGCCTCTACTTTTACATATTTCGAGGCAACTAATAATAATATTTCGAATCCAACAATTAACTGAAGTTTATTTGCAATTTAAAGCATTTGATTCGTGGAAAAAAATATTTGCCATATTTTGGAATTTTTTTTTAATTTCGTGTACATAATTCATATTGATTTACTTATTTTTAATTTTTTTATTTATTATACTTATGTGACATTGGTTTACTTATGGTAGTAGCGAATTGGGCGGGGCTTAGGACGGACGATGGGTCAGTTTTTCGACCTCCATTTACCTGGAAACAAATTTTTGGATTTCGAGTTTATTAAGAAATAAGAAAATTTATAATTTTTCTTATTATTTTTAAACCCTTCGGTAATCGAGAATTTAATGTCAACAAACGGACAGATGTAATCAGGAGCTTACAAAAAAGGCATTCTCATGCATAATGACATGTGATATTTGACAGGTACTGTCAATCATAGAATCGCCCAAACGGGGTCTAACCCGAAGCCCGGAGATGGAATTAAAAAACAAGAAAGAGTCAACAGAAAACTTCGAATTTCCCCAACTTTAAGTTATTGTCATTTTGATTGAAGTGATTCCCCAGTCTGTTCTGGCCGCTGTATGGTATAAAAATGCAATATCTTTATGATTATTCGGGTATAGGTAATAATATTCGTCGACACATACAACAATTTTAATATTTCGAACTAAAGGGATACAAGTCGCATGCTTAATAATATACTGACCTAATCCGAAAACAAAGTTTTCTGGTTATGACCGAAAAATACCTTTACATAGGGGAATTGCCCTAAACATATTGCTAATATTTTAAATTCTAAGGCAAATAATGTAAAAAAATGATCTAAACGATCGTCTATTTATCGTAATTTTGATTGATGACGCTAAAACTAATCTATCCGTGTCGGAAACTCAATTTTCAAGTTTTTCGAGTTAGGTCAGTATACTTACCGGGTGACTGTAAATGATTGACATTTTTTGTGTTAGGTTGGCAATATTTTTTAGCTCTTCCATTGGGTACATTGATTTTCAAATTTGAAATTGTCAAATAAACGTCAAATTTAAAAATTGCTCATGTCAGAATTGTTTTCAAAATGGTTTTTACAACTGGAAGATCTTTTCGATCACTCGCTGTAACCATTTTCTCCGCTATTTGTTACTTTTCGTTCGCTATTATTCAGTAAGTTACACTTTTTGACAACAATATTCTAACCTGAAAAGTTAATAAACATAAATCACGACGACAGTTTATCTGGTACCAATTCCTCACTGTTGCCAATCACCTAAATTTAAGTCAATCATTTATAGTCACCCGGTATTATTAAGCCTGCTGTTCACAACAGAACAAATACAGGATGGACTATAAGTATCAAATAATGGTTGTATAATAACTTTTTAAGTGACATGAAAGTTATGAAAACTTGTTTGGTTTATTATCATGCATTATGTGATCTTTTTAGATTAGTCTTTTTTGTTATAGTACCTTATAATTTTTTTATCATTTTGCAATTTTATCATTAGAAAAAAATATAGGCGAATAAATTATTTAGTAATAAAAAGTAATTATAATTTTTGGTAAAGAATGCCATGGGTGCGAATACATCAAACAAGTATAATTTTTTTACCATTTTGAAACAGTAGTTTTCTCTCCATTTTGAAGTGCAATTTTACCATTATAGAAAAAAAAATAAAAGCGAAATAAATATTTTGTATTAAAAAGTAATTGTAGTTTTGGTATGGAAAGTCATGGGTGCGAATACACCTAACAAGTTTTGTCTTAAATATTTTTTCCTAACTTTTCAAATTAAAAAATTTGTTTTATATGTTCCAGCCTGTATATTATTTTTGTACAGATTCAAATCCTGTAGGAGTTTTAATTAGTTAAGTACACCGATTCTCACTTTGATTTACTTACGTCAGTAATGAATAAGGCAGAACTGATGATACAGCGTGGCCACTCTATACATATACGTAGTGCGTTAAAAAAAATAAAGGGCGGGAAGCTATGAAATTACATTTTTTTCTTATTTTACAGTATAGAGCTTTTACAAATTAGGACAAATACAGGAATTGTCAATTAAATTTTTTTTCAAACGGCGCAAAGGATCACATGAAATGTATTGTATGCGAAACTAGAGGGCTTTTTCTACACTGTAATTAATTTTAAACTGTATGTCAATTTGATACAAAGTACTATTTTCACAATTGTACTAGTTTTTTGATATATCAAGATTTAAAAAGAATAAATCGTAAGCTTGTTGGCAATAAAAAAATTAATCGTTTCGCAATATTTAGAACCTATGCAAATTTTTATAAGAATGAAGTTTTCGTTTAGCTTTATTGCCGTCTAATGCAGGTTGATCTACGAAAGACGTCTGTTCATTCGGAAAAACATGAGACGTGTTCATTTCTTTTCATCGGGGGAAATGTGACTCTTGCTTCTGCACCCAATTTGGCCCCGTTAAAACATTTGATATGATTCATTCACGAATCATCTCTTTTAATAAATTTTGTCACGGCAACGTCGTCGTTCCCGTTCCCTTATCGTCCCGTTAATTTATCTTCAAGATAAAGACAGTAATTACAAAACAGGAAATTTACATCAGTTTCCAGATTATGTAAGCGTTTTCGCCGTCTCACGTCGCCTGCCTAACATAGAAGTCATTTTCTTTTTTCGGGCAACCGACCGAATTGAGCTTCCGTAATTATTTATAAAAACGTATAATTCCGACCGAATATTACGTTTTGAATAAGTAATTAGCTTGGTTTTCGGGAAAAGTTGCGTTCCGCCCGCATAATGTTATATCTTGTACGTCGAAACAGCACTGTCATTGTACAGCCATGGACAGTCAAGAATAACACTTTAGTCGGCGGGTGTCATGCAAATATCGACTCTATGAGATATTGTCATTGAGTCGGTATTTGCATCACACCCGCCGGCTAAAGTGTTATTCTTGACTGTCCACGGTTGTACTAATTGTTGCGCGGTCGAACACGCCGACGTGGTCCAATCGAAATTGCGCGATTTCGACACGTGACGGGTCATGTGAGTGCGTAAATGCGTCATTATTGGTCAGGCTTTATGATATCGTAATTTGACGTCGTTATGTGGTTCACCTGACTCGTGGGCCTCCCCCTTTCCCATTAATTATACAAACATGGCATTGTCGATGTTTATACATAAAGCAAACGACTCCGAAATTCGGAACACGGCTCCCTTAATTAATTTAATACGGAATCACCGTATTTCGGAGACGAGAATAAATGCGACTTTTTGCGAAAAGCGGGTCCAGGTTCATTACCCGACGCTTTAAAAACAAACATTGCTAATTTCATCAATTATTCGAGGACGCATCTTGAAAGGATGCCAAAATGTGGTTTATTTTTTATGATGGGTTGGCTGTCGTGGTGAACGCCTTTTGACGTAATGAGATCACAGCAGATTTGCGAATTCGCTTCCTTTTTGACACGAACGATTCAATATGGCGCCTACGTATGACTGGGCGAACCGGTTGTCCACCTCCACGTTGGCGGAGGATTTTATTTATAGTCGGGCGGCAACGACATATGATGCAAATTTTGCTAGAAAATTTGTTGTGGGTCGGTTCGTTTTCGGGCTGCAACTCGAAACTTGTTGGAAGGGTCGGGCAAGGCCGGGAATCTTTTGTCGCATGCGATAAATCTTTTCTACCTGGTCCGGTTTTTGTATTATGTGAAAGTTTTACGTTGCATTATGTGGAGCACCAGGTGAAGAGAGGAAAGATTCTTTCGGCGTATGTGTGTTTCTGTTCCCAATCAAGTAAGGTGGAAAAGGGGAGATGCGTTGCGAAGACCAGGTGCGCGTTTATCGCACCAAGGAAACGGAAGACGGTTTTCTAAAAAGGGAGTGAACAATGGACGGCCATTATGCAATCTTCGGTAAACAGCCGCCGATAGAAAACGGCGACGCGTAATCAATTAGTGTTTTTGCACCTAGAGTTGGATCGATGGTTTGAGGTTTTGTGGCGGTGATGTCGCCATTATTTCGTCCGAAAACAATGAGCGGAGTTGTTGTTTGTCGGAAACTTTTTTTCCTATCTGGCGATGCGGTGTTTATAAATACTCCCAATATTCATTCTAACCGGCAATCTGTCTCGACTCGACCTCCGGAGAGTCATTATGCAACCGTGGCTTTTTTCTTCTTACTTTTTCGGTGCGTCTATGATTGACGGCCAAATTACGGGCACGGTGCTAACGGGGTCAGGGAGTTATCGCCCACCTTCGACCTATTTCCCATCCGAAAATGACCGCGTGCCAGAATAGGGGCGGATGGAACCACGTCCTCAGATGAGAGGTTTTATGGAGAAAATCGATCAGGAACTGCCATTCACCAGAATTCTATTGAAATTGAATTACATAAATATTTTGAAGAGCATTAGAGCAATTGATGCCACGCGTGCAATTCTAATTTTGTGGAACAAAACATTCAATGCACGTGGAAAACGATATCGCATTGTAAAAGTAATGGGTTCTGCTCAAACACAATCGAGACCATTAAGAGTTTGGTTTTTTGATGGGTCTTGCCTACCTAATATCTGTGCACTTATGGTTTAATAATAATAATAATAATAAATAGTTTTTATTGCAGTGAAAAATATTTACAACAACATGGCGAAGTTTAGCCTCTGGCTATTCTTACTCTTAAACACACAAAACAAAAATTAAAAATTATATAAATTAAAAACTACTTAGATTTGTGTTCCTCAAGCAGAGAGAAACGTATGATTTAGAGAACATCCTAGCCTCAGTATTTTTGTCAGCTATTAAATAGGGAGATACCGTTGTATGTATGATCTCTAAAACATGGTAGTAGAGTGCATAGGAATCAAAAATAGGTTATTAAAACGCGTGTTAACAACGCGAATACTCTTGCTGGGTACAAAACGGTGCTTATAGTCTAAGATCCTAATTAGAAACGACCTTCACCTATCTGTTTAATGGATGAAAAGTATTTTATATCAAATTTAGTATGTTAAAAATATATTGCGAGTGGATTGGCTAAAAAATTCCTGGCCAAACTATGATTAATTGAAATTTTTTTATTAAACATTGCACTCGTGATTTTAACGAATAAATTTAATACCAACGGAAAGTATGAAGCCTATAAAATATAAAAACGTTGGGTTGTCAATTTTTTTCCTGGTGTGACTACTGGGTTGGCAGGTATAAACAAACTATGCTGATACTACTTATTTTCACCCATTTGTTTAATAAATAAATCTTATATCAAAATAAGCGCTATTTTATTTCGAACACGATGATATAGGGTTGTCTGCAAAAAATATGGCTTGAATGCCGGTTGTCGCGTTCTGAACGTGCGATAGAAGAGGACGATTTAGCATTGAAGTTGGGATCCACATTATGTCTACCTGCTTTCCATGCATACACAGGTTGTGATTACACGTCAGCATTTTACAATAAAGGAAAAATTAGAGCATTTAAAATATTTTCCAAGAATGAAAAGTACCAAACAATTTTTGCATCATCAACTGATGAAGCTGATATTTTCATTGACGAAAAAATTGATACTGTTCAAGAGTTTACAGCAAAAATGTACGGCGTGAATCACTGCACCAGAGTTAATGATGCAAGGGATCGAATTATGCTGCGAAACAAGACGAAAAGTTTTGACTAGAACACTATACCACCACGCTGGATATCCCTTCAACAAAAAATTGTAAGAACATTTTTTGTCCATTCTATGGGGCTTAATGCAACAGACTCTAAATGTATAAACTAAAGCCTGAAAACTGCGGTTGGCATTTAGATGATTATTTAAAACCAACAGGATTTATTGAGGACCAAACGCTTTTGAAAATACAAGACATTGTCGAAATGACGGAAAATGATACAAATTCCTTTATCGAATTTGAGGATCAACATTTTACTTCCGATGAATCAGATACGGAATAATAATGAATTGGAACTTTTTTCATTAATATAATTTTTGTATTGTATCCAGTGAAACCTGGATAAGTGGGCCCTGGATATGTGAGAAACCTCTGTTATTGATAATTCCAATGAGGTCCCAACACTTTTGCATTGAAATAACTCTGTTTCTGGGAATTTTCAAACCTTTGTAACTAAGACTTGATTCCTTAGATTTTTTCGGTATTTACCTCTTTAATTAGGAGTTTTTAGCTCAATAGCCTATACAAGTGAGACAATTTATCCGTTATGACACGTTTGTTTACAAAAAAAACTCTAATCCCTTCCATACTTGCTTTGTTTGCTAGTACAGCCATGGACAGTCAAGAATTACACCCGTGTTATGCAAATACCGACTCTATGAGATATTGTCATTGAGTCGGTATTTGCATCACACCTGCCGGCTAAAGTGTTATTCTTGACTGTCTACGGTTGTACTATTTAAGAGTTCGTACGATAAACGAGTGAATAAAAGTGCATAAAATGCCGAAACGAAAGTGTAATGTTTAACAGCCATGTAACTAACACTAATGCAAAGCAATATACTTGTATGACATATAAAATACGCATTTCTTTTTTTTAATTAACTTCCACCTATTTATATGAACATTTCCAACTATTTACATGAAAAATGGTACATTTCGACCTCACATAGTGAGACCCTCTATAAATAAGACAACTGTCATGTTAACCTGCCTATTTGGAAAACTGGGTAAATGAGAAGCCTCTATAAGTGATAAAAAAATATAGGTCCCTTCAGATCCCAGTTATACAGGTTTCACTGTATATTGTAATAAAAAAATTTTAGCACGTGTTTTCAATTTCGATATTTTAGGTTATTAACTACGTACTCCAAAATAATGCTCAGTATTTACTAGTGAGTTGCTATTGCATGAACAAATAGCATGTTTCATCTGGCACGGGATACTTAGCTCGGACCTCTTTGCGCAAGTTTCCATTCGCATCAATATTTCACTTTTCAGTACTCGACAACCGACATTCAGACCAGATTTTTTGCAGACAACCCTATATCATCGTGTTCGCAATGAAATAGCGCTTATTTTAATATCAGATTTTTTTATTAAACAAATGGGTGAAAATAACTAATATTAAGATACGTGTTTATAGTTACGCCAGGAAAAAAATTGACAACCCAACGTTTGTAGATTCATACTTTCGATTGGTATTACGAGTGCAATGTTTAATAAAAAGTCATTATTCAATTTTTAATTAATTATAGTTTGGCCAGGAATTTTTTAGCCAACCCACGCGATATATTTTTTACCATACTAAATTTGATATAAAATATTTTTCATCCATGAAACAGATGGGTGAAGGTCGTTTCTAGTTCGGATCCTCTACCATTAGATTCATTTCTAATCACACCACAGTCCCGATCGAGGCGATTTTGGCGCCGGAACCTCCATGAAAGGAACGGAGACACATGTGTCAATGATGAGTAAGCAGTGGGGAACGCCACACTTCGGTGCCAGGAATTCAATTCAAGCCCCGCGTTTAGCAGTGCGGCCTGTAGAAAGGCAGATGTTTGGAATTCCGCGTCGGCTATTAAGTGCATATTAATAAAGCGCCTCCTAAGGCCAAATCCTTGGCTTGGTCGTAATTGCAGCGAGACGTGTAAAAATAGCGAACGTCGTTGCATTCCGCGCCCCTGCAACACACAAAAAGAGAAACAAACGTATATACGACGTTGTATTAGCGGCGAGCGTTGTGTGCCGTAATGGGTTCTGCAAGGCCGTCGAAGGTGATTTCCACCGGGCCGCGCGCACTACTACGTATATACAATCATTTATTTATTTTTAAACGCGCGTACTTGGAAAGAATTCCTATGATTCATCCGGCGATCCACTCATCCGTCCATCCATATTTATTGACGTGCGCTTATGCAACAAGGTTCGATTTTGCTCCATGACCTGACAAACTGGAAGCGGGACCGATCGATACCGGCGCGTACTACTACGCAGCAATAACGAACGAACCAGACACAATGGGCATGTCCTAGTTAGAAGGGAACCGGTGGGCGGCGGAAGAGGGTCACGACGCCACGGGGACGGACCGACGACGCCCGCAACAGGGCAGCCCATTTCTGCAGGGAACGATGATGGTCGCTCCCGACCGATATAAATCTTCTCGGTTCTCGGACCTTGGGCTAATTTTGGACGCGACGCGTCGGCGGAAAGACGCCCGGCGCTAGATTTCCGATATATCGACCGGCGTCGATGAAATGAATCCGTGACCTCACACTAGAGCCGTGTTCAAGCATTCATCGCACGACATGACTGCGTCCCCAACTAATAATTTCAGGTGGTGAAAGGTGGCGGTTTCGGTATCCTCCCCTCACTAGAAATACACGAGTAATACACGACAACCGCAAGAAACTTTATTCAATATTAATGCTGTCATTCAATTTTATTGGAGTTGTCATCTGAGCGCTTCACACAATGAGAGGTTTTTACAGGACAATTTATCAAGCGTCGTTCGAGGGTTTTAACGATCCGAGGGTTGCATGACACACTTTTCACCAAACAACAATTTATAAACCATACACATAAAAGAACTAAAGGGTATTCATAATTTTTAAGACAAAAATACAAGGCAAAAATTATTGATTTATGTACCTACCGGTGTCCCTGAGGTGTGTGGGAGTACAATTACTCCAAATGCAGTTCAATCGAGACATTTATATAAATAAAACATATCGTCATAATTTAATTATTTTCGGTCATATACAGGCTGTTTTGTTCTACTATTAGTAATAGATCAAACTTCCCATCTATACTACAGTGTGGAACAAAATTATTTTCATCTAGTTACCTTTGCATTATCCTTGTAAAAATACGAAGTGCCGCTCTACAAAAAAAGGAGGGCGGTATCCTAACCTCAAAATATACATTAAAATTTCAATACTACGCGTCCAGATCGAAAATACGCCTGTGTTCTCGTGCACGGTATTTATTTTTAACCTTTGTTAATTCAATTCGCTTCAATAAATTGTAATTTTATTGAAAAATTTACAGGTGAAAGATTTCAAAGGTAACTAGATGAAAATCATTTTGTTCCACACTGTATAACAGTTTGATAGAACAATGAATGCTGAGCTAAATTATATAAGATACTGTAGGTCTGTTGTGAGTGGTTCTTAATTTATTGTTAATTTTAAGGTCCAAATACGACAAAATTTAAAAATTCTCATGTGTTTTAATAAAATTACCTAAATACTATTGTAATAATAAATTTTTAAAAAGACGATTCACAATTTACAGTACCTAAAATAAAAGGGAATGCACACTGATAGGCAGGGTGAGTAATTTTACAAAATCTATGAAAACTTTTTCCTTAATCATCGAATAGCATTTTTCATAAAATTCCGGCCACATAAAGCTTGTATAGAAAACTGTTAGCGGTTTCAGGAATTTTTGTAAAATCCAAAATTTCTTCTCAAGATTGCATTAGAATTGATTCTCTGTTACCATCATCCCATAATCTACTTTCTTATCTGTGTTAGAAACGTCTCTGCAAATTTTTAAATATGTGCTCATTTAAAAAAAAATATTGCTCATAAATCGAAAATTATTCATAACAGACCAATAGTATCTTATGCTATTCATATCAGCATTTATTGTTCTTTCAAACTGATATTATAATACAGAATGTCCCATTTAAAAAATGACCTAAGTTTGATCATTTACTCAAGAAATTAATGCTCCACTAAAAAATTTCTTGATAAATCGCAAACAATGCATAAAGTATCTAATTTAGATTGTAAATCCTGAACGTACTTAAGAAAATTAATGACTACTTGAAAAATAACAAAAAAGTTTCAAAAAAATAGGAAATAATGATATTGTTGTGTTATAAAACAATTGAAAAAAGGATTAATATCGAGTATTTCCTTCTTGATTTTGTATGATTATACTTATTAAAGGAGTGATACCGAGTTGGGAAAAACAAACTTGACAAATAGACATTATACACAGACATTTAACAAAAGAAACCAAGTTGAAAATAATATTTGTTAAAATACCGAAACATTATGATTTTTTCAGGTGGTGCGTTAATTTCTTGGACGAGTGGAGTAGAACATCTGTATTTGGCTGAAAATAATTTTAAAGTGTGACATGTTGTTATCTATCGATTAAAAAAACCGTATTGTGATATCTGTTTAAATAAAGGAGTAAATGTTCACACATCTGGGACACCCGGTATACTCGTACATATACTCGTATGTAAGTGAAAAAGAGAATGATTTTTATTGTGGGTGGCGAAACGACGAGTACAAGTCAAAATTTTGCGAAAATGAATAAAATTCATTTTTGAATTTATTTTATGAGTCCACATCGACTCCGTATAATTGTAAATTGATTTAAAATAATATATTAGTCGAATTCATAATTTAAGCCAAGTTATTATTTTATTGGAAAATTTTTATAATTAAAAAAATTAAGCTGTGTACTTTATGATAAAAAAACACCCATGATATCTTAATTATTTCTCAAAACGATAGTGTCACAACTTAAAAACGCATTTTTTCGGTTCGCATTCACCATAGATTTAATTCCGAAATACAAATAAAGTTTTATTATTATGGTGCAACGTGATATTGACAAAAACATAATGAAATAAAAATAAAAGCAGGATTAGTTAGGGAACAGAAAAAACGGGATATTGTGTATTTTGCGGAAACATAATCGGTCAGAAGCAAAACTTGGCACACGCGTTCAAAGCAATGAAACTTTTAGAAAAAATATATCGTTTCTGTGTACGTAAAGCGGGAATTTCGGATCGAGTGCCAAGATTTCCGCAAGTTATAAAACGAGTTTAGCTGCAATTCTGTGTTGTAATATTGGAAACGAGTCAGGGTTTCCAATTTTTAGACAATAAAAATAGTCGTCGGGCCGAGTCGTAGCAGGAATTGGTTATGGAAGGATGTAGTTATCTGGCGGAATTGATCCAAGACGAGCTTTAGGTGGTGGTGTGACTCAACGGGTCACAGGATATATCATATTATGGTCCAGTTCTGAATATCATCTCCTCAAAGATGACGCGCAACAATGGCGCGTCCGGTTTGAATTCGATTCCTGTACATTGTGTATAGTTTGCAGCATTTCCATTCAGGCGACTTCGGTTGTCACCATTTATTACAATATACAGTAGTTTGTGGCGCGATTAATGCATTTTGTAATCCTGCGCGACTCCCTTTGATCGATCCTTCCGAGTTCGAAGCAGGACAAACGATCAAGATGACGTTTTAGTTTCCAAACACCTGTTTTAACCTTGTCCGCGATAGCGTCACAATCCGAATAATAATGTACGTACCTACTAGTATATTGGACCAGCGATGGGGTCATTTTAATATTAAAGAAGCGGGCGGCGTGTTCCACTTCGGTTCCGCTGAATTGTGCATGAGAGAATCCGGGCATCTGGCGCCAAGATTTCCGATATAGATATTATTATGTTATCGGATGCGAACGAACGATAAGCGGGAGGCGATCCGGTGCGCTGATTTGCGATTGTTATTGTTGCAGTCGAATAAACAAAGGCGGTGAACCCCCGACGGCTACGATGGAGGCGGAGAAGAGGATCCGAAGGGAGATCGCCAACAGCAACGAAAGGCGGAGGATGCAGAGCATAAACAACGGTTTCCAATCGCTGAGGTCGTTGCTACCGCACCACGAGGGAGAGAAACTGAGCAAGGTAGGTGCCCCCGGACCATTCCGGCTTAGGTTAGGCACCATCAGCTGTTTTGAGAGTGTAAAAATAGGAGAGAGATCATATGATCGCGCGAGTCTGTCGTTCACGGTCGTCATTGCTGCCGCCGCTGTCTAGACGCCGGTTATTTTCGTCGTTCTATTAAATAATCCGCACACATGGTCGAAGTACCTAATCGATCGAAAAGGGGGCTAGCGACGCCGATAAGAAAGAAACGAACCGGACCAAACGCCAAGGTCGGTCGGACGGGTTTAAAGAGCCGAACCGCAAAGCACGCCACCAGCTGATTGCTGATCCGCTTCACGGATGTTGCTCATCGCACATTGTGCTTTAAATGTCCCGCTCGTTTAAATCCCGGCGTCGGGGCTGCAAAGATCCCGAAAAGGGGATTATTCGATTCGGATCCGATGTCGGTTCGGTTGTTTATGCGCGACCGAATCCGATAATGCGACCGGTACGAGTCTGCGGTAGGTGCGTACGACGTACATTACGGTAGGTCGAGAATGAATGAACTCCATTTGGGTTAAACGTAGACGACGACGACGACGGCGGCCACAGTTTCCACGAGGCTCTCGTGATGGTGATAGCTTGTAGAAAGCTGGAGATACATAAATGGTATCGGGGCGCGGATGCAGTATGTTGCAATGACTCACTTGGAGCGTAGACAGCCTTCACCACAGGCGGCCTCCTCTCCACGTCCAGACATCGCCTTGTTTAGGTCGAACGCCTACCACGTTCACTCTCAGCTGTTGCTGCTGTTACACATGCGCCTTCTCTTACAAAAATCCAAGTCAACAAAGACGCCATTCAACAATCCATCGGGGTCCAAGTTTACATATCCGTACGATAAGATAGCACGACAAACGATGTTGTTGTTGAGTTGGAAGAAGAAAAATCCCCGCGTCCGTCCTCCTCCGTACGTAGATTGTTTCCCGCCAAAACCGTCCGGCAAGGTTGTTGCGGTTTTTTGCGTCTGTGTGCGTAACCTTCGACGGCGTTGCTGCGCCTTTGTCGCCCGTTTGTTGTCGTCTCTCGACCAGTTTTAGGAATTCCGAAGCGGCTCTCCGTAGAATTAATTCAATTCGGCTGAGTTTCTCAGGTGAGTGGGTTATGAAGAGGATTCTCATTAGGCGAGAGAGAGCGGCGGCCGTCTCGCTCGGTTGTCGGGCCCGGCGAAGCGAGACCTTCACGGTCTGGCCGTTCTTGGGCCGCCGGTGTAATCTTGCTTGTTGCTCGCCTTCGTTTGTCTTTCGCATGCACCGCGTCGAGGCATCAAGGTTTCGGTGTCGGGTTCGTCAGCCTCGTCGGAATATGAGAAATCGGGGCCGAAATTGGGACGGTGCGGAGTTGGTGCGCTCGCTCATTCATGAGCCGATGAATGGAAGCATGGATATTTTAATGCGAACCGCTCCGATTAGTTGTCATTAACTTGCTAGGCGGGAAAAAATGTGCAGTTTTATGGCAAATTACTACGGGGAAGTGTGCGCGCTCACCTTGCGCAATGCAGCTCCCTATTCACTGACTGACTGACGACGAGGACGACTGACTGTACGATGCATTTATGTATGCAGTAGTACGCTGCATTTTACGCTACACCCGACAGAGACGGGCCGATAGTGGTTGCCGGCGAATTCTGCGCCGTCAGGAGTGTGACGTCACGTCTAGCTTGAACTCCCGCCAAAATTATTGGGGTTATCCATGGAGGTGAGATCTAAAGACGATTTAAAAAATATCACACAAGGATCGTCGTTGGGGTTGCATGATTAATGACGGATTTTTTGATGTAGGATATTTGACGTTAGGGGTCTTGGTTTGTATTCTATAACTTTATTCCGTACCTCAAGTGGTATAAGCAACACATCCAAGTATGGGAATTTCCAAGACAAAATGTGACGTAAGCGAATGCTGTGCGATAATTTCTGTAGTTTCGGGTGTGGCCGCACAGGCTCCCCGATGTCTGATATTCCCGCCACGTTCCGTTGCTATGGCTGCGCCACCCTCGCCGCCGGTGGTGATATATGGCGAGAGTACGTGGATGGATGTTGGATAATCCACGTAATAATACTCTGGAAGGTTCCCCGCAAGGTCCCTAGAAATTTGCTTCCCGGGCGCTCTTAGACGCGGTCGGTCATCAAGGATCGACCACGGGATGAATCCTCCTGACCCAGACGTTTTGCAGCGGTGCGAAATTGCACGGGCGATGTTTTAGCCGTGTGACCTTTAACGCCACCCCGTCCCGATCGATACAGGCAGTCGGGGCGGCGTCCAAGGCCGATCGTAGTTTGCGTCGCCACAATTCCGGCTTCACCCACTCCCCCCGTTCAAGGGCACCCAGCGTCGGGATGGTCGGTCTACCCTCTTTCGCCCCCGATGCGTCATCGCACCCACTTTAGACTTTTTAAAGTTTTGTTGGGATTAATCGTGTAAGAAATGATGCACGGGAAAATGAGCTTGCATCCGGTGACCGAGTGCACTTCGACCTTTTCCTGTCCCGGAATGACCAAGTGCTTGTTCCAGGGCGGCCCGGGAATTTTGCAACACCTGTCTGAGCCCGAGCGTCATATGCATATCGCACATTTTCTACAAAAGTAAAAATGTTTTACTAGAGTTAATCAGCAGTGCGCATTATTTAAACAAGACCAAAAATATTAGGTGTATCGCGGTTTATGCAACCTCTTTCTTTGTCACTGTCAAGTTACAACTAAGATTATTCTGGCTGTCCCGTTTTTCAACGCTCACTATTGGGATCTCGGATTTGGTGAGAGATACAAAGTCGGTTAGATTACGGAAAAGTTGCGCTATTTTATGGCTATTTCAAATAATGTCAAGAAATCCAGGGTGGGTATCGTTGGTCGTTTTCAAATATCCCTGAAAAACTGAAAAATGTCCAATTCAAAAATTCTAAATCACTTCTTTATTTATATTATCTTTAGCTATCAATGTGAAAATCGGTATCTTCATAAATTTGAAGTTTGAATTATTTTTACCTGTGCCTACTAGTTTTTCAGATATGATAGGTGAATTTATTTTTGCTTATGGATAATATATTATTTATTTACTCAAAATTTTTTTTTTCTCGGAGAAATACTTGTAGCATTTTTGTTAAAAATAACCTAAAAAAAAGAAGAATAAAAACTGTTTCTGGGAAAAAATCGAGCTACCAAAACGACCAAAGTAATCCTGGATATTTTGACATTACTTGAAATAGCTAGTGTCCGCGATAATATTTCGAGTGTCCGACCGAAACTAGTTTTTACGGCCGAAACCGAATTTCGGCTTCAGTCTCAAACCGAAATTTCATGTTACATTATTATAATAAGTTTTTATTGTTATTTTTTAACCAATCACATATTAATCATTCAGCCTCTGATATGATAAGTAATCATTAACTTATTATGTCATATTATTATCCCCCTTATTTCAAAAAGCACAAATAAATATACTTTTTTTGTAATATTACGAAATAAAATAAAAGATACAAAACAAAATTAATGCTTTTAAAGTAAAAAGAAGTTACCTAGTAAATATGTGTAGGTAGGTACACAAAAAAACACTCTTTCATCTTAACAACAAAATTATTTTTCTAAACTTTAGTCATTTTGTAAGGTAATGTTGTTAACGATCTACAATAAAATTCAGATTAATAAGAACCTACCTACCACATACAACACCTAAATAAATATTTTTGATAATGATTTTCGATCGAATGTATCAAAATAAAATAAAAAAATTCGAAACCTTCCTAATGTAGTTTCTGTTTCGGTCGTATGACAGCCGAAACCAGTTTTTTTGCCGAAACCGAAAGTTCAGTCGGACACTACTTTATTTACTTTTTTAATATTTTAGCTTATCATATCACATTATCCTGATTTCAAAAAGCACAAATAAATATACTTTTTTTAATATTATGAAATAAAATAAAAGCTACAATTACTTTTATACTTTTTAGTAAAAATAATTTACCTAATAAATATGTTTAGGTAGGTACACAAAACAAAACTGGCCAGAAACTGCCTTTTGCAAGTGCGAGCAGGGTTTGAGGAGGCAAGCAAAAGACAGTTTCTGGTCGTGTGATAAAAAAAACTTTTTCGGCCGCCAAAAGAATTTAATTGAAATACAATACATTAATTGTTAAAATAATTTCGGTTAGGGGATTTATTTTCCCCCTGTTGGCGGTACCTATTTCACGGTATAATGAGATAAAATAATTTTTTTGACATTTGTAAGTTTTGAGTAATTTGAGTGCACAATTCTACTGATAAATAAGTAAAAATGCATAAAGGCACACCAACACATATTCAAAAAGTAGCAGAAAATGCAATTCGGAATTTATTATCCCAAAAGTCAGCGCCGCCAACTTAAAAGCTCTCATTGAAAATCCCTGCTTTCAATTTTCTTGCCTAGGCAGGCAATTAATTGTAAGTAACTAATTTGAGACGGGGGCCGAAAAAATTATTTCTCGTAAAATTTGGTCATCTTGTTAACGATGACAACTAAACAAATATTTTTGATGCAAATAATCCTTCAATCAAATGTATCAAAATAAAAAGAGTTTCGCAAAACTTCCCGAATGACAGCCGAAACCGAAACTAAGCCGAAACCATAATAAATATATTATCCATAAGAAAAAATAAATTTACCTATCATAAATAATTCAAATTTATGAAGATATCGATTTTCACATTGATAGCTAAAGATAATATAAATAAAGAAGTGATTTAGAATTTTTGAATAGGACATTTTTCAATTTTTCAGGGATATTTCAAAACGACCAAAGATTTGATTTGATTTGACCTTGGATTTTTTGACATTATTTGAAATAGTCATAAAAGAGCGCAATTTTTCTGTAATTTTTTAACCAATCACATATTAATCATTCAGCCTCTGATATTTTAACTAATCATTAAGTTAACATATCATATTATTACCCCCCGTATTTCAAAAAGCACAAATAAATATACTTTTTTTTAATATTACGAAATAAAATATAAGCTACAAAACAGAATTAATGCTTTTAAAGTAAAAAGAAGTTACCTAGTAAATATATGTAGGTAGGTACATAAAAAAACACTCTTTCATCTTAAAAACAAAATTATGTTTTCTAAACTTTGGTCATTTTGTAAGGTACTTTTGGTAACAAACTACAATAAAATTCAGATTAATAAGAACCTACCTACCACATACAACAACTAAATAAATATTTTTGTTATGTATCAAAATAAAAAAAATTGCAAAACCTTCCGAATGTAGTTTCTGTTTCGACCGATTGACAGCCGAAGCCGAAACTAAGCCGAAACCAGCTTTTTTGCCGAAACTGAAACCGAAAGTTCGGTCGGACACTAGCTATTTAAAGTAATGTCAAAATATCCAGGATATCTTTGGTCGTTTTGGTAGTTCGATTTTTTCCCAGAAACAGTTTTTTTTCTTTTTTTTAGGTTATTTTAACAAAAATGCTACAAGTGCTTTATTTCTCCGAGAAAAAAAATGAGTTTTTTCTGAGTATATAAATAATACCGGGTGACTGTAAATGATTGACATTTTTTGTGTTAAGTTGACAATATTTTTTTAACTCTTCCATTGGGTACACTGATTTTCAAATTTGAAATTATCAAATAAACGTCAAATTTAAAAATTGCCCACATCAGAATTGTTTTCAAATTGGTTTTTACAATTGGAAGATCTTTTCGATCACTCGCTGTAACCATTTTCTCCGTTATTTGTCACTTTTCGTTCGCCATTATTCGGTAAGTTACACTTTTTGACAACAATATTCTAACTTGAAAAGTTAATAGACATAAATCACGACGACAGTTAATCTGGTACCAATTCCTCACTGTTGCCAATTACCTAAATTGAAGTCAATCAAAAAATAAATTCACCTATCATATCTGAAAAACTAAGTAGGCACAGGAAAAAATAATTCAAACTTTCAACTTATGAAGATACCGATTTTCACATTGATAGGTGTTACAATAAAGAAGTGATTTAGAATTTTTGAATTGGACATTTTTCAGTTTTTCAGGGATATTTCAAAACGACCAATGATACCCACCTTGACATTATTTGAAATAGCCATAAAATAGCGCAACTTTTCTGTTGTAATTTAACCGACTTTGTATCTTTCACCGTTTCCGAGATCCCAATATGAGCGTTGAAAAACGGGCCCCCTGTGTACCGGTTCAATCCGACACATTTTACCTTGCAGGGAAAATTACACTTGAGCTATGTAGCTCCAATTAGTGCAGATATATTTTTGAAACTTTTGAAACAAAGCACTTTTTACTGTATTTCTAGCCAGTTAACTATAAATGACCCTTTATCGAGTTGTGTCACTTCTGTATTACATGTGCTACCTTTATAGGATTTTCGTAAACGTAAAGTTTGCTTTGATTTGTCGATTAGCGTGGTCATGCAAATGCGTCAGTTTCATTCATGAGTGGTGTGTGAAACCTTAGAATCGCGTTTTGCAGAAGTAGATGAGGCTTCCAGAGTCAGACGGATTGGGATGTCTGGAGAGAAGTGGATCGTCTGCGCGTCGCTTTTCGACGATAAAGACGGTCGTAGCGTCGAAAACGATCGATAGCGGCTCCTTTCCGACATGACCAGCCCTGAACCCGCTGCTTTCGGTCCTTCTCGTAAATACCGCCTTGTTCCACTTCTTCCGGGTGGCTCGCACCCCCAGAGAGCGATCCTACACCGGATATCTCGACTCGACGAAAGGCGCTGCCGAGACGAAGAAGACGCTGCTGCATTCTTGATTCTTGTCGGGATCTGTTCACGTTTGCTCCGGCCAAGGTTACGATATCTCATGCGTCCGCCAGTTGCTACGGCAACGGTTGCATTCCTGACATGTCTCGCGGTCGCCGCTGCTTGCTTTGCTTTGCTCGATGTTCGTCCCGCCCGCAGGAAATCTCTTTGATGTGCTAATGGTCGGAGCGAAATTGGCCAATTTACACCAAGTCGATTGTTTGGACAGGGGTGGCGACGTCCGTTCGGATTTCTCCGCGGTAAATCTCGTTCCGTGCCGGAATTCCTCCGGAGGAATTTTCAGGTGTTCCGTTTCGTAGTACTGTACAAAGTCTTAGCAGTCGGTCACACGTTGCACGCCGGTTACGTCACGCATTCCATCGCCCATTGGAAAGGCGAAACGCAGCAGCAGCGAATTCCAAGATTCCAACAACGCTCTTCACTAATGATGGGAATAATCGATACATTTGAACAATCGATTGTTTTATATCGATCATTTCAAGAATCTACTAATTAGTAATATAAAATTAGTAATTACTAATTTTAGATAGGTCCGTATATTTCCTCGAAAGTCGACCGTATGATCCGATACTAATAGCGCGACACTAAATTTTGGATAAAGTACAGTGTGGAACAAAATGATTTTCATCTAGTTACCTTTGGAATCTTTTCACAAGTAAATTTTCCCAGACCGCTCTACTATTTTTAAAATTTATAATACTGTCAGTTCGAATGTGTCAGATAGTTTTTAGGTTGGGTTCTTTATTGACAATTGTTTCGTATACGATCTGTAGTTCCGCTGTGTTTCTTGATTACATGCTCAATATCGTGCTCACAGGTTCGATTCGTATTCTTACACCATACTTTGGTTACTTGTTGATCCCACTACTGATTTGGTTAGTAGTCGTTCCAGTTACTATTTTCGTTAGTAGTCGAGCCAATTACTAATTTGGTTAGTAGTCGAGCCAACTACTAATTTGGTTAGTAGTCGAGCCAACTACTAATTTGGTTAGTAGTCGAGCCAACTACTAATTTGGTTAGTAGTCGATCCAGTTACTGTTTTTATTAGTAATTGATTTAGTTCCTACTTTCGTTAGTAGTGGCGCCACTACTAATGTGGTTAGTAGTTTCACTAATATGGGGCGTTTAGATTAGAGCGTGAGGTGAAGGTACACGAATAAAAGACCGGAGTGCGATCCTACATGTTGGGAGAAATATGTTGACACTTGTTTCAAATCAAATAAAATCAGTACATCGTCGCAAACGGAATGTCTGTCTTTTCCTCGATCTTTTCGGCACGGAGACTAGTCAAAGAACCAATTTTCCACCAACCTTCCATTAACAACAGATGCGGCACCTAGGTGTCGCCACAATAGCACTAAGAAATGTCACTTGCGCGCTTCACTACTAATTAGTAATTACTAATATTTTAAAAGAACTATCGATAGTATCGATCATTTTAATAATCGACTAATTTCATTATTATGTATCGATTATTCCCATCATTACTCTTCACCTGTGCGCGAAGAGTACACCATCGTCCAACTTACTCGTTCGTCGCGTTTACGACGATGTCCTTGATTCTCCAGGAGCTATTGACCTATTCATAGACACAGCTAATAGAAACCCGAGGCGTCGTTTGCTTTTTTCTCTTTTCTTTTCTACGCTTGGGTATTATTTCATCAGGTACGGCCAGGAATGCCATTCACCTGTTGGTCGCTTGTTATGCGTCCCGAATGTAGGTAGGCCGGGATTATCTAATCTAGCGTAAACATCGACCGAGCACTAATGGATCGATAAACGTTTTCGACCCTTTCATGATGATAACGTACGATTCGGGCGTATTTTATTAGCGACTAGAACGTTTGTTTACGATCGATTCTGTAACCTGAATTGCACGAGACAAACAGATATAGTGAGTGGCGTAATCGGTGCTTTAAACTCGGTCCGGTGTTTACGAACAACTGTGACACCGCTGTATTAATTAATGATGCTCTTAAAAATAAATAAATTTTATCGGTGGACACAAATCTGGCCAGACTGTGATGCATCAAATGACGCCGATCAAAAAATGTGCAGTTATACAAATTTTAACTTCACACTTTATCTGGCAGATTTGTAGTTTAGTTGCGTAAAAGCGCGGAATCTATGAATATTTATTTGCTGTTTTTATCTTGGAACGAAAATAGCTTTTAATCGATACGGATCGATGGAGTAGGAACTAACTGGATTTTCGGCGGCGGTCTTGTTTGGCGAGTGTTCGGTTTTAGTTGTTGGAGAGGTTGCGGATTAAGCGACTATTTTCGACAGGCGCTTATTTTTAGCCGGAATCATAGCGAAAGAATATAGAAGTGCGAAAGTGTAAAGAAGAAAAAGATTAAAGGGTCACAAGATCGATAAACTCTTTTCGCGAGTAAAGGCGAGAGATAGGCCGGCCCCCATTTTCTCAGATTACAATCAGCTGTTTACTGCAATTACGCGTCCGTCTCGTCTAAAAATAAACGTGCAGCAAACAAGCCGAAAAATTAAGTAAACACCAAACAGCTGATCTGCCAAAATCTCTCGGCGGGATGATATCGTGTTTGTTTGTCGTTGTAATCCGCTATCGTGCCCCGATAGACGCGTTTCGGAATGGACTTCTCGGAAGTTTGTCACGACCTGGATTTTTTTCGCGTGATGTCAGCCGTTGTTTGGAGAGGGCCCCAGAAAGGTGCTGCTGGTGCGGTGTTCACGTCGTGCGAGAAAATAGACAAGAGTGCACCCACTTTTATTTTCGTTCCATGAAGTAGCGAGCTTCCGTTGAATCCGTTCAAACAATGACAACAGAAGTCGTAATTAGAAGATAATGAACAAGATCAGTTTCAAATAATGTCAACTATTAAAACGACCAAGGCTAAGTTAAGAAAAACGCGAAGAAAA
This sequence comes from Eledona agricola, assembly GCA_964023215.1. NCBI lineage: Eukaryota > Metazoa > Arthropoda > Insecta > Coleoptera > Tenebrionidae > Eledona > Eledona agricola. The sequence continues at coordinate 11,019,059 of OZ026860.1, forward strand.
TATTAGTTTTATTTGGTGTTAACAACCTTATTTTAGGGTTGCCGTTGTTTAGTTAGGGGCGAAGCGGTCGGCTGCTCCCAATTTGCGCCAATTAGGGCATCAGGTGTCCGGATTTGATTACTTTTCGAAGGGTGATCTGTTAATTTGAGGGTCTTTAAAAAAAACTGCGTCTTCCTGTTTTGTTTCAACAGCTGCCTCTCGAACAGGAAACACCCATCGAGAACGTAAATAGAAGTGTCGTTTTTCGCCGATAAGTCGTTATAGTCTAAGATCCGAATTAGAAACGACCTTCACCCATCTGTTTAACGGATGAAAAGTATTTTATATCATATAGTATGTTACAAAATATATTGCGAGTGGGTTGGCTAAAAAATACCTGGCCGAACTATGATTAATTAAAAATTGAATAATGATTTTTTATTAAACATTGCACTCGTAATACCAATCGAAAGTATAGAATATACAAACGTTGGGTTGTCAATTTTTTTCCTGGCGTAACTACTGGTTTGGCTGGTATAAACATGTATGTTAATTCTAGTTATTTTCACCTATTTGTTTAATAAATAAATCTTATATCAAAATAAGCATAATTTCATTTCGAACACAATGATATAGGGTTGTCTGCAAAAAATATGGCTTGAATGCCGGTTGTCGCGTTCTGAACGTGCGATAGAACAGGACGATTTAGCATTGAAGTTGGGATCCACATTATGTCTACCTGCTTTCCATGCATACACAGGTTGTCATTACATGTCAGCATTTTACAATAAAGGAAAAATTAGAGCATTTAAAATCAAAAATCAAAATAAGCATAATTTAATTTCGAACACAATGATATAAGGTTGTCTGCAAACAATTTGGTTTGCATGCCGGTTGTCGAGTTCTGTAAAGTAAAATTTATTATTAATTAACCTTATTATTAATTAATTATAATTATAATTAATTATAATTAATTATAATTAATTAACCCTACGTCATTGTGTTTGCAATGAAATAGCGCTTATTTTGATATAAGATTTTTTTATTTATTAAACAAATGGGTGAAAATAACTAGTATCAACATATCTGTTTATCTCTGCCAGCCCAGTTACGCCCGGAAAGAAATTGACAACCAATGTTTGTATATTTTATACTTCATACTTTCGATTTGTGTTACGAGTGCAATGTTTAATAAAAAGTAATTTTTCAATTTTTAATTTGGCCAGGAATTTTTTAGCCAACCCACTCGCAATATATTTTTTAACATACTATATGATATAAAATACTTTTCATCCATTAAACAGATGGGTGAAGGTCGTTTCTAATTCGAATCCTCTACTATTAAGACGTCGTTGGCGTCTACGGCGCCGAGTGCGACCCACGCCTAACGCCACTTTCCAAATCGTCCACCTCGCGCTTCGTGGACTCTCGAACCCACGTTTTTCGAAAACGTGTCAGGTTGTGCCAAAAAAAAGAGGCTAATCGGGCGGCGCCCCCTTTTGGCAAGGCTGATGATCAGGGGTCGGCGCCACGCCCAGCTGATGTCGCAGTGACGTCACGACGCGCTGGGACGTTCGATATACAACCCGCACCGTTGACGTCACGGGGTTAACGTTCTAGTTTGGACGGCCACAGGTACTCCACTATCCACTATCTACTCCTCGTCTTTCTCTGGGTGGGTCCGAGTCTGATGTGGCATTTAAATCCCGTCCGAGTTAGTTCAACATGATTCATTCAACTCTTGCTCTTTCGGAAAAGCCTAGCACCAACGCGGCTCTGATTTTGATGGGTTTGTCGTATACACGTCGTGTAAGAAACATGCATGCACACGTGACGCACCGGTGAACAATGTGGGAACCGACGCGGCCGCTTTTTCTGCGGAGGTTTTCAGGCTCGGATTTATTATGCATAGTAAGTGCCTTTTAAACCGCCTCCGCTCGTCTCCTGCCTACCGACTCTCAGCCGGATGCAACAGGGTCCTTCACCTGCGTCCAACCATCCTTCCAGCGGCAACAGCTGCCGCCCGCCACCATCTTGTTGTTGTATGGTGTTCGAGGCGGGAAACGGCCCGACCTTGAAAACTGCATTCCGAAACCATCTCGTGGCATGCGACGCGGTGCGCTGTTACACAAGATGGACGCCGACTGTTTCCGGCGCGTCGAACAGCTGACACATCGGAAAATAATAGTCTGGCGCCGTTCGCGGCCAAGGTTGAGCTTTGCTAGTCGCGTGATGGTCGGCATGGAAAAAGGCGACCGAATGCATTGAACACTTTCGGATTGTCCTCTTTACTTATTGCTTCTTTCGTTGATGGTCGCCGGAAATGCTACTGCCTCGACGTGATTTCGCAACGCCGTTCTTTATTGAGGTTGTCTAGGACGTTGCGGCATTCCGACACGGCGCGTGGTGGCAGCACTCTACTACCAACCGAGTGCTATTTTTAGAACGCACTTATCATACTACTTTTTTTTTCTACCTGTGTAGATCTCGATGTCTCTTCGTAGTAGGTATAGTATTGTATAGTAGATAAATTGCATGGAGTCGGTCGACCGTGCCAAGAATTTCGATCATGATTACGACGACGTTGCAATGTTTTTTTGAGGCGGAATATATTTTTAGACGCGGATAATCGCAATTACACAACCGAGATAGAGCTTCGTGATGATGATATGATTAAATAGAAGCCGTTTCGTAACTGATAAATCGTCGAAAGTCAGCTGTAGACGCATTATCATGCACGAACTAGCGATAAGGCGACTGTAATACCAGACTCTGCCATTTCTGAGTATTTGATTTGATTTTATTGTAAACTGTGAAGTTAAAAATAAAATATGTAATAATAAAAAAAATTACCATTTCTGAATTTCTGTGTTTTTGCTATTTTTTTATTTTATTGTAAACAGTGAAGCAACTAGTATCTGTTTGGACCCAAAAAATTGCAATTTAAAGCTTGTGTGCGCAAAAAAATTACAGAATTTAGTGTTCCCTGGCTTCAATAATATTAAGAACCACCTTTCTTTAGCGATTTTTATTATACTTTTGTTATTTAAAAAATTTTAATTGCAATAATGTCCGCTTTTAACGAATCTGAAGGGACTGATGAAATTGGTCCGTTATAACCAAAGTTCGTTCGAAATGGATCTTAGCAGCGGTTTGAAAACTAATATCTATGGACTTAACTAACCTACAAAGGTGAAATTTAGTAAATTAATTAACAGTTTAATGCAGCAGAAATTGCTCTTATTTTACGATTTAAAAAATTTGGAATCATACCTAGCGTTAAATTTCTATTTCAAAGGTACATAACCCCAATTTTTAGTTGGGGCCCCAATTTTTTTTATTGTTTTCGATTCGCGCATCTTTAGTGCTCCGTGTTCCGCGAAAAAATCAAATACACAACTAAAATATTTTGCCAAAAAATTAATACAATGTAGGATATCAATTTAAATTCTAGCTGACTCGACAAACGTCCTGTCCAAATTTGAATAAATTGGTTTGTGATCGTTTCGTGAATTCGTGAAAAGCTATTAGAAATGTGTAAACAAAGAAAAAATAATCAATAGTGAGTTATGTACTTGAGTGCATACAAAAATCCCATTTTTTCCCAAATTTTTCTGGCAACTTTTGCAATTTTTCCTTGCCCAAAACCTTATTCGGAGTTTTACGAACATTAAAAAAAATGGCCAAATCGGTCCAGTGATGCGCTTACCAACGAACAGCATTTAATTTTTATTTATATAGGTTTTATGCTTTTATAAAACAAACACGTATTCCATTTTTTTTTCTCTTCAATATTGGAGTTATTTTTGCAATTAATGTCCATTTTTTAATTACACCCTTGAATTCAAAAAGGATGACCACCCCTGTTTTAAATTCTTTTTTTTTGTATTGTAAGTGTGCGGAAAAAATTTACAGAGTTTAGTGTTCCCCGGCTTCAATAATATTAAGAACCACGGGTCTATTCTCTATACGTTTCTTTAGCGATTTTTATTATACTTTTGGTATTTCAAATATTTTAATTGCAATAAGTCCGCTTATAACAAATCTGAAGGGACTGATGAAATAGGTGCGTTATAACCAAGGTTCGTTATAAATACCTTGTTATAAAAATTACTATTGCGTCAATAACTAATCTTTTATTTTACTCTGGATTCACTTTCAAAGATAATGTACCTGCAAATGCATTTTTGAAATCATTATTAAAAAGCTTGGACATTTTAGTTTGTCCTAGTTGGGTAAAATTAATTTCATTGATGTGCACATCCGCTAATTTATTGAGAGGATTGAAAAAAATGACAAACGATCTCAATATTTGTAATTACGTAAGAAATAGTTGGAGCTGGTACCTCTTCGTAACTCTCGAATGTTCAACTTTATCTTCCTCCTGATCATCATATTTAACTCCCGATGCAGAAGACACTGATGCTACAATCATCATCCAAAAATTCCACATTCACAAGGTTGTCATCTGCGTGGACATTTCATATTCATTAAAATCAATTTCAGTAAAAGGAAGTTCGTCCTCAATGTCGTTATCATTTTCTTATTGATTTTTTTCTAAGCCATTGAATTAATGGAAGATCATCATCGGGTTCAAAATTATCTTCAAGTGTGAGAAATCCATGTCCAAAACAATTAGTAATTGTTTCGAAACCTTCTGCCGTGCCATGTGGATAAAGTTAATTGCATCCAATAGATTCACTGTAGACTTCTCTATTGTCAATAGAACTTATTATATTTGACAGTAGAATTCGACGATAAGAGCTTTTTAAGCTACGTATTAAGCTACGTGTAATTGACTGGTAATCTTACAACATTCTTGAAACATGTTGGGTTTTTGGACTTTCCGATTACCTACAATTTTTTCTTCTCTGTTCCTAATAACTGCCACCAGCAACACAGTAATTCTTTCTTATGATTTGTAAGGTTTTATCAGGTGTATGTTTATAAAATGACCCTGTTTCATCGCCGTTAAATATCTTCTTGTTTAAAATTGCCTTTCATAATGTTTTGAAGCCAATCATTAACGTTATCCATATTAACTGCGACAGCTTCTCCAACAATTTTTCCACTAGTCACATTATTATTATGGCCTTTTAAACCTTTCAATCCAGTTTACTAAATTTGCACTCAGCACATTTTAGCCGGGAATCTTCAGCTTTCGATTGCAATACGCTACCGCTAATTGTAACATTTTGACTTCTCTGTTGTGAAAACCATTTCAAAATACTGTGATCAACTTCAAAATTCGCAAGTTTATTTTTTTTACGTTGACATATATTTGTCAAAATTATTCGTTATTGCGTGCCTTTTCTTCCTAATTGTAGCTACCTAGAATTAATTCATGATCACATCATTTATTACTCGATGTACCTTTCTTATTATTACCGTTGATTTACCTAGTTCCATTTCAGTACAGATTTCGCTTTGCCTTACACGCACCTCGTTGTAAACGTGTCACAATATCATATTTACTTTTAATAGCAATTACGTTTTTTTTGCAACAGAGCCACTCATATTGGTAGTCACTTGTATGAAGGGCATACTGTAACTAATCGGCGGTAGTTTTTTCTGCGTTTTAGATGACACGGTTGTTTCGGGAAAATCCCCTTTTATTGGTATAACTTCGTTATAACCGAAAACTTTTGAAAAAAACGACCGAAAGTTTGTTATAAACGGGTTCGGTATTTGCGCAAGAAAATTACACACTTCTTATGGAATTTTAGTTCGTACTTTTCTGATCTCTTTGCTGTAACCGAAAGTTCAGAATAAGCGGACATTACTGTCTTAGATGTTAGAAACTTTTTTTCAATACGTAACCGTAACACGTAAGGAGGTGTTTACTTGCAATAGATTTACTGCATAATGCAAGGGAGTAGAAAACATAAATTTTTATAGTTCGCGTTATTTGGAAAATGGGTAATATTAATTTTATTTTTAACTTTGCTAGCGTTCCTTAGAGAATCGTATCATGTGCGTTTTGTGTCCTTGAGCAGTTTTGAGTCTTTTGACAGGTATTGGAGAAGCGCGAACAATGATCGATTCGACGAAGAGCAGCTGCAAGCGACGGGAAATCTTTCGTGTTTCGTGCAACATCTGTCGGTCGAGAGGGTAGTTCTGACCTGACATTGTCCTCGCCGGTTTTTTTCTTGGACAATATCAAACGATCCATCCGAAGTAAACGTACGGAACTGGACGAAATTGTTAATAATTGATCTTATCGTCAAATTAAAAGGAACAACTAGTGCCGGTTGGCCGCTCTCACGTCCGTCACAGTGGCGTAGCGTACGGCGTTCGGTTCACCTTGTAAATGTCAAAGACATCACATCGTATAACAAACAGCGCGGGGGCCGTACGATGGGGGCACCATGGGCGAATTCCTTTATAGCAGGCCTTCTTAAACTATGGATTGCGACCCCAAATGGGGTCGCGTAGCAAAATTCTGGGGTCGCGAGAGATTTTAATGTCAAATATTTAAATGCACGATTTTATAACATCTAGATGTGTATTTGTGCAGAGTCACACACATACTGTATTGCTAAAAATAAAATTCCTTTGTCGAACGACACTGTCTCGAATAGAATTTCTGATATTAACAAGGACTAATTGGTGCAACTTATTACAAGAATTAAAGAAAGCCCAAAATTTTCAATTCAGTTGGAAGAAACAACTGATATTACTAAATTGGCTCAGTTGTTAGTATATGTCAAGTACGTTTATAAAGAAAGCGTGAAGGAAGAATTGTTATTTTGTCGTCCTATGAAAGACCATACTACAGGGAAAGACATATACTGTAAAGTTGACAAATTTTTAAAAACTGAAGGTTTAGAAAATTGTTGTGGAATATGCACAGATGGTGCAAGAGCGATGACGGGCAAAAATATTGGTTTTTAAATCATTTTTTCAAGCTGCTCACTATGATCATATAACGTTTACTCATTGCCTTATTCACCGAGAGGCCCTTGCAGCAAAAAAATTAGCACCAGGATTGAACCATGTGCTTTAGGATTCTGTTAAGATTATAAATTTTATTCAGAGCCATGCCTTTAACAGCCGCTTATTTTCAAATATCTGTAAGAATACGGATTCCAACTACACAACTTTATTATTACATGCAGAAGTAAGATGGTTGTCAAGAGGTCAAAGTTTAAGAAGATCATTGTTATTAAAGGACGAAATCGAAATATTTTTAACCGAACGAAAATGTGAACTTTCTGCTTTTTTTTCATAATGACTTATGGGTATCCAAGCTGTGTTATTTGTCAGATCTTTGCGAAATTAAACGATCTCAACTTGTCTCTTCAAGGAAAAAATTGCGATATATTTACTTCGAATGATAAAATTGAAAGTTTTATTAAAAAGATCAACATTTGGAAAAGTAGGGTAGAAAAAAATTCGTTCGAAATGTTTTCCAGTGTCGACAATTTTATAATCGAGAAAAATCATTGTAAAACTTTTACTGCAAAAATTATTGTAGATCATTGAAAGCGCTAGAAATACAGTTCCGTACATATTTTATATTAAATATTGATTTCAAAAAGGTAGCTTGGATTCAAAAGCCGTTTTGGATTGGCTTAAGTTGGATTGATCACCTGCCACTTAAAGCTCAAGAGGAATTTGCTGAGCTTTCGAGTGACTCAAACTTAAAACTACAACGAAAATCTTGCACGGGTTAAACATCTAAGCTCTTTATGGACGGCAATGGCATAATAGTACGTCATTAGAATTTGATCCGACTTGAGTCTTCCAAGACAACGACGACGTAGATGCAAACCTTTTATAATTTGCTCTTACTTTTAAATTACAGCATTATTGAATTGCGGACACACATTTGCCTGTCACGAGTTTCAGAAACATTTACATTTATTTATTTTTTATTAAACACGTTTAGTCAATCTGAATTACTCACTCGTATGTTCGATTTATATATTTATTGTAAATAAGAACTCATAACCAAAATAAAATTTGTAGAGAATAAGCCGAATGAGCATTAAATGCGGTGAAGTTCTAAAATGGACTGTATAGACTAAACATCAGGTTAACCTCAGATGAAATGCAGAGACGTCCAAACCAATGCCCGGAGATGGAATTTGTTAAAGAAAATATGAAATGTACCGTCTCTTAAATTTCTAATTATCTACTTAAGATTTTTCCAATCCTGTACAGCATAACCGGTCAAAAGCAGATGAGACAACGGCATCATACTAATCGGATAAATAACAAAATGAAAGTCTGCACCGAGAGGGAGGTTATTAGACTGTCATTGGTTGTGGGTCATGAAGACCAAACGTCGAAGGCGGGATTTAGTGAGGGGCGTGTCCGATAAAATTATTTCCACTACATTTAAATTATTTAAAAAAATCTGTTTTGTTTTTTAAACCATAGTTGTTGATAAACTTAGCATCTGGCGAAATACGTACCTATAAATGGTTACTTTGAAATTTTTACTGTGAATAATAATTAAAAAATATTTTTAACTTTTCAAAAATTTATTTTTTGGGTTTCCCAACATTTTTTGCAAATATGTTTCACGTAACCTATTAGATAATGTTATAGTCTAACTACTTAAAAAAAAACAACAAATTTAAACGATCCAATTCTGAATTGTGATGGAATAAAATTTACATGTTAAATGAATAGGCTGAATAGAGGTATCCGACGCCCTTAAGCAGCCCTGCTTTATAGAATACACACTGACGTTGCCGTCTGTTGTTACAGGCTGCCATCTTGCAGCAGACCGCCGAATACATCTACTCCCTGGAGCAGGAAAAGACACGTCTCCTATCACAAAACTGCCAACTGAAGCGACTCGTCAGCCAACACGAAAGCGGCGGCGGTGGAGGCGGCGAGCTCCCGCCTAAGAAACGCAAGACTGAAATCATCCTCCCGGCCGTATCGGCGGCGGAGTCCTCGGACGAAGGACTCGGCTCCATGTCGCCCGAACCCCTGAACATCGTTAAAGTGAGCGTGGTCGCGAACGAGGCGGCCGCCGAGCTCAGGCGGCAGTTGGACCGCGAACGCAGCCTCAGGCTCGTCCTCGAGGAGCAAGTGCGCCAGTTCGAGAGCCAGATTTACCAGCAGCAACAAACCGCCCAAATATACCAGGTGGAGGGCGCCGAACTGCAGCTGGTGAGCGCCGACTGTCTGCCGCCGGTCGGGCACACGCAGACTGTGGTGTGTTCGCCGCCGAACTCGCGGAGTCCCAGTCCGGAACCCGCGGAGCAGCGGCTGCCTTCCGTGTTGGAGGCGGCGATCAAGGCCGAGCCCAAGGTCGAGGTGGAGCGGCTGCCGTCGCCGAACCCCGAGGAGGCGGCGCCGAACCGACTGTACGCGGCGAACACGTCGCGTCAGAACCTCGAGACGATCGTGGAGGCCATCAGACACTTGGAGGGCGATCACATGTTCGGCGACGAGCCGCTGACGCAGGAAGTGCCGCTGGCGCTCACCACCAAGAACGATAGGACGAACAGCGGCACGCTGATGGAGTTCAGCGCGGCGATGGTGCAGCAGAGCCAGCAGTCGCGTCCCGGTGTTATTGTCGTGAAGCAGGCCTCGTGATCCCGCATCATTCAATTCGCACGTTCGCCCTCTCGCAACGTGCCAAAGGTCCCGGAAGGGAAGGCGGGATCGGGATCTGTATCCGCGAGCAGCGATTGCTGCTAGGCCGGCCGGGCGCCGTGGAGCACCGACGTAGGTAGGCAGGGCGTTCCTACTATAATACTATAATAATAATAATAATAATCATCATTTGTCGTCGACGATTACTACATCTTCTCTAAATCTCCTGCGTCGGTGGGGAATGGACGGCGTCCGGCCGAGTTCTTTGAAAATTCAGAATTTTAATGTGAAGGTTTTTTACGAGTTTTTTATTTGTTACTTAAAAAAGTAATGTTTCTCTTTATTTGAAACGCCAAAAACATATATATATATATTTATCATGAAATTAGAATTTGTAGTGAAATTGTGTTCCTTTTGTACATATATTTTTACTTTTAGGGTGCGCCGCAACGAGGCGATTAGTAGGCATGTAGCTGTACTACTGTAGCACTAACGGAAGAAATTGTTTCAGTTTTGCTAGTTTGTTTATTGTTTTTTTTTCCACGTATTATCGTTTCAGCATTTTACTACGATGTATGTACATAATAATATAATACTGAAAAAAGAATTAGTATACGTATAATGAAGTTTCGAAATATTAATGATTGTTTTTCGTTGGATCAGTAGAGAAATTGGAGATTTCAGTTCAGATGATTATTATAATGATGATGATGATGATCAGGGCACATTGCGCAGACCGACCGTAACATGTGTGGTGGCCCGTTCGTTCGTATTTGTTGCCTCTCTGTGAATTCTCGTATCTTCTGTCATGCATGGATGTGGTGCGGTGAGCGATTTCCCTTTTGATATGAAGAAATTTTTGACAAAAATTGGTTCCAAGCTCGGACTCGGGACGGTACTGAAATTCTGATAGAAACTGCGATATCGCGAGTAATAAATTCTAGGCTAGGTAGGTTTGGGAAAGAAGTGACTGACTGACGCGGTGGTCCGTTGTTGATAGAGTAGGAGGTTAGTATATTTTTAAGAAGTAGGCAATTGTTGAAAAGGCATTTCGGGGTCGAAGTGACGACCACCCGCAGTCGAGTTGTTAGGAGTTGACTTGCATCATCCAAGGTTAGGAAAATATATGCACTCAGTCGTGGACGTCCGGAAATGATTCCTCAGCTTTTCGTTCGCTTTAATTTTCACTCAAATCATTGCAGTTGTGCAAGACTGGGTGTAGACAACGTTGTTATAATAATTACATATACTAGATGTACTTCATAAGTCTACTTTGTAACAAACACTATTGGATGGATGTAAAGTAAGTTGATAACTAAATTAAACGTTTCTTTGATTGGTTCCCGTTATTACTGTGATCGTATTTATATAAAAATTGATATAATGCTAATTTAGTATATGTACTAGCCACGGGCTATTTTGCGGGCTTGTATCTGTTCAAACTGTCGCTCTTCTCATAAGTACCCCATCGACCGAAGTGAGCCTAACGGCGACCCATCATCCCAAAACGAATGTGATGACAGGTGGCCGCTACTTCTTCAGTTGACAATGTTCAAATGTTATTGCAACATATTTTCCCTTTTCGTTTTGTTTTTTAAAGCCGTTTCGAATCGATATGCTGCAGTAACTTTGATCGATTCATACGACGAGGTCTGGTCCGACAAAATAATCACTGCACACATTAACTTATTATGGTTATGTGCTTCGATCATTATGTTGTGTCGCTTGTATTATACAAAATATTTCAATAAAACATAAAAAGAGATGGTGTTTCAATAATTACTCCCAATTTCCTTCAAGAAATTCTTAATCTGCCGACTCCTACTGCTAGCGTGACCATATTCAAAATGTAACAGGCGCGCAAAAAGACTTGGAAGTAGGCCATGGAATCATTTAAAAAAAAATGATTACAGTGAAGCAAAATTTTGCCCTCGCGTTGGAGAAATTCGGAATTAATTTTTCTGGTGATAACAGTTTTTAATACGATTCACAAGCTGCACTATAAAAATGTAAACAAATAGTGTATAGAATAGGATTAAGGGTGACGTGTAGGCAACCAGATAAACACGAGCGTACTAACAGTAGTCTATATTTCTACATCAAACGAATTTTGAAGCAATTCCCAACAATTTCGTATAATCGGCGCCTTTGGAAAATGTTTTCTCCCTGAGAATCGTCCGCAAGATCGTAGGAATCGGAACGTGAATCCTGGTTCCCAAAGGGGTGCCATTATCGTCGATCAAAACAATATTATTACTATCAAACTTTGGGACTTTTGGTTTTTGGTTCTGCTTCAACCCCACGAGAATTCCTTTTTTCTTTTCACCTTTAATCGCCACTAACACCTTATCGCCTACAATTTGCGTACAACACACTTTGTAAAACAAGCGCTCAGCTCACCTATCATTCCGACCCTTGTTTTATTATACACATGAATACATTTGGGTGGCTTACCCTCCGCCATGGCTCGTTTTCCTATTTCACTATTATCGACGACTCTCAGTCTGGAGAGGAGTTGTATCTCGTTACATTGTGGTGATAAATGAAGATGTCTAACTGTTGTAAATATTTGATGTGAATACGAAGTGATTCGGCAGGGCAACATTTTCAGAAATTACAATGATATGAATCTAACCTAAAAACGTGCTTATGACATCCTAGTATGACATAACCCAACTAGTGACATCTGTTGACAACTGTTACAGATATATTTGAAATCGACATACAGCTTAGCCGGTGTGCGACTCATAAAAAAATTATAGATTTCTGGAGCAAACTAGAAATCACATGAAATAAAATAAAATCTACTAAATAACTTTCTCAATACATATTTCTGTAAGGTGACCGCACTGACAGATTCTTATTACACTGCTACTTGACACTAGATGTCGCTCTAGCTCAAAGTGATTACAGTAGATGTCGCCAAATTAGAACAGTGTTTCTCAAACGACACGAAATCGGAGGTTTGTAAAACCACATTCTGAAATTTTGTATTTAAACTCATTGTTATTACTGCATTCATCGAGAATTGGCAGCAATTGATTCATAAATGTCCATAAAAATTTAGATGCACAATTTTTTAAAGCCGGTTAATAAATATAAGCAAAAATGTTTTGTAGGTGTAATTTTTTTTATAATTGTGTTAATAATTATAATTTTGCCAGTAGGTGTTCAGGCTGACAAGTTGAAATATTATCTCAACTACAGATAGCTGAAAACTGAAAACTAGGCACTGGGAAGAGTCTTCAGTTTTACTGAAATTGTAATAAATTCAATGTTGGAACACCGGTAATACCGATAGAAGATCAACTGTTGATTTGATTTAAACGAAACCTACTGTATACTAATAAATTTTTGAAATCTACCTTTAATTTTAGTGTGGCTAACATTTCTGATTATATTTTATCCCTAAGCTACAATTATATGCATTTATCGAAAAATAAATTTCACTAAATTAATTCAGTGGAACAATAATAGCAACAATCATTTCATTATGATGCACATTATGTGAAATTTTTCTTCTAAAAAACAATAAAATGGTGAAATATATATTAAAAGAGATGAAAGATGAATCAATTTTTGCAAATCAATATTCTAGAAGAATACAAATTGTAACATCTTATCTTGCGTATTTCTGGAGTTATTGTTGATTCTCTGAGACCCTCAAAACGTCTCTTTTGATACAGACCATCAAATATCGCGGTACGACTTAGATCATACGTACGATTAACAAAATCCCACTAAAACGAAAGTAGGAACTTAAAATGTAGTAATATAGGTGCAGGTGTTCCATTGAAAGGTAGCTGTTATCTAATTTTTGTATAACCACAAATCCTATAACTAACTAGCTATAAGTTATCCAATTTGGGACAGGAGTTACGACTAATACGCGGTTATTTTGTATTTTAACTCTAGTGATAATAATAATTAGTAACGTGTGCGTAGGCCATGTAATATCTTCGAAGTTTGATTAGGGTGTAACAAAATTTCGATCTATATGTATTCGAAATTAAGCTCTCTGTTGTCAACTTTTTCGGACATGATCATAAAATACATAGGTGTCTTCTTTAACAAGTTCCACTCCAACTTTCTGTTTAGACGTCGTATGAGCAACTTTTTGATTGACAGTTCCTGTCAAAAGTCATGATATGTGAATGTTAAAGCTCTACATTGGAGCCTCCTTTTTTATTTGTTTGTACGTTCTATAGTAAATATTCTAAATATACAAAATAAAAACAAAAAATTGTATTTTGAAATTTCTAACGCCTTTTGGTGCTACAATCCATTATAGACACCCTGTGATTACAAACTAAATAAATATGAGATTATTTTGTTAAAAAACGCATGTATCACAACTCCAAAATATTTATTTTTTAAATAAACCAAGACGGTTGGCTTACTGTGTAATTATATAATTAACGCTTTCGGTTGAATGTGTAAATGTACTGCAATAAACAAATAAATAAATTAACAATTCACCAACGAAAGGAATTAAAATAAACACCAAAATTATTTGGTAAGCTTACATACTAAGCAATTTTAAATCGCTAGAAGTTAGGTCATCATTCTGACTATGTAAAAAGTCATAATTTTATGAAACTTTTATATTTCTACATGGCGAATTAAAACAGACAGAGAAAATCGTAAAAAGTGTTGTTAGATAAAATAATTTTTTATTACTAAACTACAATTTACATTCATTCTAGTCAGTCATGTGTAATTGGTAAAAGTGTGTAGGCTTTCACGGTCGGTGTTGTCAACAACGGTGGTATTAATCGGGTTTGTTGACCGTGTTCCATGCGAAGTTCCATGAGGGGGGGTGTAGTGAGCGCCCCGAGAGGCTAACTCAGCAAGTGATCCCCATGAATCTCTGCCAAACGTTTCGTCCACAGCTGCGGTGGACATCTTCAGTGGCGGTGTGGTCGTGGTCGAAGTACTCTCCCAGCTGTCACAGTCGCGACTGTGACAGCTGGGAGAGTACTTCGACCACGACCACACCGCCACTGAAGATGTCCACCGCAGCTGTGGACGAAACGTTTGGCAGAGATTCATGGGGATCACTTGCTGAGTTAGCCTCTCGGGGCGCTCACTACACCCCCCCTCATGGAACTTCGCATGGAACACGGTCAACAAACCCGATTAATACCACCGTTGTTGTAATTGGTAAAATTGTAAATTTATCAAAAAATATTGGTTTATGCAATTGTTTCTTTGTAGTAAGTACAGTAGTCAACACAGTTTAGAAACTATACAGTTTTGTTAATTAAATTTGTATTTAGAACAGTCTTTTCCTACTAAAATAGCTACGAGTTTGGTTAATTAAATAATTAATGTATTGCTCGTTACTCGGTTAGTTTGGAAAGTACCGAGTGTAGATCAAAAAACTAAAAAATAATAACATTGTTAATCGGGTTATTGACCGTTTTACCATATGAAGTCCAATTAAGGGGATGCAATGTATGTACTCGATTAACAACGTTATTATTAATATCACCGACCGTGAAAGTCTACACACTATCATAACTAAAAAATAACTTCAAAAGCATTATAAACAAAAATACTACGTGCTGTAGAAATGCAACCCAATTAGTTTTGTTTTTTAAATCAAAAAATTGCAATTAAAACATTAAAACAATTAAAAAATATTTTTGACACATCAAAAAAATTATGGATAGTAAATTTAATCAGTAGAAACCGTAGAATTTACAATAAACCCGTTAAGGCAGAATATGATTTTTCAAACATTCTTATCTAAGCATTCTTATGCTTATATTAGAAAATTATTTTACTTGTGGGGCCGTTTTTTACTTGCAGAAAAGTGGACTTCTATTGCATCAAAAAAGTGATGAACATGAAACAATGTTCGAATGTCCCAATAAATGCATTTCAAACATGCAATATAAAAATCTTATTGCTGATGAAAATCGAATACATGTCCACTACATTTCGGTGAAAGCTTCCCATTCATCAATTGTACTTAGAAAATGGATTATGTTGCAAAAATCGAGCGTATTTGCCGTTTTCCCACATGTATATTCCATTTGCGGTGTTCAGAAGTAGTGCATGTTTGCGTCTTGAATGACACCGTGTTTGACAAGTCCTCAGAGTCCGTCCACACCTTCTTCAATGCGTGTCACCCCTGACCGGTGATTGGACCCGACATTCGCACAATGAAATCCTTAAACACTAAACACAAATCTTCTCTTCTTTCCGTACCATTATACTCTCGGCGATCCCATTCCACATACACACCAACACACAAATAGGTATCGAAAAAGCGTCGCGCGGATTAGTCGAGTCCATAATGAGGGTTTTACAATTAGTGATAATTAGAGCTGCAGTGTTGCGGCTCCAGATTAACTAACGACGTTTAATTGGATTCCGGATCATAGATTTAGCGACATTTTGCAGACTACCACAAGTGCGCGGCATGAATTTTAGCGAATAGTCACTCCTTTGAAACTAACTGTTTACTTATTACGTTTGTCTCAGCGTCAGGTAAAGAGGATGTCAAGTTGTGCTCCTGTGGGTGCTCGGTGCGTTTTTTCTATTCGTTTTTACTTCTATGATAAATCTTGAGGGTACGGCGGCTCCGATGATTGGAGGGTATTAATTCATCGCCATATTTGAAAAATCGTACAGTGGCTTTGCGGAAAATTCGGATCAGAGTCGTTATTTCAAGTGGGTTACCGCATTAGAGTCAAATCGAAGAGATAAAAGCATTAAATGACGTCTCACATTTGGTTAAATGCGACGATTCCTTTCATCTCCTCAACGGTTTAGTAGTTTTTATACTTATTGCATGTCGAGATCGTGTTGGTAACAAGTTGCGGCCATTTACTTACTATGACGTTTAATTACAAATTGCTACCAGAAAGAGGCGATGAATGGTTGAGGGGACCGTTGGAAGAGGTTCTGATTAAAAATCTGAAAGAAGCGACGAGGTAAATTAACGGTTGAGGCGCAATTACTATTGTTTGGAGCGGACAAAAAAGTACGCATTTGGCCAAACATCTGTCTGAAAAGAGAATAGGTGGAATATCTTATCTCGGTTCGTTCGACATTTACACTACAATTTATCGAAGGAGCGAACAAAACATTGTATACAGTAATTTTATATATTTAAGATTGTGTATCTTATAAAGAATGACATTTGAAAGCGTTCTTCGAGCGAGAGCATTTAGCTGTCAACGGGACATCTGCACACACACATATACACGTATTACCTGAAACAAGTGTGGCTAATTTAAATGGGAATTTCTTCGTTCAATGCTTTGCCCACATCAGTTTTGACATCCGTCGGTGTTGATGCTGCTGTTGTGGTGGGATTTTATAATGTACATAAATCTCGGGTTCGGTCATGTTTGGAGGCGGATTTCGAGGAATCTGATACATCTTCAGATCTTATTTGTACATATCACAATATGACCGATAAATGAAATAAAGTTTCAGTTAGTGCAGCGGTCGTTTCACATTTATTAGTTTAATACTTCACAATGCAATTGTAAATTAAATTTTTTCCCTTTACTAACTCAGATACATTCACCTGAAAAAATTCTTCTACTAATCTATATTTCTCGAAAGTTTAATTGTTTCAGCTTAAACTAATTTTCTCCTAAAAATGATATTTATGGGCCGATGGCTTTAAAACTATAATTTAATAAATATTATGCCAATATAACAAGTGAACGACACAAAATTAAAAAATAATAAAAGTCTCTTAAATTATATTCATGATTCTCTGTCATATATGAAGTTACAAGATTCAGATTTACTTCACTTAATTTTTAACATGAAAAGAAAACTGTTGACTTAAAGTGAGAAACCTCTTTATTTTTATTCTCATTACGTAACACTCACCTGAAAAAATTCTTCTACTAATCTATATTTCTCGAAAGTTTTGTTGTTTCAGCTTAAACTAATTTTCTCCTAAAAATGATTTTTATGGTCCGATGGCTTTAAAACTATAAATTAATAAATATAATGCCAATATAACAAGTGAACGACACAAAATTAAAAAATAATAAAAGTATCTTAAATTATATTCATGACTGTCATTATGTAGTTACAGGATTCAGATTTAATTCACTTAATTTTTAACATGAAAAGAAAAAGATAATTAAATTTATCCCGTAATAGTTGCTAGTAAAAGATTCAGACAAACTTCAGATACGAAATACAGGCTACAAATATAATTATGTCGGTTGGGTAAATCGATGAAATTCTATGGAAATTTAGTTACGGTTCATGCAATAATTTCTGTTTGTTTATAGTCAGAAGATAATTCGTTACTTTATAAGAAAGCATAGACAAACCGATAATAAGGAGAACTGACATTAAAACTATAATTTAATAAATATTATGCCAATATGACAAGTGAACGACACAAAATTAAAAAATAATAAAAGTCTCTTAAATTATATTCACGATTCTCTGTCATATATGTAGTTACAAGATTCAGATTTACTTCACTTAATTTTTAACATGAAAAGAAAACTGTTGACTTAAAGTGAGAAACCTCTTTATTTTTATTCTCATGTAGTAACATTTCAAATCAAGTTGAATCAAAATGCACTCAATACTGGATTATCAAATAAATTCGGAATTTCTTGTCAATCAATATTTGTAATCTGTAATTGTCTTAATAATATATTCAATTTAAAAAAAATAAAATTTCCAGTTTTTGCCTCAGTGTCTATGCAAACTACATTTGGTGTAATTTTTAACTGTGTACCTAACTGAATAACCGAGGCAGTTTAATTTCTCTTTTTTAGTGTAAAATATTATTCGTGTTATAAAAAATAGTAATTTTTAAATTCATGACATTAATTTGTTAAAATTTTTATTTTGATATTTTAGATTTTTAGGTGTAAATGTGGCGTCACTTTTAAAAACAGGAATAAAGGCAAATTATGTTTGTGATATTTATATTATGTCCTGTGCTTTCTGGTGCCTTTTTAAATGAAAACGATAACAACTTGCAAAGAGTGTATAAAAGTTTTAGATTAATAAAATCTATTTCAACGTTTTAATACATGTGTAATTGAATTTTAGAATCGAGATCTGTATTTCACAATAAAATGTTGTTTTATAGATCAAATAAAAAATAAGTCAAAAAAGAAAAATATGTAGACACTCATTGCCCAGGAAGGAGTTGTAAAAATTTGTTTTCCTAATATATTTTTTAAATTTTGAATTCACAAAAAAACTTACCAACAAAATAAGGAAAAATTGTCATATTAGTCAACAATTATGTACGAACGATTCACTTCTTACCACGCTCAAAACCCAACTGAGAACAATACTTCTGCAAGCCATAAATGCTCTTTTAATAACCCTCTTCCATGAAACAAAGGCTCTCAATCATGGCCAATACTCACCGAAGATTGCTAATGGCTCCATCAAGCTCGGCTCAGCATCCAACAACTTATCATAATTAATCGAAATTACGAGCCGAGCACAAAACAATTAATTTTAAATCATCATCGAATACAACAAAATGAAAGCATGTGCAAATATTTATAATCTGAAATCAAGTTGAAAATTCTCCTCCTGACTGTACATTCAGCCATCACTGGTCCGTTTCTTCCGTCTCGTTTTTAAAAGAAATTATCGCCAGCTTCCATCTCTTTTGCACTCCAAACATAAATATTCAAACGTCCCTTTCCAGCATAAGATTGCAATGCGAATTTTGTTCTTTGGGATGTAAAAATATGTAAATCTGACTGAAAGCTTTATGTGGCATGAGCTTTTTATTCGAGAGAAGGGGACTACAGACGCCGCCCCTTCAACGCAAGGTGAGGGAACACCCCGAACTGCTATTAAATCACCATGCGGGGAGAAATTAAGCGGATTTTCTGACGTGCGTGGAAATATTAGACACAATGTGATTATGTTGCCGTCTTTCCGTTATAATAAAAATTTATAAATTAAAAAAAATCAGTTTTTAATAATGTTATTCTTACATCTGATCTGTTACTGTTATATTATTGTTATTTTCAAATTAGTCGTTATTTTCTTTTAAATTTTAATTAAAACCTATGATTAAGAATTAGAATGAAAGGCGACAAGCAACATTTACGCAAATTACGCACTTCTAAAAGAATGCAGCAATAATAACGTGAGTACAAAAATAAAACGAAGCTGTGGCCATAAAAGTACTTAAATGTATTTGTATCTAGTGTATCTAGTATCTAGTGTATTTTTAAACAAATTCCATTTCTAGTTCTTGTCAAATAATAAAACAAAAGCTAGATTCCATGGCCTATGATCATTCGTTTATACGGCCATTATTTCAATATAAACAGTATCAAAGTAATGATGGACTTACTAACGTTTGAACAGTTTGAACACATAATCAGTTTGGTATCTTAAAAGTTGAAACTGTGTTTCAATCAATAAATAGTCGTCCAAGCGTTTATTATGTACACGAAAATAAATAATTATTATTGCATAAAAATTATGAAAACATTGCACCGCTGGAAACAAGCAGACCCGCAAAAAGTTTAGTTCAAGAGTAGAAAAAATGTCTTCAATCGATTGAGTGGACCTTGTTTCAATCGAAATACATCCTCTACAATAATAATTATTCACATTTATGTAGTTTAAAAAAAGAACAATCATTTAAGAGATGCATTTACCGGACGAAATGTGGACAAAAAGAAACTTTGTTAAAGGAAATTAACGTGTGTACAAATAAAAATAGAAGCTCAGGAGACCATGGAATCTAGTTTTTGTTTTATTTTTTGCGGTGTGTGCATTTGCAACTGTCAAATAACATCTGACAGGAGCTGTCATTCAAAAATTTGTTCAAATGGCGTCTAAACCCAGTCCTGGAGATGGAATTTGTCAAATAAGACACTAAAAGTATTTTGTGTATTGTGTCCGAAACAGTTATTAACAAAGAACTTAATTTAAAATTTCTGCAACTCAAACTCAACATTTTGCTATACTCTTTCGAACGTCAAAGTTCTTCCATTGTCTACGCAACCTCATTTTATTTTTATAAACACGTTATTTTAAGAAAAATTGATCAGCGCCTTCATATTTCTGTAAATAAGACATTATAAAAGTGTGTAGGCTTTCACGGTCGGTGTTGTCATTTTCACAGAATCTAAAAGAATAAGCACTTATCAAACATCTTAATTATTTTAGATTTTTTGCAAAATTCTACGAATTTTTTATATAGGATGTCCTTTCCTAATCTCCGCAGTTGAAATATTTAAATTCTCATGTTATGCCGTGTTAAACTATTACCCGTGTGTTGATGAATGCACGTTATTGCATAAAATAAACTACAAGCGTCTGTAGTGGCCTATACACACATTTAAAAATTAAAAATTAAAACATTTAAAAAATGTTTGATGTAAGCAACTATACATTAGCTACAAATATCGAAATATTCAACGCACGCATGCGATTCAGGCACAAGACATCATACACTTATATTTTTTATAGATATATTGTGGCAATTCCATAAATATAAAAAAGGTATCCAATTTAAAATAAGAATGTTATCTTGTTCTAATATACAGGGTGAGTCATTAGTGAGGGATCGGTCCATAACTCCTAAACCATGTAAGCTACAAAAAAATTTTAAATACAATTTGTATACCATTTGTCAAGCTGCACAATCTAAAAATATTTTGGCGTATACATAGCGCGCCATAAATATATGATAAAATGAGTTCTAACAGTAAAATAAAATATAGGTAGTTGTATTTGAAAAAACAAAGTTGTGTAGCATGCGCGAGTTTTGGAACTCCCTGTATACGCCAAAATATTTTTAGGTTGTGCAGCGTGACAAATGGTATACAAATTGTATTTAAAAATTTTTTGTAGCTTACATGGTTTAGGAGTTATGGACCGATCCCTCACTAATGACTCACCCTGTATATGAAATTTTATATTAAGTTATTCATATCCTCTGCTTGGTTATTCTAATTTATCAACTGCTTCAATTTGCTCTAAGTAAAAGAAATCAATTTCCTTTCCTGTAAATCTTAAAGTTATTCATTCACTATCCACAACTATCGGGTGTTCGAAATTGATTGTCCCAGCATAACCACAATTTATATTCGTGTTAGGAATTTTCTTAATTAATTATTGGTATTACTCCATTTGGTTACAAAATTAATTACTAAAATCACTAATTATTGGGACTTAATTAGGTGAGACAAATTTGACAGTTGGTATAAATGGTGTTCACAGAAAACCAAAACCTAGGGATAGGAGGTATCACTTTCAATATTTATTCAGGTCGATAAACATTTTTGCGTTAATGTGCCTTCAATTAAATCAATATTTAATTTAACGTAATGTATACAAACAATTTGAGGATTTTTCGAGATCTGTTGCCAACTGTATATGTATATGTATATGGGATTGCCCGTGGCGTTGTCTAAGTTATAAAGCTTTAATCATTTCTGAACCTCCGATACGTACGTACATAATATATGAATATTTATATGTTTGCATCTGATGATCTTTAAATTCTAGGAGTAAACAAAATATGAAACAAAAAAGGGATTATGGGAAAAAAGCAAATTCCTATAGGTAGCTATGTAGATTTCCGGTATAACCGAAAGTAACATACTTTGTAAAAAAGTATATTCATTAAGTTGGCTCTCCCAAAATTTGTATCAGCAAATTATTATAATTTTCTTATACAATCTGGAAAAATGAAAGCTTCTCAGAATACAAAGATGTTGAAGTTAATTCACCTTAAAGTATCACTTGGTAGCGAGATTACCAAAAGGATACTTCGACCAAGGCTGCACTGAAGCTGACAATATCCGATGTAAATGAAACGTTTGTAAATTATTCCTAAATACGTCTTTAAAACCCCGAAATTTTTATGTTCAATCACTCCATTTGCTAAATGGATATATGAGCAGTTCTCATTTAGGTATGTATGAAAAACAAAAATTATTAATTTTTAACTTCTTAAAGCCGTAGTTCTAAATCTTTTTGAAGCCAGGGAACACTAAACTATGCCATTTTTTGCTTGGAACACTTATAACATAAGCTTTAAAGCATATATGGTGAACCTTTTTGAAATCAATGGACAAAAAATGGACATTGCTCGTAAAAATAATTATTACTGAAAAGAAAAAACCAGAATTATGTCACGGGCCACCTCTGCTTCAAACTGTTCTGTTACAAAATAATAAAATACTCGTACTTATTAACACATTAACTGCCAAATTTTATTTTTGATTAAAACTAATTCATTAAAATTTAAAACATTGACTATCGTTATAATAGTATCGTAAGATAATTAATTATTCAGTTCAGCCTCTGAAATTTGCTCGCTATTTCCTGTGCTATTTTTCAGAACATTAAAGAAATCTGTTTCCAAGAAAGCAAAATTTGGAAGTTTTAGCCGAAACTCGGCCAAACACGTAACAAGCGCAGTGTGTCCACGTGAATCTTTTATGTTCTGAAGTAAGAACCATTTTTGCGTTAAAATTTGATTAATAGTGACAGTTGTTTGACGTTTATTAGCTGAAGTTAGCAAAGATACGAAAAATCTGACACTGGCAAAGTCATAGCCGCTCCTTATCTAAGTAATTATTGATCTCACGGTACCTACAATAAACATAAGCTGTACATATTCAAAATATTTTACATTTTCTAAAAAGTCTGAGCGTTGTGGCAGATGCAATGAAAAAAAATTACGTACCTATCACAAATTAGCACACACTGAAATTTCAGATTCGGAATTGAGGATCTTGGCAAGAAATGGCTTAAAAAAACTACAATACATACATAAAAATGTCAAATTTAACGCGATGCATGAGCTTGGTGATCTGGTGAAGTTTGGCAATATTGGCATAAATAAATGACAGGGCCACTCGCATCTCCTCTTCTAAATTTGTCAGATTCTAGTGTATTTTTATTCTAATTATTTTACATCGAATTGATATTTGCAACAATTCTTGATACTAGAAGTGCTTTAATGGAGCACTAGACGACATATTGACAAGAATCATAGTCTTAGAGAAACTCTTTAGAAACTTCTAGCATTTTATTATAAAATATTAAATGACGTAGTATACTAAATGAGATATTTTTTAACACTTGCTCGTAATTCAGACAAGGTCTTGGAATTTTATATAATTACTCGAATATTTATGTATTTCAGATCTTGAGAATATTATATTATTTTTGATTTTATGGAAAATATCGTAAATTCAGGGTGCTTTGTGTAGTTTTCAGATATATTAAAATAAAAACCTGAGAAAATCATGGTATCAATTTCTAATTTTTTATAAAAATTCATAATTAATATATCTATAATAATATGTTGCATTTTGCCAATTAAGTTAAGTAGCGGGTGCAGAATGCGCGACTTTAGATTAAAAACCCAAAACAATAGCTGTGAAAAAATTGTATTTTTATTTAGAACTAATTAATTTAAGAAGCCTTAGTTTTAGTCGAGCGGAAGAAAAATGTAAAATAAATGCAACAAATATATGTATAATAAAATTTAATTATGTAATTGCTAACAAATATTTATAGGTACTTAATAAAATGTAATTGCATTTTGTTTTAAGTATGTACCTACCCAATCAATGCGACTTAAAGTGAGACTTGGTTAAAAATTAGTTGTTAGTGACAAATTAATAATTAGCAATTTGAAGTTTTAGTTATTTATTTAAATGATTTATTTAAATATGTGTTTTGGTTTTCAGAGTTTTACGATATTGTTATATTTCATCTTCGGTTAAATTTGTGTAAAACACCGTGCAAGTGACGTATATATGACAAAAGTGTTTGTGATAGTTTTCATGTGAAGTTTTTTGTAATTGCTGTAATTTGATTCAAAATGGCGGCGAGGGCGTTGATTCGCCGTGTACTTGGTCCCTTTGTAAAAATCCCACCGCGCCTCCTCTCGGGTACAATGCTTAACGACCTCTTTGCGGACGACGAATGACGATAATTACGAATTACCATAATGTTTAATATAATAAAGACTTCCCGGCTGCCGCGATGAACGTTTTGTCGTTGTAAAATGGCGGTAATTCCTATTCCGGTCGGGATTCGTTTTCGGTTCGTTAGGAATCACGTCGAAATTTTCGCCGTGTTTGAGTCTTAGATTAAATCGCTCGATTTATAATGGATTTGTAATTTCATTCTTCACAAATGGCTGACGGTTAAGATTCGGATGTAATTGACTTTCGCGGCGGTTTAAGGACCAACTAATGGAATCGTCGCAGCGTTTCTATTTGTGAAGTACACTACCCACACGACTCTAGCAAAAATCTTGATCTGTCGCTTTCCGCAATTAAAAATATGACGAATTTTTTTTGGTCGTAAAAGCCGTGATTAAAATGTAGCCATCTTCAACCGGCGTCCATTTACCAAACCGCAGAGTACCTCCGCGCACTTTCCTCATTAAATTCTAGCAATTACCGCCTCACATTCGCTGATAAAACCAAACAAAAACTCGCTTTCATCAAATCCGGCCTCCTCCTCGTTTTCCGACGAATATAAATTCGCTTCAGTGTTTCTCGCACGATGGAAAAGCGTATGCGTCGTTATCGCTTCGTAATCAACCCTCGGGTGTTATATTTTTTTAATAAAGACGGCCATTTTGCTCTTCGTTTCATTTTTTTCGCCCAAAGAAGGGAGCGGCCTGCAATTACGTAAAAGTCGGAGGGATGGGACGATTCGTCATCGAATTATGGCAACGATGGGTAGTTAGATGAATGGGCGCGAGGGTTGAAAATCACAGATGGCACCCTCCCGCCATTCGTGCGGACAAAATGGTAAAAACTAATTTGCATATTCGTAATTATAACGCTGCAACCACGACAATTGCCCAATTGTATTTAAATTCTAATCAAAAAAACATAATTCGTGCCAATTGTATTACCTACGCACATTCAACATTTCGATCTTATCAATTTCGGAATCATGGCATATTTAGATAATTAACATATGGAGCGGTGCAAGAAATAAAAACGACAATAATTTGTATCAAACTCTAAAACGTACAAATAATTACTCAGAAGAAATAAAGCAGGCAAGATAAAAACAACAGGAAGGATATTATAGAATAATTATAGGCGTTATTAATGAATAAAACAGATTAAAAGTCAAACAAACGCACAAAATATAAGTTGCAAAAGACCTGACACGAATAATATAAAACGTACAAAAAGAACGGTAGCTGAACGGATCAGGCCAAGGCTTTTGTATTTTGTATCCGAAATGGTTGTGAACACAGAACTAAATCTCAAAATTATCTAATTCAAGATCAAACGGTTAAAATAATTCTACATTCTAACGAATTTATACGTGCTTCCATTGCCTAGACGCCTGGTTTTATTTTTGTACGCACGTTAGAAAAAAGTAATAAAAGAATAGAGTAATCATCATACGAGTCTATTGATATAGTGAAGCATAAACAAATATTACAGGCGTCTATAAATGATTGCAAAATCCCAGAGGGCTATGAAATATGCCACCTTTAGTTTGATGTTGATGTTATATGCTGCCTGTCATTAGTTTGTGAGATTATGTGTGGCTGTCACTTTTTGTGGATGTCAAATATATATTTGGTAATTAATTGATTGCATAAACCAAAGGGGCTAGCAATCATAAGCAATGACTAAAGTTTCATGAAAACGAAACCATCAAAAAATATTACACAAATAATTATCCACCAATTTCGCGCTTACATAAATAATAAACTTGTCTGTGTAGTTTTGAAAAAACTGTCACGGAAATTTTCAAACTACCGAGAAAAGCGATAATTGTGATCAAAACTCGAAAAAACGAACAAACGCAAACACTCGAAGCAAGCAATTCTTATGTTTAAAATTTGCATAGCTCTCTGGATGCAAAATGGATGTCATTTATACACACTTTGTATAAAACACCGAAACCAGAGAAAATCTTTAAAGGAGACTATATAAAAAGCAACAATAAAAAAAAAAACAAAAATATAAATGATGTGAGACGATACCTAAATCATTTGTTGGAGAAGATGCAGCCTGAGAGGTAGAATGGTAACAAAAGAGAACATTGAAGTTTACAAATCATAAAATGTATGTTCCTTTATTCACAATTTATATTTCACTTGTATGTACATATAAGTTTATGTTGCTTTTGGAACTAAACTTAAAATAACTTTTGTGACTAAATATACATATAGTATATATAACAGTTATTATCAACTTGTAGTAGCAAATGGGTGGTGGTAATTATAGTTAGAGCTACACGTGTCGGTTGAAAAAAGAAGATTTGGAGGTCGTCGTCGTCGAGGGATAGAGCTTCCAGTTGCCGCCCCCAGACGGGAGAAGGGCCGCACGCAAATGCAAATGCCTTATATTTCATGCATAAAGCCGGGGACCGAATCGACAAATATTGATATTCGCTAAACATAAATAATAAATCGCATTTCCGTCGTGGAAGTGGAAAGAAATTGAGTTTTACCAACTTTCACCTAAAGTGACTATCGAACTTTTTTATGTAAAATTGTACATTGTGAAATCATATCAAAGTTTTTTTTTTTCGAATAAGCGCGAGAAGAATTTGAGGATGATTGGAAGGCAAGAAGAGGGTGCGAAATGAGTCGTTAAGGAGGTGTTTTGTAATTACGCGTTTGATTCTTTTTAGCAATTTTTGCGTATTGTTGGGGAAAATCCCCGTCGTAATCGGCAATTAGAAGAAAATCGCGTCTTTACTCCGGTTAAAACCGCACACTCTGAAAGCATATCTCTCGTCTCTAACGCAACAATGACAAAATAAATTGGATTAAGGCCATACCCTGCTAGTGACTTGTAGAGTTCCACAATAGCTCATCATTTCGACTTCCAATCTAACCGATTCTCGACCCTGGGGAGCGAAGCCGTAAGGACGGCGCCGTTAAAAGTGTTTACTGAACTGTCAGGTCCGGAAAATGTCTTCGAAAGCATTTTCCTTACGAGAACGTGAACACTTATCCAATCTCCTCTAACGTGAAAGACAGATCCGGATTTCGAACAATTTCAATTTTTTTATGGCAATCCAATCACTTACTGACGACGAATTTTCATCTCGTTACGCTAAAAGCGAAATATCGACGGGATCGTATCACGACAAATCGGTTATTTTTTCATATCAGCACGGCTCTGACACTGGGTGATCGTTTTAAACGGAATTGCCTGAGCAAAAATCGAATAGAAACGGGAAAATTCACACATAATGTGATGATTTGATATACAAAAATCGCGCAATCAATCATGGATTTGGATAAAGGTAAAAAACACGAACACGAACAAAAATAATTATGCCAAAAGTGTTTATGTGTGTGTGTGTGTGTGGTTTCATCTTGTTCAAATTTTGGTAAAAATGTACCCAATGTCGGCTAAAATTTTTTTTTCGTTTTTAGCATTGGAATAGTATATTAAAGAACGAGTTCCATAAGAAATATTTTATTACACGAGTCCAAGTTTATAAAACGACCGGGATGTTTTCCAAATGACAAGTGACATAATAGCCGTATCAACGAGTTTTTTTATACCATTTTATATTATTTATGCAAATTTTAATTCAAAATAAATTGTAAAATTTTGGATATTTTGCATGGGTTGGTTGACAATTGTCAAAATTGAAATATCGATTTTCAAATACAATTAGCCGGCAGAAAACTTTGCGGTGAAAATTAATTTCAGCAAAATATTGTGGCAAGCAACCTACCTGAGATTACTTCACGTGGTCAAGACGCATTCATCGTAAAGATTAATGTTTATAATTATTGGAAAAAGCTAATTTAAATAAAAAATATTGTAGACATTTCTGATCATCACATACCACCATAGAAAAACTATATTGCACTAGTTCTATTACAACGCCCAAAAATCTATTTACGCACTAAATTGAGTGCCTTAACAGCTTTGTTATAAATGCGAAGTAGATAATTTTTGTTTTAGCATAAAATGTTTAACTTGTTTTTCACTCAGTTGTCACATAATGAGATATAATTTTTATAACTTTTCTAATTCGAGTAGGTTAATGCAAAGCTACCTCAGTGTTAATTCAAGAATAAATTCATTTTAAAAAGATAAAGAAATTTCCATTGTGAAAGTGGAAGTGAACCCTAGAAGGAATATGGCAATACTCAAGAAAAGCTGTTCAGATCATAGTGAATGATAATTTGCTATAAAAGGAAACTTCTATTTTCGGACCTTTGATGCTGTGGTCCATTACACTTTTGCATTCGTTCAAACCAGTCCTTGAAATAGATCCACCAGCCTGACTGGAGTATACTCTTGTATATTTTATGTATATGTACAGGTGTCCCAGAAAAAGCGGACCGACCACCTGTGCTGTACGTTGTTGGGGAGTCTTCAGGAAGTCAGGAAAAATAGTTCAAAAATTCTTTAGAGTAATATATCTAAACGGTTGAACCCAAAATTATATCTTCTACATTATGCAGTATTTTAAAGAATAAATGTTAGAGTAATTTAAGCAATGAAAAAATCAAGACGACGCGTGTGTCTGTCATACATACAATCGTTTTTCTCAAATAACCGATACTTGTCATATTATATTGCTTAAAATAAGCCGTGTGTCTTTTGGCTTATAAAACCCCCGCGACCTCTGACGCTAACAATAAAAGTACTCCAAATCAAAAAGTGATTTTCTTCTCTTAAGAAATAAAAAAAATATTGCCAAAATTTACTGTTGCATTAAAAAAGAAAAGTTTCATTTTTTACATTACAATGCGATGAAAATAAATCTGGCTAGTGCAATTAGGGTCAAGTCGGGTTTGGCGCGAAAAGCATATTTGTATGTAATAAAAGTTTATTTTTCCACAAAACATAAATTTGTCTGTTGTTAAATTTTTAGATATTGCGAAATTTTGCCAAGTTTAAAAAATAGTCAAGTTCATTTTCAATGCTATATAACGAAGGTTGCTAAATTGCAACTTCTGTAAATTTTTTCCACTCGAAATGAAACCTATTGATAACATTTACAGAATTTGTAAGTTTCAACAGCTTCTCCTTATAAAACACTGTACCAGTATATTTTTTTAATTCATCCTAGGGAATAGGAACAAGTCACTGAATCAGAACTGTGAGGGCCAATTTTTGGCCTTCTAAATATTCAACTCATTGACTTGCGGTGTGTAAGCTTGAAACAGGATGTCTTTTTCTATTGTCTTTCATAACTTCACTCATTACCTACTTGTGGCAAGAAAATCAATGTAATCAATTGTAAACCAATAGCATTATTTTTCTTCTATCTTTTAAAGCCAGAGTAGCAGTAAGACCAAAAAATGAAGCACTTCGAAAACAAGCAAAACGAAAATGAAATTTTTGTTGGTTTGTTGGTTTAGGGTCAATTGGAAAATGGGTTAAAGTAAATCCCATCAACAATATAACTTCGTAGGTATGTTTCATGTCGATATGAAGGGTTGTCTCAAACTATCGGTATGATATATGATGGTCCACTTTTTTCATTTTCTGTACCTACAGCATCTAACGTAAATTTAATTTCTTGGAACTACTCACTGTTGTTATTGATGACGCCAAAAAGCCGCAATAAGTCGGTCTTAAATTACGGAAATCAAAAAATCTAGCACGAAAATGCTTACAACCTCTTACAATTCTCAACGTCAACATGCTTACAAGTTATCAAATTTTATGGAAATGTTATTGCCAAATACATAACAGCAGAAGAAAGGTCGATCGGGTACCTTTTGGGTGACGAGCAAAATATAGGGGCGGGGTCTGGGCTTCACTTATATCACAGTACAGAAGGAATTCTTTCTGTACTGTGCTTATATCGTGTTTTATGAGCCAGCATTAGTGAAAATGGTAGCATTTTGAAACTGACAGTACAAGAAGTAATACTTATTCTTCAAATCGGGTCCGCGCTGCCAATGAAAATGTCTATCGCAGATATTGATCTGTAATTTATTACAATGAACCACAGTACCTATTCCAATAGGAAAAACCCCAATAGGAATCTCGGGTGTAAAAGTCACATTTGAAAAAGAAAAATGTGAAAGGTATTGAAGCGTTTAAACTATTACCCGGAAGAATTGTTTATTCTTCAACTGTTGCTTTTTGTAAACACATTGTATACCCATCTTTTTAAACAGTTATTAATTCTGACATTGTAATTAGTTTAAATACGTTACTGTTTTAATTTCGCAAAATGATAAAAATGCATTTAGAAAAAAATATGTGCCAAACCATTGTTGTTACAAAAAATAGGTGATTTTTACTTTCTATCTACAAATGTGTTTTTGAAAATTTTATATTAAGTGAAAACTTTTGTAAAACCCTTGAAAATGATCGAGGTAGAAAAACGAGACAAAAAATAATAATTTTAGGGGTTGACATAAAGTTGAAAAGAAGTATTATGTCGTGGATGGCAGGTACAGTGCGCACAATTCCACCCCTTTGAAAAAAACAAAATCAATCGTGATTTAACCGTCTTCAGATGTTATCGGAAATGAATCCTGACACCAAACAACCCCTCTATAAAGACACACACATCATACAACTCTGCATTTCCCCACCCACATCACCATCTACTCTCATTAGTGTAATTGATGGCGTTGACTGTTGTGACAGCGATAGAACAGATTGATCAGATTGTATTTCACTATTTCACATTCAGACATGATTTATTTTACACGTGTTCCGTTTCCACAATAACGACGTATTTCCTTTCCGATTTTTTCACCCCGTTGTTCATCACACGATCGAACAAAATTTCGTGCATAAATAATATAGAAAAAGAATATTTGTCCGGCCCGGTGACGTGTGAAAGACGCCATACTGCCGCTTTTTTGACGCAAACACCCCGTGTGACATGTGTGCACACCTTGCATAAGCAAAGCGCTCATTGGTGGTTTACTGCCGGAAACTCTTGACGATTGGTCGATATCTTGCTTTTAATTTATGTTCCCTCAAAGAGATGTTTAATGTGCACTCACTCATTTGTAAATTGGTGTTTTTTGTCGACGCGAAAATAAGGGAGAAGCGTTACGCATGGCTGACGGTTATGGAAATAGGCGGGCTCGGGTACATTCCCTAGAAAAAGTTCATCGCGTGTTGGTGACGGCTTGCCAAATAATAATAAAAATACAAAACGTACATTACCTAAGTGCCGACTATAACACCTTCAAGACTATCGATTTATTTTTTACAGTGCAACACAACTGAACACAACAGACACATACATCTAGTGTGTAACTAAAAATACTACTCCTAATAAATAATCAAATTAAAATGTTTTTAAAATTATTAACAATAAAAAAGATTTGAAATTTAGATTTGGTCATACTATAGAGCAGCTTATACCTTCGATTGATAGTATTATTAATAATTGTATATATATATTTATTGCATTCCAGTTATAAACAATTGAATATTAGATTTTAATCGATCCTTTCTCTGCCGCCTGTCATTAGCCATTGACATTAGACTGTCAACATAAAATACAAATTTTTTACTCTTTTCTCTAAAGTGTCAAATTATGCAGTAACACAGCGCTAACTGTCGTTTTGTCGGGTCGCTATTTTTTTACTCACGGCTTGTATTTTTGCGACATCTAGCGACTCCATAAAGTAGGTGCTTTAACTGGCAGTAGAATATAAAAACAATTGAAATTTGATGTTTATCGGGTTCAACTGCAGTGGTTTCTGCCCAATTTAATTTAAATCGTGTTTTATTTGATTATTGGATTTGAAACGAGTTTCAAAATTTTCGCTCGTACTTCTCATAAAACTCGTGACTAAAATGCCGTTTTAAAAGCTTGTTGGAAAATATAATTATTTTAAGACTCTAGGCAATAACGTGCGATTAAAAATAAAATCGGTACGTAGGCAATGGTAGCAGTTTGAAATCTATTTAAGTGTAGAAATGTAAGTGTAATTAAGAGTATTATTTAAAAAAAAATTAAGCTCTCTGTTGATAACCGTTTCGAACACGATAAGATGTCATTATCGTGTATTACAACTCCAAGCGTCGGTTCAGACATCGATGATTTTTTATTAACAGTGTCGGTTAAATATCACGATTTGACAATGTCAAAGGTCTACACTGTAAAAAATAAAATATAAAACAAAAAGCTAAACCATGGCCAGTGTCGTTCATTCATCGCTAAAGTTTTTAACCTAACCAAAGCCTGCAAAACAACATTTTGATACCAGAGAATAAAGTACCTAGCAAATGGACATTATCATCTTTATTTCTAATTTTGTGCAAACTTAGAAATAAGTACCTACACAAAAATATACAAAAGGCGGTCTTTTGATTTTAGTGACATGACGCTGCCATATTTCGACAAGATCAATTCCATGATTATCCCAAATCCCTCGCAAATAGAAAAAATATTTTAAAGTTTAAAGAACTCGTTTCATAATACATTTCTGCATTCGTCCTTTTACATAACAGTGTTTTATGAAACTAGTTCTTTAATACATATACAGGTTGACCCAGAGCTCCGTAAACGCTCCATAACTTTTTTGCGATTCGAGGTATCGACTTGAAGTTATTGTTGGATGATAGGTGCGCATCTGCTGCACATTTTAAAAATATTTTCATTTGTATACAGGGTGTCCAAATATTATTAACACACCAAAGTTATGTTTTTTTAAATGGAACCACCCCATTTTGATTTTATTTTTGAATCTAAAATATGCTATTTTCTCGATAACTTCTCTAATATCATAATTGAATCCTAGAAACCTTATATCACAGAAAAGCTTATCAAAAACGCTAAAAAATGGTGTATAAATATACAGGTGTTCCATTTGAAAAAATCGAGTTTTCCCCATTTGTAGTTCATCATTTCCAAAAAATCATAGCAAGCGTTGGAATATTCTTTCGCCACTCGGCAATAGCTCAATAGATTGAGCGAAGCCTAGGGACTTCACAAAAAAAAATGGGCATGTTTTCTTTAATAGTTTAGAAGTTATGAATTTTTGAACGGAACCTTACATAAAGAAATTTTGGAAAATAAAGTGACGTACATCAAAAAATATGACAGATAGGTGAAAATGACTCGACTAAAATTAACGCAGAATTTAGTGTAGAAATCAAAAATGAAATTAAAATGGGGTGGTTTCATTTAAAAAAACATAACTTTGGTCTTTTAATAATATTTGGACACCCTGTATACAAACGAAGCTATTTTTAAAATGTGCAACAAAAGCGCACCTATCATCCAACAATAATTTCAAGTCGATACTTCGAATAGCAAAAAAGTTATGGAGCGTTTACGGAGCTCTGGGTCACCCTGTACTAGTGTAATGTAGTTTTTAGTAAATTTCTTTATCTAAATGTATTTTACTAATCCTCCAAGATAATAATAATTCCATATTTTCAAGCTCTTCCTATTAAAGTGTATTGTTAAATGTGCCAAAATTAATTTATATTTCTACGTCTATGCTTCCCAAATTTTTGTAAGCGGCATGTTGAATATAAATTGCATACTTGAATGTTTGCAAAATACAAATAATGAATAAAAAACAATTTTGACAAAAATCGATAAAGAACGAGTATAAAATTATACGAAATTACACAATGAAAGAAACAAAATAGGCCTGATTAAGATTGATGATTTGGCAATCTCTCAGCATCAATCAACATTTCAAGCAACTAATTTGCGGCCATTGTGTATAATTTGCGGCTTGATTACAAAATTTTTTTGAAACGTATTTAACTCTAGTCCAAACAACATTTCAATTTACTAATTTAATACGCATGCATGTTTAATTTCATGGGATTTAGATAATTTCAAATTGAAATTTTCGCTCTTTGCCTAGAAATCCTTCCGACACTTGTGGCAGAAACGATATCAGCTTTGCCAATTTTGCTAGTAAATCAAATTTCACACGTTCCTGGCCGTTGCAGGCAGGTTTATTGACAAGACAAATTGCGTTATTTTTTCGAGCCGAAAACTCCGAAACGGATGCACAATAATTTAACCAGTGCTAGTTATTGTTGAAAAATTGTAATTTCGCCCCATCCTCCAGCAGTATCGCTTTAATGCCTCGTTTTTCTGATTCGCCGAAACGGTTCATCAGTAATTCAACTTATTTCCCCGTTCATCTCCGGTCCGGACACGAAATTACAATCATTTGTTTCCGAAATGAAGTGGAATCGTGTCGAAATCGCGGTAGGCTTGTTAACTTACGAGGTAACAGTTAGAAACCAGATCGTTCCGCACTAATTTTTTATGTGAAATTTCGCCACCCTCGTTATACCTTCGTTTTGATCGGATTTGTCACGTATCGTCTTGAAACGACGGCGACGACGCCAACAAGATTAGATCATCGCAATTCGATAATAATTTGTTTAAGGTATCGTCTCGTCCTTAAAAATAATGATCAGCGCTAGGGTGGAAAAATTTAATACCACATCAAAGAGAATATATTATGTGTCATTACGTCGCACCTTTAAATCCGACCCTCAGGAAGAAAGTTTAATTTCCAAGGAACGATACTCATTATTTCAGTGCCGCAATTCATTTGCCAATTCATTACGGCCGCCTCGAAAGAGATATTGTGAATTAAAATCGTTAGCGCTTTTTTTCTCCGACGAATTAATGGAAGGATTGGGTTAGGTGTGCTGTTCGCTGCTGAATTGTCAAATTTAACGCAAAAAATCGGCGATGGAAGGGGTCGAGATGCACTCCAGCCCCGAATAAATTATGACAAGCAGAAAAACTAACTCCAGGTGTATGCAAATACGTCATTAAAAAAGGAGAAGCCATCGATGCAGATTATGCAAAACGCTAAAATGCAGGTCGAATGAATTGAATGTATCGCCTCAGCTGGATTTCGCATTCGGCAATTATCAAATCATCAAACCAAAGTATTAATTATTTTTTTATTTTACTTTCGGAAAGCTGCACAGCAAAAGTACGTTGTATTTGTGCAAATTATTAAGTTATGACGTTATTAAAATACTCACATTAAAATAAAGTGCAAAAATTGTTATTTTTAGTTCATAGATAACGACAGGAAATGAGATTTAGTTAAAGAAATGAATTTAAAAGAATCTACTTGTTTAGGAAATTCCACACCATGATGACATACTAAATAAGAAAATCTAAAACTAGACTAAAAGAGAGTCAGTTTGGTAGTAATTTGATAAGAAAGCGTTAAAAACGACTTATTGTAAATAGATTATCTTCCATGACAGATCACGTCTTTTATCTCCGATACGTGCCCTTCCTCCATCCCAATTTCTCAAACAGTTAATTCGGCCACTCTCTTTCATCAACCCCCTGCGGAGCGTCGCTCGCCGTCCAAGTAGTTAGCGACGGTGGCGTCGTCATCGTCGTCGTTGAATTTTCTATCGCGTGTGCCGTTTATTAACTTTGTTACATTGTTAGCGACTTGTTCGAAAATTATCGGAACGCATTTGCCGAGGCACGTAGCTTTACCGCACGCAAGGGATGAATTTAGGGGGTGACATGTCACGGGCATATTTTGCAAATATTTCAGTGCGGAATTCTGCGAGAACACGTAACGATTTGACGAATTGGCGTGATGAAGACAAGAGCGCAAATTGAGTCAATTAATACATTTTAAAATATTACAGCTAGCGATTTGCAGCGCTGCACTTCACTATCATCAAATTGAATGTTTTGGTACAGAAACAATAACGTTTTAAGTACCCATGATTTAATAAAAAAAAATTTGACGTTTGTTGCTAATTGTAGAATACTATCTAATATAAAAAACATCACATCTACAATATACCGGGTGGAATATGAAAAATCATTGATGCTGTAACTTATTTGTTATTTGTTATGCGATTTTAATAAATGATACCTTTAACGAAGTCCTTTTAATTGCTGTAAATTTTGTTTTGACAGTCCATAGCAACTTTCTTTTCTAAAATGGCAATTTATTTCTTTTTACTTATTCAAAACAAATATTCACATATTCATATTCTGTTTCAGACACATTTGGCATCTTCTATTATCGTCCAATACTGCGTTTATTAAAATATTTGGTAATATTTGTCCCCATGTTTGAATCTCCCGTTGTCTTTTTCGGTATTTTT
Source organism: Eledona agricola (assembly GCA_964023215.1). Taxonomy (NCBI): domain Eukaryota; kingdom Metazoa; phylum Arthropoda; class Insecta; order Coleoptera; family Tenebrionidae; genus Eledona; species Eledona agricola. The sequence goes on from OZ026860.1 coordinate 11,055,625, forward strand.
AAACTTCCAAAATTTCGCAAATTTCGCATTGAAAGCACTCACTCGGGAAAACGATTTGCGTAGAGTCGCAGAGCAGCTGCAGCATTTTTTCCACTTTCAAAATAGGCTTCTATCATATCTACACACGCATCGTTATCCATTTTAATAACAAAATGTTCCAAATGTGAGAATTTTTCGACAATAACTTACACAATTTTAATAATATTCGTGACTCAGACGTCCATAGCAACTTTAGTCATTTGCCACATAAAATGCAGTTTTATTAGTGTTTATTACGACTACTAGATTTATAAACATTTTAAACAAATTATTTAATTTCTCGTTTTTTTTTAGACATTATGCAATGGTGCAATTACATATTCATATTCAGAAGAAAATACTTTCAAAACTAGGTCAGTGCAAATAGTAATGTATTAAAAACGACTTCGTTTAAGGTATCATTTATTAAAATCACCAAAGGTTTTCCATATTCCACCCGGTTTGTATTAGTCATAGAAAATAATGAGTAACAATTTTTCAAAACGAAAACTTTTGATTCAGAATTTTTATGCACTGAATTGGTGTAAAATATTATTTAATAAATTAAGAATGAAATAATTTAACAAAAATTAAATAAAACAATAAAACTCAAATAAAATAAATTAATAAAAACACGACTTTATTAAAAAAATGAAAAATTGATAACAACTGGGAGACATCCAAACGATTTTCTGACAGTAACACCAGGCTCAATTGATTATATTTACAATATTAATCATTTATACGTCCAATTGTAAGTTATGCTATATTTTTGTTTCACATCTTTGCTATGTTGCACTGTTAATTTAGACGACATATTATGTAATGTGTGCCAAACAATAAATAATTAAATAAATAATCGTGCTCATTTACTTTTTCTACAAAGCTCAAAATATATATAAATAGTATTTATTGCGCAACATTATATTTAACCTAATGTAATGAAAGACTAAAAAATGCTTATTGTATAAGAAAAAATGGGTTTGGGATGTTTAAAATATTGAAGATGTGGCTAAAAACATTATTTCATTCATAAATTACGAGTATCTATTCCATTTGTTCAAGTTACAATATTAAACATTAAGTGTGATGTATAAATATTGAAATACAAAATGCACTAAGAAGAATCTATACCCTATTGATTGCATAATAAAAAATGCACTTCAGATAAGTAGATAAAAAAAACTAAAAATCTATTAATCAGATTTAACAAAACAGAACAAATAAAAATGTAACAAAGAGAAATATTGGAACAATTGACAACCTTCTAGAAGTTAAGAAATTAAGACGAGAATTAAGATAATAAACTTTCCAGAATTCAGAAATTTCTCCAATTTAGCACGTTTAAACTTTGTTGAAACTGCCAATGATCTAAGATTTATTTCGACACCTGATCTGGATGGATATGGCTTGTAGGCAACAACAAATCTAAGATAAACGACAAGCACAAGCAAATTATAATTTTTTTCTTTATGGAACAATGTCTCAATGTTTATATTACAAATAAAATTATGTAATCAATTTTGTTTGTCATTAAAAACGAAAAATTGGTGTGTAGTTGTTTTTGTTGCTTCTTGAGTTTTGGTAAATATTTAAATGGTGTGTTTCCGAGATTCAGTTTTAGGCAGTGCTCTGTAAATCCAGCTTACAGAGTCCTGTCTTGGGCACAATTCGTGCCAATGTTTTCTGTATTATCGACGCGAAAGCAGAGGTACCAAACCGCGCGGATCGCTCAAACACCCGACCCTCTTATTTTCCCAATTTTTCAATTAGTAACAAAACCGCAACGCCGCCAAATACCAGTCGTTGTTGCAAAATCGCAATTAAAAATTAATGGGGCCGTCGATTAAAGCGTCCGTTCCGCAACAATCGACATTTTAATTCAACAATTCCTGTCAGAGCTAAGCCCCTGCAACAACACGATGAGTTATTAACATAATGGGGCACCCAATCAATTAGACTCGAAACGAAAAATATGAAAATAAGCACTGTGATGATTTTTATTTTCCTGACGGATACGGCTATTTGTTGTTGGAGCGTTTTAATTGTTGTCGGAGCTGTCAAAATTAGTGTATGGGTATTGATATGGGGCCGGCCAAATAAAGAAGACGACTTCCTCGATACCGATCGATGGAAATTTAATACGTCCACCGATGAGGGAAAGTTGAAGGAAGCCGAATTCATGACCTGTCACCGGTGACGTACGTTTTGTGCGAAACTAGAAAACGTGAAATTCTATCGCCATTATCTCGATTGCGCCATTTTTAATTACGAGCCGAATATAAGACGTTTGGGTTTCTTAATAAATATCCTATATAATCTCGTCAAAGGTGGATTTAAGCCGCTGGAAAGACTCGCATAAATACGAATTACTTTCAAAGCGAACACGACTCAGCAGTTCGTGGCGAATTTAAATTAATATTGTGATTAGATCGGGTCGCGTCTTATTTACTCATTTCAGCAGATGGGGGATTAGAAGATGGGATGCGTTTATTGTTATTGTTTCAAGTTGTTGCAATTTGGCTGAGAGTATGTGGTGGCTGGCTGCTAGAGAAATGAAAAAGCTCCAATGGGAGGTCGGGGTGAATTTTTAATTATGGCAACCCGCGAGCTCTTGTTTTTATTTGCTGATACGAAAAGTGCTTTATTTGAATTGAAACGACGCAAGGGTTGGGTGCGAGGGTCGTGGCTTTGCGTAAATCTGAATCCTAAATTAATTAAGAAATTCAAATTAGTACAGATGTTTCATGAAATCGGCTGACCCAGCACAACGCCAACTCTCTATCATTTCATTATTCCCTTAATTCAGATTTTTCAACGATTTATAAAATCCAAGGAAATATGAAAAAATACGAACCTGCAAAATAGTGAACCGCACAATATTGTACATTGTATAAATTAAATTAAAATAAAAAACATACTCCTAGTAATTATTTTAGATATTAACAATAATATGGACCAAACATAATGAATGAAGTTATGAGACGACTAAAATATAAACAGATTAAACACGACTCATATTTGTCGTTTTAAAGTGTGTAAGATTTTGCGTCACACGTAAGAGCTCAGCTTTTTACTTAGTATGTATTATTGATTTATTTCAATATTTTCATACTCATTCTTGTAGAACATAAATTTTGGTTGTTTGTTTCAACACAATTTATATTCAATTGATTTATTAATGAGTATGTTAAAAGGTTCAAACTTGCCATGCCTATTACAAATAATTAAATTTTGTTAATAAAAAAGCACATACCTACCTATTTCTAAATCCTAAATGTAGTGGTAGACAAAATATTCTATTTTCGATTATAGTCAATTATTTAACATTAGTTTTGCCGTTGTCATTGCCAGTCCTATATTTATTAATAAAAAATCAAATAACTTAGAAATAGGGTAAGCGACGCTTAGCTCCTCCGCATATTGTTAAAGCAAAATTTAAGTGTCCTGTCCGAGGTCCTGTATCTACGTGTCCTATTCTTTAACAAACATAAAAACAATTGGACAGTGGAAAATAGAAATGAATTTTAGTAATACTCATTTGTACCTTAAATAAATAATTCAAATATTAACTAAGTGCTGGGTTATAACAAAAGTGGCTATAATTTCGCACAACTGAATTTAATTTAAAAGAGGCCTAAAAGTATTTCTGAAAGATCAAATTTTCTGAATTTCTCGTATTCGGCTACATTTAATTTTTAAATTATTGAACATTCTAATAGTATATAAAGAACCAGTTTCCTAAGACATATTTTATTGCACGAGTCCAAGTTTATACAATGATTGGCAAAGCCGCGAGTTTTATAAAGAACGAGTGCCATAATAGCCTTATGAACGGTTTTTTATACTATTTTTTCTACTTCGCATCATTTATTATTCCCTTAATTCAGATTTCTATTATGCAATTTCTATTTCTATTTATGCAATTTTTACTTAGAAGATGCACTTTTAAAATATGGGGAATTTTGGGGAGTTGACTGAGAATTGTCAAAATTGAAATTTAATATGCAATTAGCCGGCACAACAATTGGCGGTGAAAATTAATTTCAGCAAAATATTGTGGCAAGCAACCTACCTGAAATTAATTTAAGTGCTCAAGACACATCCAATGTAACGATTAACGATTATAATAATTGGGAAAAGCTAATTTAAATTAAACATATTCTAGCATTTGTTGTAAGTGCTTACTTTGACGTTAGATATGACATACCATACTAGAAAAACTAAAGTAACACTAGTTCTATTAGGAAACTCAAAACGCTATTATTAACGCACTCAATTTAGTTTGTTACAGACGCGAAGTAGAAAAACTATTTTTTTCAGTTTATTAACCTTATTATGAACCTATGACTCGAATTTAAATTTGTTAGAAAAATGAAATCACATTTCAGTATTTAGCAAAGTATAAAATTTTAGTGATGCAAATTCACACCATTTTAGATCACGAATAAATTATTTTTGCACAACAATAAAAATCATTGTTTGATCAGAATTGGTTGAGACTTCGCGTGACTACTCTAACCACTTTTCGATCCAGACTTGTGCATATCGCACTTACGCACTTGTAGAGAAGACAAGCGAGTTAATTTCAAACAAGAAGTAACCGGATTTCGAAAAAAATAAATATAAGTAAACCATTAAATAGGTTACTAAATAAAACACAAAAGAATGAGAAGCAATTGCATGAAAAAATATAAAATTGTAAGTTTCGCCAAAATTGAGAGAATAAAAGTAGACAATATTCAAAAGGATGAAATATGAGGAACAACAGGACTGAACAGTAAAGGAAAAAATACAAAAAATTATATAAAACAGATACTTACATATCTATGTGTATACCTAAGAAGACGCCAAGAAGAAGCATAAATGAGAATATTATCAAGAAACCAATATGTATATCCACAACATTCAATTCACAGTAATACTAGAAAAAAGGAATGCAAAAAAAAACAAAACAGACAGATTGGTGGAAGCAGAAAATATACCAAAAATTGTTTTATGCCGATAAAATTATAATTCTTGGAAATTTCATAGGACATATTTTTTATACACATACGTAAAATGTTTTTTACGTTTTCTCACAAACAAAACCCAAGGAGAGAAGGAGAATAAACAAACTTAGCTTTTAATGTCATAATAAAAATGTTATGGTCTATTTTATGTATTTCAATTCTTAAATTCAAATAAATTCATTGTTAAATTTTAATTTTAATTACACAATTAAATAATTAATAACCGTATTATTATTAATTATTTAATTTTGTAATTAAAATTGAAATAGTAGATACTAGATAAATTTCACGAAAGTTCTGGTGCCAAATTAAAAATATTTTATAATTGGTATTTAAAAAAATAGTCACGTATTTGTTGCTTCGGTAATAAATTATTTTGTCTTAAAATTCATTTTTAAAATTCGTAATTAGAATAATCTGATACTGATATGATGAATAAATCTTGTAATTTCACAAATATTATTGTAATTTTGATATAAAATATTCAATTGTTTTACTTAAAAACAAATTAATGAACTGAATTTTGAGGCGGATTAAGTAATTAGTTAGTAATTAATATACTCGGAAAAAGTGTTCAGTATTTGTTGTTTAAAATATTTTTCTTGTAATTTTTTTACTATAGTTTATATTCCTTTTTTATTACTCATGTTCGTTGATGTCTTAGTGTTGTTAGATAAAATAAACTAAAACTCATGCAGCGTGTATGTAATTAAAAACGAGTCCCGAGCGATGAAAACGCTATTTCCATGATGAAACAAGGCCCAAATTAGTCACAGCCAATTAATCGCTTTCAATTATCATAATTGAACACATCTTTACTAATTAAGCATGTAAACTGTTTGACATTAATTGTGTCATGTGACGACCCAATTTCGCCTTTAACACAGTCCGCGTTAAAGCTGTCTCTTCCAAAACAATCCTCTCCGCGACTCCGCCTTATTGACTCCATCATTGCGCGAGTTTAAGCCTTACGACACCATCTCCGAAGAGCGCTAACCGCCGACCCAGTGTATACCAATAAGCGGCGGCTTTTCAGCGGCTTTATTGGTAGCTGACGGGCACCGCCCCCTCTAAGGGGTCCTTTTCAGGCGAATATTAGGGAGTATCTTTGCGGGGCCGCAGTACTCCTTTTTCAAATTCAGTCAGTTGGTTGCGAACCGTTGGTGTCGAGGGCGCGTCGAGATGTGCGCGGCGATTTTCTAGTGCCCGAATGAGTGTTGAAAAGATGAACAATGAAGGTTTAGAGAGCACCATCCACGTGACGGCACCGAGTATCCTCAGCAAACCCTCGCAGACGATGCCACAGCGGTCGCCGTTCGCGATCCAGGAGCTGCTGGGGTTGGGGGATTCGCGCTCGCCGACGGCGGCCGTCTCCGCCATCACCCCCAATGTCTATCCGCAGCGACATTTGCAGGCTCCGACCTGCTTTCCGTCGGAACACGGCTTCAATCATCATCATATGACGATGGCGGCGAGCAGGATGGCCTATTTTAATGCCCAGGCGGCGGTCGCCGCCGCTTTCTTGCCTCATAATATTGCCGCCGCCGCCGGAATGAATACTAACGGTGGAGGAGCGCCAGTGTTGGGGCTCACGGGACACCAGGGCGCCGCGGCGCCAAGTAAGTCAACACAATATTTTTTTAGTTACCAAAATAACAGAAACATTAAAAAATACTGAATGCAGATTATTTCTGTGTGATGAGCACACGTTTTTGAAAATTGCGGCATCTAGGTCCAAAAACTTAAATTTTAGAAGAATTTTAAATTCTCTATGCTATATTATCTAGGTATTTAGAACGTCATATTTTTTGGAGCACGTTACTTCGAAATTATGAATTGAATTAAAAAAAGTAAGCAGTATTGCTGATAGTTTTTACTGCTACTATTAGATACTGCAGCTGATGCATTTGAGTGCGTTGTTTCAATATTAAAATACAAGAAATACCAGTACAATACAATATACCTAATATCAAAATACACGAAGGCAGAGAAAACAGTAAAAATTGCGAACACATTTGTAGAATTAAGTATACTGTAATTTCAATTTATTATTTTTAAATGAAAATACCGTTGGCGGACAAAATTGTCATATATACCAACTTTTATATAATAATTTGTATTTGTGTGATCTATGTAACAATATAAAATTGCAAGCAACATAATTTACCTACAAATCCCGTAACTGAATATTTGAGGATTTAATAATTTCGTGTAGAAAATATTGAAACAATGGTTAATCAAAAAGAAAAGAAAATTGCAAAATAATGTATTATATAATTATCTAAAAATTTAACAATGTAACTTTAATGCCGCCTGACACTATGTCACTATATGATATAAAATGTTATTTAAAAAAATATTTAAAATTTTATATAAAATTTGTACGTGAAATATTGTGAAATAAAAATGTTTATTTAAAATTTGTACAGAAATGTGTGATGTTGCATCACAAATTTTATATAATTTTTTAAACTTAAAAATATTTCACATAGGTATACAGATTTTATACAAAATATTATATATTTTTTTAATAAGATTTTAATTAAAATTTGACATAGTGTCGACGGCCTTTAGAAGAAAGTGAACAAGAATATTTTAAAACTAATATAAAAACTATACTTTAAACTGTAACTTTACCTTTAATCACAATTTTTACTATATTAGGTTTAATTATCTGCATAAAAGATTTTTGTACATATTTGTAACATATTGTTTTTGCCATAACATTTTATGTAAAACTTGTCATAATTTCTGATAATTAACCCAAAACGAAAAATTACAAATTACAACGCCTAAAGAATTCAAGGAAAACAGAATGTTCAAATTGTGCGATTTCCAAAATTAAATAGGAATCATGTTTAGTAGTACATTTCTGAAATTGTAATTTAGAATTTTCATCTTGGAAGATGCACAACGAAGCCTTTTTAGTCAGTGAATATCAAGAAATAAATCATTTATACATGTGCTCAAAGTCCCCGAATTGTTTCTCCAAAAATTAAAAAACTAAAAGAGAAATTGCAACTGAACTTATCAGTGAATGTAGGAAGATAACTCCTGAACACACTACTAATTTGTAAAGGCAGGCATGATCCAAAGTAATACATTATTTTAATCCCAACAACCAGATTCTTTTAAGCCATTAAAACTGATACATTTAGTATCAAATCAAGATTTTTTTTATATTTCATGGATAAAATAAATTATAAACGAGTACGGTTTTAATATTAATTTAAACGATGTTAAATTAAATGACATACGAGATCAATAATTCGAAAAGTGAACGACAAAAATTAGAAACAAGTTGTAGGCCATTCACTGTTTGAACAGAAAAATGAGACATCTACTCTTCAATTCCACCAACCATAAAGTGAAATAAAACATATAATAGAAAGTATTTGAACAAAAATAATAATGGTAGATAGAAATTTAATTTTCAAAAGTACTAGTATGTGCCGTAATTTAATATTTTAGTAGGTGACAAGTCTGGTAAACATTGTTGTCATGATCCTATTGATATAAAAGTATGGATGAATTTGAAGATTGGTATCAAATGAAACCATTTCCATATTAAATTTATTTGTTTGGAGATTATAGATTCCTAAATTGACTTTATTATACATATATGTATTATTAATAATCTCTTACTTAACAACACTACATTTTAATATCAAGAGAATTCGTGTCAAATAACAATAAAAACAGTAATTAATAAAACCTATTTGCTAATTTCAACAAAATTAAGCTTATTGTTTTCTGTAATTTTAGTAACTTGTAATTTAATGTAAAACATAACTACTAGGTATTTTAATCATTAACCGTATGCAAAAACTAATCATTACTAAAACTGTACTAAATAAAATATTGTTATTGGTTGTGCAAATGTAAGGAGAACAACATTCTATTTGCAATGAACCGAATCTAATTACCAATTACAGTTTTCTACTAATCGCTTTGGCACTCAAAACTGGCAATTCATTGGAGTTTTCTATAAAAACAAATTAAAGTAATTAGCATTTCTGTATCGGATCGCTGGTGGATTTTTTCGCAGCAGTTGAACGTAATTGCCGGCGCTCTTGAATTTCGATCAGGATATGAAGAGGTGCAAACTTGGCTAACGGATATCGCTCGGTTCATCATCTAATCAGGGCCACATCAAATTACCAATTAGTATTGATGTTCAGATCATGCCATAATGAGCCATTGATCCTCATTATGCATGCCGCCATTGTCGGTTAGATAAATCCGCATCAGCATATCCGTTACTAACAATACAACAACCGAAGATGAATTAATAACAATCAATTAACGCCGGCCGCAATTTGTTTATTCTTCAAACAACATAATTGATCGGCGGTCCGGCGGCAATTAGTCGCCTTAACAGATCTTATCGACCAACACAACGAATTCATCATCATCCACTTAACGTTTCCTGTGTTTATTTTAAGGAGAATTAATTCGGCCAATCGCTGCGCCCCGAAACGCGCCCCGTCATTCCTCCACCCGCCCATTATAAATAATTTAAAATCGAAATTAAATTCAACTAAAGTGGCGGTTTGTATCAATTAATCGGACGCTTTCGATTGCGATTTACTATTTAATCACTGCATCTCTACGAGCGCTGGATGTAAGGGCGATTTTTGGTACAGGGGTGAGTACAGTCAACCCCTGTCGCGCTTTGTACGCTTGTCACCAACGGATCATTCGCGTCTGCAATGAACCATTCCGGGTTTGCTCGCACTCGGCACCGATTTCGTCCAAAAACTTGCTGGACAACATTAGTGAAAAGTGTGTGCCAATAGCTGAGACCTACGTTTCCTAATTAGGTACCCCAGTTTTTCAAAATGTGTGGGTCGAAAATTTGTCCGACAAATAATGATAGACAAACACCAGGTGATGATTCAATTAAAAAGTATGATGAAGGGAGTTTGGTGACCACCCCGTAACGTACAGGTATAAAACGCAAACACCTCTCCTGTCTGTAGGAATTAAGCGGAGAATTGTAGTGAGCTGAAGAATTGTTGTGGAGAGGAAGTGGCCCCCCAAGCCCCGCGTTTGGCATGCGGTCGGTTTTCACACGTTCTGCAGCTATGCGAATATGTTATGAGGGGGTTCGAGTCGGGTATCGTGGACAGAGTCCGTTTAATTAGCTGAAATTTACAAGAAACGGCGCGGATCGCGTGATTTTCCACTTCTGCAAGGACCCAAGCCGCGTCCCGATACAATGCAGCATAATTACACAAGAATAATATAATGAAGGGAATGTGAGGCATTCCGGTACATATATTTAGAGCGCCGTCACCGAAACCGAGCTTTAAGCTCCTCCACTTCTGGAAGCTGCCGCTGCTGCAACAATAAGCTATCTTGAGGCTTAATTACTACAAGCGCGTTACTTAATTTGGAATTTCATTTGGTGCTCGCCAGGTCGCAAATCAGGAAAGGGGTAATTTTAGAACAGACACTTGTACATGTACAAAGCAAATAAAGAAACAAAACGCCGCAGACTGAGATATCGATTTCTGGCGGGCAGAAGACCGACCGAATCTCATCGTGACAAGAAAAAAGACCGCTTAATAGAGGCCGATCGGAGTTTGTGTGTGGGTTTTGTAAAAACAGGGTGTAATTCGCACCAGGGGCGGCGGCGCAATTTACGTTGTGGACTTTGACTAAATAGATATTTGAACATTGCAGAGTCTATACATGTAGAAAATTGAATTATACGGAAACAAAGGCAATGGAAAGGGGTTGTCGGGTTGGCAACAACAGGGAGGTAGGGGGTTCGTTACGGTAGTAATTAACTGCGACTCGATAATTAATTAGTTCCAACGAGTGCCGTTGCGCGATGTTAAGGGCTGAAATCGGGCGCGTTCGTGCTGCATCCCTGCACCCCCATGAGCCGTATTAGCCTCTGAAATATTTGACTGGGAGAGTTTTTGTAGCAACATGCATGTATGTTCGTTCCGAGCGGAAAACGTTCGTCCCAATTACTTTTTCTGGACAAAGACGTTTCGGCGCCGCAATTAGCTTCTTCGGTTCCGTTGGAATTAGTTCTTTCGGAGCGGCGCGTAATTATGTCAAAAACGCGAACAATTCCAACTTCTTAATTAAATGCAGTTCTGCTCGTCCTCCCACTTTGGCGACGATGAATAAGTTTAATTAAATCGTTGTGTTTCCTCGCCCACTCGCTTATCGGTGCGAACCTTTAATAATCAGATGGAGTAATCTTTTAATTTTTGTGAAAGGATGTTGGGGCTTTATGGGCGAATAAAAGGGCACTTTAGAATGTGTGGAGTGGAGGTCAGGTGTCCGATGTCATCCACACGACACCTACTCAATGGAATTGAACGGAACCGAGCAGTCTAAAGTGCCTGCTTATTGTGCCTCAATTTGTTGCCTGAATGTGAGCGAATCCATACCCTTTCAGGCCATAGGTGTGACACTCAGACCTACAGATGTTATCTATCTCCGGATTGAAGCGGCGACGGAAATCCAATAGAAACGACAGCCGCTCGCTCATAATCTATTCGTCGCCGAGCCCGTTTGGGACAACAACCATTGCAAAATTTATCAGCGAGAGCTTCCGGCACACATGCATAAACGCGCATGTCTCCTCTAAACGTTAATTATTCATCTCTTCGTGGTTTTCTTTACGTAACGCCACGTAATCGCACCCTAAATGAGGCCTATTAACTTTTAAGTGCTGAAATAAGAGCGAGCTTCAAGCCTCAAATGTGAGCAATTGCACTAAAAAAGCTAAATTCTCGTCCGACTTGTTTGAATATGACGATCTGAAATAATACGAATAAATTGTTATAAACACTATACAATTTTCGCTTTCTACGTTCTGCTTGATTATGAGGATTCGTGACTAGCAATAAGCGTCAGGTCTGAAATTGAATTGACACGACAATCTGAATTATGTTGTAAAAATTATATAATTTTGCTGTATTTCCACGTTAACTCAGATAATTTGGTTTTCATTATAATTAGGTGAATCATTTTGCCATCATGCGTTGCATCATATTTTAAGCGAACGTGTACAAATAAATAAAATTTGAACAATACATAAAACTGTTGCTCATTTCAAAAATGTATTATACAGGTCGTTATAAATGATTGTAGTCAAAGGGTGCTTTGGAATCTAATGTAAAATTTTTAGATCTCACTTCGTTGTGATTACGTTCTCCCGACAAGTGTTAAGAATAAATATGTGTTAATATAAACATATTTTCGACGTACACTTTTAATGAAAAGCGAATACAACAAAATCACAGTAAATGACAAAAAGACTCGCAAACGACAAAACACAAGAACGATAAAATTATGACAGGAATAACGAGTCTGAAATTGACAGTTGCAACATAAAAGTCTCTAATTTACAAATATGTCCGTATGGAGCGATAACACAGACAAGCACACTTCTGCTACAATAATTTATAATCACTTTGTATTTACATTTATGAGTTATGAGCCAAAAAATGTATCTACTACATTTTGGTATTTAACGTATCTTTAATGGGTTCGTTCACTCTTAAATTCAACAAAAAATTTATATTCACATTATAAAAATTTGTTACTAAAATTCGTGATTTACTTGTATCCGCTTCCCTAAATCTAACATTGTTATTCAAACATAGATTCTAAATATACCTACAGGGTGTTCAAAGTTTATTAACCTATTGGAATATTTTTCAAACTACAGACAGCTGAACTGAAAACTTCTCACTAAGGTTATCGGTCTTGCTCTATTTAATTATTATAAAAAAATCGGTCCTTGGATTATACTGGAAGAAGATAACAACTTGTTCCATGGCCTACTATTTTATTTTGTAAAGCAATGGATAACTTTATTCAAATTAATCCATTGAAAAACCAATTTTCCTCGGCATGTAATACATCATTGGAAAGCGCTTTTTAAGCGTGCTTTAAACATAAAAAAAATTAAATATAGCTGCAATAAGAAAAATAAAAGTTACTTGGCTATCTAGAAAACAGAATTGGGCATTACTTTATGCACCAAAATAATAGTTTTCGAAAACTGTACTAATAATGTAAAAGTTTATAACTTGTCTGGCCATGGATTACTTAGCTAGGATCAAAAAGGTAAATAATATAATATTCGTTTTTTTGGAATATCTCAAAAACGATTGCAGTTGTCCATGATTTCTTAACAGATTTGGAATCATCATAAAATTTGCTAAAACTTTCCCCATTCAACCGACCTTGTAGTTTTTCCGTTTTCGAGATCCCAATGGTGAGAATCGAATTTGGGACACGGTGTATATATTATTGAATTTTTTGGATTCCGTATTTAATTTTAGTTGGATTTTGATAACTAAATTCAGGACGGGTGACATTTTGAGGTACTGCAAATCGGCAATAACTTTAGAACAATGCACGATAAATAACAGTTTGTAGTTTTCACATTTTTAAAAGTTGGAGCTGTAACTGGAAATGGGCTATCATCGAAATTATGATAAATAAATTGAGCAGGACGAAAAACCATGAAGTCTAAGTTTTAGACATTGAGCTATGTGTAGTTTGGAAAATATTCTAATAGATTACCTACACAAAACCAAATTTTTAATAAGAATTTCACTGCTTCAAAGCTAGTTTAAAAGCGTTAATTTCTTAATAAACTAATAAAATCCAATTAAGTAGTTTATTCTTCACTTGAACGTAACACTAAATGACTAAATGATTCAATTTGTCTAAATAATTTGTTTATTGCCACTTGTTGTGGGCAAACTAATTGATAATGGTACTTATTTATATTAAATATTGCTTTAGGAGTATTAATTAAGTTCTCGTAAGTACTTGTCATAATTTTAGATCTGAACGTATAACGCAACTAATTGCTTGTATTCGGAAACTTATTCGGATCGTTGAAAAGGCAAACTTGTGGAAATCGGCTCTCGTAAAAATTTTGACTTGTGTTCGGCCCCCATAAAATCGTCGTTAAGCGATATAGGATTACATTTATTCGGACATAAAAGGCCTGAATACGTCCCATTATCAAAAAAATCTGAGCTCCCATACATTCACAAAGGAACATCTCTTGTGGTCAAAACATTTTAAATCGATCTCGGAGCGTCGCAAAGGAATATCGTCCTTTTCCCGGAGTGACGCAGAGATCAGGATCGACATTAGCCATGGACCATTATGTTTCAATGGTGGTTTAGACGTCTCAGGTTGTCTTGCATTGTGGACTGCTAGGCGTATGACAGCTAGTTAACATCGTGTATGGATAATAGATGTGTGCGGAAGAAATAGCATGTGTGTGTGTGTGTGGAATTGTAAAGCCGGAGTTCCGGGTGTAATCCGAGAAGTAAGCAGGAATTTCGGCGAATGCCCGATTTAAATAATGCCTCCGCGTCTTGCTCCACTTTTCACTAACTCTAGCCTCTTGAGATGTTTAAAAAAACGTTCACTTCGTTAATCTTTAAATCATGCGCTTGTGCCTAATGAATAAGTAGTTGTATGTATATAATTGTTTGAGAGAATTTTTTTTATCATATGACATATAATTTAATGCAGAATCTCAATATAGGTATATATGCGTATTTCTCCTACGCAACAAATATAATTTTTACTGTGTTTTTTTAATGTGAAATACTTTTCCTGCATTTGAAATATGCAAAATATGAAAGTATTGATGATCAATTTATTTTCCTAAAATCGACTTTTCACCACCTCGTGCGAAAACTCCGTACAATAATAGTGAAAAACTAGCAAGCAAATGATTTTGTTGGAATGTTTAATTAAAAACCAGAGGTCCTTTGATATAAATGTATTGTAATGTATAAATGTAGTAACTTATTATTTGCACGAGCGCTCTCTGAGCTGGCTAAAAGCAAACTGAAGCAAACTGACTGAAAAACGCACAAACTGCAGATCATTGAGAGTATGCGAGACGTCGAACAATCGTAGTCAAAACAAGTCCACGTTAGACGACATCCGGACGCCCCACACACTCACAAAAACTTGTGAATATTTTTCCAACACTCCCACGTATTCACAATCTTTTCAATTCAATTTGCGCCTAAAAACAACTTAAACAATATTAAATTAACAAATTTAGTTTAATAAGTAAGTCGTTCAACATTCGTTTTGTAAGCGGTTTTGTGAGTAAATCCGCCAATTGTTCACTTGAACTCACGAAACGCACTGAGATGTTGCCCTTTTCACATTCATCACGCACAAAATGCACTTTCACATCAATGTGCTTGGTGCGGCTGTGAAGTTGCTGAGCTTGAGCTAACCTGATGGCTGATTGGTTGTCGACGCCGATGTCCACCGTTAAGATGTTGATGTCCAATTCTTGAAGAAGAGACTTCAACCACAGAGCCTCTTTGACACCTAGGGCTAGGGCGATGTACTCCGCTTCAGTGGTTGATTGTGCCACCATTGTTTGTTTTTGACTCTTCCATGTTACTGGACCGTTGGCAAGTACAAAAACATACCCACTCGTTGATTTTCTGGTCTCCGTACAACCAGCGTAATCTGCATCGGTATATCCAGTGACTTCGATTTTTGATGTGTTGGAGTACACTATTTTGTAATGGGACGTCTGCTTCAAATAGCGTAAAATTCGTTTTACGGCTTGCCAGTGATCTTCACTCCAGTTATTCAAAAAAAAACGACTCACTTGATTTACGGCAAAACTGATGTCTGGACGACTCGAAGTAGCTAGGAAAATAAGCGATCCAACTGCTTCGCGGTAAGGCTGTCTCTGCTTGCACTCTGTATTATTTTCCACTGATTTTAAACGTATACCCGGATCGGCCGGAATTGCAAGTGGCTTTGCATCACTCATTTTAAATTTTTCAAGAACTTTTGCAATGTACAATTGCTGATGAACGGTTATTGTTCCCGCACTCAAGTCCTGTTGAATTTGAAGTCCAACAAAATGCATATTGTTGTCTAAACTCGCGATTATTTTAAACTTGTTCTCTAAGATTTTAATGAGTTCGTTTATTACACTTGGCGATTTTGATATGATCAGTCCATCGTCCACGTAAATTGCTAAGTAAATCTCGAACTCAGCAATTCGACCGACAAACACACACGGATCGGATTTTAACTGTTTAAATTTGTACTCACTCAGAAAAGACACGAACTTATGATTCCAGCATCTAGGAGATTGTTTCAGACCGTACAAACTGCGGTTGAGTTTACACACCAGGTTCGGCTCTTCCTTTGAGACAAATCCTGTCGGTTGTTTCATGTACACATTCTCAATTAATTCACCGTATAAGAATGCCGTTTTTACATCAAAATTCGCGATTTTTAGTCCTTTTTCGGCTGCTAAGGCTAGCAAAATTCGAATTGAATCATAACGCGCGACGGGTGCAAATGTTTCTCCGTAATCCACTCCTTTTTCTTGTGTAAAACCGCGTGCGACCAGACGGGCTTTGTATCGTATCGGATTGCCGTTTGTATCGCTTTTAATTCGAAAAACCCACTTATTGTCAATGATTCGCGAATTTTTCGGTAACTTCACAAGTGTCCACGTATCGTTTGATTTTAAAGAGTCCATTTCTTCTTCCATTGCTCGACGCCACTGTTCCGCATTTTTGTCTTTTATTGCACTTTCGTAACTGTCCGGTGTTAGAACTGCACAATAAATCGCTGGTCCATAATAATCGGGTCGTTGCAACGTACTTCGATCCCTTAATATATGAACGTTCTCTTCCGCTGCGTCTTCTTCATCCTTATTCTGTTCGTCTTCTTGTGTTGCTTCCGATGCTGATTCTTCATTAATTTCACTTTCCTGATTCACAAATGTTATGGGAAACACAGAGGGATTTTCTTCTTCTTCACGTGATTCTTCTTTTGCAAATGCTTCTTTTTCGTTGAAATTAACGTTGCATGATATTTCAACTTTTCGTTTTCTTGGATCCCACAGTCTGTAGTTGTTGGAAATTTCCTGGTATCCAACAAACATTAGCTTCTTACTTTTCGGATCCCACTTTTTGCGAAATTGCGGAGGGATTGACATATATGCACAGCAACCAAAGACTTTAAAGTGATTTATTTCCGGTTTTCGTCCAAACCATTTTTCAAATGCACTTTCTTCTTGATTCTGTGATAATGATGTTCTGTTCAGAATGTAAACAGCGGTGTTTACAGCTTCTGCCCACAAATCATTGGGTACATTCTTGTTGTACAACATTGATCGCGCTGAATCAATTATTGTTCGCAATTCTCTCTCTGAAGATCCATTTTGCTGTGGTGTATAGGGAGCAGAACATTCGTGGATTATTCCTTCTTTTCTTAATCGCTCTTGAAAGTTCTGATTCTTGTATTCCGTTCCGTTGTCGCTTCTCAAAATTTTTATTTTGTTGCCTGTTTGTTTTTCTGCAAGCGCCTTAAATTCGTCGAACTTATTGATGACTTCTGATTTCTGCTTCATGAAATGAACGCTTCTGTAGCTTGTTGCGTCATCTTTGAATAAAACGAAGTAACGTGATCCTCCTGGTGACTCGATGTTCATGGGGCCACATACATCAGTATGAATCATTTGTCCCGGTTTATTCTCTCTCTTCATTGTTGTCGAATGTGATTTTTGGAACTGTTTACCAAATTGACATGCTTCACAGAATTTTTCTTCTCGATCGTCAATTTTTAAACCACGAGATTTTACTGCTTTCTTTATTGCTCCGTAATTGACGTGACCAAGACGTTCGTGCCATGTCTTCAATGATGCTTGCTTGCTCAGATTACACTCCAGCTTCGACCTTATTCTGAATTTCATCACCCACAAATTATTTTCGCGAACACCCACACATGCAACATCACCATTTTCTTCTTGAAACTCGCACTTGTGTTTAAATGCTTTAAAGATGAACTTTTTGTCAGTCATTACTCCCACTGAAAACAAACTCCGATTGAGTTCCGGGATATACAAGACATTATGCATTTCTCTGTTGTGCCACTGGCCTTGAACTTGGACTTGGATGTCGATGTTTCCAATACCGACTGCTGATATTACCTTATCATTGGCAATTTTAACACTTATGGGCTTCTTTAGTGTTTCGATGTGTGTGAACCAATCTTTTCGATGAGTCATGTGGACGCTGGCTCCTGAATCACAAATCCACTTTTCTGAATCAATTTCTGAACTGGCTGAATAAAGCAATGAAATGTCGCTGATAAAAGCATTTTTTTGGCTTTTCATTTGACTTTTGTCTGTCGTTTGCTTCTGCTAAGCGCTTTCGACATTCACGCGCCCAATGCCCTTTCTTTTTGCAGTAATTGCAGTTTGTCTTCTTTTTCAGATCTGCAATTTTGCTGTTCTTCTTTCCTTCTTGTTGAAGTTGACCTTCTAGTTTTGCTTGAAGCGCTTTCACTTGTTGTTCTAGAAGGGATGTCTCATCTTCTTGCGTGCTCATCCTGACCTCTTCTTTTAGCAGGCGTGCTGTGAGATACTCCAAATTTTGCGATTTGGGAGCAACTGAATCCCATGCAGTTCGAAAATTGTTAAACTTCGGCGGTAGACCGTTGATAATCTTCGAACACACTGCACTTTCACTCACTTTTTCGTCGACATCGTTGAGTTCTTTTACGATTGTTTCAATTCTGCACAAAAAACTTGACATCTTCTCTCCGGTGCTCATCCGCACTTCATAGAATTTTTGCCATGTTAATTCTCTTGACAATTCCGTCTTCTGCTCGTGCAATGTGGTCAGCTTTCGCCACATTTCCATTGCTGTCTTGCAATTTACCAACGATTGCAGGACGTTCGGTGAAATTGTTGTTAGCAGAACAACTTGGGCTTTTGAATCCTTTGCTTCCCAAGCTGCCCATTCAGCAGATTTGGTGTCTTCAGGCTCAGGTTCATGTCCATCAACGAGTGACATGAGCTTTTCGGCTTTGAAGACGATGGAAACGCTGAATTTCCACAATTGAAAGTTGGAACCATTCAATTTGATGATCTGTGCAAGATCACTTCGCGACGCGGTTGCCATTTTATACTTTCGTTCAACGGGAATACTAACACTTAATTCTGTACCGACTTGTACTACACTTATACACAGTTTTAGTGACCTGGGCCCATAACCTGTTGGAATGTTTAATTAAAAACCAGAGGTCCTTTGATATAAATGTATTGTAATGTATAAATGTAGTAACTTATTATTTGCACGAGCGCTCTCTGAGCTGGCTAAAAGCAAACTGAAGCAAACTGACTGAAAAACGCACAAACTGCAGATCATTGAGAGTATGCGAGACGTCGAACAATCGTAGTCAAAACAAGTCCACGTTAGACGACATCCGGACGCCCCACACACTCACAAAAACTTGTGAATATTTTTCCAACAGATTTATTATTGGGTGTACAAAAAAGAGTTAATTATTATGGAATCACTTTGACAGATTCCATCCTTAGGAGTCGGTGAAGACGCCCTTTAAGCAAATTTTGTAAAATAATGTAAAAAATAAAACAGGGGCCATGAGCTCCTGAGAATTTAAATTTCTTCCTATATGATCTTTACATTCAGTCGTCTCTTCCCTCAGCAGTTATTTTAAATATGCATAATATGAAAGTACTGATAGCCAATTTATTTTTCATTTTTCAACATATGTTTTAAATTTGTAAATTAATGAAAGTACCTACTGATAGGCAATTTAATTTATTTTTAAAGAAATATTTCTAAAATTTTGAAAAAATCTGAAATATTTTAAACAGGATGGATATTCGTTATTTTAAAATGTCTTAAGGGACTCTTGTTAATTGGCCAATGCTTTGCCTCCAACATTGGTTTTTAAGCAAATTTTGGGTTGATCATTTCTGTCAAAGTTCTATACTGTAAAATATAAAACAAGCTCCTGAGAATGTAATTTTCTTTATACACTCTTTATATTTGGCCGTCTCTTACTGTGGAAGACTCTTTCATCAAAATTATTTTAAATATTCAAAATATGAAACTATTGTTAGCCAATTTATTTAACTTTGAAACTAAAGAAGATATAAGACTTCAGTGACTTAATTCCAAATTAATGTGATTTTTCAAAAACTTATTTATGTTTTTTGAAACGCAACTCGAACCTAGAAACAGAAAATAAATAAATGTGTTCAATGCTTCTCCTAATATGCTATGCTTTGCTTTCAACATAAGTTTTAAATTTGTAAATTAATGAAAGTACTGATAAGCAATTGAATTTATTTAAAAAAATATATTTCTAAAATTTTGAAAAAATCTTAAATATTGTAAACAGAATAGATAATAAATGTGATTTACAAACGTCTTAAGGATTCATGTTAATGTGGACTGATAAATTTAAAGTGTAAATTTTATTGTTGTCTAACATTTAGATTTAGCATGTTTATTTTATAACCATCTTCTTCAATCTGCTGTGTCATGCAATTGAATCGTATTAAATTTAATACTAATTTAATACTGGGCAAGAAATTTACAATTTATTTTTTGATAACTTATTCAATCATATTTGTCAAAAAATATTTCTAAAGCGACAAAAATCCAGCGGAGTGTTAGGTACTTATTTCATCCGATAAACGTTGTAAGAAGGCAAATGTCTCATGGTTTGGAATTAGATTAATGAGTAAGTTCGTATATTATTGTTAATAATAGCATATTGGTAAATAAAAAATATTTTACTTTTAATGTGTTTTATTTACTCACAACATTTTGCGTCGAAAAAATTAATCTTCATAACAATTAGATATCTTAAATAATAAATTAATTTAATTTAATTTAATACCTATATCTGTAGGCTTGCCCATACAGTAAACTAAAAACTAACTTAATTAAATAGAAATAAACAAAAATAAGCAGCTAAGCATAATTAGAAAATTGTGGTCCATCAGAGGATTTCAGTTATTTTTTAACGGTACTTGCTGAAGGCAAATGCTGCAGTTTAGTATATTATTATATGTAAATAGATGCAAAACAGGAAATGCATCAGTGCATATTTCGTAATACTAAAGTAGATAATCGGAATTTATTCCTACAAAATCTCATTAAATATTGCATCGACAATTTAACTAATTCCACATTGCATAAAGACAATGTAATCAAACTGACGTCAACAAATCTTTATTTATGTGCATACAGATTGTTTAGTAATTTTTGTGTTTGTTTCAGGTTTCGCCCAGTTGAAAAATTCTTTTAGTTCCTCCGGCCCTGGTTCCTGTCTATCAGGTGAGGTCGTTTTTCGTCTTGTTTCGCAAAATCCGCGTCAATCGAACGCCTAACAAACGCGTGTTTTATCGAATCCCCATGACACATGCCGATAATTTGATAAGTGATAACCGTAATATAAATAATTGTCAATTGTAGCGAACGTTGTCCATTAAATGGTGCATAAAATCCGCATCAGTGAAGAGTGAAAAGCGGCTCTGATGATAAATGACTCGTCTCGGCCCCTAATTAGATTAAAGCTAATGCACGTCGCGAAAACAACAACGAGTATTAACCTGCCCGATTGCGATCCGAGGGCAAAGGCAACAAAGGGCCGCGTGTGTTATTGGGGCGGCACACCGCGGCGCCATGTTGCAAAATGGCGTGATATTTTCCCGAAACAAAAGAAAGTCGAACGACGTCGGCCTCTCTCCAGCGGACCAGGCGATTTATTAGCGGATTTGTCGTCGGCATTGCAGCGGTCGCAGTTATCGACTGCGGAGGGGGTGTTTGCCGTATAATAATTCTTCCGATCCCCATATTTTGGAGTTATAACTGCGAGGCGAGGGTCGTCAGAAGCTCATTATCAACATCCCCTTTTCGACCCGGAGTTATTCCGGGCTCTGCTGTGACGACATCCACTTCGCGGCCATATTGGCTCGTACTTTACATCTAATATTTATGATACAATAGAATGGTAATTCGGCACAGACAGTCGACCTCGAAATTCATACCACCCTTATAATCTACGTTCTAACTACAACGAGCGGCTGTGATAACGCGCGTCAGTTTTGACGCTCATAGATTGAATTCGGTCAGTTAGTTTTTGGTGCATTTTACGTTTGATGACAGGACATTCACGATTTTTTTTATATTAAAATTTGTCTTAGAATAACAGAGAATATTGTTCTGTAAAAACATATTCAAATTTCCAACTCGTCTGTTTGTAAATACAGGATGTCCCAACGCTGCGGGAAAGTAAGATTACTCTAAAATGGAAATAGATATCGGGATGCGGTTTTCAACAAAAAGTACAATCCATTTAAGAGAACACTCTGAAAAAATCTGCTTATATACAGTGTGTCCACATACAGAACGGCGCATCAACGTTAGGTTTTTTAAATAGAACACCCAGTATATTACGGTATTTTCGGATTCCTTATAAAATAATTATTGTACTTTGTATAACCTATTATGCACCTAACTTCAGTTGTTTTCCTATTTTTCGACATTTAAACCAACAAAATCCCCTTTGAAAAATCGGTGCTCTCAAACCAATGAGAATTTTGGTTTAAAGTTTTGACAGAACATTTATAATATTGTCTAGTTTATAGGGGTCAAGTCAAACTTTGAATTTTCAAATGGAACGGTTTGTATATTTTGGTATCAATCGATCACATTTTTGATATAAGCTATACAATGACGTCCTTATGACTGATCATTTTTCAACTGCTTAACCAACTATTTTCCAAATTATCGATATTATACCATTCAATAATTATATCATTATCATCATATTAAAAACTTCATCAAAAATGTAATCGATTCATACCAAAATATAAAGGTGTTCCATTTGAAAAATTTTATTAAATGAACAATTTGCGTTCATAACCAATTCTGTATATTAAATTTCTATAATTCAAAATTCGAATTGATTATAATGAACTAGAATATATGTATTTGAAAATTTTTGGTCAAAATATCAAACCAAAATTCTCATTGGTTTGAAAGCAGCGATTTTTCAAATTTGTTGTATTAAATGTCAAATAATAGGAAACCAGGAATGTAATATTTATCATGTTTGCTAAAACAGAACGAAGAGAAGTATTATAAAACAATATTGGCACTAAATTGGCAAGGTGTTGAGTAGTAATAAATTTCAACAACTACTTTATATTTAGAATTACTTTCTTACATAGTCCAAATTACTACACTTCGTAAGTGTCTTCCTAATCTATGTCTTAAGTTAGCTCTGTATTCTTGTAACAAATACTATCGTTAATTGTTATTTAATCGTGTTACATCCTCTGCATTCATTGATGATAAATATTTTTGTTTCTTTATTTTAATTAAGTGGAACCACTACACAATTCCTCTAAACGCAAATACAGATTCCTTCATCCCAGCTCCCGTCTTCTGTACCTACTTCAGTTATTACGAAGTAGGAATTTTGATATCTTGCAGACAGAAGATTATATTTAGATTAAGTGTTTTTAATTTCGCATCGAACGACATAAAAATAAGAAGAGGTTCCAATTTGAAATAATATAAAATAAAAAGCTTTGAATTTTGAAACGTTTGCCAGTAAATTCTGCACATCTTGTGTTATCTGGAATCAATCAGACTTTATTTAATAAGTAACTGGTACTAATTTCATCAAGAGGACACTATTTGTATTTTTTATACATTTTTAAAACTGGAGGTAGAAAACCAATGTTTTTGTTTTTTTTCAGTTATCTCTAAACAGATTAAAAAAATTTTTGGGAATATGTAAGCATCCTAATAGGCATAAAAATATATAGCATGCTATTTAAAAATCACGTCACACTTTTTTGGGACATTATGTATAACCAAAAATATTCCTGAAATGCGTTCTAAAATGTAACTAAAGTGTGAAAAATATAAAAATTCCTACTTAAGTAATAACTGAGCTGCAGAAGACGGGAGTTAAAATAAAACCCTTGTATATTTATAAAAAAATGTAATCCATGCTTAATAAGATAATCTCTGGAAAGTGTATCATTTTAACAGTATTGTACAATTATTTTTTATTGTTTATCTTTTATCTGATTTCATTATTGACAAAAGAGTGAACTTGATAAAAACCTCCGTCATTTATTGTTGTTCTAATATTGTCATTTATCTTTTCTAAAATAAAAATCAAAAATCTTGATCATTTCGCCGGCTCTATAGTTCTGAATGTTTTCTTTCGTTGTCTTACTCGTAATTCATTCGGTTATTCCCTTTTGAAGCGAATTTTACATTGAATATTTCTACGATTTAGTGAGGGCGGCGTTTTGAGCGCACGTCAAAAAAAATGCTCATTTTCTTGTGCCAAATCCAACTGGGGTTCCTGGGAGCGGCGTTTCGGGGTTTGTTCGGCGCTTAATTGGAAACCAAAGTGACAATTAGAGTTCCTCGTCGATAACTTGATAATATTATAATTGGAGAATAGCTGCGAGCTTTCTTTTCACCTCCAGCACTCACATTTTGTGAAAAACGCAAAGAATAAGTCGTCGCTTTTTTAAACATAATTACGGCGCTTTGGAGCCGTCTAATCGGGCGGAACGATATAATGGTGGCGAAATTGGAAAAACGCAACCCAAGCCTGCGATGCGCCTAATCCAAACCACTTGCAATTACGTTGCGTTACGTCCGCGCTTATTAGTTGCGTGGATTCGATTCGCTCTCAAACCAAATTCTTCAAATTCTTTTCAATCTAATATCACCCTCGCCCCCGCAGCCGTTCATTTTAGCTTAACAAGTTAATTCCTATTCGTTATGTGAAGTTTCTCAGGCAAGTTTTCGCGTTTCTTTATGGAGACGTCGTCGACAACTCGGATGGTCGTTAGCGGGAGGGTTTTTAAACTTGTTTGCAATTTCAGAAATACCCCCAGACTTCAATAGACGCGTCGACGTTTTTTCGTTTTTCGGCGAAACTCGATCCGTAAAGACACAGGCGCCACTGTCATAACAGTGAGCTAACGACGGCCGGATTCGAGCCTAATCGAATTTCCTTGGTGGACTATTTATGTGAGCGACGCGCGAGTTATTGGATGGTAATTTACGTTACGTTGCCTTGTTCTAAAGCGGGAATTTGGGGGTCTCTGCGCAAGCTGGATCAATATCGACTTATCAACATTCTTATTGCTTGGATTTTGGAATTCGCGAAAGGTGGGGAACGAAACGTGAGACCGACAAAAGTGACACACGGTGGCGACCTTCTCGACAGGAAAGTTGTTATTTTAAGAACTTGAAACAAGAAGTTTGACGTGGAACATCTTGCTTGTTTGTTTGTATAAACAGACGCCGCTTCTACGACTAATTTGAAGGGTAATTTCTTATTAAGAGCGACCGAAGGAAGGTTTCCAAGCTTATAATTGTTATAATTAGATTGCTTCAAAGATTGGGATTTCACCAATTGCACTCAATATGTGCCACTTAAGTTCCACATTTTGTCACAAACTTAAGAAAAATATCGACTTCATCCACGATGGATTAAAGTTGTGTAAAGAAATATACATTATATATTTTAAGACATGTCTCTAAAAAAATACAAAATAATGGCACAAAATTCGGCAAAAACTATGATTCACTTGGGATTTGAATTTTGCTCTTCATATTACATATTTTTCTATTGCAAAAACTTTTTATAAATTGGATTAAATCTGATACGAGTAGAACCAATATACCTAAATAAGTAGGTATACTTACTTAGTATAGAAACTTCTTATGAAAGTATGTAGGCTTTCACGGTCGGTGTTATTAATTATAACGATCTTTCTCGGGATTTTTGACCGTGTTCCATTTGAAGTTCCCAATGAACCTCCAAAATAAAATAAAAATTGGAGGTTCATTGGGAACTTCAAATGGAACACGGTCAAAAATCCCGAGAAAGATCGCTATAATTAATAGAAACTTCTTGTTGTCAATGTTACGCCTTCAGTTCCGTTCGAAAACTTTTTTCAAATTGCAACATTTGCGGAAACAGAAAAGGCAGCTTCGCGAAAAATTCAAAGAGTTAATTGAGGTTAAATTAGAGGATGAAAGCACAACCATAAAATTCAAAAATACGCATACGATGTACGAAATTACGAAGACAGTTGCGGTTTGAGTGTGAAAAAGGCAGCTTTTGTTTGAAGATGAGGTAATTAAACCATTTTCTTGTTCCGCGATGGCGTCAACGTTAAAATCGTTGAAACGAATTAAAAGTAGTGGTGTGTGACAAAAGGCGTGTATTCTGTCATCTGTGACATTTGAACAGCCCTTCAACGCTGACACGCACCCATCCATAATTATAGCCGTGAATAGGATTGGTCCAATAACAAGCCCGAAATATAGTTATCTCGACAAAGAATCAAACGCGTTAACCCCCCATAAGTAACCCTTTGAGCACTAGGAAAGGTAAATACAGTGTAGGTATAAAGAGCGATGGAGGAGATACCCGGACTTTATTCGCCGTAATCGGACTCGTCATTTTCATGATAAAAGGTAATGACGGGTTACCGGTAAAAGGGAGGTCTGTTGACAGATGTTTACCCAACAAATTCGCTCGCATCATTGAAACAACACAAATCTTGCACTAATTCTAGGTATTTTTGGAATTGTGGCCGTCGTTGTCACTTTTTCGGGTACGTTTTCGTATCGCGTTTCCGAAGCGGAACAAATCGGCTAGCAGAAACAAAAAAGCCCATGATTCGGGAATAAAAAGACTCGTCTGTGAATGAAAAGCGAGGTGTAAACTGCTGCTGCAGAGCTCCACCTACGGGCCCTCAACGGACAAGAAGGGTTAGTTAAAGGTGTGAAAACACCGGCATCATGGTCGACGCGTTTGAAAAACGTCACGCTTTGGTGCTCTCGTTCGTCTTTGTTCAATTGTGCTGGGAACGGTGCCGGTGAAATGTTCTTGCTTTGGTCAAAAATCAAATATTCGACGTCCTCGTAAACAACTCCAGTGTAGCCATGCGTCTCCGGCTCGCCCCAAATATCAATCGGCTTAATCTACTATGTTGGCACAATTGGATTTGCAGACCACCCGCGGCTGAATTTACAAGACTGTCCGCTCATAAATCCTCCCTGATTGGATGTTATGGCCGCATTACCAACATTACACGACCAAAATTTACTACTTATGGATCGTTACTCCGCTCTTCTTCCGCCATAAAGCGAGGACAATACATATTTTCTTATTGTACTGGTTGCTGTGGTTATCGAAAATTGGAATTTTTCTTAATAAAAAAAAGTTATATGTTTGCTTAATCTATTTCTTGCTACCAACTTCACAGTCATCATTCACAAGTGCATATGCCATTTTATAATGTAAAGCTAGGCTTGTTTCTTCTTACCATTGGTTGCATTAAAGTCAAAAAACATAATTAAGGTTAAGTATTTTTAAAGAAGTAAATTAAGAAATATGGAAGCACACTGTTCAATCCCTTCTTTCTTACTTCTTGATTTTAGACACATTTCTTCACATTTATGTTATGCTTAGTTATTATTCCACATTATTCTAACATCAAATTACGCATAAAGCTATTTAAAATTTTACAGGTAAGTAATAGAGTACAAGCAAGTACAATTAATAGAGATAGGCAAGTAATAAAAGAAATGTATAATGGTAGAATTTTCATTAATTAATTATTCACAGTTGTAAATAAAATTTGGGCAAACGAAATAAGTACTTATATGAGAACTAGAATTGACCGGGCAATCTAGTCCTTTATGTAAAATTCCCCATTTTTTTTTCCTAGCCGAAACGTATCGCTATCAAACAAAGAAGCCGAAAAGTCGTGTAATTCAAACCGCTCCTCTTGCATAATGAAGACGTTAGCGAGGGAAATAAATTCTTAGGGGAGAGAAGGCTGGGGGCGTTAAGAAAGCAACGAATCCTTTTTGTTGGAAACCGAAAAATTTCTTCATTGCGCCGAACCCCAATGCTTGATTAAATTTTCGGAATACGTGCTGTTATAACAAATTTAAATTTTTGTCCAACTGCACTGCAGTAACATAAAAGTGAACACGTTGGTGTTGGCGGTGATGGTTGTAAAACGCATTACTAATTCACACTTTGACATTTCTAGATAAAACTCGGCAAAGCGTCTAGACGTTCACTTGGATGGCGATTTATTCACAATGTCGGACGACTATTTTAAATATTCAATTAAATTTTTTACAGAGATGCTCACTGAAACATGTGCTCGAGTGGATCGGTACAAGACACATTTCCAGGGGTAAACTACCCCAAGAGACCGACTTAACGCTCGATTAGGGGCGCTTAGGGAATGTAATACACTTGCTAACATGTGGACATTTACTCACTTAATGAATTGCATTAGTGCCAAACAAATTATTTCGGGGGTGCCACTTTCATTCGATCCACCAAAGCAACTCAACATTGAACAAAAAGCCGATTCTGTTTATTCTTATTTCACATCTCCCGTTACAATGATTATTTATCTAAAATTAGATTCGGCAGTAGTAATCTAGAAAATCTTCCAAAATACTCGTAACTAGAATTTTACTTTTACAAGTTCATTTCAGAACTTGTTCAACAATTTCTATGTCGTGAAATCATCCTTAAATCCTAAAATCTTATGTCTGTTGAGTATTTTATCATTTTGATACCGGCTTACCTAAATTATTTTTGTAGTGGCCAAATTTGTTCGTAATTTAATGATCTGATATGCCCACATCTTATGTAAGTAAAAAATATTTAAATATCTAACGTGCGTTCAAAAAAAAACGAGGCTGCGTTGGCCATGGAATTTATCGGCTTTCCAGTGTAGAAACCACAAATGAAAAGAACTGTCAGTCTAAAATTTTCCACCAAAATAAAACGGACCAATTTTATGTAAATTGTTTATAATAAATGCCAGGACATGTGTACATCGCTCTCATAAACATAATGCTACCCTTTTTCGCGTCCATTTATTGAAATTTGTCCCAACATAATAATCGTATACGAAACCATTGTCAACAAAGAACCCAACCTAAAACTATCTGACAGATTCGAACTGACAGTTCGAAATTTTGCTACACTAAATTGATGCACAAAGTTTTTCCATGGCCAACGTAGCCTCGTTTTTTTTTGAACGCACGTTATATCTATTAACGTGCGTACAAATAAACACCGAGGCTCAGGATGCCATGGAATCTAGCTTTTGTTTTATTTTTTTCAGTGTTGACTTTTGAAACTGTCAAATGTAGCTGTCATTCAAAATTTTGTTCAAACGAAGTCTGAACCGAGGCCTGGAGATGAAATTTGTCGAGGAAAACATTACATGTTTCTCATGTATTCTGTCCGAACTACACCTTTTTCAATTGTAGTTCAGAAAGTAACAGATTAATTTCAGAAAGTACACGTTAAGATTAGTAAGATGTACTTATTTCAGAATGTGTTAATTGTATTTCAGAAATGTAAAATGTATTTCAGAATATGTTAATTGTATTTCGGAAAATTCAAATAAATTTCAGAAAAGATGAATTGTACTTCAAAAAATATAATTTTTATTTCAGAAAATTATAATTGGACGGATTCGGTCAGTATATAATACCGGGTGACTATAAATGATTGACTTCAATTTCGGCAATTGGCAACAGTGAGGAATTGGTACCGATTAACTGTCGTCGTGATTTATGTCTATTAAATTTTCAGGTTAGAATATTGTTGTCAAAAAGTGTAGCTTACTGAATAATGGCGAACGGAAAGTGACAAATAACGAAGAAAATGCTGTAACCATTTTCTTCGTTATTTGTCACTTTCCGTTCGCCATTATTCAGTAAGCTACACTTTTTGTGATCGTGTGATCGAAAAAATCTTCCAGTTGAAAAACCATTTTGAAAACAATTTTGATATGGGCAATTTTTAAATTTAACGTTTATTTGACAATTTCAAATTTGAAATATCAGTGTACCCAATAGAAGAGTTAAAAAATATTGCCAACCTAACACAAAAAATGTCAATCATTTAGAGTCACCCGGTAGTAAACAATTCTAACGCTATCATCAACAAATCGAACAGTACAAATGTCGCGATTCTTGCAATAAAGTGAATTATGAATTCAACTGATAATTGCAGAATTTGTAAGGTGTCCATGTTAAGAAATGTTTTTTCGCTTGTTACCATGCAGGCACTTATTCCATGCAAAATGTGTCGCATATTTAAATCACGTGGCCAAAATTGTGGGTCCTATTTGCAGAAGTGATATAAATTGAAGAGTGAATAGAAATACTATGTAAACATTTTGTCGTATGTACGCGGCTTTTCAATAAGTTGAGTTATTGTATTATTATTATTATTTGTTTATTAAGTTCTCCTCGGTAATACCACAGATTACGTAATACACAATTATGATGAAATACTAATGATACTTTCTGAATTTCATATGATGTTTTCTAAATACAATTCACCTACTGAATTACAATTTAATAATCTGAAATACAATTGACATTATCCGAAATACAATTGACCGCATTGCCTTAAGTGTCAACATATTAAACGGAAATTGTCTCAGAAGATGATCACAAAATAAATCAACAAAAATAATAAATCGATCGCCTTCTTTTAAAATACTGGATCAAAAAATGTTTTGTAAATGTGGATTTGTGAATAAGAAAATAATGCTTTGTAGAGCGTGGAATTGATCTAAAATTGCCCATATGCCCTAATCCCGAATCGAAACGAAATAACTAATCAACGCACTGCCGGCAAGCAATCTCCCACCCAATAATCTGCCGGTTTGAAAATTCAATTATGCCCAAGTGCAGCCATTTCCCGGGAGACGCAACCCCCTCCCCGGGGGGCACGCACAACCCCTGCGAATTTTTTAATTCCTCCTCGTAATTCCAACTTTGTACCAAAACGACACCCATTTAATTTCTCCACACATAATTAACTGGGCAATCAACACGCGGACCGTCCGCCATAAATTCTGCTAACGTCCCGATGGTATTTCATAAGTCAGCACCCTTATCGCTTTGCGGCGGTCAAACAAGCGCATTTTTCCTGTGCTGTTGTTGTTTTTTGCGAATCAATCTAAAAGCGGCGAAATTCTGCCGGCAATAATGCCAAGTGGTTGGCTGCGTATCGCGTTCTGGGAATGTTAAGTGAATTAAGATGGCGCTAAAGCTATTTAGGGCATTTAGGGAGAGGGATTTTATACTCATTCTGCTTCCGAAATTAACTGACTAGCTTTGGAATTTCCAATAAAGAATACCGCAACCCTGGGTAATTGCGAAACGCGCCGGGAAATTCGCTTAATCTCCGGCGTAAGCGCATTTTTGGCGATGCAACGATTTATTATTAACAATTACCGCACCTCCAGTCTTTGTTTTAAATGCGTTTCGAACGTGCAATCTTACTTTTCCGCTAAAGCACCCTCAGAAGCTTTTAACTGTGCATTATGTGTGCGGAAATGCAATTTAAAAACGGGATTTGCATTTACGTTCCCTTCCACTCACTAGACGCCGATTGGCGATTTGTCCAAAATGACGCATCGGTCATTACTGTCCAATCATATGTGCGTTTGTTGCAGGCCAACTCGACAATTCCAAAGACTTCTCCATGACGGACGGTTTAGGTAGTTTCAACAAAAAGAAAAAGAAGAAGAGGCGTCATAGGTAACTATTAATTTCAATTGTATGTCTAATATGTGTATGTGGACGAAACGTGGTTCTTGATATTGAAATAGTCAACGGCGAAAAGTGTAGTTAGAGTACATCCCCGCGTTACATATTTAACTACCCTTGGTGGGTGTGTGGCAGGACGATTTTCACGAGCTACCAGCTGGAAGAACTGGAGAAGGCCTTCAAAGACGCGCACTATCCCGACGTGTACGCCCGCGAGATGCTCAGCCTGAAGACGGACCTGCCCGAAGATCGAATACAGGTAAGCGCAAGAGTTGTAACTGCAACCCTCTAATTGTCGTGGAGGTGCATAAAGCACTTGGTGCGATTGCCCGGCGATTGGGTGCGCTGCGGTCGCGCAGTCTGATTGGCCGCTCCCGGGCCGCCTACCAATGGCCGCCGCGGCATGAATGAATAAATCCGGGCCTGAGTATTGTCCGGTGTCAATCACGCCAAAACGCATTGTCCTGCTTGCAGTCAATGAACGGCTGGTAATTATTTATTTTATTGAAATGGGTGCGGGAGGCGGTTCCGTTTTGTTTATGTTACACCGGGTAAATAATTGCACTACACTAATCAGGTGTGAGTGATAGGGACGAGTTTCGGGTATTAACTCCACAATGATTGTTCGGTGAAGGATGAGTGTTTGCTTAAATGTTGAAATGGGTTTGTTTATTTTTTTACGCTGGAAAATTTGTTGTTTTACGGCTTAGCGATACTTATCTACTAATTATTAATCTGATCTGATCTAATAATAACATGTTCAAAAGCTAAACATGATAAGCAATTTATAAAACAAAAATTAAATGTGAAGGAAAGTTATGTCGGTTTTTTGAAATAATAAAAACAATCGCGGGGTCGAGAGGAGTTGTAAAGGTAGATACTATTTATACCATTATGCAATGGTGCAATTACATATTCATATTCAGAAGAAAATACTTTCAAAACTAGGTCAGTGCAAATAGTAATGTTTTTAAAACGACTTCGTTTATGGTATCATTTATTAAAATCACCAAAGGTTTTTCATATTCCACCCGGTATGTATTAGTCATAGAAAATAATGAGTAACAATTTTTCAAAACGAAAACTTTTGATTGAGAATTTTTATGCACTGAATTGGTGTAAAATATTA
Organism: Eledona agricola; assembly: GCA_964023215.1. Taxonomy (NCBI): domain Eukaryota; kingdom Metazoa; phylum Arthropoda; class Insecta; order Coleoptera; family Tenebrionidae; genus Eledona; species Eledona agricola. Next base: position 11,088,270 of record OZ026860.1, read on the forward strand.
TTTAATAAATTAAGAATGAAATAATTTAACAAAAATTAAATAAAACAATTAAACTCAAATAAAATAAATTAATAAAAACACGACTTTATTAAAAAAATGAAAAATTGATAACAACTGGGAGACATCCAAACGATTTTCTAACAGTAACACCAGGCAATTGATTATATTTACAATATTAATCATTTATACGTCCAATTGTAAGTTATGCTATATTTTTGTTTCACATCTTTGCTATGTTGCACTGTTAATTTAGACGACATATTATGTAATGTGTGCCAAACAATAAATAATTAAATAAATAATCGTGCTCATTTACTTTTTCTACAAAGCTCAAAATATATATAAATAGTATTTATTGCGCAACATTATATTTAACCTAATGTAATGAAAGACTAAAAAATGCTTATTTTATAAGAAAAAATGGGTTTGGGATGTTTAAAATATTGGAGATGTGGCTAAAAACATTATTTCATTCATAAATTACGAGTATCTTCCCATTTGTTCGAGTTATAATATTAAACATTAAGTATACGGTGCTAGAAAAATTATAAAATCTTGTTTCTATCACTGTATCAGAGTTTATATCTAAATAAGATTAGATTTATATTTCATCAATTCTTGAAAAAAAATGTAATGATTTCAAATAAAAACTTAATAAAATTGGGTATGCTTTATAAATGTCTAGACTTTGCTAATGTTATCGAAAATAAAATAAAATGTAATAAATAGACACAGTAGTTGAGTGGCAAATACGAAATAATTTTTCGATTTCTCAGAAAGTTTACAATACAAGTCATTGTTTCCTTATTACAAGTTTATAATTTACTATAACTTTTTATTATGGTTTAATAAAAAAATACAATTTTACTAGTTTTTTGGAAATTCCTATAAGCGCATTATACAGTGTGGAACAAAATTTTAAGTTAGTTAGCTTTGCAAAAATGCCGCTCTACAAAAAATTAATTAAAATTTCAAACTATGCGTCATGATCGAAAATACGCCTCAGGGATGAAAGTGTTCTCGTGCACGGTATAAATTTTTAGTTTTTGTTAATTCAATTCACTTCAATAAATTGTAATAACCGTCAATTTGATTAATGTCGTTTATTGACAGAACTATGAACTATAAAAATAGTAAAGCGGCGCAGGAAAATTTATATGTGAAAAGATTCCAAAGGTAACTAGATGATAATCACTTTGTTCCACACTGTAGAATTCACATTCCATGAGTGCCCTTTTTTTGTAGAAATTTATAAAAAGTGAAATGTTGACTCTTCAGCAAAGCATATGTCAATTCACTTCACTTCACCATTCAACAGTACGACTTTTTCAATTGTCAGTAATTGTCAATATTAGATAGTTGTGGTATAACCTTCAAAAGAAATAAAATGGAAACGAGAAGGCATTAGTGACATTTGTCTCTGCTCGCATTTGGGTACCCTGCAGAGGAAGGGCCTCACAACTTCGAATAAATAAATCGCAACTTCGAAAAATTTTTATCACTTTTCCTGTTGCACAAAAATTTGGGCATACTTTACATTACACCACGACAACGAGGTAAAAAAATATTGTCAAAGACAATAGTGTGATGAGTGTCAAATAAATGCCATTTTGCTTATGCCTCTTCTGATGATTCGATCATTACCACAAATATGTTGTTGCATCGCAGCATTCTCGCTACTGTCATGACAATTCCCACTTTACTATTTATAAGAGAAGACAACAGTTCAAAGTAAATATGTAATAAAATCACCACATACATGGCGTGCCTACAAATAAAAAAAGGATTCAAACAATAAAACCAACGCATAAGTAAATTAGTAGTAATCTGTGGTAGGTATATTAAAATTTTTAAACATAATTCAAACAACTCTTCTGTTCATTCAGACAATGACATTTTGTTAGAAGAAAGTGATTTATCACAACCAACATAAACTTTACAGCCCGAAAGTCTCACTTGTCATTTTTTAAAAGATGTTAAAGCGAAGAAAGAGTGCTCAAATTCGGAAGTAAATTACTATTGTTTGTGTAATATACCACAACGTACAAAAAAAAAAAATCAAAACGTCATATAAAGACTAAGAAATGAGAAGTGAAAGTGACGCTTGGACATAGTAAGTATTTGGCAAAAGAAAATACAAAATATTGCGTATCCGAAACGATTGAATACAAAAAAACCTAAGCAAAAAATTATCTGACGGTCTGTAGCTCAAGGTCCAAATTTTGCTACCCTAATTTGACCCTGAAAATTATTCCACAGCCTACTCTGAACCCTTTTTTATTTGTAGCACCTTATTATCATGGGGAGATTGGACCACATTCCGTAATTGGAAATCTAAACACAGAGCTATTGCAAATTTTTTGTGGACAAATTGAAAAACTAGCTTTCAGTTATTACAACTCGATGTATTTCTAACAATCACCTTTTTCTGAAATATTTGCCTGATATTAGAGAATTGCACCTCTAATTAACCTCTGAGAGAAGTTAAACCAATGATTTACAAACAATCACACAATACCTATTGAATTTTGCTAATTTAGAACATCGAGTATTTGAACTGATTTTCTGGAGATAATAGCTGATCGAAACCATTTCAATTACAAATACCTATACATTACTAAATAATTTTATGTTTTTTCCAAAAAGTGACACTAACACTGATGTCAGTGTGATTTTGAAGTGTACCTACTTACACATTCAAGTGGTTAGTTTTAAACTGTGATAGAGCAAAGAAACATGTTCATAGTGTTTGAAATTTCAGAAATTCCAAAAAAAAAACTACGTAAAGAAAGTACTGAAAAAAAATAAGCAGTCCACATAAAACTCGATAAAAGTTAAAAGTAATTGTAACGAATGGTAAAAATGAAGATGTAGTTTATTGCAACCGTATTTTATTATATAAAAATAGTGTCGTTTCCACTTAAGCCGTTCGAATAATTGAGCAATGAATTTTGTCGTCGTCGACAAAAATTTAATTAATACGTTGGTAATACTGTTCGTCACGCACAAATTTAAATACGGGGAATGTAAATGGAGCGGAAGGCCGACGACGACGGCGACGACAAAGGCGTAAACTTAATGATTTTACATCAAGAGTAAAGAAGTCCTGTCAACAATTTGCATTTTACCTCGTCTTAATTAAATTAAACTCGTAAAGATAGCTTGTCGGCCGAGAGAGCGAAGAGAACGTAGTTGGCAAGAATTTTACTAACGAAGTAATTATGTTGCCTGCTAATAGAGAGAGGGGCTATGAAGTTGTGCAAGTTTTGTTCTAACATTCGGTTGTTTAACGCGACTAATGACGTAACTTGAGCAGAAACGACTGCTTTTAATGAACCAACATCCGATTCTCTGTAAATAATTGGTTATTGTGCGAGGCACATTAAGTAATTCGCGTTGTTCGGGGTAATAGCTTTTATAGACTGATGCGTTGATTTGGAAAATCCACCCTGGACTCGAAAGCGTTACTCGCACATATAACCATCGCCTTTCTGCACTTTATGTAATCAATATCTACAAACCGCACTACTACAATTAATTGATGCAGTAGATTTCACTTACATGCATCGTTATGTCTTCATTATGCACTTAATTTAAATCAAATCCATAATGTCAATTTGTTAATTGAAATTAACAAATATATCACCATCGTTTCTAAACTCAAATGTGCCGATTCTTTCGTTTCTGTTAGTTTTTATTGGCCTCTTGCAAGGAGTTTGTTATTTACTGTGAGTTTGTAGCTGGTAGATTATGGCAAACAGAATCCGCCAAAAATGCAATTTCCTCCTCCGCTGGCCGCTTCGGCGTCGCCTCAAAAAATCTAATAAGAATCGTTATTTCGGTTTCCTCATTCATGGGCGTTGCTCAATAATTCGCGTTGACAATTTGCGTTCGCAAAGGCCTCACACTGCGTTTCGATATGCCGGCAAATTGCTGTTGGCAGATCAATCCTGTCGGCACAAAAAAAACCTGCGGATGTTTTCGACAGGAGGCGAGAAATAAACTGAACACAATGAGGCGGAGCGTGTACGGTTAATAATTGGATAATTCCGGCTGAAATTTATTTCAGCGACCGGACGAAAAATTGGTCGGCAATCGACAAGCGCCGATTATATTCATTACAGGCGTCTAACAGTTGTAAATTAATTTCGGAGTAATGCCCTAATGACTAGTCTAACCCTCGAGGGTCCAAACCCCCAAAACTAAACACCGAAATCCCCCGCCGAATTCACGCCCCGAAACTAATTCAGAGTTTTTGAGGATTTGTTGCCGAAAACTTGACTCTTGCAGAAAGCGCAGTTCTATTGTGCGGTGCGGAGTTGCTCGATCGGGATTTCAGTGAATTAAATTCCATCCGATAGGTTAGTTTTGATAATTTTAAAAGCCACAGATGGACCGAGGGTGGACACAATACACAAGTTTCAATGACTTGGACCTCGTTTGTTGGAACATGTTTGTTTTTTCCCCGCTCTAAGACGGCTTAGGGGTCGTATCCAAATCAAATTATGATCTCCATTGCCGAGTCCTTATCCGATCCAATCTTGGTCCAATTCGGCAAATCGTCTTGAGATTAGTGGTTCGCTCAATGACGTGTCGATCGGCTTAAGGCCGCCAGGATTAACGGGGCACAATTCCTGCAACCCTTTAGTTTGCAGGACATTCCCGGCGTGCATTCCCTCCAACTCGCCCTTGCGATTTTTCCCAATCGCGCATTGATACCAGCCCCGATAACGAACTGGCCGATAAGAGACACCAGTTAATCGAGGGGTGGCCGAGGCATTAGTCAATTATTCCTCCGCCCGACACGAAATTACGAAAAACACCGCAAATAGAATGGCAAGATTTTTGAAAATGTGGGCTATAAACCGGCTTGGGGCGATATTGTGGAGAATAATGCGAGTCCCAGCCATACATCACTGGCATAGCAATTACCCATTATGTGAGGAATTAGTCAATTAAGACTGGCTTTGCACCCCAGTTGCGAGCCTGGAATACCTCTAGGATGACGGCCGGACAGCGGCGACTCGTCAACTCCAAACTTCCGCAGAAATTGCAGCTTATTACCCTTAATTGTCACGATTTAAACGCCGCAACTCCCCGAAACTCTAGCACAACTCGCAACTTGCAAATTTCTCCGGAACCCCAATTTTTGACATTTTACAACCGACGCGTGCGACGCCCCCGACAAACAAACAAAGAAATTGAGTTGTGAGTTCAGTTAAATATTTATGTTACGCCACTGCCCGTGTCATAGATCTGAAGGACGTGATCAATACGAGACGAATATCTGACTTTATTAGTTATAGAGATGACTCAGCTGTGAATCTAAAATACTATTGGTAATTTATGCGGCGATTTTTTAATTCTGGCACGTCTGACTCGGCTTATGCTGATTTTTCATATCGAATACTAATAAAAAATAATTTATTCGCCAACGCCTCTAGAAATTGGAACAGAACTTTGAATTCTGGCAGGGTGTGTATCATGGTAAAAAATTAAAAATCATTGAACAAAACTGAAAGTGAATAAAAATGGAAAAGATCACGAAAAGTACACAAAGAGATAATAAAAATAAACACACCACGATTAACCTCTCTCAGTCCCAACACTGTTTCCATTGGAAATTAGACAAAAAAAACTGCAAGTCAAAATAAATACGTCACGGTAATTACGATTTCTTGTTGAATTAAGTGTGAGCATAATTCTGACAGTCATCCTCTTAAGAGGTTAAAGTGTGGGAGTTCCGAGAGGTGAACAATAATGGAAATTTAAACAGTTAAACGATTGTCCACCGTAGAATAAACAGAAATAATTTCATTCTTCGAATGCTTGTTATTATTATTTTTTTGTAACATCCCCTTTTTTGGGCCGGGGGCAGTCAGCGGGAGGCATTTGGACGCGTGGCACGCGCATTCGTAAATGAGAACAGTTCTCATGTCATATTTGTCCCTTATTATCCCCACATTTTATACATTGTGTTCGAATTTCATCAAGTGTCTCGTGAGATTTGACACCATTACTCCATTGTTACAATTTTCACACGACAACTTTTGTGCATGGCCCCTTCAACGGTACAAACATACGAAATACATATTTAAAAAGCACATACTAGTCATGTGATTACTGGAAGCGTGACACAAAACTACGTAATCACTAAAGATAAATAATAAAAAGCTCTAGGTAGGTTTATCTACTTACATTTTATTACCAGAATGGCATAAAGGGCTTACACTGTAAATTATAAATTACAAAATTGTTGCTATTACGTTTTGTAATTACTCACATCCAAACTAAGCTTTATTTTTGGGTTGAACTCAATTTGTGTGTATTTGTCACGAAGTAATGATATTTATTACTCACGCCGACGTCGTGACGAATTACAATTGTGATTCTCTTTCATGTGTAATCGTGAGTAAAGGCTATTATTCCCACCCATTGAAAATATTACACAATGTTTGATATGTATTGTTGATTTTTTTCTTGTAATTGTAAGATATGTAATGATACGTTAAAAACGACGCAATTATTATTATAATTTATAGTATCACCTGTTATTATTATTTTTGGTAAATAGTTCCAACAGGTTTTTAATCACGTTGCTCCTGATTTTGATTAGCAACTTTCTATTTTAGCACATAATTTATTACCGCTCGTTGAAAATATACACTATTTTTTTCATGTTGGCCCAACACATCTTTACTTTAGTTTCTGAACCCAATATGCAAGTATTTATTCGAGCAAAATAAAAAAATATACCGAATATATTTATATTACTAAGTAAATACAATAGTTTATCCTGCAAAACTACAACACTTTTTACTAGTCTTTTCTGCATTTAATACTAGGCATTTTTTCCATTTAAATGATATAAAATAATGAGAATTTTATTACTACAAAAATTATTAAGTAAATACAATAGTTCATTCTGCATCTCTTTTTACAAAATTTTGTTAATAAAAATTATTTTCTTCGAGGTGTTCGGATTCTTGCGATTTCACAGTATACTATGCATTCAGTAATTTTTTTTGCATTTAAATGATATAAAATAATGATAATTTAATTACTACCCATAAATAGTAACAAAAGGTGTGATTAAGGATAAGCATAAAGAGTGTCTCAATTGCAGTACCACAAACGTATAACTTTTTTCTATGAGAGGTAAATTCATGAAATTTTCTTTGCAGCAATTAATAAATTATTTGAACCAGAATACTACCTTCCCAACTTTATTCTACTTGCGGAATTGTCGGAAATAATTTTTTTTGCAATAAGATACAGTTCTTATGAAAATAAATATTCAGATATTAATTTTGGCTCTCTGTATCGTTTGTCATTTACATATGTTCATTATCCGAACCAATTTTTTGTGAATGATTAATAAATTATCTGGATTATTTATGAACATAAGTTTGGTAAATTAAGGTCTAAGGAGTCCCAATCAGTCTTAGTTGAATTTAGTTGTTCTGTAATAAGTGGTCTATTAGTTAATGCTTTAACAGTTGTTGTTGGTATTAATTCATATTATAATATAATCGTTCGGGTCTTCCCCATATATCATCTTGAGTGAATTTATTAATATCACCTTTATAATAGACCTAAGTACATATTCGAATTATTATTTGCATCATGTTCAATAACTAATGTATACCCAATCTCGTGTAATAATACTGTATAAAAATTTATTGATTCATTAGGAATATTGCTAGGTTCAGCAAAATACCAATTTTGCGATTTATCAAAACTAATTCCTGACATTCATCGTCATTTGGATGTGCTAAAACATTACCTTTTCCATCAAAACTGCTAGAACATACTCCTTTTTGACACCTTGTTATGATTATGTTGAAACAGCGTATTAGAAAATGAAATAAGTATATTTGGTTTAATATTATTATATTCATACTTTAAATTTGAAACAGTCTGCTTTTTGTGCTAATTCTTTCATTTTATTATTTGTAGCTAATGAAAAATGCCATTAAGAGTTGATTTAGTCCATTTTTTATTATGTATTCTATAAGGTATGGCAGACTGTGGTGATCAATATTCATTGGCTAAATTAAAGTTGTGTCACAGTCGTCCAAGGGTCCTTAAAATAAGAATTTGTTTCGTAATTTGCTTGACCCGAAACCGCGAGAATTATTTTATGGAATTCTAACATGATAAAGTAATAATAATATTAACCAGAAGCAGGTATAAAATATTTCGAATCTGGTAATGTGCCACACGCACTACTGAGTTGAAATTTTTGTAATCAAAAAGCATCAAGTCAAAGTACGTAATGATTACCAGTTATCATTAGCTTTGGAAAATGATTTCAATAAGGATCATGCTGATCTATAATTTATAATAATTTACGGAGATGGTTTCAACTATCAAAGCAATATTTTCGTCGTGAGGCAAAATCGATTTGGACAATCTTATCATAAATGTGTAATTTTGGGGACAAGCCTGAGGCAAGGGAGACGAGTATCAAAGTTTATAGTGATGGCCCTGCTGGGGATCGAATGGTGTAATGAAATAACAGAGTGTAATGAATGCTAAACACATAATTCATAATCAGCGTCGCGACGCTTTGGCCGGGCGTCGGGTTGTTATTATAACGCTATAATTCGCCGTCGTCACAATGGCCACGTGTCTGGTGAGGTGAGGCCACGTGTCCGCCGCCTTGAAACAGTGCAAAACGGTCCAAAACAGGACTCGTGTCTGTTAAACTAACGAAGCGTGGAGGCGCGTGTTCAAACAACGTCCAATTACTTTGCGGTATCATTAGACAATAATTGTAAAATACGTTCCTGCTCTTCCGACCGATACTCGTGTCTTCGACAAGCACACTGAGGATAATCCCTAATCCTCTTATGGACGCTTTTTCGCACAAAGCATCCGCGCGGCGACAATTCCCGTAAAAATTCGTGTAAAAATCGTACAGGGCCCAAATAACCGTATTTATCGTCCGCTGACTGCCTCCACTAATAACAAGTCTAGTAGCGAGCGAGTCGCTGCAAACAGTCAAATCATCCTGGTCTGCCATCTTCAGATGTTCCAAACCATTGTTAACCGTTCACGTTTCAAAGCGTCGTTGTGTTCTCATCAGGCGATGCATTCAAGTGTCAGTCAGTTTGCCACTAGAACATTTTAGAAAGATTAACACCTCGTATTTTATTGTCATAGCTTGTACCGCTTTATAATGATACTTGTTATCTACTTATGAGGGTTGGGCATTTTATTTTTGTTGATCGAGGAGAGGCTTCATTGTCAGCCTTAACGCCAATTTGAGGAGGCGATAGCTCGCATTATATGTTTGTTCTTCAAATATTGTTACAGCCGAATAGATGGCTTCAAAAATGCGGTCAAGCACACCTAACTGATCCATGATTAACGGGTTCATGGCGCCCGGCTACTTCACTCTTCACTCGATTTTATTCCTGCATTTTTTCTTTGAACTGCATTCACTATGTTTTTTATCACGTTTCGTATGAACTAAAGCATCAGTCTCAAAGCTCAATTTCCTGCTGAATCCCTACCACATGTGAGTTTCTTAAAAACGCGGTCAAGTCGTCCAAAGGCACGGAGGTTATCAATCAATCGACTCCCTCCGAGACAATTATTGGATTAAAAGCCATTCCATTTTCACACGAGCTATTCTTCATAAAGCTCCCATCAATCGTTGTGGCGCTCCTGCTTGTAGGCCGCACGCGATCCCGACGACGTTAATGTAATTATGCAAATATAATCGTTACAAATAGCCTTTCGTTCTTTTATCGCACAGAAATGATTTGTAAGGCTTTTGAGACGCACTCGACTGCAATGATGCAATTAGAAAATCGGGACGTTTTTCAAAATTAAATGCAAATGCAAACTCTGGCGTCGTTTTTTATCTGCCTTTAACTTCGGAATATCATTATTTCAACCACGTAAAAATAAAAACCTAACGAGTCGCCGTTGCAGCAATAATAATTTTGTTGGTTCCTCCGATTGGAATTTGTTCGGATTTAGTTGTCAGTAGTGGCAAAGTTCACGGATTATTTGTTTAAATTTGAATTAAAAGAGCTTTGTTGCAAAACGGCATCACTTAAAACGCATTGTTCAGTTCGAAATGTTGATTTATCGTCAATCATTTTTGACCAATCGTTATTCAATAAAGTAACTTTCTCTTCTTTTGTGTTAGCACAAACTTTTCAACCGCTCCTCAACTTTGTCATTGATTAAGGTATTTATAACGAAACAAAAATAGTATTTTAAAGAACGAGTGCCACAATAGCCTCATGATACTATTTTTTCTACTTCGCATCTTTTATGCAATTTTAAAATTTGTCGAGTCCATATGCCATTTTTCTATTACGAGATATTTGTCGTTAAAGGTTTAGCAATATTTTACCCATCAACCGTAAAAGGCATAGCGTTAATACCAATGTGAAAAAATTGGGAAAATAAGAACAATATGTTCATATTTTTAGTTCTTTATTATTGCTTTGCAAATCTAACTGTATTGTGAACATTGCAAGTTTGTCCCATATGCATACCGGATACAACTGCGCAGCATTGTAAAATATGCTAAATAAAATTAACAATCGTTCTAATTATTTTTTGTTGAATTTTAAAACAGTTTGTTAAAAGAAAAATATGATAAAAACATATAAAACTAATAGTTCAATAGTGTTTAAAACTACAAAACATAAAATACAGAAATGTAACAATATAACAGTGCTAACATAAACACATTGCAATAGAAGTAAGTAAACGAAACAGTTTTCAATTAAACACTAGCAAACAGTATGTTTAGAAAATAACAAAAATATTGTTTGATGAATTTTGTTATCAATTTTGGGCATATAAATAAACATCAATGTGTTTTATTTGCTGGTTTCTTTAGCCAACTTACATATTACATGGTGTTTCAATCTAACGCAAGTCACAGGAATATTTTCATTAAAGCCATAGTTGAAACTAATATGCAGATAGTAATCTTTCTGATAGTAAATCTATTTTACTTTTGTAAATGGTATATCTTTGAAGTTGAAAGACTAGCTCAGTGCTTGGAAATTGAGAAAATCTTCTTGAACTATTTTAAGTAATGCTTTACCAGGAGGAATACTTGTAAGTTGTCTCAGTAATGATACTAGGTTATATACTTCTCTGAATTTCAAATACATATTTATCAATTTTACTATGAACAGAATCAGTCTCTTGCACTAGATTGTGTCCAGGCTAAGAAAATTTTTGTTCGATAATTATTTATGCGGTTGTTAGAATTTAAAAAATATTTAATGGGTAAAGCCATATGGGAATTACGATTTTGTGGGACACATGAATCTGACCATAATATACCCAAGCTTGTCTACAATAGGATTTGCTTGTGAATTTTTTCTTAAAAAGACCACTGCGGCCTGAAATTGCTTCATACGATAGTGCATAGTAGATAATTTTGTTAGAAGAGCAGTGAACAGTTAAGTTATAAGCCGAAATTTTTTTTGATATAAAAAATTCGACACACTATCCTTTAGTAACGCAAAAACATTTTGCGTATCAAAACACAAAACCGCTGTAGAAAACCCAGTTTATATGTTTTCCTGTCAAAGTCTCTTTACATTTTTCCTTCAGTTTTATATTTCATATGAAATTCAAATTGCTTTTCTTCTTCTTAATTTTTGTTTTCAGCTATTTTATATCTTTCGCAGGTATCACATCTATCTTTTTTTTTGGAAGATGAAAACCTAAATTGTATTCTTTTGTAAATATCTCTGTATTTATGTGACTTAACGGGATTTAATTTGCCAAAGTCGCTCTCAAGGTAGAGACGATACATTTTTTCAATTGATAGGCAGGGATATACAGTCTGACATGGTCTGTCCGTCAATAATGAGACTCTATCTGAGGAAAAGACTCAATGTGTCTTCTAACTCCATTTACAACCTGTGCTGATAATTGTATTTTTTACATATTTTCCCTTCAAAGGACTTTGAGCTACGCCAGAATTATCCTGGTAATTATGTTTAAAAAAATAATACATTCTTTGTTGCCTGCCCTGAAAAATTGCCTGCATACACGGAATTCCTACAATTTTCTAAAAAAAAAATTTAAAAGAATTTTGCTTTTGACAATTTCCTTTTCATTTTTTTTACATTTCCTTTACATTTTCCTTTTATCACATTTCTTCGTGCTGGCGAACATTTTTGCATATGGAACACACAAATACTAAGAGAATAGAGAAAAAATGGATATGGCACAAAATTACAAAACCATCCAAGTTATAAGTACTAAGACTAAGTTAACTGCTAGAGTAGGTTGTCAATAACCTGAAAATTAAGAAATGTATAGAACAAACAAGCACTAACCCGACGAATTGTCAACTTCGAATTTCGATCAATTTCGATTTTCAATTGCAGTTAAACGGCGGTGAAATCATTTGCAGCATAATATCGTGGCAAGCAACCTAATTGAGATTAAAATAAGTTCTCAAGACGCATCCCACGTAACGATTAATGTTTGTAATAATTGTGGAAAGGTAATTTAAATGAAAATTTCGTAACGTTTTGTTTTGGTGTTTACTTTAATGTTTTACATGACATTCCTGATCATGACATACCACCCTAGAAAAACTAAATTACACTAGTTCTATTACGAAACTCAAAATTTCTTTATGTTATCTCTGATCAATAGAACGGATAATTTTTGAAGCAGCTTATGAATTTTTATAGAAACTTGTTTTATTTTAGTATTCAACATCGTTGTTAGAGCTGTTAGTGCATCTAGTAAAATGCCTAGTTGCAAATATTTGTCGGACGACTTGAAAGAAAAAATTGCTATTTTGAACAGAGAAGGAAAAAGTGTTATTGACGCATTCAATTGAATGCTTTAACAGCTTTGTTATAGACGCGATGTAAAAAAAAACATTTTTATACCCATGTTTTTATTTTTAACGAACAATACAGTTTTAGTTTCTACTATTGTATATCTGCTTTTTGATTACATACGTACATACTTAATAAAGAAACGAAATAATTATTTTTATGCATACTTTTTTAATATGTACGAAGTATTACTTATTATTTACTTGACAAGTGAAGTTATTCCTGCACTTGCCAGTGAATTGCAGCAAGCACACTTGCAACCTGCAGCGCACCGTCTAGTTAAAGACGACTTAGTTTTGCAACAGTTGCATGCAACATTTTCTCCAGAGCAAATGCAAGGTCCTGTGTTGCGTCCTTTATCGCAGCAGGAGCACTGACAATCTGCAGCGCAACAATCTTCACCAACTGCAGCCCGAGCTTTGGTCTTGCAGCAGTTGCAAGAAGTGTTGTCCCCAGTGCAGACGCACGGTCTTGCGTTGCAACACGAGCACGCACAATCAGCAGTGCAACAATTTTCAGGATTCCTGCCTTGCGTCTTGGCTTCGCAGCAGCTGCAAGAAGAATTCCCTCCGGAGCACACACACGTGGTGGGGTTCTTAGCGCAGCACGAGCATCTACAGTCCGGTGTGCAATTCTTAGTCACTGATTTACCCTGGCAGCAGTTGCACGATGTATTTTCACCAGTGCAAACACATTGGTTTAGATTTTTGCGTTCTATAATTTGAATTAAGAACACATATTGTAAAAGTAATAGGTTAAAAATAAATAAATTCAAAACTTACCGCAAGTGCTCATGTTGTTTTCTGTTTTATCTTCGCTGTGGTTGTCTAGATGTCGTGGTGTCTAATGTTTGAAGTTGTTTACGCGCCAAACACTTTATACACAAAGCTACGCCGTGTGCACGCAGTGTGCAAAAGTTCTGGTTGCAACGAATAATTTCCAGAACGATGATGATTCATTACGAAGATATTTACAACAAATTGTTAAATGCAAATTTTTCTACATTCAAGTAAAAATTATGGTTGCCGTTAATAAAAATTTTTTCGTAGAATGTAAAAATGTGTAATTACAACGTACGGATGCAAAGTAAAAACAATCGAAAATGTGTGCTAGTTTCGGAAAAATGATTCCAATTGCTAGTTACACCTTTGTATGGCTTTATTAATTATTATTAAAATTTTAAAGCAATTTATTTGATGCGTACATTTATCATTTTTATCAGCACGTTCTAGAACATTCCATTTTGCACACGACACACTGTCAATATCAGTGAACGAAACCGCAGATTACTATCGTATAGTTATGGCAATAGAATTGTAAATATTACTACGATTAAACATGGGAAAAGGTACATTCAAAACGTACATTAATAAATTGTCTTCCAGCTCAGTTCAGCTTCTTTATTTACTATTAATTTCCATATGCAAAATAAACAAAAACATAATTTTGCACCAGACAATTATAATACATAGGTTCAAAGAAAATCGAGTGGAAGGAGAGTTATTGTCAAACTCTGAATTTTTATGTAATTTGGTGATTTGGGGCTCTGAAAAAGCGGTAGAATTTCATGGCTTGTTTAAGCTTTGGTGTTCGATAATCGGTCCAAAGTTATGGAAGTATTGAATCCGATTAAAGAATCTTTGAACTCTCAACGAGTTCGGAGCGCTCGCAAGCAATTTGAAGTTGTTCAATGGCGTTTTTTAAAGAAGGCACTTCCCTCTCGACAGGTGTCATGTATTTCCGGCCGCTTAATTGAAAACAGCAAATAAAATTATCCAACTATTATGTTATTATGTGTCCCGAAATAATGAAATACGCGGTGCTAATTGGACGTTGTCTCGTTTGTAAGAATCACTATTCCCTGTCCGCCCCCCGGATTCTAAACCTTAACGTCACCGTTCTGACAGCTCATTGTATGAAAACCATCGAGTCATCGTTGTGCGGCTTTTTTATTCGTCTTCGACGTTTCTTCGGTTCTCCTTTTGGTTCTGCTTAGTAATTTCAGCGTCCGGGCAGAGATATGAATGAATGAATCTTACTTTTATTATCGTAACGAAATAAGCGCTCATTCCGGCGCTCATGAATGAAGAAAAACTGAAATAACCGACACCGTAATTTCTCACACAATCGCCGATTTCAGCACTTAATTGATGCAGCAGCTTTCAGCGACACATAAAAACGAATTAGACTTAATGCGCCATTTCTATACTAACGTCTTTCGGCTGAAAAAATCCGCGACGGCATTACCATTTATTGTCGACGATAAAATTAACACAAATCGTGACGCGGGGGATGGATGGTAGCACGGTGGCGGCTTTCCTGACACCTATCGGTTTACATATTGTTAGCTTACTCGCGTAACACAATATTTGACATCGTATACTTCAAAAGCTAAGTGTCTATTAGTAACAGCTACTTCTTCAGCGACAAGTGCGCTTTTCCCACCGATTCCCTTCATGTATTTAGCGCCGATTAATTGATTCCTTTTAGCTCATATTTTAGTGGTAGCTTCTACGAAGTCTAATGGTCAGGACGACTTCATAAATTTGATTACTTCGAGGAGAGAGTCGTCAGTTTTCGGGCTCCGCTCCTCACCAATACCCTCGATCATCGTTCACTTATGCGATGTTTATGGTGTTTCTTTTCCGCGCAATTTCATCCGGAAACTTTGGAACTGTCTAAAATATGGCGCTGCCACGAACATATTAATACGCTTGTTTGCGGCTGATGGGGTTCTCGCCCCGAAATGACGCCCGCACAACAGAACTATGAATTAAATTTAAAAAATCAACCACACCCATTCTAGTTTTTCAATGGTTTTTACTAAGCAATGTTTACAAAAAATAATGTAAATTATTTACTTTTCGTGCGGATTATCATGGCCTGAAAATGCAATGCAGAAAAGGCGTGTTACTATAGGCAACCGCGCTGTACTTCCCTGAATTTAGGCTTATCTAACGTACTCGTTTATTTTTATGGCTTTGAGTAATACTTTTTATAATTTTTTATGGAAATACGTAAACTCTAATAACTATTAATTCAGTGATTTAAACAATTTTTGGCCTAATGCCGTAGATTCCTAATAACAACGTTAAAAATAAGAATTTGTAAATTACTTAAAACATCATTTACACATTAGTTTATTTAATTCCAATTTATGTAACCACTGCAACAAACACATTTTAAAACTAACAATTACGTAAATAAAATGGGTGCTATAAATGTTTCTGGAATAGCAATACTTCTACTTTACCAAAGTAATTTCCTTAAACTTTAGATATATTTTTTAAACTGCGTTTACAGAATGAATTAAAATTAAAGAGATTTACATTAGTTACTTTTGCAGTCAAATTGAGAGGAACGTTAAAAAATAAATTTGGGTCGTTGTCATAATTTTTTATAATTTTTTAAGCAAGTGTCGAGAACGACTTGATGCGGCCCTCGATATGAAACACCTTCAAAAACACAATTTTATTCGATAAAGTTGCTCGGTAGTTTTAACAATTGAATTTGAACAAGCCAGAAACGAAACAGTTTGGAAAAATTACCCCAAACTAAGAACGGGAGTTCGTGCTCGAAAATAATCGCTTTATTTTTGAAAACTGAAGAACAGTTATACAACAAATTGTTGTATAACTAAGTAAGTTTTGTAGTGAAATTAGGAAAAAGTAATTCGGCACCACAACAATACAGCAAAGGATTGAGCTAAAAGTTACAATTAAAGTAGCATTGTCTTTACAGCCTTGATTCACCCCGTTCCTGTTTCCTGAGGTTTTTAATTTTTTTTTTATTTTAAATATTGTAAAAACTTGTTCAACATGAACTAACAATCTTCTTTTTGCTAACTTATAATAAGAGGGTTACTTTCTGAGACAACGCTTTGTCACACCTGAAGAAGCTGTGGAAAGTGACAATTACAAAAATAATGTTTTTGATATAATATACACCTCGTTATGAATGGTTTGAATCAAGGTAAAAGTGTAGAAACACTAGCGGCGAATATTTTGAAAAATAAACCATTTTTTTACTTTCCGATCTTCTAACTTTTTTTCGCAAAATTTTTACGTATAACATTTAATTTTTATGTTATCCTAAAAATGGAATTTATTGTTGTTACAGAGTTGTCTCTGCTTTTCTCCCTAAAGAATAATTTATTTCCAACGTCTATTTCTTGCATCGTTCAAATTATTTTCTTACGGCTTAGGTATTTGTATTTTTTTGGTTTTTTATTTTTACATATAAATTTTTTATCATTCGATCGTTTTATTCACAGCTTTTTTCCATTATAATTTTATTAGAATAATAGTTTTGTTTAATATTATTTCGATTTCTTAACGCAGATCTTGTTTTCTATAAAATGAATTCCACTATTTAGTATGCATTATGTAGTATTTCGGTTATGTCACAATTTATTACACATTATTTTCTTCTTGTCACATTACTTTATGTAATATTCACACAGTTACTATTCTACCCACTATTCCCTGTGTAGCTAACGATATTAAAGAACTTTTCCATATCATTTGACAATATAACAGAAATTCTTCTTGAATTATATTTCTAATCTTACAATTAATTTATGAGTTGACGTTCCTTTCATTATTTCTTGCTATTTAGAGTTTTGATAACATTTTTCATTACAATTCTTATCATTTTATGAATTTCCTGCTTTCCGATAACACACTTGTGAGCTAGTGCATAATACTAGGTTGTGCGAATTAATGTTTAACTTTTGAATAGAACAATTTTTACATTATGATTTATTAACAAACAAATAAACAAAATTTATGCCATTATCGCAGCATTTTAACGAATACAATGGGAATTATCCAAACTGAATGATTTTTTTTATAAACGCAAAGCTTGGAAAATCAACAGTGGTGGCCAAAAATATGGAAATCTTTTTTTTTTGTTTGGCGTCTCAAGAATGATTCAAGTTATTGCAGTTATATTTTTCTCATAATCACTATTATCAAATAAAATAAAAATTATCACATTTCAATGATACTCAAGCTGTTTTTCAGGAAAATATAAAATATAAAATATATACATCACATGGTTGGACGAACGTAACTTTATTAAATGATTAAAAAACATGGATAACCTCTAAATCGTCAATATTTTGTGCCATATCTTTTGCTTTTGGTACAGCTTCACGTCTTCGTCTGGGCATCGAATCAACAAAATTCGCACAAATTTCTGGTGGTCCTGGAGAGTTTTGAGCATAATTTGGTTGGTTACGTTGTGCGTCCTTATTTGCCTGTCTAAATGCTCCCAAAGATTAAGATCAGGCGACTGTGACGGCAATTTCAAAACTGTAACGATTTTTTCTCCGAACCATTCTCTTATCAACTTTTATGCATGTTTGAGATCATTGTCTAAAATGTCCATAGCAACGGCATTTGTTCTTGAGCATAAGACAGCACTGAATTATTCAAGGTGTCTATGTCTCTGTACACGAACTTATACATTTTTAATTCAAGTCGTCGGAAAAATATTTGCATCTAGGCATTATCTTTGATACACTAACAACTCTCACAATGATGTAGAATACGAAAATGAAACAAGTTTATATTTTTTCGGCCGAAAAAAAAAATTATAAGCTGCTCCAAAAAGTATAAATTCTATTGAAGACAGATAGATAACACAAAGCTATACAAAAAAGAGTAGCCATATGCCTATCTTTCCTAGTTGTTAAAACATTGTGTGCGTTAATAGCATTTTGAGTTTGGTAATAGAACTAGTGCAATTTTGTTTTTCTAGGGTGGTATGTCATAATTAGAATCGTTAAAAAGTATGTTATAATGTTCAAAATTAGCTACCTCCAATTATTATAAACATTAATCGTTACGTTGGATGCGTTTTGAGCACTTAAATTAATCCCAGGGCGCTTGCTTGTCACAATATTTTCCTGAAAATTATATTATTATCCGCCGACTTTTGTGCCGGCTAATTGCATTTGAAAATCGAAATTTCAATTTTAACAATTGTCAACCAACCCATGCGAAATTTCCCAAATTGTAAAAATTGCATAAAAAATGCGAAGTAGCAGTAGGAACAGCAGCAATCCAAAAAAATTCACAGGATTGTTAAAGTGGACAAAGTTATTCATACTTTTGGCCACTCCAGTACATAGCAAAAATTTCGTATTTTTTCGATTAAGTTTAAATGGATACTTGTGGTACAAATTAGAGCAGTTTAAAATTTTATAGAAATTAAGGAAAAAAACTGCAGATAAAAAAAATATGTATTACTCAATTGGTTTTAAAAGATATTGCCATTGGTATTTACAAAAAAATCGTAAAATGTAACATTTCAAAGTAACAATTAAAAATGTCAACATAAACAAATAAGTAGTTACTATATAAATTACTACAACCCCTCCGGCACTTCCACTTATTACAGTGGTCCAAAAATACCACTGCGAGGGAAAAAACAAATGGCAATTCTTAGTTGACACGAAGAGATTGTTGATTGTTATTATTTTCCTTTATTTTATTTTTATATTAGTAAGATGTATATATTACCACCAAATTGTGTGTACGGCATTAAAATGCTAGTGTCATCAATACAGAATATTAATAAAATTAATTAATTTAGTTGTCCACATTTTCGTTTTGATTGCTGAAATTACCAGTAAAATAGACCTGACACGCTTAAGCATCCGCCCCCGAAAACAAAGCTTTGTACCGGCGAATTATTTAATTTCCTCCTAATACCTTAAATAATTAATCGAAAACAAAACACGAATGGAATTATAATTAGAGACAGACGACAAAATCTCGTCGACACAATGAAATAAATGTCAATAACAGGGGGTTGTTGCAGCGGGGATAAATCGCCGACTCGAAAATGTGTAATTCCGAACACAATGAAACCGATTAGCCCCCGTCGCGCAACGTTACAGAATTAATTAACGAATTAAATTAGAAATTAACTCGTTGTATGGAGACGCCAGTCTGAACACACCCACCCACGTGTAAATCCATTTGCGTTTTTGAGGATTCCGATGGAATTTAGGCGACGTCGAGGACGCCCGCGATGTTCTTGGCGTCGCCATTAAATTAATTTGCTCGAAAAAGCCGAGGTCTTAGTGCGGATCCTCGACGGAAAGTGATTGATTCGATCGCTAACAGCTCATTACAGCCGATCGGGATATTGCATTTCTCTCATTGTTCCGTTGCACTAATTCGTTCATCGGTCGCTGTGTGTTTCAGGTGTGGTTTCAAAACAGGAGGGCCAAGTGGAGGAAAACGGAAAAGTGCTGGGGGAGGAGTACGATCATGGCGGAGTACGGACTCTATGGGGCCATGGTTAGGCATTCGCTACCACTACCTGAAACGATTCTAAAAAGCGCCAAAGAAAATGAGTGCGTCGCCCCCTGGCTGTTAGGTAATGATTGTATGTTTATTTTTCACAATTTAGATCATTAATTATTGACCAAACTGTTATAAATAAATTGCAATTTTTTTATTCATATTTGTATATTTTTTAAATGCTCATTTAAGCTTGAAGTTGAGGAATTAAGAAGAGAATTTAAAGAAAAGTTAACAGATGTTGTTTACTTAAATGCATGACTTGTTAATGAAAATGTTTAACTTTTAATTTACATTGTGGCCTCGCCGCTTACATGTAGTTCTCAGTACTTCTGAATTTTATCATCCTTCTTCGTCCTTTAAATAAATCATCAAGAATTTTACAGGGTGTTTCACGTAGACCGTTCATTAGAAAATTATGAATTTCCCGTAAGGCTAGAAAGTTGAAATTTGGTGCATCATCATTATCGATCATTTTGAATCGAAGTAAAATACTTTCAAGATGGCAGTATTTTCGGTTATACCGGAAATTGACATCAACTTTATTATTTTAAATGGCAACCCCATATTTGTAGACACTCAATTAATATTGTTGGCACTTTCCTCTCATAGTTTTTAAAATATTTTTAATTTAATACTAAAATTTTCAAATACAAGGAATGTTTAAAAATTAATATCTCTTGATTCAGTTATAACGATCTTCTTCGGGCTTTTGGACCGTGTTCCATTTGAAGTTCAAAATCCAAAATCCCGAAGAAGATCGTTATAATTAATAACACCGACCGTGAAAGCCTACATACTTTCATAAATCTCTTAATTCGTTCAGATAATACAATAGTTTTTTTTGTCGTTTTGTATAACCTCAGAGCATAATCTGAAAGTACTTTTTATACAATTTGAATGTCTCAAAGGGTTGTTGCGATTTTTTTAATATGATTATAACTCAAAAAAAAAAATAATAATAAATTGACATAAAATGAAATTAAATCTTGAAAAACCAGATATAAAAAAAACGAAAAAACTTGAAAAAATTATTTTTCTTCAAATTGCAACCCCACAATCTAAAACCCGTCATTCGATGTAGAAATAAAAATAACTGTAGGCACTTTTATAAAGGTATCATATGCCAGTTCTGCTTAGTTTTTACGATATTTCTCATTTTCTAAAAAGTATTTTTCTTTAGATTTTGATATGTGTAGACTGTGAAATGGAAAAAATGAATCGCAAACAATTAAAATCAGGTATTGTCACATTATTGAGATTCAGTTAAGTGTTCTGTAATTGCAATTTTAAACTTATTGTTGCAATGGCAAATAATAATTACACAAATGAAGTACATTTGCATTAATTACAATCCACAATAATTGATTTACAGTGTTTCTTAAGTTTTATTTTACTTTCATGTTTGTTGTTTCATTCTTATTAATTTACATAATAAATTTATAGTAAAGCATGATAAAAAGCATAATTCATATAACACGCTAATTTCAAATGCTTTTATTTCACAGACTACACATATCAAGAGCTAAATAAAAGATTCATTTATGTGGAATATCGTAAAAACTATCGAAAATTGATATAAGAAATCTTGATAAAGGTTGAGTTAGTTTATACTTTTACAGCGAATTCCGTTATTAGATTTGCAATTAGAAAAAAATTGAGTTTTCGTCATTTTGTTATAGTAATTATCGGGAAATTGCAACGACCTCCTGAAACATTAAAAAGTAGAAGTACTCTCGAATTATTATTTGAAATTATACGAATCGACAGACAGCAGAATTATTGCAATAAGTACATCAAATGGTTCAAAAGATATCAATGTTTAAAAAGATTCATTCATTTTCAAATTTTAGCATACAATAAGAATATTATAAAAAGTACAAAGACTACGTAACAACAACCTGTTTTTTATTCACAATTGAGTGATCGAATCAATATTAACATAAAAATAGGGGGTTGCCATTTAAAATAACAAAGTTGATGTAAATTTCCGGTATAACCTAAAAATCTTGAAAGTATTTTACTTCGATTCAGAACGATCGATTATGATTATCTATTATTGATATGATATTTCAACTTCTGGCTTTAAGGGAAATTCCAAATTTTCTAATTAATGGTCTACGTGAAACACCCTGTATATGTCATGGAAAAGTTGTTGTATTTAAACTCATTAATTCTCATTGGGCGGCCCTGATGAAATATCAAAAGAAATAGTCTGAAGGTGCCAAAATTATGAAATTCCCTAGATGATGTTCGTGATTTACAGAACTATTTAGTTAATTGAATTTTATAAAATCCAGTTTTTTTGATTTAAATTAGAATAGAACCTCTGGTACTTTTAACTTTCTTCAAACATTATGTTAAAAAAAATCAATAAGTCGCGAAATAAGTGCATTATGTGATATTTCAGCAATTTTTTTAATTAATAAGAAGTTATACGATCAAAGATTTTATTTGTGAGTTGAATGTTTATTTTTGTGACAAATCAGCAATTGATGTTTGATTTCAACAAGTCTCGAAATAAGTGCTTTATGTAATATTTCAGCAATTTTCTTTAATTAGTAAGAAGTTAGACGAACAAACATTTTATTTGTGTGTTGATTATTTGTTTTTGTGACATATCAACAATTTATGTTTGATTTTATATATTTTTCCACAATCGACACGCTTACAGGATTCGGTTACAAAACGAGAATATGAGAGGATTATGTCATGACGTATCTTTTTTACGCATTTATAAAGTTGCGATATTTGTACAACGATCAAACAACCGTTTCATTTCCACCGGCTATAAATTCTGGAATCTGGGTAGAACAGTAAATTTGCAAAGCGCATTTCTTCCGTAAAATTCCAGCCACCAACGGACCTCTGAGTTGTCGTGGTGGCCGCAGGATGTCGTTACTAAGCTCGCACATTGCTAATTTTAATTGCCACCAACACGAATACCGAGTGTCCCAGTTAACTCAGTCTGAGCTCTCAGCCTTGGAACAAAGCTTCGACTGTACGCTTTCTAGCACCGGAGGTTTTGCTGGCTGGCCCCCGCGCAATCGCTCCTTGCGGAATCGCCATTGTTTTATTTACGAACGGTTGGCAGCAATTACGCGTTGTCGCTCGCGTTGAACGGAAGTCAAAGATTGTTTCGAGTAAACAAGCACTTGCGAAAGCGAAACCCCGAGCCAATTCTATTAAAAAACATAATCATTATTATTAGATGTTAGTAGTTGCACGTACGATTTCACCCACTGAACCTACTCTGTAATGTTCTCTTTCTTTTGCAGAAATCAGAAGAAAGAGAGACATTATAGATTCAGGTACATGAAACCCTTTTTATTTCGAACGTTTCGACCCTGAAATGAGCTAAAACAGCGCCGCGTCGTTTCAGGAATGCATAGGAAGTCGCTGGAAGCCGCCGAACACCTCAAGGAGCAAGACTGCAGCACCAGCGACCACGAGGAGACGACCTCGATGCGGACGGAAGCGAGCGACACTAGCGCCACCTCTAGCCAACAACCCCAGCAGCAGCAGCAGCCTCCAGGCGCCGACAAAGAACACGGCCTCGCTTCGGCCTATCCAGAGGACCCCGAGGCCTTCCGTAACAACTCCATCGCCTGCCTCAGAGCAAAGGCGCAGGAACACAGCGCTAAGCTCAGCCACAATTTGATGATGAGGGCGAGCGACGCCAACGCCAACAACCTGCACCAGGGGGAGGCCCCGCAGAATCTTTTCTGACACGGGGGCGACGAGGGCCAGATGCGGGACTAGTGAAATGGCAATCGGGGATGCAGGCAATTTTTTACTTTGGAAGTTTTCACTAATCCACAATGATCAGTGTTGAAATTTGTGGAAACGCACATCTCTATCATGTAACAATTAAAAGGCTCGTTTTCATTATCTGGGGGTCAGTGGTTCTTGAAAGATGTTTGACTTCGAGTGGAATTAACACGCGGAAGCACTATTGTGCCATTAGTTGGAATTGCGTGGCGAACCCGAACAAAAACACTAAACAGTTTACGTTTTCAATGAATCACTGACTTTTCAATGTAAGTCCGGTGATTCACGCTGAATAAAACGCGAGGCATTCCGGTGTAAACAGCCAGGAAAATTTCTAAAGTGCAAAATCGCTTTTCCACTGCCCGAGCTTACAGCAAGTTAGAAGCCGTAAGCAACAATAATGAAATCGGTACAATAAGGACCAACATCCAGGTGCAGTGTTGTTGCAAATGTGCAAGCGGACCTCGTCAGGTAGAAAAGTCTAAAAATAGGGTGCATCTGGACGAGGAGAAAGCCTGACGCTGGGTGACGTCACATCTCGTCCAAGATAATACCCATTATCTGCATTCTATTATCTTATCAAGTGTACACACATCGCCAACATAAAATAATGTATGAAATTCTGTTCGAAAACAACTTAATTACGTGCAGAGCCGTTGCATAACGAGAAACGGCCGATTATTAATTTGACCTGGATGGCGACAAACTGACAACAACGAATTTTAATTTGCTGTAAGGAAATCCAGCAACGACTTACGGTTCTAAAGCAGAGTATTGTGTACAAAACGGCATCGAAGCAGTCTCAGTCGACAAAACTGTACATACATTTTGTAATATTTCACTGAATTTATTCGTAGTGCAATATTCATATATAAATATTTTTGTTTGTACATACAATTCAACATTTTTAAAATGGTTTTCGTAATCTCTAGACCTTCTCGTTTTGTATAATGTGTACATTTGAATAAACTATTCCGGGTTTGGATAGAGTTTTCTATAAATATATTAATTAGGTGGTTACACGAGAAGAAGTGGTCGTTGTTCCAAAATTTTTTATGTATTTAAATATAGGAATTTAAGAAATCGACGTACTTACTGTGTTGACAAAAAAGTGCAAAGTGTTACACTAAATTAGATTTAGATCGTTAGGTATGTAGATTACGTACACTATGTATAGTAAATGCAATGTTTTTAAAAATTGTAAGTAAAATTATGTGTATGCAACACTATATATACAATAAAAATCTAAACAACACATCTAAATCGTTTTCCTTACACTCACTCTTCCTCATTTACCAATTTCACAAGTAAAAAAAACTGACACTCAGTGTTGAAACAACTAATTAATTGGAAAGTTCAATTAACACATTTGCAAGATGCAGATATTTTGTTCGAGACCGCTCATCATTTTGCGGAAAATGAAATCAATGTTGTAAAAAACCTACATAACTTTCTATAAACTATAACATATAGTCGCGAATGTGACAGCGAAGAGAACACTTCGAGCTCTTCCACATCTCCACTTTTGCCACTGATGAAGTCCACCGCAGCTGTGGATAAAACGTCTGGAATTTCATTGGGGGTCACTTGTTAAATTAGCTGCTCGGAGCATTCACTACACCTCCCTAATGGAACTTCAAATGAAACACGGTCAAAAATCCCGAAGAAGATCGCTATAATTTCTATAAACTATTGAAAAATTGATTAAAAAGCTAACAAGTAAATTAAACAAGAAAAACCGTTTCGGACTCGATGCAGAAGATACTTTTAGAGTATTTTTTAATCAATTCCACCTCCGGGCGTCGGTTTAGGAGTCTTTTGAGCAATTTTTTGGTTGACAGTGCCTGTTTCAGTTTCTACCTTAATAAATTCAGGTTGGTAGCTTTTTACAACATTTCATAAGAGACGTAGCGAAGAGACATTACCAAATAAATAATGTACACAACGTGTACCACTAAAAAAAGCATCGACACTTTAAATAACCAAACTGTTATATCCAGCTTCATTTACCAAAAAAAAAAGATATTAAGCGCAAAAAAACGATAACTAGAGAGTTTATGAAAAATATATTGGAAGTTTTGTTTAATTTTTTTTTTCAGGGTAGACATTTGACAATTTTATATTATGACATTTGACAGAACTCAAACAAAATCCAAACCGCTAGCAGTGGATGGAATTTGTTAAAGAAGTCGCGAAATATATCTTTGTATCGTATCGTGTATCCAAAATTGGCTACATTCTAATCATTTTCAAAGTGAATTCATGGCTTACTCAACCTCCTTTTACTTATTTTACTTCTGATTGATAGATTGATATAAGAATAATATATACCGCCAAGAAATAACCACTAGAAAAGAGTCCACTATAATAAGGGTTCAAAATCTAATTTCTAAGTAAATAAAAATAATTGAATTAAAATTATTAAATGAATCAGCGTAGAAATGAAAACTGTGTTAAATTTGTAAATAATAAAGCAATATACGAATCAAAAGCCAAAATAAACGAAAGTATTGGCAAAATATGTAATAAAGGCCAATGAGAATGGGCACTAAGAAAATATATAATTATACTCAAAGTTTTACTTAGGATCAGGATACAAAGCTATTTACGGCAAGGAAAAGGTATGATAAAAAAGTATAAAGCACTGTTTTATGTTTTTATTTAGAATAAAGCAAGTATGTAATTAAAATAATATTTTAGAATAATGCTTCCGGATTCCTTCTTCATTAATTTTAGTGATTTGCTTCACACTTGATGAGCAAGAAATGTTTTAGTATCAAAGCAGTAAAATATCCACTATTCATTGACAAATTTACATGAATTCCGACTAATTAAGCATAAATTATCGCTTTTAATGATTTCTATGATAAAATATACACATATAATTATAAAAATTTTTTTAAATTTCTTGCTTCCAAAAATTCGATTGGACAAAGAAATAATAACGAAAATTTTAGCCTCATCTAACACGCGACAACCTTGAAAGTTAACTAATGTTGCTATTTAGAAAGCGTCTAAAATTCAAAACAAATCCCAACCTTTCAGTAAATTACCAAAAATTTACTTTATCAAAGAATCCCGACTGTAAACACACACACTAAACGGCTCTTCGGGTTCTAAATTTAGATCGCATTTCCCTGAAATACATTTTCCGGGCAAATTTGCACAACATTAACCTTGCTTTTTTTATTATTTTCGGCTCGCAGTTTTCACGATTTTTCTTTCAATTTGTTTTCGCCAAAGGTACAAATAATTTGATTATTATACAAACAAGATAAAACGTGTGCATAAATAACTATAAATAAAAGCTTTGTTGACGAATGGTGATAATTAGTGTTAAAAATCATCTTATTGTCTTTTTGCTCCAAAATGGTGCAATCCGTGACGCAAGCGGGTATTTATAAATTTATAGATTTAATAACGTTTAGTAAATATGAAGAATACGTAGTTTAGGCATCCTCTCAATGTCACGTTAGTAGAGCGTAACTTTTTAACATAAAAATAAGTTTGCAGTTGAAATATTGATTTAACGGTGTTAAAGCTCAACTGCTGACAATACTGACGCATTTATTAACAATATGTTTTATGATTGTACCTAATTCATTAAATTTTGAAATCTGCATTAAAATGAATGGAAGAAACATTATTTAAACCTGAATCTGTCTGTTTATAATTTGTGTTGAAAATAGATAAATTAATTATTAATTATACGTTTCATGATATTGTAATATTTTTTGATTTAGCAACTTTGAAAGTTGACAATGCGATACTAATAAATGCAAAAACTTTAATCCGTAGTGTATCAGGTAATTGTCGTTTACTAATGGTATACTTCAAAATGAATCTACCTATTGTGAACAATTTGTAATTTTCAAAATTTTCATTTTTTTGAGAATTTTGCAAACACTAAACATTAAAAAAAGGAAGAAATGGTGAAGCAGCTCGTCGCTGTACATTTTCAGGAAGCGCGTAACCGTTTCCATGTGTTTCGGAACCACTGTTAAAGAACGTTATCCTGGCAAATCCTGAAGGATCATGGCAGGTGAAAGCGGCCATCGGCGGCCAACCAAAGTGAGGGGTGACCGCGAAGAAACCGCGCCGTGTAAAAATCCCCCACCAACGAAATCCGGTCGACCCGTTGCCCCAACGAGACCGTTTCCATAATTTCCCCCCAATATCAGTGATTCGAAGAATCGTAAGGTTGCCTCAGTCCGGACCTTGAACCTCTCCTAATAAATAAAATAAGCCTGGAAAATGAACGCGGCCGTCGCACGAAAAGCGCCGGTGGCGCCAATTCGCCTCCTGCCGGCGACACCTCGAAGCACCCGCATTCCTGGCAAAAGAACCACGTCCCTATCGTCGTGACAAGCCGAAACCTTCGGCAGCAAAGTTTCCGTCGCCGTTACGTAACGCCGCCGCCCAATTTCCTCGAACATTTCGCTCGATTCGGTCGCCGCCGCGTCCAAAGTGAACGGATCTGGGTGAAAATTGCCCGGAATCGGCACCGATTTCCCGATATTTCGCTCGAAATCCGTCTCGTCGACATGTGCATCGTTTAGCGATCGGCAGCGGTCGGCTTTTTCCGGCGTCGAGTACGTGCTTTTGGTGGAATAGCGACGACGCATATCATAGGTGGCGTTGTGAAACGGATACAGGGAAGGTAAGAAACCCTTTGAGCTGTTTTTCTACCCGTTTTCGCTCCGATTTCGCTGTTTTATAACGTTTTTGCGCGGACCACATCCGTACGCTTCCCAATCAGCCTCCGACGCGGTTACCGGTGTCCTAAGACGCATTTTACCGGAAGAAATCGGCACGTCTAACAGGTCATTGCTTTGTTTATACGGTGCGGTGCATGATGGGTGGCGGCGTTGGGTCCGGAACCCCCAAAGAAGGAGCCGGACCCCCCCACAGGGGGCGCTGTCATCACACACGCCCGCCATGCTTTTCCGCGCTTTTCCATCGCGTTATCGTCGTGACACCGTTGATAAGGCGCCATTTCTTGCGTTTTCACGGAAATGGTTTTCAGCAACCACTCACGTGGCCGCCCAACGCATTGATGCTCGCGCCAACAAAATTTTACAACTCTAAACTTAACACCCCGGTCACGTGGACGAGTTTCCCCAATTTTCCCCGCGGAAATATCAATGCTGGACTAAGTAGTGGCGAAAATCAATCGACCCACTTATATCACCAACAATCGAACGATTCAACAGAAAATTGTCTTTATCTGAATTAGTAATGATGGGGTGGATTTCAAGTTATAAATTTTTTGGTGGGAAAATTTCGCCTCAATTATTCATTCTGCATTTGTTCATTAATATTCTACTTGTTATTAGGCAATAATTCAACCGTTTGCATAAAAATAAAACTTTTTATTTCCAAATATGGCGAATAATCCGCGTCTATATCCTATCACACTAATTCTACTTTGTTTACATAAAGAGACGTAATAACTTACGCATTTTTGATTTCAACTCATTGCAATTTCACTTAAAATAGAATAAATTAATAGGTCGAGGATAAAATTAATGTCCTACATCGGGGATCAGTCTTGATCAACTTGTTGTTAAATGAGAAAAAATGTATTAGTATTTCCAAAGATTGTTTGGGAAAATGTTAGAATATTCGGAGCGAAACTCGTATTTTCAGGATAGAAAAATGTTGCAAGGCTCACACGGGTGCTGGTATTTTGAATTGGCTTTGAATTATTGAAATCTCCGCCAAAAGTAGTTCACGACGCAACATGTAAAGCATTCAATGTTCAATTATTAACGATAAATAGCGTCAATAACAGTTTTAGTCTGGTACGGATTTTGTTATCGTCGATTCAATTAACCAACGAACCAGCAATCTCACGTGTGTGCATGAGAATTCTATAACTATGCACTTAGCTTTAGTTGCGATTAGAAATTATGAAAGGCGGTGCTGAACCGGATGCAACTGCAAAAAGGGCGTTCCACTTGATGGAAGTTTCTTGTAATTTATCTTCGTGTACGGAATAACTGTAGTTATCTGCAAGCACAAGAAACATCAAGTCCCATTTTTATATTCCATTTTATTACTTCGCATTTTTTATATCTTATTTTATTGTTAAACTATAAACGCCCAAAAAACATGTGATTGGGGTCAACAATCACTGAAACCGAACTCGTGATAAGCCTCACGCAATCGCCCAAATTCAGCCCCGATTCGTGACGATTGATTTCTTTCGCGCCCCAAAAACCTATAATTTTACTTGCTAAGGCGACGTTGAAATGACAGTATTTCATATGGAAATAAAAATTCATTGGAAAAATAAACATATCAGCTAATTGAGGGAGAAATTACGATTCATCTGGAACTGCGAAACCAATTTTCAAAACTTAAAAAAACCTGAGTCGTTCATTCTTCAAAATAAATCAAATTTTCCTTTACATGCCTCAAAGTCTAAATATGTACCGGGTGACTATAAATGATTGTCTTAAATTTAGGTGATTGGCAACAGTGAGAAATTAGTACCAGATTAACTGTCGTCGTGATTTATGTCTATTAACTTTTCAGGTTAGAATATTGTTGTCAAACAGTGTAACTTACTGAATAATAGCGAACGAAAAGTGACAAATAACGGAGAAAATGGTTATAGCGAGTGATCGAAAAGATCTTCCAGTTGTAAAAACCATTTTGAAAACAATTCTGACATGGGCAATTTTTAAATTTGACGTTTATTTGACAATTTAAAATTTGAAAATCAGTATGCCCAATGGAAGAGTTAAAAAATATTGCCAACTTAACACAAAAAATGTCAATCATTTACAGTCACCCGGTATTATTCACTTAACATTTAATACTCTAAGGGCCGGTTTTTCAATCGTTGGTTTAAGTTAAACCTCTAGTTAAACTAAAAATGCAGCATTTTGATTGGTTAAATTGCAAAAATTTCCTAGAGGTAAACCAACGATTGGGGAAAAACCGGCCCTAATTGTGAGTAGATTTAAGCTTTATACTATCAAAACTTGAATAGGACTTTGGGATCCATAGTACTCGTATATTTATTTTTTCATCTTTATAATTGTTTTAAAAATGAGCTGTTGTGTTTCTCTAAGTTGTACTTAGGCAAATTTATTAGAGCGGTTCTCTCCACTTTGAAAAAAATCGTCTGTCGTTGGAATTATTTCGATCTGAAGATATATCTCTGGCGGCCCTGGCCTTTCAGTTTACGGAAAATGGCTTCGACCTCTTTGTTTCTTCTTTATTTGGTCCATTCGTTTATGGGTTGAATGTAACCCTGGCCTTTGTTACAGAATTAATCTCGATTCGTTTTACTATAAATTCGTCATAGTGTTTTCCATTATAACATTTATTTTATATTTTCTCTTTTGCAAATAAAATTATGTATGGTACCAACATAATTTCAGTTGTTTGCGTTTTTTTGTATTTTACAACCTGAGATATTTATATATCTCGATATTTTGCGGTAAAAGTCTTGTTGAATTATTTAACCAGTTACATATACTCCAAGGTTCTATTATTGTCCTCGTAAGTAGTCTCTGTAAAAGGTGCTTTTAGGATTAGCAAATAATATTTGTTTGTACCTCGCGTGTTCTGTATCCATTTTCAATTATATAATTCATAATAATAACATGAATGAACAGTAAAAAACCATTTTCGAAACCAAAGCTCCATCCATGGCGATAGAATAATGATCTCATATTAAATAAATATTACGTCGAAAATTTTCCAATATCGACTAATTCAATTAAATTAATGTTAGTATGATATATGTTAGTTATTGTTAGTGTGATATATTTTTTCCAATTGGGGCACACTTTGACGTTGTCGACGTAGTAACTTCAGGTTTGAAGGAATTTATTCCCATCAATTCGGTTGCCAAGCGCGAATACCAAACGTCGCCGATTTAAATGAAATCGAATTACATAATGTTCGATGAAGAGGCGCTTTATTTATAAGACGAAGCAATCACAGCAACGATTAATGCCATCGTTAACAACGTTCGCATCCAATTTTCCACAAATTGAACGATTTTCTTGCGTAAATTCGCTCGAACAACGTACATCTGCCGATAAGTTAACGATTGCTGAATACCGGACGTCCTAAGCTCATTAAAAAAATCGGCGAAACCAGTTTTATGTCAGCTGTGTGCTGCAAATTGCTTTATGCCGCGTCTTTGACAAATTCTTCGTTGCAGAACAAATGACATGGCAACTCGAGAAAAGAAGCTTTCAGTTGGTCGAAAGCAAAACGCGACGTCTCCTCTTCCTCCCAAAGAGGACGTAGTAGCGGAAAGTAACAATGAAGCGACCGAAGACAGTCCAACTTTGGTCAAGAATCCCGCCTCCAAAGTGTCGCTAGTTAAAAAGTTGGGCAACAAGACGCCTGCGAAGAAACTAGCAAAAAAACCGATCGCCTTAAAACTCAAACCAACCATAAAGAAAAATGTTAAAATCAAACAAAAAATTATGAAGGCGATGATGACCAATCCTAAAAACGCTGAAACTAAGAAAAAGTTGCTCAAAAACTGCATCAAGCAGGTTAAACCGAAGAAACCGAAACTGCTGAAGAATGTAAAAGAAGAGAATCAACCACCGGTTTTGGAACCGATCCTTCCGATTGACGAGGAGTTAGACAACAAAAACGCCAAAAAGAAAGGGAGAAAACCTCCCAGAATTGATAACTACGCCAAAAAAGTCCATTCGGACAGCGAAAACTTGAACGTTGATGTAGTCAAAACTAAGAGGGTATACAAGAAAAGAGTTAAACCAGAAGAATCGATTGAAGACGTAATGAACGATTTGTCAACTCTAATCAAGGATAGTGAAGGCAAAGAGGAACAACCGGACGAAGTGACAAGTGAAGCGAAACCCAAAAAAACGATTAGAAAGAAGAAAAATGTACAGCTGACACTAAGTAAGCTAAGTTCAGCACAGCGCAAAATGATCGATATGCTTGACTTGAACGTGAGCAATCTGAAAGATTTGCCAACTGTTAAGAGAAGGCACAGCATTGAGAAGTTCCCTATAGGAAGCCGCGACTCAGCTGACTCTTCAAATATCGCACGAATTTCAATTTTTAACAACCTGCCAAGATGTATTAGTCCACGCTTGAAGGTGTCTCCAAAAATGCGTCAACTGGATGGATTGAATCGAAGAGCAAATCCTTATAAAATGAGGTCAGACTCCCCAGCTCGAATCCTGCGAAACGGAAAGCAAACCAAACTTAAAGACTTGGAGCTTCTGGAAGGCTTGGAAGTACCACATAAAAGACGAAGACGAAACTGCTCGGAATTCAGCGGTAGCGAAATGTCGCTATCCAAATTATCAGGTTATGAAAGCGATAGCAGCTTTTCGGACATGTCTTCGCTGCATGGCGAGTCTAAAGATGGGGACGCTATAAAAACGGAGAAGAAAGATTCGTTCGAAGCAGTCGAAGAACTTGGAGAAAACGTACCGAGCGACTCGAATTTACACATCAAAAGAAGTCTTTCGAGCGAGGAAACCCATGGTCCTATCGATACCAATTCGAACTTGTGCGTGAACAAAGAGAATCTAGACATAAAAACCGAAGAAGTGGTCAGTTCAACTGAGAAGGTTCCGGAAAAGTCCATAATCCTCGACATTATGAAACAAACATTTAACGACACTTTTGATGACCGCGAGGATAAAGACAAGAAGTATTTAAAAACGAAAAGCAAGACGAAGTCGGAACAGCAGCCCAGTCCAGTAGACGACAGCTCAAAAAGTGTTATACCTGAAAGTATCGTGGAGCAGGAGAATATACCTAAAGAGGAAGTTGCAGTAAATGGAAGTGAGCACGAAAGCGAACCTCTTGTACCTAACGGCGATGTGGATAGGGCTCCAACAATCGAAGAAACTCCAGAAAACCTCGCCATCAAAGAAAACATCCTCCAGGCTCTCGGCCTGCAAAGTTTGAAGGCAGCGAAAGAAGCGAAGCTGAGGACCAAGGAGAAGGATGCGAGACCCAGCGAATATTACACTGGCACTCTGAAGACGGTGATTAAGATAAATCGAGGCGAAAAGAAGAAGGGACGACCGATGAAGATGACTTTAAACAAAAGCAAGAAAAATGTGGATGCCGACAACGAAGTCGACGACAAAGAAGTGAGTTGCAAGTTGTAGTTTCCCGAGCTGATGGAATATTTTCAGGGTCCTTCCACCAGCTGGAAACACAGTGGTCAGTCGTCGGACACGGCTGGTGCGCACAGAAAGTCACATTATTCTAACCGCTCTAACTTGGGTAATTACATGGTTTTGGGGTTAACTTGCACATTTTCCTTAATTCTACTACACCGAGCTCTACTATCTTATACTTGTTCTTTTAGTTTTTGGTTGCCTGCCTATCTGCACCTTCACTTCACTTTCCTTTTAACCAATTTTTTGTGTTGTTAGATGGAAGCAGCGAACACACTTCAGATGGCGAAAACACCTCACAAGAAGGAACCAAAGCGCTTGTCATCCCTGAAAAGGCGAGCTCTTTCAGCATACACCCGGGCCGCGTCTGCAAAGACGAATGTTGCTATTGTTACGGAAAATTCGGCTTGTTCGACACTCCTTGTCATATAGCACAAATGAAGAGCGTGGAACGCCAAAACAAGATCCTCTCAGGTGAATAAATTCGGCTCTTTAGAATCAGATTTAATACGAGCTTCCAGCCGAGAAACACCTCACTAGAGACTCGTGTCTTTGCGACGCCTGCTATCGCCATGTCGATCGCAAAGCGAACACTCCTTCCTACACTAACAAGTCCTGTAAACGAGGGACGGCGGTTGCACCAGGTCCTCGCCAGGATCACTGCCACGTCCTGGGTTGCAGTAACGTTGCGTCCAACATCCTGAGACGGAAGTGGATCATTAAAATGCGCAAAAGTATTTGCGAAGTGGTGAGTTGGGTATAATCTTCGATGGTTGGCAATTCCGTGTGTAGATTAATATAGATTTGGACAACCCCGGCCTTCACTCGATTCCAATCTGCGAGGAGCACTATTCCGCCCTCGAATATCTCATGGTATGCGCCATGTGCAAACGGCGCTTGGCCAAGAACCATATCCACTATTTGGGACCTGAAACGCAAGATCTGAACGCGGCCCTAATCGCCGAAGGGATTCCTCTTAGCTTGACCGACAAGCCTGTCGTTTGTAAGCTGTGCAAATTCTTCGCCGCAATAATCCTGAAACCGCCAGAGGAAAGACCGGAAAACAGCTCCACGTTTTTCACAGAATACAAAAAAAGGTACAGTACCCTTATGCGTTCACTTGCGATTGTACATGTGTGATTCTGCTCCAATGCAGACTTCTTCATTTCAACGACATCGTGCCTATGGACGAGGCGTCAGCGGAAGAGCCCATAATTATTCCGACGAAAGACAACAAATTCGAGAAGGAGCCTGTGAGGAGGAAGCGCAAGTTGGCGAAAAACTTGTCAGCCGTCGTGGAGGGTGGTTCCGACTCTCAGTTAGACGTATATAAATCAGACCAAAGCCGCGTGCCTTCATCCGACTCCACTTCGCACTCCCGACCGGAGTCACCTTCGGATTACATGGTGGACTACAATACGCTAATCCCGTCGATTGCGATGGAATGCGGAAGCGACAGCGAATCGAAAAAGGAGCCGACCAAGTCTTTGACGAAGCTCTCGCGACCCGAAACCGTGAAGCAAGCCGTGGAGATATCGAAAATAATGAAACTGAAAAACGATAAAAGCAGCGACATTGCAGTGCAGAGGTTGGGTTCGAATCCGTCGATATCCGTGCGGCAGCTGTTCCCTTGCGAGGAGGATTTACCTCTGCAAGGACACGTAGATTTCGGCAACGTGAAAGAACGAACACCGGAAGGGTGGGAAAAATGCACATCTGTGATTCAGTATGACATGGAAACCAAACACTTGTGGCAAGAACTGCAAAAGCCATACGGAAACCAAAGCAGCTTCCTCAGACACCTGATTCTCTTGGAGAAGTATTTCAGGAATGGGGATCTGATATTGGCCCCCAACGCCAGTCACCATTCTATGAACTACAGCGAGTCAGTGCACAATCGATTGAGGGCTTATGATAACATCCCTTCGGGGGCGTCCAACATCCAACCTTTGAGCATGCTGCAGTTCAACAAGCCACAGAAGAGTACCAGCGGTATTATTACCAGCACAACGCCGAACAAAGATACTCAAACCCCGCCTCCGCCAATCATCAACGCCGCGAACCTTCCCAAAAACACTCCCATCACGATCTCGCAACTAAACAGTCCCCCGCTTCATACTCCCGTCGTTAAATCTAAGCCTGTCGGTGCTCCGCCTGGCCTTATCTCTTTGCAACCCGGCACTAATAAACCCGTAGCCCCACTAGTCAAACCTCAACAATCACAGAAGATTAAATTTCCAATCACCAAAAATTGGAGACCCAACTTGATCCCTATCGATCCCAACAAGAAGAATCCCGAGCGCAAAGCCGGATTGGTGCAAGTAATTTCCGGCGGAAAACCTTACCACATCACTTTGGAAGATTACAAAAAGATGTGCGCGATTAAGAAGAGTTTTGAGTTGAAGCAGAAGCGTCTGCAAGAGGCGTCGAATGCCGGGAAACCGGTCAAAACAGTGTACAACTCGGTGCTAAAGTCGATGACTCCAAGAAAGGGGTTGGTGATTTCCAAGACGAGCCCGCAAAGCGAATCAGCCGAGCCGGACAATATTTTAGAGAAGTTGGATAAGCAGGTGGAGAAGCTCGAGACGAGATTGAACGAGAATAAGCCGCCGCTGGCGTTGCCGAAAATACCGAAATCGTTAACTGTTATTCCTCAAACTGTCAGTCGGAAGCCGTCAAGACCTTCCAGTCCCGTCCTCCTGATCACCCCCAAACCGAAACCCCTCATCAAGTCATGATTAATCTTGACAATGCTTAAAGTGCCTACAAAGATTTTTCATTATATCTAAATGTATACAAAGTAGAGGATAGAAGAGTATATTGTCGGTTTTCGTTTCTTATTATTTTATGACAAATGTTGTAAGCAAATTGTACATTTTGCTTTGGATCATTGTTACAAGATTGACGACACTTGACGATATTTTTTTAAAGGAAATTTGTACATAAACTAGGCTAAAGACACTCCTGTATATTATCTGACTATGTAAGACGTATGTGTTCAATTATGTTCTTCTGAAATAGCAATAATCATTATATTTCTTTATAAATTTTTCGGATTTTCGCGTACTTACTGAAATTTAATTTCGTCAGGATGACGACTTGTTACCAATTTTCTCGCAATGCTCACATTTACGTTATTTATTACTGTATTAATTTAGTATCTTTAGAAAATCTGGAACGCGTTTTATTGGCGAATTGTAATAATACCGTCTTTGCTAAAGCTGCAAATTCGGTCGATTGTGAAATTGAAAAGTCTGACTTATTGTTATTTTCCTTAACTTGTATAGAGCCCAACTATTTAAAGTTACTAGTTGATTCATTAATATAATTATTTATGTAAATAATAATAAAAACGGGCGCAACAATAAATAATTAATAAAGAATTTAATACAACTCGTACGTTTTTGTCGACCGGCAATTATTTATACGCAGCTTCCAAGACGATAATCTGCGTAAATTTGGGGTTATCAAAGATCATAGTCGATTCTGTTCGATTTGCAGTTCTTATCTTGCGGAAAAGTGAACGTGATGCATGATTATTTGGTCCTAACGCAACTTTCAGACGTGGCTCAGGTTGCGTCCTTGACCTTTGCACGAAGAACCGATTAATGAGAATAAACTACAGAATTTTATACAACTCTTAAATTTCCGTTTCGTCATTTGCTGCGTTCTTTGTTCGCTCAAGTTAGAGACATATCTCGCTTTGCACACAACACCGAGCTTTTTTGATACACTTTCTCAATCATCGATACGTCGCATCAAAAGAATAACGAGATAATGGCAATGTGAACGTCCGTGACGCTGTTCGAAACTGATAAAATATTTTACACAAAAATTAATAGTGCGAGGCGAGTCAATCGAAAAAGTTATACTTCAGTAAATCAGTAATTTGTAACACAAACCAAACATATTCCTTTAATTTCCGTAAAAAAATATTTTGTTGCGTACAAGACGTTAATTATCATCATTACAATGCGGAGAGAAACTAAACCAATTTTTAGTAGTATACAGAGTGCATAATCATTGGCAGTGTCCCAGGCTAATTAATAACTTCTTCTCAATGAAAGATAATTGCATAAAACTGTGGATGTTGTAATTAGGCTACGTGATGTAAAACATGGTTCACTGTCTAACAACACGATACATTTTCACACAGGGTCACAAAAAAATGGTTTTCTATAATCTTGTCCTGTTTTGTTTTCAAGCGAATTTTTACGTATAGTTTTAGTTTTAGATTTTTTTAAAATCTTTTTTTAGCAATAAAAACATATCTTAATCCACAATTTGCTTATTTCATATTTGCTTATGGTTTTCTCAAAAGGCATTCATACAGGTTACAATTATTATTTACTCACCACGATAAATGCTTTCTTGTTTGTTTTTTTTACGTATAAATTTTTTAATATCCTCTTTTTGATTTTTTATTTTATATCGCCTAATACTTACGATGATTTGTCTAGTAATTTAATCAAGCAACAAACTTATAAATAATATGCGTTTAAAATTTTGCGTTTTAAACGTCAAAACTTGTGTGAATGTTTTTAAACAACGAATATTCGGACATTGTGCTGGCTCACGGCAAAGCCCAAAAAGTTTATAAAAATTAAAACATCGTTACCATGATTGAGATTAACATTTTTATGTGCTCGTAATGATTAAGTATAGTAATTTTGAATCCACAGACACGTAAAATATTTTAAAAAATAACTCGAAACCTAAAGGATGTATGAAAAAATTTTATCTTAATTTTCTGTTGCTGATGATGAGATCTTTCACCAGAAAAAAATCTTTGCACTTACCTATGTCAGGGACACCCTTATAAAACTACACAAAAAACGTAGTCTCAGAAAGACACGGAATCTAGATTATGTTTTATTTGTTTTTTTGAGTGTATACATTCGATACTGATGTGATATTGACAAATAAACAAAATAGGCCAAATTGACCCCGGTGATGGAATTAATTAAAGAACTGTGTCTTATGTGTAGTATCAGAAAAGGTTGTCAACAGAGAACTTAATTTAAAACTTCTCTGAATCAAAGCAAAAATGTCCTACACTCTAATCAATCGAAATGATGGCCTACGCAATCTTCTGTTACTTTTAAACGCTCGATGTATTAGCGTTGGGCACTTCAATTGAATCACCCGGTATATGCGTATTCGGATTTTTTTGACAAAGAAAGACAAATACAGGTTTTTTTTCTACATAAATCATAATAACTCCTAAAGTAATTGTGATAGGTATAGGACATGCTAATACAACATCCCCTTAAATTTCATTTTCTATCGACCGGCGATATAAAATTTGGAAGGTGCCATTTAAAAAAAATGAAATATTGACGTTTCGTTTTGGGCATTTTCATTAAAGCATTGTAAGTACTTAGAATGGGATATAGTTATTGCTGAGGCCAGTAGACGATTCTGCAATCTTTCGGCTATCGAGTGCAAAAAATAGTTTGTACCTTTTTCCAATGGTTACTGCGAAATAATTTTTTTAATAGATCGCCGAAAATGCAAGATTTTGGAGAAATGTGGTCATATCTCCAAAACCTTGACAGATAGATAAGTACAATATTGGTGTAAGATACTCAAAATGAAAGGGGGCATTCGAAAATTACATAAAAACTAGGGTGTTTCATTTAAAATAACAAAGATGGCGTCCGGTATAAGCGGAATATATTTAAAATAATTTACTTCGATTCTAATGGCCAATTTCGGCTGTGTTTCAAATTTCAAGTTTATAGCACTGCTGGAAGTTAAAAATTTTCTAATGGCCGCCTTAAAAAAACATATAACGTCGTTCAAAAAAAAAACGAGGCTGCGTTGGCCATGGAAAAACTTTGTGCATCAATTTAGTGTAGCAAATATTTGAACTGTCAGTTCGAATCTGTCAGATAGTTTTTAGGTTGGGTTCTTTGTTGACAATGGTTTCGTATTTGATTATTATGTTGGGACAAATTTCAATAAATGGACGCGAAGGAGGGTAGCATTATGTTTATGAGAGCGATGTACACATGTCCTGGCATTTATTATAAACAATTTACATAACATTGGTCCGTTTTATTTTGGTGGAAAATTTTAGACTGACAGTTCTTGTCATTTGTGGTTTCTACACTGGAAAGCCGATAAATTCCATGGCCAACGCAGCCTCGTTTTTTTTTGGACGCATGTTATATTCTTGGCGAAGGAAACACCCTGTCCCAGAAGATTAAAAGTTGGCGAAGAAGTCGTCCAAATGCATTGTAACATTTGTTCATTGTAGTAAATTAAGCCATCGCATGTCAAGAATGATTACATGGACAATTGTAATTTAAACAATTTTCGAATTTATGCCGTGTATATAAGCACGTTTTGTCTTCAGACATCCTCAGAGAAGCTTGAGGACCGCTCCAAGTTGACACGATATTAAAAAATAATAAAGCACGATGGCAGAAATACGAAGAATGCCGGTAATAGCTGCGGCCCTGTCGCTTTTCTTTATCGCTTTCCGGCCAATGATAGCCGGCGTCGTTTTTGAAAAAATCGACGAAATTCAACGAGAAATTGCAGCACACGCGTTCGGACGGTCAAGGACCGCTCTAAAATAGATTTTCGAAGCATAGTCTGGTTCGAACAATAATCGTGAATCGTCCATTGGAAAAACAGCTGCGGCCTTGAGTGCTACACCCAAATCCGTCGCGTGCTACTATTGGTCGACTTTCCCTGTCAAAAACTTCAAGTGTCAAGTCATGTGTAAGTAGTTTTACAAAATAGCGGAAAAGCGTGCGTTTATCATGTCTAGGAGGTCGCAGAAACGGTAAGAAAATCAACGTTCGTTGTAATTTGGTGCTGGGATTTCATTGTTGGACGCCGATGCGAAAATGCGACTAATTTGGGACCGCCACACGTCAACACATTTTCGAGGCCGTAAACAAAGCCCCATGTGGATCTTCATCAAGGTTCCAGTAGATATAAATATTCATTGAATCAAAGGAAGACGAAAACGTCGAGGAAATGGCGGTGGCGATTCCATTTTGTCGCACTTATTCATTATTGGGCTGTAGTCTTAGAAACCTATCCTGCTATTTAAGGCATTTGTTTAATCGTTTCTACGCGACTTTGCTCATACCAGCTGCTGGTACAAATCCATAAGAATTTAGAAAATACGACAATTTCAGTGACTCAGTTGAACACAACACTGCTCGGATGTAACAAGATGAAAAAAATGTTCCCGACGCCTGTGAAGCCCCCAAAGAGCAAAATGTCGTCACCGTTCCTACAATCGATGGGGCCCAACTCCCTCCCCCAAATTCAAGACAAATACGTGTCTCTCAGTCTTTCGCTCTCGCCGACCGCCGATCCAAAAACAGAAAGCGTCCACTTG
The DNA here is from genome assembly GCA_964023215.1 of Eledona agricola. Lineage (NCBI taxonomy): Eukaryota > Metazoa > Arthropoda > Insecta > Coleoptera > Tenebrionidae > Eledona > Eledona agricola. The sequence continues at coordinate 11,129,713 of OZ026860.1, forward strand.
CTGGACGACCAAGAACGTCTTCTTATCAGCTCAGAGGAAGAATTCGTCAAACTGCTCAAGATGAACCCCACCGACAAGATTAAAGTGGTTTCGATTTTCGGCAACACGGGCGAGGGCAAGTCCCACACTCTAAACCACACCTTTTTCGAAGGCAAAGAGATTTTTAAAACGTCACCCTATCAGAACTCGTGCACGATCGGTGTTTGGGCGAAGTTTCACCCGCGCCTGCACATGCTCTGCGTGGACACCGAAGGCTTCCTGGGGATTACAAAGAAAGAGCATCAGCGTACACGACTTTTATTGAAGATTCTAGCAATTTCTGATGTAATCATCTACAGGACTAAATCGGAGCGTTTGCCGCGCGATATGTACACGTTCTTGGGCGGCGCCTCCAAAGCCTACAAACAACACTTCAGCCCCGCCCTCCAGAACGTCTTTCAGAAGTACCAAGACGAAAAGTCGGCGATTGCTTGGGGTCCCAGCGTCATCATCTTTCACGAAACTCGATACACGAATACGTTGAATAGCATGGCGGACGTCAAAACCTCGCCGGAAGATATTTTAAGAGAGAATTTCAACAAGATTGACGAGTCCTGCGACGGATTTAGCAATTTGAAGTACATCGGTGTGTGGAACGAGGACGGGAAAGTCGAGAATACGTCGTTTAAGCAGCTGAGAGTAGCGGTGGAAAACGAACTGGAGAGCACACAAGTGAGGTCGCCACGTAGCCCCAAATACGTCTATCACATCTTGAAGGTGACGCTTTAGCTTTGAAATAATGAAGGTGTGACTATTGTTTGGATTCCAGGCACTAAACGAAAAGTTCCAGAGCCAGATCAACGACGTCGCCCCTCAGCTGTATCTCTCGGCATTTTTCACCTGTCAGGACAAGTGTCTGTCGTGCGGGACCGGCTGCTGCTTGTCAATGGGACACAAGGATGACGACGAGCCCCATTTCAGCAACGCAAATTGTAAATTGCAGCACCAGTATCAGAATTTCGTCTATCTGTGCAAAGTATGACACTAATAGCTGTTATTTCATTCCGAAATGAAAACGAAGCGATTTTATATGACTTTAATTATGCGCAAATTTATTAGATGGGACTTGTTTCTTCCATTTTCTTCTATAGTTTTTAAGTAAGGAGTCATTTATTTGGTCTATTTAATTTCGTTTCACTTTTTTACTCTTGCTCGTGTTAAAAAAAAAACGAGGCTGCGTTGGCCATGGAAAAACTTTGTGCATCAATTTAGTGTAGCAAAATTTCGAACTGTCAGATAGTTTTTAGGTTGGGTTCTTTGTTGACAATGGTTTCGTATACGATTGTTATGTTGGGACAAATTTCAATAAATGGACGCATTATGTTTATGAGAGCGATTTACACATGTCCTGGCATTCATTATAAACAATTTACATAAAATTGGTCCATTTCATTTTGGTAGAAAATTTTAGACTGACAGTTCTTGTCATTTGTGGTTTCTACACTGTAAAGCCGATAAATTCCATGGCCAACGCAGCCTCGTTTTTTTTAACGCACGTTATCTTCTCTGAAAGTACCATCTTGGTTTCTGTTTAATTACAACTGCAGTCTGTTTTTATGACCACATTTTGCCTAGTATTTATGCGCTTGTGGTTTTAGAAATGTTTGGAAAACGGCCACAAGCAAGTGGTGGAACCAAGCTACCAAGCCAATAACGAACAATTCTGGAGCAGTATCATCTCAACCGTTTGGGCAGGTTACATGATTGAGTGTCCCAAATGCGGCAAAATCTACCAGAGCAGGGAGTATTGGTATGGAAACAAGGATCCAAAAGACGAGGCCGTGATCATTGACATCGTCCACGTATGGCCAGGAGTAAGTTACTTTATTTAGCAAGGGCTTATCAGAACACTTCCTCCCTGTTTGCCTGTCCAAAGAGTGTTCTCGTGAGCCTTTGTGTCGCATTTTTGCGCAGAAACACGTCTCTATCTTTAAAAAAAAGGACAAACGGTTTTTGCAGCACAAATCGCTGCTGGGTTCGCAAAACTCGGCCCAAAAGGTGATAGATGGCGTCACTAGCATCGGCAACGTGATGGCTAGTGTTGGATCACAACCCACGAAAATAATCAGCAATTGGGTGACCGACCAAATCGCCCCCAGTTACTGGCGGCCCAACAACGAAATAATAGTAAGTTTGAAATGCGTGTGAATTGTGGTTACGTTACGAGTTGCAGGATTGTTTCAAGTGTAAGAAGTTGTTCGAGTCGAACGAGTCGAAGCACCACTGCCGCGCCTGCGGTGAGGGTTTCTGTGAAGCGTGTTCGTCGAAAACGCAAGCGGTGCCGTCGCGGGGCTGGAACGAGGAGGTGAGGGTTTGTGACGACTGCTACAGGGAGGAGCCTCCGAGTTTGAATCACGTGGCGGACGGTACCGAGATCAGGACGAGGAGGATAGGGGAGAGCGTTATTAACTCCATTTCGGTGGTGAAGTCGATTTTAGACAAACCGAAGGAACTCATTAAGGAAACGGCGAGGCCGTCGTATTGGACGCCCGACAACGAATGCATAAACTGTTCGGTTTGTGGCGAGACGTTCGGTGTACTGTTGGGGTTGCACCATTGTCGCGATTGCGGGAAAGGAGTGTGTGACAAATGCTCGTCTACGCGGAAACCGGTGCCGCTACGAGGGTGGGAGACTCCAGTACGAGTTTGTGATAAATGTTCATAAACAGCTCATAAATCATTGTTACAAGTCTGATTGAAGAGATTCGAGGAGCTTTTGATAAAGCATTTACATTACACATTGATGATATGATAGTTTGTTCATTAATAAACAAAAAATCAGTGTGGGCGTGTTTTGTCGTATTTTTAACTCATATGGTTATGGAGATAGATTGATGATTTTGTTTTGTTTTGTGCAATAGGTGATAATTGATTGTCATGTCGTCTTAATCATACATTTACAGTTTGTAGGTTTACTCAATAACATGTACTTTATGCAGACAGGATTTATTTCGAAAATAGAATAAGGTTTTAGGAAAATTGTTGAACAAGATGCAGTCTTGTAAAAAATGTACATACACGTATCGGAATTTTTAGTTAAATTTGTACTTTGTTATAGTGAATTAAGGATAACACATTCCAAAATTGAAATCGATGAAATCACTTGTGCATTTATGAAACGTTTTTTATTTGACTATGTTGCAAAAATTTTAGTGATTACATGTGATACAGTGTAAATATCATTTAGTTGTATGTACATAATAAAGATAGTCGTTTAACATTTATGTTTTTGCATTATTTCTTACCTTGCACAGAAGACATAAAAAGTGGTTCAAAAACGAGACAAATTTGAAACTGTCGCCATTTTGCGTTGCCAACTTATAGGAATTTATTACAAAATCCCCATAACAGAAAAATATTTTAAATTCAAAACTCAACCAAACAAATTCAGCACTGGAGAACAATATAGAACAGGAACATAGCGACAATACCTAAAATCTGTACAAAACCCACACTTGAACATAATTGTGTTAATTTAGTTACATTTGAACATTAAAAAAGCGTATTATTGAACTAGTGAAATTAGCTATAAATCACTAAAAATTGTAGTTAAATTGTCATGATTTTATATTTCAGACTCAAAATGTATTTTTTATCAATTGTTGGCAATGTTATCAATAAATATCAAGACAGTCGAAACAACGAGAGAACTAAGCAAAGGCTTCTTGATTTTGATTCATGCAAATTGTGGCGAATCGATGTGATTTGGTATTTATGACTTACATATTGTTTAAATATCAATTAGTTCCATGTAATAACAATATTCGTGCTTTTTTATTGATTACTTACCTTAACACAGAAGAAAAGAGCCGACTCAAAAACAACACAAATTTGAAACTGTCAACATTTTGCGTTGCCAACTTATAATTATTTTTTACAAAATCACAATAAAAAAATTGGCAAAACATAAAATTCAACAAAGCACTGGTGTGTGAGTGTACGAAAAACAGAATATAATTTTGGTGATAATAACTAAAATGTGAAAAACACACATTTGAAAAAAATTGCATTCAATTAATAATTATTAATGAAATAATACTATGCGAATTAACAATACTCACCAAAAATGTACTCAAATTCGCATCATTTAATATTTAAATTGTTCAAAATAAATTCTTCACGAAAACATTAAATTTTTTATCAGATATTGGCAATCGTGTGAACAAAAAACAAAACAAAATCGAGACACCTAGAACACTGACCAAAGACTCTTGGATTTTGATTAATGCAAATCGCTTTAGATGAATCGATGATTTATTTGACAAAGTTTTCAAAACTGAGTGGTTACATACTGTTTAAGGGTGGAACACGACAAACAAAAATTTTTCTTGGCCGATAGAGGTCGATACTAGTTCAATGCCAGTTAATTTAGCTCAGTTTCACACTTGTAAGCCAATTCAAAATAATCATAGATGGTGCGTGATAAAAATAATCTAAAATGTAACTTTTACACATTTGCGCTCGTAGTTCGCCTCGTCACTCGCTGACATTCGCGACTGCATTCGGCGTTCGTTCCCAAAACCCGTTTACACACTTGCCGATTGTTCGTTCAGTTTATCAAGCCGAGGAGAATGGGCGACGTGGAAGTTTTGGCGGCAGCCGCTCTAAACTTTTAATTATTTATTTAATTTATTAAATTTAAAATATTTTTTCAAAGAGGAATTCATTTTTTTAACTTCTAAAATTTGAAGGCAACACGGTTGGAAACGAATTAGTAAAACCTTCACTATGCAGAGCTTACGAATTTCATGATTTTATGAAAAGTACTTATGTAATTTTTCGTATATGTTGCACACATGTTTTTCTAGATAAAAGTATGATTTGTGTTTGTTTATGTGAAAAATATCAAAATTGTACGTAAAATAACATCATTATCTAAGAAACTAAGTAGTAAATAAAAACACAGCACCAATAAATAATCATATTCTTTATTTTTCACTTACTTATTATTTGTTGTGTATTTATAATTATTATAATGTGGTTGTTTAGTGCTGGCGATATAATGAGCGCAGGAGTTACAGTAAAAGTCAGCAATTACGGTTTGTCGTCGTGCCGTGGACGATAGTATTGTGGAGCTGGACTAGGACTGACTGAGGTTTTTCAGTTGGAAAATTGTAATTTTGGTGTTGAAGGAAGAAAGGTGAAACAGGGTGTTTCTTACACTAATCTTGAGAGGTTTTATGACCGGGTTGGAAATTGGAGGCGGCAATTTTTTCTGTGTCTATCAAGGCGAACCATTTTCAAAATAACTCACGTTTTGGAGATCTCTAGAGTGGAATTCTAAATAAAATTTCCTTCTAAAGGTTTTTTTTCTTTCAAAATCAACAGTTGGAAAATCTTGGGTAGTATCAGGTTGGACGTTCACTGTTTGCATTAAAAATATTGACAATAATTTTTAATTTTAATGTTTTAATTTTACAACACATTGAACGCAACGAAATCACCAGCACCACTCTTAAGTTTTTTTAAGTAGGTATATATAAAAAATGCCCTTACCTAGCGCCCCTATGTTTATTTTTAAGATGAAAATGAACATTTTGTTTTTTGGAGAAAGAAGAATTTCCATGTGAGGACAATTTTCTTTTCTTGCTTGCATAAACGCGAGCTTTCGGCATTACAACAATACACTTCAGACAACAACACAAAAAAATCTGCAAAGAACAATCTGAAAACAACAATCTGCAAACAAAAATCTGCAAACAATCCGCAAATAACGACTTATACCACTGGCGCCTAGACAGAGTTGCAATTGTTCATGACTCATAATTACCTCACACGTTGGACTCTTTTCCTGTTTTATATATTTTTTTTTGTTGGAGTGCAGATCAAGTTTACAACTGCGAATCAAACACATTCTTGAAATAACGCTTCGCAAAATAGAAAACGTCAAACGTCTGACCAAAAGACACAAATATAAATTATTGATATTGAAAAAATATTATACGAGAGTCCGGCATAAACATCTTATTTATTATTTTACTTTGTTAAAAAACGCAGTATAATTATGTTAATTTTTAAAATCGGAAATGTCTGGCTGGTTCGGGAGAGATGAACAAGGTGTGGAGCAGTCAGTGTGTAATGAGCAGGGAGGGAGTCGAAGAGTTATTGTTAGCGAGTTATCCAATTTATAACAGACTTGATATTATTCGTATATATTTGTACAGAATCCATAAAATTGCCACTATAATTTTAGGGATTTATTTATTGATATTTGTTAAAAAAAACAAAAACCATTGGAATCTGGGGTGTAGGTCTGTCTGTCATCATGGTGTGTACCATACGTTTTTTATGTTTTGATTTAAAAGTAATACCATGATCGGCTTACAGGCCCTAATTAAAAATCAAATTTACGCTAGTATAATTTGCGTTATTAGGAGCAACGGCGCAATTTTACATGTAAAGGCGCCTAATGAATTTGTTTCCTCATTTATATGTTGTGCAGTCAGATGTAAGCACTTGGTTCTGCGACTTCGTTACGTACGGATGTATAACTTTAAAAATAATAATTGTTCCCATATAAAGCAGTCTCATTTAAATAAAGACAACATATACATTATTTCTAACAAGAAAGAGACAATGGAGTACATTATTTCCTTTAACTTTCGCTATTAGCAGTACTTCAAAAGCGCGCCGTAGCTATGGGAAAAACACTCTTAGGGCCGGTTTTTCAATCGTTGGTTAAAGTTAAACCTCTGGTTAAACTAAAAATGCAGCATTTTGATTGGTTAAATTGCAAACATTTCCAGAGAAACCTACTAACTAGAACTAAACCAACGATTGAAAAGCGGCCCTAAACGTGATCGGATGTGACCTCATTAATATTTGTGACGTCACGCAGGCTCTGGTAAACTAGACCATAGCAGAATGGCACAATTAAACAGCGCCATCTCTTTTAATGTCATTGAACTCTTGCGGATGAAAATTGACTAGTAATGGTAATAAAAACTGTTACATGAATATTGTTGTTATATACAAATACTTTCCATTTACAATTGCAGATCTGTGATCTATAAAGGTGCCTTAATGTCTCTTGGTAAGCAAATTTCTATTCAAAAATTTTCATTTTTTTGCTTACAGTTTTTGAGTTTATGAAATTGTTTTGCCCCCAATTTGGAAATTTTTTACCAAGAAACACAGATAATTTTTTTATCTACAAATATATGTATGCAACATTTACGATAAATTCCCTAATTCTCGTAAAGTCATGAAATTCGTAAGCATAGGTTTTACTCATTCGTTTCCAACCTTAAGCATCATTTAGTTATATCAATATTATAAAAATATTTGTTTAACATATGTTTTTTGTTTATTTCTTACCCAACACAGAAGAGAAAAGCCAGCACAAAAACGACAAAAATTTGAAACAATCGCACATTCATAATGCGTTGCCAACTTAAATGTAATTGTAATTTTTTGCAAACATCCAAACACCTGTGCAAACACTAAAAAAGTATAATTTAGCAATGAATAAATAAAACAGGATTATAGGCAAGACACAAAATAAAAAAAGAAATATTATGACTGAAACGTGCACAAAAAACACTATAAAAAATTTTAATTTGTTTTTTTAAATTTGTAACTATTACTAATAGACAGCTAAAGACATATATTACTTAAAAATGTAATTAAATTAATAAATTTTATAATTTTATTACATAAATAGGTTAGTGTATCAAATTACCACCAAAAATATTTTTCACGTTTGGGGAATCTTGCCAACAAAAATTAAAGCAGTTAACAATTCGAATAACCGGCTTATAATTATGGTTAAAAGTGTATCGAAAAATACTAGAAAAACTGTAAATTATTATTCCAGCTGTTTAAATAAAAAATTTAACGAATCGGCAAAAACTAAAAACCCTGTCGGGTGCACTTTAAAATTTTGATTAAAAAAACCTCAATAGTGGGCTGTTTTAATGACATTAAGTCAGCTGCAAAAAAATGAAACTTCGGAAAGTGGAAATCACGCGAAAAGGCAGCAATTGCGGCGAAAAACGCGTGAAAAGCGGGAAATTTTCAAATTTGAAAGCTGGCAAAGAATCATGGCTACAAACAAATCAGTGAGATCATATGTTTGGGTGGCATAAAATGGTGTGCTCCCGAACATTTGTGTGAAGTGCTATGGTTTTTAAGAATTTCTAGTAATAAGGTAAATTCATAAATTAAACCTGAACTAACAAACAGATCGCACGTTTACTGCTCGTCGTAAATCATCGGTTTCATCTTCTGTTAGTCGAAATCGAGCGGAATAAAGGAAAATGCTTTCTCACATTCACGTTGTTGTATATTTGTAATGGCCGAAATTTGACCTATTTTATTTAAATTAATCGTCCTAAAACGGTGCGCAATGACTATTTGTTTAAACAATCCCCGGCTATCCACGGCCGTCCATCGAATCCTGGCGTTGTCGATGACAAACGCGTGATTTGGCTGGATCCATAAATTGGGTTAGGAAATTCGCTGTCCACGTATTGCACTTTTTTGCTGCTAAATTTGGACAACACCACTGTCGCCTCGTGCACTTTATCCAGCGTCCCCGCTTTGCCGTGCTTTGTGTTATTTATTATTCAGGCACGGGGCGCAAAGTTAATTAATCCACGTTTCTGCACGATTTACTCTCTATTAAATATTCCCCACAAATCCGTGAATGAGAATTGGCATTTTTAGCAGCACGGCCGAAAATCCGACCAAGCGAGAAGCCCCAACGACCATTCAACGGTGGTAATTGTTATAAACAATTTCCGCGATAATTTTCGTTTCGTAACGTGTTCAGCTGCGGATTTCGCAGTTGGCAGGCGTGTTATTTACGTAAACAATTCGAAAACTGGTGCAAAATCTGGGTTGGATTTGGGAGCCTCCCCGTGCCGCGTTTTGGGGCGCAATCATCCTTTACGTAACGAATAATGTGTACGCTCAGTTGCTATTTTCAAAGGTAAACGTCGTTACGTCAGCTTCTCATGGGTTGCCATGGCGACGGTGACGCTGTGGGTCGTTGCGTGGGTCGGGTCGGAGACGTACGTCGTTCGACGGGCGAACGGGCGCGTGAGACCCTCCCTCGGCGGCGGCGGCGTCGGTTTCGGCGGTTCGGGGATGCATTTAGAACGGGGTAACTATGACAACCTCATCTAGCTAAACTCCGAAGAGGTGGTGGTGTGCATGTTGTGATGCGACCGTTCTAAGACGCCCCGAAAGCGTCTGATGTGGACGCCGCGATCGCCACACTGCTCCCCCGTTATCGTGATGCTGTGTTATCTTTTTACGTAAGTGCTGTGCAAATTCGGATCGATATCTTTTATTTTTGTGCTTGGTTGTTGATGGTTGATGCCACTTGCCCCATGCAACCCATTCCACCAGTCAATGCATGCGTCAAGGCCCCGGGTCTTTATGCCCACATCAACTGTAAGCGTTTTATTAATTAGATTGCACCTTGACAAATGTGTGCCTTGACGATGTTGTTAATTGAGACGTTCAACTCAAGGATTAGGCGAGTCCTGGAAAATTATGTAAGCGGCATATGTAAACACTAAAAGCCGCCGTACGGAAGACAAGCAGTTAAATCGTTCGTTTTTCCCACTTAATGCGGTTACGTTTGTTATTTCATCGAATCTTAGAAAATAACAAAGCGTTAAAGTTACAGCGGAGTGGTGGCCTTTATTTTTACGATAACGTATTTTTAGGTGTAGGAAGTAATTTTTCGAACTAGTTTCAAGTTTCTTATCATTCCGTTTTGTAACAGCCCTTAACGATAACAATTTGTAATGGAAACGAATATTTGTTTTGGAATCATACAGATGCACCATTAGCAAACACTTTCAAAAGTTTGTTAATGGAATTTGAGGTCAAAATTTGGCTATTCTTTCCGACCGGGTTTTTAATATCTTTACAACTTTGTCACACACGTCTATTTAAATTGAATTATGTAACTGATTTTTAGAGGAATTGCCCGAACATCTTTATTTTTTGAAGACATTTTTTAGAACATTCCAAGTTCAGAGTGCTATTCTTGTTCTAGTTCTAATTATAAAGAGACAGGTTCAGAAGGCGATAGAATGAGTGGAATGCAGCTTTTTGTCATTGACTAATGATGCCAACCTGTGGAAATAAAAAATACAATCTAAACGTGCCCACAAATATTACAGGAATATACCGAAAATCGTATTAAAACAATAATAAACCCAATCAGAATTAGAAATATCTAGATGCAAATATCCATGCAATGTAAAATAATTGGAAAAAAAGAAACGCCAGTAATATTCTTGAATTCTGTGCATTTAATTTGAGATTTTTTTGAGGTATGGTAGTTTTAAGTGATTTTTAATAAATACGTATGCGTCAATCAATATCGGTATTTTAATTTTATTTTATTTTATGGCCCGTGACACCGGTTTTTTTCATCAATAATGGAATTGTTTTCGCCAGCAATGTCCATTTTTTTAAATGTGCTTTTGATTTCGAATAGGTTGCACCCCTGCTTTAAAACTTATGTTGTAATGTAAGTGTTCGCGTAAAAATGGCAGAGTTTAGTGTTCCCCTGCTTGAGAACCACGGCGTTAATGTCATTTTCAGTAGTTCATAAAAAAGGTTACGATAGGAAAATAAATAATCGAAATGCCACGAGAAAAATATTCTAGGGGTATACATAGGGAATCGAAGCACTTGCGTTTTCATCCACGAACTGTCGAGAACGGCTTTCAATGTTCGTTTTTTATGAGGTTCTTGCATTGATTGCTATTTGATCGAAGATGAAAACTCCCAGCAAACTTCACCTGACTTCCAGGAAAAGGAATAAACCAGTGTTTAATTTTGAAAAGAACTGATTTTGTGATAGATATCACCTTAAGATGCATTCATTTCACAGTTTTAACCAAATCATGTGTTGTATGGTATACGGAATGCGAAATGGTTGTCAAGAAGGACGAGCCGACCAAAAAGCAATAAATCAATTTTTGAACATCTAGATACGAATGTACTACCTAAAACTTTACTTAACACATTGACTGCCATCTTATACAAACATTCTGAAAATATCTGCTTATATACAGAATGTCCAGATAGAGTGGCGCTTTTTTAAGTGATACACCCAGTATATTACGCATTTTTTTTACATGTAACATTAAAAAAATTTAAGTGCTCGATATCTCTTTTCATTTTAGAGTAATCTTACTTCCCCGCAGCGCTGGGACATTTTGTATAGCACAATTAAAGTTTTTTGTGCCGAAATACCATATACCTAAGTTAAAATTGCGTTTTTCAATTGTATCTTTATTTTTGAGTTTTTGACAGTTTTTTTGTATTCGCATTGCATTTGAGAAGCACGGATGCACCACATGGCCCAAATAAACAATTATATATACTTCAGAAGGTTAAACTAAACTCCGGCTAAATGCATAAAACAGTTCTGCAGGCCACTAAAAAATTACCACCCCATTTTATTTCAGTAAAGCATGTGAATCAATGGTGCTTCTCACGGCTTAGGTGCATTAAAAGCCTCAGTTGACACTGGAAATAGCGCACATGGGAAGACCGCTTGAAGAAAAGAAGAAACATTATTATTTTTTATTTGTTTTGCTCAGTTGCTCCTTAATTGTTGAAAATTGCAACACCAGTAATTTGGATGTGATTGGATAACAAACTCAGCCTTTTTATTGAAGTTGATTTCTGGTGCCTATTTAAGCCACTTGTAAATATGGAATTTTGTTATTTTAATAAAAACAATGAAATTTTATGTTTATATCTAAACTTCAAACGTGGCATTTATTACAAAACTATCGCGTTTTGTGGTTTTATTCCAACAATCGAAATTTTTATCTCTACATTGCAATTATGGCCAAAGTAAGCATTGATGGGAATATGCTATTATTAATATTGATGGTAACCGAAATTAATCCCTTGGCTGATGCACCAACAAAGAGTTGAGAAAGGAGCGGTTATTATTTTTTAATATGAAATTCCTAACGGAAACCTGTTATGAGCGAAAGTGGGAAATACCAATTGGACAAGTATCGGAGGAAAGTATCACGCCGATTTTGGAACAGTGAAAAAAATTCGCTCAGTAAATTTGTATGTTCACGCTTATCGGCGCGCAATGAAGTACTAAATCTAACGGAGATAGATTGCATTTCTGTCGATTATCGCCACACGATAGGAAACATTTTCGTCAAATTTGAAGCGTTGCAACAATCGTTGAACTCGCCGTCACACTGACCTAATAAATGATAATTACCGATATTTTAGCGACGCCCAAGGCTATGACTCTGATTCTGTTCCAGTAATTAGAACATAATGTCACCGGAAAGAGCACACTCACCACAAGACGAGGCCGTAATGACGCCAAAAATGTCAGTTCCGGCGAGTCCGGTGGCTGGGACTCCGGTTCGCGAAGCCCAATCTCCCATATCATTGCTGCTGGCGGTTGCCCAGAGCCAGAGCAGGAACGGCGACGACGACCTGACGAGTTTGTCGTGGTTACACGAACGAGATCTCTTAAAAGGTACAGATAACTAACTGTATTTATAATGTATGTACTAAATAAATAAATAGCAAGTAGTTGAGTACTAGTAACTACAACAAGGATAAGTCTGCTCTTTACTTTAAGATACTGTAAAATCAATACCTAAATGACATTTTTAAAGATGAATGTGCAAGTAATTATAACCATTGTACAACTTTTATAACTTAAAAACTCTGATGTTGTTAGGGCTGCTACCAAACGTTTTGAAATACCTAATCGGCACCTTAGAGTGAAAAGGTTCTAAATGACATTTTTTGTTCAAACTAGGGTAATAATAGTATTGAATAGAGAAAGAAATGTTAGAATTCTCGATGCCATCTATGCTAAGCTGGGTAAAAAGTATCTACTTCTATGTATATGAAAAGTTGTTACATAATGTTTGGAATGACAAGGTTGCAGGTAAGACCTTTGGCGGCATAAAGTTCTATCTAGGCTGCAGTTCGAACTTTATCGTATTTATATCGTATTCCAAAATTGGGCACATGCTTAAAATGCGGAACTTGTAAAATAAAGAAGAGTGTGAATAAAGTCCCGAAGAAGAGAGTACACATGAGGATCATGTCGCAGAAAAAGATACAATTAGAGAACAAGAAAGTAAAGACAAAGATAGGAAGAGGTGTTTCTATTTTGATTTTAGATTTAGATAATGTGATGACTTGTCCTAGAACAGACATGGAGAATTTTTATACATATTTATCTAAGTTTTAATGTACAATCTGACGGCATACTTATCAACCACAAAAACTGTTTACTGCGCCTTATGGACTGAAACTCAGAAAAGAAGATCAAGAAATAGTTTGACAAGTGCTTAAAAAATACAGATGAGGTTGGATAACAGTATTGGACCTCATTTGATTATTTGGAGTGATTCCAGTGTCGCTGAAAACAAATTCTTACATAGCGTTAACGATTTTGGAAACATTCCGACAAAATTCACAGCTACAAATTGTGACAAGGAATTATTTTTTCCTGGACATGGAGTGTGCAAAAAGTTGATTCAATAAGATCGAATCATACGTGGGTTTTATAAGAAATACCACCCATACGTAATAATGCCAGACGATGACTTCCAAAATTATGAAGAATGTGCGTCCAATTTTGATTATAAGAAAGTACCATTTACCATTTGTATTTTTCCAATTTTCTGAATAACTTAATATTGTACATTATAAAACGACTCGCATATTAAGTACTTACGAGGAAGCAATGAAATTAAAGAAAGTCGCCCACAAAGCATTCTTGCCGAAAAAATACCAATTCTGATGGTCATTTTACAATGTTCAGAATTAATAGATAGGAGACCCAAAATAAATTTGGCGGGGGGGGGGCCACTGCCACAAAAGGGATCCATTCGAAGGCGTGGAGGAAGCACCAGAAGGACAATCCGCACACTTGGTGAACATAATAACATAAATAATAACACAAACTCCAGCACTCCACGTGGTTTAAAGGATACTTCAAGAAAAGAGAGACATTTTGAAAGAAAAGCTAGAATCATTGGAGAAAATGTTACCGAGTATGCCTTTAGATGATAAGTTGTATAATAAAGATTTGTTAGAAATTGATGGGATTTTAATGTTGAGGAATTTTAATAATAAATAATGGCAAATAATTGATTAATCCGAAAAAGCATTCAATTGGCATTTAGAATGGTATTACATTTAAATAAAATTTGTTTTAATGGCTTGTCGTTTAATAAAGTTCTAAGTGGCATATAGAACTTTATATTATTAAAAAACACTTTAAATGTGTATTCCACAGATAATATTAGGAGTACAAATAAGTTTCTGCCGTTTGACAAAAAATGGCCCCACCAGAAGGTTATGTTGAAATTGTGTGATACGTGGATAGCCTCTAAAGATGAAGAGTTCTTCTGACATGGTATCGGAATGCTGCCAAAAAAAATGGGAAAAAGGCTAGTGCTGGACGATACTTTGAATAAAACGCAATGTACCGTTCTTTCACAATAAATTCCTAATTTTGGATAAAAAACGGGAGAAAATTATTTGTACCCTTAATAATTAAGAGGTGTATTATGTTCAAGTATCCCATCCGACGTTAACAATCATTTAAAAATGATAACATATAAGATCAGACGAATTTCCTATCAAAGCAAACGGAATAATAATAATCGCACCTGTAATACAAAAGTGACGCAACTCAAAAATATTCACTTTTCAGTCGTCGCAAAAAAGTAAAAATGTTTTATTAGAATTAATTAGCAGTGCGCATTATTAAAACAAGACCAATAATATTAGCTTTTTTTACACGGCGGTTTATACAACCCCTTTCTTTGTCAGTGTCAAGTTACAACAAAGATGTGTTACTCTTACCGGTTCAATTTTACTTTGCACTGAAATTAGTACAGGTATATTTTTGAAACTTGAAACAAAGAACGCACTTTTTACTGTATTTCTAGTGAGTTACATAAAAAATATCCTTTTTGAGTTGTGTCACTTTTGTACTACATGTGCGATATATTGGCAGCGCTCAAGTTCGTTTTTTCGTAGAAATCTAAAAACGCAATTAGAACCTTTTCACTCTAAGGTGTCTTCCGCTTTGTCTGCATCACAGATGAAAATGTCCTGTCAAATCATCAGAGACTGCTCAAACACATTTGAGTTAAATGCAGATGACAGTATGCTCATTGAAAGTGTAAGCTGTAAAAATTTGGGATAATAATGAACCTGCGATTAACATCGAAAGCAGCTTACACGTTCAAAACGTAAACAGCGAACTTATCCTTGCATAGAGAGTTGACGTTAGAAGTTGAAGTGTTGAACGCTTCAAACCGATCTGATCCAGGGATGAACATCAACCCTTCACCGTCAAACAGTGTCAATTCCACACCGGTTAAGTACGGCAGTGCCGTCTTGTCCGATCAGCTTCCGACGAGCGATTACGTCGACGATTCTTCCATATCAGCAGCTGACTCGTCGAGCAGTTCCCTGAACTCTCCCGTACCTTATTTCAACGGGAAGCAAAGAAACAATCACCCGCACAACATCCCCTACGACCCTTTAGTCCACACCAGCAACAAACCTCCCTACTCCTTCTCCTGTCTGATCTTCATGGCGATTGAAGACTCCACCCAGAAGGCCCTCCCAGTCAAGGAGATCTACGCATGGATCTTGGACCACTTTCCTTATTTCAAGAACGCCCCAACTGGTTGGAAGAACAGCGTCCGACACAATTTGTCGCTGAATAAGTGCTTCCAGAAGGTGGAAAAGGCACCGGTTGTAGCGTCCAAAGACCACTATCCAAATACTAACGGTTTACTTGTAGAATCTTGGGAAAGGGTCGTTGTGGACCGTGGACCAACAGTACAAACCCAACCTGATCCAAGCCCTGACCAGATCACCTTATCATCCTTGTTCCACGCTAGATCCCTCGTTTTATGCCAAGTGTCAACCCGGTGACAAAAACTCGACGCGATCGTTGAATCCCGATCTGTATCCTTACCTTTCGAAGAAGCTGGCGGCGGCGGAGTTCAAGCACATAAAATCAGAAGCGTCGGATGAGTCCTTGGACGCCGTGGACGCAGCCGCCGTTATGTTGACGTTAAAGAACGGACCGCGGTATCGTCAGAAGAAGGGGATGTATTGTCAAGTGATCACCACGTCGCCTAGTCAGGACCACACTTACTCGGCGGCGGATTCTATGGATCCGCTCGCGATGGACGAAGCGTTCGAAAGCGACGACGACAGGTGAATATGTCATTTAATCATTAGCGATTACACTGGTAAACACTGTTTTTGTCACACGAACTTCGTGATGATTTTTGTTTGAATTGGTACCCTCATTACAAAAAACATATTTTGTTCCCGGTACGTCCAGTTTTTTTGTGAGCGCTTTTTATTCATTTTTACCGCATTTACGTGATTTTCTTAAATTTGAAGTATGATTCAAGTCACTGGCGATTGTTCATTGACTCTTCAAAAGCTAGTTTGAAAGCAGTGTTACTACATAACGGAAACAAATTTCCTTCAGTGCCTGTAGCTCATGGTTCCGTTATGAAAGAGACCTACGAGAATATGAAATTCCTTCTCGAAAAAATTTAATACAAGGAGCACGCTTGGAAAATTTGTGGAGACTTTAAAGTCATTGCTCTTTTGCTTGGACTACAGCTTGGTTAAACAAAATATTGCTGTTTCATTTGTGAATGGGACAGTAGAGAGAGAAACAGTCACTACACAAAAAAAAGCATGGCCCAAACGTGAATCACTTACTCCAAGACAAAAAATGTTAAAAATGAACCTTTAGTGAATCCTGAAGACATACTTTTACCGCCGTTGCATATAAAGCTCGGCCTCATAAAAAATGTTGTAAAGACTATGCGTTAAGATGGTAGTGGGTTTTAATATTTGAAAGAGAAATTCCCTTAACTTAGCGACGCAAAAATTAAAGAGGGAACATTTGTTGTTCCACAAATACGGGAAGTAATGAAGGATAAGAATTTTGAACAGAAACTGAATGGTCATGGAAAATCCGCCTGGAAATGTCCCTAATTTTTTAGGAAACCCCAGAGCGGAAAATTACAAAGATTTAATTAATGAACTTATAATTTCATACAAAGTTTTGCTTGTAACGTGTCCTTGAAAATACACTATGATGGACTCTCATCTGTATTTCTTTCCCGAAAACTTCCTTAGTAGAAAAGCGTTACCAAGGAAATGGAGTCCAGGAATGTTAGCTGATTAGTGCTGGAGACTTAAAAATGACCTACCAGAAGCCAAACATTCGCGAAAATCATAATTATTAATTGTACAGTAAATAATAATTGTCTAACTGTAGGTGATTTTTGTACTTGTCTGACGTGTCATTTTTTTTTCATTAAGGGGAGATTTCGGCAGGCAAAACCATGTTAAAATTGACGTTTTTTTGTAGATAATTTCTCTTTTATTTAAAGAGATATCAACTCAAATTTTTTTCGGTGTATAAAGTAACTTTGATTCTAGGGCGGTAAACGCTCCTTTTTCCAAAGTTCTTTAAGGAAACCTTTATAAAAAATACGAAAGATGCTTAAAATTACGACATTTTCAACATGAATTCACTCAGCAACGGATAACAAATTTAAAATTTTGGACCTGTGCCGCCCTAAAGATATGTTTTCACAATACAGATTAAAATTCACACTTTTCTAGGAAATTCCATAATTGAATAAAATATGTATCTATGTGTTATATGGAGAGACCACGAAATAAGAAACTCTGAATTAAATAATACAAATAAGATAATTTTTCATCGGTTTGCATAAAAACCATGTGATTCTCAGTAAATAAATAAATAAATAAATAATATAAGTAAATAAATTGTACATAAATCAGATCGATTTGTTTTGCATTACATACAGGGCTGTTTTTTAAAGCGGTCTTTAGAAAAATTTCAACTTGCTATTGTCCTATAAACTTGAAATTTGGAACTGGGCCGAAATTAACCATTGGGAATCGAAATAAATTATTTTCAATATGGCGGCACTTTCTCTTATACCGAAAATGGACGCCATATTTGTTATTTTAAACGGAATACCCCATTTTTATTCAATTTTCGAGTCCCCCTTTTCTATCTGAGTCCAAATTTTGCATTTACGATGTCTATCAATAAAACGATTTCTCAGTAACCTCGTGCAAAAACTGTTATTTATATAAAAATACTTTTCAACATAATGGGGTAAAGATCATAAATTAGCTGCTCTGGAACATATACGTGGTGTCTCAAAAGTCAATTTGTGAATGTGGGTTTTTTTGTGCAACCGTCTGAGTCATATTTAGGGGCTTCTCTAGATGCACCAGTAGATAATGATGAGATCATTGAGGTAAGATAGTAAAATGTCCTTTTGCTGCAAAAGACTATAGTTCTCGAAGCAACATTGGTAAAATCACAAGTTCAGAATAACAAAGTCGCATTGAAAGAACCATTACGATTATTATTACCAAATTCAGGGACAATTTGAAGTCACCAATAAAATTGTAATTTTTTTGTGTGTGGATACTAAACGCCCTTTTGTTATCCAAAGAGTTCAAAAAGGTAGGAACTTTGAAATAATAGTATGAAGAGAATTGTAAAAACCTACCTTATTTTTATTAGTTTTTTTTTAGTAATAAATTCTGATTTTCTGTACAATTGTTTTTAAATTGATATCAGCATCAGCCGCCCGGCGATCGCAAGCGTGCAGACAGTCCTAGCCAGGCACAATAATAATATAATAATATTGATAGTTCGTTCTGCTGAAGGTGTGGATTCCAATAATGTCTATTTTGGGCAAAGAAGAACCAAGTGAAAGTATATTAGCCTCTCTAGAAATGAAAGACCCAACTACATATGGGTCCAATAAAATTGTAAAACCCGAACCCGAGGACCACTCTTATTATTGACAGTAATATTGGGCTCTGGTTTGGAAGGAGAACCGAGAGCTGCAATTGTACTCCCCTGAAATCCCTTCGAGTTTCTAACATCGGTCTGCCGAAATCTCCCCTTAATATAGGTATTATCATTCTGTGGCCGTAGTACATACAAAATTTGATATAACTTTTCGTGTGACAAAAAAAAAGTTTGAATTTTGTAGACCAGTGTTACATGTTGTCGATTTTCAGGACGTTGAAGAGCAGCGCCTGCAGGAAGATCGACTTCGAGGACGAAGAGGAACGCAAGATTAAGGAAGGCGCCGAGACGCTGCTCAATTTGGCGGGAATTACGACGCGGAAACGGCGCAGTTCTGGCGAGTATGACCCTTATAAGAGGATCAAGATGTCGCCACAGTTCGACATCAACGACAATGAGGAAGAGGAGAAGACGGTACCGTTCAAGCCGAGGTTGTTGCGGGCGAAGAAGAAAGAAAGCAAAGCGAAAGTGTTGTGTAACAACAACAACAACAATAACAACAACAACAACGACGAGTGGATGAAGCACCGGCGCGAGTTGGAGATAAATCAGCACAGGTAATCAAACGCCCGGCATGTAGAGAATTAACGTAATTTTGTACGCGAGTTGAATTCTTCTAATACTGTTATAGTAATTTTAATATATTTTATGTTTTTGTTTATATTTATGATATACGAAGATGAGGTAATGTTAGGATTGTTTCTACACGTGTTAAACCGACTGAAATTGTTTGGACGTTTGACGGCGGTTCCAATGCGACGATTATATTTCCATTTAGAGAATCAAAGCCTGAAGACTGAGACGACGGTTGCCGGTTCGCGTTTGGGGCCGTCAAAGTGTTTCGTTTCAGGTTCACAACCAAATATGTTTAGTAGTAGTGGAGTCAAATACGAAAAAGTGCAAGATTTCTATCACTATTTATTCTTATAACTCAAATTTTATCTAAAGAATTACTTTTAACGATGTTACCAAATGTAGAGTAGCGAATAATACTTAAGTGGGGAAAAGTAAGTTTCGGTGATTAGCAAATGTTGTTTTATTATTTATTTATTTATGAGCCTCGGTTGTTCGTTTTTTTAGTGCGAATTGTACGAAGTAAGCAATAAAGTGTATCATCACCTGTAGGGAATAAGAAAAAATTTTTGGAAAATTGGTCGTTTGGCCGAAGTAGATTAGTGTATATTTTTTCTATTTCCCGTGATACATGCTCTTCCTATTGAACATAAAAAATTCGAAACAATCATAAGTGTTTCAAGAAAATATGTGTGCGTCATGCTATTTTCCTATAAACTTATCATTCAATTCCAAAAAACTGTATCATATAAAAGAAATTGTAGGTAAATGAAAGAAGTGAACAGACATATTTTTGGCCGTCTTCCGAATCGCGATGAAATTGAATGAATTGAATTTAGTTTAGAATGTGGGGATTCTAAATATCTTATAGCAATACCAGTTTTGCCTGATCTAGTTAATAATACTCTATGCTTTGCCAATATTCTTGGCTTTGGTATGTATATTTAAGATTCTATGTGCCAAATCTTTTGTACTTTTATTGCAGTAATTTTTACTGGCAATATTTTTTGGCGCCTGTCTTCCAGTTTTATAAAGTAGGTCTTCTTAGAACCTGTCCGTATATTTGTATAAATTGGTTTTTTAAAGAGAGTTTGTTTTTCGAATTTAAGTTGTGTTAACCAACCAACAAGGGTGTGCTTTCGACTTTTTTTTGAAAAGAAAAAACGTCGGCAATAACAAGTTGTTTTAGCGTTTATTTATGTATGTTATTGTTATGGACATTTATTTGTAACTTAGTTATTATACAATAAAAACTGGCTCATTTTACTCATGTCTCTCACATAGTTCCTCAGTTTGTGCCGCTTCCTTTTTCCTCACAATATCCAAGTGCGTTGGTAAAGGTAAAGTTCCAAAATTAATATTAAAATCGTTTTCAGAGGTTATTGAAATTTGATCTTCAAAAATATATTTGCCGCACAATCATAAAAAAAATACAGAACAAAACGTATTAAAATCGGATACAGTGGTTAAATAAATTTCGTTGCGATAAAAGTGGTGACGAAAACGGGTCGGGTCAACCACAACCGATATGAAACAAGTGAAATAGATATATCAAAGGAAATGTGGGACTTTTTGTTTATTTGAAGTGCCTATTATTTTGGTTATAGCACAGTTATAGTTTTTTGGTGGTTTGGGAAATTGACAAAGCAGAACAGCTCATCTTATACACGTGAAATTAAATTGTATCGATTTTGTTTTGCAACACAGCCTATAATAGATAACTGCATTTTAAAATTCCTTTCACATATTTTATTTACATATAATTATTTATAATTAATAACTTTATTTGAACAATTTTGGCAATAACTTCAATATCAAAAAACGCTTTTAAAAATTGTTAGAAGAGGACAAAAATAAAAACCAGGAAAATGTTTAAAGCTATTATCAACTAGAACAAGGGAACTATTTGTTAAATTGGTTTCAAATTTTCTAAGATGCAATTACCAACATTTCTTTACATATTAATTTCTCCATTTTTATATAAAAGGTAAATCAGACTTAATAAAATAAAAAATTTGGACCATTCAACATGTGCGGACACTTTATGAGGATGTTACTGTGATTTTTGGGTGAGGGAATGGCGATTCTAGCGTCTATTCATGAAATAAGGAAAAGGTGTCCTATGGAAGATATGTTTGAAAATGAATACCAAATCATGACCAGGGGCGTCAATGATAAGCTATATAAATTAGCAAATCATACGACTGTTCCTCTGCATTCACGAAAATTGTTAACGGGAATGCGTTTTGACATTAGATTGTTTGTAAAAAGTGTACGCATTTAAAAAACACGTCAAAGAAGAACTGATACTCTGATATCCTTTCCAAAAATTACGCGAACAATTATATAGCGTTTCTTTCCACATATTTTCACACCGTGCAAATTGCAGGTATAAAATATCTATATTTTTTAGATATTCTTTTATTCAAGAAAAATTACACTGGTACTTCAAACGGAACCCTGTCAAAAAACGGAATAAAAGCGTTATTATTAATAACACCGACCGTCAAGGCCTACTCACTTTCAAAAACTACACTGTCAATGATTTAGTACGAGAGTTTGCAAAGGAAAAATACAGGAACCAAATTTAATTCCAATATTGGAAGAATTCATATTTGGAGATGCCATTATTGAAAAGGCGAACGATAGATTATGGTCCCGCTGCTGATAAGCCCGATATAGAACTTGAAGAAATATAAAACCAAAATCACGAAATTTTTACATAATCTAAGTGCACTGAAGAATATTATGTCTGCGATGAACGAGAAAAGCAAAGAAAAATAGGATATAACGGTTGCATCGGTTCGAATTTTGGCAAAGTATGTTTTATGGCACGACCAATTGTGCTTCTACAGTAAAGAGTATTCTTTATCCTGTGGATATAAATCTGAGAGCCGTACATACGCATACATAAAGCAACAAATGAAAAAATGTATACATAGTCAATAATAAATAACATTAAGGTGGGAAATTTTTCATTCACGCCCATATTCCCTAGTTTTTTGCCTCAAAGATTACGATGAATCGTAGTATTCGTTGTAGAAAGTAGTTTTCGAAATAAGTTTTGCCGACAGTTCATTTAGGAACGAAAAGTTGATCGCAGCGCCATCTCATTTTCAAATAGAGAATGTAGGTTTTACATGAAACACGTTAAAAATAATGCTTAATCTCAGTTATTAGGCAATTTAGGGCATTCATCTTTTGGTAAAAGGCATCTTCAGCATAATCACATTCCAAAATAATCTGCTTTGGGGTCATCTTTTTCAGCATTATGTAAGGGCGTTTAATTAATTAATTATTAAATAACTACTATTAGGATGAATCTCAAATGATGTTAATTTCAAGTGCAATGTTCAACGAAAAATCAGACGAATCTGTTGGAAAATTAGGAAATTAAACCCTCAAAACCCTCTTATGGAAAAATTGCATGCTGATTTTTTGTATCAAATTGGACCATTTCAAAAAATTGTCCTTATTTTTCAAAATGGTCTATAATGTGTTAGGATAATCCCGAATTGTTCTGCAATATCTTTGTTTTTCATTCCGCCCTTTTCTACCTCAGCAATTTCAATATTCCTTTAAACATTTTAATTTTCGCTTCGAAATTTTCACTTTTGCACCAACATCACTAATAGTACCTACCAATAGATCCTTTGTGAAGCTGCATCACCGTAACTGCTAGAAATTAACCGTAATCAGCTTAACTTCACTAAACGTGCCAAGAAAATATGCTTTTCCAAAATACAATATGTATATCTTCCAAAAATTCGAGTTAGACTTGGCCACGTGTTAAATATCAGTTTGAGTACCTATGAGAAATATTCGTCTTACGGACACAAAATTACTGGGTAAGATTGATAAATACCTTTTGTGTTCACAAAAAATTCGACCTAGAGAATATTTCGAGTTAGGGAAGTTCCACTGTAATTGAAATTAAACGTGGGAAAAAAACTGCACCTTAACTAATTAAACAATTTATGTCGTATATTTAGTTATCCCAACATTTCCGGTAGACATCCTCAGCGGATTGATTGATCTACTGAAGCTAATATCCGCAATCTTTATATAATTAAAATTTTGGTTGTGAGGCTGGAGATATCCGTATATTAATTATGTAATTCTTTGACAAGCGGCTCTATTAACTGTTTAATTACAAGGAACATTACGGCACAAATTAATTGTACAATTCGTGTCATAATTTATGTTCAAATATTAGTAGTTTTTTGATAGGGATAAATGGCATTTCTTGGAGCGCCCGACGCTTCGGCAATCAGCGTTGCACTAACCCCGTCTCTTTCCAGCTCGAAGATTGCTGCATCTTCCCATCGGCTCGTTCTACACCTGCCGTGGATGGACCAAAGAAACTGGTCGCGCGTCTCGTCTTGAGCAGCACGGCCAGCATAACACAAAATTCAAGCAGCGTTTGTGCGGAGCGGTTCGTAAGCTTGCGCGCCGCTGTCTCGAGGTGTTCGACGTCCAATTAGAGACTAATTAAGCACCGAGACGCGTTCCAATAACATAAAAGTGTGCGGGAAAAGCATGTAGAGCGAAGATGTGCTGAAGACGGTATCCTCCGAGCTTCCTCTGCGACTCTTCATCGTCCGCTCATCGCTTGAGGTAAGGTTAAGTCCGTATGTTTTTGTTTTTGATTGTGTGTCGCATTCCGATGAGGAGTCGAAATGGTTTCGATGACTATTCGAGATATAATTAGAAAACAAATATTTGGTGGAGGAACGCAAGGACAGGTTTATGCATTATTGTACCTGTGCCGTTGTATTATTATATTATGCGACAAGCGAAGACAATCTCAACCGGAACTGCAGCTTTAGCGGAGCTTTATTACATGGGCCCTCAACCGGGAGTTAATTCGGCTAAGAGGTTCAGGTAGAGCGAAGCTTTTTTCCGCGCCGGATGTTGATGTTTTACACGTGTGTTCCAAATACAAATGGTTTTGTTTTCCGACCGATATGGTCGTGCAAAAAAAGCCGGTTGAGAGTTACCAACAGGTTGTAAATCGTACAGAATCGACGTCAAGGTGACTGTAATTAAATGCACATGCAATTATGTTGGGTTATTGTTTTGCTCCGAAAATGTGTACACTGACTAATTGATTCGTTTTGTTGCGTCGTGTCATTGTAGTCCAATCGATGCACGATAATCCGTTCGTATGTCACATCCGTCCAATAAAAACACTCCCCCCACCACTAGCTCGAACACTACTCACATTATTCATTTATTAAATAATGGTGATTAAATATGAAATATGACTTTTAAGAAGGTGGAAATACGACTGGAACAAGCACAATTGGTGGAGGACCAAAAGAAGAGTTAAATTTCCGCGGCCACCTGCGTGCCTTCATTATTCCCTCCGCAATTAGTTTATTTCTGAACGGCGGGCATTGTTCGTCCCAGAGAATGTTTTCTGAGAAGGCCGTTCTTGCGCCTAATTGCTTTGCAGAAAGATCGGCCGGTGTAAAACCTCCGAGTCCTAATCCAGCAGGTGGGGGTTTTGTTGTGAGTTATTAACCCGAGATTTTCAAGCCTGCTTAGCCATGCAAGACTGCATCCACCAGCGAGTCTTTGTCCGAAAAAAATGTGTATTGCCGATATTTGTTCGACAATTAGACGATTTCTGTGAGAAATACAAATGTTGACGGGGCCGGATAAAATTTCAAAATATACACACTAGTTATC
This sequence comes from Eledona agricola, assembly GCA_964023215.1. Taxonomy (NCBI): domain Eukaryota; kingdom Metazoa; phylum Arthropoda; class Insecta; order Coleoptera; family Tenebrionidae; genus Eledona; species Eledona agricola. The sequence goes on from OZ026860.1 coordinate 11,154,911, forward strand.
TGTCTGCGATAAATGTTGTAGGGAAGCTAAATACACACGGCGTCGGACGATGTGTGTACGCTGCAAGAATTTTTATTGATATTAATGTAATTAATTTATATTTATAACAAACAGCTACGCGGATACGTCGCTGGAAATGTCAATGGCTATAATAGGCGAGGGACTGCGTCGATTCAGACGAAAGTTGCCGTCCGTCGTTATTTAGGTTAGACATGGGCGTTGCAGCTGGAATTATGCAGAACAATAACGTAATTTGTCTATAATTTCTCCATTACACGCAGAATTATCGAACGAGGCGATTGTTATATCTGGCGAAGTGATGAAGTACAAGGACGTCATGATTATTCGGATGTAATATAAGAATAGATATAATATAAAATTATGACATTAGCTATTGGGTTACGAACGGTGTGTCATTGAAACAAGTACAAACGGTAGATTGCATTTAAAGTAGAAGAAATGGGCCAAAAATACGGAGTGGGTGGAGTAAAGAAAGTTTAGCTCTTTCTATTAGACGAGAAGGCCAGTTATAAATAGTTATAGTTTGATAAAAAAAACGTCGATTGCAAAATGCTATTTATTGATATTGGAATGGGTTGACATGTGCGAAAGCACAAACATCCCGGAAGGGACAACAACCAATCTTGGGGAATATTCCGCGGGCCGACTTCCGCTAAAAGAAGTCCGTTGATTACCTGGCGCGATTTAAATATTTTTCAGTGAAGCAATTATCTACTACCCTCATCAATCTTTATAATTTATCAGCGACTTCTGACATGTCGATACAGCTTCGAAATTGCTTTCCCCGCATTTTTCTTCGTCGAGCTGACCTCCCGAGTTATCGGCAAACAAACACAGCATCATTCTTGCTTACTTCGACATTTGTGGGGCGTGAAAACGGCTCTCATTGATGCGTCCTAAGCTTGTAATTGTTGTTCTTTGTGATAGGTTTGTAAACCCAGCGACACATTCTTGGCTCGCTCGAGATTATTTCGAAAATGTGAAAGCAATAAAGTGCGGCTGTCGCTTTGCAGAATTTTCCGCCTTGGAGCCGGATGCGATAGGCGCAATCCGTGGAACGCCATATAAAGTCAAAGCCTATTAGAAAAAAACCGTAAAATAAAAGTAATCGTCCCGACGTGGGCGAATCTGTGGGTGTTTGCTCATAATAGGTGTGCAATGGCCTTACAATTGAGTATTGAGACCTCGACTCCGATAGATGAGAGAAATGGTCTAAATTCGATACCATCTGTTCTTTGCTCGGCAAATAAACATCGCTGATAAGTAGTCTTAACCGGAACTCATCGATAATGGGCGTTCTGTACGACCTATCTCTTAAAAATCGTACACAAATAAAACGAGGGGAGCCAGTAAAAAAATTGCATTTGGGTCAGGAAATTTTTCTAGCTTCATTAACTTCATGAACCAGTTGGCACTACTCGGGTTGGAGCAGTACCAAAACGTCGTTCGTTACAAGATGTACTTCACACGTCAAGTTATATTTGTTGAGGACAAACAAACAATTTGGAATTCACTCGACTGACGTCCAATAGCTGCAAAAGCAGTAATTGCGGCTGTCATAAGCTTCCAATCGTTACAGTCACAATAAAGTGTGGTGTCCAATGAGATGAGATTATGGCATGGACGTCCAATCTAACCGCGCGTGACATAACCACGTGCCCCGCCCATTCCAAACCGTTTTTACAAGAAACACGAGTTCTTTTTATTTTCGATATTTATGGTCCGAAACAGGTGCCCACATAAGGTGTGACGGTGAAAAAACCGGCGCCAACACCATTTCAACCGTCCCGAAACGAGTTATTCGAAATCCGAACGTCCGGGAATTTCATTTGCATGTTTGATGCCATAAATGACTAAAACCGAGTCTATTTTGGGTTTAGATAAACATCACCGAATTAGAAGCTAAGATTTGGAAAACAAATCATATAATTAACTCGTTAGTGGTGCCAAGACCGCGGCGCCATAAACCCCACATTGTACCCAAAAATATGTTACGAATTAAAATTCTTGGACGACAATTCGAGGTGTTGCTGCATCGGCTCTCGTACATACCTACTTACTTGGAGTGCGCTCGTGTAAAGTGTGTAATAATTTTAAGAACAATATTTGCCGCTTAAACATTTTAATATATTCACCGGGTGTTCGGCTTTGAAGTCGTGGTTCTTTGGCAACTGCGGTAACAAACCCGCTTTCAAAAAAGCATCATCGTTTGCAAAACAGCTCGACTGAGCATCGACCACATTCCATCCGCCACGAAAAAAATTAATTATAATCCACCAAACGAGATCCGTCCGAAACGGCTTCATTTAAATCGGTACGAGCATTGTAATGTTGGTTCTTCTGTCATTATGCAAATGGCACTTGTTACTGGACGCGAATTTATTAAGAGTTGCGTGTCGTTCTCTGCTGGCGCCCACCTTCAGGAATTCAGAAATAAACGATATTTATAAATGCGGCTTGCTCCAGGCTGCTACTTCTGGAAACGTGCTGCATATGTTGCTGGATACTTTGTTATGTTATAACCTCACATTAATCGGAACGCCCAAGGGCCTTAATTCTTACCAACTGTTTTATGGCGTTCTATGAAATATGGTTTTCTAGGATACGTGCTACCAACGGTTTTATATCGCACTAAATCCCCAGTGTGGGACGTTTTGTACATTTTACGAGGGCCCCTGCAAAAAGGCACTCCTGCGTTTTAATAAACAAGTCAAAATTATGACTGGTGCCATTCCGATCGAGACGACGGGAAGAATACGTCGCTCCCTTCGCTGAAGAAGTGTCTACCCAGTTGTAGACGAAACTTGTGTAAGGGTGATTTTTTTACAGCCTCCATTAGAAAGTTTTCAATTTATAAAAATGTTATAATTTTGAATAAAGTATATCAGCAATACGACCTAAAATAAAATATATCTAGCCAACGTGGCTGCACTTTCAGAAATACCGGAAGTGGCTGCACTTTCGGAATTACCGGAAGTTGACGCCATTTTAGTTATTTGAAATAGCAACTCAGTGTGTATCAGTGTAATGTGCATGCAATTCTGAGTAAAATACATCCAAGTTGCCTATATCCATCCCACATAGTTTTTGAGATGTTAATTTTTCTGAAAAAAATTATATTTGAAGAAGTTTATTTAAAAAAATAATATATTGTATTTAATGGTCCTTTATGTTTATAGTGGCGTAAGGGTCCAAAAATGTGCTGCATTTAAAATTATAATATGATAACACATCTAACGATTGCTGCGATTTGTTAAATTTGGCTATCAAGAAAGGACAAATACTCAATTTTTTAAAATGGTATTTGTTAAATTTTTATCGGCCAATCTATGTATCATCAAATTTGAGAGCCACTTATGTTAGCATGCCCTACACCTAACTTTCTGTGTTTTATGAGTTTTTTGTGAAGAAAGCGTTTTTTGTTATTTGTTTTGTTACTATGAATTTAAAAACAATTAAATCATAAATTGTCACATTTCAAAAGCCAACATTTGCAAAGTAGGGTATTTATTCCAAAAAAAATATTTTGGAATTGTTAATAAACCAAGAAGCAAAACATTTATTGTAGCAATTACGAAAATTATTAAAGATAAAACGAATAAGGCTGATGCTTATGTACTTGCAGAATTTTTTATATCGCTGAATAGGTCAATTCTAAGTCATCAGATGCTGCTCGGATGGAGGTTCTTGGAAAAGCAGCAAAATATCCTAAATATTTTTTTTTCTTTGAGTGATGAATATTTCGAAATTGGAGAAAGTTTCTTTTACTTCTTCTAAACTTGGCCCTATTAATTGTTGGCAAATTCGGGGATTTATTATTAAATTGGCGACAAATTTTACCACCACTTTGTAAAATAAACAAACAAAAATCATTTTAGTCGAGTCATTAGATGCCACTTTCTGTTATAAAACAGTAGCAAATCTAAATTATTATTTGTTATTTAAGTTACATTGGACTCTGGGAATCACAGTACATGTCACTTGTGTTGTCTTTTTTGCTAAGAAAACAATCTAAAAAAAACATTATTTACAAAAAACACTAAAAATAATTGAGTTAGGTATAGGACATGCTAACATAAGTGGCTCTCACATTTGAAGATACCCACGTCGATTGGCGGAAAAAAATTAACAGGTGCCTTTTAAAAAAATTGAGTTTTTGATCGTTTTTGATTGCCAGATTTAACAAATCGCAGTGGCTTTAGTAAAGTTATAAGAAGATAATTTTATATTCTCCACATCCTTACGTCACTAAAGACATCGAGGACCGTTTAATTATCTTTGACTGTTTAGAAATTGTTTTAAATAAACCTCTGCAAGTACAATATTTCCCAAGTACAACACTCGCTCAAAGAGAAATAATCTTCATTGCCGTATTTTCCTGGTAAAATTGTATGCTGAAAATTATTTTATTATATCTCAAAAACTAGGGGCGAGGGGTATAGACTACTTGACTGTATTCCACTCAGAATTAAATGCACATTACAATGATAAAATAAAAAATGGGAGTTGATATTTAATGTAACTAAAATGGCGTCAACTTTCGGTATTTCCGGAAGTGTAGCCATGTTGGCTATATCTTATTTTAGGTCGCATTGCCGGCCAAGTTTCAAAATTGTAGCTTATTTATAAATTGAAAACTTTGTAATGGGCCTCTTAAAACAATCACCCTGTATATGCAATATAGTTTACAATTTGAAGAAACTGCTACAGACATAATTTTCGCCAAATACTTTGTTTGGCCTGGTTTCTAGGAAAAAGCGGAGAGCTTTTTTGGGGGAAAAGGGGTATCTATGATATTAAAATTTGCGATCTGTCATCAAAAAATGAGTACTGAGTCATATTGAAAGTTTCAAAACCCCACCACTAGAACTGTATTTGAAGCAGCCACATCGATTTAAATCAGTTTCGCTTAAGAATATCTGATTTCAACTTATCCCCTTTTTCTCAGAACCCACGTAATTATTTTTCCTGTTATCGATTCACACCAAATTGGAGCTCGACTGATTTGGGGAGCAACTTACTATTTAACTCTAATTTTTCAGCAGTTCTTTGGTTTCCGCTCAGACTGCTTCAGCTTATCAAGCACCACGTTAGCGGGCATTTTTTTAAATAAATTACTGATTTTAACTCTTCATATTATAACTTGTTGAAACACTCAAAGAGACATTAAGAGGTTGACACTATTCATCTTGGACCAAGGAACGTTTCTTCAAGAAGTCGAGAAAAGATGACTTGAGTACATTTTAATACAAGATCGTATCCGCAGATAAGTTTGAAGCTCGGGAAAGTTAATTTTAGACTGTGTCATCTGCAGTCTATTACTGCTTATGAAATACATACAAGTTTATGTATATAGATTTGGAATTTAGTGCACTAAATTAATTGTGTGCAAGGCACCGGACAAGAATCGAGGAAAAAGTAATAAAAATGAAACAATTAGTTTAGTGAAAGCAAAACATTGCATTTTTTTTTAAATGTTGTACGATTACTGAATCGGGTTGTGAGTGAACGTGATGGTAAAAAATGGGAATCGGATCGGTAGTGGCGTTATTTATAAATGCTAAACTCGGTGCCAGAAAAATTAATAGCAGGAAGCACAGCTTTCATAACTAGATCTAGCGTCTCTTTGATTTCCGCCGCTCGAATTGTGCTTGCATAATGTTTGATTAAAGCGGCAATCAGTTGCACCAACCGAACGTGGAAAAACTGTTAACGAGTCGTCGCGTGCTATTTTCGTGTGTGTTGCCCATCCTGTATCGGATTCCCACGACTCGCACCCTTTGTGGCTTTTCGATAGATAGGCGTTCCCGTTTTAATCGAGCCGTATTATAAAAGTGAGAATTCCATCGGCGCCACTATATCGAGATAGCAGTCGGAGCTTAGTTTATAGCACCAAGATCTCGGTACCTGAAGAATGTTGAATACAGTCCCGACCAAGCGCGGTTGGGACTGTACGGTGCAGCTTGGAAATTTATGTTATTACCGTTGGGTTTTTTCTTTTTTCGGGTCGCCACTATTGGGAGTATTGAGACGCACTTGCTGCGAACGACCGAACTGAGATCGGGGCGGTTTGCTGGCGAAATCGCGGAGTCGATTTTAATTGGGCGAAAAGATTTGTGCCGAGTCGTAACTATTATAAGAGATGCCGCGGTCTGAAAGCCGCTTTTATATTTAATCGGGGCAGGACGATAAGGAAGATCATGGAAGAATCTGGTCCGAGATTAAGCGGATTGAGGGGTTCGAGCCGTAAATGGAAGCCTGTACATGGCGCATTCTAATCCGTTCTTTATTTTCAAATGATTTCAATAAACAACACCATCGAGGAATCGTCGCGCCATGCTTGTGTTATTTATTTCCAAACGCGTCTATTCTTCGTCTGCAAAAAGCAGGTTGGCCCCCTAATTTTCCAGCGCCCGGTTCCATGTGAACCGTCCGTCTAATTACACGAGGAATTTCGAACACCTGTTTATGGTACCGACAGACACGCACTCATCTTGGAATCCGTCCAGTAACAACCACAATGCAAACATATTTGTTGTATTCTTGTCTTGTAAATAAGCGCCGGACGCCTCTATCCTTCTCCGTCGAGGTGATGAATAATGACTTTGGATTTTTTTATAATAACGAGGGTTCGTCTTATTGTGTTGGGTCGGGTTGGGTTCGGTTGGTTAATTTTCGGTCTATTGTGGGACGCGATAATGGAACCTCGAGCTTTCGAGGGCGTGTAATTATGAGGAACGTCTGGCGATTCCAATTTTTCTCACATCCCCCGACATAATAAATAATTCACAGAAGCATTAAGATTCAAACTTCGATTCAAGGAAAGCGACAAGAAACCACAAAAGACGCATACAATGAGGCAAAGCCGAAAAAGCGTGATCGAACCTTGAATCGTGACATTTCGATAGAACTCTGCCGCAATAGAAGGATTCAAGTTTTGTCCAAAAACTGTTATAACAGAGCAACGGTGCCGGGTTTCAGAGAAGAAATAATCTTCAACTATTTGACCTTGCAGTAGTCGCCCGCACATTGCAGATTGCATTTGTTTCAAATTTAAAGATAAACTGCCTCTATACACAGTGACTTTCGCCATTAGAAGGCAAGTGTTGTGTTTATTCGTGTTTTTCCATTTTCTTGAACTATTTGGTAGTTTTTCTTCCAATATTAGCTGTTTGTATTTCCTATAATGTAGATATGCATCTATGCATTTCCCGGCATTGTTATCCTAGTTTGCATATCTTCAGCTATATTCGGTTATCTTGTAAATACCGTTCTTGAATAGATGAATTTGTCTACTTCCTCAATTTTATTGGTATATCTTCCTTCGGCCAGTTTCTATTATATTCACCTCACTCCGTAAATTCTCCATCTGATTACTCCATATATTGGTGGTTTTATTCTCATTGCAGGAAAATAGCAAGGAAATAGCATACTTTTTTGGTATTTAGTATATAGTACTTCTGAACCTTACTTCCCCCTATCCGATTTTGATTCCATCTCTTCCAATATTTATTTTTTTATATAGGCGGCTAATATTTATTGTCTACCTAATTTGACGACCTCGTAAGTCGAAAAAATTGTGTAATTGAGATACGAGTTTAATACGAATCGGGATACTAAAATCTACAGCTTACAACCTATTAATCAAACAACCAAAAACTTATAAATCGTATGTCGATTAGTTGTCAATTAATATTATTTCTTCATTTTGATTAAATAATTATTGAGTCTTGGTAGTTTAAGCAGTATTAATACTCTTCTGTAACAAATTTAAAATTGACTTACGAGGTTTTGAAATTAGGCCGAAAGTGGAACTTTTTTCTTGGCTAAGCCCGATCTTTTTTTTTGAATATATCTTTCTAGATATGCTACAATTAACAGAACTTTACCTCTATAGTTATGACACATACTTCTTTTTTATGTATGGTGCCGCTTCATTTCCTTCAAGTCTTTTGGTAGTTTCTACTTTTCCCATGAGACTTTTAACTAGTTTCTGCATGTGTTGGATTAACTTTGGTCCTCTACAGGCTGAGTCGGGAGGAACAGCCCAAACTCTTTGAGTGTATTATACACGTAAAAATAATGTAAAAAAACTCATGTTCTTATCCGACTTTCATTTGTTTTCAAGTTATAGCGTGATTAAAAATGTTTAATTGGCCCTTTCATTTTGGAGAGTCGCCTCACACGAGACCACTACTTAATTATTTTACAAAATGAATTAGAAAGACTACTAGAAAATACTGTTGCTGATATTAAAAAACGGCATTAAGGAATTAGAAGAGCAACAAGCGCCCTTCGTAGACGAAGCAGAAAATGTTTAGAGGTTAATGTGGGAAATTTTTAATTTGTTACGATACACTGCCGCTAGATGTCGCAAAGATCGATTATTTATCCATCAAAGGCAGGCGGCCAAATTTTAGCATTTTTCCTAGTTTTTTGCCTCAAAGATTACGATGAATCGTAATATTCGTTGTAGAAAGTAGTTTTGGAAATACATTTTGCCGACATTTCATTTAGAAACGAAAAGTTGATCGGCAGCGACATCTCATTTTTAAGTTGAGAACGTAGATTTTACATGAAACACGTTAAAAATAATGCTTAATCTCAGTTATTAGGCAATTTAGGGCATTCATGTTTTGGTAAAAGGTTTTGGTAAACTGAGGCATCTTCATCGTAATCACATTCCAAAATAATCTGCTTTGGTGTCATCTTTTTCAGCATTATGTAAGGGCCGTTTAATTAATTAATTATTAAATAACTACTATTACGATGAATCTCATTTGATGTTAATTTAAATTGCAATGTTCAGTGAACGCAATACCAAAAAATCAGACGATTCTGTTGGAAAATTAGGAAATTAAACCCTCAAAACCCTTCTATGGAAAAATTGCATGTTTTTTTTTCTTAAATACTATTACTATTATCTTAATCTATATCTAAATATCTTAAATACTATTAGGATGAATCTCAAATTATGTTAATTTCAAGTGCAATGTTCAACGAATGCTATACCAAAAAATCAGACGAATCTGTTGGAAAATTAGGAAATTAAACCCTCAAAACCCTTCTATGGAAAAATTGCATGTTTTTTTTCTTAAATAACTACTATTAGGATGAATCTCAAATTATGTTAATTTCAAGTGCAATGTTCAACGAATGCTATACCAAAAAATCAGACGAATCTGTTGGAAAATTAGGAAATTAAACCTTCAAAACCCTCTTATGGAAAATTTGCTTGCTTTTTTCCCACCTTAACGGCGGTGTTTTTGAACATTTAATGAAACAACGCTATTATTATTAAGACAATGTTAATGTAAGCAATTTGGTTTATTTGTTATTGTGCTATAACTTCAAAATCAAAACCGGATAAGAACATGAGTTTTTAAAAATTATTTCCACGTGTATACTCACTCATAGTGTGGGCCGTTCCTCCCGACTCACCCTGTATATTTAAATAGCTCTGCGGTTATACAATCGTATTCTGAACGCTTATTACTTTTTAGTGTTTGGATAATCTCTCGAATTCTGTTCATTTTTTAGGGAGGGGGACTGGATCTTGTTGTGTTGTTCTATATTTATTTTATTTTTATCCTGTTTGTATTCTGTTTCATCTCCACCAATTAACAACTGATCAAAATATTTTCTTTATCAACTGAGCATCTCAAGTAATATGTTTTTGTTTGGAATCCTCTTGCTTCGTTCTTCACTCCTTGACTCCTTGGTAGATATTTCTAATTTCTTTGGTTGTATCATTGACTTCTTTTTCATTTAAGACATCTTTATGAAATTTCCCATTTTTTCCTCAAATTCATAATCGTTTCATTTTTATGATATCTAACCACCTTCTTCAGTAATACCAAGCTCATTGTTAATGATCAGAGTCAGTTTTTTTCTACGCAATTTATAAAATGTTTGAAACGAGAACAAGTTATGTGGTCCATCTAAATTAAAAATAACGTTTTCGAGTTGTTGTGTAATTTCTTTTTGCACCTAAGTCCGCAATTAGCAAGTTCGTTCACACATTTTATTACGAAGTGTAAAACTCGAGGAACTGTTGAGGTCATGGGAAGGGTCAAGACTTGAGGACCGAAAAGTTGGGGATAAAGAAAGCCGTGCTTAGTGCACTCAGTTTGAAAATCGTCGGCTTCCCGCTTCTAGATATTGATAAGAAGAGACGAGGTGATAAGAGCCTGATGGGACCTTGGCATTCAGCATTCCTGGGATGACTCAAAGGTCGTCCGCCATCCAAACCATGACTCTTGTAAATGTTTGGCGGATGTTTAGTCATGAAAACCAGAACTCTATCAGTGGACGTAATGCATCATCGAGCATGAGACAAGACCAGACATAAATTCACGTATTTATAAAACCGAACCTGCAATTATGCGTCTGAGAATGCGGCTCTCAGCTTTTTGCTTCGCCAAAAATCGAACGAATCTGCAGGTAAAAAGCACTCGCACAAAGGGTGTGTAATTTATCAACAAGTTGTAATCTCGGAAATTATCACCTCGTTTGTATCTGAAATAAGCGCCCCGGCTCCTTCATCAGACAGCATCCTATCCGCCGACCGCGTAATTAAGATATAAACAAATAAAATTTTTGTGGGGGAAAAAACGGCCGCTTCAATTGAGTCAAAAATGTCACCCAATACAAAAACAAATAAAATACGGGAGCGGCAGAACAAAGCCATCGCGAAATCGTTCCGAGAAGAAAACTGAACCGACGAGGTTTGCTGAATTGAATTGTCAATTACAATGAGGAGGAAGGAAAAAAAGCACGACGACGACGACCATGTATAGCGACCACGATCATACGACGGTCTTATAACACGGGAATTATTTATTGTATGGGTTTGAGCTCTGCTGCTTTCAACCAAATCCCATATGGTATTGTCGATTCGCCACGAAATACCGCTTGTAGAGCTTCGGTAGACAGGTAGCAGTGATGGGAAAAATTTTTGGTATCCGGGGGTAATTAAACCATGCAAAGACCCCGACCGATCCACCGACAGGGTCGACTGCATTATTCATGTTTTTTAATTAAAGCTCTTACGTTGCAAAAAATATATTCAAAAATTTTTTAAATCTTCCAACACAGGCGACGCTGTAATTATTTAAATGTAAATCTCCGTAATAAATTTCGGTTTGTTATGGGCTTGGGTCGTGTTTATGAACGTCTACACGTGAACGCACCTTGGTACTTTTACTCTCGAAGACCTGTTGGGGATATTTATGTGCGGTGGGTTCCAGGGATTAAGTGGCGGGCAGCTGAAAATCCAGATCAAATTTTTTTACCGCATTTCTGTAGAGGATTAGTATTCCTTTCATCTCCTAAAGAGGATAAAAATCACAAAATGCAAATTGCCGCGCAGGTATTTATGCGGTAAAGAAAGATGGACGTAGTTAAGCCCGTCAAGGCGGACAAATAACGATGAGTGATAGTTGAACGCCTAAAACGTCATAAAATTGTGGAATTTGGTTGGGAGATATTTTCTAGCACCTGTCTTCCAACTCCTCCTACTAGTTTTTTGCTTTCAAGATTTTCCGGTCTTTGTTTTATGGCTTGCCGTCGTAAAGTTTGCGAAAATATGTGTTTTTAATTTTTAGTATCTATAGTATTTGTAGAATTTACAAATAATGAGAACAAAAGAAACCTACAGTTGTGGCTGTAGAAAACAGGTCAGGTCTTGAAGCAGTTTTTAACGATTTTCTGGTTGTTTGGAACGGGTTTATACCTCTACGGGTGCGAAAAGGTCTTAAGCTTTTATTACGCCAAAATAAATATCATCATAATTAACATCAACATGATTTTCCTCAAACCATGTCCGAACGACTCCGGAATGAATAATGGACCGAACTGTTGACATTAAAAATGGGGGAAATTCGCAAATTGAAATAGACCTAGACGAAAACCTGGAATGCTAAAGAGATTTAATTTATTACTTTATCTAATTTACCTTAAATTAATTTAAGAAACAAATTCAATAACTTGTGTAAAATGTGTCTTACATAATTGATAAGATGAAATTTTATTCTATACAATCGCGTAAAAATTTAATATGGCGGCTGTAACAAAATCGCAATTTGAATGTCGTTACTCTAAATCTAGGAGAGTCATAAAAATTACGTCCATAATAAGGGAGTTATTGATTTTAAAATAAAATTGCGATTTTAAGTTTCTTAGTCATAAAACACAAACGAATATGGTTATTTGTAACTTTTTCATATTTAGAATCAGCATGAAATTTAACTAATTTTTTATTTCTAATATGTTAGGCAATGGCAATGGTGGCCTTCGAAAAATTCACAACCCTGTATACTTTTATGCTTTCATTCGAGCACGATGGAAAAAAATTACGTTTCTCAAAGTTCAAGTTCAATGAAAGGATCTTTTATCATCTTACCTATAACAGGAATTTCAACACAGATGTCGATAAATCTCCATTGCCTAATTACGTAAATACCCCGACAATCGCCGATATATTTCTAGTTTTTAGTTCTAAAAGTGGTAATAAAATAGTTATATTCAAATATTATGTATTTGACCACGTCAGAAAGTCGAAGAAAATTTTGCAATGACAGAGGTGTGAGAGCACGTCGACTATTCTAAAGTTTACACTATTAAGTAATAACAGTGACAATAAAAACGAACAAACATAGATATAGTTCAAAGTTTGATGGTTATTTTTGTTTTTATTTATTCCGGTTGAACAATTCCTGGTATCTGTGGAATAAATGTTTTTTTTATAAATATCAATATTTTGTATCTTAAAAAGTATCGGTTTTAGACAAAAACATATTGATGGGGATTCAATTAAGTTGCATAATTTTAAGATTTTACTTTTAATACATATTTAGATTTATTAAACATACTTGTAAAGATACTTACTTGTGTTTTAAAATACCGCAGAAAAAAAAGTGGATTAAATATGTTTGTCTGAATTTAGTTTCATTTTAATTATTATTTAAATTTAATAACAAGAATATTTATAACTATTATAATAATACGAATTGAAGGGCCGCAGAAAAAATTGTTTTTACTCGGTTCCCGGCAAATTGCTCTTCTGCAATAAACTCATCATAATATAATGTTTTAATTTTCAAGTACGAACCTAAAAGCTCGTTTTACTAGTAAAATGTTTGGTGAGCCGTTTTTTTCGGCCACGACTGTACTTAGTTTCAAGCTTGCTGTAAAACCTTGTCCAGAGCAAGAAAACAGTCTTGACAACTTTGTTGTTAACAAAAATGTTTTTGACAAAAGTTTTTAGAAACACTGCTACAAACATAGCTTATTCGCATTTAAAGAAATTCAAAGCCTTGTTATTAACAATGCTACTCAACAAAAGTCACCAACACATGTTTTTAACAACTTTTGGGATTTTGTATAACTTTGTGGATAACATTGCTAGAAACACTTGTTCCTAACAATGTTTTTTTGGTCTGGACACGACGGCTTTATTATCCAGACCAAAAAAACATTGTTAATAACAAAAAAATGTTTGACGAAAGTATTTAGAAACATTGCTACAAACATAGCTTATTATCATTTACAAAAAAAATTCAAAACTTTCTTATTAACAATGTTACTCAACAAAAGTCACCAAAACATGTTATTAACAATTTTTGGGATCTTGTATAACTTTGTGGATAACATTACCAGATCACGTGTTTGTAACAATGTTTATTTAGTCCAGACCAAAAAAAAATTGTTGATAACAAAAGTTGTTAGAAACACTGCTACAAACGAAGGTTATTAACATTTTATAAAAAAATTCAAAACTTAGTGTACCTAACTTTGTGGATAACATTGCTACAAACACGTGTTTCTAACAGTGTTTATTTGGTCTGGACCCGGCTTTATTAGTATTGTTGCTAACATTCAACTCTGCCAACTTCCAGTTTCTTTTAGCCGCTTTAAACCACTTTCTTATTTATTGACAAGATGTCTAATGTGTGCTTCTGGAAACTACAGAAAACTGTAACCATAATTTCTGCAAGAACAGGATGATTTATACGAGCTTGACTCCGAAACATTGAGGAACTGAAGGACGATTTATTTATTTTTTCTGCCCAATAACACGAACGTAATGCTGGAATTCCAGTAGAGCGTTGCATAATTCACGACAGAGGCGCTTCCTTTCCTATATGTTATCGTTCCTGAATCGCATATTCGAGGAAGTCGGTGCAAGACGTTCATTCATTGCATCGGTTGACAAATCAAGTCGCGATTACCATTGCATTTGTTATTATTCGTCCATAAAAAGCGGTCGCTACGTGCCACGCTTCGCAATAAATTATCTCTCAAGTGCGTTAATTAACGACTTCCCCTCGTATTTGTAATCGACCCTTTCGTAACGCAAACCCCTATGAAAAGCGTCGCCTTATCCACCGTAGAAATCACCACGTGTCCTCTTACACTATTTCCTCTCCGTGTGCGGTTAGCAACCCTTTAGTGCAACGACTCATTTGTCTCATTTGTGTGTTAGGGATGCACCAACATGGACGGGTTCCGAGTCATTTGCGCCGTTCTGGTGATGCTGATGGTGGCAGACTTGGCACTGGCTGGTGAGTTTTTAAATTATTTTGTTGTGCTTACTAAATTACTAATTATAACGATCTTCTTCTGGATTTGTGACCGTGTTCCATTTGAAGTTCCATTAGGGGGGGTGTAGTGAACGCTCCGAGGAGCTAATTCAACAAGTGACCCCAATGAACCTCCATCAAAAAATTAAACAATTTCACTTAGATCCAGAAGATTTTTTGGTCAGTTTTGATGTTGTTTCATTATACACAATGGCCCCAGTCAAACAAGCACTGGACAAAATTACACAACTTTTCTCTAAGGATATTGTTGATATGTTCGAACATGTACTTACAACAACATACTTCAAGTATAATAACACCTTTTATTAACAATTGGATGGAGTAGCTATGGGGAGAGTCCAAGTCCTGTGGTTGCAAACTTTTTTATGGAGTCATTTGAAAAAGAAGCTCTACAAACCGCACTCAAAAAGCCAAAGTGTTGGTTTCGTTATGTTGATGATACATTTGTTATCTGGAACCATGGTGAAGAAGCATTAAAAGGTTTCATGGATCATGTCAATGGAATAAATCCACGTACCAGTTCACAATGAAGAAAGAAGAACAACAACAAATTTCTCTTCTGGATGTTTTAGTAAAAATAAATAGAGATGGTACTCGACAAGGTATACCGGAAACTAAGACATACCGATAGATATCTACATAAGAAGTCAAACCACCATCCCAGCCAAAAAAGAGCTGTAATGAAGACATTAAATCTGTAGAACTACAAAGATTTGTGAACCAAAACATCTGAAAGAAGAACTTTACCACTTAGACCAAATGCTACAAGCCAATGGTTACTCTACCAAAGAAATAAAAAGAGCAATTTGCCCGAATAGGTCTATCAGAACAACAAACAATAACACAAATCCGCCAGAAGGAATAGTATTTTTACCATATGTAAAAAATGTAACATACCGTCTTGGCAGAATTCTAACACGGAATAGCATAAAAACAATTTTCAAACCTACAACAAAAATTAGGGAATTGCTAGGTCAGTGGCATAGCGTAGTGGGGGGGGGGCAGAGGGGGCCACGGCCCCGGGCGGCATACAAAAAGGGGCGGCGGCAAGCAGCGCGATTATTTAAATGAAAAATCAAAAAATCATTTCAAACTCCAATAAATTTATTTTGAACCCCCAAGACGAATCAGGAGGACGCATACATATATTTGACGACGGAAGTCAAGAAGTTGAGTTATCGTACGAAGATCACTTGAGGCGAACAATGTTTTCTTCAATAGACAGAGTTCCTGCTGAAATTCGAGAAAGATTCCAACAGCTTGCAGAATCTAGTGCAAAAATATGCTTTTTTAAGGCCTGAAGTGATATGGAGCGTGGACGAACTTAACATAGATCAAGCTCCTCTAGACATAATAAAGAAGAATTCCAATTTGGTCACGTACGTCTACGAGCTTTCGTATCTGCAACAGACCCAGAGTGTAAAAAAGCGCTCACTAAGTCCGGCTCTCTGGGTTTATTAACATACAGTATAGTAAATTATTAATTCAATAAATACATTCAAAGTCTGACTTAACTACCATAAACTAGACGCTATACAAAACTTACTGTCAAAATTTTAAGCCAAAATTCTCATTGGTTTGGGAGCAGCGATTTTTCAAAGGGCTTTTGTTGGTTTAAATGTCATATAATAGAAAAACAACTGAAGTTAGGTCGAAGGCGCTGGGACATTTCTATATTTTATTGAGTCCAAACTTGAAGATGGCTTACCAAACATTGTCATAATGTTGAAAATAACATCTGCCATCAGTAATGCCACTTGCAAGAGAAGCTTCTCTAAACTTAAGTTAATCAAAAATTATCTTAGATCAACTATATCCACGCTGAGGCTATTAAATTTAGCTATTCTGGCCACAGATTATTCCAGATGACTGACTCAATGCAAATATTTTGGCGGAATGACCGTTAACGACCTTCAAATTTTGTAACAGTTTTCAGATGGCGCATCGATCAAATTTTGCGGCAAATTTAAATATTCTCTCCTCTCTTTATAGGTAGAAAAAATGCTATTATATTTTGAATATTTTATGATTTATTCTACAAAACTGTAAAAAATTGTTTTGTAGAATAAATCATAAAATATTCCTTCATTATTTACACGTCATACAACCAATTTTATAAAAATCAATTTATTATATTACATAATTTAAATTAAACAAAATCATACCCAAAATGTTAACAATTACATTTCTAAGATAGGTAATACTTGCACATATGATAATTACTTGGGGTTATTATATAATAATGGAAATTTTGAAAGACTTGCCGGACAACCAATAGAGCAACCTGGCTTACTTCTTCAAATTCATACACAAAAATAAGGAATAATGAAGCCTAATATCTAACGATGCCGAAAAGTGTTTTTTGCAAACCCTCCACTTTTGCTTTAGAATGGAATTTTGGTTTAGAGCTTTTTGTATTTTTCACAAATACTTTTTTGACATTTACTGGCTTGATTATAATTGCAGTAAAATACTGTTTTTAAAATATTAGTCAGAAATGAAGCAACAAGCGTAGAAACAGTCACGGAATTGTACGTTGTTCAGTTTGAAATAGTAAAAATATTGGGCCTTTTATTTGAATTTAAATAAATATTTTTGTAGTGACATCTAGCGGTCGTACAGCCATGGACAATCAAGAATAACACCCGTGTTATGCAAATACCGACTCTATGAGATATTGTCATTGAGTCGGTATTTGCATCACACCCGCCGGCTAGTGTTATTCTTGACTGTCCACGGTTGTACAAAGTATTAGCAACGACTACAGCGCCTCTACATTTGCTTATGGTATTTGTGACAAAGATGTCATGCGCCTAGTTTCAATGTGTAGAAAAGAGATAGTTCCGGACAAAATCGCCCTATGAAGTCAGTCATCTGGAGTAATCTGTGATTCTGGCAATTGAACATGACATACATATTGATATTGACAATTGTATAAAAGATTTTGCTATGAAAAAAACACAAAAAGTACATTTTTAAGATATAAAAAAAATTTAAGGCTGTTCTAACTAATTTTCCTGACTAATAATTAAAATAGATGGGGCGGCGAAAGCTCACGTTACGCCGCTGTGCTAGGTTCAGCAAAAGATATGGAGGTTCATTGGGGTCACTTGTTGAATTAGCTCCTCGGAGCCCCCTAATGGAACTTCAAATGGAACACGGTCAAAAATCCCGAAGAAGATCGTTATAATTAATAACACCGACCGTGAAAGCCTACATACTAAATTACTGTTGGGTTAGCGTACGAGTACATGGTAGGAACACCAGAACCCATCGTCATGTCCATCAACTTTGATACAACTCTCAAATGCAACATGAACATCGCACCGGATCGCTTCAAGTGGAAGTTTTACCCGCTTAAAGAACCCTTCAATCCTAAGGCCACCATCAGCTTGACCAACTCGCCTTTCAGACTGCTCCCCGAACACATGTACGAGCCCAATTCCCAAAAACGCAACACCTCCATCTTGAAAATAGACGTAACAGTTTTGTGATTTGTGTGAGTTGAGGGGTAATATTTGAATTGTAGGCGACTTCATCTGACGTGGCTGGTGATTATCAGTGTTTGGCACACTACGGCCTGGTCGTGGTGGCGTCGCTCCCTTGGCGCATCACCATCAGCACCGTGAACGAATTTCCAAAGCAGAAGAAAGTGGAGGCGAGTGTTCTTGCAGGGAACACGATTAGTTGGAGGTGCGAGCCTCCGGTTATGAACCCCGAGCCCTACATCGACTACTTGAAGGACGGCAGTTACTTGCAACCCAGCGTGGGGGTCTCCACCAGGTCGCTCGTGATCCCAGACGCTTCCTCTTCGCACTCTGGAAATTACAGCTGCCGTGCCGGAAACACGGAAGGGGACAAAATGTCGGACGTTTTGCTTCGGCTGAAAGTGACCAACTACGCCCCCCAGGAGCCGCCCAGATTTTTAGCGTTGCCCCAGTCGGCGTACAACGTCACCAAAGCCGGTTCGGCGTTTTTGGAGTGCGCCGCCGTCGGCAATCCCGTTCCAGAAGTCGTCTGGAAGAAGCGGAACGGAACGATCCCGGAAAGTCGGAGCGAAATGTTGAAAGGCGGTCTGTTGATAAGAAATGTGAGCGCGAGCGACGGCGGCGTCTACGAGTGCATTCAAAAGAACAGCCGCGGCGTCATTTCCCACTTCATCACTCTCAACTACAACGAGCCGCCGAGAGTGGAGTGTTCGTCCGATTCGGACCCGACAGATGTGACGCAAGGCGAGGACCTGGACCTCGCCTGCGAGGTGCACGGCATTCCCGCGCCGGAAATCAGCTGGTTTCTTAACGGCTTCGCCGTCAACGACAGCAAGATCAGAATCGCCGCCAACAAGATCTCGCTTCGGCCGGCGGAAAAGCGCCACGCGGGCAACTTGCAGATCTTCGTGCGCAACGTTTTGGGCACCGTCTACAGCAGCTACACCGTCCGCGTGATTCCGCTGTCCACGACGCAGGAGGTGAGCACGGACCGGCCGTTTTCGCCCACGCGCGCCCATCACAGGAACAACAAGAAGGGGTCCAAGCACGCTAAAATATTTCCACCGTCCAAACCGACAGTCACCCGGGTCTCGGACGAGTCGGTTATGCTGAGATGGACGGCGGAATCGAACGGGTTGCCCATTCAGTTCTTTAAAGTGCAATACAGGGAATTGGGGTCGGGGAATTCGCACGAGCACCACAACAGGAAGGGGTCGAAGTGGATGACCCCCAACATTGAAATCGAGCCCAGCTCGCACCACTTCGAAGTGGGGAACTTAAAAGCCGAACATTGGTACCGTTTTCGTATATTCGCGGTGTACAGCAACAACGACAACAAGAACAGTGACAACTCCGACAAGTTCTTTTTGCGGAAGATGGATTTCGACAAGAAGAATCCGCGACCAGTGCCTTTAATAACCAACACGGAAACCATAAACGCCACCGCCATTAAACTGTACTGGAAGGTAACACCCAGTCGGGTTTTTATCAAGCATTAACGCTGGTTTTTAGTGCAATTTTTCGACCGCCGTTCCGGTTAAGGGTTTCTACGTTAACTACATATCAGCAAGCAGCGCCGGCGACTACTCCAAGGCCATAGCAGACGGTCCGAATATCACGTCGTTCGTTTTGGCGCAACTCCTCTCGGATACGGTGTACGATATTAAGTTGCAAAGCTTCAACGACGACGGCGCCAGCGATTTTAGCTCGATTATGAAGGCCAGGACGCTGGGGGTGGCGACGACGACGGCGGCGTCGACTAAACTGAGTTCGCAATCGTCGGGCGCGACCGAAACTGCAGGAGTCAGCAAGTTGTACATAATAATCGCGGTGGCGCTGTTGGGAACCTGCGGCTTGATTTCCTCCGCCGTGGGCGTCCTGCTCGTCTGTCGCAAGAACAAGCAAAAGAAGAGCGGCAGCAGAAGCAACGACAAGCCGGGGGTGGACGACCACCACATTCAGGCCGAAGCTAACGAGTACGTGGTGGGGCCCAAGGGGGCGACGCGCCAAAACGGCTGCGTCTCCCCCAACAGGATCACGATCACAGCCAATCCGCTAGCGGACGCCGACAACAAGGTGAGGTACATATTTTGTTGTTCTTTTGCAAAGCACGGACTCGGAGCCTTTTCCACTCGTAGAAACAGCTTGCTTCGACTAACTACTAATAGCCGATTTTGTGCTTGTTGTACTTTTAAGGCGAAGGGTACGAAAGTGACGGTTCAGTATGTTTCTGGATCAATAGATGGCGCGGAATTTATTTAGCTGTTTTTGGCTTAATTATAAAGAATTACTTATTGTTTGGTTTGATTAAAAACTGTATTAAATTTTGCGCTATGATTTTATTTTCGGTATTTTCTAAATTACTTGGACGATATTTTTTCAAAATAAGTAGTTTTTGAAAATCTGCCAGCCAGCGCAAGTGGAGGCTTTGTTTATGATCACATTAGTGTTTAAATTTTTATTAAACTACGAGAAGAAAAAAATCCGAATTTCTTCGAAAAATTGAAATAATTGTCGGAAATCTTATTCCTTCGACCAATCCCTGAAGAATATATCTGAGAAAAGGTTGTGTTAAAATTTCAGACCGATCGGTTGAGCCGTTTTTGGGAAATCGTGCTCACTGACTTTGAACACACCGTTTTGAGAAATACGCATTCAAAGTTTCAAAAGACGTTACACATAGTTAAATTTTTTTGGAGTTTGTGATACGACCATCACACTTATCACACAGTATAACGATTTTAAAACCAAGTCCTCGTTGTGAAGCTGTTTCAAATTTGACTTCTCCATCACACGATCTACATTTTACGTAATCACTTATTGCTGCAAACACTTTTATAAAATTTAAAATGCCATATTCAATAGAGGAATCACGGGGAACTAAGATCTCTTCCTGCATTTTAATTTTCTCGCGAATCGATTTAAAATTTTCAGAGAATATACTCAAATACATATATGTACATTCCAAAAATGCAATAAAAAATATTTTTTTGAAAAGTCTAATTGCATATAACCTAAAATAAGTAAGTGCAGGATTTACTCTCAATATTTTATGAAAATACCATTCTTTTCTACCAAAGAAATTCTTCTGATGAAAACGATTACCATTCATACGCCGTTTGTTCTTCTAACTAGTATGTGTACATTTCTCATTCATATTTTCAAAAATTTTATTTTATTAATTTTAGGATAATATAAATGCACACAGTAGGTTTGAAGAAGTAGATCTAGCCAATAATACTGCTGTGCATTCGTCTATAGTTAGAATTTACAAAAGACATGAGCCCCCTGTTAAGTAAGCAACATTTAAAATATATAATAGAATATTATGTATTAATTTTTCAAATAGCAACTAATCGGTTTAATTTTAATGAAAGTAATGTAGGTCTGGAACCGAAAATTACAAATAAAAAAAGAAAAATTACTCGAAATGTGAAAAAAAAAACTGATTGGTAAATGTGGGTTTATTCAAATAAAATATCAAAAAAAATTAAGAGAATATTCAGTTTGAAAATCAGGAATCCATCGAAAAACTGTAGGTGCTTCTATCTTTGTCAAATTGTGTTATTAAATGTTGAAATTATAGCTCTCACCCTCATTCAGTGCAGTTTTTATAATGTTACTAGCCTTTGCCTGCGAATTCGTTCGCGTGGAAATTTTGATGTGTATGTTTGTGAACTGACGGCCTGATTATTATGAAAAACCGTATGATTACGGTGTTGTGAGAAACAGTCTGATATATTATATAAATTAGGGAACTTGTAACTTTTTGATTGACTTATTTACTTATTTATTCCAATACCGTCCTGTATTCAACATTACATACAGCTCTCGTCATATAATCGGAGGATCTGGGTTCGAGTCCTAGTTCGAACTATCCGAATTTTTTCTCAATTTATTTATCTATAAACTCTCATTGAGAAGGTTCCTTTCTTTACCTACTTTTTCCTCTTCTTAATCCTTTCCCTAATACGTTAAAAACTACGTAAAAAATCTACCACTATGCATAAAATTATGTCGGTTTCTTGCTCTATGAAAAACACAAACATCTATCCCACGGGAACATTTTTCCGGGATAAATAGCTTTATGTGCTATTCCAGACTATAATCTATCTTTGTGCCAAATTTCATCCAGATCCGTTAAGCCGTTCTGGCGTGATTGAGTAACAAACATCCAAACATCGCAATTATAATATTAGTATAGATAAAGGTTGTTTTTTTTTAAGACGGCCATTAGAAAATTTTTAACTTCCTACAATGCTATAAATTTGAAATTTGGGATACAGTCAAAATTGACCATTCCGAATCGAAATAAATTATTTTCAAAACGGCGGTACTTCCGCTTATACCGGAAGTGGACGCCATCTTTGTTATTTTTAATGAAACGCTACTAAACCTTCATTACTACGAAATTATACTCATTTTCTAAATAATTCATAATAACTCCTAAAGTAATTGAGATAGGTATAGGACATATTAATACAACATCCCCTTAGATTTAATTTTCTATAGACTGGCGATATAAAATTTGGTAGGTGCCATTAAAAAAAAATATTGACGGTTTGTTTTGGGCATTTTCATTAAAGCATTGTAAGTGCTTAGAATGTGATATAGTTATTGTTAAGGCCAGCCGACAATTCTACAGTCTTTCGGCCATCGACTGCAAAAAACAGTTTGTACTTTTTCCCAATGGTTACTGCAAAATAATTTTATGAAACGCAAGATTTTGTAAAAAAGTGGGCATATCTCCAAAACTTTGACAGATAGATAGCTACACATAGGTGTAAGATACTCAAAATAAAAGGGGGCATTCGAAAATTAAATAAAAAATATGGAAAATAATTTGCTTTGATTCGAAATGGTCAATTTCGGCTGTGTTTCAAGTTTATAGCACTGTAGGAAGTTTCTAATGGCCGCTTTAAAAAAACGCGCTGTATAGCAACGTAGGCAATTTGGCCACATTCTTTCATTTTTATTTTTGTTCTGTTTAGTTTTATATAAATATATACATATCTTAATTTAATAAGTGTTTTTATTCGAGTTTCTAATTATACATACATACTTACATACATATATTATTAAAATAATTCCAGAATGAGCTAAATTTTGCATATAAATAACACATTTTAACATCTTTTTTTTAAACAATGCAAATGCTATTGCATTTTTAAAACTATTCCAAATGAGCAATTTATTAAAATAACTTTCCAGATTCGATTGGTATTTTTTTACAGTTTGAAGAGTAAAATTTAGCTAATAAAAAATAACTCATGAATCGGGCACAAATGTTATTTTTCCAAAGGCATAGACTAGTTGTTACTTTTTTTGTGTACTGTGATCAATAGCAGGGCTATTCAGGGTTGGCACCCGCAAAACTGATCTAAAATGTCGATTTTCTCGAAATTCATAAAAATGTCAACATCTCGAAAACTGCCAGTTTCTTACTAAGGTCATATTTTGATATTCTGGTCAGTTATGAGCTGATGACTTTTGAGACATTGTATAACGAGTGTTCAAAAACTTCGACTTTCGAAAGAGTGTGGCAAAATTTCGAGCCTGAGTTGAAGAAATTAACTTTGTTAAGAAACGTCTCGAACACAATGCATAAGGTATCTTTTGTGTCTTCTTTGACAAATTTTATCTCCTGGTCTCGGTTTAGACGTAATTTGAGCAGTTCAGATTTGACACTTTCAAACTCTACATTGGAAAAAATAAAACAAATAAAACAAATAAAACCTAACTCTGAGGCCCCGTTTTTTTTACGCTACAGTTAGGTTTTAGTTGTAAGATTGGAATTCTCATTCAAGTCAAGAATTTCTCTCTAATTCTCATTCAATTGATTCATTTGATTCGATTCATTCAATTCTAAAATCTCATTTTATTTACAGTCTAATTAATCTGTCTTCGGCCAGATTAGATTAGCCATTTACTTGTTTTTATTCGTAAATTCAAAAAAATAATAAAAAATCAAGCGTGTAAATAGTACAAGTGCGTGTTATTGCCATCAACATTGCGTCGTGAGGAAATACTTTCGCGACCGAATATACGTAATTTGATGGTCAACATTTTCTAAAGAGGATTAAAGATTTAGAATTTTTAAACCTGGGAGAAAATGTTATTGGATGAAATTATTGCCGCTGGAATAAAGGAACAAACGGTGAACTAAACCATTGTTTTGGTTTCAATGATATGAGTCAGCACTAATATGACTACCCGCGCCGCAACGCAATTACCCAAAAATGAATTTTTCTTTTTCGGTCGTTGTTTTTCACAATTTTTTAATTTCTTTAGGGGAAACATAATTACTAGCTGGATATCTAGATGCGCTGGCTGCCAGTTTTTTATTTAATTGCTTATTTTGTGATTAATTTTTTTCCATTTTGCTAAATATTCTAAACAATTATTAGTTTCAAAACCATAATTTTTCTTTATAGTTTCTTCAAAATTAGCTATCTATTTTTCTCGCTCGTACACTTGACCGCTACCTTTCGCCTTGAGCGTCCCGTTCCACTCACAACTAAAACTAGGTTAATTTCATCTTATTTGCAGAAATTTCTAGCTCGGGTTTTTTCCAGAATCAGAACATGATTGAAATGTCGTGTCTGTCGTCGCAAAACAACAACTGCTCAGTTCAGCCGTCGGTGAGCGGCGAAGACTCTTCGGCGGCGGAGAAAACGCGCGAGAAACGCATCCGCAGCAAACAGGACTCTGGAGAGAACTATGTGTAGTGTGATTTAGTGACTTGCCCGATTGTACATAGCACACCCTGTAAATAGTTTTATCGATTGGAATCGTCGTAGTGATTTTCGAATCTAATTATTTAACTTATTTTTTGTACTTACCGATTATGCAATAGAATAGTTAAAGTGTAAGTGATTATTTATTAAATTCTTCAGTATTAATAATAGTTTCGGCCAGCTCGAGGTGTTCTCTAAGTTCTAATCGCCACTAATCAGTAACATTTGCAAGAAATGTGATTTTGACAGTGCCTTTAAGCTTGCCATAGTAACTCGACTGTTGTAATAGTACAAGTGCCTTTTTGCTGTGCTTCCACATATAATAAATAATCATTTGAAGCGTGTGTTTGTAATCATTAACGACTTGTTCGCTGCCTCTGTTTCAGAAATGTCAAACACGAATAGGCTCCTCTAAACATCTAAAAACGAATTAAGCAACCTCCACTTCCTACGTTCTTTTATATTACAGTCAGGAAAGTGTTGAGTGTCAGGGGTCTAATTTTCCCAATGGTCACGTAAATAGGGCGCGCCGCTCTACCCATCGTTATCAGCATCTTCTTCTTGAACGACAGCGTTGAATCGATCCATTCGTCACTGTACATTGCAAACGACAGTTCTTCACTCTGTAATAGTGACAAGTCTCCAGTTGTTGGCAGAGTTACAAGAAATTACACACTTACAGCTTGCGTAATCTTGTCGCCAAACAAACAATATAGGAGTGGTTCGATGATAGTACCAATTACGTACGTAATTTCACTGCCCAGCCTCTCGTCCAGTGTTTGACTTAGCATATAGAGCGAAAAACACATTTCTGTTAAGGACACGGCTGACTGGAACATCGTCTGGAAGCTGAAGACGGCTTCCAAGTCGTCCGCCACTCTGAAAATTGCTGTCAATCACGCCAGTTTACAATTGCGGATTTATGTACGATGATGCCCTAGGCCCATTTACTAAAGAAAAGATTTGCAAAAGATTTTAACATTCTGTTTTATTCATCTGTAAATTAAAACAAAATAACTTAATTAACACGAAAACTACTACTGTATAAAATAAATTGAAAAATAATATGACAAAAAAATGTAGAGAAATTAAGAAAAACAAACAAAAATTAATACGAGCACTTCCTTAAAAACAAGAAAAAAATTGGGCGTTTATGTACGTTTTAAATTGTTAAAATTTGACACGTTGTATTTAGCGGTCTCTAAGTATGATACAATTTTGTTTTATTCATAAGAGAGGACAATTTATGCCGGATTCGATAGTTCAAACTGCACCTCTCTAAGGGCCGGTTTTTCAATCGTTGGTTAACGTTTAACCCTAGTTAAACTAAAATTCAGCATTTTGATTGGTTAAATTACAAAAATTTCCATAGAATCCCACTAACTAGAAGTAAACCAACGATTGAAAAACCGGCCTTAAGTTAGTTAAGTCCAGAGATACATATTTGCATTACGAGTATTTCAGACCGCTGCAAAGGTCCATTTCAATAAATAAAGTTGAATAACTACAGAACAGTCCAATTCAGGTCTCACTTATGATGAATAATAATAATACAGGGTGATGCAGCTCGTTCTATTTGGTATTAAACATGTTTTAGAAAAAATACTTCCAGTTAAGTGCTCTATTACGTAAAAATATTTTTGAGTATACAGACTGGCCTATTCAACTCACACGCAACTTCACCTTATCAATTTAATTAGAACACCCTATATACAGGCTGTCCCAGCGCTGCGGGGAAGTAAGTTTACTCTAAAATGAAAAAATATATCAAGATGCGGTTTTACTGTATGTCCTCATACAGAGTGTTGCATCAAAGTTAGGTTTTTTTAAATGGAACACCAGTATATTCCGGTATTTTCGGATTCTTTCTCAAAAAATAATTATACTTTGTATATCCTATGATGGATCTATCTTCAGTTGTTTTATTATTATTTGACATTTATGCCTACAAAAGTCATTAATATTGTGTATTATTACATTTTTAGATTTCTCGTTTCATTTTAGGTCGAGTTTATTCATCATAAGTAAGTCCTAAAATATACTGTTTTCGACTTAATAATTGTTTTTCAGTAAAATGGACTTTTGCAGCGGTCTAAAAAGATGCGAATATCTCTGGACCTAATAAATCTAGAGAGATGCGTTGTTGTTGAATTCAGCATAAATTAATTGTTCTATGATCAAAAAATTGTGGTGTCATACTTAAAGGACTATAAATACAACGTGTTCAATTTGAATAATTTTAAACGTACATAGTTGTATTTTTTTACTGTTTTCGATACCTCTTTTTTTGTTTATAAAAAATAGATAAAATCGCTAGAGAATATAATATTCATAGACAATTAAAAAAGGAACCCAAAGCAGTAAAAAAGAATTGGTAGTTCAATTTGAAAAAAAGAGTTAGGTAAATACCTTTGAAATCGTTCAAATTTAACGCATTGAATTTAATGCATTCTAGGTGTGATTCGAGATTTGTTTAAATCATAAAATAGAGCAATTTATGCTGAATTCAACAATTTAAACCATGGGGTTAATTAGGTTCAAAAATGATCGCATCTTAACTCGAACTCGGAACAAACTCTAGGTAAAATGAAAAGAGGAATTTTAAAATGCAATGCAATATAGTGTGTCATTTAAAATAAGAAGGTGGAGTTGCGTGCGTGCAAATGGAACAAATGTATACGCAAAAATATTGTTATATAAGTGATAGATCATTTAAATGCGAAAAACGTTTGCTTATAATATTTTCTGCCTTTCTTGCATTTAATTTTTGAGCTGGCATCCACCAAATACATCGGCTGCCCGTTATAATTATACTATCAAATGGCTTAATTTCATCCTTCTTGTTAAAATTACCCTGGTTTGACATTCTTATTTACATTATTGAACCTTTATTTGTAATATTTCGATCTAGTTCAGAATTCAGAAGTTATCTCATTTTTACTACCTAATTTGAAGTGTTTGATGCAGCCAGTACTTGTGGAGGCGCTTGTGAAATATGTTTCAAGAATTGAAATTTTTTTCAACAGTTTTTCAGTCCTTTTATCTGCAGAGACCTCAATCATCATGTAATCTTAACGAAGAGTGAACTGTTTAAAGTAAAATAAAAGGGTTAATGCTGTGCATGCGCCCTTTGGGAGTAATATTGGTAAACGAAATCCCAAAAATAGATTTTCCAAGAAAACACAGAACATAAATACAATACTCTGTGGCGAAGGCGCAAGAAGAGGGGTGAGATGCAAGAAGAGTACTTCAAACAAGTGTCTACAATGTTTGCATTGTCTTCTTATGATAAAGATATAATTTTTTACTTTTTTTACGTAGAATCTTTTGCTCTTATATTTTTCTGTATTTTTTTAATTTAGAGCATTCAGTGGCGTCCCTTAGATTCGGGCTTAGCGAACCCATACGTAAATCCTGCGGTGCAAATTTACCTGTAAATCATCTGAAGGTGTTTGATGCACTTCACCATCTCTTTGTCTACCTCGTCCTGCAAATTAGAATTGTTGCGTTTGGAGCATCTCTTGTGCAGAGTCCTGAAGGCTCCTTGCAGCGTTTTTAAGTGGGCGCTCACACAGTTCGTTAGAATAACAAACAAACCGTCCATTGCTAATTTTTTATATGTGGAGTTATGAGTCGAGTTATAAACTTACTGATGATGATCCAGGTGATGAATAAGACCGGAACCATGGTGAACATCAGCGTTAGAAGATACTTGCACCTGGTGCCGCTTCCAAATGGCGAAACCACAGCGATCGGGTGCTTCTGGTCGTAAACTTCTTCACCATTTCGTACAATCCACTGCTTGTCGCTTAAAAATATAAAAACGTAGACAGCCCCCACGACCATGCTTATTCGATTCATAATGCCGAAATACCATAACATATTTGTGCAAAACACAGCTTCGCGTTTTTCTCGTCGTATGATCTCTTCAGGGTTGAAGTCGTCGCACTCCTCGTAGGTGTACTCATCGCTTGAAAGAGTTGTAAAAATTTTGACTATTAAGTGTCGCTTTAGGTAGTAGTTGACCGCCTTGTAGAAGGCCAGCACTTGGTTTCCGCAATCACGCAAAGCGCCCAGAAGGACGTCCATGTCGTCGTAGCAATAAGCAAAGTACAACAGTTCAGTCGGCAGAAAAATCACAAACGAATAGAAGAGAACAATCGAGTTGTACCATATCTGCACGTAGCGCTTTGTTTTCGGACTGTCTTCAGGGTAAACCCACAGAGCCGAAAGTTTGAGGCGCGAAATGATGAAGTCGAAGTAGTGCGAAAACATTCTGCGACGATATAAAACGCGCAGCTTCTTATATGGGTGCTTTTACAAACCGCACCAATCGATGTCAGTGTTTTATTAATTGTCACAAGTAGCAACATCTGTTTGGCGACATTTTTGCAGAACAGCGACAGTTTAAGCAGACATTTATAATGCAACGCGTGCAATTATTAATAGAGAGTTTGTGATAATTACGGGAGAAACGTTCGATTTGGTTTGCATGTCAGGTTTTTGCAAGTGAATAATTAACAACTCCCAGCAGCTAACGTCTTTGCTTCAGAAAGGTGAAGAAGGAGTAGGCTCCTCTGCAGATCTATCAACAGCGTGGTTAGATTGCGTTTTTTAAACCAACGGACTTACCGTAAGGAAGGTGTTGAAAGTTAGCGGAGTTACCTTACCGATGGTTACATAAATGGGTTTCTGCATTCTGATCATGGTCAGAATTATGTACTTTCTGAACGCCAGGTTCGTCGAGAACCAGTCGCTTTCGTAGAGCGCGTATGACACTGCAAAACTCTTGAGGAAAATCTCGCTTTGACACATTTTCAACAACCGCACATACCGCTTCGGAAATTCTGTTGCCAAACCAGCAATACATCAGCAGCTCAAACCCAGTTGCTATAAGATACGTAATTTCATTCCCCATGCTCGGACTGGATGTCTAAAATACCAAAAAGACTAAGCCCGACACAATTTGCACCGATTTACCTCGCTCAGAAGATACAGAGAGAAACACATCTCCCCTAACGATATAAATGTTTGGACAAACGTCTGCGTGCTGTAAATCCGCTCCAGTTTTTCCGAAACGCTGAAAATTGTCTGCAGGTGTTTGATGCACCTTACCATTTCGCTGTTCATTTCGTTCTGCAGGCGTTCTGGGTCGTGTAAAATGTACTGGTCTTCGAGGTTTAGTCGCTTCGTGCATCTGACACGAAGCGTCTTGAACGCCCCTTGTAAAATTTTTAAATGCGCACTGATACAGCTCATCAGAGTTATAAAAAGCGAGTCCAGCGCTGAGAATTTAGTCGTTTAGTGGTTTAGTCTTACAACATTGCCAGTTGTTGCTCACCCACAATCATCCAGGCAAAGAAAGACAAAGCAGTTATGGTGTACAAAAACGTGAGGAAAAATTGCAGTTTGGTGCCAACTCCAAAGGGCGAAACCGTATTGACGGGTTGTTCTTGCAGATACACGACTTTTCCATTTTTCACCACGTACCTACTGTCGCTTTTGAAGATAAAAGTGAACAACCCGTTGAGGAACATGCTCAAGCAGATCGCGTTGCAGAAATTCAAAAAGTACGTGGTCCACCTCACCGCTTCCTTCTTTTCGGCTCTTATTATAACTTCCGGCTGGAACTGGCCGCAAGTTTCGTAGCTGCAGTCTTGTTGCCGCAAATCATCGACCAGTTGCAACAGTTCCTTCCGCTTCACGAAGAAGTTGAACGCTTTATAAGCAAGCGAAACGTGATTTCCTAAATCGCGCAACGATCGCAGAAAAACACTGAGATCGTCAAAAGTGTAGCAAACGTACAACAACTCGGCGGGGAAGTACGCAACAAACAAGTAGAAGAACCAAAACGTGTTATAAGCATGCTGCTTGTACTTCTGCACTGTGGAAGCAGTGTCGGAGTCATAAATCCAGAACGCCGCAAACTTCAGCAGCGTTATGTTGGAGTTGAAGTAAGTGGACAGAGGCATTTTGGCAGGCACCAATTTGAGTCGCACCTTATATGGAGGCATTAAGGAATGTTTTATTAAAACTGTCGCGGCGCAAATTCCTAGTTACCCATGTGTAATGATAGTAATACGCGGTAGGTGCGATTGGGGTGTAATTTCACAATAAAAAAATCATGCATCGTCGAACAAGGTTACAAGAAGGGTGTGAACCGAAGCAAGCAGCTCCTTCTACTTGAAGTGGGGCTTAGCAAGTCTCGGTTCAGATGAATCGTGACTGTGAAAGTCTTCAGACGTGGAGTGTGTTACGCAACGTGCGGTGACCAGTGCGATGTGATTAGTCTACGAATCGGTAGAAAGTATAAGAAAGTTGAATGGACGGCTACAAGATGGTAGGTCAATGTGGAAATGGGTTAAGTTCAGTGGGTTTGGAAAATTTTGAAAAATTTTGGAAGACGGTTAGGCGAGTTATGGGTCTGGAATAACAGTCCAATTAGATAATAAAACGGTACCGAGTCCTTAAACAAGAATTTGTTTCGTAATTTACTTGACCTGAAACCTCGAGTATTTATGGAATTCTGATAGTTAATAAATACAGCGCGATAACGAGTGTGGTTTTAATCGCCCAATGATTCGGAGATTAGAAGTCACGTGCACACCTTCTTCAATTTCCATTGGCCAAAAATTAGAGTTATGTCACAGTCGTCCAATTGCATGAAAGAGCTTAAGAAAGTGACGTAAGCACTTTGGAGTAAATTGAATCTTCGTCCCAATGATGAAATTAATAAATCAAATTGTAATTTTATCCATATTAAGGCCGGAGTAACACCCCAATTAAATATAAAACGGTACAGAGTTCCTAAAACAAGAATGTGTTACAAAATTTGCTTCACTATTGAAATCTCCACGGTTATTATGGAATTCTAACAGTGTATATCGTCGCCTTAGAGAGTAAACCTGCTAAATCGGTTTTTTGTAATTTTACAGGAGAGCGAAACTTATAATAAATAAATATATACATTTATTTTATTCATATATTAGCCGAAAACAAAAATACAGTGGGTTATGTTTTTGAATTTTCCGCATTACTAAGTACAAAATAAAACATAAAATGTGTTTTTTTATTGATACCTAATTTTTAAAGTTAGCAGAAGCAGTTAGAAATTGAAGGGTTTCTGGATGGATACAATTTTTGGTAAAGTATGGAGTTAGCATGTTTTTCAAGAAGATTAAAAAATAAAATAATCTTATTGTGTGTGATATTATTTAACGTTTTATACACTACCAATAATGAATGACATTCTTTTTCTTGAGGTATGTACAACGTTCCACTTATCAGTAAACCTCAGTTTAAAAAATATGTCACCTTATGAATATAGCGAATAGCACAAATGTTGGTAACTTGCAAATACGTGTAAATTCTTCAGAACTCAAGCCTCTTTCGGTTTGATTCCACAAAAATAGCAATATCCGTTTCTATTCTTTAAATTATAGAATGTTAGATTATAAACTTGTAGTTTGGTTCTATAGTATAAACTAACTACAATATAGGACTGTTAAGCATACAACACTTTATGCCCTGTTTTTAAAGGTATATTAAAAAAGCAATATTTCAAACCATTTCATTTATTTATACAAAAGAAAAACTTGTGATATAAATAAAAAAACTACATAATGAATAAGCTATTATAATACATATTTCATGATATAAGCAATGTTCTGGCCCACTTCAGTATTACTGCAAAGAAAAAAGTTTTGTTAGCAAGTATAAAAACAAAAAAAATGGCATGATTCAAGCATAGAGACTATTTTTTGATAAATGCATTTTTTATCTATATTCCATAAAATGTCTAAAAAAACTTCAAACTCTATCCTTTAAGGGTTGTTTTCGTAAATTATTAACACATGTAACTTTTGGGCGTCTTTGAAGAAATGCATTTCAAGTTGGTCGTGTACACTATGATAAATTTCTATTTCATCTCTGTAAACGGTCAACTGGGTAGGGACGCAATCCATTTTCCCTATTAGTTTCTCTAATAATTATAACGTGGGCTTCGGTGATTGTTACTGGAGCTCAAATTAGGGATACACCTTCTTCGATTTCAATACGTGCTAAATAGGACGTTTTTATATTCGTATGAAATCGCTTTGTTATCCTTCTTTTTAAAAAAATACAATATTTCATTTCTATATCGAAAGACACCATTAACATCACATGGAACACCAGGAAATACTTCATTAATAATTCTGTGTTGTTTTGGTTTCATAGTACATTCATTCAATTCAATATAATAATCATTAACATAAAATATATAAAAGTGGCGTTCTGGGTATGAATTAAAACTTGTTTTAATTTTTTTATTGCTAAGTAGGTACTCCCAGCTCAAAAATGGTTCCATGCTGTTTTATTTGAAAACTAGAAAAGCCAATGAAATAATATTTATTGTCATGTATAATTATAACTTCTCCAGAAGATATTTGATAGATATGAAAGATTTATTTTACAACGGTAATATGCAGATATTAATTTTGGCTAATTGTTTGTCATTTATGTTCATTATCCAAATCATTTTTTTGTGAAATATATACAAATAGTAATTTGAACTGAATTAACGAGTCTAAGGGCCGGTTTTTCAATCGTTGGTTAAAGTTAAACCTCTAGTTAAACTAAAAATGCAGGATTTTGATTGGTTAAATTGCAAAAATTTCCATAGAAACCTACTAACTAGAAGTAAACCAACGATTGAAAAACCGGCCCTAAATCATTCTTAGTTGAATTTGGTTGTTCTGTAATAACTGGTCTATTACTTAATGCTTTAATAGTTGTTGGTAGTAATTCATATTTTAATCGTTCGGGTCTTCCATATAAATATTGCATGTCCCATATATCATCTTGAGTGAATTTATTAATATCATCTTTATAATAAACGTACATAATCGAATTATTATTTGCAGAATGTTTAATAACTAATGTATGCCCAATCTAATAATAATAAGTATGTAATAATACTGTATAAAAATTAGTTTTTCCATCAGGAGTATTGCCTGGTTCAGCAAAATATCAATTTTGTGATTTAACAAAATTAATTTCTGGATATTCATCGTTATTTGGAAAGAAACCATGTGCTAAAACATTACCTTTTCCATCAAAACTGCTAGAACATACTCCTATTTGACACCGTGTATTATGATTATGTTGAAACAGCGTATTAGAAAATGAAATAAGTGTATTTGGTTTAATATTATTATATTCAAATTTTAAATTTGAAACAGTCTGCTTTTTGTGCT
Organism: Eledona agricola; assembly: GCA_964023215.1. NCBI lineage: Eukaryota > Metazoa > Arthropoda > Insecta > Coleoptera > Tenebrionidae > Eledona > Eledona agricola. Next base: position 11,188,996 of record OZ026860.1, read on the forward strand.
AATTCTTTCATTTTATTTGTAGCTAATTAAAAATCTCATTTAAGAGTTGATTTAGTCAATTTTTTATTATGTACTTTATAAGGTATGGTTATACGGTGGTTAGACGGTTCCATTGTCTAAAAATTAGAGTTATGTCACAGTCGTCCAATTGCATAAAAAAGGGGTTATAAATTGAATCTCCGCCCACTGTAAAATGAAGAAATTAATATATATACCTATATCAAATTGGAGTTTTATCCATGTTAAGCCCATAATAACATAATAACAATAACAGTCTATTTAGATAATAAAATGGTACAGGGTCTTTAAAATAAGAATTTGTTTCGTAATTTGCTTGACCTGAAACCGCGAGAATTATTTTATGGAGTTCTAACAGGATACAGTAATAATAATAATATTATTATTATTGTAAGTTTTAAAATTTTTTGAATCGTCCAATAATGATTATATTCAACCATAACCACTTTGTCAATTTCCATTGGTCAAATATTAGAGTTATGTCACAGTCGTCCAATTGTGTGAAAGAGCGCAGTGACGTAAGCACTAGAGGTTGTAAACTGAATCTTCTTGAAGAAATTAATTAATTAAATTGTAATTTTATGCATATTAAGCGGTGTGTGCGTTTAGAAAGTGTAAACAATGGAAGGAACTGCCGCTGCATTTTATTATTTTCAAATCACTTTCTCTTGCAAAAAAGAATTATACAAAAGCAAGCAGCGTTAAGCGGAGAAGATTCAACGGGACATCGTCTGACGAAATTTTGCACAAGAAGTAAAAGTGTGTCTTCAGTTGTTGAAAAAGCGACAACAATGAATGACCCAGCAAGAATAATAAGTGGTCTTCCGCATCGCATGTCATTGACACCTAATTCGAATCTTATTTGGTTCGAGCTGCAACAGTAAAATAGGCAAAACTGGACGCGCCTGAAATGGAAACTGCAAACTTTCCTGCGTCCGCTTTTCATATCTTAATTACCAATTGGCAATAAATATTACATTCACCGAGTTGTGCAACGCTTTGCGTTATTTCCATTAGCAAATTGAAAAAAACACATATGAAGAAACATTCTTTTATTTCTAGGTCGCAACTTTCACAAACTGAACAAGTTCAAGGGTAAAAAATGCACCAAACGCGTTAATTGCAATTTAACGGGTCGTCGAGCGGTCGAAAAGGCAAACCACTTAATTACACTGACCGATAATTCTGGTTAAAGACACCGGTCCGCTATGTCAATGAATTAACGAATAGGAAGTGTGTCACATTTCTTCATGGTTCTAGAAGTTACGACACGCCAAGTGTGTCACCTGCCGTGACATTACTAATTCACAAGTCCTTTTTTTGCAGATCTTGCCGGTTGTGGTCTTCGTCTTCTTGTTCAAGCCGCTTGAGTGTTACCCTCAAAGCTTGAAACTGCCAGACTTCGAAGCGTCGACGCCGGAAGAAGTCAACAGTTTGGAACTGGAGGAACCCTATCGTCGTTCGGTTGACTCCAACGACATCGAAGATACAGTCACGCAAGTCGAGCAGATAATCAAGACGAACCCAGCGCTTCCCAGACTAACACGCGGCGAAATTTTGGACTTGTTGGAAAATATTACTCAGGTCGATGAACAGAAAGCGAGGCTCCTGGGCAAGAACAGAACCTCCAAAGCGATAATGGTCGTAATGCCGTTTACTCCGAGCAACGACAACAATATGGAAGATTTGTACACGAAAGCTCCAGTTACGCACATGGTCGGAGAACCATTCCGCGGCAAAGACGAGCCGAAGCAAGTCAAGCACTCCCGACGACGTCCTCCGGTTCAGTACAACGAAACTGACAACGAATTAGTGAAGAAGCCGAGTTTGGACGACAAGAAAAACTACTCAACTAGCAAACCTGAAACGAGTACTACTCGAATCAGCTTGCGTAGAAGAACCACAACAACAACTACAACTCAAGCACCTCCTACAACTTATCACCCAAGAAGTAGACGCCCTACAAGACGACGAACAACACAACACCCCAACCACCGTTATCCTGGAGAAACACTTCCAATAGGAGGCATCACCATAGTTGAGTCCCCACAACTAATCCCACATCTCCAGTTTGGCGATTTGGACATACAAGAAAACGTCAGACACGAAGTTGTAGTTAGCACTCCCAAACCGCACCAAAGCGAAAATGTTGTCATTCCAGACAATTTGAAAGCTGTAATGACAGATTTAAACCTTGACAATATCGACGCGGCACAACTTGAAGAGCAAAGCCAAATGAAGAGTTTGTTGGCTTCTGTTGGAGTTTTACCAGAAGCCACAACTACCACCACCACAACAACATCTGCACCAAATGCTGAAAACATCGTCGAGTCTCTATCGCCAGACATGCGTGACCTCTTGATGAGTTTTGGCTTGTTACCAACTAAAAAACCAGCACCTACTCCACCAGCCGATAAATACAACCCCGAAAAAGCAGAAGTTAAACCTGAATCGTACAGTGGGTTCAAACCACTGCCTGACGATGGTCCCAGCAGGGACGACATGAACGCTCTTCTTGCGTCGTTTGGTCTGGGACGTAACGCACGCAAAGAGAAATCGCTTGTGGTCAAAACGGAGAAAAACTCTCTGAACGTCGACATGGTACCAGACGCCTACAAAGACATCATCGCAGATCTGGGCATTGCTGAAAGCAATAGGAACAAGAAAAGCGTGCTAAAGCAACACGTGTTCAATCCAGACACTCAGTACGCCACAGAAGAGGAATTGAAGAAGCTGGAACAACTCATCGGAATGATCAAACAGTTGGAGAAGATGAACGGTACTGCAACTGCCGAAGATTTAAAGAAACTCGATCTGGAAACTTTGAAAGCACTGCTTGGGAGTTTAAACAATGACAGTGATAGCAACGTCAGGACTTTGGAGTTGAAGGAGAGCGACTCTCCAAATCCCACCAGTTTTGATGTCGGAGTCACTAAAAATGAAGTCAAACGACAAGAAAGTACAACAGAAAGCAGTACCAGTACCAGTTCGGTCGAGACGGGAACTCCTTCTTTGAAAGACTTGGAAGCATCCTTCGGCGGACAAACAGAAGCAACAACCGAACCTCCACCACCGGAAACCACGCCTTCAAGAAACGGATTTTATTATCTGGTGGACTGGAATACGTTCCTCGACATCGACGATACGAAAGGACGACGCGTAAATTTGAGATTTCAGCCTAAAGTGGGCGACCCCAAGCGGTTCCTCTCTGTATAGTGCCCAAAAAGTCAATTTTATACTTTAAGTTATTGTAGTTGTGCGCAGACAACTGGTAAAAAGTCTTCGTGTTAAAAACTTATCTCTTGTATCAGTTGTGTGTGAAAATGCGGACTCTTGGTGTGATTTTGTTATTAAATGTTATAAATTTGTGTAGTTTTGAGCATATCTGGCACCCCTATCAGTATGATCCCATTCATCAGAGCCGTGAAGGTATAAATCACTGTTTGGTTTTTGCAAATAAAATTTACACTTTAAGAGCTTCTTATTACGAATCTAACATCGGACGAAAGCTTCACCCTTGATTATTTGGTAAAGGAATGGAAGAGTTTGTGTGTGGAGAAAAAATGCTACATGGTAGGGCTCATGGAGAAAAAACTCGTGGTGGTATCTCTTGAGTTAAATTCCACTAAAACAGGGTTTGTGCCAAACTCCTACACTATTGGTAAGCCCACGACTTGCGATTAATAGTCCTCTCATTAAATTTAACAGAATTTGAGAAAAATCCAGTGGATGTTGATGTGTTTCACCACTGGAACAGGTCCTCGTTGATCTATGACGTCTTCTTCGTGGTTGCGACCCAGGACTCCGATTCTATCTCGTGGTTCAAAGTTTTTGACCAAGTACTTAAAAACGCTGTTGGTAACAAATTCACACCATCGGTTTTAGACTCATTTTTGGGCGTGGTCCTTGTCCAAAACCATAAGCCACGTGGATATGTTTGAAATAAACCACGACCATCACATTTTGCTAATGACTCAGAATCTTGGACGCACCACCGCGGACTTGTACGAATTCAACATCGACGAACAGAATTTCTGGTAACTTTTTCTGAAGACAACAAACAGATGTTTTAATGTTGTGTAGGCTGCGTGAAAATATAGAGCTGGAGGAACAGGCACGATCCTCAGCTGTGGTAAATTTTGGTCCTGACGTCTACTTGGCTATTCCGCAAACCTCACTGAACCTCCTGCTAGTTTATAAATTGTCGAAAAATCGTTTTTTGTCCTACCGAAATATTAGTAGCATCAAAGTCGATCAGGTGGTTTCGTACAAAATCGGCCACAAACCGTTCTTGTCTTTTAACGGCTTCAATGCTGGAATTTATCGCTTTGAGAAGAACGGATTGGTGAGAGAGGAAGTCAGCAACAGTCAACTCGACGGTGTAAATTTTTGGTTGCCTGTAACGTTCGGTTTATACCACGACGACCAAATCCTGATAGCCCAGCGTTCTCTTCACCACGGAGGCCACAAATCGTTTGTAATAGAAATGATAACGTACAACGGAGACCAGTTTGAGGAACACGAAGACATGAGTTGCCTATATTTTGGCGAGACTGTAATGGGGTTGTCTTGTTTGCCGGATGGAGAATCGGAAATTGGGATTGAAGGATCAACTTCTGTTCTTCTTGATGATGTGCTAGCTTTAGTGGTGCCCAGAACAAGTAGAATGTCTGATGTGTTTTTTGTTCAAACTAAATTGAGAAAAGTCGACAATCCTGTCTTGAAACAAATCGAAGAGTTTGTGTCCAGAAGGCAGTACATTGAAGTAAGTGAAACTGTTGGGGACTGTAGTTTTAGTTGTATTTTAGAAGCTCATCAAGACCGAAGAAGAAAAGTTCAAGAGCTATGTGGCGGCTCCACGTCAAGTTATAGATTTAGATCAAATACGAGCAGAACTGGACGAAATGGAACAGGAAGTTGAGTCGATGCAAGATGACGACTCGACACATTTCAGTACGATCGTTTTTGAAAATGATGTTAAAGTTACAAGTGTGACGAACTTTCAAGAAGTGGAAGCCCAGCAGATTGACAATTTCGACGCTAGTAGTGTCCTGCAAGACATTGTCTTGTAAGTCCAATATTGTTTCCAACCCACCATTTCTTGCATTTTTAAGGAAAAACAATGTAAATCATATTCCAAGCACTAAAATCGTTACAAATCTTCAAGTTGAAGACTTGTTTGTTGACCAAATCGACGGTATTGCCTCCAAAAACTTGTTATTTAGTTCAGACCACTTGAACGTGGATGGCAATCTTCGTTTGGAGCAGCCTTTGTTAGTTTCCGAAGATGTAACCGCCGAACAAGTCAACGGAGTGATTTTCCAAAACGAAGTCGTTTCTTTGGACTCGCCAGTCCACGAATTGGTCTTTGACAATGTTGAAGTTGCAGGAGGTGTTTCAGTTAATAGAATCAACGAATTTGAATTAGGAATAAACCCGGAGAGGAGCCACTACAGCGAACTGTCCGTTCCTTTAAGCTTGCAAGTCGTAAATGTTAATGGTGAAAACTTCAACCAGTTCTTGCACCAGTTGTGTTTAACCAACCTCAACTGCAACATACCCGGCTCAGTCACAGTTGACGGAGTAATATTTCCATAATCTTGTTTCAGCAATTTGTAATTGTTGTTTTGGTTTAGGACGTTCTTGCGGGCGAAGCCGCAACAGATTTTTTGAATCAAGTCAAGTTTCCTTCGGAGTACGTTTTCACGCACGAGTCGTCCCCAGCAATTACTGGTAAACGAAAAATAAAATGTGGTTTGTGTGTTTTAGCATTCTACTCGTAGGTCGGAAGGAGTTTATAAGTTTAACTTCCCCAGAGGTAATAGTTGAAGGAACGGTTGATGGGATTTTATCCAGAGACATTATCACTCTTTCCACCGATCAAAACCTACCAAACACTACCACCTTCAAATCGCTAAAGATCACGGAAGGGTTGAACGTCAGCGGAAAAATTTCAGGCGAGCACGCCAGCAAGTTCCTCCCAAATCCAACACTGCTAGACACGAATGTCGTTAAAGCAAAAGTTCACTTCAAAGAGTTGGAAGTTGAAGGTTCCATAATCGTGTCCGATAGTTACAACGGCGAAACTTTTGAGGCAGTATTAAGCGACGTGATCTACTCAGACGAGGATAGTGTGCTAGTTGAAGGAATAAAACAGTTCCCGGAAGGATTAACAGTCCGCAAAAACTTATTGATCGAGTCCAACGGCATCAACAACATTTCTCTAGACTCGATCGTTTCGAAAGACACCGACCAGAAGCTGAACATCTCACAAATTAAAGGAGTTGTGAATTTCGGCAATGTTGAAACTGATCTGCTTTACAACTCCGCCGACGTCAAACAGCTGGACGAAGAGCTCGTAAAGCTGAATGGGGAACAATACATTTCGGCTTGTCTGATTTTTGAAGACGGATTGTCTGCAAACGAAATGGAAGTTACTAAAAACTATAACATGTCCAGACAACCGCTTGGTGATGTGATTGTTGCGGAACGTGTAACGGTTGAGGGAAACGTCACTGGTGACTTAAAATACTTTGATTTGAAGAGTTTTGAGTCGAGGAGATTGAGTACGAGTCGTGAACAGGACATAGACGCAGAATATTCAGTCGAGAAGTCGTTTATCAGTCGTATCAGACCAAATAAGATCAACGACCACAAACCATTTGATTTGACACGAGAGTCCAAGACACAAACTCTTGTAAAGAAGTTGCAAAGTGGAAGATTAGAAGTTGAAAGCAAGTCATGGCTTTGTGGGTTATAAAAACGATTTATGTCTTCTGTTCCAGATTTGTTTGCAACTAGTGTTGAAATGGAAACGTTTGATTCGAACCCAACCATCAGTCTTGAAGGAAACGTATGGAAAAATGGCAAAAAGTACAATATAACAAATCTGGTGTTCAATGTGAGTGACGTTACTAAATATTTTATAGGTATTACATTCTTCCACACAGTAAACACACAAACGTTTAATAAACGTTGATAAAAACGTTAAACCAAACGTTACAAGTCCGTTATATCTGACTTGACTTAACGTTCTAATGTCCCGCTACTTAAAGTTAATTGAAACCAACTATTCAACGTTTACTCAACGAAAATTAAAAACGTTTATTCAACGCAATTGATAAACGTTTTTTTAACGGTTGTTGAAATAACGTTTATATTTTCCGTTGAATTCGTTAAATGGAAACGTCATATTTTAACGTTTAAAAGACGTTTATTTTAAACGAATTTTAAACATTTGGTTTAAAGATCAACGTTAATTTAACGTTGAGTCGGAAACGTTTTAAAATCAACTAAAACTAAACGTTATAAATTCAATCTATATAATACAGTTTTTCAACGTTTAAAAAACGTCAAATGCATATTGTGTATTAACTGGGCACTTGCTTGTAGGATGACGTACACTTCGACAGCATTGAAATTGACAAGTTCAGCGGTGTTAATTTTACGCGCTTTGTCCAGAATATTGTGTTCAAAAACGACTCGGATGTCAGAATCTCAGGTTTCAAGACTTTCGCGCAAGGACTCACCATCGGCAAGTTGCTTGAAACCAAACGTCTGAATCACGTGCTTTTGGAAAACATTTTGAGCAAATACGGAGCACAAGAAGTTTGTGGGTCAATTACAATCCATGGAGATGTTAGTTTCCCAAATATTTCCATATCTGAAACCATCAACGACATTCCCATCACAATGATTGGGGAATCGTTTCAACCGTTCGAAGATCATTTCCAAATTAATGGAGACGTGCTGTTTAATCGCCTACCACACATTTATAACCTTCAAATAGAAGGACAGTGTATGGACAAGAACATGTCTGAACTGTTAGACGCAATAGTGTACAAAAACCAGGATTCAAACCTTGAGGGACTCATCAGTTTCCAAGACAAAATAAAGGTTGAAAAAAACATACGAGTTGTTGGACAAATCAACGGTGTTGATCTCGGAGCGTTTGCTGCAGAAGTAGTGTGGGCCACCAAAGACACAAAAATTGAAGGAGACATCGAGTTCGAAGATTCAGTATGCATCTTGGACAAACTAACAGTCGCTAAAAACTTAAACACGGAAACACTCAACGATGTGGATTTGAAATCCATGTTGGAGGATGCAGTTTTCATCAATAAAGGGTTCTTGAAAGGTAACGATAAACGCAAAATTGCGTCCAACTGTTAATTTGTTTTAGGCAACTACACATTTGAAGATGTCACAATTGTGGACAGGTTGGACGCCCAATTTATCGACAACTTGGACACAAACTTCTTAATTCCACTGCGAAGCGAGCAAAACCTTTCAGGATTATCCTTCGAACGAGTGTCTTTGTTCAAGGACGTCGACGCCGGTTCCGTTAACTCGCACAACCTGAGCGCAGAATTTGAAAATTCCGTTCTTGTTAGTGGACACGGTGACTAAACGCTTCTGCAATTATTCAATTCCAGATACACCTCGACCAGGAAGTTGACTCAGAAGTGGAATTTCTCGGTAACGTCTTCGTCAGTGGAGATTTGGAGCTTGAAGGACTATTAAATGAAATGCAGCCCGATCTAGTTGTGACCACAAGCACCGACCAAGAATTGGAAGCCACTTACAGCTTTAAGGCAAAAACCAGTTTTGAAAAAAACATGCAAGTCGATGGTTTAGTCAACTGGATTAATATAACAAAGTGGCAGGATGAAGTTGTGCTAGTTTCGTCACAAAATGCGCAGATCGTCGATCGAAACTGGTCAGTACAGCAAGATCTGGTTTTTGAAGATGACACCCAAGGATTTGGACTAATAAACGGTTTGGATATAAAGGAGTTGAGCCAAGAAGTTGTAGACAAACGCAACTACAAATATTTAATCGAAAAGGGATTTATTGTAAGTCATTCGACAACTTTCTTATGTTACAATTTGTATTTCAAGGACGACTACAACAATATGTGCAAAGACCTGACCTTCATGTATCAGAAAATCAAAAAACAAGTCTACAAATTTGACTATTTGGAAGACCTCCAAGCCATGAGCTTCCAAAACCACGTGGAATTCATTCACACGTTCAAGTTTAACAACAACTTGTACCTAATCATCCAAGAACGCAAGAGCTGCGACTCTTTCTTGCTAATGTTCGACTCGCAATTCCGCTTCGTCAAGTTTATAAATTTCGGTTTAGTTGGTCAAATCGTTTCAGTCCTGGACGCCAAGTCTTTTTATTTAGTCGTACGAAATGTGCCTTCGTTGTGCAAGGTCCAAGGCACGAATATCTGGAAAATGGACGAAAACGGGCTTGCTTTCACCCGCTTAGTGAAAATGGAAGATCAAGACTTGCTCCAGGAGTCTTTAAAGCCACGCACCTTCTACGGATTGAGTGGCTCAACAGTTACAGAATTCAAGCTTTTCGCCGACTTGAAACAAGTCATGAAGTATCGGAAATGGAAACTTCCTGACGGTTGAATAACACACTTCTTGTCTTTTTTGTAATATTTGTTTGCAGATGGTTTTGTTTTTGTGCCTCGAGGCCTCGCCACTGGTTTAGCCATGAGAAATGGTCGCATGTTACTAAAGCTGCTACAAGAAGACGAATCTATTAACGAATTCGACCACAACTTTGAAAGCATAATTGTTGGGAACTACACAGTCGAACACGCGGTGCTTCCCGGATCTAAGAACAACGATTTAGTGGTGATGGGTGTTGGGGTTAGAGGCGGTAGAAGAAAGTTGTTGGCTGTGGCCACTCACGAAGAGTCCAGCGTGGATGGAAGCTTGGATTTCATCAAAGTATTATTAACGTCGTGTCAAACAAGAGTTAATTGCTTTGTGTCTTAGATTTATGAAGACATAACAAGCGATAAACTCTTCCACAGAGTTGAAACGTACAAACCCTCGTCGTTGATCAGTATAGAATTCAACAACGGCGAAACCCTTCTAGCGTTTCTAGAAGACGGAAACGTGCTTCAGGTGTATGAATATAAGGGGATTGAAGGCTTCAAACACAGGATGTCCGTAAAAACTCCAGGTTCCAAACTCATCCACATGTCCACCAACAAAGGCAATATTGTGGGGGTTGTAAATAAAAATCAAATCAATTTCATGGAAGCTGTGATGCTGGGGCATCGAGTCGAGGATAATTTACAGTGTACGTTGTAGTGGTCGAATAAATTGTTTTACCCTCCTGATGAGTCAGCTATTAAATTTCCGGTCTGTCTCAACCCTTGATGGGATATTTGAGCGAGTTCGAGTCGAGAACCCAAAGAAGTGAACTCTACGTGAAGGAATTGTGTAAATTGCGTGTTGGTGTAAAAGTATAAAAATCTGCATTCTTGGACGTTGTGTGCGCGCTTATGAATCATGCAAATCGTCTTCAAATGCAACGATTCCAAAACTATGGGGCATTTGACATTTTAATTCATATTTTGTGTGGTGGTAACTGATAGGTATGGCAGTTTCAGGTTTCGGTCACACTGCAGAAACGTTCAAGTTTCAGCACCAGATGCAATCTCTCATTTCGTTCGGAATCGATTCAGACGCGCGCACCGTTCGAGGCCTGCGCTGAAAACTGAACGGTGACAATTCCGCCGCAGTTTCATAAGTTTTTTCAGGAAATCGACCAAAATCCGGTTGATTTCCTTCCCCTTATGACAACTATTTACATTTCAAGTCTTCACTGTTCGGTTGGAAAGAGTCGGTGTGTGTCTTTCGGGAGGTGATAGCTCAGTGCTCTTACATGCACCCTGAGTAGTGCAATGACCAAGACAAGGTGCCAAGTGTAGACACATTTTAAAAATTTTCTGTGGTTACAACTGAGACCAAGGTAAGCACGATTGCACTAAATTGCGTTATCTTCTTTTTATTGATGAGCAAAATCTTCATAATTGGGTTGAGTTGTGAACCAGTTTGGACAAATAATAAACCAATTAGATGTGATCATATCAAGACGTAACGATTACTCGAGCGGTATTGGTCAATCATGAGCAGACGTAAGATACCGAAGTAATCATTGGCTAATTAAAAGTACAACAAATTTGAAGATAATTGAATTGTTTATTTTCTTATTTAACACATTAAAACATACGTTTAATAATGTGCTAATAAGTTAAAATTGACATGTATTAAGCTCATAATTTGTATGAAACCTCAAAATACGAAATACTCAAGCTCATAAATGAAACATTGAAGATTTGTGGAGAAATTATGTAGGGAAAATGAACACTTTATTAATGAACGGATCGCGTGTCTTTGTAAATAAGTTTCTGCTTTCAGGTATTTTAGTAAGCTGATTGTGCACTTATAAGGAATAATAGTTATTATCCAGATTTTGCATAAATTCTTTTAGCATCTCATTGTATTTACTTCCTGTCCCATAATATTATTTTTGAAAAACAATATGAAAAACAACAACGTGTATGCAGAGATACAGACTCACAAGGGAGACAAAACAGACGAAAATTATTCGTAACATATATGATAAATTCAAAAATATAATGATATAATGATAACCTTTTTCTGTGGCCTAAATTGGAAACACTTTCGGATATGATATGAATACGGGTAATTGGACATTTTTTTAGTTTAAATAATTTTTTAAGTTTTTAAGAAATTATTTTGTTATTTAACAGAGAGTGTACTTATACCTGAAGCGCCCTTAAAACGCCTTATAATTTGAGAAACATTTTTAAATTTGACAAAATGACCGCTTATCAATTTAACATTTTTGCAAACTGCAATTTATTCCCAATTTAGTAATGTAACATTTATAGTTTATTTTTAATTCAATATTCATAATTAAATTTTATATTTTATTTATATTTCAATTGAAGTTAAATTGAATTTGGAAAATTAGTTTACTGATTAAAGTCACACTTTATCCACATCATTTTGGTTACTTTATAAACTAACCAAAAAGCACTGGTTATTTTATTTACATGCTTGTGGTATATCCACAATCGCTAATCCCATATATCGCTAGTTTACAAACTATATAATTGGATAGTATCAGAGTTCTTCATCTCAGCTCCTGTCTTCTGTAGCTCATTTATTACTGTGGTTATTACTTAAGTTGAAATTTTGATATTTTGAAGACTTTTATTACGTTCTCGGACGCATTTCGGGAAAATATTTTTGATTATACAGAATGTGTCAAAAAAGTGTAACGTTATAATGATATACTTTTTAATTTGCATGCTATATATTTCTTATGCCTATTAGGGTGCATCTTAGTTGCTTACATATTTCCAAACATTTTTCAATTTGGTTCTTCGATAACTGTGAAAAAAATTGGTTTTCCACCTTGAGTTTTAAAAATTTATAAAATATACTAATATTCTTTTTATAAAATTAGTACTAGGTACTTATTAAATAATGTCTAACAATGTTGTTATTCCAGTTTGATTAATCCGAGTTATTACAAGGTGTGCAAAATTTACTGTCAAACTTTTCAAAATTCAAAGCCTTTTATTTTTCTTATTTTAAGTAGGTTTAGATTTAAATATAAATAATAAATATTTCTCTCGCTTTTTTTATATCTTGTTCTCCACTTAGTTCCATGGATGCAGCTGCCAGTTCCCAGAAAAATATTTTTGTTTATACAGATTGTCCCAAAAAATTGTAACGCCATATTGATATATTTTTTAATTTGCATGCTATATATTTCTTGTGCCTATTAAGGTGCATTTTTAGTTGCTTACATATTACAAAAAAAAATTGGTATTAAGATAACTGAAAAAAAATTGGTTTTTCACCTTGAGTTTTAAAAATTTATAAAAAATACTAATATGATCTCTTTATAAAATTAGTGCTAGGTACGTACTTATTAAATAATGTCTAACAATGTTGTTAATTCAGTTTAATTAATCCGAGTTATTACAGGTTGTGCAAAATTTACTGTCAAACTTGTTCTCCACTTAGTTTCATGGATGCAGCTGCCAATTCCCAGAAAAATATTTTTGTTTATACAGAATGTCTCAAAAAATTGTAAAGCCTTAATGATATATTTTTTAATTTGCTTGCTATATATTTGTTGTACCTATTAGGACGTATTTTTAGTTGCTTATGTATTTTTTTGTATCGGTTCAGAGATAAGTGAAAAAATCTATACAAATATTTATAAACCAAAAAATTGCTTTTCCACCATGAGTTTTAATACGTAATAAAAATACTAATAGTGTTCTCTAGATAAAATTAGTACTAGCTACTTATTAAATAATGTCTAACAATGTTGTTAATCTAGTTTGATTAATCCGAGTTATTACTTTTATTATTCTTATTTTAAATTGGAACCCCGGTTTATGTTCATTCTACATTTTTTCTAATAACAATCTTAACGCATTGAAGTTATTCGCCAAAAACACGTTTTGTAATATATTTCAATGGCAATTTTAATGAATAAAAGTGGAATATGGCTTAAAAACAATTATTGACATTACATACATATTTTGTAAATATACTACTGTTAAATGAGTTACAGAAGACGGGAGCTGAGATGAAGGACCCTTTTTAAATTAATCAAAAATCTCGGTTATTTTAGCGAAAAATAAAACATTTTCAACTACCAACCGCGTGGCTAGTTTATAAATTAACCAGATAGTTTATAAACCGGCTACGAAGATATTTTAAACGTAACGTATACCTGCTGTTATTTTTCTACGTCGTCTTTTTATTGGTTTTGTCATTTGATATCTTCTTCCTATTTTTATTTCCACTTCCACAGCGTTTGTTCCTCTTCGTCTCTTTACAAATTCTGTGTTTTTCTTAATTTTTTTCCACCTAATTGCTTGGATACAGCTGTCAATTCTCATATTATGTACTTAAAGTGGTAAATTATAATTCACTTAATTGGGAAAATTATTGTTTCGCACAGAATACTTGAACAAACAATTGTTAATCAGTGTAATGTGTTGACTTATGTTTCAATAAACAAGTAAGAAAATATTTCAATTGCGGCCAAGTCCTCGGACCATAAACAATAATTTAAGGAGATTGACGAGCAGACACAAAACAAAAGGCAAGTGAATTCGCTCCGGTGCGAATAATTTGTGGAAAGCCAGTCCATCTCTCTAGATAGTTAAAAATATTCAAACCGTAAACTCTGCCGATGCAACAACGATGACTGAAATATCTAAAATGGTCCACAACACATGCGTTTTGTTTTTGTGTCAGAACTCACCACAAACCAGTGAATTAGCATTCGAATAAATTGTTTATTTTCACTGAACAAGAATAGAAAGAAAGTTACGCAAGCATGAAGCACGGAATGCCGGAACCCGATATCGACAGCTTCAAATTGAAGGGAAGATAAACCCATGGGACTCCAAACACAATACCTTCATTACCATAATTTGGACCGTTTCGATTTGTGGGCCCATCCGCGTCCATCTGTTGGGTTATGTCATCTGACTCGTGCCCCGCAGCTGGCACACGTGTGCGCCAGGAATCTTTAACACTCCCACATTATTTTGGCCCAGTTGCCAAATTTTTATCCACTAATTGTAATTGAGTTTTTGGGGCGCGGGTTATTAGCCCTGTGTGGGAAATTCGGGTGGGACGGGTGCGTCCGAGGGTCGAGAGATTGGGGAGAGCAAAGAACGCACAGATGTGCATGCGTATGGGTACCTTTAAACGTTCACCAGCATCAAGGCGGCTGTGTGTGAAAAGTAGTGAACATGTGACAATCTGAGCGGCTGCACTGTGATTTGATGCGCGTTCTTGACTTCTGAAGGTGCTCTTCTTCGAAACGAAGGATTTGTGCGGATTACATTCAGGTATGAGTCAGAAAAATATTTCGCTTCTATTCCTCCGATTCGCGTTATCGGCGATTTGTTTTTGTCCAACACGAACTGATAAATTAATGTTTTTCGGAAGTATCTGTTTGCAAACAGTTTGTCCATAATCTATATTGCTATAATTAATAGCGGATATTAATTAAACGGTGTTAACTAATTAATTTAGTAATCTATGTTTATGAAATCGATATATCTTATCAGTCACGTGCGAGAATTAATGCAAATCTAGTGCACTGGACAAGAAAATGAATTTGCAGTAGGTCATGGAGTATAGCTATTGTTCTATTTTTTACAGTGTAGACTTTTGAAACTCTCAAATCATGTCATTTGACACGAGCTGTCATTCAAAATTAGACAGACAGATCAACAGACCTGTAACTTTTTTGTTTGTGAACATTTTCAATTTGTTTTTCTAACATTTTCTCATATTATGCACAACTATTTTTAATTTTCTAAAATACAATTATTTACATATATATCGATTGTCGTATATCGTTGAAAAGATAATTTATATAGATTTAGAAAAATAAATATATAGGTGTTCCATTTAAACGATGAGACCTGGAATTTGTTAAAGAAGACACCGTGCTTGTTGTTCGACACCAATATTTACAGAGAACTTAATTTCAAATAATACCAACTCAAGATCGAAATTTTGCTACACTCTATCGAACGTTGAAGTTATTCCTACGCAGCCCCGTTTTATCCTTGTACGCACGTTATATCAGTTTGGGCGCAAAAATACAGCAATCTAATATTGTGTCTGCTCAATTTGACACGTTATCTTCAGTTGCACTTAGACTGTACATAATGAATGTCAGATTTATCACTTTTGAGGGAATAGGTTCGGTTCGGAGAGATCGCTCTCGTCACGTTTTCCTAGATAAGTTTTGGTTTATCTTCGTTATTATGTTGTTGGTTTTGTTTTTTTTTTGTTTGCCAAGTGAAGACTGAGGTCAAGTCTTATTGGCTTTTATGCCCAAAAAACTCGACCAATTCATTACAGTGTTTCATCATAATGGTCAGGTTGGGTCGGTAGCAGGGACAGGGGCTTCAGAAAATTATTTATCACCTCAAATGCAACCATTTTACCAATCTCAACCGTTGTGTTTTTCATGCATGAAAAAATCCCATAAAAGCGTACCTCCTGATGCCAGAAAATAGCGTTGAAACGCGTTAAAGAACCTTACATTTGCTATTTAATGTGTTTATGTGTATATATTTAATTTCAGTTTATGTCCTTAAATTTTTGCAAACTTTCGATTGATTGGTGAAGTCAGTTTCGGATTCAAAAAACTTTAAAATTTCACAAAAACTTTTAATTGAATAAATAACCTTTCAAATGTGGTGCTCCGTATTGTTTTGCTCTTTATGAGGGTGCATAGTGTACAGTGTGTCCCAAATCGGACACTTTTGGAGGGTTTCTCCTATTTCCCAAAATGTAGTTAAGATTTTTGAGAACAGTTGATTGGTGAAAACCGCATTCGAATATTTTCGTGCTCGAACTAAAGGGCGTCTCTCAGTTTATAACATTATTTGAACAGACCTGTAACGTTTCTGTTTGTGAATATTTTTTATTTGTGTTTAAAACATTTTTACATATTATTTACTATTTTTAATTCTTTAAAATAATGTTATTTTCATATAAATCGAATGTTGTAGATCGTTGAAAACATAATTTTATGTAGATTTAAAAAATATATAGTACCTATGTTCCATTTAAAAAACCCTGTACGAACACCGCATTTTGCAGTAACCACCAAGTTTGCTTGATTTGAACTTGGTCAATTTATTTGATTGCCACTTTTTATACTGTAACTCAGAAAGGAACCGAGGCAAATAATTCACAACTTTCGGAGGGACGGAATAATGCATTTTTTGCAGTAACATTCACAATCAAAAAAAAATAAAAAATAACAACAAACCGAATTAGTTTAGAAGTTGTTCAAACTGGTTCCATTTAGAGTGATTAAAACTCGATCCCTCATTACCTTCAGTGTTATCCTAATGCTAAATTACTGTTGTCTCTGATGTGACGTTTTTGTTACGTATTATTTTCAACCGGTTAGTTTAACGAGCTAAAAAAATTGTCAGGATTTAAATGAAACTTTTGAATTGAAATGTATATACCTTCAAAAGAAGCAGATTATTAATTGAAGATTTTTATAAAGAGCTTTTATTAATTATTCTATTCTATTAATTTAAAAATTGACTAGGAATAGAAATTTTCTGAAATATTGATAGTGTTTACTTTAGAACATGTAAACGGTTGGAATTTTTATTGACTCTCCGTTGAAGAGGCCACTCAACAGGCTTAGTTTAGTTTTTGGAGATGTTTCTAGCACTAGATGTTAGAAGGTATGATCTATCTCTGGAAAAAGTGTGACTTTTAAAGAAAATAATAGAAAAGATTTGGTGTCAAATATGAGAGTAGTGAGTGCGATTGAGAAAAAATATTAGAAAAAAGTTGGCAACCAAAATTGTAACCAAAGCACTTGCATTACTGATGTGAGGGCCTTTTCCACGATCTTTGTCTGATGCATATTCTCTGTTCTTTTCTCAAAACTCTAGTTTTTTTGAAGTCAGTCTGTATACTTATCTAAAACAAAAGAAGTGGTCTACCTAAACGGTTGAGAACCAGACTAAGGCCAAAATAATTTTTTTGTTCAATTTAAAGTGTAGAATGATCGTGTATTCATTCGTTTTTGAAACACCCAATATTCGTTGCTCGATTAATAGAATTTATTGTAAATGGCAGTAAATATCCTTAGTCGACGAAATTCTAAATTTCTGGGCTTTCTGGCTGGGGTTCTTTGGATTTACTTCCAATCGGAGCCCAATGGATAATGCGATTTTGTTCAGCTTTTAATTTGTAAGTGAAAAAACGTTCAAAAATATAATTGGGTCGTGAACATTTCCGTGTCATGATTTTTATGTTTTTTGAAGTAACACAACAGCAGCGTCTGTTGTGGCTTTTCAAAAACAACAGTTTATCGGTGGTTGTAACAATTTGGATTTTCACAAAGCATCTTAAACTATAAACAAATACCTACGATTTTATTAATTCATAAACGTTTTAATTGGAAAAATTGTGCTCGTTTATCATTATTTGAACGATTTGTAATGCAAGGAGATGATAGAAAAATTCAGAGAGATCGGCATATTTGATTTATGATGAAACTTTTCGTTAATCCCAGTTGAACACAAAGCAACATGAGTTCGTACTCGAATTGAAAAATGATCACCTAATTTTTGGTCTTACTGTACATTATGAGGCTTCTGAGGATTTATGAAATCGAAGAACAATAAATTCTAGTTGCTATGCGATTTGCTTCAAGTCGTCAAGTTACAAAAAACGATGGGAAAAAACGAAACCTTAGCAGCAGGAAACTCAAACAGTCCAATATTGAAAGGGCCAAATACAGCTAATTGCCCTGATTTCCGATTTGATGGGCGTAATAATATGACACCTGAAGAAGCTTACAAGTTACACAGTTTTGGATACTTCTCGTTCCGAATGGAAAATATTTGTTTCAACAATTGATTTGAATCAGTGCAAAAGAGACTATTGTGAAAAACACTAAGTTTTATACCATTGCTGTTTTCTCATAAATATTTCCGAAATATTTACAATAACCCAGGTGTACTTCACTAAAACGATTTTCCAGTCTTAATTTCCGAATTTGTATTAATGAATGTTATCACAATGACTGATAATTCAGATAAGTATATGTTATTTTGCAACTTGTTTGAATTTTTTCTCGTTTTAATTATTTCGTAAATATTCATAAATACGAGTACATTTTTTGTGTTTAATGAGACATAAATAAAATTACCATTATTTAAATGTCCCGTTTTTAAAAGACTCCTAATTTCCAAATTGAGTTACATGTGTATTTTTTGGAAAAAACCTACCTTCCAATTTACTTTATAAACATTCGGAATTAAAAACTGTAAAATGGTTAATTAATTAAAATCAATTAGACAAGACTTTGTGTTTGACAAATATATTTGTAGAATGAACTTTTATACATGTTTTTCAGTTTACAAAGGACAAAAATGATACATTCATAATTACAAAACACTATTTCATTTGTCGCCCACATTAGCGATTTGTTACATTTGTACTTGTGTAAGTCTGCTAGACCACTTCCTTCTCAGTCATCAATTTCAATTCTTGATTCTTCTCCTCTTCACTATTTTTCGAATCCCAACTTTGCAACTTGCCAGAGCACAGAACCGTATAGATAAAAGCCCCACACAAGTACGATCCGAGCAGGATCCAAAACAAATTTCTCCACTCCTGAAAAGTGTGTCCATCTCGAAGTAAGTGCGCCACAATTTTTGTGGAAAAATATACACTGAAGGAAGCCACACTGTTTACTATTCCGCAGATCGTTCCCGCGTAATTTGGAGAAATGTCTAGGATATTGGCACAGTGTCCTGCACTGCTCATTGCACTTATGGAAAGACTGAATGTGAGGAGAGTCAGAGCGACTTCGGTGATGTTACCATAAAAGGCGAGGATCACCATGAAAATAGCCGGGATCAGTGTCGAAATGGACTCGAAAATCCTTCGAATTGTGGTCGTGGTGAATCTCCCCGAACTTCGCATTCGATCGGCTATATAACCTGCCAAGATTGAAGACGCATACCCTCCTAAACAAACAATTTAAATTAAATGGAAACAGTTGTGATAGTCCTACCCCAGTAGGGCAGTCCAGATAAGAGTCCGTTTTGTTCGATGTCCACGTGGAGCACCTGGTCCAAATACGAAGGCAATTCCGTGGTCACGGTGAGCAATCCGAAGAAAACTGATATCTGTCCAGCTGCTATGGCCCAAACCGGTCCCGACTTGACAATATCGACCCAAGGAATTTTTCCAACTCGCTTCTTCTTCTCACCTTGGATTTCTCTCATCAGGAAGAGTTTTTCCTGCACCGAGATTCGAGGATGCTGCTCTGGCGAATCGTACACCAAATAGAACCACAGAACGCACCAGATCAGAGCACCTGCTCCAGTGGCGTAGAACACGCTCGGCCAGCCGAAAGCTGCGATCAAAAAGCCGCAGAAGTGGAAAGCAAGCGCCATTCCAATCCCCGTCGAGGAAATACACGATATGAAAATCGATTGGTCCTTCGGCGGAATCCACGAAGTGGCCAAGGGCATTACCGCCGGCCAACTCGCTCCAATCAGAAAGCCCATCGCCACTCTTGATACCAGAAATGCGTAATAGTTGAAAAAAGCGATCCATGGCGTAAGAAGTGTGAGTAAGGCCGCTAGTCCCATTGAGTAGCCGGTGACTTTACGCGGTCCTATCACTTCCGCTAACCTTCCACTGGGAATTTTGGTCAAAGCGAACCCCCAGAAGAACACTCCTAAAATGTTCTGTTTCTGGTCTTCGGTCCAATCGAACTGGTCGCCAGTTTCGGTTTGGTTGTCTTTTCGGACCATTGCAACGATGGCGATGTTGAGGATCGTCTTCAGGATTGCGTTCACCATGAACCCGCTGATTACCATTAGGTTCAAGACGCGCCGACATGTTACAAACTCTGGAAAATCGATAGGGAACACATGAAACTTTTCACGCGCTCGGACTCACCTTTGCTTCCAGGAGTCATTTTGCACAAATTTTCACTAATTGTCCAAATATATATGTTACGCTCTAAACCGCGTACCTTGAAAAATTACTAATTACGAATGTTAAAATGCATATTTTAGTTCCGTCGACGCGAACTAATCACATTCGTGATAAAGACGGCTGTAGTGGTTTGACTAAGATTTAACTTAGCTCGCCGCGATATTATAAGGAATTAAAGCATTTTTATTCCGGCGGCACCAACTCAAAAAAGTAAACGTCGAGACATTAACGACTTCATTTGAATTTCAAATGGCGGCTGTTGTTTGGAAGGCTTACACTATCTTAACGATCCATAAAAAGTTTTGCAAATTTACCCGGTTAGGTATATAACCCTGCCACGCGAATTTTGAGGGCTCAGATCCAGTGAAATTGTGGGCTTGGCACGGCTTGTATAATTTTTTTTAACAACACTACACCACACGACTTAATACCTTTATTCTTTCTTCCACTTCTGTTTTTCGTACCTTGCACCTGTTGACGACACAACGCATGCTAATTGTTACAAAACCAACAAAACATGGCCGAATTAGTAAAGCAGTGCAGCAATGGTCGGTGAACCTCTACGAAGTTTAGGGATTTTTGGTAATGACTGTACTGGACGCTGAATTAAAAGTGATCATAATAAACGCAAATTACGCGAAAAATTGAAGAATATCAAGAATGGAAAGTACAATGATTCGTGCTGCAGACCTTTTTGTGTTAAAGGTTAAGATTTTTTCTTCAAATGGGGAGAACTATAGCTTTAACAAGAGTAGATTCTGAGTACCATAGAAAATGTAACTGTGTAGAATGTTTATCAACTTAACTTGACACCCTTCTTTATTTTATTTTCGTATAACTGGCAAAATATTAGATGTTGTACTAAAAGGTTCTACATTTTCCAAAAAATGAGTGGAAGCACATCTTTTCTGGACAGACCCAGACTTATTCTGGGAAGCCATCAAAGCAAGTTTACCTCAAACTGTTCGAGCAAGTGTATTCTCTTCGCAGGAGGAGATCTTTAAATTAGGACCTAATTTAAAGATCTCGACTATTATATGGTTCTGACTATTCCAATGTTCTGTTAATTCTGAATCTATAAAGACCTGTTTCTAGATTTAGTTTCTTAAAATCTGTTAGTATCTGTTTCTCAAAACCTCTAAGAAGCTCCTCGTTTTACACGTTTCTCTGGCATACTTGCAAGTTAAAGCATTTGTTTCCTTGAATGATTTGATCTCCTGTTTCATGTTATTATCATTTGCTATAATGGATCCCAGATAATTAGATGTTTGAAGTAAAAATCATTGATGTTATTCTTTATCTTACTCTGTCTCGTCTTGTCGTGGCTTCCATTTTAAGCTGCCAGGCCTAGATATCTTAAAAAAAACGCTACCATGGAATAACTTTGACGTTCGAAAGAGTGTGGCAAAATTTCAATCTTGATTTGGTCAAATTTGCAATTAGGTTCTTTGTAATAACCGTTTCGAACACAATGCATAAGGTATTTTTTGTGTCTTCTCCGACAAATTCCATTTCCTGGTCCGGTAATTTGAGAAAATTTTTGAATAACAGCTCATATCAAATGTCATGATTTGACAGTTTCAAACGTCTACCTTGGAAAAAATAAAATAGCTTCCTGCTGAGTCTTTCTTTTTTTAGGTTTTTTAGTTCTCTATTAGATTTGATTTTACAGTACCTACGGCATGGGTGGGTGGGCTAACGAAGAGGATTTTTTTTATTTTTAGTTTTTCAGAAAAATGTATTATTGATAAAATGACCTGCTTGCTTTCAAGCCCCTAAAAGCATTGCATTTTTATTTAATCAGTTATTTTTGTAATATTTTTTTTTGGAAAATTTGGGGTTTGAAATTTTAAATATTTTTATTGATAATTAATAATAGTACCAGTAAGCGAAACTAAGTAACCACTGTCAGAACCTTTGGGAAATGGAAAAAATACTGACAGTGAGAATAATTCACGCGATGCTAAATCGGTGGCGATCGATAAATGATAAATTATATATTTAAGATAAATTATTTCTTGCATAGTCAACATTAAAGATACTTAAAAATTGTAGTTATACGTCCTGACAGATATAGTGATTGTCATAGTTTAGCTAACTACTACTACTATTAATTCTCGATGAAAGTATTTTAAGAAACAAATTAAATAAAAAAAATACTAAGAAATAAAAAATAACAAAAATTTTCCTCTTTGAAACCCCATCCGTGGACATACTATATAGAGACCTGTTTCTGGATCTTACGTGGTCTTTTCCTTTGTATCTTTCTTTCGAAACTTCTAAGAGGTTCTTCGCATTGCATTTCAAAGTCTCGTTAAAATGCTAGTTAAAGCAATTGTTTCCTTAAGTAATTCGGATTATAATCTTCTTTTTCTTGATATAATGGACAGCACATATTTGAAAGTGTTAACATGTTCCAAGTTAAAATTATTTATGTTGTTAATTTTTACTCTTTATTTTCTTCCACATCTTTTACTCTAATTCTATCTCTTGTAATGTATGTAATTTTATTTTCGTTCGCCTTGAGATTTTAACGAAGCTTTCCTTGTCCGTTACTACACTTATCAAATGAATGAATTTTCCAATAAACATATCAGTTGGTATTAATACCACATTGGTGTTAATAAGAAGATGGGTGCGCTGTGGTTTTTCATTCGGCACAAATACCGCATTTTTGAACCATGCTCTGTAAGAGTAAGTGCCCATCACTGTGGAGATACTGCAATTAATTTTCGGGCAATCTCTCTTAAACCTTCCTCCTCTTTCGGGTGTATTTGTAAAAAAATAATAAAGCGTTTTGTTTTTGACTATGCACAGTAAAAAAGCTTGTACGAGAGTGTTAACCAGCTTTTACGAATTTTAAATTGCCATAAAATGCCCAAACAACACTTCCACAGAAAAACTTCGGGATTTCCGCTGGAATATTCAAATAAGATAGCAATAACCTCAAGCAATATTTCGCGGGCCTCGCAGTACCTGATAAACTAGAGCATAATTTCATTTTGGAGTTGTCGTAAAGCCTTCACGCTGCTAAATAATTTATTTCCCCAGATAACACACCACAAGGTTATCAATATTTTTGTTTTTTTAATGAAAGAAAAAATAATTACAAACGCTTTAAAAGTGCGTAGGACAAGTCAACGTTTTACGATCGCTAAAAGCATTAAACCACGTGCTGGCCTCTCTTATAATCGAAGACCTTTATTTCGTTCTGGTTCAAGCAATGCAATTTCACCCCACGGAGTGTTAAGGGGTGTATTGTTTCATTGGACCCTCGTAAAAATGAAAGCAGACGGATCGATAACGACTGCGACGAGGTGAAATCCTCTCTTGATTATAAACAGACCGTATATCGAAGCAATTATGTGATTTACAAGCCGTGAAGAAATTGTTCGTAAAACAATGTCTTGGGATTGTCTAGACGGGCCCACTCATTGACATTGAACCATTGAGCTCCTGACTGTGTGTAATTTGTGTCTTGTATTGTATTTATTTAACAAACGCTCCCATAAATAAACAGATAATGCCTGTGCACAGGTTGTGGTGCTCTTTGCAGTGTTTCTTTGCTACCTTATTTATTGTTTATATTATTAAACGTCCAATTTTCGTAATTCAAATAATAAAATTGTGATTTCATATCGTAACAAATACAATGTTCTCGTCGTGAAAAAGTCGCCAAATATCTACTAAATTTAAGATGAAAATATTTTAAACGGTTCTTTAATTTGTATAGTCCTTGAAGGATATAATTTGTCGTGTTGATTATTTAGCGTTGCTGCTTTAAAATGCGCGTGTTATGCAAGCGGTTATGTCACGTTTTACGGTTATTTGGTATTTAAATAAAGTTCGTAAAAATTTGCGGATGTCAATGACAAAAAAATGCGCGTGCTAGGCAACCCAAAATACACGCTTTTGTGTTGGACGCTTCCCTTGCGCGGACATAAAATATGTAATTTTCTAAAGCAATAAACGACGAGTCATAAAACATTTCAATTTCCCCAGTCACCTTTTCATTCCACCATCAGTAATAAAATATGACTGGCACTTTGAGGTCTGCAATTATTAACAGTGGACGGGTGAAAAAGCACTTTATTAAACAATAAATAAAGGAATCACACATCTAATAAAGGCACAGCCGCATTTCACCTGAGCCCCAGCTATTTCCGGAGCGCTCCGGTTTATTCTCGTACAAGACGATAATTGGAAAATCTGCAACTGCATCCGGCGTTTGTGGGGAGAATCGCGATATTTTTGTAACTAAGATAGCAATTTGTGTGTCAGTTTGTCAGGGAAGAGAGAGAGTTCCTCGTTGAAATTCAGGTCCGATGCTCGTTGACCCCTTGAGCTATAATTCGGATCAAATGTGGCCGAACTCGTGGCCGTTTCCATTTTTACGCGGATTTTCGTCCGTTTTCAGTTCAATCAATCACGAGCAATTCCGGTTCTCTTTGAGCCGCGTTTTTGCTTCGGAGAAAGTAACAAGACGTACAAAACGTTAAAATTTGCGTAGAAAACACAAACACTGGAAATTCCGATAAAACATTTAAAGTGGTACCTAATGCCCGTCGAAGCGATATTTGTTGTGTACAGTCATATTTGCGTAGACACTGCACAAACATCGATAAACATTGATAAAACGCGTCGAAGGAAAAATGGTCGGTGTGTGAAAGTGAATTGAGCGGATTAAGCGGCTGAAATTTGTAAGTTGTTTTTATCAGCGCCGAAGTTTCTTATCAGTGAAAGTCCGGCTCGTAATCAAGCTTTATTAGATTGACCCAGTCCCCGGAGAAAAATCCGGACATCACAACAACAAGCCGAACGTTTCATTCCTCTTGTCACCACCGCGTGACGTAACCTACAATTACCGAATTTATGGACGCGACAGTGAATAAATAATGCACATTAGAAACCGATTGCACATTTATTATTTGCACCTGTCTTCGATGACGACAGTTGGCGAGCGATTTTCAGATGCAATATTTCACGCTTTATGTGGTGCGGCTGCCGTTCTGTCCGGACTTTCACTCGCTCGACAAATTTCAAGAGGACGTCGTCAGTTAAACCCGGAACAAATCACAAGTTCAAGTTCAATGCCTTGTAAGATCGGCTCAGTTCATTAAACAGAAGAAATGCTAATGTCTGGCGAGATCACTTGTTGCCGCTAAAATCTTTACATTGCGCGTTCTGTACGGTTCTTAACATATCTCTTCAATTGGAAATTGGTCCATTGAACGAATGGCTCATTTGATGACATATTGGCAGTCATTTAATTTCCAAACATTTTACGGCATTCAATTTTTTTTTAATTAGGGGTGGGCAAATAAAATCAGGTGCATAAATATAGCTTTAACAGCTGTTGCAGAATTTTTTCTCAAATATTGAGGTATCTGAATATGACTGAATATGAAATGACAACATACTGCAAATAAAGCCATTTGTAATTAAATATGTAATACAGCGTGTCCCAACAGTGCGTTCTCGGCCGATAATTAATTCAATACCGGGCAGAGGTAGAAAAAAAAATAAAGGAAAAAGTTACATTAATCCTGAGACTACACAACATACAAATATTTTTAACATAATTTTTTTACATTTCTCTTAATGCACTTGAAATTCCAAACATATTTTGTATAACATGATTTTTACGTAGACCTATTGGTTTTGTAGATATCTGACATTTTATAGAGAACATTTATTTTTCCAAGGACCGGTTACTAAAATTTACTAAAATTGATGACTTACTGTTATCAGTAATCCAAAACGAGGTTTCATCAAAGGGGACGGTCGTAATTGTAATCAAAACACGACAAATTTCAAAATGACAAAACCTATTTTTTTAATGGAACCATACTTTCCATCATGGTAGAAAAAAAAATAAAGGAAAAAGTTACGTGATATCTGAGACTACATAACTTAAAAATATTTTTAACTTAATTTTTTTAAAGGTAATACCTCATATGTTATTACATTTCTCTTAATGCACTTGCAATTCCAAACATATTTTGTATAACGTGATTTTTACGTAGACCTATTGGATTTGTATATATCTGACATTTTATGCAGAACATTTATTTTTCCATCGACCGCTTACTAAAAGCCCTATTAATGCATAATTTCGTCTAAGAAATCGCATATTAATGTTAATAAGCGATTAATAATCTCGACAATTAACTATCTAACTATCCCAATTATTAATCGCCTTTATTACCATACTTGTTTATTAAATAACTATTAATTCATTAGCTCAACAGATCATATCTTATTTATTTTCAATTTGGGAATTACGATTTTTGCGACAGTTTTAGCCCATATTTCGACTTATTGTTATAAGTAATCCAAAACGAGGTTTAATTAATGGGGACGATCGTAATTCTAATCAAAACACGACAAATTTTAAAATGACAAAACTTTTTTTTAATGAAA
Source organism: Eledona agricola (assembly GCA_964023215.1). NCBI lineage: Eukaryota > Metazoa > Arthropoda > Insecta > Coleoptera > Tenebrionidae > Eledona > Eledona agricola. The sequence continues at coordinate 11,215,830 of OZ026860.1, forward strand.
CGTATGGTATTTTATTACTTTATTTTTTATACTAATAAATATCTTTAATTTTTCTTAAGAATGTTCTTCTTATTTTTCACCGTGAAATAATTACTCCGCACTCATGGGCTTTTCTTTTGCAACTTTTAAAACTAAGGCAATTCCGGAAGAGTTGACCCAGCGGGAGAGATGCTCCGGCAATGCCAGTTTCGGTACTTACCTCTCTAAAAACGGACTATTTTGAAAGTGTGTATTTTTGAAAAATACATACGAGATTTAAACGAAAACTAAACCTGATACAACGGCGGCAATAGACCTCAGAGCAAGGCATTGGTAAAAATACAGTCGAACGAAATGGGGAAAAACAAAGCAGTCAAGATTTATCGAATCTCGTGGCATTATTGTATCAATGAAGTGAAGAATATTTTTTTGGATTTTTTTTTTATATTTGTTATGTGAATGTTTATTAGGAAACCTAACGCAACAGGGTTTCAAGAAAAACATTTTTTCTCAAGAACGATAGCAGATACGGTTTTTGAAGAAGAGACGTGAAAGCACTGAAATAGTATACCTCTTCAAAAAAGGAAAAAATTGAAATGATATTTCAACGAACAAAAAAGTTATAGTGTACCTAATATGTTCAAGGTTAGGGGTGGTTTTCAACATACAATTCTTGATTAAATTTAGTATACATTGCAACTGATACAAAATACTGGTGCGATAGTACAATTTTTCAAAATTGAACAACTCCGGGAATTACTTTATTGCTTGCTGAGGTAGTTATTCTCTTTTCAGTTCTGGAAGATATTTTTTTCTTTGGACCACTCTTTTTGTTAGTTCCATATCTATAACGCAATATGCAACAATTAATGAACTTAAAAATGCATTAGAGGTTGTGTGGACAAATTTGGAACCTAAGATATAATCTTGTTAACCACATTAATTCAAGAATTTAACAAGGAAAAATAGATCCGCTCACCATTAAAGTTTAGCAAATGTTTTATTGACTAAAACTAGGTGGCGCTATACTCGTAATTATGCACATGCCACTTTTCAATTTCTTTTATATAAATTAAACAAATTACAAATAGCTTGTAATTTATTTACATAGTTTTACCATTTCTTAAAGCAGTATTCAATTATTTCTATACACAAAATTGCAAATGGACACAAGAAGTTTGGAGTGCGCATGCGCTTGGGAAGTGGAAAAAATTCCATAGATGGCGCCATGACCAAAATACGGTTTATAATAATTTTAAAAGAATCATGCACATTTTGAGTCATTTTGTATATTTTTCGCATATAGCGGTGAAGGTAATCTTCAAGATGAAGGGTCAATCATTGCTTTTGATGAAGTATTAAGGGTGGTATGTAGCGATCAAAAAACATCTTTGAGAAATAACACATATCGATATATGTATTACTTCTCAAAGGTGTTTTTCTAGCCCATCACGATTGTTAGGCTACGAATTATTACCACATCCACTTTATTCGTCAATTATAGTTTCTTCAGATTACCATTTTTTCCCGAATTTCAAAAGATTTCATTTTGACAATGCGGTTAAAGACACGGTTGAACAATATTTTGCAGATCTTTCGGAAACCCTGGCTCTCGAGCATTGTTGGACCAAATGTGCTGAAAAGGACATATTCTTCCTATTATATAAAAATAAAATATTATTCAAATCACTATAGACGTGAACTTTTCAAATGATTTGTAATATTGTGTTCAAAAGATGTGCGTTTTTGACACAAGTGAAGTTGTTGAACCCGGTAGTCTTTGGCACTGGGCCAAACCGCTTTGATGTGTGACATTGCACCTCAACAACCTTGATGGTCGGCGCACCCACGCTGCCTCAGACACAAACGAAGTTTTCCAGGAAACCGTCATTTGTATGAAAAGAGCGTAGCGACAAGGATCTTATTTTCACCAGGCGTGGCTGATCAGATAAACAACACTCGAAATTTTTGGGCAACGAACTAGGCGATTGAAGCAATTTTTTATAGATCTTGCTTCTCAAGTAGGACTAATCACTTTTTGTTGCAACTTTTGATAATTCGATCAAAGCGCGAGTCAGTGTGCGTCACGGCATAATTATTTCACACCGAAAAGCTTTTTCAGTAGCGCGACACACTTAAGTCCGAAGGTGATGTGAAAACACAATAAGTCTATTAGTCTACAAGAATCCATCAAGGATCTGACGTAGATCTGTTTTTGGCGCTTTCATTAGAGGTCATTTTTTCAAAACCCGATCTTTACGCGGCTTTTTCACGTTTCTTTTCAGAATTCCGCCAGCTTACTCGACCGACACGGGTGCAATTATTTATCTCGTGAAACCTGAATATCTTAATATGACCATTCTATTGTCTAGTCTTATCATTGTCCCTTTCTACACACTAACGTCAACAACATAAACAGTCAAACATTTATTCCCGTCACTTGTGACACGTTTATCGCCTCTATTTTCGTTCTTATCTCTCCTATGTGGGTACGATCATTAGATTAATATACATGAGGTCCAACAGATTACAAGTCATTTTTTCAAGGTATTGCACTTTCACTGCGTTCATAAATCATGCACCACTTTTACTTTTGATTTTGAACGCCCGCACACACATTCCTCTCGATTTAATCCTGGCACCTGTCTACCGCAATACTTCAACTTTTATCTGATTGCCAATAAATATTATTAAACAAATAATTGCGACGTTTAGAGAAATTTCTTAGTCATGTACGATTTTGCTCCAGTTTCTACAAAAATAGTAAAGAGAACTAAAAAAGTACCCAACAAAAAGCGCAAAGAAAGAACGGTCGGATGTAGAGCATGTTGTTAAAATTAAAACAACGATTAATTAGTTATAGAAAAACAATTTCTAGAAAACAAATTACAACAAATGGGACTGGAGTTGTAAGTGTAAAAAACAACAAACAGGTAAAATAAATTTGAATTTATTTGTAGAAACAATACAAAAATATACTGCTTATCATGGAAAAATGTATTCTAAAGATTTTAACGACAATTCCTTACTTTACTATGAGTAACAAATACATTTTTTTCAATTAATTTTACAAAATAAGTTAATAAGGTGTGATGATCGTCTGGATTCGCCTAAACATATGAAGTGCACAGTCTTCTTTTGACGAATATAGTACACTCAAAAGATGCAAGTTCATCTCAAAGTGTTTGAGCAAGTTTATCCTGCGGAAACAGAGCATCCCCGATTCGAGTGTTTGAAATTTCAAATTTGTATCTATCAGTTGAACGCATGAGAAATGGAATAGGTATGATAAAAAAAATGGGAAAGAACAAGTCCAAGAAACCATGTAAAGCAGTGATCAATCGAAGCAATTAGTAACATTCCAAGTTTGCACATAAAATATTCACGCCACAGATGGAAACGAAGGCGAAACCAATGCTTCATTTAACTGTAATCAGATTATTCCTTTCTTATTCAGACAAGAATTCGCCCATATGGGCGATACTGACAATTACGTCGTTACTGAAGGGTGTTAAACAGATCACAATTACATATTTATCACCAGTAATAACCGACTGTCGCCGTATCTCTATGCATGCATAATATTATAATAACAACCCAAGTAATGTATTTACGACGATTTTTGTGTTGTGGGGTTTGTAATCGTTAAGGTGCGTCCACATTTGTGCACACAACCAACATCATAACAAAAATAAAAACTTCCGACTGTAAGAATGGTAATGATTGGTAAGTTGCGCCACGCAGCGAAATTTCGGGGTTGTGTAACAACATTGCTCCAGTTTCGTTGCACATTTCGTTTTATAACTATTATTATTATTATTTATAAACTTTATATAAACATGTGATTACAATATTAAAAAAACGATAGAAACTAGGAAGTACATAAGTAGAGACGTGCACAATTACAATGGTCGTAGAAAGAAATGCGGGAAAATGTGAAAATATCCTGAAACACTGAATTAACAAGAAATTCCGCTAATCACACCGTAATTAACAATTTCAAGCGGATTGTTGCGCATTTATTATTTGCAAGCAATGAAAATGCGTACATTATTTTTACATGGTGTAAATTGTTATAGTGAGTCTATTTATATTGCAAGCACCGTTACACATACAGGAGAATGAATTAAATCCGATAATACCGAAGCATTCTCACCAGATTATTGCTTCCTCGGTTACGAACAATACATAATAATAGACACAGAGCGTTTCAAGGAAGTTGATCGTCAATGGTTCGGACTACAAAAGGCGCTTCCATTGCCATATTTCCCTGCAAAAACACAAACTAACAAATAACTGCAATACATAATTTTCCGTATCATTGAATGCGCGGCTGTTTAGTTATCACGTAACGGTGTACAAGATACAAAAACATTGTTTAAAACGCGGTTCAATTGTATTTGATTCGTTTGGGCTCAATCTTGCGGAATGAAGAAGTGAATTTATAATCATAATCATTCGTCGTTGATGTAAATATGCATCCCGTCATCTCGCGTGACTTTTTCCGGCCATATGGTGTGGAAGTGCGAAGTGTTATAATATTAGTAGCATGTCCTCTAGGCCTTCCTAAGTACTCTCTCAAAGAGTACAGCTTAAAACTGAAAACTTGCTTAGTGATGTTTTGGTACTATTCTATGAAATTATAATAATAATTTTAAAAGGATAATTTTGGAGGAAGAGGGTAACAGCTACGGTATTTTCGATCGAACGTATTGTATATATCATTGCATTTAGACTTAGCTTTTAACTTTAGTGTGTGATTAACCAGACGTGCGATAGAAAAGATTCTGCAATATTTGCTTTTCGTTGCGAAAAGCAAGAAAGAGTTTTTAGGGTTTTCAAGAACCGGAAAAACTACGTAAGATAACAAGTTGCAATTTCCCCATAATACATACATAAATTGGAAACATTTATTTGAATGACTCTAAATAAAATAAGTCGGACACACGCTTTAATTCTACATTTTGAAAAAAAAGTATCACTATATATATTATTTCTCAAAAGTGTATTTTTGTCGCAACTCCATATCTCTCTTAATACTTTATCACAATCAATGATTGAGCCATCATTTTTAAGATTACTTTCACCTTTTTTAAGATTACCTTTAAAACCGTAAAAACCGTATTTTTGTCATAGCGTCATCTATATTGACTATTAATTTAATTAAAAGCGCCATCTATTGACATCTTCCACTCACTCATTATTCGTACGGGCCATTTTGGTTATAGGGACATTTATTGACAATCTGTTTAACTAACATCTCCCACTCTTCAAGCACATTCTCTGCGAATTATTTGCACCGGCCAATTAATTCTAAATATATTCCGAAAATATTGCGCTTGAATTTTCTGAAAATAAAATGTGAATGATACAATTAGAAAAACAAGAGAAAAGAGTGTTGCCAACCACTCCAGTTTGGCGTTTAGTAGTCTTTTGTTATTCAAAGTCTCTTGTTGTTTAAAAGTCTATTGTAGTTCATAGTTAATATTAAATACAATTACAATAAAAATATCGTAAATCGAATATTTTTAGAAAATAAAACAGATTTATCAAAAAAAAACTATCGAAATTAAGTGGGCAACTACCCAGTAAAATCGTTTTAATTTCTAAAAATATTTTATTTACGATATTTTTATTGACCATAGTCTTCGCCTTAACCCCTTGCGGCAAGATTTTTTTTTTGATATTTTTATTATTACTTATCAATACCAGGGTCTAAGAAAAATAAGGAAAAAAGTCACAATTGTTACAATTTTTGAAAAAAAGTCAATAAAATTGAAAAAATTACTTGTAGGTAATTACCATATGTGAAAAAACATAAATGTATTATGACTCAATTTCGATAAGAACGTTTTAGGTGATTTAGGTGAATTTTACGGCCTAAAATTGCGCCAAATATATAAGATAGATTGCAAAAATCCAACCGAATATTGAAAATTTTTATTTCAAATCGTGCTGCATTTTATTAGTATACGGTAAGGGGTTAAATACCAGTGTTGGTAATGCTCAGCTGATATGGCATTTGCTAAGCGCCAAATTAAAAAAAAATTGCTCTTTCGGAGGCCTTTTGCACGCAAACTGCTCTACATAGAGGGAAAAAATAACAGGAAGATAGCCAGTTTTGAGAACTTCAATCCTCATGCAACAGTTTTTCGTATAGATCAACTCTAGAGCCGCAAAAAACTAAAAAAATCGAGCCATCAACCTATGGACAATTAATAAAACTATGTTTCAAACCTTACGTTACGACATAGGCATCTACTAAGGATTTTTCGAAATTCAACCCTCATAAAAAATGGTGTAAAAGTTTGTATGGGAAAAATATTTTTCTATTCGGATTTACTTGAAACTTGGCACAAACACACTCCAAAAGAAAAGATGAAATACGTATTTTAGCGTTTTTCGAAATTCAATTTTTAAGAGGGTGTAAGGGTATAAAATTATAGACTCGGAAATTACTAAACCGATTGGGGTAAAATTTACAGGTGTGTTTGTTTTGATGTCAGAAAGATTTGGAACATACATAGTTTGAACTAAATGGGTAAAAAGGGGTGTCAAAGTTTGTGCGGGAAAAATATTTTTTAATTCGAATTTATGTAGTTGAAACTTGGTAAAAATAGCCTCCAATAGAAAAGATTAAATAAGTATTTTAACGTTTTTCGAAATTTAACCAGTAAGGGGTGTAAAATTAACTCTATAATTTACTGAACCGATTAAGCTCAAAATTACGAGATATACCTTCAAAATAACGTCATTAAATATTTAATACAATTATTTTTAATGACAGGTGCACGATTTGTCAGCAGTAGGTACTATTTGTTTTTTTTCCAATATTTTTTAATTTTTAAACTAACAACATAAAATATTCGATTCGATATTCGATATGTATTTGTTCCACTTGAAACATTAATACAGACACTATAAACAAGGCGGCAAATTGTCTACATAGCCTTTGTATTTTATAATGTTCTCTTAAAACATCAGTGTAGCTATAGTAAATCTGAGCGATGAATAGTCAATACAATCACTCTGACTCATTATACTTATTTTTATGCAAATTTAATTTTTAACTGTCGGGGGACAACCCCGAAGAGGGAGAAAAAAATACAATAACAATACAATAGTAATAAAATTATAACACCTTTCTCAAGAATTTATGGAATGTTTGCTGTGTTAACTATATGTAAGAAATATCCACGAGGTTGCTCTTTCACGGTCGTGTTTTTGGAACCTTCGCATTCTCGCTGAAAGTGTTAATTTGGCGGCAATTACCATTACACAATTAATGCGATAACAACGACGATGGATGGATGGGTGGAAAATATATTGCGAAAGTTGTCGTCCTCACCGTTATCATCACCGATTAATTAGAATTGTAGTCACACGTGTTCGTTTGTGTGCACCGATCCTAGCCTGGATCATGTCCACGTTTTGTAGAACACACGTCCAAAGACGTGTCCCATCGATGTTGAGTCCGAGACGTCGAGACTCCGCCGCTTCGACGACCGGAGAATCTTAATCCCTTCGTCGAAATGCCATAAATTACGGCGTTTATGGCGACTTTTGATAAATCGGATTTTACGATCGGCTCGCATTAAAATTTATAAGGTGCGCGTCGCATTTCTAAATAAATATTGTGTAAATCATTGCACTCACAAATTGCGAACACACCTTCCTCCGATACGTGGTCGGTGTCGTTTGTGGAAACGCACGCTGGTGACATTCTCCATATACGGAGTGATCACGAAAATCGATCGTCTATGAGTGGCACTGATTAGGGGGACACTATTTGCCGGGACACGTCCAAGTGGCAAATTCCATTAAAGCCATTAAATTTTTATTGCCAGACGAGAGCTAAATCCGATGGATTAACATTACTGGCAATTAAAACATTCTCGACGCGGCTTCAAGAATAATAATTAACCTAAAATTCTAAACCCACATTTGCAGGTTTCACCTGAATTATCAACAATGAGGGACAATGATAATGTTGGCGGGTTGATAGATGACTACTGCTATGAAATCGAAGTTTTTTCAATTAGTATCTACTTAGAAACAAAACATTAAAAATACAGGGTGTCCCAGCGCTGCGTGGAAATAAGATTACTCTAAAATAAAAATAGTTATTTTTATTACAAGGCCAGTCATTTTGCAAGTGCGAGCATGGTTTGTGGAGGCGAGGCGTTAGCCATTAATTGTTAAAATAAATTTAGTTAGGGGATTTATTTTCACCTGTTGCCGGTACCTACTCCACGACATAACGATTTAAAATAATGTTTTCGACATTTGTAAGTTTTGAGTAATTTCAGTGCACAATTCTACTGATAATAAGTAAAAATGGATAAAGACACAACCAACACCATATATATATTTAAAAAGTAGCAGAAAATGTAATTCAGAATTTATTACCCGAAAAGTCAGCGCCGCCAACAGAAAAGCTTACACTGAAAATCCCTGCCTTCAATTTTCTTGCATTGGCAGCCAAATGATTGTTTTCAAGAGGATTTGGACGATTGCAAAATAACTAATTTGAGACGGAGGCCGAAAAAATATATTGAGACAAAAAGTACAATCCATTTAAGAGAACACTCTGAAAATATCTGCTTATTTACAGGTTGTCCACGAAAAATTTTTTTTAATGGAACACCCAGTATATTACGCTATTTTCGGATGCCTTGTCAAAAAATAATTATACTTTGTATCACCTATTATGTTAGGTCCATACTTCAGTTGTTTTCCTATTATTTGGCATTTAAGCCAACAAAAGCCCCCTTTTTGAAAAATCGCTGCTCCCAAACCAATGAGAATTTTGGCTTGATATTTTGACATAACATTTTCAAATATCTTCTAGTTCATAATGATCAATTCCAATTCTGAAATGTGGTGATTTAATACACAAATTGTTCATTTAATTGAATATTTCAAATGGAACACCTTGTATATTATGGTATCAATCGATTACATTTTTGAAGAGGTATAATGATATAATTGAATAGTGAAATATCGATAATTTGGAAAATAGTTGGTTATCAAGTTGAAAAATGTGCAGCAAGGAGCAGATTACCGAATTTATGGATAAGCTACACACGGTATGTTTTAAACGAATTTCAAGAGTGAGCATTCCCGAACTCACATGTCCCAAAAATGTGTCTATCCACTTGACTTAGTGCTGATATTCAATTTTCAAAAAGAACTATTAAATTTGTGCTTAGACGTTGTTGCGAGGGAAACATTTTGAGAACAGTTATAAAAATACATATTGTAAAAGTCTCAAACGTGAAGATTTCCAATCTGCTCGAATAATGGGGAGGGACTTGTGATTGATTTTTTGCACCTAGTGAATTTTTATTATCCAGATACTATGTACCGGGTGACTACAAATGATTGACATTTTTTGTGTTAGGTTGGCAATATTTTTTAACTCTTCCTTTGGGTACACAGATCCTCAAATTTGAAAGTGTCAAATAAACGTCAAATTTAAAAATTGTCTATATCAGAATTATTTTCAAAATGGTTTTTAAAACTGGAAGATCTTCTCGATTACTTGCTGTAACCATTTTCTCCGTTATTTGTCATTTTTCGTTCGCTATTATTCGGTAAGTTACAACAATATTCTAACTTGAAAAGTTAATAGACATAAATCACGACGACAGTTAATCTGGTAGCAATTCCTCACTGTTGCCAATTACCTAAATTGAAGTAAATCATTTATAGTCACCCGGTATTATTATTGGTTTATTTTTAAATTTTAATTTGCCGCTAAGTGAAACTTTAACTAATTATTTAAACAAAACTAAATGTGTGTATCCACTTGACTTACTGATGATTTTCAATTTCCAAAAGAACTATAAATATTTTGCTCAGACGTATTTTCTGAGGGAAACATTTTGAGAACAAACGATGTTATAAAAATACCCCCAAACCAATGAGAATTTTGGTTTGATATTTTGACAGAACATTTTCAAATATCTTCTACTTCATAATGATCAATTCGAATTTTGAATTGTAGTAATTTAATATACAGAGTTGTCTATGAACGCAAATAGATCATTTAATGAAATTTTTTATAAAACCATTTGTATATTTTCGTATCAATCGATTACGTTTTTGATGAGGTTTTTAATGATATGATTGAATAGTGGAATATCGAAAATTTGAAAAATAGTTGGTTATGAAATTGAATAAGGACGTCATTGCATAGCTTATCAAAAATGTGATCGATTGATACCAAAATATACAGAGGTGCTATTTGAAAAATTTGAATAAATTAACAATTTGCGTTCATGGGGGACATATACAGGTGTCTACGATGGACCCAATTTAATTTTTTTTTTAAGAAATTGTTACATGATGTGGGTCAGTTTTAATATTACGGGCATGCAAACGTGTTCGGGTTAAAAATTGTAGACAATCAATAACGACAAAGTGTGTTGTAACACCACCACATATGGGGTCGTTTCAAATATGGATGTCACGAACGTCATATGAGTGTAATAAAACGAATATGAATTTAGCTGGAAATAGTTACGATGGGTTTGAACTGTGTGACTGTCACATTTGTGTGACCTCTAAACCGTAAAAATCCGCCCGCGATACTGAATAGCAAATTGTTTAAATATGGAACACCGCACCCGCATAGATCAATAAAAATATTTGCTGAAGGCACGAGACTTCCGTATGGCCAAACACAACAAGGTCAATTAAAATTACTTAAGAGATAATCACAACAAATTGTTAATTACGATCGGAGAGCAAAAACTGGACCCGGAGCGACTTGCCGGAATTGGGTCTTCGAAGACCGTAAGAGAGGAAGTTAATTGGAGTGGCTTTGTTGTGAGTCTCCATGTCAGTTCGTTAATATCGTGCCAAACAATCGAAAACATTTTACGGCCGCTTTCACCGCTATTCTTCGTGATTTGTGATTTCTTGAGACCGTCGCGGGAGGTGCACTAGGTGTTATAATTAATGCAAGAATTGTTGGCATTTGGACCTCGCTTGCAACAATTGCTGCACCTTTAGTTGAGGAAGAATTGCCTCTTCATCCTTTCCCGTTCAAGGTGATTGAGTGAAGTGTGTTAAAGTCAACATAATTTGTGTGTGATACAGTTGACAAGCTCCAAGGATCGTGGCGGAATTCCAGACGGTATTGCGAAGTTGCCGTACGGAAAGCGGACAGGAACCGATCTCCAAATTTCCGCCTTTAATTATTCAATCGTTCCGTCGACTTTCTCGCGATGTGGCGCCACGATCGCAAGTGGGTCATACTCTTCTTTGGCAGCTTCGTACACCTGTGCCAGGTAAATGGCTCGTGTTACTATAGCTCTTCTGTAGTTCACCTGTTGTGTTCAGTTGTCGCGCTGCAGCGCCGAAAGAAGTGTCGTGAGCGAGCGCTCGGAACGATGTGAGAAGGAAATTTTGGGAAATTGAGATTTTTTTATTGCGGTGACCAGTGGAGTGACAAAATGTGCAGCAAGGAGCAGATTACCGAAATTATGGATAAGCTACACACGGTATGTTTTACAAGAATTTCAAGAGTGAACATTCCCGAACTGGTGCTACCCCAAAAATGTATCTACCCACTGGACTTGATGCTGATATTCTATTCCCAAAAAGAATTACTAATTTTTGCTCAGACGTATGTTCCGACTTAAACAGTTTGAGAACAGTTATAGAAATACATTTATATAAAATCTCAAACGTGAATATTCCCAATGAAAAATGGGGAGGCACTTTGATTGATTTTTTGCACCCAGTGAATTTTTGACAATTTTTTATTATCCAGATACTATTATTAAGAAGAAGTTTTAAAAATACATTTTTTAAAAGTATTAAACGTGAAGATTCGCAATCTGCTCGCATAATGGGGAGGGATTTGTGGAACTTTGACTGATTTTTTGCACCTAGTGAATTTTTGACAATTTTTTATTATCCAGATACTATTATTATTGATTTATTTTTTAATTTTAATTCGCCACTAAGTGAACTTTAACTAATTATTTAAACAAAACTAAATGTGTGTGACGATTTTCAATTTCCAAAAGAACTATAAATATTTTGCTCAGACATGTTCTGAAGGAAACATTTCGAGAACAGACGATGTTATAAAATACCCCAAACCAATTCGAATTTTGGTTTGATATTTTGACAGAACATTTTCAAATATCTTCTAGTTGATAATAATTAATTCGAATTTTGAATTGTAGTAATTTAATACACAGAGTTGTCCAAGAACACAAATTGTTTATTTAATATTTTTTTAATAGAACACCTTGTATATTTTCATGTCAATAGATTATGTTTTTGATGAATCATATGATGAGTCATAGTGCTGATATTCAATTTTCAAAAAGAACTACTAACTTTGTGCTTAGACGTTGTTGCGAGGGAAACATTTTGAGAACAGAAGAAGTTATAAAAATACATTTTTTAAAAGTATCAAACGTGAAAATTCCCAATCTGCTCGAAAAATGGGGAGGGACTTGTGGAATTTTGATAGATTTTTTGCATCTAGTGAATTTTGGACAATTTTTTATTATCCAGATACTATTATTAAGAAGAAGTTTTAAAAATACATTTTTTAAAAGTATTAAACGTGAAGATTCGCAATCTGCTCGCATAATGGGGGATTTGTGGAACTTTGACTGATTTTTTGCACCTAATGAATTTTTGACAATTTTTTATTATCCAGATACTATTATTATTGGTTTATTTTTTAATTTTAATTCGCCACTAAGTGAACTTTAACTAATTATTTAAACAAAACTAAATGTGTGTGACGATTTTCAATTTCCAAAAGAACTATAAATATTTTGCTGAGACATGTTCTGAGGGAAACATTTCGAGAACAGACAATGTTATAAAATAGCCCACACCAATGAGAATTTTGGTGTGATATTTTGACAGATCATTTTCAAATATCTTCTAGTTCATAATGATCAATTCGAATTTTGAATTGTAGTAATTTAATATACAGAGTGGTCCATGAACGCATTGCTTATTTAATAATTTGTTTTAATAGAACACCTTGTATATTTCGGAGTCAATCGATTAAATTTTGAAGAATCATATGATGACTGCATTAGTGAGTGAGAGTGAGTGTGATAGTGCTGATATTCAATTTTTAAAACAACTACTAACCTTGTGCTTAGACGTTGTTGCGAGGGAAACATTTTGAGAACAGAAGAAGTTATAAAAATACATTTTTTAAAAGTATCAAACGTGAAGATTTCCAATCTGCTCGAAAAATAGGGAGGGACTTGTGGAATTTTGATAGATTTTTTGCATCTAGTGAATTTTTGACAATTTTTTATTATCCAGATAGTTGTATAATTGGTTTAGGTATGTTTAAATTTTAATTTGCCACTAAGTTCAACTTTAACTAATTATTTAAACAAAACTAACTTGACCACTTGACTTAGTGATGATTTTCAATTTCCAAAAGAACTATATAAAAAACTATTGAAAAATTTTTTGCTCAGACGTACGAAGGAATTATTTTGAGAACAGCAGAAGATATAATAATGTATTTTTTGTCACACCCGGAACGTATTTGACCGTTTCGGGACTTTTTTGTTATTAAAAAAGTATTTTTCTTTGAAATTTTGTAAGAATATATAGGTGCAAATAACGAATTTGCTTAGAATAATTTTTTTTTTCATTTTTGGTTTATCTGGAAATGCCTCCTACCTTTGTTTTTTAAATGGGACACCCAGTGCATTTTTACATTTTTGGATGCAGAATAAAAAACTTTCAAAAATATTAACTGACTATGACGTTTTTGGTTATTTTGTTAATGAAACCATACAAAAAATTTAAATAACACAAAATCAAAACATTTTTGGAAACCATTGTTCAACATGTACTAAATGCTACAGAATTTACTAAGATGTTTTATTGATCGATTATATCACTGCCAAGTTGTACACGGAGCACAATTTGACCATATTTGTAGTTTCAAAATGGTTTTCAAAGATATCTTGCGTTTTTAAAATTTTTTGTATGGATTCCTGGCACAAAAAAATATGTTACTATTTTTGAAAATAGTTTTTCATTCTGTATCTGTCAAAGTAAAACTATATTGTGTGTTCCATTAAAAACAGAAGTAGGAAGCATGTTCTATTAAACTAAAAGTGAAAAATAAATGAAAGTATTATAAACTAATTACCTGTTTGCAACTATGTATTTGTACAAAATTTGAAAAATATATAACAGGCGGTAGAAAAAACCGGAGGCTGTGGAATCTGGCTTTTGTTTTATTTTTTCGAATGTAGACGTTTGAAAAGACCAAAAGATGGAATTTGTTGAAAATGACACAAGAGAACCTTTATGCATTGTGTCCGAGACGGTTATTCAACAAGAACCTAATTTCAAGTCCGAAATTTTACTACACTCTTTCAAACGTCAGTTATTCCATAGCCTACGTAGCCTTCGTTGTCTTTCAACGCTCGTTAGATTCCCAATCACCCCAAAAATGGGTTCTACTGAAGAGACTTGTTTGTTGAGCTTTGACTGATTATGTATCTTTTAAAAATTTTAGATAATAAATGTTTTCAAGAAATGTAATCGTTTAAATTTGAAGATAAAAAGTGGAAATTTCTGAACTTATGTACGCAATTGTCTTGTACTAAATTGCATTTATGAAAAACAGCACTTTAAAATCGCAAATTCGAAATAGGTTTTAATCTATGCAAATTCAAAAATTCCGGCGAATTAAAAATTTGCATCTAGTTAAGGATTTTTGTAAATTTTTTACTGTCCATATACGTGTGTTATTCGTTTATTTTTAAATTTTAAATCGCCACCAAGTGAAACCGTAACTAATTATTGAAATAAAACTAAAAATATTGATCTGAATTGGATCAATTTGTAAACAAGAAACAAAACCCATAATTATTGTTATTTAACGATTTGTCTTATTGAAAACCGAGCAAATTTGACAGCTAATTGCAGAATTTATACCTCGTCCGTTTAATAATTACAAATTACAGTTTTACTTCATTTTATTGGAATTATTAAATTATCCGTTTACCTGCTGAGTAACGTATGTAAATATGGAAAATAAAATAAAATGTGATAATTTTTACGAATAATAACCTTCAGAAGAGTTTAACTTGTTGTAATGCACGTTATCTTGTTTCCAGAGGTATTTATTCAGCGGAATTAACCACTGCTCTAACAAAAATATCAGTTTTGATAATTTTGCTACCACTAATTGTTAATTTGCACAATCAGATCGAGCGTACATAAATAACGGAGGCTCAGGAGGCCATGGATACTGGCTTTTGTTTTATTTTTACAGTGTAAACCTTTGACACTGTCAAAACAAGACATTTCACAGGAACTGTCAACGGCTAAACCGACACCTGGAGATGGAATTTGTTGAAGAAAAAAATCATGTATCTTATGCATCGTGTCTGAAAAGGTTATTCGTAATAACTCAAGTCGAAATTTTGCTACACTGTATCGAATGTCGAAGTTATTCCAGAGCCTACGAAGGCTGGTATTTTTGTAGGCATCTTACTTATATCGGGTGGATTTCCCTGGGAAAAATATGTTGTAATTATAATATATTTTTCAGGAAAATTGATTTAAATCCAAATCTGCAAATCCAGCTCTAGTGCACTAGAGCATGGGGTTCTCAAACTTTCAATATAAGTACTATTGACCATTAATAATAAATCGTGCATAAAATGTACCTTTATATAATCATAGATATTTTGTCCAAAAAAGACTTGTCCTCTTTTTCTCCTAAACCGAATTATACTGACCTAACTCAAAAAACTAGAAAATTGAGTTTTCTCTATGGCTAGATTTGTTCACACGCCCTCAATCAAGATTACCTTACGATAAGCACACTATCGCATATACCAAATTTATTTACATTTGCCTTAAATTTTAAAAGATTAGCAATTTGTCGATAATAACCAGAAAATTTTATTTTCGGATTAGGTCTGTATAGGTACTTATTATTAAGTGGCGACTCAAATGATTGTCAAAAATTTGTATAAAAACGTACAGCTTGATTATTAAATTTATATTGGTTGCTTTCATCATTAGTTTTTTACATTTCACAACAGTCTGTGAATCGAAGAGACAGCAGTAATGGAAGCAAGAAAGTACCACTTTTTCTAATCACGCAACATGATCCACTAAGCGCAATTACGTACATATCCGTCGCGATGTTACATAAAAATCGAAAACGGATTAAATTTCACTAACCGCAACGTACGTTTTTATCGCGAGTTATGCGGAAGACCAATTTCGCCGGTCACATTCTGGGCAAGTGCAGCGTTTTGAAGGAGTCAAGTGCATTCTGGGTCTCGGCGAGTTTCATGAATGCGCCCTTCACTTACATCGAGAAGCATCGACTTGAGCGCACTTTCAAAAATTTTAAGTGTGAAGGTTGTGGCGAAGAGCAGACACATTTCTCGTTTTTGTTGGAATTTTCCAACGGCGGTGTAAAATACCACCGAATGTCGTATGCCCTCGAAGGGTGGATGTGAAAATATGAGGAATGTTCGGAAGATTTAGAAACTGAGCGGTGTTTTGATTACAGATGTTTGTGGTACGAATGAAAGTAATTTTTTCAATTAGCCTCAAGAGGTTTTGAATTACAACAGTCAATTGGAACTGCATCCGACGTCTTGTAATTTTGTTGTCAAATAGCATTTGATAAATTAAGATGCCAGACTAATGCTTGGGGCCACCCAAACCTCTCATTACCTCTTTATTGTTTAATAAATCTCCATAATTTTGCAATTTTCTTACGATAAAAATCCTCAAACCAAAAGAATTTAAATTGCCATTTCAACTGTACCAGCAACGTGTACTTTATCTAATTTGAGTGCATCGTAATGGCATTAGAGAAGCCTTATTCGTTTTCCTTGGTATTGATCGAGAAGGTTCCGACAATGAAAATTTTCGCCTTGAACCAGGTTTTTTCAACCGAAATCTTTAAAATATTGGTTCAAAACAGAGTAAATTTTAGAAACGTGTCTCGTTTTTGCAATTAGCTCCACATTATAATTATAGCAAGGAATCCATGTTGCGAAATGATTGCTATGATAAGAAACGCTGAAGGTTGCCTGAAAAAGCGTGAAAAATGTCATTATTCCGTCCACGTGACTGAAACGTTACATTTTCTAATTGACATGCAATAACTGTACAGCGACACGTGTTTAGGCACGCACGCGTTCGGCCTAAAATCCGCAAATGGTCCGAGTTGTAAAATTTTGGGTAAATTTCTTCCTTACGAAATTTACCCAAAATTTTACAATTTTGGGTCCCGAATCGGGAAATCTCGGCACGGTAATGACACGTGAGGCATTATGCAGCAATGCCACTTTGCGTAATTTGCATGCGAAAGTTGTTTACAAAAAGCACCGTTAATTGAATCATTAAGCGCACCATTCAGGACCCTTAAGGTCGTCCGAGTTCCGAGATCTCGCCGTCGTCTCGCCTTATATGAGGAGTGTTAAAAATCGAGTCTTGTCCTACAATTCCGCGACCCCGCAGTTTATCAGTATTAGAAGAAGAAGGCTCGGTTAGGCCGCCTGCAGGAAATGACTGCCTCGACGTTCTGCTTTACTTCAAATAAACAAGGAAACGCTCAGAGTCGCCCGAGTTCAGTTATAGAAGAGCAGCAAGGCAATTTATTCGAGTAGAAATGTAAATCTGCCGTTCGGTTCGTTCACGAAACGCCCATGCATTGTCGGCTGCTAATTAGAAAATGAGCGTCGTGGGTGGATCTACATTCGAGGCTTTTTTTCACGAGGGGTAATTACAAGCAGGTGCTGTTTGACGTGGAGTATTATTTAGAGATTTAAGATTGTTGCAAGCGGTGAATGCGTTTTCAATTGCCGGACTGACGCCCACGAACATATCGCGCTTTATGTCGATTTCTACAGATCCTATCTTTGCCATAAATTTAGAGAAAATTCCGACAATTAACAAGAGAGCGTAGATTGTATTTGTTTGTTGTTTTGTGGTGCCCATTTTTACAAAAATATGGAAACCAGCAGCAGCATATACAGGATGTTTCACGACGAAGCCTACTAGGCAGATAAAGAGAACGGAAAAACCAAGACAACTGAAACTTTACATGCTTGTATAAACTTATACGTTCTACCTGCTCAATATTTTTATGATTGTGCAACTTCCGGTTATACCATTTTTTGGTATGTGTTATTTTAAACGGAACATATTTTTAATGTATTTTTGGATTCTGCATGAAATTCTGTCAAATGATGTCAACTTTTTTGCATCTTCTTGTATAGTTTTAAAGAAAAATGTTTTTTTGTAAAAAAGGCAAAAATCTAGTGCAATAAAAAATTAATAGTTAATAAATCCTAAGAGTCCTAATCCTAGATGGTTGGACGAAAAGTTTAGCTACCTATGAAAATCTAAACATTTTCAGGAATATTCCTGGGGGAGAAGAAACGTCAGCTGCAACTCAATAAAACCAAAAATTATAAAAATCGATTTTTTCAAATGCAACCATATGTCTTTTACACCTTAAAGAACTTACACTTACACAGATAGAGAACTTTATTCTAGATCTGATGATGTATGTATGATTATGTATGTTCCTACACTTGAAATGGACGGTTTTTGAGTTATTTAAATTTTTCTATTTTTATTTACAATTATGAGAAACTAAGTGAATCTTACTATAATATTATCGAGTCAGTTGTGATAATAGATTATATATTTTTAAAGTTTTGATTTCTAACTCACTTGTAATGCTACGATTACAAATACCTTACTAATCAAGATAATTTAAATTCCTTATTCATACACTGCCAGAAATCAGCTTCACCAACTTTCTTAGTGATTACTCTTATTTTTAAATTTATCACCCGAATAAGGGTTAATATGTCAAAAAATCCTGCGGTAATCCGGATGCTTCCATAGTCCGGATTGAATTTTTGATACAATGCGTACGTTGTAGTCCGGATTTTTCTTGATTCTTTAATCCGGAATGACCTCTATACAGACATATGTACTGCAATTTCTAAGACATTTGTATGAATTGTACCAAATAAACGAGTTACGACTTGATTTGTATTGCTTTATCAATGGCTTTTCAAGGTTACACTAGGCAAGCCAAAATAACAAATTTCAAGCGCAACCGGTGAAAGTGTTGTCTAAAATTGAAACCAATAAAGATTGAAAATTAATCTGAATAATAATACATAATAAGTGTAAATAATTATTTTGAATTAAATAACCGAATCTGATCAAATGCAGTTTTTTACCTAAGGTTTTACTTGATAATTCGGATTATTTCATAATCCGGATCGCCATGGTTTTAATTGATCGGGATTATCGCGACACCACTGTATTAAAAAAAACTTTCGTTAAAACACAAAAATAAGTATCTATTTATTTTAATCAATGCTCAATATGCCTCCATTAGGCATCTATTTCGAAAATTGCGTTTACTTTTGAAATAATAAATTAAGAAATAAGAATAATCACAGACCCTAATTTTCTAAATCAAACTTTGATTTTAATTTGATCTAGAATTAGGGCCTAAGAAAGTTTGGGAAGACTATTTCTGACAGTGTATGAACAGGGAATTTAAATTATCTTGATTAGGGAATTGTAATACAAGTGAATTAGAACCTAAATCTCGTAACTGCTTACATTTTAAAATATCAAACTACTTTCAGAGATAACTCGCTTCGCTTATTTTCTCATAATTGTAAAAAAAGTAGCAAAAATCAAATAACTCAAAAACTATCCATTTAAGTATAGAAACATCATCAGATCGATAAATTTATATAAATTTCCCTATTGAAGGGTGCAATAAGAACATATAATTGCAATTTGGGTTTATTGAATTGTAGCGTTTTCTTCTCCTCCAGGAATATGCTTGGAAATGTTTAGAATCCTGCATAATCTTTTGTCCATCCAAATTTCAACGACATGACTTTTAGGATTTATTAATAATATTTTTTTTTGCACTAGATTTTTGCCTTTTTTACAAAAAACATTTTTCTTTAAAACAATACAATAAGATGCAAAAAAGTTGATACCATATAACACATAATTTAATGCAGAATCTGAAAATTCACTAAAAATAGGTATG
Source organism: Eledona agricola (assembly GCA_964023215.1). NCBI lineage: Eukaryota > Metazoa > Arthropoda > Insecta > Coleoptera > Tenebrionidae > Eledona > Eledona agricola. Next base: position 11,235,901 of record OZ026860.1, read on the forward strand.
TCGTATTTAAAATAAGTTTATATAAGTGTGCCAAGTTTCAGTTCACTCGGTTTTTCCGTGTTCTTTATCTGTCTAATAGGCCCTCGTCGTGAAACACCCTGTATTTACAAATAACAACAGTCAAATTGCAAATAACCGAATAATTCATGGACAAGACATAATACACACGAGTCTTCAGTTTTGTATTTAAAATTCGTTGTTAAAATTATTCAGTTTCACAATGCATGACCCAATCTACTAGTTTTTCAAGCGACTGTGTTGATTTGAATTTAGGTGAGGAGTGAGTCGAAAGCTGATAGTTGTAGTAAAACAAACAGATTGTAAAATTATGCAAAAAAAGTATTCAAATTTGAAGCCGCACATATTGAAATGTCCATCAAGCTCCTCCAGCAGGCGGATCCCACCATCATTTCAATTCAATTCACACATCTTCCATCGAACATAAATCAAAACCACAGCGAATCTCCATAATTCCCTCACATCCTAGATTCCTACATTTCCACCACGACTTTCGCTCCGCCAATTAGCCGCGCGCACTAATGGTCAAAGTGCTTTTCCCTGTCTTGCATCGGGGTCATAGGGTGTAAATTTCCCTAATTTGTGCATTGTTCGGCTTAGTAGGTTTCTATGTTTTCCGATGCAATGTGTTTTGCATACTTTCTTTTCCTGTTTCAGGGATTACCCAAGTGTTCACTCAAGCTGCCTTCTTGGGAAAATATCGCAAGCGCCCTGCCTCGCTTCCACATACCGGCCATGCCGGCCGTGCGATCCAAGCGCGGCTGGTGCGGCTGTCTTCAAGTAAGTAAAGTCACTTAAGTCATCAGTAACCAATCGGAACAAAGCTGACAACGAATCATGCGCGACTCGCGTCACAATACACCAATCGCCTTTCAAGTACTTTTTATCACTGTATTTTCTTGTCAACGATTCTAAATCTGGACTAAAAATAATATAAATAAGGATAAAATGTGGTTTAACTATTTTTTAGATAATATCGTTTACATAATTTATCACAAATAAATATAACTACTGCTTATCATAGAACGAATCGATATATTACAACTTAGCAAACTTCTTTACTTTGCTATACTTAAGAAGGTAATCAATGATTAGATATAGGACAAAAAAGTTTGTAAACAGACCATAAACCTCTAACTGTAATGTATTTTTGGATTCGTCCGGGCATGCATGTGTTCAATGGGTGACAAATTCTGAATATTGAACGACTTTGGAAACTCTTCAGTTTATAGACAGTTTTACAAAATTTATTGTTACGCGCGAGTGTTAATCCTTCTGGAAAAGAGCATCCTCGATGCCCCAACGGTGGAGCATCTCGTATGTTATCTTCTACAGAGGACCTATTTTCCATTGTACCTAACTTCTGATAGACTACTTCTAATCCTGTTAAGAAAATGTAGGGGAGCGTATACTCCAGCAGAAAATTTGGTATGTAACGCTTTGGTAATCTCGATGAACACCTCTTGGGGTAATTGTACCCTATACCTACCATAAGTCAGCTGTTCGAGCTAGTTCTATGGTTCTACAGAAAATTGCATATCCATTGTTACATTTAGTTTTCTAGCAGAAGATTTGCTGTAATAGTACTCTAGGTGTCCTGATGGCACCTTCTACTATTAACCTATCTGTTCGTGTTACATGCGTTCCACTAGAAACTACAAATTCTGTCGTTCTCCTCTTTATTATTTTAACTTTTAATCGTGAGCTCCCAACAATACCTAGATTTGTCACTGAAGACGACTGAATACCATTCTCAAATCCAGTGCACCACTGAAACGTGCTTTTGTCGGCGCTCTCGAGTTAAAAAGAGTACCAAGTGAAGTCTAAATCTTTCCCAATTAAATATATTCTACCAGAAGTCGCTCTTGGAATCCAATATTGAGCACCACTGTTGAATAACTATTTGAATTACCTACCTAAAATAAGTCATGTTGTCAATCAGATGTTAAAATAAGACATGGTACCAATTGGAGATTAAAATAACTCACATGTTTCTAACGAATCAAGTGAGAAAATTCACGAACACTTTGTACAGTTTTCTAAGCAGTCTTAAATTTAACGAAAGCTGTCGGACCTGTTTTCAATAATTACAAGTAATTAACACCGGATTTTCTTGTTGGATAATGCGATTTTCGCCTCGTGGCCTCATAAATCGCAATTGCTTATTACAAATAGCATTTGAAGAATTTCTAATCGCACCATTTATAAACACAGATAACATAAATAGCCAGAATATGAAATATAAAGAGAAGTTTAATAATAATATGGGATTTCAACATAAAGGTGGAGAAAAGGGACGTAGACTGGACAAACAATTGGAACACATGGATAAATGTGACGAATAATAAAGGGGGGAAAGACTGATTGATTTTTGATCAATAATTATTCTAATCGTAACAAATATATTCTTATTATTAACACAAATATATAAGTATTAGATAATGAAGTAATAACCACGGGGGAAAAAGTAAATTATAGATGACATAATAATTAATAAAGATTTCAAAAAAGAAGAAATAGATACAAGAGTAGGAAGAGGACCAGAACTATACAGGTGTCTCAAAAACAAGGCATAAAGCTGTGCAGTATGTTGTTGGGGGGCTGTTCAGAAAGTCAGAGAAAAATAGTTTAAAAATTCTTCAAGGTCTTCAAGAGTATATTAAAGATTAAAAGTATACCAAATAAAGGGGGCCTTTCTTCTCTCAAGTAATAACAAAAAATATTATTGTCAAATTTTTATTCACATGATATTAAAAAAAGGTTTAATTTTTTACGTCACAATGCCAATAAATAAATCTGGCATTGCTGGCGCAAGCACAATTAGGACCTACCATTCCAATCTTCTACAGTATACAGTATTTTAAAGATTAGAAGTACTGCAAATAAAGGGGTGCCTTTCTTCTCTTAGGTAATAATAAAAAATATTATTTCAAAGTGTTATTTACTTTTGAATTTAAAAAAAGCTTCGTTTTTTTGCATCACAATGCCATAAAAATAAATCTGACATGGCTGATGCAAACAGTAACAATTAGGACTTAAGGTATAAGTAAAATTGAATCTTTTATTCTTTTTCCTTGCAATAATTAACTTTCTGTCACTAGCACTATCACTAGTCTCTCTCACATTTTCGCTTAAATTTTTAAAATATACTTTACAAAGAAAGGTTGCAGAGTTTAAGTCAGCATAATGGGTCAAAATTTTGAATAGTTTCGGTTCTATTTTGCTCTAAGTTTTTAAATTATGTAAAAGATTTTTATTCTTTTCTCTTCCTAATACTGGATTGCCCCCAACACAGCTTGTACCAGCATACAATTACAACGTTGCAAAACTGAGCATACAGTTTTTGCTAATAACTAAAAAAAATTGCGCCAAGGAATATTATTTTTTTGACTTTTTTAGCACTTTCTAATAACAGAGTTACGAGGGGATGCACCACTTTTGGGACATACTGTACCCAGATCACTACGTGGTACTAGCAAAAATAAATATAAAAACAGAACAGAGAAAACATAATTGCGTGACAAGGAAGAACAACAAAATAAAGAAGACAACAATACGAACTAAGACAAAAAGAAACGACAGAACCTTATACAGCTAAATTATAAAGGGAAAGGAAAAAATCAAAGAAAGCAAGTCACACAGTAGAAAATCTATGGATATGTTTTAAAGATACAGCTTTACTGACAGCAAAGACAACATAAGGAATAAAGATAATGGAACAAAATAAATAAACGAGCAGGTGAAACAAAGAGATAAAAATTGATGTTAGGCTTAAAAAGAGTAAATGGCAGAGTTACCTAAACAATAGAAATAATTAGAGTTACTATACATATAAGAAGAAGAGGAAAAAAATTAATAGTGAGCGACCCGTGTCAAAAACCCAAATAAGATCGTTATCATTTATAACACCTACACACTTTCATAAGAACAAAACCTGAAAAAATTGGCAAGGGATAAGAAGAAATTAGCAAAGTTTGTTTATTGCTGAACACATACACTTTAACACCTTCGGGTAAAATAAGGGTTTGATTATTATATACAATTTAGACTTGAGGGAATATTTAACAAATCACGAATTCTGCAGAAAGTTCTTGTTATATGGTGCTATCAACAATCTTAAGACAGGTGCATGTCGACCAATCCGGCTCTTTTCTGGACCAATTACCACTTTGCAGGAATGCAACTAAGCCGCTCATAACCAATCAGATAATCGCGTATAGATTTTACTTGCATCGGAGCAAATAAGAAAGAGTTGCGTTCATTAACCACCAACCTCGTTAAACACTTGCGTTCCCGCAATTTCTAAACAAAACGATTTACATAATTTACCGAAAGCTGCCGGACCTGTTCCTTATCAATAATTACAAGCAGTTAACACGCGATTTTCATGTTCAATAACGCGATTTTCACCAAGCGTTCTCTTTTAGCAGACATGTGTCACTCCGTTTTGCATATTTCAGCTCGGAAATGTTATTACCGTGATTGGGTCGTTATATAGGGTGTATCGTAATGGAAAACGTGACGTGCTATTTAAGCAAAGTTTACGACTTGTGAAACTCACCAAGAGACCGAGTGTTGTCTTAATTAAAACGTTATTGAATTGTTGGCGAGACATTGACACTTATTTGTCGGTTTAGTGGTCAGCAACGGTATTTTCAATCAAGTGAAAATTAATTTGCGAGAGGAATTCCATTTCTTTTGCAAGCGGAGTGTTGCATCAGAGTAAATAGTGTAATGATTGGGTCGTTAGCGGCATTCCGCAGCTTTTGTTCGCACCTGTTATCGACTTAGATGGAAGCGCGGAAGTCCAGCTTTAAAATTAGGCTGGTGGCATGGAGGTCGTGCCTTTCGCAAATGTCAAAGAAAATTTTACGTTCTATGTAAATATTTACATTTCGGGTCGTATGAATATTAATTGAATTACCGCAATCGAAGGATTGAGAGTTGGGTTCAAAAAGCGTATTGTGAGACGTGCAATTATGGTTTCGCAACTCGTTTTGTTGTTTGGTTTGCAATTTTGAAACCATAATCGTTTGTCTGCCTGGATTTGGTCTGTGATTTGCTGTTAAGTAACTTCTGACATTTTACCACAAAACTATTTAAATTAGTATACGTTTTCGTGGATATTAGAGCTTAAAGCCGCGCACCTTTGTTACAACATCTCATATCAGCTCTTTTGGGTCCATTCATATCGTAGTGTATAATTAAACTAATCAATCCACGCACAGTACTTCCTCAATTAGGGTTAGAAGGACGCTTGGAGTTGCAAAATCGCGCCCGAAATTTCGGTTCCTCCGTTCGGATGAAAGCAGAGACCGACACGCGAACCCCGCAACGAAAACAAGTAAAAGTAAAGCGGAGAAAGTGTGCGGAATAAACGGGAATCATCAACTATGAGATCATTCATGGCGACGTGTGAAGATCGTTCGATCTGAAATTCAATTAGACAATAGAAAATGATCACTAGCGGGCTGACTGGTGAAAACCGCAAATTACAGCAGTGGTATAAACAGCCCGAAGCCGGCTCATGTGATGCATCATTGGGGAATGCAATACTTTCTCGCGTAGGACTTATTTTCCCCAATGAAGCTCATGCCACAAAACATTACAATATATACAGAGTGATCAACGTAGACCGTTCATTAGGAAATTTTGAATGTCCCGTAAAGCTAGAAAGTTGAAATTTGGTGCACCATCATCATTTTCGATCATTTTGAATCGATGTGAAATATTATATTTTCAGGATTCAGGTTATACCGGAAAATGACATCAACTATGTTATTTTAAATGGCAACCCCCTATTTTTATGTTAATATTGATTCGTTCGCTCAATTGTGAATCGAAAAAAAAACAGATTGATGTTATTTACCTTTCATAGTTTTTTAATATTATTAATTGTATGCTAAAATTGAAAAATAAATGAAGATTTTTAAAAATTGACATTATTTGAACCATTTGAGGTATTGCGATAGTTCTTTCTGTCGATTCGTATGATTTCAAAAAATAATTCGAGAGCACTTCTAATATTTTTTTATGTTTCAGGAACTCGTTGCGATTTCACGAAAAATACTGTAACAATTTTATTTTATTTTTTTCAAATTGCAACTGCACAATCTTATAACAGAATTCCATGTAAAAGTAAAAAACCACACGATTTTTATAAAGGTTTGTTATGCCAATTCTTGATAGTTTTTACGATATTCCACATTTTGTAAAAAAATGCATCTTCTCTTTAGCTTTTGATATGTGTAGGCTGTGAAATAAAAACATTTAAATCAAATAATTGAAATTAGAATGTTATATGAATAATGCTTTGTATCAATAATATAAATTTATTTTGTAAATTAATAACAATGAAACAGCAAACAAGAAAGTAAAACAAAACTTTAACATAAGAAACAATGTAAATCAATTATTGTGGAGGTACAACATTGTAATTAGTGCTAATGTTCTATCAAATATTGCTTCATTTGTGCAATTATTATTTGTTATTCCATCAGTAAGTTTAAAATTTCAATTACAGAACACTTATCTGAATCTCAATAATGTGGCAGGTTTTCATTTCAATTGTTTGCGATTAATTTTTTCTATTTCACAGCCTACAAATATCAAAATCTAAATACATATATAAAATACATTTTTATAGAAAATTGGAAATATCGTTATAACTAAGCAGAACTGGCATGGGGGGGGGGGGGGGGGGTTGATACCTTTATAAAAGTCGAATTATTTTTTATTTCATTTTTTCATTTTGTCAAAATGTTGACTCTTTAAGACATTCAAATTTTATTAAAAGTACTTAGATTACCTTAGATTATGCTCTGACGTTATGCAAAACGACAAAAAAACTATTTTATTATATGCAACGAATCAAGATATGTTTTATTTAGAGATATATATTTTTTATTTATTTATTTTATTTTAAAAACTAAGAGAGGTAAGTGCCGACAATGTGGGTGCGTTTTATCCAGAATTGAGTGCCCAAATGAATCAGTGTATAAAATAAGGATTTGGCATTTAAAATAACAAAGTTGATGTCAAATGTATAACCGGAAATGCCGCCATCTTGCCAATGGAACAATAAGTTTAAAATCTCAATTACAGAACACTTAACTGAATCTCAATAATGTGACAGGTAATGATTTCAATTGTTTGCGATCGATTTTTACTATTCACAACCTACAAATATCAAAATCTAAAGAAAAATACATTTTTACAGAAACTAAGCAGAAATTAACTGAAATCTAAGCAGAATTGGCATGGGGGGGGGGGGGGTTGATACCTTTATAAAAGTCGAATTATTTTTTATTTCATTTTTTCATTTTGTCAAAATGTTGACTCTTTAAGACATTCAAATTTTATTAAAAGTACTTAGATTACTGTGAGAGTAATCAATGAAGAATCTAGAAGACTAGGATAGATGACATATAGATAGTTTTGAATATTGTCATATTGTAATCTGCGAGTCGTTTATTCTTAAATAACCGATACAATATTACATTGCTTATCTTCAGAGTTGTGTTCTGATTTAAACTCCCGTCCTCTAACGCTAACAGGTTATGGGCCCAGAGGTGTGATTCAGGGAAAAGTTTATAAAGCAAATAATAGTAGAAAATCTACGAAAATATCGGTAGTGAAAAACGATTACATTGGTGACTGTACACAGTGACAAGAATCGCCTGAAAATGAGTGCCGGAAATGTTATGAGAATCGAGTCCCTTAACAAGGAAAATTACGACACTTGGAAGATGCAGATGGAAGCCATGCTTGTGAAAAATGACGGATGGACATATGCAAATGGCGAGAACACAAAACCGAAGCTGATGAAGGACAGTCAGAAATCGATGGAAGCAGTGAAGTTGTGGGAAAGAAATGATGCCAAGGCTAAATCTGACATTATCCTTGCAATAAGCCCATCGGAATTAAAGCAAGTAAAAGGTTGCGGAACTTCACGCGAACTTTGGCTGAAGTTGGAAACCATCTACCAATCGAAAGGTCCAGCGAGAAAAGCCACATTGCTGAAGCAGTTGACAATTCAAAAAATGGAAGAGGGAACGGAGGTACGCGAACACGTGAAGAAATTCTTTGACGCAGTCGACAAACTCGACGAAATGGAAGTCGAAATCAATCCTGATTTATTAGCAATCATGTTGCTGTATAGTTTGCCGTCAAGCTTTGAGAATTTTCGTTGTGCGATAGAATCACGTGACCAGCTGCCTACACCAGAAGCTTTAAGAATTAAAATAGTGGAAGAAAGCGACGCACGGAAAAACGACGTACGCGCGAACGAAGCTATGTTCACGAATAAAAAGTTTCAGTGGCGTTCGAACAAAATTCCAAAACAAAAGGGAAATAATCGAAACGATGATGCGGAATTGAGTTTGGGTTTAAATAGAAAAGGCGGGGAAGGAAGGTTCAATTTTCGATGTCATAAATGCAGGAAGGTTGGACATAAAGCCGCAAATTGCAACAGCGCGTCGGTGAGAACAGCTGAAAATTCATGTCTAACAGTTTCAAAAGCTCTTCTCTCAAAATCTTACAAGAAATACGCGAAATGGTGCTTGGACAGCGGCGCGACTTCACACCTATGTAAGGACATAGCCGACTTTTCGAATCAGAACCCGGAATGCGGAAAATTAAAATTAGCAAACGACGCATCAACCATTATTACAGCAAGAGGAACTGCTACTTTTGCTGCTGAAGTAAATGGTGAACGAAGAAACATCAAGTTGATGGACACACTTTGCGTACCTGAACTACGTACAAACTTATTGTCCGTAGGAAAAATAACTGATAAAGGTTATGAAGTACGTTTTAGGAAGAAAAACGCAATCGTATTGGATAAAAAAGGAAAAGTTATATTAATCGCGGATCGAATCAACAATTTGTATTACGCTCGAGAAAATCACAAAATCTCTTGCGGAAAAAATGAACAAGAAGATTCGGAAGAAAGTGTTCCACTGACTCCTCGGATTATTGGTATCAATGAAAATCCTTTAATAGAAATGAATGAGGACCCAATGGAACAAGGGGAAGATGAAGCTGGTGAACCAGGAATATCTGTCGAATCAGAAGTTCAAGTAAGAGGACCTGGAAGACCAAGAATCATCAGAGCGGGACAGCCCGGAAGACCTCAAAAGAAGTACAACTTACGAAATGTGGAGGCAAGAAATACAGAGGAATCCGTTTACGTCGCAGATAGTTGCAGACGTCATGACAAAAGGACTTCCAAAACCGAAACATTCTTCATGTGTCAGAATGTTAAATATGGAAAATTGTGTTATCGGTGAATCGTAGGAGGGTCTACGTCATAAAGATCTGTGTTTTTTGTATTTTTGGTGTGTACGCGATTTTTCATTGAGGGGAAGTGTGAGAGTAATCAATGAAGAATCTAGAAGACTAGGATAGATGACATATAGATAGTTTTGAATATTGTCATATTGTAATCTGCGAGTCGTTTATTCTTAAATAACCGATACAATATTACATTGCTTATCTTCAGAGTTGTGTTCTGATTTAAACTCCCGTCCTCTAACGCTAACATTATGATTATGCTCTGACGTTATGCAAAACGACAAAAAAACTATTTTATTATATGCAACGAATCAAGATATGTTTTATTTAGAGATATATATTTTTTATTTATTTATTTTATTTTAAAAACTAAGAGAGGTAAGTGCCGACAATGTGGGTGCGTTTTATCCAGAATTGAGTGCCCAAATGAATCAGTGTATAAAATAAGGATTTGGCATTTAAAATAACAAAGTTGATGTCAAATGTATAACCGGAAATGCCGCCATCTTGCCAATGGAACAATAAGTTTAAAATCTCAATTACAGAACACTTAACTGAATCTCAATAATGTGACAGGTAATGATTTCAATTGTTTGCGATCGATTTTTACTATTCACAACCTACAAATATCAAAATCTAAAGAAAAATACATTTTTACAGAAACTAAGCAGAAATTAACTGAAATCTAAGCAGAATTGGCATATATTTTTAAAAACGTCGAGTTATTTTTTATTTCTACATGGAATGACGCTTTAGTGGTTGCTAAATGAAATTGCTATATGATATTATGTTCTTGATATTTTGTTATAATCATATTTAAAAAATCGCAGCAACTTTTTAAGACATTCAAATTGTTTTAAAAGTACTTTTTGATTATGCCATGATGTTATGCAACACGATAAAAAAAAACTTTTTTATTATCTGCAAAGAATCAGGAGAAATTAATTTTTGTTATTTATTTAATTTTATTTACTTTTTAAATTTGAAAAACTATGAGAGGTAAGTGCGGACAATCTCTGGGCGTCTTATTCAGAATTGAGTGCCCAAATAAATGATTTCATAAAAATAGACGGTTGCAATTTAAAATAACAAAGTTAATGTTAAATGTATATAAGATGGTCATTTACTACAATATTTTTCCACTAGTAAATCAATATGTGCTTCATAACCATTTACTGTGCCTACATCATATTTATCTTTGGCAAAAACAGATTTGTTTTTTGTATCAATTCATTTATTTCTTTTTGTTGATCGTAGTTCAAGTGGTTTATTTCAATCTTGAAATTCTTGTTGTCAATGTGTTCATTGAAGTTTACTTGACATCTATTTTCAACATTTATTTCCTTAGAAATGTTTTTTTGTTCCTCTGTTGGCACTTTCTGACTGATTTTTAGATTTTCATCTTGAGTTAAATAAAAATGTTTAATACAGTCTAGGCCAATCAAAAAATCATAGTCAAAATTGTCTTTATCAATTACGAAGACATTACCATTCCACTGGTTTTTTTGACGTTGTTTTTAAATTAGAATTTTTTAAATCACCTGTCTTTCGATAGTTTAATTTTAGTAATCTTGAGTTTATTAATGAGACATTTGACCCTGAGTCATAGACACCAAATACCTCAAGACATCCATTCAATACTAATTTTGTTTTAATTAATGGCGGCGCAACTAGTTTTTTGGATTTTCATTTTGCAATTCACATTCCAATTCTGAATTATTAACGAGCTTAATTTGATTTTCTTCTTTGGTCCCATCTCCTTTTGTTTTGAACCAAAATAAAGATTCTGAGTGGTAGCGCACCCCTTTCTTAAGTTTCTCACAGATACTACATTTAGACTTCTTGTCTGTGTTCGACTGTGTAGTAATTATTTTTTTTTGTCATTTTGTTTTTGATGACATCCAGTTTGCCAAGCTCATTAAAGAGATCCTTAGTCTCTAAAACTTCTTCCCTATTGATTCTATCCATTATGAAGTTTGGTAGTCCAGCAGCAATAATATCAATCAAAGTACCTTGGTCAATTGTTCTTCGTATTCCCAGCATAAGATTTTCTTTCTTCACGGCATATTCTAATAAAGAGCCTGTTTGATATCTAAAAGCTATAGCATATCTGCTAGCAGACCAGCCTTTATTCGCATAAGATTGACAAAAACTTTGTTTCCAGTCTTCCCATTCAGATTGCAAGGTCAGTTTAATCATCATGGAGTTGTACCAATCCAGACAAGATGTTTCAAGGAATATTCTAAATATTTCGATTTTCTCCTCACCCTTTGTTATGTCATATCTTGTACATTCCCTTTCAAAAACCTCAATCCACTGAGATGCATTAGTATTTCTGCCATCAAACTTTTCTAAAACAAACCTCTCTGCTGTTTTCCTCACATTTTGTTTCTTGTTTTTGTCTTGGTTTTCAACTAGTTTTTCTAGGATTTTTACTATTGGACTATCTGCATCCACAGTTTGAGCAGCATCAGGTCTCTTTACGTCAACTTCTTCTAAGAATTGATCTTCAAAAATTACATTGCCTTCTTTATCAAAATAAGTCTTCTTCATTTCATCTGTTAGGGTTATCGAAACATTTCTGGTTTGATGCCTTTTCTTTAAGCTATTTTTTATTCTTGCAAAAATACTTGTGTTGTAAATTTCCTTATGAATATTTACTGATTGGTATTCTTCTGGTATTAAAAATTGTTTGCCATCACTGGTGATGATAGAGGTTATCGCAATGAAATTTGTTTTCCCATCACCTGCCGCTTTCACTTTAAATACCAGTCCCAATCTATCCATTTTATAACAAGAAATGTCGTTTTATAAGTTTGTTTTAGGAATTAGGACTCAAAAACCTTCAGGATTCAAAAAAACTTCACCTGTGTTTCTCTGTAAATCAAAGTATTTATTTACATCATTATGTACAATCTAAATTTACCTGTAAATCAAAGAAACGACATTTAAAGTATTTTCATCGATTCCTGATCGCAGGTCTTTAACACAAATTCTATATTCTATCTTATTAAATTGACAGCTGTCATCCGGCCGGAAAGGGCGGCAATATTTAAATCCTAAGGAAATAAATTTCCTTACATGTATAACCGGAACCAATAAGTTTAAAATCTCAATTACGGGACATTTAACTGAATTTCAGTAATGTGACAGGTATTGATTCCAGTTGTTTGCGATTAATTTTTACTATTTCACAGCTTACAAATATCAGAATCTAAATGAAAATACATTTTTATAGAAACTAAGCAGAAACTAAGTAACTAACTAAGTTGAAAACTAAGCAGATTTGGCATATGATACATTTATAAATGTCGAGTTATTTTTTATATCTACATGGAATGACGCTTTAGGGGTTGCTAAGTGAAATTGCTATATGATATTATGTTCTTGATATTTTGTTATAATCATATTAAAAAAATCTCAGCAACTCTTTAAGACATTCAAATTGTATTAAAAGTACTTTTGGATTATGCTCCGATGTTATGCAAAACGATAAAAAATTTTTTTATTATCTGCAAACAATCAGGAGATATTATTATTTTTTATTTACTACTTATTTAATTTTATTTATTTTGTTAATTTTAACAACTATGAGCCAACTATAACAGAATTGAGTGCCCAAATGAATGAGTGCATAAAAATAGGGGGTTGGCATTTAAAATCACAAAGTTGATGTCAAATGTATAACCGGAAATGCCGCCATCTTGAAAGTATTTTACTTCGATTTACAATGATGATATCACAATATCACAATGGTGATAATGATCACCAAATTTTACGGTAAATTGAAGGGTCTACGTGAATCAACCTGTATAGTACAGTCTTTTGCAATGGAAATGAGACTCATTAATATACAAAAACCCCCATTAGTCCATCATTTCCAATTTTGTAAACAGAAGACTAACCTTAAATTTGACGTATTATAAAGTGACAGAAAGCGGAATAAAAATAGAGTCCGTTGCGATTTGGATTGCGGACTTATGGGGGTTTTTGTATATTAATGAGTCTCATTTCCATTGCAAAAGACTGTACCTACTTATATGTTGCAAATGAAAAATGAAAATGAAAAAACTCATTAAAAAACAATTTTAGGATGACGAACCCCCCGAAATCACCTACTGCGTGGTGGAGACCACCGGCACCCTCACCCTGCAAGCCATCACCCCCACGCAGCCCATGCCCTCGCAGGAAGAACTCGACTCCAAATTTGCAGAGCTCGTGGTGAGTTATAATTACAATAACAACCATGCCGATTTGTGAAAGTTATTATAATGTGGATGACGATGTGGCGAAAGAATGCCAAACACATTAATACTAATTATCAATAAACATGGACTACTACACGCCAGTTTTAATGGAGCTTTTCAACGACTTCGTTGTGGTGGTCACGAAAACACCACTTTCTCTTGCCTTTGGACCGCTTCTAAATGATTTATTGCAGGAGGAGCTGGACTTGGCGGCGCCGAACAAAGCTTCCATGCTGAGTCTTCCGTCGCAGAAGAAATGGCAGATCTATTGCTCAAGGAAAGGTGGCGAGGACACCGTTGACCAAACACACGCACCAGAGCACTACATCGAAAGACTTAGAACACTCGCGACAGTACGTTTTCACTTCCAAATTGAATACTCGAGTTGTACAAAATTGTATTGCAGCTACTATATCCTGACGGCAACACCGACGACGAAGTGCGGACAAGAACCAAACACATAGACGGTCTCAAAACTGCCCTCCGAACATCCACGCACAGCTTTGTTATAAAATTTATTGAACTCGATGGACTGTCCGCGCTTTTGGACTGTTTGGAGCGCATGGACTACTTTACGGCCCAAAGCTCCATTCACACAAGCATCATTGGTTGCGTTAAAGCTCTCATGAACAACTCCACAGGACGAGCACACGTCCTTGCACACCCCACCAGCATAAACACCATCGCCCAGTCTTTGAGCACCGAAAACATTAAAACCAAAATCGCAGCTCTTGAGATTTTGGGTGCTGTTTGTTTGGTGTCGGGCGGGCACAAGAAGGTTTTGGACGCCATGCTTCACTACCAGAAGTACGCTTACGAACGCACCAGGTTCCAAGGCATCGTCAACGACTTGGACCGCTCCACCGGAATCTACAGGGACGAAGTGAATCTCAAAACTGCAATTATGTCGTTTGTTAACGCCGTTTTGAACTACGGCCAAGGCCAGGAGAACCTCGAGTTCAGGCTGCATCTGCGATACGAGTTCCTGATGCTCGGGATTCAACCCATTATCGATAAACTAAGAAGTCATGAGAACGAAACACTGGACCGCCACTTGGACTTCTTCGAAATGGTGCGAAACGAGGACGAGAAGGAACTGGCCAGGAAGTTTGAGCAAGAACACGTTGATAGCAAAAGCGCAACCGCCATGTTCGACCTCATCAGACGCAAACTAAGTCATACCGCAGCATATCCTCACTTGCTTTCGCTCCTTGAGCACTGTCTTCTTCTTCCGCTGGATTATGGGTCGCACCCGCAACACTGGCTCCTCTTCGACCGAATCGTCCAGCAAATTGTTTTGCAACAAGACAACGATGTGAAAAACCCCGACTTGTCTCCCATAGAAATCAACGTCAAAGAAATCGTCCACTTGTTGGCGAAGGAAGAGGAACTGGTGGCCGCGCGAAGGAAAGCAGACGAGCTGGAGAAGGAGAACACGGACATGTCCAACCGACTTGCAAAAAAAGAGCAAGAGTTGGACCAGCGGACGCAGGAGAAAGAAGACATCGAGTCGAGTCTATCCCGAATAAAAGAGCGGCTAGAAAAAGAAACAGCAGCTCACATGGAGACGCAGCAGCGACTAAACGAGCTAGAATATCGTGCTGCTGACTTGGACAGGCAAGTTTCGTGCGAGCGAGGTGAAAGGTTTAGGTTGGAGCGATTGGTGAGCTCTGGAAGCATACCGGATGATGCCAAAGTCATCGGGCTCAAATCTACGGTTGATGTTGAGTACAAAAGCGTCAATTGTGCACCTCCGCCACCGCCGCTAGCTCCCCCGCCGCCGCCTCCAGCACCAGGTCCTCCACCTCCACCTCCGAACGCACCGACGGCGCCTCCATGCGAACCCCACAAAATTGAGGCCATCAAAAAGAACATTCCTCAACCTTCAAATCCGCTGAAATCGTTCAACTGGTCCAAACTGCCTGAGACTAAGCTTGTTGGTACTATATGGAGCGAGTTGGACGACACGAAATTGTACAACACAATGGAGCTGGACTGTATCGACAAATTGTTCTGTGCATATCAAAAGAATGGAGTTGCTGTAAGTGCTAAATTTGAAACTACTATAACTAACGAGGCTGCGTTGGCCGTTTGAAAGAATGTAGAAGTATTTTGACCTTGAGTTAGATCTTTTGAAATTAAGTTCGTTGTTAATAACCGTGTCGAACACAATACAGAAACATTTCGTTGGCTTAGAGTGTACATCTGCAAAAATCTATTTTTATTTTTGGTTAAATATGACATTTATGACGATTCGATAGAGAAAGGAAAATACATTATCAAAAAAAACAAATAGCTACGCCCAATTCACATCGTTGTAGGATGACTAAAACAGCTAAAAGCTGCTAACTCCTATCACCTTTTGCTGTTAACGATTAGTTCCCGATTCAAATAAATTCTACTTGATTTAACTATTAAAATAACGGCAAAGTTATTTCCTTAAAATTCGTAGCCCAGAATTTTTAATCTAAATTTTTGGCTTAATTTCATACGAGTATACTGACTCAGACTTATATGATTAGAAAAAAGTAAAAACGGAAGAAAGGGACACAAATGCAACGGTCGAATTCGTTTGCAGAAAAGAATAGAAAACTTTACACTTAGAGAGTATGGAAAAAGCTACTGTGGACAGAAAAAAGAAGACAGTTAGAATGATTATCAAGTTCCAAAAGAACTGCGCCAAATGAAGAACAGATGCAAATGTAAAATTACAGTTCGGGCACACTTAAATGCTCAAATATAACTGAAGCAGAGACAAAAAATATTTTAGAACTTTTTGGAGTATGAGGGCCAGAGAAAAAATATTATATAGATTCTCTGGTAAAGAGTTTGCCCATGAAAAGACCAGTGACACAATCATTGATTATTATAATCCAGAAAAAAGTAAAAAACGCACACAAATGCAAAAGTCGAATTGGTTTGTAGAAAAGAATAGAAAGCTTTGAGAGAGTGGAAAAAGCTACCATTAAAGGAAAAAAGAAGACACTTTGAATAATTATTAATTTCAAAAAGAACCACGCTAAATGAAGTACTACAGATGCAAATATAAAATTACAGTTCGAGCACACTTAAATGCTCAAATATAACTGAAGAAGAGACAAAAAATATTTGAAGAGTTTTTGGAGTATGAGCTGGCCAGAGAAAAAATATTATATAGATTCTCTTGTAAAGAGTTTGTCCATGAAGAGACTACTGACACAGTCCTTCATTATAATAATCCAGAAAAAAGTAAAAACGGACACAAATGCAACAGTCGAATTCGTTTGCAGAAAAGAATAGAAAACTTTACACTTAGAGAGTGTGGAAAAAGCTACTGTGGACAGAAAAAAGAAGACACACTGAATAATTATTAAGTTCAAAAAGAACCACGCTAAATGAAGGACAGATGCAAATGTAAAATTACAGTTCGGGCACACTTAAATGCTCAAATATAACTGAAGAAAAGACAAAAAGTATTTTAAGAGTTTTTGGAGTATGAGCTGGCCAGAGAAAAAATATTATATAGATTCTCTTGTAACCAGTTTGCCCATGAAGAGACCACTGACACAGTCCTTGATTATAATAATCCAGAAAAAAGTAAAAAACGGACACAAATGCTAAAGTCGAATTGATTTGCAGAAAAGAATATAAAACTTTGAGAGAGTGGAAAAAGCTGCCATTGAAGGAAAAAAGAAGACACTTTGAATAATTATTAAGTTCAAAAAGAACCACGCTAAATGAAGGACAGATGCAAATGTAAAATTATAGTTCGGGCACATTTAATTGCTCAAATATAACTGAAGAAGAGAGTTTTTGGAGTACGAGATGACCAGAGGAGAAAAAATATGATATAGATTATCTTGTAAAGAGTTAGCCCGTGGAAAGACTACAAGGAGGAAAAAATATTCATTAATCTTAAAATACGAGATGAACAGATAAAAGTATCCATCAGTATGTTTGCGAAACGTTTGAAATTTCAAGGTGGACATCTTACATTTGATAAATAAACAAAAAAAATGACAAGAACCAATTTCCAAGTAAATCCGGTTCTAAAGCTTTTGCATAAAAACAGCAAGACCTTTGAATTTTTTTGAATCCTTGCCGGTTATGGAATCACACTACTGTCGAGCAAGAACCACAAAAAATATATTTTACACAATAGACATCAAAACAAAAACTACGTAATTTTTACAAGTCTGATTGGTGCCAAAATCAAAACGTGCAGAGGCATTTAACGCTAAAAGCTATGGATTATACTTTCTTAAAAAGGATCAGTGTGAGAAATGTGCTAAGTTTAAATTGGAACACTAGCCGAAGAAAAATATTTTCAACATCAACAAAAGAAGGAAGAAGCAAGAGCAGAAAACGACATACAAGATTCAAGAAAATATTTTTTTAATTTTTGATCTGCAAGCCGTGGCGATGCCTCTAAATTAGTAGTGTATATTATAGAATCAAACTACACATTCACAGTGTTTCATTCTACAATTTAAAGTATATTAACGGATATTGTTATTTGTGGAATGAAGAAGACTTGAGTTTTGAAGTATTTGCAAATATTTGGGTTAATTAAGTATGCGTGGACCTTTATACCTCTAAGAAAGTCTTTATTGGTAGTGCCTTTTCCGTTTTCCGATATAGGAAATCTGCATCAAAGTAGAAGAAAAATCAACGATAGAAAATACGAAGATTTGCAATATTTGAAAAACACGCTCCCTGAAGATTACCGCAGGTCTATCACAATTTACTTTACCCCACGATTGAAAGTAGACCTTATTTTTCATTAATATTATGAAAATTTAATTAATTAATTTTTCTTAAAATTAATAAAACGATAAATTAATATCACACACAGTAAGATCATTTTATTAATAAATCTTCTTGGAGAACATGCTAAATCCATAATTTAAAATTTTGTCCGTACAGAAAACCTGGTAAATCTCGAAATTAGGTATAAATAAAAATCTCTATATATTATTTCTCAAAGATGTTTTTGTGGGCACGCCATCTCCCTTTATTCATCATCAAAACCACTGATTGGATCGTCATTTTGAAGATTACCTTCACCGCTATCGGCGAAAAATAAACACACAATTCACATTGTTAATGTTTCTTTTAAAATGATTAAAAACTATATTTTGGTCATAGCGCCATCTATTGAATTTTTCCCACTCCCCAAGTATGTGCGCATTCCAAGCGGTAAAATGGTAAAACAAACATGCTTGCAATTCGAATTATTCGCACGTATGTTTTATTTTGTACTTACTAATGCCTGTTGAAATGCGCAAAATTAAAAAAAAACAATTAACTGTATTTTTGTTTTTGACCATAGATGATCAGATTCATTTATTTTGTTTTTTGAAAAATTACAAAAAACGGATTTAGCAGGGTTACATTGGTTTAACGCGACGATTTAATGTCATCGTCAACAAATTCCATCTCCAGGTCTAGGTTTAGACATCGTTTGAGCAAATTTTTTCATGAAAGTATGTAGGCTTTCACGGTCGGTGTTATTAATTATAACGATCTTCTTCGGGATTTTGGACCGTGTTCCATGCAATTCAATGGAATTAATTTTCTAATTGAACTTCAAATGGAACACAAATCCCGAAGAAGATCCTTATAATTAAATTTTTTAATGTCATGATTGGACAGTTTCAAGAATTTACACTGTAAAAAATAAAACAAAAGCTAGATTCCTCAATATTATATTTTACGCTATATTGCGCTTTGAGACACATTGACATTTTTCTTGTTTGCAGAATGAAGGTTCCGTGGAGGATTTACGCCAAATGGGAAAGAACCGTACTAAAGTGTTGTCAGTAATCGACGGTAGACGCGCTCAGAACTGTACCATATTGTTGTCCAAGCTGAAGATGTCAGACGAAGACATCACCAAAGCAATCCTAAGCATGGACTGCAAGGAACAGCTTCCCATAGATATGGTGGAGCAGCTGTTGAAGTTCACGCCAAGTTCTGAAGAAGCTGCACTGTTGGAGGAACACAGCGACGAAATCGACTCATTGGCGCGAGCTGACCGCTTCCTTTACGAAATATCAAAGTAAGTCCTGCTGAAGAGTATTATACTATTGCTAGTTGCGCTTTTAGGGTGCCTCACTACGAACAGCGTCTCAGAAGCTTACACTACAAGAAACGCTTCCAAGTCACATTGAACGAGCTAATTCCGCGCGTAACAAGCGTCATGGAAGCCTCCCGTGAGGTGTCGCGTTCCCGCCGGCTTCGAAGGCTTTTAGAAATCGTTTTGGCACTAGGAAACTATATGAATCGTGGTGCTAGAGGCAACGCGTCTGGATTCCGATTGGCTTCGCTTAACCGACTTTCTGACACCAAATCGAGCGCCGCCAAAGGCACCACACTCCTTCACTACTTAGTACAAATCATCGAGAAGAAGTTCAAGGATATCCTACGTCTGGACGAAGACATCCCACATGTTAGAGTGGCGGCGAAAGTGTCCTTAGGCGAACTCAGCAAGGACATGGCGCAACTAAGACTCGGCTTGAAAGACGTCGCCAAGGAAATTGAGTTCCATTTGAGCCAAAGCCCGCTGGCCAACGACAAGTTCGTACCTGTTATGCGCGAATTCCAGGCCACGGCCACGTGTAGGCTTGCTGAAGTGGAGGATCAGTATCAAGACATGAAGGTCGGTTCGTACGTCATTTAGTAACAGTTTAACAAGTTTCTTGCAGACTCGATTCGAGCGAGCGGTACGACTCTTCGGTGAAGACCCCTCAAACGCCCAACCGGACGAGTTCTTCGGAATTTTTGACGGATTTTTGACGGCGTTCATGGAGGCGAGGCAAGACAACGAGAACATGCGGCGCCGGCAAGAGGAGGAAGAAAAGCGGGCGAAACAAGAAGCGGAGCTGAAGAAACTGACTCTGGAGCGGAAACACAGCAGGGAGGGAATACTCTCGTCCATCAACAAGAGTCTGAATTTGAAGAATGGGGAAAGCGCTAAAGGCGAATTCGACGATTTGATCTCTGCCCTACGAACGGGCGACGTATTCGGAGAGGACATGGCCAAATTTAAGAGGTCGAGGAAGAGCAGGGTTACTGGGAACTCTCCGCCGCGACGCAACTCCGTCAACAGGGAAGACAGCAGAGAAAGAGTTGTCAGCAACGGACGGCGGCAGTAATCGCTCATAACGAAGACTTTAATTGTACGAAATTGCAGCTTCTTAGATTCGTGGCCTAAATGTGTTTCGTTTTTGTGATTTACCGGACCAATACGCGTAATCTTAAGCATTTTATATGTTTTTATTGTATTCTAGTGCTGCCAAATATGCTTCTCAATTTTGTGTAGTTTATTTGTATTATATTAACACCAATGTAGGATTTTTTACATTGTAACGAGATTGTATGTTTGTATGACGTAGATGTAGATTCATGTTTATATCGAAGATTTTAGGTAATGATTGTGCTCTGCATTGAAATGGAACTGATCATACATTTTCATGTTGAAATATACTATTGTTAATTTATTTAACATTGTGTTTTTTTGTGGGCGGGGCTTTGACACATTTGCGCGGATCATTGGTTTATGGTGAAATACGAAAATGATTTTCTAACAATTAAAAGAGCAAGACTGTGTTCATCATTGCACTTTAACAAAATAGTTTGGCAAAATCTCATTGACATATCAATTTTTTTCGCACATACATAAATAAATCAATCATATAAAGTAGATAAACTTCTTTGCACATACATAAATAAATCAATCACATCCTGCCTTTCATGGCTTCTACCTGTAATTTTTTTTATGTCGAGAATTGTTATTAATTTTTTTAAATGATAGAAAAATGATGGAAAAAATTGAAAAACGAACGAGCTGTTCGCGTTTGTTGTTTCATTGCATTTAAAAACTAAAATGACTCTAACAATTAAAAGAGCAAGACTGATTCCATCATTGTACTTTAACAAAATTGTTTCATCAACTTCTTCGCACACAATAATTCAATCAAATAAAGAAGACATGGCGCTTTTACGTTCCATGACTTCTACCTGTAATTTTTTTTATGTCGAGATTTGTTATTATTAATTCTTAAAAATGATGGAAATAAATTGAAAAACGTGGGAGCGGTTTGCATTAGTTTTTTCAAATGAAATACTATATAAAATGATCTTCTTACAATTCAAATAGTAAGACTGATTTTATGATTCTACTTTAACAAAATAATTTGGCAAAATTTTATCGACATATCATCAACTTCGTCGCACATACATAAATAAATCAATCAAATAAAGAAGACATGGCGTTCCTACCTTTCATTTCTTCTCCTGTAATTATTTTTTATGTCGAGATTTGTTATTATTAATTCTTAAAAATGATGGAAATAAAATGAAAAATGTTCGAGCAGTTTGCGTTCGTTTTTGTGAAATAAAATAAGTACTAAAATGACTTTCTAACAATTAAAAGAGCAAGACTGATTCCATCATTGTAGTTTAACAAAATAATTAGGCAAAATGTTATCGACATATGATCAACTTCTTCGCACATACATAAATAAATCAATCACATAAAGAAGACATGGCGCTCCTACCTTTCATGGCTTCTACCTGAAGTTCTTTTTTACGTCGAAATTTGTTATTATTAATGTTTTGAAATGATAGAAAAATGATGGAAAAATATTGAACAACATTCGAGCTGTTCGCGTTAGTTGTTTGATTAAAATGAAATACGAAAATAACTTTATAAAAATTCAAAAAGCACGGCTGATTGCATCATTATAATTTAACAAAATAATTTGGTAAAGTCTGATCCACATATCATCAACTTCTTCGGACATACATAAATAAATCAACCACATAAAGAAGACATGGCGTTCCTACCTTTCATGGCTTCTACCGGAAATTCAGTTTTTTATGACGAAATTTGTTATTAGTAATTTTTAAAAATGATAGAAAAATGATGGAAAAATATTGAAAAATATTCGTGCTATGAAAGTATGTAGGCTTTCACGGTCGGTGTTATTAATTATAACGATCTTTCTCGGGATTTTTGACCGTGTCACAGTCGCGAATGTGACAGCGAAGAGAACACTTCGAGCTCTTCAACATCGCAACTTTAACCACTGATGAAGTCCGCCGCAGTTGTGGATGAAACGTCTGGAGGTTCATTGGGAACTTCAAATGGAACATGGTCAAAAATCCCGAGAAAGATCGTTATAATTAATATTCGTGCTGTTTGCGTTTGATTTTGACTGAAATAAAAGATGAAAATAACTTTATAAAAATTCAAAAAACTAGGCTGATTTCGTGGTTGTAATTTAACAAAATAATTTGGAAAATCTCATCGACATATTATCAACTTCTTTGCACATACAGAAACAAATCAATCACATAAAGAAGATATGGTGCTTCTACCTTTCATGGCTTCTACCTGAAATTATTTTTTGTGTTGAAATTTATTATTATTAATTTTTAAAAATTATAGTAAAATGGTGGAAAAATACTAAAAAACATTCGAGCTGTTCGCGTTTGTTGTTTGATTAAAATGAAATACGAAAATGACTTTATATAAATTCTAAGAGTTAGGCTGATTTCATCATTGTAATTTGACAAAATAATTTGGCAAAATCTCATCGACATATCATCAACTTCTTCGTCCATACATAAATAAATACATCATATAAAGAAAACATGGCGCTTCTACATTTCAGGGCTTCTACCTGTAATTTTTTTATGTCGAGATTTGTTATTATTAATTCTTAAAAATGATGGAAAAAAGTTGAAAAACGTTTCAACGGTTTGCGTTCGTTTTTTGAAATGAAATACGAAACTCACTTTCCAACAATCCAAAGGACAAGACTGATTCCATCATTGTACTTTAACAAAATATGTAGTTTGGCAAAATTTGATCGTCATATCATAATTATATCAACTTCTTGTACTATTTTGTAAAGCTTTAGTTTGTTCATTTGTGAATCTAAATTATTGTACGCATTCGTTAGTTGTTAGTAATTTATCAGTGATGTCTTGCACACGCTCTTTATCGCAAGACGAAACACTAAATACAGTAAGACAGAGTTAAAGTGTCGACCGTCAACTCCGACAGCTAAACTAATAATGCCATTCGCCAAAAATCTAAATACTTATTAGATAACTTCCGGTCCATGTAGGTAGTCGAAATGACGTTATTTGCGCCACTAATGAGTCAGTATCTTTTATTGAAATATGGAAAAAATTATCCGACACATTTTTGGTGTCGATTGGACTAAATTGTTAATTTTGAGAAATTAATGCAAAATTTCAACAAACTTGTGCGCGTTCGTTATATGACTGAAATACGAATATTTCTCTCAAGGAATTATTCAATAAGCAAGATTGATTTCATTGTATGTAATTTAACAAAATAATTTAGCAGAATTAATCTAAAGAAATAATGGCATTCTAATGCATACCATGACTTGTACTTTTTTTGGCGATGTTTGTTTGTTATTAATTTTGAAAAGTGAGTGAATAGTTTTGAAAAACGGTTGATTTGTGCGTAGAAGTTATTTGACTGAAAATCAAAAATTGCTTTTAAAGAATTTTTGTGTCGAAATTGTTATTAATCTTGAAAAATGAGTGAAAAGTTTTGAAATATGTTTGATTTGTACGCGTTCGTTATTTGACTAAAATACGAAAATTGATTTCCAAAATTATTTTTATTGGGTTGATATTTGTTATCAATTTTGAAAAATTAGTGAATAGTTTTGAAAAATGAAAAATATTTGTACGCGTTCGTGTTTTGACTTTTTTTTTTTTTTTTTTTTTTTTTTTTTATAGGGGTTTAGGAATCTTCAAAAGACCCCTGGGGCTGGATTCTATGCCCCAGTTCGTGCCGGATTCGCAGCCTCTAGGCTGCGCCTACCGACTAAACCCTTTCCCCTTTGCCCGTGTTTGGTAGTCGCGGAACCGCGTTAGCATTACTTCACGACCACCGGGCCTCCCGCTCGTTATTGAGCTTCCTCCTGCTCGAGTAAGCGTTTTCTTTCTCTCTCGTGTTCCTCCTTAGTCCTCATGATTACTTCCATGAGGTTGGATATATTAGTCCATCCCTCCTCGTCATCAACCATAATCGTCGCAACGTTTTCCTTAGTCAGCTTCCTGCCGACTTCCTCCTCGGCCTTTTCTCTGTGGCTGGACCATCTCGGACACACCAGGAGGGTGTGTTCCGCGTCGTCCACCTCCGCATCGCAGTAGAGGCATACCCGTGACTCTGCCTTGCCTATCCTCCAAAGGTACTGTTGGAAGCAACCGTGTCCCGTCAGTATTTGCGTCATGTGATATGATAGCTCGCCGTGATGTCTACCAACCCAGCTTGTTAGATCTGGAATAAGGGTTCTGGTCCAACTCCCTTTCTCCGCTAACCTCCATCTGTCTTGCCACTTAAGCAACGTCCCCTTTCTGAGCCTTTTTGCGGCCTCCCTTCTCTCTTCGGGCGGCAGAGATTTAGTATTATCAAAGACCTGCTTCCTTTCCTCCGCTAGTAGATCCGCTGGAATTGTACCAGCCAGGACCAACGCCGCTTCTTTGGACACCGTCCTATATGCTCTAATAGTGCGAAGCGCACTCCGCCTCTGTACTCTAGCCGGGTACTTGTTTGATATCTCCTTCTTTAGGGCTTCAGCCCATATGGGCGCCCCGTACATTAGCACTGATTGGCTTACACCGTTCAGTACCCTTCTTTTTGTGCCTTTTGGCCCGCCTATGTTTGGCATAAGCCGGGATAGGACGTTAATCATGCCCCCTGCTTTGTCCGCCGTCTTCTGGATGTGAGTGTGGAATCTCATCCTCCCGTCAAGTATTATCCCTAGATACTTGATGTTGTCTTTAAAGGCAATTCTCTCCCCTTTCAGTGTGATGTGGGGGAGATCGAACTTTCTACCTCCCGACATCATCATTGCCTCGGTTTTTTGCACCGCCACCTCAAGCCCACTAACGTCTAGCCAATCAGCAATTTTCGTCAGTGCATGGTTTGTTATCTCCTCTATTCTTCCAATTTCCTTGGCCTTTGATAGGACAATCAAATCATCGGCGAAGGCTAGAAGACTTACTCCCGGCATGACAGGCAGTCGTAGTATGCCGTCATATGCCAGGTTCCACAACGTTGGGCCAAGCATCGAGCCTTGTGGGACCCCCCGGGAAAGGTTCCAGCTCGTGTTTTGACTAAAAGACGAAAATTGCTATCAAAAAATGAAATGAGCAAGATTGATTGTATCGTGTGTATTTTTAACAAAATAATTTAGCAAAATCTGAAAAAGTGAAGGTTTTTATATACATTTCATGGCTTCTATTTTTTTGTGCCGATATTTGTTATTAATTTTGAAAAATGAGTCAAAAATTTTGAAAAATATTTAACATGTAATTTGAAAATTTCTTGCAACCAGTGTATAACTGGTTGCCTACCAGAGTTGTTGTTGGCAAAATAAGTGAAAAATGAGTTGTTACCAAACAAGTGAAGCCTAATGAGTGTGCGAAATAGAGCAATGTTTCCATAACTAATTACGTGGCCGGTTAATACAGACGTGTATGGTGTAAGTACGTGATTACAAATAGCGGTGGCGCGATTTTTCAGGCACTGCTGAAACCGCTGCGATAATTAAACGTGCATCTTTACGAGCGGTCGTTTGGATACTATCAGCGTCTCTCACCGATTCGAATGATAAACAGATAGGAAGTCCGCCTCGAGTTTCTGTTTTAATTAAAATTTTTCTCTCAGCTACGAAACTAGTTTGATTTTAATAAACGTCAGATTATGATTAACTGGCACAAAACAGTGCCGTGGAATGTGTCCCATTCGGAAAAAATCAAACAACGCATTTGCAAACAAAGTATTCATAAATCATTATTTTTTGCTAAAATAACTGTGCCCCATTTTTCCCCGCCAGATGTTCGCGGATTTTGGTCGCGTGTGGGTGGGACACAACGGAACCTGATATTTACAGCGCACGCCAAAACAATAAATAAATAAAAAACGGACAAATCGGAACAGAGAGAGCGCCCACGGAGATGAGTCCGACCGAAGACAGACACGACCCGGCCGTTTTCTGTATTTACCATTTTCAGCGGCCATAAATTTCGAGTGGAAATGTGTCATAAATCTTTTAAATCAATTCGTGTTATTAATTAACGATAACGATTAATTATAACAATGACAGACCGCGACAGGGTAATTTATTTCGCGTACATTTTTCCGCAATTAGCTTCAGTGGGCAGAACTGGGATGGGCGTGTTGGGGGTGCCGCGATACGGCGCCGCTTATGTCACTGCCGAAACGGCGCGTTTTTATTGGGCTGTTATGACACACTCGCGATTACGCCCACTTTGTGGCCCAATTAGCGCGCTGCACTTCCGCCGAGTTAAATATTCTAATGACGGCAATCATCGACGGCCTGCAGATTACCTCGTTTACGACTCGAACTGGTAGAAACGCAAAAATAGTTTTCGTTGCTGAATCCGCGACTTCCGGCCGTTTTCCTTGCAAAAAATCCGCAACAATAATCACACACCGGCCGTCTGCAAAAATCCCTCGTTTACGATAACGAGACACGCGATTTTATCACGACAGCTCCAAAGCGATCACTTTCGGCCTTCAAGTCGCGCCCGAAATCCGTTTGCTCCATTTTTGCTGACATCTTCATTACCAGTTGATGCGTGGTGGACAATGTTTCAACACAATTAGTAGTATTGGATGTTAAACACGGAGTGCAGCGAGTGGGGGGAGCTTTCATTGAACGCTCTTTCAGTCATCCACGGTTCAGCCAGTCTTTGACCGACTGTTGTTGTGAGTGTACAAGAATCTTCTTTTTTGGCGCTCTGACATGTGGATTTATTTATAATCGTGCACGACATTTATTTCGGTAAGTCCCTGCGATTACGGGAAAATTTCTTTCACCTGTCGCTTCACATTGTTTTGCAACAACTAGACAATTTTATTACGCAAACTATTTTCATAATGCCCCGAGATTTAATCTTGCAAACCTCTCAACGGATTTCGCGCTAAAGACGGTAGAAGCGGAAACGGAAGCTCATTATTCTGAATCCGTTAAAGAGACGTTCGTTGCCTGACGCATCGTTGGAGTCTCCGGATAATAACCCAGCCGCGCGAAGCCGTACGCTGAAAAATTGATAAAATTCGTTGACAAGTGCATAAGACGCACCTGTTGGGGCAACTGTCACTTCCGGTATTGGGGGGCTGAACAATTTAGCGCCAAATGGGCCCTAGAGAGTCGAGGAATGAAACGATTTGAGCGATTTGTTCGACTATCCGGCGATAACCGCACAATTTGGACGTGGTTGGCTTCTTCTGGGAAGAGCATTTACTGAAAGAACAAATCCGACAACAGATCGCGTCGCGTTGGGAAAAAATCGTTGAAAATGAAGCAAGTAACAGTTGATCGAACATTTGACAAAGTGAATCGGTACCGCAACGAAACGTCCAGCTATTTCCATAGAAAGTGAATTTTACAACAATTCCTCAACAACGGCGGCAGCAGCTGGTGCATCCAACAGATAAACACTATTTTGTGGATACAGTTACGTTGATAGTTTCGTTCGTGCATCGAATCATCATCCTCCCGGCCTTTCAATAATGAAGAGGTAATGTGTAGCGCAAGTGGTGAGATAACCTCCGCGCAATTTTACGACACCGTAAAATAAAATAACGGATTGCTGTATTTGTCCGAAAACGACGATAAAAGCGCTCGTAAAACGCAATTTTCGGATAGGCAAAAGTTCTGCAACAGTACTTTCGACGACAATGACCTTTCAACTTTACACTTCGAATGGAACGGTTTTGGGGATGGAAAGGCCGCATCCTTTAGCAGGTGATCGAAACGATTAAGTCAAGTTCAGTGACGACGTATCAGCGTTTTGCTAATTAATTTACTCCTAGAAGTCTTAATTGAAAGGGGAATTTTTCACGTCCGTCTAATTCCATAATTGGACTTTCAAGAACACCTGAAGTTTATTTCTCATTAGGAGGCGCGAGGACGTTGCTTAATTATTCAACTTTACTTTCATGAACGTTTTTGTGCTTGGGGTGCGTTCCACACACTCACTCAAATTAACAATTCCCCGCAAATTATGCTCTCATCAACGCATTTTCACTTTTTCTCCTCTTCACACTCTGCACTCCTGCAACTTTCCACTTCGCATTTTTCAACAGCTCTAATTGCAACTTTTTTGTAATTTTTAATTTCTTCGCTAAGAGTCGAAGCTTTTATCCGCTTTTTACTTTTAAAAGAAATGATGTTTCAGTTTATTTAGCAGCACAAAGGACATTTTGTTTAATCTTTCCTTGACTTCCTCGAAATGCTCGACATGCCTCACACCTTAACTATTCCTTTTGTCATCTTGGCTTTGTTATTTGCAAAGACTCAACCTTCGACTTTACTTATAAGCGAATTTTTACATTTTAGGTGCGTTCCAGACACTAATTGAAATCAACAGTTGGCATTCAGTCGCTTCAAATTATCCCACAACTCATTATTTCTTCTTCTCTTCTCGGTAGTCATTATACCGTGCAGGTTACAGCAATTTTTCCTTATTTGATTTTTCACACACAACAGCGCAATATTCTGAGTTGTGTTTCAGTTGCTCCAAAATCGTAGTTTGCGTTTTGCTGCTCAAAGAAGCACGAACCGTGTCTAGGAGGTGGAGATTGTCTGCAGCCGCAGACGACGTCTTTATAATTCGCGTCATGTCCCGGCTACCGCCATTAGCAGGAGCAATAATCCTTTCCTCATAAAGCGAGTCCATAAATCTGAAAAACAATGAGTCCGCGTTATCATAAATCGGCACCGACCCAGTTCCCCTATTAGTCGACTCTAGCAATGATGGATTACCATCGTTTATCTGAAAAGTCGTGTAAGTAGTGAGGGAATCGCTATTGGGATGTGGGTCGCAGCCGCAAAATCCGCATCTTCGAGACGGGCTAATCTGAAAGCGGTGTAGGACCGCGCAAAAATCCCAGCAATTTCGTGATAAAATTAATAACAACGTTCGGTTAACTTAACTGTTCATTTCGGTCGTTCCGTGATATATACGAGGAGCCCCCGTAATTTGGAAAAGGCACGTTTTGACCTGGAATCGCACTCAAGGTCACTCGCTCGCGGAAGGGGATGCCGGTTTCTCTACTCGGGGTAAGAAAAGAGAGAAGCGTTTAGAAATTGTCGCTTTTTGCAACCGCCGGGGTCGGAAATTAATTCGAATTTGCATGCGGTCGCTGTAATTACCGTAAACGCTATCATTACTGTACAAGGTAAAATTTGTACCGAGCATTCGAAAGAAATTAGATCAAAAACCGATCGCGAAAGGTTTCCTATTTTTCAATGGACGCGAAACGCTTATCTCACTCCTGAAATCCAAACTCTAAATCATATTTTAATGATAATTTCTTCGTCAAGCGTAATGACGGCTATAAAACAATCGGCACACATTAAAACGTTACGGAATCAGAATTTATCACATTGTCTTTTAATGCCCCTTTCGAAATTTATGTCGTGCGTACCCGCTTAACTGACTTTCCGAGCTTTTTCTTCGTTTCGTTTCAGCCGAAGGTTTGTTTTTGCACAAGTGTTATTAAAGTCGGCTTCTTACCAAGCTGTGCATAATAGCTCTACAATTAATGAATTTACGATTTGATTTTATGTAATCCTATTTTAATTACTTTACGAGCTTGTTAATTTAAAACAGTAATAAGTCACGCTCGATAAATCAAGTATTCGCCATTTATTCATTAAAAACATAAATAACGTGCGTCCAAAAATAAAACGAGGCTGCGTAGGCATTCTCTAGAGTGTAGAAAAATATTTGAGGGTAGATTCTATGATGATACATTTTGTGTTCGTTGTAAAAAATTAAATCTCCGGTTTAACCCATGGACAAGAGTCAAGACATACGAGGGGGTTTTATAAAGTTATTAAATATATTTTTCCACATTGATTCGTCCGAAAAGACCGACAGAACCAAAAACTCGGTAGAAACAATTGAAAATTTTAATAAAGTACAGAACACTACAATTCTTCAAAACACTCTGAGAATTATATTCGGTCATACACACGGGAGTTCGTAAGCATTATTTTCAGCTAAACGGACAGTCCTAAGTAGGATATTTTAAGGAAACAATATAGAAGTGAATCATGCTTTGATGTACTTTATTTAAACAATAATAGAGAAAGTAGTATTTAATTCAACATTTGCTAACAAAAATGTTGTAGTGCAGAACTATTATAATACAATGTAACGGTAATTCACTTGATATTACAATCATAAAATTAACAGCGAACATTAACACAAGTTTAATTCGAGATAAATTCTCAAACAAAGCAAAAACAGCAAACATGAAACACAATACAAAAATTAAATGTTATTATAAAAATTGTAATAAAAACGTGGCACAATATTTTTGTTGATAAGAACGAATAGTATTTGATTATAACATACCAGCTTTTTGAATGTAGTTATGCATTTTGATGAACGATGTTATTAAAGCTCTACTTCTTCATAGGAGTTTTTGTAGAAAAATATAACTGGCTTCAAATTTTCGCATCTCAAACCTGTGATTCTCAAAATATCACAAATTGATTTTTTATTACTATATTTTACCATAAATTTCTTACTTAATTAAATGCTAAAATAACACTGTATCGATTTACCGAAAAGGCTCATAGAATGCAAACTAAATTTGGCTCTATTAGACTTGTGACTTTTTCAGGTTAATTATAGCAGTTTTTTACCTTAAATGGTAGAGAAAACTAAAAAATGACAAATTTAGGGTTGTGCCGGTCTTGTGAGTCACAATGTCAAAACCACAAATGTGCAAATCAATAGTTTTGGGAAAATCGAGTTAAACATTTGCAAATAAAAAAATGTATATGTATTTTTTGGTCCCCTTACGTGTTTTTTGAGATTGGGAAAGAATTAATAGTCAGAGGTAGCCAGGTCAGGAGTGTAGGGTGGATGAGCAAGTTTTTCAACAAATAATTTATTGATTTCTTCTTGTACAACTCGTGCCTTTTGCACTTTGCAATTGTCCTGCGAGAAAAAAGCTTTTTGGGCGTGATTGTAAGGTCTCTTCTTGCAAATGGCAGCCTTCGGATTCTTGATTATTTCTTTGCACACAATCCCATTTAATTCATTGTAGTCCCTTTTGTTGTATATTCAACCAACAGTCCCAGAAGTCTTTCGTGCCTTATTTTTTGTGGTAGACAGCTCTTATGCACCCGCTGCATATTCTCCTTCTTAGCTATTGAGTCCCAGTAATGCACATCTCCAGTCACAATTTAAGAGAATGAGTTCTTGTCTCCGAATAAAACAGCCAAATTATCCGTGCAAATTTCTACCCTGCACCAGTGAGAAGCCTGAGAATTAATTGGGCCGACACTCATTTCCAAGTTTTTTTTCATAACAAATTTTTAAAAAACTTGTTTAGGATATCACAGTGTTTTTTGCAATAAATTTAACGCTCACTGCCGATCGTATAAAACGACTTCTTCAATTTTATAATCATCTGGGGGGTTTGTGCTTCCGAAGACCTCTTGGATGGATTTCCTGCCCCATTTAACTTTAAAATAACTTGAACAATTCTCTTTATTCCTAGTCTTTATTATGTTATGGATATTCCTTAGATTATTACCTACTCTTGTCAGAAATTTAACTACGCTTCTATGCTCGAGTTTTAATTCATTATTTGCCATTTTTTCCAACTTTAGCGCTTTCCAGAAAAACCAAATGTTTACCGATTTGGACCAAACTTGGAAATTACAATTTGATATGTATATCACAGTCACAGTGATTTGACATTACAGAAAAATAAGTTTCAAGGATAACTTTGTAAAATCCCTTCGTAAGTTTGGACGTCGTTTGTGCACAATTTTGACAGTCCTTGACAAATGTCATGAATTAAATAAAAAAGCTAATTTCCATGATGTAATAAGCCTCGATTTTTTATGCACTGCAGTAGAACCTCGATTATCCGAATCAATTGGGATCGAGACTAGTTCGGATAATCAAAATCTCGGATAATCGAAACGTGGGTTTTTTGGGACGAGATCATAAGCAACAACTTTTTACATAAAAACAGTACATACATATACTGTGTGTCTGCTAAAGTTCGCACCATATGGAAAACTTTTTTATTTTTTATATTACGAAAACAAGTTATTTTTTATAAAAAGTTCTGCATGGTCTAAAACCCAAAATGCAACCATCAGATATTATTTATACAGGGTTTTATCAAAAAATATGTATTTGGCTCAAGAGTAAAGTATCGAAAACTTTTATTTCTACATAGTTTAAGGCTATTAAGAGAATGCATTTTGAATCAAATTGCCATATTTTATCTGTCATTAAACGTCAAATAAAATTTGTTAACATGCCGGTGATATTTAGTGTTCAAGAAAAAATAGAAATTGTGTTAATTGGAGAAAATTGTAAACTTATCGAGAAGTAGCTGAAATATTTAACAACAGACATCGAGAGAAAAGTTTACACTATACATTGAATGAGAATTATGGAAAAATTCAAATCATGTGGAGATGTAAAAATAAATTCACAACAAACATCGAAAAACTGTTGCAACTGAGGAAGACTATCTGCAGTGGAAAAATCTAAATTATCCCTGCGAAAAAGGACATCTTCGCTTCTAGATGAAGTATTTATTGTAAAGATACAATATCAATAATTCTTTAAGAGAACACGTTTTATGAAATTGTTTGGCGAATAAAGAGATAACTGTATATTTCAACCTAATTTACATTTTGAAATAAATTGTCTTCATAAAAATTTTCGATATTTTTAAAAATAAGGGTACTTTGAGGCAAATTTATATTTTTTGAGAAACCTTGCATACGAATGAAAAAAATTAATATCTGATGGTTGCTTAAGTTTTAGACCATGCAAAACTTTTTATAAATAATAACTTTTTTTCGTAAAATTAATAATAATAAACTTTTCCCGTAGGTGCGAAATTAAGCAGACACACAGTATATTAAAATTTGACATATATACATACATATTACCGTTGAAATATATAAATATATATGTATTTTAAATGTAATTTAAAAAAAGTCGATTGCAGCTAGCAACAATGTCTCGCCAGCGTTACTAAGTCATTGTTCTGATAATTGAGGGTTTGGATGATCGAGGTTTTACTGTATATTATTTGACATTTCGGCGGTCCAAAAATTTTGGTACGGATTTCGCGCCCAGCGAAGTAATGACCACACATCGTGGTAGTTGCAAGATGTGACTGCAACTCTATTAAATCGATAACTTACATTGGTCACTGTGTAGTGCATATTTAGTGGCAAGTTCCCGCTAGATAACTTGTTAAGTAACTGTTAAGTGTTAATGATAAATAAATTAAGAGTTTTGCGAACGAGACGATGTTGCACGGAATCCGCACCAAATTATCTCCGGTCAGTTTGTCGTGGCCATTTTTAATGTTTTAATGTCACGGTGTCGAGCTATTAGATCGGTTCCAGTGGCAAATTATATGCAAAAAGTAGCTGCAAGTCGCGTGACACAAACCGGTAGACTAATTAGCAGCGGAGAAGAGTGGCAAAAATCCACGGGCGAGCCGAAATGATTGGAAAATCTGGTCGAAAACCACCTGCCGCGTCCGCTTAATTAAAACAGTATCATAATAAAGATAAGAGCGATTAATTAATAATTAAGCAATAAAAGTAACATCGGCCGCCACGCGTGTGACATCTGTTCGGCCGTAAAATCTCGTTTACGGCCGCCGATACATTGTCACCAATACGTGACACGACATCTGTCCAAGCAACGGTTTTTTCGCCGAAAAATTTCGAAACGCTCGTAACGGATGCACTTAATGGCCGTAAATTGTCTAATAAAGTCGGTTTATTGGTGAGTCTCTAATGCGAGTGGAGGTGCAAAAGTGCATATAAATTAGCGTTTCCTGAAGTTTTACGATTATTCATTGCGTGTAGCCCGGCTCCGGCAATTGGACAATTCAAGACGCGCAACTTCGCCTAACTGTTTCTACCTACACTATTACGATAAATACACTCAGATCAGAATTCTAAGTGTGCCGTATGATTATCTGCGGAATTCTAAACGACGATACTGACGATGAGTTATTTTGGCGGAGGAATGTTCAAGCCGGCTTCAGTTTCGTGGCCTCAGTACAAATTTCAGTGTTTTCCTTTAACACGAGGAACAACATTAAAATGATTTGTTTCGCTGCAGTATCCATTAGTTGGCGAATGCTTTTTGCCGCTTTCTTCGACTATTACGCATATACGCGACTTGTTCTTGTATTTCCGGTCTGGCATAAGGTTCATTACTTATTCGAGCTTTTTCTGTGTTTTTAAACGAGTTGTTTACTTCTTCTCATAATTGGTTCTTCCTATTTGTATTTTTATTGCATTACTTTGTGGTGCACATTTTAATTTTTTTCATTTTATAAACGTACAAATGTTTCTGTTTTGTCCATTGTTAATCTACTAATCATCCAAATCTTGACATTTTTTTCCAACATGTGTCATTCGTGCAATACTCAACGGGTTTCTGAACCGTTTTCTTTACATATGTATGTATATGAAAGCTCAGTTTTATTTCTCCCAGAAAGTCATAGTGCCAGTACAGTTTATATAAGGTGAAATGTAAACATGTTGCAAAAATGTCTTCAACTCCGCACTTTGATGTGAATCCAAACGAAATTTAGAAATCTACATGTCCTGATTCTAGACAAGTGGTTCTAGATTAACTCTATATCCTTTTGTTTTTTTTTATTGAAACGCGTTAATGGTACCTTGAAACTTTCACCGTTTTTGTGACTCTGATGCTCTGATTTTTGTGTCGAAAAGAGAGTTACGTGGACATAAAGGGAAAACAGTTAATTTGGAACCATTTGTTGTTGTTTACATTTAAACCTGCATAATTTGTATTGAGTACTTTGTGCACCTTCTGGTGGCTATAAAAGCGGGTTTCATCAAAAAAAAAGTTCTGTGATTTGTAAAAGGCAATAACTTCAGTTTTGATGGTGTATTTAAAAATGTTTAATGTCATTAAGTGCAGTGGGTAGAAGAAATGAAAGAGAAGATGAAGCAGTGAAATCGATAACTTTAGTTAATGGTGGACGCAACCAACGATATGTGGCTAATTGAAAAATAAAGTGATAATGAGAAATTTTGCTAATGCGTTAATTTTGTCAGGGAGTGTATTGACGATTCCACATTGACTGGTCTAAACCCTATAAATTTATTTTTTTAGTATTTTATATTTTTTAATCTAAACAGTTTAACTTCAAAATAGCTTTATGTTGGTGGGCATATCAGTGCAAGTTGAGTTGTATTCCTTAGATAAATGATCTTCTTAAGTATGGAACCGGCCTATATCTTCAAAACTATTGACCGGAGTAACTTGAAATTTGGGATCTGCATTCTACTAATTAAAAACTATTGTACGTAATTTTTTCACCTGTTTTGCATTGTTACTTTACGATATAATACACAGATGATTTTCTTTTAATATCAATAGGGGCCAGATTTGCCATCTTTTAAAAGATTATATTTTTCTTAGTAGGTACCGTTATGTAATGCTGTTGTCGAACCATTTTAATAAATACTGTTAAAAAAATTAAAATCAACCAAACATGTTTCATCGACAAAATGATTGAACCAGCTGTATTTATACACCTTAGGAAGTCTAACTGAATGAAAACTGAATAAACAATGGCAAACTAAATTTATTACTTAAAAAGGTTTAATGCAAAAAGAAGAATAACAAAACATAAATAAACTTGAAATAAATTTGGCAATATTTGCTTTTTTTTCTAAACAAAATATTCTTTGCAGTAGTAGAGCCGATGGGCAAATTTTTGCTCTGCCCTGTTTAAAATTTCCGGTGTAAGATTGTTTATTTCCGCTCTAATTCGGTTTTTTAGATCTTTAGATATTTTCATTTCTAATTTCTTTAACACTTCTGGTGTGACATAGCCTCCCATAAAAAAAGCGATTGATGTCAAAATTGACCTATTAGCTATTTAAAAAGAATCAAGTTGTGTAAAATTAGGTACAATCGATATTAATTAGTAGAATGCAAATCCCAAATTTCAAGTTACTCCGGTCGATAATTTTATAAATATTAAGCCGATCCCGTACTTAATGAAGACTAATTAGATAATTTTGACTTGTACTTGTTTGATCACTCACTATATTATACAGGGTGTTTCTTATATTATGTCCCAGCTGCAAAGTATGGAATCAATTCTCAATGCCGATTTCAAAATCGGTCTAATATTGTTTAATCGACGTTTGGTTTGGAAGTTACAAGGTTTCGAAACTGACCAATGTATATATTATATATTTTTGCGATTTTATTTTCAAGATCGTATAAAAATGCTGCATTTGTATTGCAATGACCTACAAATCAAATTCTGGATGGATGGAATGCAGATAAAACCATACCATCTGAGACCCTTTTTACTGAGCTTTTTTACACAAATAAAATCTGGCAAATGCTCAATCGTTGCGTCTTCATCTCGTCCGTTGTATTATTTTAATACTGTTTTTACTCAATATTTCCTTCAAAACCAATGA
The DNA here is from genome assembly GCA_964023215.1 of Eledona agricola. Lineage (NCBI taxonomy): Eukaryota > Metazoa > Arthropoda > Insecta > Coleoptera > Tenebrionidae > Eledona > Eledona agricola. Next base: position 11,273,015 of record OZ026860.1, read on the forward strand.
CTTCCATCGAACTCTTAAAGCTAGAAGTAAAATACCGCATTGGACTGGGTCTAAAAATGTCTCAACTATTACGGGTTACGTTTACACTTCATTTTTATTAATCACCCCGCATTTGAAATATTCATAAGATAACTGCACACATTTTTACTTTACCTAAACTTGACACTCAAAAGTGACGGCTTCTCCACGTAACAGTGCCGCAATGTCACACTTTACTTAAAGCTGTTTGCATTGGATACGACAATTTTGCGCAGAAATGAAAATTCCAGCAAATAATTAACACATTAGCAGTAGGAAAATTAAATATTTATAAGATAACTGGTGCTGAAGTGCTTGTACGTTTCTGGTAAACTTCCTGCCGTGTTCAATTTTTACTAATCCGAATCTGGGAGAAGCGATCGAAGATAAGACTTGGCTACTTTGCGGGTTTGATGCAATTGTTCCAGTGAAAGAGCTCTAGGTGGGCATTGTTTGCGGAGTTAATGTTGTGGAAATTCATTCCAATCCATCTGGGCTAGCTGAAAAATGGCCAGAATGAGGATCGTGCAAACCCCGAGCGTCTTCGGAGAGCGAAACCCTCCTTTGCATTGTTCATTCCGTAATTACCATCTCCCGGGGCAAAAAGCGCTTTAATCACTGTCACTGTGTGTCGTCCAATCCGGGCCTAATTCCTGGAAAAATTGGAGGTAACCAGCGGTTACAAGGGCGATTTTTTAGAGGTAATTACATGTAATCAGGGTAAAAATACGCAACCTGTCGCTTTTGTGCAAGTGTACGAAACGTAACGATCTTTTTATTGCGGCAGTTGGAAAGCATCGACGTGGAACTATGCTGAAGGGCCTCGCTTCACTAACTCTCGCCCTTAACACAGGTGCGCCACCACCTGTTCAAGGTAGTGATTTGGCTAGGAAATGTGGGAAACGAATATTAGCTATTATATGGTAATGGAGAGCGTTTTTGACATGACTCATAAATTCTTTTCGTCTTGGGTTCGTCCAACTATCACTTTTACAACTCTGACGCATAGTGCAAAGGAAAAATCGTCTCTGACCCAAAAACTGCGCCATTATACAATATGGGAAGCAGCAACGGTCCGAATGGATTTCCTCGTGCTTTGTTAAAGACACTATCTGATAAATTGGTGAATAAATTTACATTTAAACTGGAGACGATAAAGATATTGAAAGGTATTATGCCTCTTACAAGTTGCAATTTTCGATGTGGTAATTACCGAGTGAAAAACGATCGTTTTAATTTAATGCGTTTAATAAATCGTTTGTGTTCAAGGCCGCGTGACCGCTGGGTGGCAGATAATGATTGGTTGGGGCAATTAAGATTTGTTTCACACGGACGACTGTCATTGACAACATGCACCCATTTTGCTCGTTTTGCTGCAATTTGGTTTTGTTCCAAGAATTGCAACAAATTTTTTAACGACGGCTGTTACGTGCGTACAAAAGTTCATTCAAGAATAACAAGGAATCACTTAATTAGAGAGTAGCAGTTTTCCACCAAAAAAGTCCTTGGTTTAAACCTTTTCGTGTTTTTTCCAATTAAGGCAAAACTAACAACAACGGTGGTATTAATCGGGTTTGTTGACCGTGTTCCATGCGAAGTTCCATGAGGGGGGGTGTAGTGAGCGCCCCGAGAGGCTAACTCAGCAAGTGATCCCCATGAATCTCTGCCAAACGTTTCGTCCACAGCTGCGGTGGACATCTTCAGTGGCGGTGTGGTCGTGGTCGAACACGGTCAACAAACCCGATTAATACCACCGTTGTTGACAACACCGACCGTGAAAGCCTACACACTTTTATAAGGCAAAACTAGTTGGCCCCCGTGCGAATAATCGCATCGCAATCAAGTTTGCTTTACTATTTAAGCGCTTGTAATGCGCATGCGCTTGGGAAATGTAAAAAATTCCATAGATGGCGCTACGACCAAATAACGGTTTTTATTAATTTAACAATAAACATTAACATTTTGAATTGTTTGTTTATTTTCCACATGTGGCGGTGAAAGTAATCTTCAAAATGATGGCACAAGCATTAGTTTTGATAAACTATTAAGGGAGATATGGAGTACCGACAAAAACACCTTTCAGAAATAATATACAGTGTGGATGAAAAGGTTGGAACTAATTCGATAACTTTTTTATAGGGAGCGACAGAAAAAATCGCACGGACACGTTAATTTTTAATTTTAAATGCGCTAATTCCGCCATAAAAATTTGCTTTGTTATGTCATCTCTTTCAAGGCCATGATGTCAGTTCAATTTTTTTTAAATGGCAACCGTAATTTTTTATTTATTTTAAAGAGCATGTTTTTTTGCATATAAAACAATCAAATGTGTAATGTGTTACCTAACAATATTTTTGAGAAAAATGTATTTTTTCGTTTGTTATTTAGTAATTTAATGATTTTAACAATAACAGTTTATTTAAATAACATGTAAAATTTACAAAATAATCAGATTAAATGTTCAAACTGCCTACCTTCTTCAAGTTGACAATGACTAAGACAATGTTCAAATTCTTTTATAACGTTATTTAAAATTTGTGGGGTGATTAGCAACATTTCCTGAGTAAATCTAATTTTTAAATTTCTATTTTTTCTCAAAAATATTGTTATTGCTATTACAAATTTTATTGTTTTATAAGCAAAAAACTTGCTCTTTAAAATGACGCAATAAAAAATTAGGGTTGCCATTTAAAAAAAATTTAAATAACGTCAACAACAACAACAAAGCAAATTTTTATGTCAGAATTAGCGCATTTAAAATTAAAAATTCACCTGTCTAAGCGATTTTTTCTATCGCTCCCCATAAAAAAGTTATCGAATTAGTTCCAACCTTTTCATCCACACTGTATAGTGATTTTCATTGACAATTCTTGTCATTCTACGCTTCAAATTTTGCCAAACAAAAGTCTACGCTGTCAAAAATATGGCGTATTGTATGCTTTAAACTTTTCTTTTTATGTAACTCTATTTATTACTCTCGTGCAACAAATTACTACTCCCAACTTGAGGCCAATAAAATAATGCAGCAAATGTCATAATTTTTACTTGAAGTTATAATTTGTGGTAATTGTCTGAAATTGAAGGCTTGTTGTTAGAAAATGGTCTCAAATTACCCGAAGCAAAGATATTGGGCTGTTGGAGTTGTAGTCTATTGGCATCGTGTCAAATCAATCGCGATTTATTTTCATTTTGATTGCTCTTATCAGATTGGAATCTTAAGAGACTCCCGTACTGCTAATGCATTAGCTTTTTATCACAAAGTTATGCAATCGTTCATGCGTGTCGAAAACTGCAACTTTCTACAGAGCCAAAAAAAGTTCACATGTCAATTTGTATTCGGTCGTGAGTACGAAGCATTGTTACATAATATACAATAAAGTTACACCGTAGGAATTTTCTATTTTATAGCTCAAAGACATAATCTTAAATCCTCAAGTTTGTTATGTCTTATATAATTCTTATGAGCAAGAGTATTTATTACTCATTTAATATTATAGTAAACCATATCATTATCTCGTTTGATTAACAATTCTAATTTATTTATCTTATTACTTTAACAAATCGAATCTATTTTTGTTGCCTGTTTTTCTGTTCCATTTAATATATTTTTATTAATAAAAGTGGCATATATCTAATGAAACGTACTGTTCGTGAGTCATATACCTATTTTAATACACATTTTGTAAAAACTGAAACACTCAGATTTAACAAAATATTTTATCGAACACTAACATTTGTTTGTTAACCCAATGGGTTTTTATGGTTGGTTTTATCAACAGTGATGGTATTCTCGTACTCAAAGGCTGCATTATAAACAGGGTCCGGCAGTCATTAACGCTTTTTTTGAGGAGTTGACATTTGATTATGGGTGATATAAGGAGCGTAGTAAATACACATTTTTGAAGCCTGAATATACCATTTTAATAACTAAATTAATTTTTTCAAAATTATTTTTTTAAGTAGTACCAGTAGAGTACCATCACATTTCACCCAATCCAGACACCTTCTAATAAAATATTAAATTATGTAACCATTGTGCAAAATTTTGTAACAGCGGATTTATTAAATGTTCCAAGTTTATAAGCATCATCCAAGAACACTTGGTATATTGGTTGGAAGAATTGTAAAATTTTATTAGAATTGCGTTAATTGTGAAGGTTCTCTTTTGATTATTCAAAAGAAAAAAAAAATATTATAATTGTCAAAAAATGAACTGAGTCACTGAAATGTATGGCAAATGTAACATTTGTATTTAGTATTTTCCGTCTATGGCCCATAACCAAATGTGAGCTCTTTAAAAAAAGCGGTTTTGATTGCCAAACACTGTACACGTTATTCCTATTCTTTTGAGAGAAGTAAGGAGACGAAGTACTCTTTTCGTTGTCTCAATCGTGACTGCACGTCACGTTACCTACGAGAGTGGTCAGTCTCAAAAAACAACATTAAAACAAGTATTTTTTGCTTAAATTCAGTTTTATTTTTTAACATAGTTTTTTCTAAAACTTTTCCAGAGACGATGTATCTTGTTAACCCTTTCCATTTATATAGTAGTTGTTGTTTTTTTCTGTAAAACAGTCGAATTTTGATGTGATACTAAGGAAAGTGTTTTATCAGTTGCAAAAATTGACAACTTTCCATAACGGTTTTCACGAATCTTCTTGAAGCCAAATCATTAATGACGAACGGGATCTATTGTTACGGCTTTACTCTTTTATAAGCGGTTACCCATATTATAACAACTTTATCGCAAGAAATTTATGTGAAATAATTCTCAACCCCAAAATGTTTTTATACGTTGTGTGTGAGCGAAAAAAAAACTTCTGAATTGTTCTTTGCCTCCGGATTGTAGTGACGTATCCATGTTTCAAGACAACGTGGTTCAAAAATTGGAAGAACAACTATTTTCTAAAAATGACTACTTTACATTACCATTCTAATATGTGCCAGCTGGCGAACTGATAAAAAAGGGCGACAAAAAATCTTTGGAGCATAGACAACAAAAATAAATCGAAAATTTAAGGAAAGATAGTAGGATATAACGAGCTGTCGTTTTGACATGGACCTTAGCAAAGATGTTGAAATTAACTCTTGACAATGGTTCTATTCAGTTTGGACACTGTCAACTAAAACATCATCTTGATCAAAGAAAGCAAAACGACACACCGCTTTGTAGACTATTTGAATAAGAAAAATATACTGCACAGGTGTGGACCCTTGCATTGTCTTGGTGGAAGATAATTTTCTTCCAGGCTAGACCGGTTTTTTTCTTGGATATTGCTGTCCAACTGTTCTAAAAGGTTAACATAATATGCCCCCGTTATAGTCTGCCTTTTTGGAAGGTTATCCTTCAACAGTATATTTTTGCCTTTCCAAAAAATTGACCGTGTCACGCAGACACTGATCAAATTTACAACATTACCCAAGTGGTGGTCCTCTTATGGAGGAAGGGCAAAAGCCCAATGGAGTCTAAGTGCTACAGTCAAGAGACATATAGTTCTCTTTGAATGGGCCATGTTTGTAATGTTACGGTGTTCTAATTTAATTTTTCTAAGCCTCAATGCAATTTATTTCATTAGGGAGGACGTGGAAACATGCACACATTATTCTTCTCTTGTATAATGTGCAATACTTGCATAATGATTCCGTGGTCCTTCTCACACGTTACAGTTATCACTAGATGAATACGAATAAAATATTTTTTACTGTTAAATCGCTCATAAGCAACACATATGGCATGTATTACAACAAATGCTTGTATATTTTTGTCATTGTTTCGTATCTTCGTTTTACAGTTACGAGTACATGACTTTGGGGTAATAAATTATTATGATCTTATGCAGCGGTAATGGCCGGATGTAGCATTGCGTAGGGTCGTTTAAAAATGATTAAAGTTCATTTTTAGGACGGACAATAGACATTTAATTTGATGTCTTATTCAGTGGGATAAATCGCAATTACAATCAAGAGGTGTAATCAAACCTTTAGACTGCTGTAATTATACATAATTTCCAAACAAATTACGACAAGCCAACGCAATGAATTATTACATCCATCCACTGTTTTTGTTGTGAAAGTGTTCACAGAAGTTTTTAGCTTCGAGAATCGCATTATTTGGTTTTACAGACGCCGTGTTCCAGTTTCTAGATTAAAAGCGGCGCAATGAAGTAATGATTAGAAGAGGTGTAGCTTCATTGCCTTTCGTCGCTCTCTAATGCTTTTCTTCGCTTCTTCAGATGAATCGTTAGGATCATGTGTATTAAGCTGCGACTCGGATTGATATTCCTTGGCCGGTGAAAGGATAGTTTACGACTTACGCACCGCTTTTCTTGAAACAATTTGCGCGATTTCATGTACAGGTGCGGTTTTTAATAATCGTCATAAATCTAACGAGTCACGATCGATTTACAAATGTGGACAAAAACGTTTAATTGAACGGAGGAGAACACAACGAGAGCATTAAGAGCGTCGGACACGAACGCTACCGTAAATAATTTATGGATTATAGACTTGATAAATCAATTAGGTGTGTGTGTGCCAGATACGACTCCGGAATGGCGATTCCGCTCAAAAATTCGTCGTTCAGGTGTTGGAACGTCACGTCGGAATTTTAGTTAGGCCATAAAAATGCTTTATGTGCTAGGATTCCTTGGCAGAGCGGACAATGGAGACGTCGTCCGACACATAAAAATTTCCAAGAGGTCACCTCCAGAAGCCGCCACTAATTTATGTTATTGCAAACTGGCCATCAATCGGTTTGCACAAGAACGCAGATAGAGATAACCGTCGGTAATTAATTTAATGCGATTGCAAAATGGAAGACATTACTGAAAATTCGTGATCAGTGAATGGCACCTCCGATATGGCTGACATTTGTTTCAGCATGGTTTCAGCCCTCCTCCTCTCTCTTCGAAAGTCGCATTGTTCTGTAAAACTGTGCTGAGGAGAGAGGAATCGTAGGGTTTTCTGCACACATGTGGCGTGGAGGTGTTCATTGTCTACGAATGTAAATTAGGCACTTCGACTTTCGAACTCAGCTTACGCCAACCCGACACATTAATAATAGGCAATACAAATCGATCAAAAAGTGCATGAAACGAATACGGAATGCGCGCGGAATTCTCCTTAAGCTATTTACAGTCTGTTAAACTAAATTGTCAGTTATTAGAGTAAATCGTTTTAAACGCTCGCCTTATTTTCACTGGTTTTCTGCGTTTGTGTTCCTGGCTATTGTCTCGGTTTCGGTACATTACCGCTCGAAGAAATTTCCGTCCGAGTTGCCTCCAGAAGCTGGAGCTAGCGTGATGGTTTCTGCATCATTTTGCGCAATTTGTGATGGCGGAATGAGAGTTTCCACTTATAGTTTCGTGTAGAACTGACCAATAAAGTGGAAGTTTATTAAGTAAACCAGCTCACTAAAATGAGAATGTTTGCCGACGTTTTGCTATTCCAACAAGCGTTACGTTGCATTGACCAACTGTTTTGGATCGTTCTCTACGTATTTAACAAGCACACAAAGCTTCCGCACTTGATGTCCACGTGTTTGATGTTGACTAATTCAAATAATACTATATTAAAGAACGAGTTCCATAAGGTATATTTTACTGTACGACTTCGAGGGGTAAAGCGCTGGGAATTTATGGTGTACAGTGTGAAGGAATTATGGGATTTATTCGGAATTATGGGAATGTATTCTAAATTATGGGGAATCATTTGGGAATTACGGGGATTTACAAGTGATTTATTGGAAATTACTTGGGAATAACAATTGCGCATGCGTTTCTGTACATGCGCAGTATCTGCTAGACAATAATGTTGCCTGCATATACAATAAAACGAAACGACTCGTTTTTACCATCGTTTGTAAAATTTCTTAGGTTTTTTGTTTTGTAAAATATTTATTTTGTTGAACATAATATTTATAATTTTTTAAATACCTATTAGAAGTTTTGTTATGGTAGATAATTAATGTAAAATATTTACATTTAAATTTTGTTACTTTACTTATTCACCTATATGCATTTACAGTGAAACTTCTCTAACTCGAATCTCCAAGGGACCGAAAATTTACTTCAACTTTTTCGAAAATTTAATTTATAGAAAAATACGCCGAATTCAGACTTTAATTTAATATGCGTTGTAAAAATACAATGTAGATATGTACATAATACAAGATTCATACTTACATATGTACATGCATTCATAAAAACAACAAATGAAAAAAATTATACATAGTCTTATACCATTTGAAAAAATCAGTAATTTTTTTGTCAAATTGGACAATTTCAAAAGTCTGTCCTTGTTTTGTAAAATAGTCGATAATGTGTGGGGGAAATTCCAAATTGTTCTGCAATCTCTTTCTTTTTCTTTTCGCTGTTTTCTACCTCAGCAATTAATTTCAATTTTTCCCAAGTAGTGAACATTTTAACTATCGGTTTGATCTTTTTGACTTTTGCACCAATATCACTAATTTTATGAAACTGCACCACCGTTAATGCAATTGTAGAATTAAACCTTAATACTCTACGTGCTAAAAAATATGCTTCTCCAAAATACAGTATGTGTTTCCCCGAAAAATCTGACTTAGACTTGGCTACGTGTTAAATATCAGTTCGAGTAATAGAAATATTCAAGAAATAGAAGTTCAACTTAAAATTAAGATTGTTAAATACTGTTTATGTTCACAAGAAATTCGAGTTAGGGAAGTTCCATAGAACATATATGTATAAATAAATGTTTAAGAAAACTGACCGTGCATCTTCTTTTGCGTAAATAGCAGATACAGTTGCCCATAAGTACTTAATTGCCTAAAATTATTTCTACGAAATACGGGAATTATTGATGATTTACTGGAATTTGTGAGGATCTAGGTATTATTAAGGATATACAGGAATTATTTAGCTTTTACGGGAGTTATGAAGGATTTATGTGAAGAATTATAGAAATTATTGCTGAATTAAAAGGAGTACTAAATTACACTGGTTCTATTACGAAACTAAAAAAGCTATTAACGCACGTAATTAAGGGCTTTAACAGTTTTGTTGTAGCCGGGAAGTAAGAAAAGATATTTTTCAATCGTAAATTGCATACAAAAAAAACGAGGCTGCCAGGCCATGGAAAAATGTTGACGTGCAAAAAAGTGTAGCAAAAGTTCAACGTCGAGTTTGAGAAATTTGGAATTAAACACCTTGTTTATCACGGTCTCGGACACAATATATACTAAGATACATTTAATATTTTCTCCAACAAATCCAAAAAGTCCGAATTTCGGTATAGATGTCGTTTAAGAAATGTTTTGAATGACAGCTTCTGTCAAATATCATAATTTAACAGTTTCAAAAGTCTACACTAAAAAAAATTAAACACAAGTTAGGTGTCATGGTCTGCTAAGCCTCGGTTTTTATTGCATGTTATGATAAACAATTTTCGCACATAAGAATTTCAAATTCTTGTGAAAGACAAGATTGATTTACAAGCCATTTTATAAATTCTCGTGTGCTGCTATTAAATATTTTAACCCATTTTATTGTAATGAAATTCATATCATGTTGCGATTATGTATATTTTTACAAACACTGTTCCACTTGGGAATAAATTGTATGGGAATAAGAATGCAGAAATTTTTATTATTTCGTGTACATTTTACAAATCGCTTTTCAAAAGACGTTTAAATAATACAATCATATTATTCTTCTCATTACGTGCGATCCGCTTGTTTTTTTGCGGCTTACGTCACACGAATCTGGGTCGCCACTTATTAGTCTTCAATTAGCAGTGGAAAGCGCTAATTCGCCTCCAATTTTCCTGTCAAGCTTGAAGTCCAACCGCGTTTTCAAATTCAATTTTTTGCGCACCGCTCCCTATATTTCTTCACCTATTGTTCGGCAAAAATGAGGGCCAAACGATTAAAACCGAAAGTGACATTTGGCGTCAGTCTGCGTCGAAGGAAACCTTCGAGCTTCTCGCTCCGGTTTTTTCCGGGGCACGTGCCTCTCGCGCTTGGCCGCCTACGATGCGGCTCCAACATCCTCCGGGCATCACGGAACGTTGAAAATCTACGATCTTTATCAACGCTGCTTTTGATTTCACACAATAACGTCATCAAAATCGGACCATTTTTAGAAGTGACCTTTCGTGGGCGACGTCTGCGGTTTTCTTCACCTCTTGGTGTTCACATGTCTTACTAAAATTGTCGTTGGTAATTGCGATTGCAAAAGTTATCAGTTTTATATGTCAGGTGGCTTATCTCGCGATCGCTGTAATAATTCATTGGACTAATAGTCGCGTGGGTGTAATTTGCACTTGCATGCCAATTTTTGACGGGGTCGTGACATTTACAACAAGTAATTGTTGTTATTTGCTGAGACAATCAGGTGCACGTCTGGCTTCAATAATCTAGCAAGAAAAACGGTTTCAACCACTATTAAACAATACTACTGAAGGCCGTGAGTAAAATTATAACGCAACTTGTGTGGCTGCGTGCAGCTTTTTTTTTATTTTTTACAGTGTAGAATGTAATGGGAAATCATGATATTTGGCAGAAACTGTTAAATAAAAATTAGCACAATTTGCACAAATTTGCCTGGGCATAGAATATGTTAAAGCAAATATACAAATGTGTCTTTTTCAGAACTTAAAATCATTTTTCTATAGCTCAGGGTAATGTTTTTACACTCTACCAAATCTCGACGTATTTTCATGACCCATACAGCTTCGTTTGGAATCTAGCGTTTGTTTTATTTTTTACAGTGTATACTTTTGACATTTGACGGGGAAGTGTGCGCAATTGACGTCTAAACCGCTGTTAAATAAGATACTAAATGTGTCTAATATGCCGAGTCAACAGTGCACTTAATATGGTATTTCTTCAAAACAAAATCGAAATTGTGCTACACTGGAATCACTTTCAAACTGATTTCGTGGCTTTATATTTTTGTACGTACTTGTGCGAATTTTTACTTTGATACCAGACAATTTGCGAACAATATGCAAACGCGTCAATAATTTCTTATTACACTACTGAAACACTACATTCATTCCTACAAATTGAGTTATGTATGTGTAAATAACAAACTTTTTGAAAAAGTGTAGACTTTCACGATCGGTGATTTTAACAGTGATTGTATTTTAGTGAGCTCTACGAAATCCTCCGAAACTGCCCAGCTCTCGTCAGATAAACTAAAAGCAGACATGTAATTAAGAATCAGAGTAAGCGTTTTTTGAATTGAATTGAATTGAATTAATTATGAAATTATTATTATACAATTGCAGTGGCTGGGTAGTTTAATTTAATTTCTCAACTCATCACATGATTGTGAGTAATGGATATTTTATTCGATAACATGATTGGTTTGTCAATTTTCTGTAATTGAGTGAGTAATACACACACACATTTCCTTAAATTCATATTTATTAAACATTTTTATTACCTGCATCGTAAAATTACTAGGTTTCAGTACGGTGGGTAAAATTAACACAATTTTTCTCGCTAAATAATTTCACTTTATTTTTACAATAGAGGACCTCGCGATGTTAAGTGCCATTTTTTCCCAAAATACTCAAAATAAATAAAATTTTGAAAATACGATGCGACTAAGTTTATTTTCAAAATAAAAATTCATCTAATAAAAATGCGACTATATCAATTTTTTACATATTACCACAGTTAAAGGGACGTTTCCGTAAATTCGTTATTACGTTACCTATTTGAAGTATATCCAGTATATGTAAGTTATCAAAGCCTGAGTAATATTATTATACAGTTTCTGTGTCTGCGTTATTTCATTTTCACTTTTATTTTCGAAATAGAATTTTTTTATTGGCGTTGTTTCTATGTTGGGTGGTCAAACGAGTACAAGTCAAAGTTATGTAAACCGATAATTTTCATTTTTGTCAAGTTTGAGAAGAAGTAACTTAGAAACTTCCAAATGTGTTTTTTTATTAAAAAGCTACTATTTTTTTAACTTTTTAAAATTTTCGTTTAGTAATAATTTTGAAATAAAAAGTGATCATGATCTTTTGAAATATTATTTCCATACATTATTTCTAAAGGTGTTTTTTTGTCGATTATACGGTACGCCATATCTCTCCCAATAATTGAAACATCATTTTGAATATTATCTTTATCGCTATTTGCGAAAAATAAGCAAACAATTCCAAATTATTATTGTGTAGTTTGAGAAGTTGTGTTATTGTGTGAAGTGTTATTTATTTATTTATTAAGTCACTATATTTTTTAACTTTTGAAAATTATCGTGTAATAATAATTTTGAAATAAAAAGTGACTTATACTCTTTTGACCTAACTTAGAACTCAACTAAAATATTATCTCCATACGTATTTCTCAAAGGTGATTTTTGTCGATTATACGGTACGCCATATCTCTCTTAATTCTTCATTAATACCAATGATTGAGACATCATTTTGAAGATTATCCTTATCGCTATCTGCGAGAAATAAACAAAAAATTCAAAATTAATGTTTATTTTAACACATTAATAAAACCGTACTTTGGTCATGGCGTCATCTATTGACAAACTGTTTAACTAAGCGTATTCTAAGCGGTAAAACGGTAAATCATATTTGATGCGAATCATCAAATATCGACCGGCAAAAATGGCATACTCATTTTCGCAAATTTTGGAATTGTACTCGTTTGATTTATAACGGGCGTACAAAAAAAGGTTTCAGAGTGGGCCATGGATTCACTTTATAATTCGTTAGAGTGTGGAAAATGTTTGACCATGAGATCGAGATATCGGTTGGCAACCGTTTCAGACATGACATAAGATATATTTAATGTCTTTTTTAGCAAATTCCACTTCCAGGCGTCGGTTTAGACGTCGTTTGAGTAATTTTTCGATTGGCAATGTCACGTTATCAAACGTCTACACTGTAAAAATTAAAACAAAACGCTCTTTCGATTCGTCTGTACCGTTTACACAAAATTGTGTACTGTATTACGTCACTGATCACTTTATTTCTGTGCGTAATTTCCATGATTACACACTCGAGTAATTTCTCCTTCGCCGGACGTTGGCAGTTAGGTTTTATTTCGTGGCAACAGTTTCGTGGCGCATAAAGAGCGAAAACGGAGAGTAAAATAACGTAACCGTGCGAATTGGTTCCCACACGCACTCAATGGACTCAGGTCCGGCTCCACGCTCATAATTGTTGCAGCGTCTAATAACTGTGCTGACACTTGTTGCGGTCGGCGGCTTTTTTCCTGCGATTTATTCATAACGTACCGAGAATCGGACATTACAGGATTTCTAAACCCAATTCATTAATGGCGTCTGCTTCGCGACACACGGCGATTAAACCAAGTAAGGTAATGAGACCTACTTTGATTTGCTTGTCACACACTACGCCATATTCGATTTCTTTGTAGCTATTTGCATACATAAACGCGCACCGGAATATTTATTCGCGTTTGAGGAGTGAGTCAGGGCTTGTTTGTCGTAAGAATGGGCCACGGCAGGAGTGCAACAATGTTGCGGAATCATCATTCTTCATCTTCGAAAATTTCACCCCGACACTTGTTATTATTCGATACCGGCCGCCAACAGTCACGCTTGGGGGTAGAACTGAAGACATTGGTACTTATAACGGATCGGTCCACAACTCAAGCTTGTAATAAAGTAAATCGTTAAAAGTGGTCTCGGCGAATGGTTTATTATAATTCGCTCGCGTTTGATACGTTTTTGGAGGTTCACTTAAGGGCACATAAAAGATACAATCTAAATCGTAAATAATTGTTATTTATGGCGAGACCCGCCTCGTTCGACGAAGAACCGTTCGAAATCCGAGTCCGATTCCGCGGCCGAATCGTTAGTGACACGAGTCCGTCGTGTTTCCGAATTTTTGAGTTGGTAATTCGATTACGGCGGGGCCTCGTGTGCTTGTGGCTATAATCAAAGCTCATCCACAATTTATGGTTTCATGAAATCGTGAAACGGCGTTTTTGATGTGGCCAATGTTATTTTTTTCTAAATTACAGTTATTTGGAGCGGCGTTTTTGTTCGGTCTAGTGCTTAAGGCCTCTCGTTCATTTCTTATGTTAATTTGGTCGTTTTGACGTGCGGAGGAAAGTCGACGCTCTTCTTTTTCCCCGAACGAATGTGTGTTGTGTTTATTTTAATGTGGGTTTTTTAGCGGTGCCCCAGGATGATGCACGCGATCACACACCTGGTCTTTGGCTACTGGGTATAAGGATGATGATGGTACTGGTGTTGGTGGTGCTGGCCTCGGAGTTGTTTTTCTTCGTAATTCTTTACTGATTTATTATTCATTGTTGCGCACTGGCTTTGGCGACAACCTTCAAGCGGGCGCGATAAATCACGCCGCTTTGACGCGGGCGTGTCCAGGGCGTGTCCACCGCCTACGTCATCGCATCCTCGCGCGCTCATTGGCTGCCAGTGACGCAACTCCGGTATCCGGACCTCTACTCGCAATGCAATAACACAATGTAAATCAACCTAAAACTCACCACGCACTAAGAAGCGCGACTCTGCTTAATTGGATTATTTTAATCGTGTTCTCTAGACAAAATTCAGCTTCCTGCAGCTTGCTGTGTAAGCCCATTAAAATAATGACAGCTTCTTATAATTTTTAATTAACTCAGACAAAGCTAATTTATCCGCAAGTAAAGTCATAACCGTTATCGTTAAGTTTTACTGTCGCTTCTACGTTTCGTATTTTCGAATTGTGTGATAAAAACGAATGGAAGGAGGCGTGGCTTGTCGTGTTAGTAGATAGCTGTATCCCTACTCAAAATTGGGAAAGATTGTTTATGCGCTCGTGACGTGGCCGAAACAATAAAAATCATTTATGAGACTTCCTTATTAGTTTTGCCATACTAGTTTGGATTCTACCCACCGTTGTCAGGCACCGTTTCGTTTTATAATTTACATCTTCTCGGTAATATGGCCGTGTTTTTTCGTCGTCTCGCAACTAAATGATAGTTAAGTGGCATTTGTTGGTTTTAATATCGGCCTGACAGGCTTTCGTTGCACTATAGGAAGTGAGATAAGTTCGATAATGTTGTTTATTATGCGCGACGAACTATGAAATGCTTTTACAGCAGTACGTTGACATTTTTCATGGTATTAAAAGGCTCTAATGAAAGGAGTCGAGTCGCGGGTTGCATATGCGTGCTACCTCATACGTGGCCGATGGTATTAAATTAAAATCGCATTTATCCGGTGCCCGCCCATCGCTATTACCGGAAAAAATTAAAACGAGACGTCCGAGGCCAATAATCACGCCGGTGCGCCGAAATCCACAAAAGCTTAGCTTTCGTAATATCCGAAATTGCCGGTTCGGTTTTATTTGTTTTGATTTTTTCGACGGCCCCTGATTACAGACTACCGTTGAACTACTTTATTTCTTGTTCAGTGAAGACGTCCGTGGACCACCTGCGCTACGATTCACTTGTCAAACGCGGATCGGACCGCGAGAAAACCGAATTCAGTCACGGCCTCAGATTTACAATCGATCTGTTTCACAGCCGAAACGATTTCTTCTCACACGCGGATTACTAATTGGCGTTGAGCAACAATCGTTGAAACTTATCACCGGTCTTGTGCTAATTAGTGCTAATCTGTCGATTATAATTACGGACAACAGGGCGTTTTATTGTATATTAATCTGTCAAGGTATGTCACCGCCAATTAAATTGCTCGCCGTATGGAAATCGAGCGAAAATATGACAATTACCGCTGTTTACATTGGCATTTTGTAAATTTGTGGTGCAAGCGATTGATTAATTGCTTAATTTAGACACGCGGAAAGCGACCACTCCGATTAATTGGCGACAACGCATTTTTACCAATTCAGTATGTTTCCATATCGTTATGTATTGAAATTTTTGAATTTCGAAAATAAAAGGAGGCTAAGGAGTCCATGGAATCTCGCTTTTGTTTTTTTGTACAGTGTCCAAATCCACAACTTCCATAATCCGGATAGATAGAGTTTTTCCGGATTAGCGACATTGTCCCGATTACCGAAGTATAATATTTCTTATACTTTTAAATACCTCTAACAAGTAAATCTTGCACTACATTTATGGGTTTTTATATTTTTATATACATACGTTACATATTTATGTATAGGTACAACCGTGGACAGTCAAGAATAACACTTTAGCCGGCGGGTGTGATGCAAATACCCACTCAATGACAATACCTCATAGAGTCGGTATTTGCATAACACGGGTGTTATTCTTGACAGTCCATGGCTGTACCTATACATCTTTTTATATCAAAGAATTTTAACATAACGGTCTCTACTTCTCCCTTGGATTTTCTTTAGAAATAATATATCTTGAAAAGGAATATCATTTCTTCTTCCTGCTGAATACAAAGAGTAGCCATCAGTGGAATATCATCTTCATTATAGATATAGTTTATGGGAGCTTTGGATTGTCCGGATTACCGAAGTATTTTTATACTTCAGTACTTATGTAATTTAAAAAAAAGTGTTGAATTTTTTTATGTGAAGAAATTTTAACATGTCGGCTTCTAGCTTCTCCTTGTGTTCGTTTTAGTAACAATATGTCTTGATCTGTTGAATTAAAAAGTTCAACTTTAGGGTAATTTTCCTCTTAACTTCCCTGTCTTGCGACTGCAACCATTATTATTTATAAAAAATTGAAGCTGCTTTTGAAGAGTTGCGAGTGGAGTATTATATTCATCCGCATCTGCTTGTTTCTAAGGCCATTACATTGACCAACTGATGTTGTTTTCTGTTATAAATTTTCAAGCAGAATCTAAATTTATCACAGATTCCGTCAAACTATTTTGTTTCAAAAGCTTCACGATATCGCCATCTTCTTGTGATTTTCGAAGTCAAAAGATTTTTTCCTACAAGCAATTTTTATGTTTTGAATTAAAATTTGGTCCGTCGACTGTCATTAAATATGGTTCTGGTCATCCATGTTTTTTCTGGATTTCTATGTACATTATAGACAATTTATAGTTCTTGAAGGCTCGTGAATTTAAATCTTTGAAAATAACCAGGAGAAGTAACTTGTGGGTCCCAATTGCATTACGTCATCGCATAAAAGTGACTTGGTCTTTGAACACTTTTCATCGCAGATTTTTCATCTAGTTGTATGTACAGGTGGATCATTTTCGATTGAAATATACATAGGAGATCTCGGAATAAAAATTGACTTAGAAAAAAACGGGTGGAATATTTTTGAGTTCGATTTTTGTGGCAACCCCATCCCGCTATCATTTTTCGTTTTCGAGGTACAAACACAAGTTGACTTTTTCGCGAAATCTATAAACCTTGTTAATTTTTTATTATTTATGTTATTAACTTGAAATAAAAACAGTCTTTTGCAATGGAAATGAGACTCATTAATATACAAAAACTCCCATAAGTCCATCATTTTCAATTTTGTAAACAGAAGACTAACTTTAAATTTGACGTATTATAAAGTGACAGAAAGCGGAATAAAAATAGAGTCCGTTGCGATTTTGAATGCGGACTTATGGGGGTTTTTGTTTATTAATGAGTCTCATTTCCATTGCAAAAGACTGTACAATGCAAAGATCTAGTGCAATTTTATTTCAGGCTGTAGCCATCATAATAAATCAAACTTTTCGTTCAAAAAATGCCATGATTTGACAGTCTTATACGTCTATTGCCCGGTTGCACAAAAGTTAATCAGTTGTTAACGGCCAATCAATGACTTTAACAAGCGATTGACGGGCCGTTAACAAGCGATTAATCGTCCGTCAAATATTAACAATTGTCAAAGTTAATCTCTGATTAACGGCCAATCAACGCTGTTTTGCGTTGCACAAACGATAATCTCCGATTAAACTCTTGTCAACGGCTTGTTAATTTAATGAGTGACAGTTGGGCGATTAACCTAAAATCAATTCACTCATTCGTGTTTTTTGGCCATTTATCTACGTTTTTTATTCAAAATTGGTGATAACTTTAACATGTTTTGCCAAAATAATTTAAGATATACATTAAATAATACTATCCGGTCTAGTTTCACCAAGTGATTTCGAAGATGAGCCACCACGAAGACCGATGCAAAGAAATCGGTTTAAACGCGATCGAGGACACCCATTTTGTTATATTATTTGTCCAGAAAATATGAAATTGGTAGAAATGTTGCAAATTTGTTGTTCGAGGCTTTTTACGTGGTGATGACAAGAAGATAATTTGTTGAATATTACGTTGAATAAAAGTG
Source organism: Eledona agricola (assembly GCA_964023215.1). Classification (NCBI taxonomy): domain Eukaryota; kingdom Metazoa; phylum Arthropoda; class Insecta; order Coleoptera; family Tenebrionidae; genus Eledona; species Eledona agricola. The sequence continues at coordinate 11,291,244 of OZ026860.1, forward strand.
TTGGTGGTGTTTGATGAAATCCTGACAAAGTGTACAGAAGAGAAGAATATAAGGATATTTCTCTATCTCTATCAAAATTTGAAGCTCTATATTCTATTATTTGAAGCTAATTCTTGATATTCTTTTGTTCTTCATGTCCTTTGCTGTTCTTTTTTTTTCCTCAAAATATGCTTGCATACTATATGCCTACTTAGTTTTTGCAAATCTCCCTTGCCCGGATATCTCTCTTGAGCGGACATATACCTTAGGTCCCGCAGACATCCGCCTAAGAGAGGTTCCACTGTACTTCCATCGTTGATGTTGATAAAATGCTCACAACTGTAGATTTAAAATAAATTTGGATATGTCAAAATACGATTTCTGACATTTCAGGATTGTTTTTGCGCTGTTGCCACGTTGTACCCCTTGTTAATCTCCAATTACGGAACGGACGATTAACGGAGGCGTCAAGTGCTTTGTGCAACCCGATCAAATTTTAACAAACCGTCACATTTGACGGACCGTTAGGGAATTGTCAATTAATTGGAGCTTTCTGCAACCGGGCATATGTATATTGGAAAATATAAAACAAAAGCTTTTTCGTTCAAAACGTTATATTAAAATATAAGTGTATTTTGAAATACTTTTTCGAGAATTTTGAAAAGCACGACATATTAGAGAAGTGGTCCTCAACCGGCGTTCCGAATTTCTTCTAATATGTTAAATTATTTAATAATGTAATAAATAATGTAATAATAAGATGTTAAATAATCAATCGGAATATTTTTCCAAAAATACTCAGAATTCCTTAAATAGATCATGCTTGCAAAAATTGATTACTTTTCAAATATAAACATGTTAAAAAACATGATGTTACGCTATTTTCCTCTTATCAAAAATGTTCCTCTAAAAGAAGGTTGAGAATCGCATGATAATTTGGCTTGAAGAAATATTCGGATAAGCCGCAACACTTGCTGGGACTTCTTCCTCTATTTTTCTTTATCCTATCTTTTTGGACGTGGTTATATGAAGGAACCAAACAATTTTAGATTTACTAATAATCATGCGAATATTGTAAAACCTGATTGGTGTCTTTCAGGAAATCTTCGAATTACACACTTTGATAAATCGAATATCGTGTCTCATCTTAAATGTATTCAGCCATTCTGACTTAGTCAAGAAGTCGTTTGTAATAGTGATCTGTTTTATAAAAATATTTTGCCTTTGTGTATAAAATGTCACTACAGGATCATTATAAATTATTGTAGTCGAAATGTGCTTATGTTACCGCTCCATACGAACATATTTGTAATTTACTTTGCAATTTATTATGCAACTGAACTCTGATCTGTCCCGTTCTTCCTGTAATAATTTTTTCGTACTTGTGTTTTATCGTTTGTGTCCTTTTTTGTCATTTACTGTGGTCTTTTGTTGATTTGGCCATTCATTAAAAGTGTAATTTAAAAATACTTGTGCGGAGAACGATGCATTATCACAGTGAAGCGGCACGTAAAAATTTTACATTAGGTTCCCTTTGACCACAATTATTTGTAATGACCCAGTACAAATAGAGATATATAACTCACATTGTCGTGAATATGACTTGTTTATTAGTCGTTTAGTGTTCAATGTCTGGATTAAAGAAAAACATTTTCTTAAAATAAAAAATGTAAAGTGTCCGAACTCTGGAAGACTCCGGATTATCGAAGAGTCCGGATTGTGGAGTTGGAATTTGTAGAAAAAAAAACACTTGTCAACACGGAACTTCATCTCAAATTTGTCCAACATCTACATTCTAATTAATTTCAAAATGACTCCATGGACTACATAGCTTCGTTTTCTTTTGTACGCATTTTATGATTTATGAACGCAACGGCACGACACAACCCCGAAGGGTCCCTTGCAGGATCATACACATCCTGAACAGTAAATAAAAGCAGGAAAACACAACGCGGAAGACCTGAGTCACCAACATTAACAATCAACAGAAAACGACGACGTGACTTGCGAAAGCCGCTTTATTGTAGTAAAAGTGGCAAAGCATAGTAGGTTTTTGTCATCGAAAGTTGGTATTAGTGATTAGAGCGAGTGATACGCCTCGTTTGCGGTAACTGTCTTCGCGTCATTGTTAAAAACAGCGAGCACGTTGTCTTCCACCTTAATTAGATGGAATTAATTGAGGAATGGCCGACCGAGAACAACTTCTCAGGCTTCTTCGACACGAATCGGCAATAAGGCGCCGATTTTCACATCGCAGGCTTGTTGTCCGAATAAACGGAATATTTAAAGAGAATAATTCAGCGAGTCGTTCGTCATGCTCCACTCCGGCGAAATTGATTTGAAATAAGTTTATCTTCTGATTGAGCGTTCAAATCGACGACAGACCGTAACTCGGGCAGTTATTTCGCAAAAACGCGGACGATATTTAGCTCGCTCTGCAAATCCTTGTTATGTCACTAAACCCTGAAAACTAGGAACTATGCATACCAACTGTACAACCGGCTTGAATGATTTTCACCAGTCTATAGTTTCCATGCCGGTTTTATCAAGCACCCATCTCTATATATAAAAGGGAATGTTTTATGGCACTTTGGGTTTCAAATTTGTAATGTTTACTATTTTTTGGTTTAGGTCTTAATTTAAAAATGATTACTGAATATCCATCGAGTCCCTGAATGAGATAACTAATTTGCTACAAATTAAAAGAAAAAACAAATGTTCTGGTCTTGAACCTAAAGGTGTAAAGGAGAGACGCTGTTTTTGGTCCTTTTGTTGTAACGCACATATGTCAATAGGATTCAGTTTTAATTGTAAATATGACCGTATCATAAATCAACGGAGTTGTAGATATATATTTCGCTTGTATAACGTAAAAAGAAAAAAAATTGTACATATTTCTACATTGGTAAGTATGACTTTTGTAACGTAATGGAAAATACTTAATCGGTAGTATTTTATACACATGCAAAGTGTATTGATCTGTTATTTTATTAAGTTGTTTAACAAAAATACCTCACCATCTGTAATAATACTAAATGCTCAGTAAAAAGAAACAAAACCCAGGGTATAATATACGAAATGCTCATCGATAAACAATATATTGTAAAATAAATCCATTTATTAATTGACTATAATTTTAGGAATATTTAAGCATAGAACGTATACATTCTAAGTTTAAATATGAGTTATAAAATTAATTTCTTTAAGTTAACACATAACATAAAATTTAACCATACAAAATTAAAAATAGTAAAACATAACGATTATTATAAAATAAGCAGACAGTCAGATACAAAATTATTTTTTGAATAAATGAACATTTCTTTTTTTTCAATTTGGCGAACGGATAATCCAAACGAACGGACGTTAAAACAATGTAGTAAATTATAGTAAATATTATACTATGCGTCAATTTTATTTACCTATTGTCCTAGAAGAGTTGTTTTCGCGTTTGAAGGCCAATCTCGATGCTGTTTAATCCCATTTCATTATCCGAAATTTCTATTTTTTTTAACAAGATAAATTAAAAAAATTAACCGAGTATAAATGGCATACTAAGTAAATAAAATATTTTATCCTCTATCGAATCTATAAAAAACACTGAATGTTTTCTACATACAGTGTAGATGAAAAGGTTGGAACTAATTCGATAACTTTTTTATAGGGAGCGACAGAAAAAATCGCTTGGATGCGTTAATTTTTAATTTTAAATGCGCTAATTCTGGCATAAAAATTTGCTTTGTTATGTCATTTCTTTCAAAGCCATGACGTCATTTCATTTTTTTTTAAATTGCACCCTTAAGTTTTTATTGCGGTATTTTAAAGAGCATGTTTTTTTTTGCATATCAAACAATAAAATTTGTAATATGTTACATAACATTAGTTTTGAGAAAAAAAGTATTTTTTCGTTTGTTATTTAGTAATTTAATGATTTTAAGGATAGCAGTTTATTTAAATAACATGTAAAATTTACGAAATAATCAGATTAAAAGTTCAAACTGTGGGGGGATTAGCAAAATTTCCTGAGTAATTCAAATTTTTCAATTTTCTTTTTTTTCTCAAACTTGTTGTTATGTAACCTATTACAAATTTGACGAGTGAATAAAAGTACATAAAATGAAACGAAAGTGAAATTCTTTTAACAGCAATACGCCATAAATGTTGTATTATTTTTTTATTGTAACTAACACTCTATGCAAAGCAATATACTTTGTATAACATAAAATACGCATTTCTTTTTTTAATGAACATTTCCACCTACTTATATGAAAAATAGTACATTTTGACCCCACATATTAAGAATTTCTATAAATAAGACAACTGTCTTGTTAACCTGCCTATTTGGGAAACTGGGTAAATGAAAAGCCTCTATAAGTGATTATTAAAAGTTATTAAAAGGATGATATAGTCATGTTTACATTTAAAACTGTATCCCACTCTCATATGTGTATAATGTTGTCTTTTCTTTTGTCTGGGGCAATTGACATTAATTAAATATGTAATAATAAACACAATTGAGTTTCTCTCTATAAAGAAAGTTTACTATTATGTTATGTACCTACACAATTTACATTTTAATTACAAACTTACCTGTAAAGAAAGAAACGACATATAGAGTTTATTCATTCAATACCTTTTTACACAATTTCATTAAACAAACTGTGCTTGAACCAAAATTTCTTCTCATTCAAGACGGTCTCTACTTTACCGACGCTGAGTTTTGCGCTAACATTTAAATAAAGAAAATATATTTTCTTTACATGTGTTTTACAACAAAAGCAGCTGCTCCACAGCGTCTCTCCTCTACACCTTAAGTTCCGGATCAGTACATTTGTTTTTTTTCTCTGAATTCGTAGCAAATTAGTTTACTCATCCAACGATTCGATGGACATTCAGTAATAATTTTAAAAGCAAGAAATAGTAAATATTACAAATTTCAAACCCAACGTCTACCTGCAGTGTCATAAAACACTTTTATAAATAGAGATGGGCAGCAGAGAAACTTAGACTGGTGAAAATCAGTTGAGCCGGTTGTACTCGTGTACGGTTTGAATGACAAAAACATCAAAATCAAGCAAATCCGAAGCAAGCGTGCATTTTCTTCACTTAGATTCGAGATTGTGACGCAAAAAGTTTCATCTTGTCTTCTTAGAAAATTTGCATAAAGTTATTTTTCAATTCTTTCAATATTTTTTTTGGGTGGTTTAAAGCAAACAGTTAAAAAAATAATTGAACTAAAGAGGATGTTCTGAAAAATCCTTAAGTATGTAGGGTTTCACGGTCGGTGTTACTAATTATAACAATCTCATTCGTGATTTTGGACAGTGTTTCATTTGAAGTTTCATTAGAGGGGGTGTAGTAAATTTCTTTCTTCTTAGTAACGCAATTGCATTCGTTGAGTTATTTTGGTTTGGGTGCGCTACCCGGGCTCGAGTCTTCATGAATCAGTGACTAAACTCCTCAGCGGAGCAAGGAGGAGCAGTACGTGTTTCCGGCGAGACGTTACGTGACGGCCGCCACTGTAAAGTTCCCACCATTTACCGGAAAACAATAAAAAACCGAATTAATGTGCCACGCTCCATTAGCCGCTGCTAAACGTCTTAATTTCAGGAAGATGATGTGGCTGGAAGATCCCAAACAAGCGGCCCTGGACGAATCGGACGACGACAGCGTGAGCAGCGGCGAAGAAGTGCCCATTTGGGTGCGTGGCGAGCAGCGATGGGTCTCTGGAGTAAGCGCCGAAACGACTTGCCATGACGTAATCCAAGTGCTGCTGCACGACGAAGAGAATCGTGGACGTCCGGTGGGTCTTCCTGAGCAGTACCAAATCACGGAACGTTGGCGCGGAGTTGAACAGCCTCTGGACCAGAACTCGGTTATTTTGGACATTTGGAACGCATGGGGACCGGCACAACCAGAGGTAATGACGCGGTAATGTTCCGTAAGGTGCCGACTTAACTGTGGGAGTGCAGGTGAAGATTTCGCTGCGGAGGATCAAGCACGACCGACCTCCCAGTCGAAGAACTCGCTGCAAGTCGGATTCCAGCACGTGGTCGGAACGCAGCGCTTGGAAGACCATACATCCGAAGCGTCTACACGCTTTGCAAAATGAAAAGCAGCCATCCAGCACGGAAGAGCTCTTGAAACTAGTTTTAGCGCAAGGAGAAGTCATCAGGCGACAACTGAAAAAGCTGAGGTCAGTACGCAATTTCTTATTTTTTTATTTGTGGTTTTCTATTTTGGTGATATAAGCCTCACTCATATTTCTCCACTTTTCGCGGTTTTGTGGTCTTTGATACCAGTCAAACCTGCCGTTCGTTTTAAGTCGTCGTACCATCGCTGTTGTGGTCTTCCTATGCTTCTTCTTTCTTCCCATGGTCTCCACCTCGTAACAACTCCACTCCAATTCTTTGCATGTCTAGCGATGTGTCCTGCCCAATTTCATTTTAAAGTACACACTCTTTTCATTATGTCTTCTACGTTTGATTTGTCTCTTATGCAGGTGTTTGTTTTGTGGTCATGTAAAATTATTCCAATTAGTTTTTTTTCCATGAGACGTTGATGTACTTGAAGTCTAGTTATTATTTTTCCATTTAAGACCCCTGTTTCAGCTTCATATGTAGTCACCGGAAGTATACATGCGTTGTTGGTTTTCAGATGTAAGAGGAATTTCATATTTAGGATATATTGTAGTTTCCGCCCAACTTTGTTTTAATCTTCGAGTGATTTCATTATCTTGATTTTGTTTCCTTAAAGTGATTTTATACTAATATTTTTTGAAAAAGACACCTTCAATAACTTTGCTCAGAGAAACCACGTTTTATCCAGAGGGGGAAATTTTTTGAGATATGTTCTTAGTTAACAGGGCCTCCTCTTTACAAATTTTTAAATGAAATTATCCATCTTGTAATACATACATAATTTAAAAGCTTTTTTCACAAGGAGTGTACCCATGTAATTGATTTTACTATTTTCTACTCATTTACGGGATAGCAGATCAGTAAATGCAATAGTGAAAAATTGCTTATGAAATTGGATAGTCTAGTCTTTTTGCAATTAAATCAATCTTTTCAGAAAAATACAAAGAAATTGTATCTTCAGTAATCCACAAAATGTAAAAAAATAAAAATGTGATCTGGGCTCCTGTTTACGTCCCTTTTTTTGTTTGACACTGATTCTGTTCCTTTGAATTTTTGTATCAATTTAATAATGTACTTTGCGTCGACATTTGTCTTGCGTAATTCTTTTTAGACGCACGAACATAGCTATGCCTATCTCCGTAAATAAAAATTAATTCCAGCCTCCCAGCAATCGAATAAAACGTTGTTATTTCGGAAACTAACGCATTTTTTATTTTATTACAAGAACTAGTGTATCACAATGACAGAATATCATAATGGTAACGAAGCCATCTAAAACAGTTGATAACAGTTCGAAAAAGAAAAGCAGACAATCAAACAATGGAGTAGCAAAGTTCCAGTCGCAAATTTCAATTGTTATAATTAGAGATAAAAGTTCAAATTATTCTGGGCACTTCTCTTGACAATCACATTTTAATTTTTTCACATATTGGGGCTTACTAAGGAACACAATTTCTTTGTATTTTTCTGGAAAGTTTGATTTAGTTCCAAAAAGACTTCTTTTTTTCCTTTGTTCAATGTTATTGAAGGTGTGTCCTTTTCAAAAAATCACCCTGTATATGTTTTAACTTGTTCGATGTTCTCTCTATATACTCATATTGTGTCATTGTTGTCTTGTTGGTTTGTCATGCATTTTGTCTTTAAAATGTTCATTTCTAGAACTATTTCGTTTGCTTTCTGATGTAAATCTTCCATCAATTATTTTATTTCGTTTTCTCCTTGTGCGAATAAGACAACATCATCTGCGAACTGTACGTTATTCAGTCTTTCTCCACTTATGTTTAGCCCTTTGTTTTACATTCATTGTAATTATTTAAAAACACTCTCTAACACTAAGGTGAATAATTTTAGTGGTATTATATCCCCTTGTCGTACGCCCCTGTTTATTTTAACTTTTTTCAATTTGGAAAGAGACTTAAAAACCCTATCCAATGAGGGATAGCTCGACGTATTTTCCATATACAAATTTTAGGCATGTTGTAACTGGTACCCTTACAACTTTATTTTTAATCTTAAAATGTGTTTCTCTTGGTATAAAAATTGATCTGTTTCGGAATTCTTGCAAATTTACATTTCAGATTAGTTTTTTTGAAACACCCGGTATATCTGCGATAGAAAACTCTCAAAATCGCACTTTTGTAAATTATTATGACATGGTATTTTCCAAATCTTTCGGAATGTTTGCATTTACTATGCATTTGTTGAAAAAGTTTTGTAGTTCATTTTTTATTTTTTTTGTGCTCTCTTTTAGCATCTCTGGGATTATTTTGGTTGTTTTTATCTTGAAGTATTTCATCCTCTTCTGTCGCTTTATTGTTTTTCATGGACTTTAATTTTAGTTCTACCTTTTCCATCTCTATAATTGTTATAAGGTAATTATTTTGAATTAAATTGGGAAATTTTTCAGTTGTGATTCACTACCGTTAGATGTCGCACGGATCGATTATCTCCTATCAAAGAAATGCGACAAAATGCTCTAGTTCATTCGGATATTCAGACATTTACAAAAGTTATACTATTTCAGAAAAATTAGTTTTGATTAGAGTTTACATTGGATATGATATATAAGAGAAATGAGAACGCTAATTCTCAAATTGAGAAACTTAATCTTATGAAGAAACAACGGCTTTACTCAGTTATTATGCAACTTGGGGTATTCATATTTTGGTAGAAGGTAAACAAGGATGTTTTTTATAAATTAGTGCAACTGCTCATAATCTTCAGTTTTGGGTGGTTTTTAGAACACTATGCAGAGGCCGCTTCACTAATTAATTATTAAATAACTACAGTTGGGATGAAAATGCTTTCGTTTAAATAAGCAATGTGCAATACCAAAAATCAAACGAATATATTGCTCCTATTGTTGCAAAAATTGCATGCTTACTTCATACCTTAATTAATTATTAAATAACTAAGTTGAGATGAATCTCAAATGCTTTCATTTTAAAGTGCAATATTCAATGAATGCAATACCAAAAAATCAAACGACTATTTTCGAAAGTTAGTAAATGCTTATTGTTGGAAAAATTGCTTGCTTATTTCCCACCTTAACATTAATAATTATTCGTGTCTGGTATTCTTCCGAGTTTCGATTTTGATCTGGATTTGGTTGTTTCGTTTTATAGAGTACATTATAAAATGATTCTACAATCTGTAGTATTTGTTGTCTGTTGTTAATTGATCTTCTTTTGCTATTTTTCAGTTTTATGAATTTTTTTGTTTTTGCTGTTCATTATTTTAAGCCCTTATTTTCCTCGATTATGCTGTATACTAATTTTGTTTGAAACTTTCTGATGTCTTGGTTTGTCATTTTTCCTGTTTCTTTATTTGCTTTTGCAAACTATGCGGTAACTCTTTTTCCTTCTATGATTAGCATTTGTTTAGTTTTAATTGAAACTTTGTCTACCTTCCTCTTTTTGTATCTATAATATATACTAATAGCTGTTTTTTTATTACGTGAGTAACTCGAATGTTTTCGTCGTTGTTAGATCTTTCCGGTACGGTATTTGCATGTTGTTTAAGTTTTTCATCTAGTAATTTTTTTGAATAATTCCGAGGTATCTTGTGCAGTAAGCTTTTTCTTACTTCTTGGCTCACTGGAGTCTTTTTTAAACATAATTCTTCCTCTCACCATTCTGTGATCACTTCCGGTTTCGAATTGTTTGACTGCCTCGACGTCATTAAATAAATATGTTCTTTTTATTTGAAAGTAGGTAGTGGATTTCGTGTTTTATGCCCCATTCACGCTGTAGTCTTTTTAAAAAAGTGTGTAAAATAGTTGAGGAGATAATAGTATGAACCAAAATAAACAAAAAAGTCTTAATAAACATGGGTCCGCAAAGCAACGGTTTGGGAGATGTGGAATGTGAAACATTATTCTTTTTCAAAACAATTATTTTGCAATAATTTATGAGTTATTTATTATGTGTAAATAAACAAACAAACAAAAAACATAGTTACAGAAGATGCTCGAAATGCCCTCCTTCCATTTCCAAGCAGGCATGACATCTGATAATAAACAGAAAATAAATAAACATTCAGAATTTGATCGCCTGATTTAAACCCTCTTGATTTTTTCCTTTGGGGATACTAGAAAACAATTGTCTACGGTACTCCCGCAAATAGCCTCGAAGAACTGCAGCAAAGAATTATTCAAAAATGCCAAAAAATTCGAGCCAATGCGGGGGTTTTAGAAATAATTCAAATATCCTTCAGGGAAATATGTCATGCCTGCTTGGAAATGGAAGGAGAGCATTCATACTATTATATCCTTGAATATTTTACACTTTTTTTAACACCCGGTTGAGTTGTACTTTTTCAAGCAAGTTTGCCTCGCTCGTTGCTTACCTATACATATTTCTATATCGTCAACAGTTTGTCCTATTTTTTCATTGCTCTTATTAACACTGTGAGGAGTGTTTTATTTCTGACAGACTAATCGCTAATTAACGGACGAAAACTTTCGATGTTTGCAGACATAGCGAGCACCAAATCGGTTATTTGGAAGATAAGGCTCACAAGGCGAGAGTGCGGAAGCATGGAAGCAACTACTTACTGGAAACCTACTTGAAAGGGTTGTCTGAGGCGGTGGACCCCGAAGGAGAGGTCAATGTGTGCACTGACAAGAACAGCGACAGCGGTGTTGTGACTGAAGGAGACAGCGAGCAGTCGAACAAACCCTCCAGATCTACCGACGTAAGAATTCAAAGCATTCTCACAATTTCCTTCTCTCAACAACTCACACAATTCTTCAACTTTACCAACTACAACGCTTTTTCGACTAACATTCACAAACAGTTCAGAAGTGTGTTCTTGCAGGCCTTTGAGCGCTTCTCCCCATCGTCTGAAGAGTTCAGCAAAGACCTCAAAGACGACGACACGAGTTCAACAGTGAGCGAAGCAACGATTCGCGAGCAGGTCGAGCTGTTCGAATCCATAGCGAAATTAAACAAACGTCTTCTGCGAGAGGAAGAGAGTTTAGTTAGGTTAGATGCAAACCTGCGCAAGTACGACAAACACAAAGCCAATGGTGAAGAACTGGCGAAGGCTCTGACCAACCTGCGAACGGAAATGACGAAGAGCGCGTGCGAGATGCAGCACAACGAGGTTGTCCTAGAAGAGACGATGGAGATGCTTCTCAGCCGGAGGCACTACTTGGAGAACTTGCACAGGGATTTGGCCAACGAAGACGAGGAGTACGAGATGCTTCAAGCGCTGATGTATACGACGAGGCAGAGGCACAGCCCCCCAGACAAGACCTCCACTCCATACTACTCACATACCAAAGAATTGTTAGATACCTTAGTATAGCATATACGATTACGTACTAATTAATTTAATACCAAATATTGTGTACCTAAAAGATGTACGGTCATCTCGCATCTTTAATTTGTTAGTCATTTGAGCTGAATATATGTTTTTTTTTTAATAAAACGAAGAGTGTTTTGGAATTTTGACGCGTTTGTTTGACTTGCCTATCGCTTCTGTTATCTAATCGTCAACAAATTTAACATCATTCCATCGAAATGAGTTCGACAGGAGACGCGTGTTGCAGAAGTAAGTACCGTGAAAAATGAACCAATCTGTGAGTTTTTTGTAGAAATCACTGAGACCGGTGCTGAAAAGCCGGCTGAAGCTGGAGAGAAGCCCAAATCAGCAGGACCATGTAAATGCAGTACCGACTCGTGCTCTTGCAAGAAAGACGGCGCGGGATGTGCTTCCCAAACCGGATCGTGTTGCAAAAAGTCCTAGAAATGCTAATAAACTTTTGAAATGATCGGTGCGGTTTATTTCCATTAATCCTACACGAGGTTACGAAGGTAAACATACGGCTTTGACAACAAATTTACTCGTCTTCTCCGTCTTCCTCATCTCCATCTTCGTCCCCATTTTCATCGCCACTTTTCTCCTCGTCGTCCTCTTCCTTTCCGCATTCTTTGCCACTTTTACAACACTCGCACTTTCCCTCCTTGCAGCACTTGCACTTGATTTCCTCTTTTTCGTCCTGTTCCTCCTTGAGCGGCTCCGGAGCTTTGGAAGCTTTACGCGACTTGGGTTTTGACGACTTTGCAGCTTTACAACACGGAATATTAGCGGCACAACTTTTTGGAAAACAGCTGTGGTAGCACGGTTGTGGTAAAAAGGCACCCCAATAGGGTAGAAAGTACGGAACAGGTGCAGGAAAACCTACAGGTGCGCTTGGATATGCTTGAGGGAAACAAGCGTGGTGTTTGAAACAGTCGCAACCTTCGGATGAAGACGAGGAGGATGAGCTTGAGACGCTTTCCGCAATGCTCGCCTTCTTCTCATCCAGCGACAGCTTTCCCGCTTCTATTATAAATCACAATTACGTGGAGTAGTGTAAATTTGGCTTGATCTCACCTGCGGCGATTAACTCTTCAGTTGCACTCATCTTCAACACGACAACTTCGGCCTGCTTGACTTGGTTCCGCTGCTTTTTATAAGAACACGAACGTGTGCAATAAAATTAAAATGACGCGGCTTATCTATAAAATATTCCAGGATGCAAAGCAGTTTCGCAATGCTTAAACAACTCGAGGTAAATAAAACACAAGGATTTATTAAATAGACTTGTTTCGTAAAGTAATAGATACGGAGTACATTTGTATAATAGAGTGAATAAAGCAAAATTTGATTTTTCGTTAGTGGAATTTTTGGGTTTGATCACTGTTTAAATATTTATTGTTTGTGAACTGCATTAGGTTGTAAAATTTCATTAATAAATTTCAAGGATGCTATGATGGGGTTTACTAAGATTGACGGGGGCGCTATAAAGTTTGAAGGGGCCAAGAACAAAAATTTCATTAATAAAACGAACAATTTCTAAATTATAATATATAAAAGTGAGGAAAGCAAAGAAAGGGGTTTTGTAAAGAAAGTATGAAAAAATTCTGCAGCACTACTCTAGCATAAAATATCGTAGCAATTAAATTTGCCTACGAGGGAAGTGTGAAAGTTTTGAGCCTAAAGGTGATAATATAGTCGTCAGAACCATCCTGGTCTGAAATCATACAGATATACTTTGAAAGATAGAAACATCAGAAGTTGAAGATGGTCAACAAGTACCAACTGGTCTGATATATCACCGATAACAAAAGGCAATTTTATTAACTTGTCTGGTATACAACATCGAAAAAATTATCCAAATGGTACTGGACTAAACCAGGGTTGGAGAGATTGTAGGTGAAGAGAAAGCGTTTGTCATATACAGCAGGTCCCAGAAATAATGGCATCAATTTTAAACAGTAGTCGTCAAACCCAACAATTATTTTTCATAACTTTTTCTTGGAAACGTTTTGGTTAACAATTTTAAATTGTTTCTTTTTTTTGGTACCCGTCCATAGATAATAATGCTCCATAAACACCGATAAGCCCAAAAAACACTGCAAAAAAAATTTTCCTACTTTTTGGTTGTTTCAGTGCAGCATTGCTATTATTTTAAAATTCAGGAATTCAGTTGTAAAATGTCATTAATTACCAAATCCATTGGCACCTCGTCAATTTCAGGGAGGGTAAAATATTGAAACAAAATTGCAATTTCGAAAAAATGGCTTCTTTGGTCTAATTTTTTTGCACAGTCATGGACCATGCTGTAAAAGATAAAACAGCAACAGGAGTATACCACGCATTATTGCTTTACCATAAAAAATAAAAGTTGCGTCAAAAAGGCTGCATTGTCACTGACATTCACAAAATGTGACTTTTCCTGTTACCAGATTCAACGTTTGGCTTGTCGAACAAGAAGTCATCCGTAGAGGTTTATTTTGCTGAGCAAAATGCCAACTATACTATTTAGAAGAGAAGAAGGAGGTTGTCGCATTTTTTATTCTACATTGCTGGAAAATGTATCAGTGTTAAAATATTTTTCAATTTGATTGAATAAATTGAAACATGTTTCTGTTTAAACATGACCAAGACGATTATTTTATTTATTGTGCAAAAATGTTTAAATTTACAAATGAAGAGGCGATAAAGAAAGCGTTTGGTAAAGGTTTTAAAAAATTGTAGAAACCAAATTTAAGAAATAAAATATTTTAATAAAATTTTTATGTAATTGGGTTTACCAAGATTGACGGAGGCGGTAATAAAATTTCGACGCATCAAGGATGAAGGTTTCATTAATAAAATCCAAATGTTTAAATTTATAATTTTATTACAAGTTCAAGTGAAAAAGACAGAGAACAAGTTCTAGAATTAAAAACTAAACAACTGCTAATTATTACAAGCAAAATATACAAGTTTGTTTAATTTATAGAAGAAATGGTAATATTGGAGTGATGCAAACCTAGTTTCGTCTTTTACTTAACATGTTAAAGATCATTAATTGAAAATAAAACATATACCTACTATTGCTTTGAGACCCCTAAGAGTTTTTTGTGAAACTTTTGCTTTGGAATCAAACAACTGACTTTCTTCTTGTACGGATAATAATGCAATAGTGGCAAGTCAGGATTACAGATTTGCTGAGGAAAGAGTTTAATCTTCCAACTTTGCTTCTTTTCAAACAGTATCCATTCTATTCAATTGTTGACAATAAAGTCCGGCTGGGAAACCGCAATTCCACCAGAAAGCAAGAAACACTTAGATTTTACTGATTTTTCGATTGCTTTATGCTTTACTGATTCGAGTCTGCTTTTGCATTGCGCTTATAAATTTTTTAAACCAGACTCAATTTTTTTGCGTTTTATTCGAGCCACATCTGCAGCACCAATATCCTCTATTGCCTTAATTTGAGCACTGGTCATTTTCCAGTTGGATTAAATTCCAATTAATAGAAATGAAATTCAGTACGACAGACAATAATCTACAAACTTCAACAAGTCAAAGAAAAGTACTAGAAAAAACAAATAAAAGGGTTGTCCAGAATTTATTGTCTCCAACTTAGTAGACATTGAAATATTGTTTCCGCAACTGAAAGTACTTATTTTACATCAATCAATCAAAGTGTTTAATCTGATTTTTGTGGTTTCAATAGTTTACAGTTATAACAGGGAGAAAAAGTGGTTTCGACTTCAATAAATTGCGAAAAACGAAGTGCATGCTGTTATTGGATATTCTGTAAGAAAAGGTGGACAGCGAAGGCAAGTTACGAGCGGAAGAAGCCCACTCGCATCAAATAGGAAATAATTAATTTAAACGGCAACTGTGTAAAAAAGCAGTTTATTTCAAATCCATTAGAACCAGTGAACCCTTCTTTGTTCGAAGTTATGCAATTTACAAAACATCGGTGCAGATTAGGTTGTATAAATTTACATTCATTGTCATTTCTTACATTTTTATGAAATGTTATTATTATTAAACTCAAGGAGATTAGTTCTGAAAAAAGAACGGAGAATATGTACCCCAGACAAAAATGGTGGAAAAGCCACTTCTATTCGAAATGCAAATCCTACAGTTGTAATTTTCCAATAGGATTTCATCCAATAATTTTTCTCATTCGCACTCACACTTTTTACACCAAAGAGAAAAATATGCCAGGTAGCATTTCATTATATTTTGCTGCATTTGAACCAATGGGCCACCATGAAATTAATGGTAAAAACCGTCGAATATACGGCCAATGTAATTTTTGTTACAAATTATTTCATCTAAATGAAATGTAAAATTGCTTCAGTGAGTGAAAACCAGACATACTTTTATTATTTATTAAATATTTTACTTGGACCATTAAAATATGATAACGATAAACATATTCAAATTGTGTACGATGGAGTTATTGGTTGACACCGAACCATATTGCACACGATGCGCAATTTGTCGAGCTATCTATCATCAAACCGCAAGTTTCAATGCTCGAGATGAAGATTCTTCACCTCATCACTCTTCGTCAATGTCAAGGGCACATTCTTCGTGGTGGATCGGCTCACGGATACATAAAACTATGCGCTTCACTTACTGATGCATGAATGTAAAATAATTCCATTTGCACACGTCCTCTTGCACATTGTCATCAATCCAGGCGATTTATCGCTGGAACTCGCTCGATCTAATTAGAGTTCTGTTAGTCGAGATTATGTGTTTCTGATTAAATCGGCGACGGTGCACTCGGCACTAAAACTGGCCGATTGGTGCCGTGGGTTATCACTAGTATAAAAATTTCAGACAACACGTTATTCGCTCATACAGTTAGATTGATAACGTAGTAATCATGACAAGCAAATCCTGCTGCAGCCCTCGTAAGTCTAAAAAAACTCAGGTAACTATAATGTGCGTACAAAAATAAAACTGAGCGAGCTTTGACGTTTAAGAGTGTAAGAAAATTTCGACCTTTAGTTGTAGTGTAAGTTGTTTGTTAATAACCGTGTCTTCTTCAACAAATTCCACCTCCAGGCCTTGATGTAGAAGTCGTTTGAGTATGACAGTTCGTTTGAGTTGAGTTCTGACAGCTTCAAAAATCTACACTGTAAAAAATAGCAGCTGGCCTACGTCTTAATTTGTACGCAGGTTATCAACAAACCTAATAATTCATAATTGCAAGTCCAAACGACTTGTTTCATTCATTAATAGTGCAAAAACTTGAGTTTCTTCGTTTTAGGGACAACCGAGAATGTGAATAACGAGTGTACGATTGTCAAGGAGTGCATCCTGCACACCGACGAAGGCGACTTCGATTGCGAATGCATCTGCAAGTGTGAACGCGACTCCTCCACATCCTGCAAGGACTGCGCGTGCGACTGCAAATGCACTCCTGAAACGGCTGAAAAAGTCATCACCGCTGAAGGCACAAAATACCAATGCCAGTGTACCTGCAAATGCTAAAATAAAACTTTAACCTTAGAAATGGTCTACACCATTTCCCTTTAACTAATTCTTATAATTTGGATCTAATTTCCACATATTGACCCTGTTCAAAATCCAATACCCAACAAAATACTCTTAACCATTTCCATTAGCAAAAAACAACGCTTGGATTTGCTGGAGTGGGAGATGCTACTTAAAAATATTGTCAATAGAAAGCGCTGTGACCAAAATACGGTTTTTAAATAAAGTACTTGTCAATAGATAGTGCTGTGCCAAAAATACGGTTTTTAATAAATTTGTATTGTTTGATTATGTTTCGTCGATAGCGGTGAAGGTAATCTTCAAAATGATGGCTCTATGGCTTTGATGAAGTATTAAGAGAGACATGGTTTAACTACAAAAAACACCGTTGAAAAATAATATATGAAAATATATTAAAATTGAATGTTTATTAATGAACAATACAACAACAAACTAAAAAATATATAGAGTGATTCACGTATATCGTTTATTAGAAAATTTTGAATTTCCCGTAAAGCTAGAAAGTTGAAATTTGGTGTACTTATCATCATTATCGATCATTCTGAATCGAACTAAAATACTTTAAAGATGACTGCACAAATGACAACCCTCTATTTTTGTGTGAATATCGATTCAATCACTCAATTCTGAATCGAAGACAAAAACAGATTGTTGTTACTTACCTTTCATAGCTTTTTTAATATTTTTACTTGTATGCTAAAATTTAAAAATGAATAAATCTTGTTCATAATTGATAGCTTTTGAACCATTTGAAGTTTTTCTTTCTGTCGATTCGTATAATTTCAAAAAAACCATTTTAATTCATTTTAATGTTTCAGACGGGTCGTTGCAATTTACCGAAAATTACTATAACATAATGACAAAAACTCTATTTTGTAAAATTGCAACGGCACAACCTAATGACGAAATTCAATGTAAAAGTAAAAATTAACTTGATCTTTATAAATGTTTGTTATGTCAATTCTCGATACAATTTGTCAAAAATGCATCTTCTCTTTAACTTATGATATGTGTAGGCTGTAGAATTAAAATATTTGAAATTATGTCATATGAATTATGCCTTTTTATGAAATCTTTATTATTACATTTATTTTGTAAATTAATTACAATGAAACAGCAAACAAAAAAGTAAAACAAAACTTTAACTTAACAAACACTGTAAATCAATTATTGTGGGGGTACAACACTGTAATTAATGCAAATGTTCAATCAAAAATGACTTCATTTGCGTAATTATTATTTGTCATTGCAACCCCCCCCCCAATAAGTTTAAAATCTCAATTACAGAACACTTAACGAAATCTCAATAATGTGACTGGTATTGAATTCAATTGTTTGATATTAATATTTTTTATTTCACACATTAAAATCTAAAGAAAAATACATTTTTATCGAAAATGGAAATTAGCCTTTCGTTCGGCAGTAATATTGCATTGTCTCCGCAAAACAAGAAATGGTTTTTGTTCACTTGGATATTAACTTTAAACCAATTACGATCAAAATCACATTAAAACGTCCCATTTTAAAGAGACTTTTTGATTTTAATCAATGTATGTAAATGTATCCTGCAATTAAAATTTATAGGCCATTTAAATTTTGTGATTTTTCAGGACCATGCTATATACAACTATTATGTATCATTCTGAATCGAAGTAAAATAATTTCAAGATGATAGCATTTCCGGTGATACCGAAAATAGACACCAACTTTGTTATTTTAAATGGCAACCCCCTATTTTTATATTGATATTGATTCGATCACTCAGTGGTGAATCGAGAAAAACAAATTGTTGTTACTTACCTTTCATAGTTTTTTTAATATTCTTAATTGTATGCTAAAGTTTAAAAATAAATAAATTGATAAAATTTGAACTCTTTGAAATATTGCAATAATTCTTCTTTCTGTCGATTCGTATAATTTCAAAAAATATCTTATTTCTAATACTTTTATGTTTTAGAAGATCGTTGCGATTTCCCGAAAATTACTACAACTAAATGACAAAAACTATTTTTTTTCAAATTGCGACTACAAAATCTAATAGCGGAAGTAAAATTAAAAAATAACTCGACTTTTATTAAAGTTTGTTATGCCAATTCTCGATAGTTTTTACGATTTTCCACATTTTGTAAAAAAATGCATCTAATCTTTAACTTTTGATGTGTAGGCTGTAGAATAAAAACATTTGAATCAAACAATTGAAATTAGCATATAATATGAATTATGCTTTTTATCACACAATCACTACAAATTTATTTTGTAAATTAATAACAATGAAACAGCAAACAAGAAAGTAAAACAAAACATTAACTTAATAAACACTGTAAATCAATTATTGTGGAGGTACAACATTGTAATTAATGCAAATGTATTTTATTACTGTAATTATTATTTGTCTATGCAACCCCCAATAAGTATAAAATCTCATTTACAGAACACTTATCTGAATCTCAATAATGTAACAGGTATTGGTTTCAATTGTTTGCGACTAATTTTTTCTATTTAATACATCAACATTTTTATAGAAAATGAGAAATATAGTAAAAACTAAGCAAAACTGGCATATGATACCTTTATAAAAATTTATTTATTTTTCTACATGGAATGATGGTGGAGTTGAGATAAATAAACATTTAGGTCGGATTTTTCGAGGCATTTTTGAAATTGTAACTGAATTTACACATATAATTCTTTCTTTAAAATATATGCCCTATATTAATTTGTAATCCCAATTGTACGTAGTAAAAAATACTTTGGCGTTCCATTATTAACAGTAAATTACTTCAATTACGGAACCAATATTTTAATGTCTACCATGTAAAAGACAAAATTCTAGTACAACTCTGGGAATCTCGGCTCATAATAAACCAATTAGCATAAAATTCAACTGCATGTTGGATACTGACAATTTTATCCATCAAAATTGTTGGAAGTATAAGTAAAATAATTTTAAAAAACCAACAAACTTAAAGAAATTTAAAGAAGGAATGAAGGAATACATAATGAACGGAATTTTTTTATAATGACCATTTGTAGGGAATTGCATTGCAGAAAATTCGATGCTTTGGCGTTGTTTTAAATATAGAAATGTAAAAGAGTATATCCCTTACGTTAATTTGTAATCCAAATTGTACGTAGTAAAAAATACTTTGGCGTTCCTTACATATTTATATAACAACTTCAACGAAGTGTTGCTGATTAAATTCCTTTTCGAAAGGCAATCGTTGAATCCGGTCACAGAACAACGCATTTCTCGATAAAATATTTGTTACAATCATATTAAAAAAATCACAGCAATTCTTTGAGTCATTAAAATTGTATAAAAAATACTTTTAGATTATGCTCTGAGGCTATGCAAAACAACAAAAAAAACTATTGCATTATCTGCAAGGAATGAAGAGATGAATTTTTATAAAGATCCTTGAATTTACAAATTTTAGCATTAAATTGAAAATATTTCAAAAACTATGAGAAGTAGGTGCCGACAATCTGCGTGTGTTTTATTCAGAATTGAGTACCCAAATTAATGAGTGCATATAAATAAAGAGTTGCAATTTAAGATAACAATTTCCGATATAACCGGGAATGTCGCCCAGTATTTTGCTTATCTTTACAACTTTACGGGAAATTTAAAATTTTTTAATGAACGGTTTCCATGAATCGCCCCGTATAGGAGGTACATTTACGTATTTGGGTACCTATTATTTGTTAATAAATGAGAAGAAAGCTCGGAAGGAAATATACTAAGCGGTTTACCCCTCGACTTGAACCGTACAAGAAATGTTTACTTCCTGCGGAAACGTCGATACAATGAAATATCGCAACCGCCTCGATACTGCCACTTGGCCTTGATCTCACTAGAAAGGAAGACGAGATCTATGAATGACGGGACCGCATTGGAGCGTGAAAATTCCACCGGCGTAATTCCTGGTACACACGATTTTTCCCACTTTGCGAACGCAGTTTGCTTAAAAAGTGCATCAACCTGCATTTCAACAATGTCCTCAACAGTGCACACTCTAGTTCTTGCAAAAATCGGCCGAAATTCTATTAGTGAGTGGTCGCATTGCTCGCCCCCTCCATTCCGTGCAGTGCAATGTTCGATCGTGGGGTCGCGGCTTCTTATAAATACAGCAGCGGAAGAGCGTCTCTCCAATCCACAATAAGTTCCTGCTACGAAGTCGTCAGTGCCGATCAAGATGCCCTCACCCTGCGATTCCTGCAAAGGTGAGTCGCTTGTTTGTTCAAACAAGGGCGTGTCCGAATCGATATTGCTTCCAGAAACTTGTGGCGATGGAAAAGCGAATTGTGGCCAGGACTGCAAGTGTGGGGACGACTGCAAGTGTTCACCGGATGGACAAGGTACCACAACACTTAACCCATTCAACTAATTCCTCAACAATTTGTTTGCTTATAGACTGCGGGTGTGCGAAAGCCGGCGCCGAAAGCAACGAGTAAATCGAGTTCCTCCACTTTTTGTGTTTATCTCTAACATGTTTTGTGGTAGCTTTTTAGTAGCATAATGGTTGAGTTGTTGGTTTGTGCAAGACACGTTGGATTTGAATATTTTTATTACAGTTTTAAGAAATAAAATACATTTCACTCATGTTAACATTATTAAATATCTTATATCCGAATGCAACAATTATATATAAAAGAAAATCACGCTCCCTTCAAGAATCCATCCGATCTGCCGGAATCCACGCGCAACTAAATGCAGCCATTAAGTAGAAATATAAAAAGTAAACTCAGTCGATTAATATCATCATTCGCTTCCAATTATTGGAAAATACGAGGTGCGGAAGGACCAGCCGCACCGATCATCACATACGAATTTGTACAAAGCAATTTTGAAAAACCAAACCAGATGCGAACGGCTCGCAAGTGGACAGATCACACTTCCCCTCGAATTGAACAAAACGATCTAACACCGAGAAATTAGCAAGAAGCGACCGGTTCTTCGTCAGTCTCATTGTCGGAACACTCGTCGGCATCTTTCGACTTCAATCTCCTCCGGTACTTGACTTCGCATTCCCTTATTTGGAAGCCGATCAGCGGATGCAAGGCGGAACGAAGACTGGCGAAAAGCTTAGGGAACAAAATCTCCTGCTGGGTTAATACTTGTTTGATTCTTTGTCTTTCTTTAGTGAGGTCGGGGGTGGGGTTCGTGGACACGGGCAGGTTCTGATTGCTGACGAACTGCCGCAAATACTTGTCTCTGACGTAGACGAACGGCCGAATCACCCGCAACTTCTGCTCCCTAAAACACAAAACTCGTCTCTTCCCCAACAAATTCCACCACAACTCACTTGATGTAGTAATGGGCGCGCATGGTTCTAAGCCGCCCCGTGTGGAAGACCGACAAGAAGAAGCTTTCGCACAAATCATCGAAATGTTGTCCTATGGCCAAAACGTTGTACCCGGAGCTCTTCGCCGAGGAGTACAAGCGGTGCCGAAGGTTGGAGCTGCAGAAACTGTACAAATTCTCTTTCGCTTCGGCTCGCTGCTCGCACTCGTCCCCCGGGTCGCTCTTCTTGTCATCGATTATGTAGTGGACCCCTAAACTCCGCAAGTGCGGGATGAGAACACAAGGGTCGCACCCCGAGGTGTCCGGATCCACGGTGACGGCCCCCAAACTAAACAAAATCCCCTTGTTTTGGGCGTAGTTTTGAAATTGAAGCAAAGTGTGCAATAGACTCAACGAATCCTTGCCGCCCGACAAACACACCATCACTTGATCCCCGTCTTTGATCATCTCGAACTCCTGGAGCGCTTCCACGGTGGGCTGCCAGATCGTCTTGGGCGCGCACACCCACTTCGAGGCCGCGGCCTCCAAAGCCGCGCTGTCGCTGATCGTTCTAATGTACTTCTGATTCTGCTTCTGCAGCGTGGAGAATTTGATTTCGTCCGTTTCGCTTCTTCGCGCGAGCGACTCCGAGTTGCTTCTAGCCTTGGCGAAGTCGCCGCTCGACGATTCTTGTTCGTGGAACGACAAATTAATCCCGCTGTCCTGCGAACTGACACTCGCAACCGTGGACGCTAACGGAATCTTGTTTTTGTGGAGCTTATCACTTGGTGGGACTTCTTCGTCGCTCAGACGATTAATCAAGTGGATTACGGTCTCGCTGCTGGATCCTGGCGTATAAATCTCAGTACTGAACTCGATTTTATCTTCGCTGGACGTCCGCGAGCACTTGTCCTGGTCGGGGGTTATGAAGACGTCCACGGCGCTCACCACGTCCCGTATTTCCGACTTGACTTCGTTCGCCATCTCAATCGACACCTTTTCGATGTATTCCGCTACTTCGTTGGCTGAGATTGAGTCGCTGCGTCCATCCTCGCTCCCGCTGCCGTGCTTTTCGTAGCAGTAAGAGCGGCTCAAGTCGATGTCGGTGTTTTCTAACACGTCTTCGACCCGCGAGATGACTTCGCGAATTTCCGACTTGATGTTAGTGGCCAACTCTCTGGTCATCTCAGTGACGTAGGTTTGGATGTCGGGAGCCGGGGAAGCTCGCCCCATTTGGCTGTCATGACTGCTGCTGGACAAAACGTTCAAACTGTGCGTGGGGGACACGTTCGCGTCCGATTCCAAGGAATGTAACTCGTTCTGGCTGCTGTAGCTGAAGTTCCGTTGCCGGAACTGCTGCATCCCCAAACTGACGCGCGTTTGGGGGCTCAAAACCGGGGGCGAGATGTTTGGGGCGCCCAAACTCAAGCAGCGCTCTCTGGCGAAGTTCAAATGGTTCAAATTGGCCGAATTTACTGTTTCGCCCACTGCGAAGTTGACGGTCGGTTGGCTCATTTGCGGGTAGTAGAGGCCGTTGACGTCTTGAAGGAAGTAGGGAACTGGAGAGGAACAACTTAGTAGTCTCGGGTCGTCGATTGACGGTAAACTAAAATGACGCGGAGAGCCCGAGTTTGACACCGGAGCGTTGGGTTTGTCGTCTTTAGGCAGAGGTCTTTTGGAGCCGGAGTAACTGACAGGGTCAAACGGCACCTTCTGCTTGATGTGGTGCGCATTGCTCGTTAGAATATTCTGCGCCTCGTGCTGCAACATAAACCAGCGCAACTTCTCACCGCGGGCGTTGAAGCAAATCCCTTGGTCCGTGTAAGGGTTGCGGTTTGCGGTCTTCCGCGCGCGGTTGAAGAGGTTGCGTGCGGTTTGCAGACACTCCTGATAGCTTTGGGGAAACAACCCCGGCCCGGAAATCCGTCTCTCGTTCATTGTCATCTTGCCGTCGATGTATCGAATGGACGAGAGCCACTTCCGGTCTTTGCACATGGCGTTTGTGTGGTGGCGCCACTGCCCAGACTCTATCTCCACCACGTACTGGGGCAGTAACTTCCAACCTTCAGTCGCCACCATTTTTACCGCTTCCATTATAAAAGCCAGCTCGGAATCGTTGATGAAATACGGAAGACTTATTCGAGTGAATCCGGGCCTCAGCAGCTCCAAGTTGGAGTTGTCCACACCCAAGTCCAAGCTGCTAAGTCGCCGGTCTTCGAGGATGATGTTCTCGTACTGATCGGCAAGACACGGGTCTATTCCCAACAGGTCTTGGGCGTACACTCCTGAGCAGGGACATCCGGCACGTGCCTGAATGCCGAAGACGTCGTTGAGGACGGCGCAGACGAAGTTGTGGTGGAGGAAAGTCCCGCGGGGGTGACGCACCATGAACGAGAACACTGGCAGACGTCGCAGCTGCGGATTTGTGTTCCCCAAAAGGATTATCTCGGGGATTGTTCGAATGTGCTGCAGCATTTGTCTAAAAACAACTTGTGATTCGTAAACCGCGTAATCATGTTCACTTTTGGACTAGTAGAGCAACACTTCTAAGAAAAGTATATATTCTTGGGGACGACAATCTAGTCCACTATTTTATTGAAATGCTTCTTAAACTACTGTGACCTATGGCAATAAATTTTTATCAATATCTATTTGCAATTTGTAATTTCATACCTAGAAAGTGCTACAAAAGTAAAGCTACTTTTTTGAGGATAATCTCGGGGATTGTTCGAATGTGTTGCAGCATTTGTCTAAAAAACAACTTGTGAGTCGTAAACCACGTAATTAAGTTCACTTTTAGACTAAAGAAGCGCAACACTTCTAAGAAAAGTATATATTTCGGGTTTTCAAATTCCTGGAAATGACAATCTAGTCCACTATTTTTTTTGAAATGCTTCTTAAGCTACTGTCACCTATGGCAATAAATTTTTTTCAACATCTATTTGCAATTTGCAATTTCATGCCTAGAAAGTGCTACAAACGTAAAGCTACTTTTTTGAGTTTTTTCCGAAAATAAGTTATATTAGTACAGGTAGGCTTGAAAATACGTTTTTCCTGTTTCCTTACTCTTTTTCAATCTATTATATTAATGCAAGCTTGGCGTTGGCAAGAAGTGTTCCGATCAGCAAAAAATTTAAGCAATTGGAGATAAACGCCTCTAGCGGGGAAAAAGCACGCAGATATTTCAAGACAATTCGAAGGGGACACTTAGAGGATACCCCAAAGGAAAAAGCCAAGAAAAACCACGTTTTGGATGGACAGACGTATAAAACGCGTTTCTCAAAATGAGCAAAAGTATGTAGGCTTTCACGGTCGGTGTTATTAATTATAACGATCTTATTCGGGATTTTTGATCGTGTTCCATTTTAAGTTCCATTAGTGGAAGCTCCGAGGAGCTAACTCAACAAGTGACTCCAATGAAAATCCCGAATAAGATCGTTATAATTGATCGAATTGATCGAAATTCCCGAATTAGAAGTTACCCCAAGAAGTATTCAAAGGCTGCTAGTGGAGGCAGATCTCTTTAGTAAATGTCCTCCCTTAAGGATTTACATAAGAGCGCGCTAATGCTATAAATAAATAAAAAATGAACAAAAAAAATATAGATATAAAAAATAGCATAATAAGATTAAAATCAAAAAATTGGATACACCGATTGTATTCTACTATTTTATTTCACTTGCTCTAAAATTTTCTGTTAAATTGCACATTTTTATTAACTGTCACTACTTATTTGTGAAATAAAAGGTGAAAACTAACAAAGTTTACAAAAAGAATTAAATTTCTTGCAAAAATGGCGAATGTTAATAAACCCGCGTTTGCACCGCAAGAAAAAGAGATACATTGAAGCATCTGAAAAACAGATTTTAAGAATTTTTCTTACATAAAAAATACATCTGTACTCATTTTTTCAGGGGCTTTGCAATGATCTGTCAATTGACATATCTTTACATTAAACAAAAAAATTAAGGGTGGTTACAGTCCTCTCAGTTTTTTTTCACAGATACGACATGAAAACGTGATAAAAATACATCGTTGTATTCCTTTTTTCAGGCGCTTTGCAATGATGTTTCAATAAACACATCTTTACATTAAAAAAAGTAAGGGTGGTTACTGAGTGATAAAAAAGAACAACTGATTAGGCTGAAAAGTAGCAAGTTAAAAACAAAAATCGACGTGTTTCAGATATTCTTCGCAAAATCATTTGTATTCAAGATTCTGAAAATAATTCAATTAAAATTCCCACTCTGTATATAAATATGAAACAGAATGTTAAAGTTTCTAAAAAACACCTAAAATGGTTGTTTTCAAGTCTAAATAGTGTCATTCTCAATAAAAATTTTACCATTTTTGCTTAAAATTACACAATTTTTGTCAAAATATTGCCTTCTTTGTCAAAATTTTATCATTTATAGGCAATTTCGAGTCTAAATATTGTCATTCTTGGTAAAAATTTTGGCATGTTTTATTCAATATTTTACCATTATTGGTCATATTTTTATTTATATTAATACATTAAGACCTGCTTTTTTTGTTTGACATTCTAAACACTTTTTTGAGTCTTTTCTGTATGAATGGGGCGCCGTAATAAATCTAAATGCGCCACTGAACGTCCGGATAAATAAACCCTTGTTTCAAAAAGATATAGGCTTGCTAGGCTACAGTTCGCTCGGTGAAATTTTAACTAGTGAGTTGAAGACTGGCAAAAAGTTATATTTAGAATTAAAGTCCTTGCAAAAAATTCAATACGGGTGGAATAAAGTGTGAGACGGACAATTAACACCAGATTATATCCCAAGTACGTGACATCGACCATTAAGTATGACAAAGGTAGCATTTTCGTACGGGGTTGTTTTTCTTCAAACGGAGTAAGCCCTTAAAGAGTAGTTTCCAATCACTTAAATTAACTCCACAATAAACCTAACGTAACTTAATGATTTAAGTTAATGTTGTTCATAAATACTTGGCTCACTTAATACTTTATGGAAGATGCTCAAGATGAATGGTCATTGTCAAATAACAAGCCCAAAACAAAAGCACACTGTATTGCTGTCGTTAATTTACGAAATAACGTAGTCACATTGCATAAGTTGATCCCGACACAATTTTAGATAATACTGTATTAAGTAAGTTAAGTTAAGTATGATTAGAAACACTCTCGTGAAAACGAATGGATCCAACTTTTATGTTAAGTGAATTTAATTTAAGTTATATGATTGGAAGCGGTCCTTTACGCTTAATCGATTGCATTATGGACCGTTTTATGTAAATACAGAGATATACTCTTGTATATGCTGCTTTAGGTAGAGTGGAAGATGTCATTACGTTTCATATTTCAGCAAAATAAAGACCCTAAACACAGCCCGCAAATGGTTTGAAGAACACCAAAAAAAATTTCATAGGTTTTCTATCGGATTCAAATCCGATAGAAAACCTTTGGGACGAGATTGAGACAGAAGTGTGGGAAAAACTCTCCCACGAAGTTCTCCAAAATATCATTGCTTTAATGCCCAAACGTTGCCGGGTTATACGCAACAACGAATTAATTACTTATGTCATTTCATGTTACTATCAATATTACAGCTTTGTTTCATTGTATCTTACGTTGTACAGCCATGGACAGTCAAGAATAACACCCGTGTTATGCAAATACCGACTCTATGAGATATTGTCATTGAGTCGGTATTTGCATCACACCCGCCGGCTAAAGTGTTATTCTTGACTGTCCACGGTTGTACTATAATAAATATTTGTTATTGACCGGTGTTGCTCTACGTTTGTCGCGCGTATTTTTGTCAACTTAATTCCAAATTAAAAGTAGAACATAAAATAAATACTGTGTCAAAATTTTGTGATGCAATACTGGAAAAATAGAAACTGAAGATGGATTAGGTCGTATAGCTCAGCATGAAGTTTTCAAAACAACAAGTACGGAATTTTTTTTTTGTTGCTCTATTTTGCGCGTTAGCGTAACTCACTTGTTGATCTTTTCATGTCTTTGTAAGATGTTGGCAACGGTTACTGTTTCTTTGAGCTGCATGACCAGTCCGGCTCTGATTGATTCAACGACAGCCGCACAACTCCCTTCTTCTTGAATTTCGAAGCTCTGAAACCATCCGTGAGAATGAATCACAAATGCCGCAACATTACCTTGTTGTGCTCCAACGAGGTGAAAAAACCGTCGCTTTCGCAAGAGTTCACTCTTCTAAATATAGTTTTTTTGGCAATCAGTATTCCTACAACGCCATTTGGATTATAAGCTTAGCACTTGAGGAGTTTTACCAGGTGTCTGGACGCCACCGATGAATTTGTGCCCGGAAAAATAGACGGCATCCTTGTTGGCGGAGTTCTCCTCGACTCCAGGCACCAGCGGATTAACATCGACCGTAATACAAGGAGCGGCGATGTTATAGTCCCAGAACGCCAGCGCCTGGTATTGGTGGAGCAAAATGGTGCAGGCGACATCGTCGATTACGATTCCTGTCACGTTGGACGCTACAGAGAAGCACCCGACCATTTGCCTCCCGTAGTTCTGGTGCAGGCGCAACTGGCTCTCCAAATCCACCAAGTCCAGGAAGCCCTCTTTCGTTTCGCCGATGCGAATCATCTTCGCGCCGATCTCCTGCCATAAGTGCAAATTGTCGTGGTGCTCGCTCGATCCAGTGAAGACGATCGGTGGCTCCCGCAGGTCCAAAGCGTTTATCAGCTTCTGCAAAGCGTCGCTGCAGCCGTGGCCCGTAAAAATGACGGCGTCCTGTTCGGACGCATTGGCGGCGTTCTTGATGATGTCCCGAGCTTCTTGTCTGAAAGCAATTGTCAATTACGTGCGATAACGGTGACACAATTTAATCAAGTCAAGTGAATAACGCGATCAGGATATCCTCGCTCTTATCATCAATGCATCCGACTTATTCAATTATGCATCTCGATTGAATTAGCGGCGGTTTGAGGTGGTTTTTGTTTGTGTGTCGGAGTGATTCGCGTCATGGTTAATTGTGATGTTATCAGAGTGATAAGGTTCTATTAATAGTGGCGCGGAAAGAATTGTCACCGTTGATTTGCATAATCTGGTGGATTTAATGTTGTTAGGTGCGTTGTGGAGTTAAGTATATACAGGTGATTTTTTTAAAGCGGCGATTAGGAAATGTTGGGCTTTTCCTTGTGATAAGGGGCTATAATGTGGTGTCCGGTAATAATTGCGAGTCAAAATAAAATATTTTCAAGATGGTGGCATCACAAATTACTCCAGACGAATGACTTCATAGGGCGATTTTGTCCGGAACTATATCTTTTCTACACATTTAAACTAGGCGCATGACATAGGATAACCAAATGTAGAGGCGCTGTAATCGTTGCTTATACTTTGTACGACCGGTAAATGTCACTACAAAACTTTTATTTAAATTAAAATAACAGGTCCAATATTTTTTCGATTTTAAACTGAACAATGTAGCATTCCGCGTTTTTTAAAAAGCGTGACTGTTTCTACGTTTGTTGCTTTCTTCTGACTACTATTTTAAAAACAGCGTTTTGCAATTACAATCAAGCAAATAAATGTCAAAAATTGCTTACATTGCATAAATTTGTGAATAATTTTAAGCGAAAGATGGGTCTTCTTTGCATAATTTGTGGTGTTTGTGAAAACGAAGCGGAGAAACTGCATTGTTTTCCAAAAAATGAAGAAAAGTAAAAATGTTATATTAATAAAACAAATCCAATTAAATAATCTAATTATATAATTGCAGAGCAAAACTCTGGCAAGAAGTTCTAAATCTCCAAAATTTCAAAAGTAAAAGTGGAGGGTTTGCAACAAACTTTTCGGCATCGTTAGATATTAGGCTTCATTATTCCTTATTTTTGTGTATGAATTTGAGGAACTAAGCCAGGTTGCTCTAGTTGTCGGGCAAGCCCTTCAAGATTTCCATTATTATACAGGGTGATTTTTTTCAAACGAGCCACCCTGAATAACTTTTTAAAAGACAAGAATTATGAAAATTTCCAAAAACAGGTCAATTTTTGTTCAGAGGGGGACATCTGAGAACTTCCCTTCGAAAATTTTAAATGGAATGACCCCTCTTGTGATACCTCATTTACTTTCACCAGGGATCCACCTGTATAATTGGTTGTTTATTTTTTCTGTTACCCACAATTCAGGAGACTGTTAAATGTGTGCAAACA
The DNA here is from genome assembly GCA_964023215.1 of Eledona agricola. NCBI lineage: Eukaryota > Metazoa > Arthropoda > Insecta > Coleoptera > Tenebrionidae > Eledona > Eledona agricola. The sequence goes on from OZ026860.1 coordinate 11,321,628, forward strand.
GGTTTGGCAAAATTTTAATATTTTTTGCTATATTGAAATTGAATTTTTTGTTAATTAAATTAAGGAGTGAGCATTTTATTCCTAACCAAGAAAAGTCTATGGAAGCTATATAAAAACATAATTGCCCAATACAAGAGATTTTTAATTAAAATGCATACAAATTTTTGTCTAACATTTTAAAAAGTCTACAACTTAATTATTTGGTGATTTTATTTACCACGGTCTTACAACTTTTGGTTACCGGGTCATTAAAATTACTAAGGCAAGAATCTTAGTGATAGATTTAAGAATTTATTGCATCTTCGCCTGATTTTTCCACATTTACTTAGCTTACAATTCATTTTTGAAAGCTTTCTATAGACTTTTCTTGGTTAGGAATAAAATCTTTACACCATAGTTTAAATAAGGAAAAAATTCAACTTCAATAAAGCCAAAAATGTTAAAATTTTGCCCAACCTGTTTGCACACATTTGACAGTCTCTTGAATTGTGGGTAACAGAAATAATAAACAACCAATTACACAGGTGCATCCCTGGTGAAAGTAGCTTTCAAATGAGGTATCACAAGAGAAGTCATTCCATTAAAAATTCTCGAAGGGCGGGCAACGTTTTTCAGCATAACCTCAGAAGATGTCCCCCTCTCAACAAAAATTGACCTGTTTTTGGAAATTTTCATATTTCTTGTCTTTTGAAAGTTATTCAGGGTGGCTCGTTTGAAAAAAATCACCCTGTATAATAACCCCCAAGTTATTATCATATGTATAAATTATTATACCTATCTTAGAAATGTAATAGTTGACATTTTGGGTATAATTTTGTTTAATTTAAATTATGTAATATAATAAATTGATTTTTATAAAATTGTTTGTTTTTATGCCGTAGCATTTTTACTACCTATAAATTGAGGAGAGATTATTTAAATTTGCCGCAAAATTCGATCAATGCACCATCTGGAAACGGTTACCCTAAATGTTAAAGGTTATTCCGCCAAAATATTTGCATTGAGTCGGCCATCTGAAGTAATCTGTGGTGGCATTTTCGCATACACGGAAGTTGTTTTTTCTAATTATTTATTTCGGATTTGGAATTGTCTTACAAATTTAGGCAAAACTGACAGTTATATAAGCCTTGTCATTAGTCTTTTTTTAATTTCGATTTGCAGGCGCTTAGAGAAAAAACTCATAAATTTCAGCTTCTTTGCCCCAGGTGAATTTTGTTTATTGCGTGGTGCCACCTAAATGTACAAAGAATGTATTGTGCTGCTAATAATTATCAGAAATCATGTCCAGTAAGCGCATAAAAATTTGCAAATGATAGTCACAAAATGATATCATCCATTTTTCATACGTAATGACTCATTTTTTAGTACAGATATGGAAAGAACGTGAAAAATAAGGCTTATCAACGTAAAACAATTATGCTACTGTCAATTACCACGTTTTACTTTTCTAAAGCTGCAGTTTAATTGTGGAAAAAAAAATCTAATTTTACTGCAATAAATTATTACACCAATGAAGTGATTCTTGACTTGTTTTTTATTCAGGGGAGCTGTCATGGAATCGTTCAAAGAACATGCCATGACCACCAAAAATTCTCACGCATTCGGAGCATGTAGAATTAATCGACCCAAAGTAAAAATAAACGGTACTACTGGAAATAGAGAGCCAAATAAATTTCTTGGGTTATTTTGGCGCTTTTCCTCGATCATCAATACGAGCTGCTGTAAACGATTTGGGACTGAGCTATTCCTCGATTCAACGGATATTATGTTTGCATAATAAACTGCATCCCTATTACTTCCTCAAACTGCAAAAACTTTGCCCTGCCGATTTCCGTAAACGTTTTAATTTCTGTCATAAACTTTTTATTATGATGCAGTAAGACGAATTTTTTCCCAAACGCATTATTTGGACGGACGAAGCGAAATTTGCTGAGCACCGAGTATTTAACACAAGAAATTATCATTTTTAGGCAGTTCAAAATCCGTATTAAGTATTTGTAGTGGAAAATCAAATACAGTTTTCGGTTAACGCTTTTGTCTACTAATGGACAATCGAATACATTGGTACATTTACCAAGAAAATTTGAAGGAGATTTGGACAAAATACACAATATCTTAGAAATTTTTGTTGAAAATGAAATGTATGAATCGCAACGGAGGCCACATAAAAATTCTCATCAGAATTTGTTTCATTAAGTTATATTAAAATAAATTTCAGATTAAAAATGACGAAGATAAATTAAAAAAAAATATTTTGTTGAACATCGTGCTTTTCAATTGACGTGGCAATTGACAGTAGCATCAATTTTTTTACGTTCATAAGCCACTAATCAACTAGAGTTGATTTTGTTAAAAAATTTGAATTATTCAGAAACTAGGTAAAACTAGTTGGCCCCCGCACGAATAATTCCCATCACAATCATGTTTGTTTTACCATTTTACCGCTTGGAATGCGCACGGGCTTGGGGAGTGGGAATAAAATGCAGTAGATGGTGCTATGACCAAAATACGGTTTTTAATAATTTTAAAAGAAATATTAACATTTTGAATTTTTTGTTTATTTTTCGCAGATAGCGCTGAAAGTAATCTTCAAAATGATGGCTAAATAATTGGTTTTTATAAAGTATTAAGAGAGATAGAGAGATCTATAGCGTACCGACAAAAAACCTTCGAGAAATAATATATTGATAGTAATAAATATAGGACATGTTCACAAAAGTCGTCCTAATTTATACGTTCTTTCGATCGTAATAAAAAATTAGTCATTACATTTGAAAACATGAATTACCATCATTTTGTAATTGTCATGTTCAAATATTTTTTGCGCTACCTGTAGCTCTCTGATAATGATTGCCTAGCACAATACATTATTCAAACCTTTAGCTACACAACAGAATAAACAAAATTAATCTGAGGCCAAGTAGCTGAAAGTTATAATTTTTTCTCGAGACCCCTTCAAATCGAAATTTTTACAGAAAAAATAACATGCGTCCAAAACTATGACAGATAGGTCGGCCTATCTATATCGGTATAACGGTTACTTCAGTTTTTAAGACAATTCCAAATCTGAAATAAATAAATAGTGTTTCAATGTTTTATTTGGCTCGCAAGGTTCGATTATTACGGGACACCAAATTGCAGATGCCTATCACAAGGAGAAGGCCAAAATTTTCTAATCGCCTTAAATCAATCACCCTGTATATTATTGTCGGCTGAAAAGTCGAAGAACAAACATCTGATGGACGATTGTGGGTATACGGCACACGGCTAAATAATTCAATTAACAATTTTAACGGTTTTGGATATTGTTCGGAACGACCTCCAAACTAATTATTCAAATATAACACAACAAATAAAGCCAAAAAAATGTATTTATGGAACCAGTTGAACGTGAAGAAAACACCCACAGCTGAGGATTGTGTTTGCAAGCACCAAAATCTTAATCAAACGAACGCATTCCAGTGCTCTTATCACAAATTAAAATTTGTTTTTAAACGCTCCGGTCTGTTTTTCACTGATATCGTTTAATAGACTGATTGGCGACAGTAAATTTTATTAAATTGTCGTGTGCAAGCTATAAAATAGCGTACCGGTCGCTGTTTAACAATAACATTAAATTTGAAATTCCGCAACTATTTGGAGTGGCACGTGGTGACAAGGCCACGACGCTTCTCAGCCCAAGGTTTATTAATGTAGTGTGTTATCAAAACAGATCGTCGCGGAAGCAATATTCCCGAAATTCGATACATCCGTTTGTTTGCCTTCCACGCGCTCTGAAAGCTCGAGTTGCGATAGTCACCTGAAATTCGTGGACTGAAGAGAGGTAATACTGGTCGTCGAGTGCGTGTTTCCATAGCTGGGAAGCACTTCGCGTGTTATGTACTCTTCAATGAACTGAAGAGATCTTCCGGAAGCCGCGTAATCGCAGTATACCACTGAAACAAATCACACATTAACGTCAATGACGAGTCCTTGGCCCCGTGTGACAAAGTCGAACGAATTCGGAAAAATGCGGAAAATCTTGAACCGACCTCCGAGGGAGTTGTAGGCGGAGGAGTATCGACTTTCGAGATTCGTGTCAAGAGCAGGTCGGGATAATAAGACGAAGCGTTTGGATGTTGACAAAACTAAGAGATGAGGCGAGGTCGGTCCGCATTTGTCAGCCGCCGGGACGCCACGTGTCGCATCCCAAAAATACAAACAAACGGAATCTTTCGTGTTCTGATAATCTGATAAAAACACGCGATAATCCCTTTTCTGGTTGGAACCAGTACCAACCGCCGGCCCGATTTCGGCAAAGCCTTGATCTACTCGTACTAAGTTTGCAGCGATCACATTTAGAAAGCGGCTTGGGTGTATTTCTAAAACCCGTAATTACAGTAATAATTGATGATTGAGTCGCGACCGGATCGACATTTTCGGTTTTTGTAGGACGCCGATTTTCTTGGAAAAACTGAAGCAACGGTCGACCCACAACGCATGTGGGGCTGTGAGGTCGTGTGGCGAAAAAGCGGCAGATCGAGCTGTTTACGAAAATTCGCAATAAAAACACAGATAACGGGGTACGTTGACGTAAATTCCCATAACTGGACAAATATTGAGCGATGAGACGAGGAGACGACGCCTTGGAGATAGTAAACGCAAACACCTTGGCTCTTATCTAATTGGATTTCGAGTGGCGAAGACGATTTTTCGCGGGGAGATTTATAACCGGATCAAGGCTTTTTCGCACTCTGGTTATTTGTTTGTGCAAATGTGGGGCGGAAGCTGTAATTCCCATGCTTAACCGATATAAACGCGAGTTAGTGCTTTTTATAAATACAAAACGGACACTCTAAATATAATCCGAAAAAACAAATCTGAAAACCGAATTCATCAAACCGTGCTATCAAATTTATTACGTTTATCTTTATTATTGAAAACCGAATTACCATTTGTAATGATGTAAGGCATTATGGTACTTTTACATTTAAATACCCTCTATTGTCCTGAGTTTATGTCCTTACAGAAATTTTGCCCATTTCTTCTTGTTTTGTGCGAGGATTCTTGCTTCCGCTCATTTTTTTCACTATTTGTGTAGTATTTCCTCTACTGGTCTTATTATCCAATGTTGGTGTTTGTTCGCTCTTTGTTTCTTTTTCTGTGCATCTGTGCATACTTTTTTCACTGGTATTGCATTATTCATTCTTTGTAAGCACCTCTACCAACTTATTCGTCTGGTTTTTACAAAGTTGAGGGTGGCAAAAGCACATCAGTCTTCTCCTATTTTTTGGTTTCTTATTTTATATAATTTTTATTATTCTTTAACTCGTCTCATTTACATCGTTCATTCTTCTATGGCTTGTATCTTAATTTTTTGTGCTTTTGATTCACAGCCAAAGGTTAATATGGGTAATGGTTTAAAAACACTTTACACATGTCTAGGTTGTTTTGGAAATTTCCTTTCTAAAACCAGTAAAATTTTATTTATAAGATGATAAACTTTTAGCTTCTATTTCCACTCTGAGATACATACTTGAAATGTTTCACTTGTTCAATATTTAAATTATCAATTTTTGTTTTTATTAATTGCTTTTCGTTCTTTACCTATGACTGTTACTTTTTTTTATTTTTGTTTACTCTCATTCCATTTTCTTGCAAAACGGTATTCCAAATCTCTAGGTTCATTTGTGCTTTTTTTTCTACGATTATTATTATGTCGTCAACAAATGCTCCTTGAGGTGTCTATTCTCTTTAGGAATCTGAATTCCGCAATTAATTTCTACATTATTTCGTTCATGACAATTATGAATAGAGTCGGACTTAATCCCCTCCCGGTCTAGGTCCCTCATAAAATATGTTGTAAACGTTTCTGAAATGTTGCTTTGTCTAATTGCATGGTTTGCATTGTCTTTGCAAGTTTTTGATTAATTTCTCTTTCTATTAGGATTTTACACATTTATTCTCTTTGTGCCTTATCGAAGGTCTCCTCTAAATCAATGAATCCCAAATAAAAGTCTCTTCCTTGTTGTGCTTCCTTTTATTATTATTTGTTCAACTGTGGAAATGGTCCTGTATGATTCGTTCTTTTCGAAAGTAGGTTGAGAATCGTCCTCGGATAAGTGCCATTTTCGAATCTGTTCTTTGGACCATGTTTTGTTGTATATCTCTGAAGAATTTGTGAACCAGTTTCACCCATATATTATGTAATCTTCTATATTATGCAGTATTTTAAAGAATAGAAGTATTCCAAATTAAGGAATGCCTTTCCTCGCTTAAATAATAACAACAAAAAAATTACTGAAAAAGTTTTATTTACTGTTAAATTTAACAAAATAAAAAAATCTGGCATCGCTGGTGCAAACAGTGTCAATTACCTGAGATAAAAGTAAAATTGAATACATATTGTTTTTACTACAATAATTATCAATTAATTATTTTATTATTTTCTGTTAGTATACTGGATTGTTATCTAACGTAAGGTGGGGGTTGTAAAAAATTTCATGTTTGACATTCGCCGAATGAGGCGCCTAACAAAGCTTTTACTAGCATAGAACATTTCCAAATTGGGCATGCAGTTTTTTACTAATAACTGGAAATAATAGACCCTGAAATATTTTCAATATTTTTTCCAGGCTCCCTGAGCACTTTCTAATAACGTAGTGAAGAGCTTATCCGCCATTTTTGGGACACCTGAATAGGTTTATTTACATGTTTCCTGTTTTCTATTTTCTTGATTTCTAGCATTTCCTGGAAATATTCCTTCCATCTGTTCGGTATTTCGGTGTCGTATGAATACATGTCCGCTTTTGCTTTTAATAGTTTTTGGTGATTTATTTGTGTTTTTCCTTTTCGACTTTAATGTCCAATTAAACAACTTTTGGTTTTCTCTGCTTTTTTTCACCAAATTTTGCCCACGGTTTTCTTTTGGCTGTTGTTACCTGTTTTACTCTCTTTCTTTCTTCCTTAACTTAGTGCTTTTTGTAAATACAATACAAATCCGAATTTATGAAATCGTGCTCTCAAATTTATACTTACTTACTTTTACAATTAGCAATTTGTTCATTTATTCCGTTTCGTTTCTGGTTGTTCCAGCCTAGTGAAAAATTGTTCTTTTAATGCTCTATATTGGCTCAATTAAACAACAGTTTCTTTTCCGGTAGCCTTATGTAACAAATTAATTAAGTTAATATCCGTATTATCGAATTACTTATCAACTTGTCTCGCTTATAAAACACTATAATGCAGCATCACTATAATAGAAATAACAAATAGTTTATTTATTTACTTTTTCGTATCTTTATGCCGCGTATTAAATATTAATATTGTTATTTATTTTATGATTAAAACGAGACACTGCTCGCTCATTTGCTTCCATTATATCGTCTCATATCATACCTCTATTCATTTTTTTGTTTTTGTATCGCATTTGTGCACAACAAACAATTTTATGGATGAGCTGAAAGGTGTAAATACACTTTTACATAAAATGTGGACATTTTAAAACACGAATGGATAACGATAAATTTTTTGCTTTTGACTTTACAGACACACAAATGCAGTTATCAGCTTCGTTTGTAAATTGTGTACTTTGTCAAAGGAAAATTTGAATTTTGATAAAAACGAGTTCTGCTCAATGATAAAGTTGAAGCTATTGCAAGAATCTTGGAAGGAAATGTTTCGTGTTGTTATTAAAAGAGCAATGTCCTTACTATTTTATTAAATTAACTGGACGTCGGCAACATGACGACGAATGATGAAAATGTTTAGTAAAAATTATTGTATTGTACTTTCCATCACGTATCACGACTAAGTCATAATCATAAAAACCAAATTTCATCATAAATATGCATATACTGTGTAATGAAACTTTTGTGATTCTTATGCATAAAAGGGGTGAAATGTAGGTAATCAATTTCAACCCTCAACCGGCTCTATAAATTTGCATAATTTGTAATTTTATGCAAGCCATGAATGTGTGTAAAACCAAATACGAGCGACACGTGTGGAAATCAAATGCGTCCCACGCTTGTGTATTGTTTACTCAAGTGATAACGACACGTGTCGTTCAAAATTCGCAAATCTAATAAAAATATAAAGACAATGTGCTTGAACGAGCGATATTTGCCGTCCTGGCAATTTGTCAACACTTCAAAAATAGACCGTTGGTGAATCGCGCGATCTTGAAAAAGTGCCATAAATATGGATCGACTGGGCACAACTTGAATGTCGCTTTTTACCCTTGTTTCGGATGACATCATCAGGAGTGTTGTTTGCGTCATGGCACAACCCACTCGACAATAACAACAACTCCAATGGATGTTGTGCGGACAGATGTTTGCTCCGCTTCGTAATTACCTGAGACGATGAATGGAAAAGAAATCGCGTGCAGCAAAAGGGCAGGAACAACACGATGCAGAAGTTTAGTCACGGATAAATATAGAATTCGCGAGAGGACATAAACAACCCCTAGCGTTGTACGTACTGGGAAATCGATTCAAGTGCATGTCTACGAGCTGTTTTCAAGGAAAAACGAATATCCAATATTAATAATAAGTTAAAAGGCCTCCTCGAAGGCGATACATTCACGACATTTCTGCGAACACAACACTTGTTATTATTACTCATTTATTCAGGCCGCCGGTGTCAAAACGCTTCCAAGATGAATTGTTGGAGTCCACGAAAATTATTTTCTATTTTAACTGACTATACAGGCTGCCCCAGAAATAATGGCATTAATTTTAACCAGCGGTATAACTCGTCAAACCCAACAACTTTTCTTAATAACTTTTTGTTGTAAACTATTTGTTTGAAGATTTGACTCGTCTTATTTTGTTACCCGCCCTATAGATAATAATATTCCATGTTAAACACCGATAAGCGCGGAACAAAAAAACACAGCAAGAAAACTTTCCCTTATTTGGTTGTCTCGATGCAGCACTCATGAATTTTACGGTTTCTATTATTGTGAAATTCTAAAATTCAATTGAAAAATGTCAGTAATTTATCAAATCCATTTCAGGGAATTTCAGGGAGGGTAAAATCCTAAAACACAATTGCGATTTCGAAACAATGGAATGAAATAACAGAAAAAGTGTTAATTGTAAATTTGAAAAATGAATTCCATTATTTCGGAAACACCTGTATAGGGCCTATAAATAAAAACTAGCTTTTGTTTTATTTGTACACTGTAAATCACGACTTTGATAAGAGCTACCGAATCGACGCCTCAAGATGGACAATTTGTTAACATCGTCACTAAATATATCTTATGCATCGTGTCCGAAAAGTTGTCAACCGAGTCAGGATCAAGAGTTTTCTACACTCTAACGATTTCATTATTTTTGTACGCACGTTACTTTCGAAATTTTTTTTAGTCTGACCGTTTGACGCACGATTGTTTAGTTTAACATTTTTCGTCTTTTATACCTACAGGAGAGTCAATAATGCGGGATCGGTCCATAACTCCTAAATCATGTAAGATAGAAAAAAATTAAATACAATTTGTATACCATTTGTCAGGCTGAAATATTCTAACGTATACAGGGGGTTCTAAAACTCACGCAAGCTGCACAACTTTCTTTTTTCAAATACAACTACCTGTATTTTATTTTACTGCTAGAACCCAATTTGACATATATTTCTCATTTGCAGAGGTTCGCTTAAAAATTTACTGAGAGGCCGTTTTAGCAGCTATAAGGCTGAAAGTTGGTAGAAATATAAAGAAAGGATTGCTCTTTAAGCCCGATATGCAAAATATCATTTTTACTATAGAGGTTCTGCAATAATTCGTGCCAAATTTTACTTTACATGGTTCAGGAGTTGTGGACCGATCCCGCACTAATGACTCAACCTGTATATTTAGACGTGTACGTTCTTTCGTTTTGTGGTGAAATTAGTTTCATGTTTTGCTACAAAAATACTCATAAAAATATTTTAACTTTCAACCAACGTTCGCGCGATGGTAGCGTTTGAAAAAACGATTGGGAAGTGGCGGTTTCGTGTAAATTGGAATAAAAAAGTTGTGTTTACAAAACCCGTTCCAACATTTTACATATTGGCCATAAAGTTTTACTGCACACTAAATTCCGTAATGCCACAAAACAGCATAAATTCGCTTTATGAAAAGGCACAATAGCAGCAAACGAGACGCATATAAATGGATATTCTAAAAATTCAAACGACTCAACTCAATCGGTTAATATTGGCCCACCTCTGTCAATAAGTATAATAGGTCCTTGTTGTTTTCTCCAACGATGTTTTGGCAATGAAGTGTTAGTGCAATTTAATGACGCGCACGCGAATTGGGGCCATTAAAATCGGCAAAATATTTCGGAGATTGTTATTAGGCATCAATCAAGCGGTAGCTGCTAAATTTGCATCGACTCGTGTGCAGAGAAATGAACAGGATTTTCCAGTGTACGGGTGCTTGGACAACCATTCCCTCTTTGAATGCTGAGGTTACATGTCGAATATTTTTATTAATTTTCCATGAAGCGTCCTCGATAAATCCACACAACTCGACGAGGACAAAGCAATTCAGCCAGGACAATGAGGCAAATAAACAGCCAATTCAATAACGTTTGATTAATGGAAGAAAATAATAAATGGAATGTCGGAAAACGCGATTCGCGCATGCACATACGAAAGCGGGAAATTAATTCCTCCGTGCATCTGGTGACCAATAAAAAATCGCGATCTTCGCTTCCTTTTCCTCTTCTGCATCCTAAAAATCTAGCGAGAAAGTGCAAAAAATAGAAAGTCGAACGGACGAAATTAGCGGGGCTTTCTTTGTTCGCGCGTCGTTACCCAATCGAGGGCGTCCTAAAATATTTGCATCCTTGGCGTTCAACTTGACATTGCAGCCGATTGATGGGCCATCACTTTTTAGTAAACAGAAGGCGGCCAGTTTCGCGGCTTTCTACCAACAAATCGGACAAAGACGCGTGACGTCATAATAATAAGGATAATAAACAGGGCCGGGGGCAATGAAAGGCGTCCGCAAGTCTAGCGCTGCCTCTGCGAGTCGATTACGAAACTTATTTTGTTTGGACACTCGTTCTTGCGCAATTCGCAGAACTCACACGATTTAATATGCATCGCGGGTCTTGCGTTTATCTCCGATTGTTTATGTAAGAGTTCAGCGATTGGAAGCGAAGCCCCGCAAAAATTCCAATCGAAAGAAACCGGCAGAAAGCAGCAGACAAACAATGACGCTCCAACCTCAACCGATTTATAGAGCTACTTGGCAAATGATCCGATTCTAAATCGGGATGATTTATATAGGAAATCAAAAACGATTCCACGCACTATGTTAGCGCAATTATCGCTTGCAGTCCTAACAGTTAACAACAATTATATAAATAAACGTGATGGAACCGCAGAAGCTAAACAAGATAAAAGTTTAATGGGCCACGCTTTTGCTTTGGTTTTGTTGTTTATTGCAACAATCAATGTTAGACGTTTACCATTTGATATTTGAACAGGTTGTTGAGGTGAGGTGGATGGACACCCACACATTCCAACAATAAAGAACAATAGCAAATGACACAAACAAATATTTGATTAACAACAAAGCACACACAACTGATTACTAAAAGCAAGCTTGAACGGCACAAACACTACAAGAGTTAAATCTTTTAAGAGGTTTAATGATTATAACATATTTGCTATTGTACGTAATCGATTGTTGCAGTCTCAACATGTTACGCCCTCGCTTTACGGTTACAGGTCGGTTACCTCGTCGTCGTTACATATCAAACGGTATTATTTTGCCTTGTCAAAATTTTAGTAATTTGATCGATCAAAAATGGGTGTTTTGTCTCGAGCGCAGCGTCGATAATGCTCGACCTCAAAAGTCTCATTAAGACTTCAAAGAGCAGATTCTGGGTCATTTCAGTTACTGCCCGGACTTGGCTTCGACGATTTTTATCTTCTTGTAATACAGCGTATGAATTTTGAACACACAAATTGTCGAACTAATTTCGATTTTTCTAACCAAATAATAAGCCCTTTGTCTTTGTGCAGGAAGCAGAGACGACGATTTTTAAATTCGCAGTGTTGCGTTTTGTAAGTTTATTTATCCGTTGCACGTACTTTATCTTATGTGATTCATGTCCTTTGTAAGTGTAGTAATTAATTAAATTCATCAATGTCATGTTTAGCAACAATACGTTTTTTCTATAACATTTGACGTCCGACTAAATGGATATCACTAATGTGAAACTGAAGGTTACGGTTTTATAATTTTCGTCATCAATTAGTTTCCATTTTATTGTCATTATTGTTGTCTGCTCGTGAATGTTTCATTGTTTATTTATACTTTGATTAGCTTTATTATAACTAAATTGAGTATTTTTTAAATTGCCTGAGTGCGAAAATTTTGTTTGTTTTTCATTTATTTATTCGCGCACCAAAAACGTTTTAAATCAGTATGTAAATACGTAAGTAAGTAATATTTTTGTTTACTTATTTACAACTTTGCATTGATTGCGCTCGTTTTGTTCCATTGGAAGGTTGAATTTGCATTTTTCATTGTTTTATATTTTATTACCTTTTTAATTCAATTCTGCGCCAATTTATATCGGGCGCACAAAAAAAGGGATTCAAAGTAGGTCATGGAATCACTTGAAAATGATTAGAGTGTGAGTTGGAGATTCAAGATTAAGTTCTCCGTTGACAACCGTTTCATCTTCTGAAATTCCATCTTCAGGCGTCGATTTACACGTTGTTTGGGCACGTTTTTAATTGACGCTGTATCTTAAATGTCATGGCAAAGGTCTACACTGTAAAAAATATAACAAGAGCTAGATTCCAAGAGCCCCAGATAGTTTCTTTGTGCGCTTTTTATTTGTGTAATTGTAGGTTTATTTGGAACGTGGGTTGCTGCTAAAATTTCGGAGAAATATGTGAGAAAACAAAGAAGGTTTTAAAAAATGTATTTTATAAAATTCTCGTGTTTAAGTCCTTCCACTTCCACAGTTTTTTCAGATATAACAAACTGCATTTTTTTCTCACTGAGTGCTCAACCACAACTAAAGGCAATTAGACATCAGTTGTATCTCTAAATATTTAACTCTTTTAGTTGCCGGTGTGAGCTTGCTTTGTCTTGGTGAAGGATGATCCAACTTTTACAAATGTTTTTCCTTCTTTAACGACTTATAACACTCAAATTGTTGTATATCAATCAGCAAATTTAATACGGTTCTTCTAAATGACCAGTAAATTAAAAATAAAACACGTCCACTGTTTTATCTTCCCTAACGCATATTATTACGTAATAATAAATCAAATTTAATACGGTTCTTCAATCTTCTAAATGACCAACAAATTTAAAAAGTAATACGTCCACTTTTTTAAAACACTGAGAACGAAAAATTCCTGTGATCAGATTAACTAATCATTTCTGTGGTATTTCCTTTCTAAGAAAAATGAACATTCAGAAGTACAGTTCTGTGCAATATAATTATTAAGCACGCCAAATAACGTGCGTATACAAATAAAAAAAGATTCAGAAGGCCATCGAATCTAGCATTTGCTTTCATTTTTGCAGTGTAGACGTTTGAAATTGACGTATCATGACATTTTACAGGAACTGTCAACCAAAAAGATGCTCAATCTACGTCTAAATCCGGAGAAGGAATTTGTTAAAAAACATTAGATATCTTTTATATGTCGTACCCGAAACGGTGGTCAACAGAAAACTTAATTTCGAATTTGTCCATCTTAATGTGGAATATTTTCTACACTCTACCAAATTCCAAAATGATTCCAGGGCCTACTTTATGTCCTTTTATTTTTGTACGCACGTTATTTTACAGTTTAAAAAGGACCACACGAAATTCATAGCAACAAAAATATTTATGTAAATCAGGCTTTTTTTTTGAATGCCAAAATGCTGCGTCATTTAGAGAATTCAAAAAAATAAATTTGTATAAACATACCTTGGGTTTCAAATATATCGGATAACAGCCCCATCGAGAATGTATGGTGCAAATTAACAAAAAATTTATATAAAAAAATTTTCACCTTCAAGACTCATAAGAATTATGGGAGGCAGTACAAAATACATGGGAAAAACTGGCGGACGATCAACATTATCCAAGACAATTAATTCATTTAGTTCCTCGGCGATTAAATGCTGTAATTAGCCGAAATGGTAGCATACTCATTTTTAACACATTATTAGAAAATAATAATAATTTCAGTTTTTGAGTTGTTTTGTTGTATTTTTTAATAAATGCTTTTGCTTTGATCTTTTACATAAAGGTGTTATATTTATATACTATTAGCCAAATTACGCTAAATTCTTAAAATATTTACTATGTAATTTCAAAACGATCAAGTAATGGTGTTTTCATAGTGTATTAAAGAACGAGTTCCATAAGGCATATTTTATTGCACGAGACCAATTATGACGAGTGTCATAATAGCCTCACGTACGAGTTTTTTGTACTATTTTTTCGCATCTATCACATATTTTATGCAATTTTTAATTTAAAATGTATAATTAAAAATTTGCAATTTTAAAATTTGGGAAATTTTGCTTTGGCTGCTTGACAATTGTCAAAATTGAAATTTGGATTTTCAAATGCAATTAGACAGTTGGCGGTGAAAATAATGTATTGACATATATTATTATGACAAACAACCTACCTGAACATATAAGTGCTCAAGACCCATCGATCGTAATGATTAATGTTTATAATAATTGGGAAAAGCTAATTCAAATTAAAAATATTTGTTTTGACATATCATAACTAAATTTTACGAAACTCAAAAAGCAATTAACGCACTCAAATGAGTGCTTTAACAGCTTCGTTATAGACGCGAAGTAGAAATTTTATTATAAGCCACATCGCGCGACCAGTCGTACGACCACTTTTATTAACAATTTAATTTAATTTTCGCAATTTATTAAGCATTTCATGTTGTATTATACAATTAAAATATTGGGGAAAAATAATCATACAACTTGTTCCTTTTTATTGCATTTGAAAGTTTATGTTTTTTGGTCACGCCTTATCATATTATATCCTGCTTAGATCGATGTTCTTTGGAACCGCTACTGTTGGTGGACGCCTTCACAAAAAATGGTTCATTGGTTTCAAATTCTCATAATAACAGTTATTGATGGTGCTTTATCACCAAAAACTCGCAACCAATCGTTCCAGACAATTAGTTCGAAAATCAAGGCACCAAAATGCTCGCGACCCAAATTCATTGCTGGAACGTCTTTCTCAATTTGAGATGCCATAAAAACTGACAATGTCATTTATTCATTGTGTAATTAATTTTTAAGGAAATGGCCACGGTAGAAGCATGTTTTTGCATCTTTACACAAACACATCGTTTTATCATTGCTACGAAAACCGTGATGGGGCAACGCAAAGCTGGATTTGAGATAGTGAACTTTATAGCGTCGAAAATAAACCCGTACCAGACCCACCAGTTCTGGTTATAAAAGTAAATCCGCTCTGAAAACAATTTGAAGCGGCTTAAATAACAATCATCGCGCGACCAGTCGTACGACCACATTTATTAACAATTTAATTTAATTTTAGCAATTTATTGAGCATTTCATGTTGTAAAACAGGTGGTCGTGTTGGCGTGCCCTCAACGCCCCACACGTGCAATCAATTATCCCCAAAATAAGCAGGGTTTAGCGTAAAGCTCGTCTTCCTCGGGCCCACAAATTGGCGCGGTGTCATTTAGTAATTAGGCTAGCGCTATTCCAAGAAAAATATCTGCCACCAGAAGTGTAAAGGCCAACGAACCCCGATAAGATTACGAAGATCGTTGATTGTTTATTAATGAGAGAAAAAATGGGCGGTGAGGTTGTTGTCCCGAATTAGAGAGTGTGAGGGTAGGTCACCCCCGGATCGATGCGACACGTGCAAATTTTGGGGTTCGTTCAACTGGCGACGAACAGTCTGAAGAATCAACTATTTTTATACTTCTGGGAATTCGTTATTGTTAAGTGTCGCTCGTTCCCATTGTGTCGTAGGCGAGGAATCGAGATTACCACGTGGAGCACGCCAAATCGCTAATTAAAATCGGCGCTCAAAAATCGATTCGGATTTCACCTTTTTGTGCGCGACCTACAAAAGGTAAATAGTAAATGGACGTCAGCGAACGGAGCGTAATTTTTTAGCACTTTCCGCGTTTTATTTATAAAAACGCGTCGCTATTTATAATGCGGGGATCGCTTTTTGGCATAGAACAAACAACTTAACTGGAATATTTATTTAGCGAAAAAGTATGTTAATGGCTTGGACAAATCCGCGGGGAATTGTTTGAGTTGCGGCGCTATTGTATTGTGCATGAATCACTTCTGTAAACAACTCGCGTTCTGCTATCATTTTAAATTAAAATTTGCGGATTTAGCCTAGCCTCGCGCATTTTTCAGCGGGAGCGCATCACGTGGCGTCCATAAAAATGCCAAAGCCAAGGGCAATCAATGGATTTTACGCTTGCGACAAGTGGCAAAATACGCGAATTATAAATGGGCGAATAAATTTCGGCTTGGCGAGTCCCCAATCGGCGCCGATTTATTTGTTTACGAACACCAACCCGATTACCTTTCCTTCTCCCAAAAGGTCCGAGGAACGCGTTGTTCTTCCCGATGATATTCTCGTCGATGTATTTCACCAACTTGGCCACTTCTTCGTTCCTCTTGGGCTGATTAGCCGAATTGGGCCTTTGTTTGGGCGACCTCAGCGCGTAATCTTCGGGGAAAGTGAAGATTTTTCGGTTCCCGTACGATTTTCGGATCGTTGTAGTTGATGTCATTTTCTGTACATCATATGGCACAAAACACTTAGCCGGTTATTATGTCACGACCACACGACCGCTTACCACTCCACGCTCTTCGCTACTATCAAATTGTACATCACGGTTTGCGCTCTAAGATCTAGCAGGAATCGCTGGCGAAGCCAAGCTTTGCAGGACGATCGATCCAACCGACGAATACCGAACCCGGCAGGAATGCTTCCTGCGCGCACTCGTGTAGGCAACCAATCACACAACCAATTCAGTCGAACCTTTTTATTTTGCGCAATAAATACAAAACACCGCTCACTTCACGGGCTTCATCTGCCACAAGCCGTCGTTCAAATAATGACAATTCTCCACGCCTATCCCCTTATTAATCTTAGCTCTGCAATTCAATAATTAAGCAAACACCGTCCTGCATTTAAATTGTACCAACTAACATGTCATCGGTGGAAAGAGTCGTTTTGCCTATAGCTAACGCGTGTTCCTTCCCTTCTGCCATTATCGCCACCACTGTGTCTTTAGGCACTTCGGTCATTTTGGCCCCAGGCGATGTCAGACCTGGACACATGATATTAGCACCGCTTAGCACGAATCGAATGGCCCCTTTATCAACCTGCTGCATGGGCAAAAAAAACGGATCTGAATCGAAACACTGATTACAAGCACTACATAAAGATCGATTGTACATTTGTGAAAGAGGCGCAACGTCGGCATCCATGCCCCCTCTCTGTGTCGGAAGAACAACAGTTCCCCGGCTGAATTCACTATAATCTCAATGTGGTCATGGCTGTAATTTACAAATTAACGCAACTGTGTCTGTGCCGGTCGCCTTACCATTTGACTATACGCAAAGCGTCTTTCTTCGGTAAGATAGAGTCGATGTAGCCCTCTAAATGAGGGTAGGATTCTAGTAGTTTGCTACGTATGCCCTTCTGAACGGACGACTTTAGCTGTAACACGCCGGAAATGCTGTCTTTCTCATCAAATCTAAAACACAAGTTGGGGGGTGAGTAATGTGGGAATATCTCTCACACAATTTACTTTTTAAACATGATTTCAAATGAGGCAAAAAAATATAGGTTAGGAATGTTCGACTTGTCAGATGTCGTTATAGGTAGCAACTTTACCGACATGACTAACTTCAGACATTTCAAATTTTGCTTGTTCGATTTAATTTTAATTGTTTATAAAAATTAAAAAAAAAGAGTGAGTGATGTAGGATTGTGAAATACGTTTATTGGATATTTTACGCAAAAATTCGTTTCGAAATATGTCGACAGTACAAATTAAGCAGTGGCGGCTCGTGGCAGTTTTATTTTATCTGAGGAAATCAAGAATGGTCGGCAGAGCTTGATTCAGATTGTAATCGTCCTTTTGCACATTCATTGGGTTTGCTCATCAAGGCTTTATCTACAGCGTAAAAAACATTTAGGGCTTAGGAGGATGTGGAATCTAGTTATTGTTAAATTTTTTATTTTTTTATAGTGTACTTTTGAAGTATCAAATTATGACACAAGCTGTTATTCAAAAATTTGCTCAAACGACGTCTAAACCGCTACCTGCAGATGGAATTTGTCGCAGAAGACATTAAATGCATCTTGTGTCATTATTCGGTTATTAACAAATAATTTTTTCGCCAACTAAAGTTCGAAATTTTGCTACACTGTTTTGAACGTCGGATTTGTTCCATGGTCTACGCAGCGTCGTATTATTTTTTACACATGTTATGGGTAGTAAAGAAAAACGCTATAAAGCCATGGGACAATCTAGCTTTTGTTTTATTTTTTACAGTATAGACTTTGACAGTGTCAAATCATGACATTCGACAAGAATTATCAAGCAAAAATATGTACAAACATCGCATAAATCGCCCGCGAATGTAATATTAACACCTCAAATGAAACTACTGTACCGTTTCGGATCAACAGTGAACTTAATTTCCAAAATTCTCCAACAGAGGTTCAAAAATAAGCTGCACCCTAATTTATTTCAGTGATTATTCCACGGCCTGCTCTGAATGGGCTATTTCAGCATTTTTTGAAAGTTGCATAAATCGGTGCTTAAAACTATTAAACTCGTATTTTTTTATTTTGCATTTGTCCTACCTTTGGACCCCGAAAAAATTATTAGTGTCCGACCGAAACTAGTTTTTACGGCCGAAACCGAATTTCGGCTTCAGTCTCAGTTTCGGCCGAAACCGAAATTTCATGTTTTCGTGGGAAAAACAAAGTAAAAATAATTATAATCAGTTTTTATTATTATATTTTTAACCAATCACATATTAATCACTCAGCCTCTGATATTTTAAGTAATCATTAATTTATCATATATTTTTACCCACCTTTTTTAAAAAAGCACAAATAAATATACGTTTTTTTAATATTATGAAATAAAATAAAAGCTACGAAACAAAATTAATGATTTTAAAGTAAAAAGAAATTACCTAGTAAATATGTGTAGGTAGGTACACAAAAAAAACACTCTTTCATCATAACAACAAAATTATTTTTTCTTAACTTTGGTAATTTTGTATGGTACAGTCTTTTGCAATGGAAATGAGACTCATTAATATACAAAAACCCCTATAAGTCCGCAATCCAAATCGCAACGGACTCTATTTTTATTCCGTTTTCGTCACTTTATAATACGTCAAATTTAAGGTTAGTCTTCTGTTTACAAAATTGGAAATGATGGACTTATGGGGGTTTTTGTATATTAATGAGTCTCATTTCCATTGCAAAAGGCTGTACTCTAGGTAACAAACTACAATAAAATTCAAATTAATAAGTACCTACCTACCACATACAACTAAATAAATATTTATGATGCAAATAATCCTTCAATCGAATGTATCAAAATAAAAAGAGCTTTGCAAAACCTCCCGAATGCAGTTTCGGTTTCGGCCGGATAACAGCCGAAACCGAAACTAGGCCGAAACCAGTTTTTTTGCCGAAACTAGGCCGAAACCGGAAGTTCGGTCGGACACTAAAAATTATACAATACACGTAATATTTGAAAATCTCGAAATCGCGCGAATTAGCGTGACGTCACACCGGAAAATTCAACCAGCTAAAATATTTCAATGTCACTAGCTTAACGCCCCTGATTTCCTAATTGACGTCTGGCAATTATTATCTCGGTCTAATGTAGCAGGCTGTATTTTAACAAACAAATGCCATGCAAATGTCAAATCCACAACTTTTCCAATAATTCACAATATTATGTCTAATTAGCAACATTTTTCTATAATTACTATCCATTCCATAAGTGATAAAAAAGTACCATGTTCCAATACACTGGATTACCTTTCTTTAATTTTTTACGCACCTCATGGTAGGGCAGAAAAGAACAGGTTAAATGTAAACAAATCATTATTACAAGACTTTCTACATACTATCCTGGTCGATACGCATAATGTTATTTTTAGGTGAGGGTCCATCAGCCCAAACTGCATGTTCGACGAGCCGCCACTGAACTGAGATATTTTATCATGTGCCCTGGCTTAGTCAACAGATGCCGCCACAATAGGGAATTGCAGGTGATTATCCAATGTCAATAGATGTCACTTTCCCCATTTTTATTTTTTAATTAATAATAGTAATCTGTGCTAATAATAATAATTAAAATTCTATTAAATGACAAAAAGTCAAAAGATTTAATCATTTAGCATGTGTCATCTTTAAAAATAAAGTCATCTAATTTCCTTATTTTCTAAAAAAATTCCCCGCCGTTCTTCCACTATTTTCAGTGATGCAAACAATTCATTGAGACAGGCAAAAAAGACAAATACGATAGGATCGAGAGGGATGAAATGAATAAGTGAAAGAAAAGTAAAATTTACGTCGATAGCAAAATACCACCGAATAGTTTATTAACACAATCATATTCACAGGACATGATCTATAATTTATGTGAAACATTGACTAATCTAAGTGTATTGGAAATTTAACTATTTATCCATAACAAAATACTTGAAAAATAAAAATAATAGGACATTGAATTACAAGAAACAGTGAACACTTCGTTATAAAAGTATAATGTAATAGCTTGAAAAGCTCATGAAAGATAATGAATCGTTAGTTTTATCAACACAGTTGAACAATGGTGGTTGGTGGGTGCGGGGACAATGTCGGACCACGTCACATCCAATTTGGGTGGCAATCATGCAGTAGGTATATAAACTTACAGATCTAAATCACTTTTTCTATTACTCAATTAATCGTTTAAAAGAAATATTATAAAAACCACTCACGCATTGGAGAATGAACCGCCGTCAATCTAACAGCAGCATTATTGTGAACAATTCCAACTAATTGTTTGGCGCGAAAACAACGCAAGAAGTAATCAGACATGCGTCCAGACTTAACGACATTTTTATGGACTCTACAGAAACCATTGTCGACACCAAAAACAAAGAAAATTGAGGACTTGAGTCCCTCCTGTGTATTTAATAACTTAAATTATATTTATCTTTTCCTAAGCGACAGCGCGTTTCCTTAATCCTCGCCCTCCTCCTCTTCAGATTCGGCGTTCTGCAGCCACGTAAGCCACTGATTCACCTGGAAAAATCCTCCCGCGTCTAAACCCGTCCAGCACTAACCACAGTTAAATTACCTGGAATAACGCCTGTCCTTTTCCCGGATAAGCGTCGGTGACGTCTTCCTTCCAGTTGAGGAACGCCTCTTCGTCCACGATCTCCAAGTCGTAGAGCGCCATGAACCATCGCAGCAAGTGTCCCTTGGGAAAATTCAAGGAATAGAAGTGCACCTGCAGCGAGTAGACGGCGACGAGTTGGAGCGCCAGTTTTTCCCTAAGGAACGAGTGCAAGATCGGCTGGTAACGCTCCAGCATGCTCTTCTCTTTTTCCGCCACGGCCTTGTCGTCGCCGCTGGCCGCCGCCTCCTGGGTTATGTACTTGAGCAGCACCGTCATGAGCGCATTTATAAATCCCGGATCGGTGAAGTTGGCCGCGTCGAGGTTCTCCTTGATCCATTTGTAATACGATTGCGGATTGGGATCGGCGTTCAGCTGTCTGGCTAATTCGGCCTGGATGCGCAACAGCGGATACAAAAACGTCAAGTCGCGCTCTTCCAGAATTTCCGACAGCCGCTCCTTGGTCTTGTCGCTCTCGGGCAGTTGAGTGAGGAGATTGATCTTGCTCTTGTTGAAGAGTTCGGTGAGCTCGGGCTTGCCGCGCTTCTGGTGCAGGTGCTGCAGCACCAGCAGAAAGAGCGGATAGTGGGCGCCGTTGTCGGTGAGCGACGCCACTTCCGACAGCGGAGTCAGATGTTCGGTGATCGCCTCGCCTATGAGGAAGGCGACGGCGCTCGTGCTCTTCTCGATCTCGTTCTCGCGCGCGTCCAGACCGTGACAGAGCGACTTGAACGCTTCCTGGAGCGTGTTGGCGGGCACCGCGCTCTCCTCCTTCAGCGAGCTGAGCAGCTTGATCAGTTTCTCTTGTTCCACGTCTGCGGAAAGCCGATTACAACAATCGTACAAAGCTTTTACGCCGCTACTCTACACAGCATATTGCCTCGATTCCCAACCAATGGGGAGCGGGCACAAACTCGCGGGATATTTTTCAAATAAACCGTTCCGTGGCGAGTGCCTCGTCCAATAAGAATTCAGCAGAATTCAATTCTACTTGACAGTTACACGAGAGGTTGAATTTATTTGATTATTTGTATTTAATGGGCTAGATTTTATACGAATTACTATATTATTATTTACTTTAGATTATTAGTATTACAGTTATTGCTTTTAATTATTATTTAGATTAAGGCGAGATTTCGGCAGACCGATGTTCGAAACACGATGGGATTTCAGGGGAGTACAATTGCAGCTCTCGGTTCTCCTTCCAAACCAGAGCCCAATATTATTGTCAGTAATAAGAGTGGTCCTCGGGTTCGGGTTTTACAATTTTATTGGACCCAATTGCAGTTGGGTCTTTCATTTCTAGAGAGGCTAATTTACTTTCACTTGGTTCTTCTTTGCCCAAAATAGACATTTTGAATCCAAGCTTTCAACAGAACGAACTATCTCAATATTATTACATACAGTGTGGATCAAAAGGTTGGAAATAATTCGGTAACTTTATTATAGGGAGCGACAGAAAAAATCACTCGGTTGGTTAATTTTTAATTTTAAATGCCCTAATTCTGACATAAAAATTTGCTTTGTTATGTCATTTCTTTCAAGGCCATGACGTCATTTCAATTTTTTTTAAATGGCAACCCTAATTTTTTATTGCGGTATTTTAAAGAGCATGTTTTTTGCATATAAAAATTTTTTTTGTATGTTATTTAGTAATTTAATGATTTTAACAATAGCAGTTTATTTAAATAACATGTAAAATTTACAAAATAATAAGATTAAATGTTCAAACTGCCTGCCTTCTTTAAGTTGACAATCACTAAGACGATGTTCTTCAAATTATTTTATAACATTATTTAAAACTTGTGTAAATGTTTATTTCTATTGAATCGTCTATCAGTTATTTATGGAAGAAAATATGTAAAATGTTTGCGTTTGTGTAGGTTTTTACAATTCTCTTCATATTATTATTTCAAAGTTCCTATCTTTTTGAACTCTTTGGATAACAAAAGTCGTTTGGTATCCACATACAAAAACATAATAATTTTGTAGGTGACTTCAAATTGTCCCTGAATTTTATAATAATAATTGTAATGGTTATTTCAATGCGACTATGTTTTTCTGAACTTGTGATTTTACCAATCAATGTTGCTTTGAGAACTATAGTATTTTGCAGCAAAAGGACATTTTACAATTTAACACAATGATCCCATCATTATCTACTGGTGCATCTAGAGAAGCCGCTAAATATGACTCAGAGGGATGTACAAAAAACCCACATTCACAAATTGACTTTTGAGACACACGTATATGTTCCAAGTAGCTAATTCATGATCTTTACCCCATTTTGTTGAAAAGGTTGAAATATTTTTATACAAATAACAGTTTTTGCACGAGGGGTTTTATCTCTCATCTTGAAAACACGAAGAAATTATCCATAATATCTACTTCTGCTTTTCCATAATTTCTATCAGATTCAGTACAATGCTTCTTAGTTTCTGCTTCGGTTCTAATTTTAGCTTCCTATAATGCCATATTCTTGTTGCGAGTTTTTTATACAAGTGCCAACACATTCGTGCAACCGACTCTGCGTGCCATTTAAAAAAAAATTGTGAAGTTTTGTTTTGGCTGTTTTTGTTGATCATTGTAAGTACTTAGAATGTGATTTAATTATTGTTGATACCAGCAATAGATTTTACAAATTTTCGATTATCGACTGCAAAAAACAGTTTGCGTTTTTTCCGCATGGTTACTGAGAAATTGTTTTATGTATAGACATCGTAAATGCAAAATTTTGTAAAATAATTAGAATATATCTAAAACTATGCAAATAGACAGTGACAACATAGATGCACTGGACTGAGATAGAAAAGGGGGACTCGAAAATTGAATAAAAACTGGGGTATTCCGTTTAAAATAACAAATATGGCGTCCATTTCCGGTATAAGAAAAAGTGCGGCCATATTGAAAATAATTTATTTCGATTCAGAATGGTTAATTTCGGCCCTGCTCCAAATTTCAAATTTATAGCCCTATAGCAAGTTCAAAATTTCCTAAAGACCGCTTAAAAAAACCGCCCTGTATGGAATGCAAAACCAATTGATTTGATTTATTTACAATTTATTTATTTCTGCGTTATGCGAACCGATGAAAAATTAATCTTATTTGTATTATTTAATTCAGAGTTTCTTATATCGCGGTCTCTATATATAACGCGGTATGAATTGACTGTAATTGCAACAATTTACATCGGTCCGAGCCACAGTAAATAAAAGCAGATAATAAAACAGATAATAAAAATTCTGGGTTGAATATGGACAGAGCACCGGTAGTGGGTAGTGGGGGCGTATTCCCCTCTTTGCTGACGGCCGATGTTGTAAGAAATTTGTCTTGACATTCAGTTTTCGTAGATATTTTACTCAATTATGGAATTTCCTAGAGAAGTGTGAATTTTAATCTGTATTGTGAAAGCATGTCTTTAGGGCGGGACAGGTCCAAATTTTTTAGGCTTCTTATCCGTTGCTAAGTTAATTCATGTTGAAAATATCGTAATTTTAAGCAACTTTCGTATTTTTTATAAAGGTTTCCTTAAAGTACTTTGGAAAAAGGAGCCTGTTCCGCCCTAGAATTAACGTTCCTTTATACACAGAAAAAAAATTGAGTTGATATCTCTTTAAATAAAAGAGAAATTTATCTACGAATAAACGTCATTTTTAACATGAATTTGCCTGCCGAAATCTCCCCTTAAGTTTTATTATTAAATTAGGTTACGTTGTTAGTCCACACATTTATTTTTGTATAATATTACATTGTCGTGTTCGCTTTTGTTAGTGAAGTGTATAATTAATATTTTTACAAAACACAGCAACATGAAGACATCAAGGTACGATTCTTATTAGGCAATGTCATGATAATCAAACATGTTTTAGGCAAGATAGTAAATGCTCCGACTGCGGAAAGACATTTTCGAATAGATCTGGAATGCTAAAGCACATGAGGAAATTTCACGGGGCACAACATTTGGAAACTAAAATAAATTGTCCACTTTGTTGGGACAATGAAAAGGTAAACTTTGCTACACACGAGTTATTAACACGTCATTTTGTAGAATCTCATGGTATTAACATAATTGAAAGTAGTTTTGTGTTTAAAATGAAAGATGAATTTGAAAAGTGGATGCAGATAAATAGGATTAACACAATGAAGTGATTTACATGGTAAATAATGTGTATGTTTAAAATTGTTTACATAATGTCAATTACTGTTATAGGCTTTCAAAGCACAAGCAAAGTTCGGCAGTCAAAAGCAAAGGGAAGCATAAAAATACATGAAGTGTGTCCTTCAAGACTAATTGTGAAGATTTTCGAAGGTGATTATTTAGATGCATGTCAAATTGATATAAATGCAACGATTGCAGACATGGTTGAAGTGTTTTATTGTGAAACACATGTTGGTCACCAAGAAGAATTGAGAGCTGATCATTTAAGCAAAGAGGAACCAGAAACCACTGTCAATAAATTGGAAGCAGGTGTTACGACAGTTCGAATTTTGAAAGATGCCAGACAAGTACAACATAATCAATTGGAAAGAATTAATTTGTTAAATGGGAAGGATATTGAATACATCAAAAAGAAAAATAACATTGAAAATATAAGAAATCCTGATGAAATGGTGGCAGTAGAAATGAAGATTCAAGAATGGAATCAAAACGGAAAAAATTATGCCTTTCTATATAAAAAAAATTGGTTAGTTAAATTGCTGAAGTTGTAAAATTTTATAACATCATGGAGGTGTATAGCAAGGAAAACTTTCATGCCCAAATCTCAATTGCTACTTCAGTGTTCTGATCACTAAATTTAGGGGACACTTGTGCACCCTCACTGTACGAGCTATATATTTCTTTCTATGCATGCTACCATAAAGTATTAATTTGATTTATCTTGCTGTTGGTGTTGGTGTATAGATAGAGGTGATGGTTTATTTAAGGTGAAACTCATCCAATACTGAGGAAAGAAGATTTTGCTTTAGGGTTTATTAATGCATCAATGGAAAGAAAATTAAAAGAATTTGGAAGAATAATTTGCATGGATGGGACACATGAAACCAATACAAGAAAGTATGAATTAACAATCATTGAAGTGAAGAATGACAAAAACGTTGGGTTCCCTGTTGCTTTCTTTCTTTCAAACAGGTATTCCTTTACAAGTATTTAACTTTTAATAGGTAAATTCAACACAACTATATTATAGACAAGACCAAACCGTCATTGAAGTTTATTTAGAAGCCTTGAAGAGAAGAATCAATGAAGAAATGAAACCACAGTACTTTATGTCAGATGACGACCCAAAATATTTTAATGCTTGGAAAAATCAAATTCGAAACACCAAAAAGGCTTCTTTGTACAACCATGGACATTCAAGAATAACACTTTAGCCGGCGGGTGTGATGCAAATACCGACTCAATGACAATATCTCATAGAGTCGGTATTTGCATAACACGGGTGTTATTCTTGACTGTCCATGGCTGTACATGGCATGTGGTAAAAAATTGGAATATCAAGGAAAGGCCAAAATCAAATCTCCCAAAGTGAAGCAAAGTATGAAGCGAGATTTAAACGCGATAATGTCTACAACATCTGAAGAAATATTCAATGAAACATCCTACAAATATTTTCAAAAACTCGAAGAAGCTGGTGAAACAGCATTTTTAAATTAATTGAGGAAGTATGTATTGCAATTGTCATTCAATGAAATCAAATGCTTTTTTAAATGTTTTAGATATTATTTCCAGAGTGAGGAATTAATACAAACATGGCAATTGAAAGTTTAAATGAGTATCTAAAGCGGAATGTTTTAGGTGGAAATTCTAGGATTCGGATAGATAAATTATTAGATGCCATTGAGGAAGTAGTTGACAACAAAATGTGGAACACAATTATTAGTAAGGAAAGACCAAATTCAAGCACTTTTCAAGACAGAATCACAACAAGAGCACACAAAAAAGCTGAAGAGAATGTAGGTAATGTTGAAGATGTTTCATTTGGTAAATTTAAGGTAAAGTCATCAAAAGGTAATAATTTTTATTGTGTGTCATATAGTAATTGTCAATGTTTGGGTAGTTTCTGTCAGGCATGTAATATATGTATCCATAAATATAAATGTGAATGTGTGGAGTATTCTGTAAAAACCACTATGTGTAAGCATATTCACATGGTAGCTTTGTATGAAGTAGGAAGGGCAGCCGAAGCGCGATTTGTTTCAGCATCCACCAGCATTGAACAAGAAGAACCAGAAAAGAAAAATAATTTTAAAGAATGTGTAACAGAATTTCATTTGAAGACTAATTTAATTGAATTATTGCCAGCAAACCAGCGAGTACAACTTTATAAAAAAATGTCATCCCTGATAGATGAAGAATTAAATGTAAAGGCGACATTAGGGAAGAAACGCAAATTGGAAAAGCAAAGTTATTTTCCATTAACAAAAAAATCAAAACAATAACCAAATTGTAAGTCAAGCTTACAAATTAATATTTATAATTTATCGTTTAATTTAAGATGTACAAAAATTACGAGGTTTAATCTTAAACCAATTTATAGTTGGCCCTTAATTGAGTGATTATTAAGGAGAAGGGCGGAGGCCCCTTGGTGAGTAATATAAATGTTCTTACTTAGTGAAACAGTAATTTATTTTTGTTTCAAATTTTCCACTGCGTCATTGTTCCCGTTATACTGGAGTGAAACACTTTGAAATTAACGGAGAGGGACTGATAAAGACTGAAAACTATGTTTTTGTTAAATTAGGTACATAATGTATGTTTATGAATAAATAAATAATTTATTTTTAATTTCTTAAAGCTTGCAATGTTAATTTATATAGGTTAATGTTTTTTAATTTAAATTGACGGTTTTCAACAGTATAAAATGTACATCCTACTACTCAATGTATTAAAATTTTAAAGTTTCTAACATTTAAATTGCCCGCCATTATTCAAAATAGTCGCGGTCTTCAGCTTGCTTCCCATTGGTTGGGAATCGAGGCAATTTTGGGGTATGCTCACTGACCTCTATATAAGATGGATAAGCACAACATTGGAATGCGCGAGAAATTTTTGTGACCATTACGAGCCATCCAATATACCGTCGGAACCTGAGAAACATGCGCATTTGATCAATTTTGAAGTAGTGCAGGTGTTTGCCGTTACGGGTGCAGCAGTCGCATGGCTCTTTTATAGTATTTTTTCAGGAATCTGTAATGTTGGAAGGAATTTTACAGGAATTTATAATTTTGAACGTCATGTGTTTTGAGTATTTGGCTGTATTTTCAGATTTTACTGTTTAATTAGGGCCTTTTCGAGGTGTAAGTGGACAGTTTTCAATTTTCTTTATTTTTAATGGTTTAATTTTTTTGCATAGTTCCATAACGGTTTCATACAGCTTTAGCCATCTTGTTAAATTTAAGCAACCGCCTTTCTAAAACTTTAGTGCGCAAACTCATTAAGTTCTGACGCAGATTCAATTTGCCTCACTTTTCACTTACACGATTGCTCATCCATTTCTATATACAGGTCAGTGGGTATGCTACTCTACACGACCCTCCTAGTTGCAGTGCGTCCGAGATAATCAGCGAAATATCAGAAGGCGCGGCAAAAACATTTCCTCGAAATAACGGAGCAGAGACCTCGACTTACCCGACTTGTCTAAGGCGACGGTCAATCCGTTCAAAACGATGTCCTTGGCGAATTTATCCGGCACCTTGTGCTCCTTATAAACGCTGACGGCTTGCTTCAGGTCGACCTCGCCCTTCCAGTGTTCGTCCAGGAGGGTGGCGAACTTTTTCAAAACTTCATCTTTCGTGGGACCCTGCGAGATTCTAGACTCAACAACCGGTTTTGCGCAATCCCACTGCATATGATTAATTTGTGTAACCTGAGTCACCTAATCAAACAAAAACGCGATGTGTGCATCATCCGCGTATCAGTTACAATCAACATTCCTCGTACACCCCACGATAAAAATATGCGGATTAATCAAAAAGCCGTGCGGTGAAAAGTACTTGGTCTTCCAATTCCCATTGCGACACCTCTCAAGACAAACATACGTCAAGGAGACTGCGTAAAAATCACAAGGCGACCGACGATAATTTTTACGACTGTTTTCGCCTTGATGTTATCTCACAGTTGAAATGAAACAAACCAGCGCTCACCTTATCCTTTTTCGATTGTTTGGGCTTTTCGGAGCTGACTTGTTTGATGGGCAACGGTTCTTTGTGCAGAGCTGCCGGCGGCTGCTTGATGGTCTGAGTGAAGCTCGGTTCTATGGTCCTGCTGTTCATCATGTTGTTTGTTCTCACGGAAGCTTTGTTGAAAAGCATCGACGTCGGCCGCAACTCGACGTCTTCGATTTCTTCTTTTGGCAAGATCAGATTCTTCTTGAAGCGCGGTGGCATGTCTTTGTTGGACTCTGTAAATTAATGGAATAGCAGCAACACTAAAAAAAGTCACGCAAACACTTGCAAAATTTTATTCAAACTCGTACAGTCGATCAAAAACTGTTCCGTTGACTTTGAAATGGCTAACAGACAACTTGACGACGAATTCATGTAAAAGCGCCAATTTTTTAGTTGAAGCAACTTAAATATTCCAACATGGAAGTAGTCAATAAGAGTAGAACCTAAATATTTAAACCTGTCAGCACGCACGGGTTATTATCTAGTGGCATTTGTTCGATTTTAGTGTAAAGTCAATTTGAACAATTAACTAAAATGTCGATAGTTACTGACAATTTTATAAGTGGAGTTGAAACACAAAGCACACCCTTGCGCGGATTTTATCAAATTTCTCGCAGTAGTCCACATTTGCGAATGACGTATTTGGCTTACAATTTGGTGGATCAATCATCGCATTTTCCTTAATTTTTTGACTTACAATTAGAGCCCAAGCACATGCAACTACTACAAAATATATTTTTCCTAACAGGCTAGGCTAATCGTCACGATTACACCACACTACTTTTGTACTAGGGTTGCGTCTCCTCTAACCGTCTACAAAAATGCAATACGGCTCCACTTTCATGCCCAATGAAGGAACATTCACAAAATAAAGATTCAAATAGCCTAGAGTGACCCGATTTTGTGTGTAAATATAGTGTACAATTGTATTCGCATTGTTTGTTTTAACAAGCCCCACTAATCTGAATCTCATACGTCCTTCGTAAAAATAAAATTAATAAGATTTGGGAGCGAATACTGATTTATTGCAAGTTTTGTATCACGGTCGCCCACCTCGCGTAAACGAATCGGAAAGAACAACTTTCCAGTCATCAAACTGCTTCACCGCCCACCAAAAAAAAAAACCTGCCAATGCATAGGTAAACCAAAAGGTGATCCAAGTATCACAGCAAGTATTTCCAGCGTGAGTAATGTTCTGTTTATCAATGTTGTTATAAAATCAGTTTCAGACAATGATTGCTCGCTCGTACGGTTTTAACTCTTTTACAGCAAGACCAGTCTTCTGTGTCGATAGTAGAACTTTCAAATAGCATTTACACAAATCGTTAAAAAGCAAGGATTCAGTTAAATATTTTGAAAATGTTTAATCAGGAACTCGTTGAAATTTGGCACATAATTAGCAGTAATTAAATTATAATTAAATTATAACATCTAACTATTTTCAATGTTTTGTTTACTTCTTCTTGAGGTACAAGGCCAATTTGTTTTTTTAATGGCACAGGAAGTCAAATTTAATATTTTTAAAGAAAACATTTTCTTCTCAATTGAGTGATGTAACACATTCCTCTCTTTAATTGTATTAAAACGCTAAAGAAAATATTTGACAAATTAAATTTTGAAATAAAGTAGAAAGGTCTACAGCTGTCTGTTACTTCCATATTAACAACAAATTCAATTTGTGTGAAATAATTAGTTTACTAACAGTATGTTTAGGTGAATCTGGGCGTATAGAAAAGGTATGGCGATAGATGGGCATGATAAAGTTGTGAATATTTCTGATTTATTTTCGCCTTACTTATGTTCATGAACTGCAAATGTCATAATAGAGCATAAAAAGAGCTCGCGACAAGATGACTACAATTCTCCCATTTCACTAATATTTTCGGTATGTTCCTGGATGTGTGGATATGTGTAAAAATAAATAGGAGTGGCGTTCGCTTGAAATCAATTAGTGTGTAGCAAATTTGTTACTTTGGGTTGAAGTAGTTTAATGTTTAGTTCTCAGTTGACAACCATTTTGGACACAACACATGAGATACTTTTCGTGTTTTAATAAATTCCATATCTTGGCGTCTGTCAAATGTCAAAACTCTACACTGTAAAAAATCAACGCTAGTTTTCATCGCCGCCAAGTCTGTTTTGGGCAAATTTAAGTTGAATTTTTGATTGATATATGTAAGTTCGTAAGCACCATGTCATAACACTATAATATTAATCTGTCGCTAAATTAAAATAAAAAGATAAAAGCTAGATTGCTTGGCCTTGTGACTGACCCTCCTCATTTACATAAACACGGGTTATTTCAAAACTTATCCTTAAAAAAATATGGGGAAAACAACAAACCCGTAAATACGATGACACAAAACGAAATTTAAAAACAAACTTGCAAAAATGTGTAAAAATTGCTAGTTGCACGCCACTGGTTTCTGGGCGACTGGATTGAAAGAAAAGTCCGTAGATAACTGCGATTAAGCAGAAAGTCTGCAAAATGCAAACAAAAACAATACCAGCCATGACAAAACTTACATTTGTAAAATTGTGCTTCATCCATTTCAGGCCCTTGCTTACATTACGAATGTTTTGTGTCTCCTTAGTGCATCGTTAGGAAATTAATTACATTGCCATAGATGCATACTTGAAGAAAAAATAGTGTTGTGTCCCAATTTTTTGCGTCAAAACATTCGATTTGTTACATATCCGCAAAAAACATGAATGTGTATTAGAAGCCAGAGTGAAAAGGACTGATCTCTCTGTAAACCCCAACAACTTATTTGCAGTGCACATTTTGAGTAGCAATATTTAGATCCCGTAGAAAATTTTTAAAAATTATTTGCCGATCCTCTATTTACAAGATAAATTATATCACTATATTCATAAAAATCAAGAATATACATAATGTGCCGGCAGTTCATGTATTGCCTAGACTTTTCATGAAATGACGTCTTTCACTAAGAGACTACGACACATCTACAATTCCATAATGTTCCTAACAATTATAGAGTGCGTTGAGTTGGATAAAAATATAATTTAAAAAAGAAATATTTTTTTAACAAATAAACAATTTAATTATACTTGGTAAAGAAATTTATTTTATCGATATGGTTAATGATCCCGTACCAAAAAATGACGCTGAAACTCAGGTCAAAAAAATACGATAGTGATGCCACAGATTACTCCAAATGAATGGCTTCATAGGGCGATTTTGTCCGGAACTATCTCTTTTCTACACTTTGAAACTAGGTGCATGACATCTTCGTCAAAAATAGGTGTAAGCAAATGTAGAGGCGCTGCAGTCGTTGCTAATACTTTATACAACTACACTACAAAAACTTTCATTTAAATTCAAATAACAGGCCCAGTATTTTTTCTATTTTAAATTAAATAATGTACCATTCCGCGATTTTTATAAAGCGTGACTGTTTCTACGTTTGTTGCTTTTGTTCTCACTAATATTTTAAAAACAGCGTTTTGCAATTACAATCAAGCAAGTAAATATCAAAACTTGCTTACATTGCTTAAATTTGTGAATAATTTTAAGCAAAAGATGGGACTTCTTTGCATAATTTGTGGTGTTTGTGAAAACGAAGCGGGTAAACTGCATTGTTTTCCAAAAAGTGAAGAAAGGTAAAGATGTTTTATTGATAAAACAAATCCAGGAAATCTAATTATATAATTGCAGAGCGAAACTCTGAATCTCCAAAATTGTAAAAGTAAAAGTGGAGGGTATGCAACGAACACTTTTCGGCATCGTATTTCTTCCTTATTTTTGTTTATGAATTTGAGGAACTAAGCCAGGTTGCTCTAGTTGTCGGGCAAGTCTTTCAAGATTTCCATTATTATATAATAACCCCAAGTTATTATCATATGTATAAGTTATTATACTTATCTTAGAAATGTAATTGTTAACATGGTATAACTTTGTTTAAATTAAATTATGTAATATAATAAATTGAATTTTATAAAATTGTTTGTTTTTATGCCATGTAAATAATGCATATTTTATGATTTATTCTTCAAAACTAATTTTTTACATTCGTTTTGTAGAATAAATCATAAAATATAATAGCATTTTTACTACCTATAAAAAGAGGAGAGATTATTTAAATTTGCCGCAAAAATTTGATCAATCTGAAAACTGTTATGCTAAAGGTTAAAGGTCATTCCGCCAAAATATTTGCATTGTGTCTGCCATCTGTAGTAATCTGTGGAGATGCCAAACTATTTACCTCTTTATCTGTGCTTGCCTATCTCTCTACAAATTTAAAGTATAGCATAGCATAGGGTGATTTTGTCCGGAACTATCTCTTTTCTACACAACACTAGGCGTGTTTTATAAAAAGCGTGACTGTTTCTACGCTTATTGCTTTTTTTCTGACTAATATTTTAAAAACAGCATTTTGCTGCAATTATATTCAAGCCAGTAAATGTCTAAACTTGCTTATATGTTGAATTTGTGAAAAAATTTGAACGAAAGATGGATCGTTTTTACATTATTTGTGGTATTGGTGAAAACTAAGCGGAGAAACTGCTTTGTTTTCCAAAAAGTGAAGAAAGGTAAGGTATTAATACAACAAATTCAGAAAATCGAATTACATAACTCTAGAGCGAAACTGTGGCAAGAAGCTCTAAATGTCCAAAATTGCAAACTAAAGCAAAAGTGGAGGGTTTGCAAAAAACACTTTTCGGCATCGTTAGATATTAGGCTTCAGTATTCCTGAATTTTGTGTATGAATTTGAAGAACTAAGCCAGGTTGCTCTATTGGTTGTCCGCCAAATCTTTCAAAATTTCCATTATTATGTAATAACCCCAAGTAATTATCATATGTACAAGTTATAACTAACGTGCGTTAAAAAAAACGAGGCTGCGTTGGCCATGGAAAAACTTTGTGCATCAATTTAGTGTAGCAAAATTTCGAACTGTCAGTTCGAATCTGTCAGATAGTTTTTAGGTTGGGTTCTTTGTTGACAATGGTTTCGTATACGATTTTTATGTTGGGACAAATTTCAATAAATGGACGCGAAGGAGGGTAGCATTATGTTTATGAGAGCGATGTACACATGCCCTAGCATTTATTATAAACAATTTACATAAAATTGGTCCGTTTTATTTTGGTAGAAAATTTAAGACTGACAGTTCTTGTCATTTGTGGTTTCTACACTGGAAAGCCGATAAATAACATGGCCAACGCAGCCTCGTTTTTTTTTTGAACGCACGTTATCTTAGAAATGTAATTGTTAACATTTTGGCTATAATTTTGTTTAATTTAAATTACGTAATATAATAAATTGATTTTTATTCTACAAAACAATTTTTGACATTAGTTTTGTAGAATAAATCATAAAAAATTCAAAATATAATAGCATTTTTAAATTTGTTCGATGCGCCATCTGAAAACTGTTACATAATTTGACGGTCGTTTAAGGTCATTCCGCCAAAATATTTGCATTGAGTCAGTCATATGGAGTAATCTGTGGTGTGACTTTCACGGCCGGCTTTATTAGCGGTTTTATTTTCCGGATATGTAGACCGTGTTCTAATCGAAGGTACCGGGTGACTATAAATGATTGACATTTTTTGTGTTAGGTTGGCAACATTTTTTAACTCTTCTATTGGGTATACTGATTTTCATATTTGAAATTGTCATATAAACGTCAAATTTAAAAATTGCCCATATCGGAATTGTTTTCAAAATGGTTTTTACAACTGGATCACTCGCTGTAACTATTTCCTCCGTTATTTGTCACTTTTCGTTCGCCATTATTCGGTAAGTTACACTTTTTGACAAAAATATTCTAACCTAAAAAGTTAGTTGACATAAATCACGACGACAGTTAATCTGGTACCAATTCCTCACTGTTGCCAATCAAGTAAATTTAAGTCAATCATTTACAGTTACCCGGTATTTCAGTAGGTGGTAGTTAAATTAAATTTATGTCGGTGTAACTGGCGTTGCTAAGGGCAACTTTGATTTATAATAGAGCATTGTGAGGTAAAAACTTATCAGTATATCCGCGATAAAGCACGGTGACGCTACAGTCGCCCAGTAAGTTAGCGTTCCATCGTCCTCAAACTTTAATAATTTTTTACTCTGATTATATTTTTTGGGGTGCAATCTACTCCAAATTTAAGGGGCTACATGCTGTTAAATGTTTTGAGACAAGTTCTGAATCAGCCTGTATACCGGCATGTTCCCAAAAACAAGCTAGACTTACGGTTGTTGTACTGCGAGTTGGCGTTGTTCTGGTTGTGCTTGTACTGGCCCCGCTGGCTGGTGTTGTAGTTGTTGTAGCCGCTGCGCTGGTTGTTGTGTCCGCGAAAGCCGCCGTCCCGCTGATGCCCGAACCCGTTGGACCCGAACGCGTTGGTCGGGATGAGGTTCGGCGAGGAGGGCGTCAGACTCATGAGCATGTCGTCGAAGCCGCCCCTCGTCTTCATGGGATGCCTGAACAGCTCGGAGATGTTGGACCTGTCCGTGTCGCGGTCGTGACGGTCGCGTCGGAAACCCGGCCGGTCATCGTCGGCCGGTCTGATCTGGTTGATCGGCATGGGGCCCTCGACGACGGTCGCCTTCCTCGGCTCCCATCTGGCCTGCCTGAGGTCGATCGCGTCCTTCAGCATGAAACGAATCCTCGGCTGCAAGTCCATGTTGTCCGCTAGCAACGTCATACGTTCAAAGTACTGATCCATGAGGCCCTGGCCCTTGCTCGAGTCCAATATGCGTCCGCAAGTGCGCATGATTTGACACAGACACTCCAAGTCCTCCGACGGGTCGTCGGCGTGGGTCTTAAGCAACGCCAGGATGCACTTGTGCAGGATACTCTCCTGGAGGATCTCCAGCTTGCAGAGCTCTCCGATGAACTTGATGTTGCCAAGCATTTTCCGCTTGGCCATCTGGCGGCGTTCCTCGTCTTCATCGTTGAGGCCGTTGCCGTGGCTCTTTTCTAGCGCCGCCGCGCGGTTTTCGAACTCGACCTTGCACTTGTTGAGCAGCAGAAGGCGGAAGGTGGTGACCTGCGGGTCCGACTCGAAATTGTGAGCTTCTGTATCCAGGCGCTTGCAGAGCTGCGCGTACATAGACGAGTACTTGGGCTCGTCGAGTGCCTTGTCGAAGATGAGGATGATGACGCCCTTCAGGATGACGCTCGAGTGGAGGTCGAGACGCAGCAGGTCATCGCTCAGCTTCTGAAACTTCTCCGGGGTGAGCTTGTTGAGGATGCCGCGCACCTTTCGGAACACCAGGTCGTTACGGGACTCGGCAGTGAGCGCATCTTGACGTCGCAATGTCGATGGAGGGACCCAGCGTCGCTTCACGGGGGGAACGGTGTCCTTCCCCGAATTACGAGCTTGTGGCCCCGGCTGCCTGGGGCTCTCCGTCGTGGTGGTGATGGGCGCGCCTCGAAAACTTCCTCGCACCAGGTCAAATCACTCGGGCAAACGGCCGCCTCTAACTGCACACAACAGATTCAGTGAGCGATCGGCGACAAGTACAAAGAGTCGGGGGGTCGACGACCTCCACCTCGTTCAAGGTCCTCGCCACATACCAAGGATGTCTACGCCGCCATCGGCAGGTGGAAGGACCCCGCCGATCTCAAAAATGCCCAAAATAAATCCAACTAAACCGCACAATGTCAATGAGTCGCCTGAAACGGGGCCAAGTGCACGCGCCACGAAAAAACCCAAACCGTCATAGACGCCCCCCGAATTTCGCCGACGCGATCCTCGGTCCCGGAACCCCGAAGCCCGCTACCTTTTCGTTCCGTCGACCATCGAAAAGCACGCTGTACGTGACGCATTGCTTTGTATTGTACGAACGACAAGAAAAAACCTTCGTCCTCCAAGTGACGATCGCTGGCTAGTTCGCCACGCGTCAAACCCATCAAAAACCAAAGCAAAACCACTTACCCACTCAATCCGAACCGAAATCAACGCAAATCGGACAAATAAAACCGAAACGGAACGTGCTAAATGCTAGAAAATCGCAAGAAAATCACTTACTGGCCGTAGCTTGTTGTTTGTGGGAACACTGACTGACGTTCGGCCCGACTTCGGCAACCTTCGACGCTGTTCCAGAGAATGGAACTTTTACCGAGAATTTTTAGTGAAAACCGCCGATTTATCTGAAAAGCACGCACACGGGGGCTTTTTCACGAAACACTCGTCGCCGCCCAGCGTCCCTCTCACCTCACAAACATTACTTTAAATATTGACGTACAAAAATGTTTCTAAATGACAATAGTGAAATTGAATCGGGACATCAGTGCCAACGTGCAAAACGCTAAGTCCCCAACTCCCCGATCGATTTCCTTCCTTCCACGAAATTCAAATCAATCGCTCCGAATTCCAGTGTATTATAAATAGATGATTGTTGTTAAATGTTTAATTTGTTTTCAGCTCGGTTATCCGCACCACGCGTTATATATAGCGCCACACTTATTACATTGACCTGCATTCATATACACGGTGGCTCGATATTAACAAGTGAGCCACAAACATTTTAAATCCGTTCTATTTTGGTTTGTCAATAATACTGTTAGTATACCAGCAACCCCATGCCCCACATCAGATTTTTTGGGCCCCTGGTTTTTTATACAGGTATTGGGTGAAACTGCATTGAAAGTGGAATAAAGTGTCCTATGTCAATCCGTTTTAAAAATATGTTTTTTTTTTCTGTTTTTACCTAAAACCGTATCTATGCTTAATTATATCAAAATTTTTTCTAATTTTTGATCATCAATATTAAAAAATAGAAACATTATCGAATTCTACATTAAATTTAAACAAACCGGCAAATTTAAAGGAACGGAGATAAATTTGCGCGTTTTTCCTTCCCCAACATTTTTTCACAACAAATTTAAACTGATTCTTTTATAAGGGAATAATAACTAACAACCTGGTAAATTTCAGATTGATTTGCAAGACTTTATACTATTTTTAGCTCAGTTTAAAAATAT
Source organism: Eledona agricola (assembly GCA_964023215.1). NCBI lineage: Eukaryota > Metazoa > Arthropoda > Insecta > Coleoptera > Tenebrionidae > Eledona > Eledona agricola. The sequence continues at coordinate 11,360,157 of OZ026860.1, forward strand.
AAGACTGGAAATAAGCTATTTGTAAAAAGATTAATTGTATGTATTGACTCATTTTAAAAACTTAATCATTAATCAAAATTACAAGCATATTTTTTTTAATAACGAGAGTTCCCCCACGAGCCCTAATAACTGCAGTCATTCGTCTTCTCGTGCTTCTGATGATGTTGTCAATGAGTTCTTGGGGCAAATAGTCCCATATTTCAATTAAAGCTGCTCTTACTTCTGCAGTGTTGTGGACATAAGTTGTTTGCCGAGCATTTTCCAGACATGTTCTATCGGACTGAGGTCTGGAGAACATGCAGGTCAATTCAGTGCCGATATTTCGACCTGATTTAAAAAGTCAATTACTCGACGAGCCACGTGTGGGCGAGCATTGTCGTGTATTAGAACGAAATTTGGTCCAATATATGGAGCAAATACTATAACATGATCTTGCACAACATCCTGTATATATCAATCCGCAGTTAAAGATCCGCCATCAATTGTTACCAACTCTGTGGGCGCTCCTAAACATATGCCACCCCAGATCATAATTGAACCCACACCGAAAGAGACAGTAAAATTAAAATTAAAAATCTCTCCAGTTTGCCTCCAATGTGTAACATTACGATAGATAGTCGATTTCGATTTACCAAACATGTGGACAACATCACTATAAGATCGACCATTTTCGATCATTGCTACAGCTCTAGAGACATCAGTCGGTGCTATATCGCCCATTCTGAACTGTTTCACAATCAAGGTGATGATAGAAAACAAAAACAAACCAAACTTAAACAATTACTTCCGAAAAAACTATGAAACTTAATATAGAAAATATGCGCGTCTTCGAAAACAAAGGGTTTTTACGCAATTACCTTTTTTGACATTGACCAACATGAAAATAATATGCAAAAAATGTAGTAAGAGTAGTAGTCTGTCTAGGCCTAGACAGCAAAATAAAAAAAAATTATGAAAATGCACTTTTTTTAGAAAAAATAGCTTTGTTTCTTTAAATTTGCCGGAGTGTGTATATTCATCCTCCTTGGACTTCAATTAGTACCTTCCGTAACACCCGAACCATTAAAACTGATGATAAATGGAAATATTTTCCCATCATTTTTATAAATCAATAAAATCTCGACAAAAAAATTATTTGTAGAAAGTATAAAAGGTAGATGTCATGTTTTTTTAATTTGATTTATTTATTTATGTATGGGCGAACACGTTGATATGGCAATGAGATTGACAAATTGCGATGATGGAAACAGTTTTCCCCCTGTGCTTCCTCTTTGAATTGTTAGAAAGTCTTTTTCGTATTTCATGTAAATCAAACAACAAACGCAACAAGCTTAAACGTTTTAAAAAATATTTCCATTATTTTCTAAAATTAATAACGAAGCGACATAAAAAATTACAGGTAGAAGTCTTGAAATGTAGGTGACATGTATTCATTATCTGATTTATTTATTTAGGTATGGGCGAAGAAGTTGATGATATATGTCGATGAGATTTTGCCAAATTATTTTGTTAAATTACAATGATAAAATCAGTCTTGCTCTTTGAATTGTTAGAAAGTCATTTTCGTATTTCATTGAAGTCAAACAACAAACGCAAACATCTCCAACGTTTTTCAAAATTTTTTCATCATTTTCCAAAATTAACAACCAATCGACATAAAGAAAATTATAGGTAGAAGCATTGATTATATATTCAATATATATAATCAATGGTAGAAGCCACAAAAGGTAAGTGCCATGTCTTCTTTATCTGATTTATTTATCTATGTATATATGTGCGAAAAAGTTGATGATATGTCGATGAGATTTTGCCAAATTATTTTATTAAATTACAATGATAAAATCAGTCTTGCTCTTTGAATTGTTAGAAAGTGATTTTCCTATTACATTTCAGTCAAACAAGAATAGCAAGCAGCTCAAATGTGTTTAAAATTTTTCCTTCAGTATTAAAAAATAATAACAAATCTCGACAAAAAAAAAGTACAAGTAGAAGCCATGTCTTCTTTATCTGATTTATTTATTTATGTATGTATGTGCGAAAAAGTTGATGATATGTCGATGAGATTTTGCCAAATTATTTTGTTAAATTACAATGATAAAATCAGTCTTGCTATTTGAATTGTTAGAAAGTGATTTTTCTATTTCATTTTAATCAAACAAGAAAAGCAAGCAGTTCAAACTTTAAAAATAAATTCCATCATTTAAAAAAATTAATAACAAATCTCGACATAAAAGAACTAATAGGTAGAAGCCATAAAAGGTAAAGGTCTGATTTATTTATTTATGTATGTCGATGAGATTTTGTCAAATTATATTGTTACAACCAAGGAATAAGTCATGCTGTCTGAATTGTTAGAAAATCATTTTCGCATTTCATTTCAACCAAACAACAAACGAAAACAGCTCACACGTCTTTCAAAATGTTTTCATCATTTTATCCTTACTTGCCAATACTAGCACTTTAGTTTTGTTCTTATTCACGTTTTGTTCTTATTATTTATTAGTATATTTGCCAATACTTCAATGTTTCTCTTTAACGCTCGTGGGTTTCTTGCTATAAATACAATATCATCAGCGAAGACACATATCTTGCAGATTATTATACCTATCGTAAAATTGTTACTTCGGTTCCAGCTTCCTTTTATAATTTTGTCCATAAGACAGATGAACAGAAATGGGCTCAACACCCCGCCTTATCTGACTCCTTCGTCAATTGTGAAAATTTCGCATATTAGATTGCATGCTGACCTTATTACTTGTGTTTAAAACCAAATACGCATCGAAAAAAGCGTCTGATACCTCTGATTTTAACATGCAACCTTTTTCACGTGCAATTAAGAATTGCATCGGTTAAATTTTATAATCCTTTGCAAGAATAGAACAATCGAGTGTAAAAACCGAAGATTTAGGAGCCAATGGAATGAACTAAAAACATGCCCAAACGACGTCTGAATCTTGCGCTTGTATATTGTGCGTAGGCCATGGAATTCGGTAGTGTAGAAAATGTTTGACCTTGAAATAGAGGCATTTTATATTGGGTTTTTGTGAAAATCGTTTCGCACAAGATAAGATTACCAGTTCCTGTCAAATGTTCCGATTTGACAGTTACAATATCCTACAATGCAAAAAATAAAACAACAGCTAGTTTCCGTGGCCTATTAAGCCCCGTTTTTATTTGTACGCGCTATAATCCGACACGTAACGTTTAATAAAAACTTCAATACTATATTATAACAAAAACTACAACTAAATCATTAAATACTACAATATAACTATAACCAACACGATTAATGACTTTTTGAAATGGTAAACATAAATGCGATTACTACTCATTAGAACCATGAAATGAAACACATCAATCGATTGTCGTTTCTTTCCCGCTGACAATACTGCTGGTGGCATCGTCGTCAAACTGTTCTGGTTCCGTCAATTTTTTTGCGGCCATTTGTTGGGCTTGCCTGCTACGATTAACGATAAACACGAACTCAACACCTCATAGTTGAACATCTTACCGCCTTTGCTCTTCATAGTTCAAGGCTTCCGTTTCCTCCTCTTGTTTCTCTTGTTGTCTCCTTAGGAAGAATCTGTACGCGATATACAAGAAGAGCAAAACCAAGGGAATCAGAACCGCTAGGATAACACCGAAAGCGATTCCCGCCTGTCGTTGCGAATATTCCTGCTGACCTGCGAAGCGATTAGTAAAAAAATGGCATGTGGGAGGAAATATGGTGAACGTCACGAACGGCAGTAAAACTGTAGTAAAAAATCCATTCCACACATATAGGAAGGCGCCGTGCCGTCACTTATACCAACAATCCAACCAGATCCCAACATGTGAAATAGACTCCTTACTAGCATCGTACGTTTGAGTTTTCCTCATCGTTTATTTCACAAAATGTACACAAAAGCGTATTCCACATGCTAGGCCTAAACATCGGTGATAATGCTGCTCTGACTGCTCATCCGATTCTTGTCAGGAATCGCATAAATATCCGCATATGTAAACTTGTTCAGTGTCGGGTTTGATTTGAACGCAACCAAATCGGGTTTGCTTTGAGTCCGCTCGTATGGTTGGGCGTACGTGGGGCTGGGTTTACTATGGGGCTCGTATTCTAACTCATTGGGATCCAAGTAACTGTCGTCGAAATCCGTCTCTGGAAGACCCGCCAGCGGTTCGTGCGTGTGATATACTCTATCGTAGCTTCGCCGCTTTTTGCCCATGCTGCTAGTGACAGATCGATCACTAACTACAGGACTTTGAGCCGAGTCATCCGAGAACGCCGGACTCAAAGGTGGGGATTGTGCCATTTTTCCGCCCGGAGTGTCTAAGGGGGCGCCAGTGTACCGCCACGAGTTTTTATCATTAGTGTAGCGTCGAAACAGTCTGAACGCTATGTACCCGATTATCAGGATTATTGGTATAAGGACCGCCAACACTATTCCTCCGGATACAGCTGCCATTCGCGACGAATACTCTTGTTGGCCTGTTCGTACGTTAGTAAAGAATCGCTTCAACTAAAACCGGTTACTTACGTAAACACTCGGTGTAGCCGTATTCTGGGATGTTCCACATTCCATTGGACATGCACTCCCGCCGCTGATCTCCCACGAGGATGAAGTCCTGCATGCACTCGAACGTCACCTTAGTTCCAGGGACGAACAAGAACGTGTCCTTCCGTCCGAACCGGGGCGTTTCCAAAATTCCGCACGAGACGATATTCGCCCGATTCGTTTCCTTCAGCGCCGTAATCGACGCTTTGTAATTCGTCGTAAAGTGCGCCACCTCTCTGCTGTACGTCATTGCATAGTCATAAAGACACTCGTAGTTGGTTGCGGTACAAAGATCGTAAGCCCTGTTCCGATACTCGGATCGATTTTCAGGAATTAAGTCCTCCAGTACCATGTCGAACTCGGGTTTAAAAGTCCTGTTGTTGAAAGTGGACGATGTTTGGCCGTTCTCGCGCTTGAACAATGCGCCGCCTTTGTCTACATCCACGACGTCGCCCAGCATCCATTTCATACCGAAGTCGGTGTAGACGCGCTCCATGTCGTTCAAGTTAGTGGTGATTCCGGTTTTGCTGCCGTCTGGAAGAGTGAAGTCGTCCAAAATGTCGAAGCTCCAGTTGCCGAATAGGCCACGAGTTTGGTTCTGTAACGTTTTTGTTAAAGATCGCGCACACGCAACTTTTGGAGAGGTTTACAATGAATGACCACGGGAGGTAGACCCGAGCTGTGAGGAAGCCGTTGTTCTCCACCACTTCCACGCCAGCGCCCGAATCGAACATCACGATCACTTCGGACTGGTTGTAAATATACGTCGGGGTGTAGACGGTAACACCTGAAGAAGATTAATTAGGTGTTCATTTTTTGTCCATAACTAGCTGGTCGGGACTTTGTCCTGTCTCTAATAATTTTTTAATTTTGCCCCCGAATAAAAAATAAAGTTTGCATAAAAATTATTATAATGTGTAAGAATGATTGTATAGAATATTCAAAGCTCAGATTTACTATAGCTACAGCGATGTTTTAAGAGAACATTATAAGTTTGTTTATAGTGTCTGTATTAATGTTTCAAATTGAACAAATACACAAAATTCGAATATTTTATGTTACATAGTATAAAAATTAAAAAAACGAAAACCAAACAGTGCTGACACATCTGTGCACATGTCATTAAAAAGAAATAAATAATTGAATCCAATACGTAATGACGTTCTTTTGTAGATTATTTGTGCCAAGTAAATCCGAATTGAAAAATATTTTTTCCCATAGAAACTTTGCCACCCCTTTTTATGCCCTTAAGCTATCGATAAATGTTCAAACTATGTTCCAATTATTTCTGACATCAAAACAAACATATCGTTGTAAAACTGCTAAATACATATGATTTCACATTGGCGGGTAAAGCTGCTAACTCCTCACTTTTTGCTGATAACGATGCAGTCAACTCCCGATTAAAATAATGTCAAAGGTAAGTTATTTCTTTACAAATTCTAGTATAGCCCAAAATTTTAAATTTAAATTTGTAGCTTAGTGCCATTCGAGATATACTGACTCAGACTTTGATTACACTTATCCAGAAAAAAGTAAAAGACCGAACGATCACAAATGCAAAACTTGAATTGGTTTGTAGAAAAGAATAAACAACTTAGAGAGAGAGCAAACTATGAAAGGAAAAAGGAAGACAGTTTGAATAATTATGAACACGAAGAACAGATGCAAATGTAAAATGACAGTTCAAAGCACACATGCTCAAATATAACTGAAGAAGAGAGAAAATATATTTCTAAGAGTTTGTAGAGTATGAGCTGGACAGAGAAAAAAATACATAGACTCTCTTGTAAATAGTTTGCCCGTGAAGAGACTACAAGGACGAAAAAATATTCATGAATCTAGAAGAAAACAGTCAGACGAGATGAACAGGTAAAAGTACGCTAAATTATGTTTGCGTATGTTTGGAATTAGGTAGATAAATAAACAAAAGAAAAAATAAAGAGCAGACCCATTTCAAATTAAATCCTGTTCTAAAGCTTTTGCAGAGGAACGGCAAGGCGTTATACATTTTTTGAAATCCTTGCCGGTTAAAGAATCACACTACTACCGAGCAACAACCGCAAGAAAATATCCTTTATCGCAATGGAAATAAAAACAAACACTACATAATTTTTACAAAAGTTGTTGGTGCCAAAAACAAAACGGGCGTGCTGTTTCCATCGCCGTTTTTAACGAGGTATTTAACGCTCAAAATTATGGATTATGAGTTCCTAAAGAGAATCAGGGTGACATGTGTGAAATTTGGAAAAAAAAAATTGGTGCACGATCCGAAAAAAAATATTTTCAACATTAACAAAAGAAAGAATAAGTAAGAGCAGAAAAAGACAGAGACAAGATTCAAGAAAAAATTCCCTTTACTGTTGAAGCCGTGGTGATGTTTCCTATGTCCAAAGTTAGTAGTTTATATTATATAGCCATTTGTGGAATGAAACCGAAAGATGCTTGAGTTCTGAAGAATTTGCAATCATTTGCCAAGATACGGACATTCGTGTTATTCGTTATACTCCACAAGGTACCCCTTCCGTTTTCAGATTTAGGAAAACTGAATCAAAGTAGAAGAAAAATCAATGATAGAAAATATGAAGATTTGTAATATTCGAAAAACACGATACCTGAAGATTACCGGCAGTGCTATGACAATTTATCCTACGATTGATTTTCATTGATATTGTGTTAATTAAATTTATTTATTTTTGTTAAAATGAATAAAACAATATCACAAACAGAAAGATTATTTATTTTTTAATCTTCTTGGAAAACATGCTAAATCCGTAATTTAAAATGTTATCCATCCAGAAAACCTGCTTAATCACAATACTAGGTATAAATAAAAATATACCATATTTTATGTTTTATTTTCTATTTAGTAATGGGCAAAACTTAAAAACACAACCAACTGTATTTTAATTTTGACTAAAAATGATAAGATTCATTTATTTAAAGTTTGTTCGCTCTCCCGTAAAATTACAAAAAAACGGATTTGGCAGATTCACACTCTAAGGCAACGATATCCTGTAAATTTGAACTCCATCGGTTCAGTAATTTCCGAGTCTATAATTTTAGTTTTACCCCCCTCTTATTGGTTGAATTTCGAAAATGCTAAAATACTTATTTGATCATTTGTGCTATTTGTGCCAACTTCCAAGTAAAACCAAATTGAAAAATATTTTTTCCCGTACAAACTTTTACATCTTTTTTTACCCTTTTAATTCGAGCTCAATCGGTTCAGTAGTTTGGGAGTCTGTAATTTTATACCCCCTTGCACTGACTTTCGAAAAACGCTAAAATACGTATTTGATCTTTTCTTTTGAAGAGTGTTTGTGTCAAGTTTCATGTAAATCCGAATAGAAAAATATTTTGTCCATACAAACTTTTACATCTCTTTTTATCCCCTCAAGGAAAAATCCTTTCTTAGTAGATACCTACGTCGTAAGGTTTGGAACATAGTTTGTTGTTGATAAGTGCCAAGTGAATGAGTGCATAAAAATAGAGAGTTGCCATTTAAAATAACAAAGTTGATCAAAATTCCCGGTATAGTTCATGTTCGACATCAAAACAAATATCTCCTGTAAATTTCAGCTACATCTGATAAGTGGTTCAAAAGTTTTAGGATCATTTACAAACGTAGGCTAAATTTTTATACAGTGCGGATGACAAGGTTGAAACTAATTCGATATTTTTTTTATGGAGAACGAAAAAAAAATCGCTGCACCCGTCAATTTTTAATTTTAAATGAGCAAATTTTTGACTGTAAAATCAGCTTTATATCACTCAGTGAAAGATATGGCGTCATTTCTATTTCTTTTGAATGGCAACCCTAATTTTTGATTGCACCATTTTAAAAAACATGTTTTTGTGCATATAATACAATAAAATTTTCAACACGTCACATATTTTAAAGAATATTTTTTTGTGTTTTTTTGTACAATGAATCGTCGTTGGTATGTATGTACAATGCATTTTCATTTGTTTGTTATTTTGTAATTTAGTGATTTTAACAAAAGCAGTGTGTCAAAATAACGTGAAAAAATAAAAAATAATCAGAGTAAATGCAAACAAATGTGTGTAGTTAAAGTGAATAAATCGCCAAATACAAACAAACGTAAATATATTTTTAAAAAAATTCTCAAAAATATTGTTATACAGCAGGGTATGAAATTGGTATTTTGAATCCAACAATACGAACTTGCAAGGTATCAAAATGAAAATTTATAAGAGTAAATGCCAACATATGTATGTAGTTAAAGTGAATAAATCGCCAAATACAAACAAACGTAAATATATTTTGAAAAAAATCTCAAAAATATTGTTATGTAGCAGGGTGTCAAATTGGTATTTTGAATCCAACAATACGAACTTGCAGTGTATCAAAATTAAAAATTATCAGAGTCAATGCCAACATATATATCTAGTTAAAGTGAATAAATCGCCAAATACAAACGAACGTACATTAATTTTGAAAAAAATCTAAAAAATATTGTTATATAGCAGGGTATCAAATTGGTATTTTAAATCCAACAATACGAATTTGCAAGGTATCAAAATAAAAAAATAATCGGAGTAAATGCCAACATATGTACGAGGGCTGTATGATAAATACCCGTGTAGAAGTCTTGAAATGTAGGTGTGACATGTATTCATTATCTGATTTATTTATTTAGGTATGTGCGAAACAGTTGATATGTCGATGAGATTTTGCCAAACTCAAACGTTTTTAAAATGTTTCCATCAGTATTAAAAAATAATAACAAATCTCGACAAAAAATTAATTACAGCCATGTATTCTTTATCTGATTTAGTTATTTATGTATGCGCGAAGAAGTTGATGATGATATATGTCGATGAGATTTTGCCAAATTATTTTGTTAAATTACAATGATAAAATCAGTCTTGCTCTTTGAATTGTTAGAAAGTCATTTTCGTATTTCATTGAAGTCAAACAACAAACGCAAACATCTCCAACGTTTTTCAAAATTTTTCCATCATTTTCCAAAATTAATAACCAATCGACATAAAGAAAATTATAGGTAGAAGCCACGAAAGGTAAGTGCCATGTCTTCTTTATCTGATTTATTTATTTATTTATGTATGTATGTGCGAAAAAGTTGGTATCAAATTGGTATTTTAAATCCAACAATACGAATTTGCAAGGTATCAAAATAAAAAAATAATCGGAGTAAATGCCAACATATGTACTCGTATGTAGTTAAAATGAATAAATGGCCAAATATAAACAAACCTAAATATGTATATTAAAAAAAAATCTCAAAAATATTGTTATGTAGCAGGGTATCAAATTGGTATTTTAAATCCAACAAAACGAATTTGCAAGATATCAAAATATAAAAATAATCAGAGTAAATGCCAACATATGTTTGTAGTTAAAGTGAATAAATGGCCAAATATAAACAAACGTAAATATATTTTAAAAAAAAACTTAAAAATATTGTGTAACCTATTGAAATTTTGACACAATCAAAAAATAATAAAATGACGTCAAATCTTTGACAGAGAAGACTCAACAAAGCTGATTTCCATGTCAAAATTTGCGCAATTAAAATGAAAAATTGACGGGTCCGAGCGATTTATATTTTCGTTCCTTATAAAAAAAAAATTCGAAGTAATTCCAACCTATTCATTCGCACGATATAGATATATGTAATTACCTGGGAAGTGTTGGAACTTGAGCGACGGTCGATCAAAATACACTCTTCGTCCATCGGCGAACACATCCAAGTGATACCGCCATCTAGCCTCTGGAGGTCTTTGCCTAATCTCGATCACTGTCGAACTATTACCGCGAGCAACAACTGAAGTCAGTTGAGTAGCGCGGACCTCTCCGTACGCATTCATCGGCATTTGCTCGAAGCGCCCTTGCACTTCCAGCCTGTTCCTCACGCTTTGCGACCTGACAAGAACAAACTCCCCTTTTCCGTTGAACGTGTACCGAAGATCGTCGAAAGTAATAATGTGGGGATCGCCATAAACTCCCGCCACTCCAGGCGCTTGATAGGCCACGCAATCCTGCGTCGGGCGTCGTTCAAATCGCAGAGTTTCACAACCCACCGCCGATTCCTCCTGCCACAAACAGCACAAGAAGCGCGGAATCATGTCGTTGTACCACTGCGACAGTGTTGGAACCTTTGTGGATTCGTACCACGGAAACTGGCCCAAGTTGTGGCTGCGCCTCGGATACGATCCCCATTTTTGGTCGTACGAAAGCATGAGGTAGTGGTTCTTGTCGTAGCAGCACTGTTGCTCGGCGCCCTGCAACCTGCAACTCTGATTAAGCAAAGCAAAAGCACAACTAAATATTACGTTGGGGACCCGGTTTTGACGCAGTGAACGGCCTGTCTGTGGAAGTAGCACTTGGGGTTGGCGTCCTTCTCGCAGTCAAAGTCCGGCATGTATTTGCCTTTGTCGGACAAAGCTTGCTGTAAAGTGCACGGACATTGCGGCAGCTCGCTGGCGAAGTTCTTCAGGTATCTGTCGTCTTTTAACCAATTGTCGCAGAGCTGCTTGGGCCAGTTGTCTCCATATTTTCGCTGCCATTGCGCCCCAAAGTACCACCCCAACGGAATAGGTCTGCTCCATACCAACGGAGTAACTTTAATTTCGGTCTGTCCCGTGCGCGAATTAACAACGGGGATGCTTTCGGTCAAATTGATTTGTATAAAACCGAACTGCATGTCGATGAGGCGGTCGTTATTGCGATTTCGGTAGTTCGAAGGAATTATTTTATAACTCCCGGTGTTCTGCACGTTTGTCGCCAAGTCAGTGATGTAAAGAAACTCGGGCCGGATGAGGGTCTCTCGATAGCCCCACAAGGATATCCTGATGTTGGCGTTTTCGTTCGTCGTTAAATTCCACCGCTCCCAAGTGATTCCAATCTCTGGCGGGTTCTTCTCGTTGTAGGCCATATCTTCAAAGAAGATTTTCTGCGTCGCTGTGGCCGGGGTTTCTGTAATGCGAACAGTTTGAACACGAGTTAAGAGTTAAAAACACGGGACCACGAACCGACGTAATATTTCCCTTTGTATTTGTAGGCCCCAGGACCTAGTGCTATTTCCAAGTTGATGTAGCCTTCAACGAGGAGGAGGGGTTGGACGCAGATGGCGCGGTTCGTGCTGACGACGACGCCGTACACTTCATCGGCCGTGTCGAATTTGCAAATGATTTGATCCGTGGGCTTGAAGCAGGGACCTGTGATGTTTACAACGGTTCCTCCGAGCATGTTTCCACTTTCAGGGGCGTAGACCAAGTCTAAGTTGGCTCCGTCTGCATAACGCCACGTTAACAACTAGTGCAAAGAATCGACGACTTGAACTAACCCAAGTCTTTGTTGCAATTGCCAAGAAGAATGTTCTCGTCGATTCGGAAGTAGTGGCGACCTTTGAAATCGTTCCCGAAACCCGTGGCTGTGAGGTCTCGTATCTGGGTGTTCTGACTGTACGGCTTATACTCGTAGGATCGGCTTCCATTCCCCGCGTTGAATCCAATAAACGCAGGAGTTCCACCTGCCCCTTCTCTGGTATCACCACCAGCTTCCGTATGAGTGGTCCAGCCCAAATTCAGGTAATTAAACATGGCATATGTGTACACTTCGTCGGTCGCAAGAACCAGTTGGAAGGTGTTGGTCTACAATTTGACCATTAAAACCAGTCGCAGTAGATTAGCGAACAATACCGTGTAGACGGCATTGCTGAAACCGCCAGTGAACGAAACGTTTTTCCAAGTGACGATGATGGCGTGTTTGGGGTTGAAATTATCCGCCCCGATTACCCCCTCGCGGATGTCCCACTTCAAACGCTCGCGTATCTCGACCCCCATGCGATCAATCCGCGTCCGCAGATCGCGCTCCATGCGAAAATACACGCCAGGTTTCCTCTGGTCGATATCTTCGACGCGCAAATTACCAATTCGGCACTTGCTGAAAAAAGGTCCGATGAAAGCGGGGTCGTTGCGTTTGGGCCAGTCCTTGACTGGGAACGTGAGCGGGTAGGAATCGTAGTTCTGGGGCGGATCGCTGAATTCCAAGTATCCGTTGAGGGACACGCGCGTGTAGTTGTAGCGAAATCCGAAGAACGGTAGTTGAAAGTTGAGGTTTTTGTAGACTTGGGGCGTGGAGGTTTGGATGGACGTTTGATAGTCGCCTTCGTTGTCCGAGTTGCCGCCTTTGTCGTAAAATGGGTACATGAACATAGCGCGGATGTCTCGCAAGCGGGATTCTGTGATGACGTAAGGCACCCCGCTTCCTCCCCGTTGGCTGTTTTCTTGAGGAGCATATTCGGATGTCATGGGATCTGTGTTAAACACCCATTATTACGGGAACCTTTCGTCACGTTGGCCTCGATTTGTCAATCATTGGGTAAATAAGATAAAACGACTATCTCAAACGAAATGAATTTTTTCCAGATACGTGTTTTCGTAATTAGATTATGACGCCGCCTTCCAGGAACCGAATCAAGAGCAATCGATAAAAATCCCAGTCATTGTAGGCGCTTTGGACTTATTTACCCGTGATGCACGTAAAGCAGGAACGCCCCAATTTCGCCCAGAATTGAGAAGAAGCAAGAGCGGCGAGGACCTGAGCAATTTAAAGTTTTATGCGAGCGGAACCGCGCCTCAAGATGGCGCCGATCGAAGCTAAGCCCACTGATAAGCACACACAAAGCAAGGGTTAATAGGCGTCCAGCAACTAACCGTAATTGTCACTATAGTCTAAGACATATTTCCCGTTAGGTTCTTTGCGCAAAACTACTGCCGGCTGCTTGAAAACTTCAACATCCTGCCCTTTTTTTTTGGTTGCGTTAGTTTTTTCAGTCTGGCTTTCTACAACTTTATCAACGTGTTAGTATCTAATCAGGTCCTGCGTTTCGGATCAACCGCTTTACCTCTATCGTCTTCGGGATTTTGATTGGAATTTTCATCGCTGGTCGGTGGTGCGTCCTCCACTTTACCCAACGCTTGCTCATCGGTGGAAGTATCCTCTTGCTTGATAATTTCGGCATCCTTAAGATTGATTTCTTGCGCAAAAGTCGCAACAGTCAATAGAATAACGCACACTGCACTTTTGGGCAACATTTTCGAATCGGCACAAGTGGCCGTTAGCACTGTTCACAGAAATGCATGGACCCAATAATTGGGTACCTGTTCGTTGAAGGTGCGTCGATTATCTGATTCACACTTTTAGATATTTATTATTATTACAAGTGATAAGATAAGAGCAGGTGAGGCGCTGGTGATTTCATCGATTTATTTCGCGGAATCTGCGGATTGTGGACATTGACAGGACGAAGAACTTGGACTGAATGTTTGGATACTTTGCACCTGATTAAGGCACAGTGTACATATTTAATGTGTGCAAACAATAAATGCGTAATTGAATTTGGGGCTTTGACACAGTTTGATAAAGTTTTCAAACAAAGCGGAGGAATTTGGGTAAACAGATGGCTATTTTCCCCAGGTTCCTGTTCTGGAAAACACTTTCAATTAACATTTTCACAAAAGTTGATAACTCGTGTTAATGTATAAATTCAAACGCAAATAATTGATAAGATAAATTTCCAAATCAATAGGAATTTTTGAAAAAACAGAAACAAAGCGAAGATGTAACTGATTTTAAAAAATATATTCAACTTGAGGTTGAAAAATGAAAATGCACAAAATATAGCACACAAGACACTGACGTAGAAAAATTTAGAAAACAAATCCTAACTGTCAAAAATTATTTTTCTGAAATAATGTCCGGAATTTGGCCATAGAAAATAGTAAAACGTACGAAATATTCGTCAGTGTTTTTCGTGTCAACATTTTGATTACATTATTTGTAGTCTGATAAAGACGATAAGGACCTGTTGATGATACAAATTTTACGACGCCAGAACAAATTGCGCAAAGTGTCACGGCATGTCCGTATTTAGAATGAATCACTTTAGAAATCGTCCTTTAATGATGAATCATGATGTTTTATATTTTCTTTGGCTACAGTGTTTGAGGATCGTATTGAGTGGACGGGCGGGTTAATGAAACAATGACTTAGTAATATATAGATTTATTTGTCAAATTTAAAGTACATTAGGTGTAATAATAAATTTGAAAATCGAAACGAAACACAAATGTAGTACGAGTGAACGAAATGCATTTACGCCGAATCCTATGCAAACATGTGTAACCAGGTGATTGAGATTAACTTGCAACTGCGAAATTGAAGAATCGAGTCTTTTCATTTTGAAATCAATCGACTACACATTTATGTAAACAACAAAATGACCAATCACATAGTCTTTGGCTGGGCCACTGTAAGATGCACATGTAAATGCAAGCGATTGCAATATGTAACAATTTCAATTAGTAAAACACACCAACTTCACTGGTCTTGCTTCTAAATAAATAATCACTAATTTTATGTACAAGAAGAGAATGAAACAACCAACAGTCAGTCAAAACACAACTTATCAGTCAAATATAATCACAAATTTAATTTAAAAAAAAAGAAACTACATAAAATAATACTTCAACGTAAAAGCGACTGACTGTCCAGCGGTGTTAGGAGAATATAATGTTACAAATGCATTGGTTGAATAAATGAAAGAAACATGTCAGTGTAGTTATATTCTCACATTTTTATTTCTTTTTTGTGGTGGGATTTCTTTGAGGCGTCGAGGGACGGCCGGAGTTCACTCCCTGGTACTGGTACTTGGCTTTCTTCTCAGATGGCTTCAAAATCTAGCCAAAACACAATTATCAACACCAACTCGCTTCTGTGCGTTTGTGTACAGGGTCCTTCCTCTCAACTCCCGTCTTCTTAGCTCAGTTATAACTATGTTTTGCAGGCTTTAATTACATTCTAGGATGGCATTTCCGAAAAATAATTTTGATTATACAGATGGTCCCAATGAAATTGTAACGTGATAATGATATATTTTTTGTGTCTGTTAGAGTGCATTTTTAGTTGATTACATGTTCCCAGAAATTTTTTCAAATCGGTTCAGAGACAACTGTGGAAAAAATGTTTTTTCATCTCTAGTTTTAAAAATTTACAAAAAATACAAATAGTGCCACCTTGACAAAATTAGTACTTGGTACTTATGAAATAATGTCTAACAATCGTGTTAATCTAGTTTGATTAATCCGAAGTAGTACTGGGTGTGCAATATTTACTGTCAAACTTTTAAAAATTCAAAGCCTTTTATTTTTCTTGTTTTAAAGTGAAACTTGGAACTCCCGTTTATTTTTTAAAAAATTCACTGCGTCATTAAAAAACAAACATATTTTCTAATTACAATCCCATCGCTAAAAACTCATTTTGTAAACTATTTCAATGGCAATTTTAATGAATAAAAGTGGAAGATGGTTTAAAAAACAATTAATGACAACATATTTTGTAATTATTTAAGTTTTAACAACTTGAAGGCACGAACGAAGACGAGTATAAAGTGACACTGCTACTTTTCTATTAGATTAGGTGTAATGTTTTCAAATGCGTTTATAATTCTTTGCGGCACGTTTTCTGGAGTGATTCCTTATAAACAATTTCCTTAACGTAGCCCCATAAAAAGAATTCTAATTTAGTTAAATCGGTTGATCTTGGAGGCCACATAATTAATAATAAAATAATTACTTAACAATTAAAATAATAATAAAATAAATAAATAATAAATAATTAAATAATAAAAAATATGTTATGTCAACAATTGTTTTTTAAGCCATTTTCCACTTTTAACCATTAAAATTGCCATTGAATAGTTCACAAAACAAGTTTTTGGCGAATAACCTCGAATGTGTTGGGATTTGCGGTAGGATTGGAAAAAATGTTTGTTTTTTAATTCCGCATCGAATGATATAACAATAAACAAGGGTCCCAATTTAAAATAAGAAAAATAATTTTGAAAAGTTTGACGGTCAGATTTGCACACCCTGCAATATGTCGTATCAATCAAACTTTAATAAGAAAATAGTACTAATTTTATGACGGCGGCACTATTTTATTATTTAATAAATTAATAAAACTCAAGGTGTAAAACGAATTTTCTTTGGTATTTATTTTATTTTCAGTTATCTCTCAACCGATTTGAACAATTTTTTGGGAATATGTAAGCAACTAAAAATGCACCGTAATAGGCACAAAAAGTATGTAGCATGCAATTAAAAAAAAACTAATTAATTATTAATTACGTGGTCTACCCGATCAACCGACTTAACTAAATTATATTTATTTTTCGGAAACGTTACGTTAAGGAAATTGTTTATGAAGAACCTCCAACCACACCAAAGAATTATAAGCGCATTTGAAAACATTACACCTGATCTATTAGAAAAGTACCAGGGACACTTCATACCCGCCTTCGTTTGTGCCTTTAAGAGAACCAAAGACATTTATGTTGTTGTTATTAAAACTTAAATAAGTACATATGTTTTGTAAACATTTGTTTTTTTAAGCTTTTTTCATTAAAGTTGCCATTGAACTAGTTTACAAGACGAGTTTTTTGCGAATAACTTCGAATAAGATAGGATTAGCGACAGGAGTGTAATGAAAAAAAATGTATGTTTTTAATTCCGCAGTGAATGGTATAAAAATAAACCAATAATTCCAATTTATAATAAGAAAAATAAAAAACTTTCAATTTAGAAAAGTTTGACAGTAAATTTTGCCCACTCTGTAATAACGCGGATTAATCAAACTCGACTAACAAGATTCTTAGACGTTATTTAATAACTACCTAGTACTAGTCTTATAAAGAGAGCACTTTTTGTATTTAAAAAAAAATACTACTAAGACTAGAGGTGGGAAAATATTTTTTTTTGTTTTTATATTTTTCCCAGTTATTTCTGAACCTATTTGAAACATTTTTGTTTGAATGTATATTAATTAAAGTCTGCATGATATCAATATTCCAACTTAAGTAATAACTGAGCTGCAGAAGACGGGAGCCGAGACGAAGAATCGTGTATAAATCTACAACATCGCTTTTTCTACATATGTAAACGAATAATAACAATTTAAGGTGGGAAATAAGCATACAATGTTTCCAACAATAGCAGCATTTACTAATTTTCCAATATATTTGTTTAATTTTTTGGTATTGCATTGATTGAACATTGCACTTTAAAACGAAAGCATTTGAGGTTCATCCGAATCAGTTATTTAATAATTTTTTGCATAATACTCCCCAAAACTGACGATTACAATAAAGTTGCATTAATTTATAAAAACCATGCTAGCTTGTTTACCTTCTACCAAAAGATTAATACGCCAAGTTTCCTAATAACTGAGAAAAGCCGTTGTTTGTTATGTTCTCCATAAGATTACGCTTAAAACTTAGGTTCTCAATTTGAGAATGAGATGTCGCTAACGTTCATCATTTCTTGTATGATGTCCAATGTAAACTCAAATCAAAACTAATTTCCCTGAATATTATCACTTTCGTAATGTCTGAATATCTGAAAGAACTAGGGAAACTAGTAACATTTAGCCGCATTTTTTTGATAAGGTATAATCGATCGTTGCGACATCTAACGACAGTCAATTACAACAAATAAAAAAATTCCCACCTTAATAGTCAGCGTTGCATTCTAGCATTTGTCGTTAATTCAGTTTTCAAGATGTTGACATAGATTTAGAACGCGATCGAAATAAAACAAGAGCCCCCCTCACACCTACCTGGAACGAACACATGAGTGTCTCATCCACGCTCATCATTCCTCCGGCGTTGTCGAACTCCCCACAGTAGTTTGGGGCGGAAAATAGCGTGACTAGCTGTCGCTTGGCGAAAAATTCGTACCCGTCCTCCACCACCTGATGGGCCCGGCAGATCAAATCCAAATCGTGGCGGTTCAAAAACTTGCTGACGACGTCGGCGCCGAACGTAAACGACACCCCGCGGTCGTTCTCGCCCCAACCTTGGACGTCCTTATCGGGGTCGGACCAGAGCAAATCGCACAGCAAACCTAAACACTTGCACGTCAATAAATAGATGGAAGTCTCCACGAGGGGCACCTGTGTCGGGTACGTCCGTCGGCCGCATGATGCGTCTTATCTGCTCCATTCCCTGCAGGTCCGGACTGAGTCCCCCATGGCAGCAGAAGATTTTCTCGTCGATTATCGCCGCGATCGGCAAGCAGTTGAAGCAGTCAGTAAACGTTTTCCACAATTTGATGTTGTACCGTCGTTTGCCTGCACATTTCGTGTTAGATACGATTGTAGGGCGCGTGTTTAAGGATTACATTCGTCGTAGAATCCGTATATTCGGTTGATCGAAGCGCATTCGTGGTTTCCTCGAAGGAGAAAGAAGTTTTCGGGATATTTTATTTTGTAGGCCAGGAGTAGACAGATTGTTTCCAGCGACTGCTTGCCGCGGTCGACGTAATCTCCAAGAAACAAATAATTGGCCTCTGGAGGGAATCCCCCATATTCGAACAGGCGGAGCAGGTCTGTGTATTGGCCGTGAATGTCTCCTGATAAAGCAACAATTTGAATTCGATCGTCCGGTGACTTTTACTAGTAAATAGTGTTATTATGGGTTATGGGCATCAGGTCTTGGAAAATAGTCAAATTAAAATGTTGGGACTCAACTAAAATTCAGTAAAATCCAGACCTATCAAGAATTACTCAAACGATAATTGGATTATCAAATGGTGTATTATGTGTTTAAAATTCCAATCAAATTTAAATCTATGGTTTAGTGATTTTAGCACGCGCTCGCAAACAGAAACTTTTTATAGAGTAAACTACGCCATATGTAGTTATGAGTAATCATAGGCTACCTTGAAACATAAACTTATTTTTGTTCATATTTTGGCTATTTTTATAACGTTCAATTCGTGTGTAAACACCCCGGCATTTTACGGCGGCCTGCGCTTTAGTTTTATTTTAGAAAGATTTCACTTTAAATAAATTGCTAAACTTTTAAAGTTTACTGAGATTGCGAATGAAAAACTGTATGCGTTCGTAAGTGTTGCTATTCTATAACTTAATTTACTCAAATTGTTCCATATGGAACGCACAAGTATTTTTTAATGCCGGAATAATTTTTTTAAATAACTATAAAATGAGAAATTGATTTACACAAGAACAGTAAAAATGGTCATTCTTGCATTTTTAAATTTTAAAATTAAGAAAACGCATACATATTACTTCTAATGCAAATGTTGCTTTTGAAGATTTTAACTCGAGGTTGTGAAAAATAAAGTATTATTTTAAATTCACATTATTAAAAATGTTGCTCAACGTTTTGTAGTTGCTGTATAGGGAAAGAACACACAAATCAATTCTTCTAAATGTTTTTCGCTGTAATTCTAAATTCTAAATTAAAGGCAGATACTCTGGTGCAATATTTTCAAATACAAGATAAAAATAAAAGGAATTTGAAATATCATAGGCAAAAGCAAAATATTGCAACAAAAAATTGGATTCAAAAAAATTAGAAATCATCCAATTTTATTAGAAAAGAAATTGGTTTGTAATTTTCAATCAGAAATGGTTTGTAAATAAAGATTTTGATGTTTATGTAATGCAGTTTTATTCTGAACCTTTAATACACAAAATTATTTTAGATATTACTGTTTTTTGTAATAAATAATACACAGACTTTACAAATAGTCCGAATTACTACACGATTTTTTATTGTAGAAAATTAGACCTGCTCGGTTTTGTTTTAAGGTTTGAAAAATAGCAAGGCTTGTATTAGAAAAATAATTTAACTTAGATTTTCAATTCACTAAAACAGGAAGTTTATGAAATTTTTGTGAAACGAATAACACGGTAGATATTTTTTACTTTTAATTTTATACCATGAAATTATATAATTTTTTAACTTATAAATTTTAATACAGGCATGATTCTGAGCAGAATTATTTTTCAAGGCGCCCATTTTTATTTGAACTAGTGTCCGACCGAACTTTCGGTTTCGGTCTAGTTTCGGCAAAAAACTGGTTTCGGCCTAGTTTCGGTTTCGGCTGTCATCCGGCCGAAACCGAAACTGCACTCGGGAGGTTTTGCAAAGCTCTTTTTATTTTGATACATTCGATTCAAGGATTATTTGCATCAAAAATATTTATTTAGTTGTTGTATGTGGTAGGTAGGTACTTATTAATTTGAATTTTTTTGTAGTTTGTTAACAAGAGTACCATACAAAATGACTATAGTTTAGAAAAAATAATTTTGTTGTTAAGATGAAATAATTTTGTTTGTGTACCTACTATTACTATTATTTACTAGGAAATTTCTTTTTACTTTAAAAGCATTAATTTTGTTTTGTAGCTTTTATGTCATTTCATAATATTAAAAAAAAGTATATTTATTTGTGCTTTTTTAAATAAGGAGGGGTAATAATATGATATGATAAATTAATGATTACTTAAAATATCAGAAGCAGAATGATTAGTATGTGATTGGTTAAAAAAATAATAATAATAAACTTATTATGATAATTTTTACTTTATTTTTCCCATGAAAACATGAAATTTCGGTTTCGGTTTCGGCCGAAACTGAGGCCGAAATTCGGTTTCGGTTTCGGCCGTAAAAACTACTTTCGGTCGGACACTAATTTGAACTATTCCTAAAATTTATTTCCCTCAATTTTATTGGAATTACATATTTTAAAATGTTACTCGCATTATTTTTAAGCACAATAAAAATTGCGCTTTAATTTCTACTTTAAAAATACACTTGAGTCCTTCTCAAAACACATTTTTATTTTAGAAAATGCCTGAATTTCTGTATAGAAAAATACATGAATTTCAAACATGGAAATTCACATAATTCTCCATGTACTCATTTAGATATGGGAGTATGCATTTGATATTTAATAATAAATTTTTTAAGTTTGAAATTCAAGCATTTTACAACATAGAATGCAGGCTATTTATAATTTAAAAATTAACAGGGGTTTCAGGTGGAACACTAACGAATTTTCAATTTAGAAATGAAAGCGCAGTTTTTATACAAATCAACATAATTCCAATAACATTGGGCGAAATGTAATTGAGATAATTTTCAAGTTAGAAATACAAGTAGTGTTATTCTGTAACCTACCTCAATTTAATTCAGTAACATATTTATACACTTAATTTCAAAATGTATAAAAACAATTCGCACTTAATTTTCATCTTCATAAACAACACAAACATTTCGAATTTACTAATTTGACAGCGCTATTTAATTCGACAACAAAAAAACGCAAGCAAGGTATGTAATTTAAAAAATAATTAAACGTTCTTGTATGGTTTTATATAAAATATCGTCTGCAGTGCTATTTCCCACAGAAAATTCGACGGTTTGATGTCGTTTTAAATATAGAAATGCAAAAAGCCATTTCATTATTTTGTAATAGAAAATTGAGATAAATAAACAATTACGCCGGATATTGAAACTGAATATACGCACATAATACTTTCTTTCAAGTATATGCCCTACATTAATTGGCAATCCAAATTGTACGTAGTAAAAAATACTTTGGCGTTCCATAGTTCCATAAAAAATGAGTTAATATCGTCATCGTTCTGAAAGCACAACACGTGTAAATGTTTAAAAAACATTTAGGTACGTTTCTTTTTATTATTCTTGTTATTTACTAAGTGACATTAAAAATGCACCGTCTGGAAACGATAATTAAAATTTTGTGCACTACACTAAACTGTGTTTTTTCAGCCTTTTGTCGCTTACAGTTTTTATAAAATTTGAGTCAATTTAGTGTAACCAAATGATTCGTCGTTGGGCATTTCCAAGAATATTCGTTTTATTATTCTAAATATTCAGCGTTTTAAGAGGAATGCTTAGAGCAAGAGGACGTAAACAGATCAGACAGTTACATGATTTTTGGAAGCGCGCGAGCTCGGTTACGAGAAGGTTATTTCCGGCATCGGGAAATTGCGAGTTTGGCAAACATGGAAAACCAAGACGCAACACAGAACGGTAAGAATTTATGAAATTCTAGTTGAAGAACACCTGTGAAAAACAAACAGAGGCCAGAATGTTTGTCACAAGACAGCAAAATTGAAACTTGTTGTTTAGTGGCCAGGCTAAGTTTAATACATTTATTAAACGACTCGATCCACAATGCTAGAACTATTAAACATAATTAAACAATGATCTTTCCGATACATGTTTAAACAAAATAAATGACAGTCCACACAAATCACTGAGAAGAAACATTCTTACAGAAGCTGGAATTGATGTTTTGTCGTGGTTTTGTATTTACTTAAACCCTATTGAATATGAATTCAATGACAGGCGAATGTCTGAACAATTTGCACCATAAACTTTAGAGCAACAAGAAACTAATGTTACTTGAACTGCATTGCCACAAGAAGATCATCTTATCTCATTGATGATAAGTCAGGAATCTCAAGGAGTAGTGTCATCAAAAACACGTATTAATTTTAATTTCCAATGCTGTAATTGCAATCGATTATTCAACAATCTATTGACACATTGTTGTAAAATGACTTGAATAAAACTATTACTTCTAGGTGTTACATTTCTAATGTCACATATTATGTGTATTTATTGACATGTTTCTCAACTCATCTTATTTGATCTTTCTAATATAAGACACGTTTGGCGCAAAAACAAGTTGATTTTACTATGTTTGGAATTTTTGTTAAAATATAAACAATGAAAACAATGGTAATTTGAGTGTTTTTGCTATGGATGGCTTACCGCATATCTTAAGTGGAGCTTCCAGTTCGAGCAGAATGGGTTGTTGCAGGAAGATCTCCCTGGATTTGAGACACAAACCGCGCACTTCTGCTTCCGACATCTGAACGGATTTTCCGGGACGACATCCTCGAACTGGGAACAAGAAATTGTACCATTCTGTGTAACTCACGAACGGAGCAAACGGTCAAAACGAAAGAAAAGCGAGAATTTGGCCCTGATGACTGATGAAGTGTGGAGCAACAAAATAATAAGGAAGGCGGAATTGTGTGCACCAAATCTACTCGGATTATTATTATATTTTTAATACTGTCACATATAAATAATGATGAACAATTATCTAAGCTAGTACTTCTAGGAATGAGAGGTATCTTACGTTCGGAAGATATGAATATATCTTTGAATTTAGATTTCTTCTTAACGTCCTGGTTCTCTTGTAACTCCCGCAGTGTTTTATACCCTGTACCACCCACATCACACGAAAAGCAGCACAAAAATAAACACTCAAACTATTTTATTTATACAAAACTCAACTAAATCAAGTGTTCAGAAAGCATCGTCAGTGTCACCTCAAATCTCATTCGACAACAGAGTTAACACAACAGACTCATGGAATAAACGGTTCATGTGCGGAAACAACACACTTAAACGCCTCATTAGACTAAAAATAATTGTATTAGGCGAGTTAGTAGGATTTGACTCTCTTTTGACTGATGAACATGTTATGAAATGTCTTAGGTATCCAATCATGCACTTGTATTCTAACAATTTGGAACCGTCTAATCTAATCAATTAAGCACAAAAAACACAATAATTATCAATTGCTCACCTTCTAATAGTCTTTGTATCAAATTGTCGACGTTTAGGTCAGGCTCCGCCATTTTTTCCTAACTAAATAAAAATCAAGCCACTAACACCAACTCTACGACGCTATTTGTCACTAACAATTTGAACATGGCGACTTCTCCCCAAACAACAACAACTGCAATTTGAGGCAAACAGGATTGTCGCACTACATTTGAAATTTTTTTTTGTAAATGAATGTCACAGTTTTCTGATCACCGAAATGTTAATTTGAGACTATATGATTATTAATGATTGGAGACAGGGAATTATTACATATCACCGTTTCACTCTACCATAACCGTTTCCCATCTAACTGTCTCTCTTTCTCGTTCCCTGTCTCAAGTTCTAAAGCGTGCATTAGATGTCGCTAGTAAGATGCCATCTCTGCTACATTCAGCAAACTAAGTCGGATCTGTAAATTTGGTTGCAGGTCAAAATAATATATACAGATTGTCCCAGAAAAAATTTTAACCAGTGGTATAACTTCAAAATGGCCTTTGCAACTTCGTGTTATTTTGGTACGCACGAATGCAGAGTGAATTTACAGAATCCGAACGTTCGTGGAAACGAGTACATAACAAGAAGACGTTCGCCGTTGCAAACCGAAACCTATCAAACTGGCATTGTGCGATTTGGGAAAATTGAGGATTCAGTTTGATGTAATACTTTTTCTAAAATGATATTGTTTATGTTTTTGAATGCCTGCGACCTCATACCAGTCACACGACTCTTTTTTTCCTTTGCCAATATTTCAGGCTTTTTGAATTCATTCTGTACACCGCTTATCATCGAAAATGCAACACCGAGAAGAAATCAATATATCAAATGAAACTTAGCAGAATTTTATAACTAGTATAAGTACCAGATGATAGATAAGACCTATATTGAATTAAAAAAAAGTAGAGAAAAATGTCAAAGTTAATTTTGTCACAGATTAAACTGCAAATCCTCGTAAATGGATTTTCTTATCATGAGTTTTTGTAGGAAAAATTTGCAAATTCGTTTAAACCGCAAAATTTTGTTGGTCAATTTCCAGTTTATAATACTTGGGACCCCATCTTTCAACAGCACTTAATTGTTTTTAAAATATTATAATTAAACCATTGTTTAAGTATATACTTAAACAATGATTAAACTGTGAAACATTTTTTTTTCCTTCTGTAAAATTTCAATAAATTTACTTACGAGCTTTTGCAATTTAACCATCGATGTGCAGCTGTACCTATACTCTACCTATAACCATTGATTATATATAATCAATGCTATAACTCTAATAAACTCTTGTATTCGACTCGATATTTATGTTTTGTAATAGGAAATCTCAAGCGGTTTGTAAATACTTTATGTCATAAAACGGTCAGCAACGACTTACTGAATCAATCAAATCAAACGAATTACTGATCCTCCTGTAATATCTCGAAGCAAGAGAGCAACATTTCATCGTATAAAATTTAACAAAATAATTTAGCAATATCTAAAGAAGCGATGTTTTTTTATACTTTTCATGGCTTCTAAATTTTTTTGTGTCGATATTTGTGAAATATTATTACATAATTTTGAAAATCATTTGATTTGTACGCGTTCGTTATTTGAGTGAAATATGAAAATTACTTTCAAAGAATTCAATGCGCAACATAACATCGTGTGAAATTTAACAAAATAATTTAGCAAAATCTAAAGAAGTCATGGCCTTTTATATACGTTTCATGGCTTCTACATATTTTTTGTGTCGACATTTGTTATTCCTATTAGAAAATTAATGCAAAATTTTGAAAATCGTTTGAATTGTACGCGTTCGTTATTTGAATGACGCTCCTACCTTTTATGGCTTCTAGTTGTAATTTTTCTTTTTTTATGTCGAGATTTGATATTAACTTTGAGAAATCATGGAAAAATTAATGTTGAAAAAGCTTCGAATTGTTCGCTTTCATTGTTTGATTGAAATTAATACGAAAATGAATTTCTAACAATCGAAAGAACAAGACTGATTCAATCATATGTAATTTAAAATAGTTTTGCAAAATCTCATCTACATATTATCCTCTTCTTCACACATACATAAATAAATCAGATAAATGGCGCACCTACCTTTTATGGCTTCTCCTGAAATTATTTTTTTTATGTCGAGATTTGTTATTAACTTTGAAAAATGATGGAAAAATTAATATTGAAAATGTTTTGAAATGATCGCTTTCATTGATTGATTAAAATGCAATGCGAAAATGCATTTCTAAAAATTGAAAGAGCAAGACTAATTCCATCATGTGTAATTTAAAATAGTTTTGCAAAATCTCATCGACATATTATCATATTCTCGGCACATACATAAATAAATCAGATAAATGGCGCTCCTACATTTTATGGCTTCTCCTGAAATTATTATTTTTTTATGTCGAGATTTGTTATTAACTTTGAACAATGATAGAAAAATGAATATTGAAAATTTTTCGAAATGTTCGCGTTTATTGTTTGATTGAAATGCATTTCTAAAAATTGAAAGAGCAAAACTAATTCCATCATGTGTAATTTAAAATAGTTTTGCAAAATCTCATTGACATATTATCATCTTCTCCGCACATACAAAAATAAATAAATTAATCAGATAAATAGCGCTCCTACCTTTTATGGTTTCTCCTGAAATAATTTTTTTTTAAGTCGAGATTTGTTATTAACTTTGAAAAATGATGGAAAAATGAATATTGAAAATTTATCGAAATGTTCGTGTTCATTGTTTGATTGAAATGCATTTCTAAAAATCGAAAGAGCAAGACTAATTCCATCATGTGTAATTTAAAATAGATTTGCAAAATCTTATCGTCATATTATCATCTTCTCCGCACATACATAAATAAATAAATAAATCAGATAAATGGCGCTCCTACCTTTTATGGCTTCTCCTGAAATTATTCTTTTTTATGTCGAGATTTGTTATTAACTTTGAAAAATGATGGAAAAATGAATATTGAAAATTTTTCGAAATGTTTGCGTTCATTGTTTGATTGAAATGCATTTCTAAAAATTGAAAGAGCAAGACTAATTCCATCATGTGTAATTTAAAATAGATTTGCAAAATCTCATCGACATATTATCATCTTCTCCGCACATACATAAATAAATAAATAAATCAGATAAATGGCGCTCCTACCTTTTATGGCTTCTCCTGAAATTACTCTTTTTTATGTCGAGATTTGTTATTAACTTTGAAAAATGATGGAAAAACGAATATTGAAAATTTTTCGAAATGTTCGCGTTCATTGTTTCATTGAAATGCAATGCGAAAATGCATTTCTAAAAATTGAAAGAGCAAGACTAATTCCATCATGTGTAATTTAAAATAGATTTGCAAAATCTCATCGACATATTATCATCTTCTCCGCACATACATAAATAAATAAATAAATCAGATAAATGGCGCTCCTACCTTTTATGGCTTCTCCTGAAATTATTCTTTTTTATGTCGAGATTTGTTATTAACTTTGAACAATGATAGAAAAATGAATATTGAAAATTTTTCGAAATGTTCGCGTTTATTGTTTGATTGAAATGCATTTCTAAAAATTGAAAGAGCAAAACTAATTCCATCATGTGTAATTTAAAATAGTTTTGCAAAATCTCATTGACATATTATCATCTTCTCCGCACATACAAAAATAAATAAATTAATCAGATAAATAGCGCTCCTACCTTTTATGGCTTCTCCTGAAATTATTCTTTTTTAAGTCGAGATTTGTTATTAACTTTGAAAAATGATGGAAAAATGAATATTGAAAATTTATCGAAATGTTCGTGTTCATTGTTTGATTGAAATGCATTTCTAAAAATCGAATGAGCAAGACTAATTCCATCATGTGTAATTTAAAATAGATTTGCAAAATCTCATCGACATATTATCATCTTCTCCGCACATACATAAATAAATAAATAAATCAGATAAATGGCGCTCCTACCTTTTATGGCTTCTCCTGAAATTATTCTTTTTTATGTCGAGATTTGTTATTAACTTTGAAAAATGATGGAAAAATGAATATTGAAAATTTTTCGAAATGTTCGCGTTCATTGTTTGATTGAAATGCAATGCGAAAATGCATTTCTAAAAATTGAAAGAGCAAGACTAATTCCATCATGTGTAATTTAAAATAGATTTGCAAAATCTCATCGACATATTATCATCTTCTCCGCACATACATAAATAAATAAATAAATCAGATAAATGGCGCTCCTACCTTTTATGGCTTCTCCTGAAATTACTCTTTTTTATGTCGAGATTTGTTATTAACTTTGAAAAATGATGGAAAAACGAATATTGAAAATTTTTCGAAATGTTCGCGTTCATTGTTTGATTGAAATGCAATGCGAAAATGAATTTCTAAAAATTGAAAGAGCAAGACTAATTCCATCATGTGTAATTTAAAATAGATTTGCAAAATCTCATCGACATATTATCATCTTCTCCGCACATACATAAATAAATAAATAAATCAGATAAATGGCGCTCCTACCTTTTATGGCTTCTCCTGAAATTATTCTTTTTTATGTCGAGATTTGTTATTAACTTTGAAAAATGATGGAAAAATGAATATTGAAAATTTTTCGAAATGTTCGCGTTTATTGTTTGATTGAAATGCATTTCTAAAAATTGAAAGAGCAAAACTAATTCCATCATGTGTAATTTAAAATAGTTTTGCAAAATCTCATTGACATATTATCATCTTCTCCGCACATACAAAAATAAATAAATTAATCAGATAAATAGCGCTCCTACCTTTTATGGTTTCTCCTGAAATAATTTTTTTTTTAAGTCGAGATTTGTTATTAACTTTGAAAAATGATGGAAAAATGAATATTGAAAATTTATCGAAATGTTCGTGTTCATTGTTTGATTGAAATGCATTTCTAAAAATCGAAAGAGCAAGACTAATTCCATCATGTGTAATTTAAAATAGTTTTGCAAAATCTCATCGACATATTATCATCTTCTCCGCACATACATAAATAAATAAATAAATCAGATAAATGGCGCTCCTACCTTTTATGGCTTCTCCTGAAATTATTCTTTTTTATGTCGAGATTTGTTATTAACTTTGAAAAATGATGGAAAAATGAATATTGAAAATTTTTCGAAATGTTTGCGTTCATTGTTTGATTGAAATGCATTTCTAAAAATTGAAAGAGCAAGACTAATTCCATCATGTGTAATTTAAAATAGATTTGCAAAATCTCATCGACATATTATCATCTTCTCCGCACATACATAAATAAATAAATAAATCAGATAAATGGCGCTCCTACCATTTATGGCTTCTCCTGAAATTATTCTTTTTTATGTCGAGATTTGTTATTAACTTTGAAAAATGATGGAAAAACGAATATTGAAAATTTTTCGAAATGTTCGCGTTCATTGTTTGATTGAAATGCAATGCGAAAATGCATTTCTAAAAATTGAAAGAGTAAGACTAATTCCATCATGTGTAATTTAAAATAGATTTGCAAAATCTCATCGACATATTATCATCTTCTCCGCACATACATAAATAAATAAATAAATCAGATAAATGGCGCTCCTACCATTTATGGCTTCTCCTGAAATTATTCTTTTTTATGTCGAGATTTGTTATTAACTTTGAAAAATGATGGAAAAATGAATATTGAAAATTTTTCGAAATGTTTGCGTTCATTGTTTGATTGAAATGCATTTCTAAAAATTGAAAGAGCAAGACTAATTCCATCATGTGTAATTTAAAATAGATTTGCAAAATCTCATCGACATATTATCATCTTCTCCGCACATACATAAATAAATAAATAAAACAGATAAATGGCGCTCCTACCTTTTATGGCTTCTCCTGAAATTATTCTTTTTTATGTCGAGATTTGTTATTAACTTTGAAAAATGATGGAAAAATTAATATTGAAAATTTTTCGAAATGTTCGCGTTTATTGTTTGATTGAAACGCATTTCTAAAAATTGAAAGAGCAAAACTAATTCCATCATGTGTAATTTAAAATAGTTTTGCAAAATCTCATTGACATATTATCATCTTCTCCGCACATACAAAAATAAATAAATTAATCAGATAAATAGCGCTCCTACCTTTTATGGTTTCTCCTGAAATAATTTTTTTTTTAAGTCGAGATTTGTTATTAACTTTGAAAAATGATGGAAAAATGAATATTGAAAATTTATCGAAATGTTCGTGTTCATTGTTTGATTGAAATGCATTTCTAAAAATCGAAAGAGCAAGACTAATTCCATCATGTGTAATTTAAAATAGTTTTGCAAAATCTCATCGACATATTATCATCTTCTCCGCACATACATAAATAAATAAATAAATCAGATAAATGGCGCTCCTACCTTTTATGGCTTCTCCTGAAATTATTCTTTTTTATGTCGAGATTTGTTATTAACTTTGAAAAATGATGGAAAAATGAATATTGAAAATTTTTCGAAATGTTTGCGTTCATTGTTTGATTGAAATGCATTTCTAAAAATTGAAAGAGCAAGACTAATTCCATCATGTGTAATTTAAAATAGATTTGCAAAATCTCATCGACATATTATCATCTTCTCCGCACATACATAAATAAATAAATAAATCAGATAAATGGCGCTCCTACCATTTATGGCTTCTCCTGAAATTATTCTTTTTTATGTCGAGATTTGTTATTAACTTTGAAAAATGATGGAAAAACGAATATTGAAAATTTTTCGAAATGTTCGCGTTCATTGTTTGATTGAAATGCAATGCGAAAATGCATTTCTAAAAATTGAAAGAGTAAGACTAATTCCATCATGTGTAATTTAAAATAGATTTGCAAAATCTCATCGACATATTATCATCTTCTCCGCACATACATAAATAAATAAATAAATCAGATAAATGGCGCTCCTACCTTTTATGGCTTCTCCTGAAATTATTCTTTTTTATGTCGAGATTTGTTATTAACTTTGAAAAATGATGGAAAAATGAATATTGAAAATTTTTCGAAATGTTCCCGTTCATTGTTTGATTGAAATGCAATGCGAAAATGCATTTCTAAAAATTGAAAGAGCAAGACTAATTCCATCATGTGTAATTTAAAATAGATTTGCAAAATCTCATCGACATATTATCATCTTCTCCGCACATACATAAATAAATAAATAAATCAGATAAATGGCGCTCCTACCATTTATGGCTTCTCCTGAAATTATTCTTTTTTATGTCGAGATTTGTTATTAACTTTGAAAAATGATGGAAAAACGAATATTGAAAATTTTTCGAAATGTTCGCGTTCATTGTTTGATTGAAATGCAATGCGAAAATGCATTTCTAAAAATTGAAAGAGTAAGACTAATTCCATCATGTGTAATTTAAAATAGATTTGCAAAATCTCATCGACATATTATCATCTTCTCCGCACATACATAAATAAATAAATAAATCAGATAAATGGCGCTCCTACCATTTATGGCTTCTCCTGAAATTATTCTTTTTTATGTCGAGATTTGTTATTAACTTTGAAAAATGATGGAAAAACGAATATTGAAAATTTTTCGAAATGTTCGCGTTCATTGTTTGATTGAAATGCAATGCGAAAATGCATTTCTAAAAATTGAAAGAGTAAGACTAATTCGATCATGTGTAATTTAAAATAGATTTGCAAAATCTCATCGACATATTATCATCTTCTCCGCACATAAATAAATAAATAAATAAATCAGATAAATGGCGCTCCTACCTTTTATGGCTTCTCCTGAAATTATTCTTTTTTATGTCGAGATTTGTTATTAACTTTGAAAAATGATGGAAAAATGAATATTGAAAATTTTTCGAAATGTTCGCGTTCATTGTTTGATTGAAATGCAATGCGAAAATGCATTTCTAAAAATTGAAAGAGTAAGACTAATTCCATCATGTGTAATTTAAAATAGATTTGCAAAATCTCATCGACATATTATCATCTTCTCCGCACATACATAAATAAATAAATAAATCAGATAAATGGCGCTCCTACCTTTTATGGCTTCTCCTGAAATTATTCTTTTTTATGTCGAGATTTGTTATTAACTTTGAAAAATGATGGAAAAATGAATATTGAAAATTTTTCGAAATGTTCGCGTTCATTGTTTGATTGAAATGCAATGCGAAAATGCATTTCTAAAAATTGAAAGAGCAAGACTAATTCCATCATGTGTAATTTAAAATAGATTTGCAAAATCTCATCGACATATTATCATCTTCTCCGCACATACATAAATAAATAAATAAATCAGATAAATGGCGCTCCTACCTTTTATGGCTTCTCCTGAAATTATTCTTTTTTATGTCGAGATTTGTTATTAACTTTGAAAAATGATGGAAAAATGAATATTGAAAATTTTTCGAAATGTTCGCGTTCATTGTTTGATTGAAATGCAATGCGAAAATGCATTTCTAAAAATTGAAAGAGTAAGACTAATTCCATCATGTGTAATTTAAAATAGATTTGCAAAATCTCATCGACATATTATCATCTTCTCCGCACATACATAAATAAATAAATAAATCAGATAAATGGCGCTCCTACCTTTTATGGCTTCTCCTGAAATTATTCTTTTTTATGTCGAGATTTGTTATTAACTTTGAAAAATGATGGAAAAATGAATATTGAAATTTTTTCGAAATGTTCGCGTTCATTGTTTGATTAAACTGCAATGCGAAAATGCATTTCTAAAAATTGAAAGAGCAAGACTAATTCCATCATGTGTAATTTAAAATAGTTTTGCAAAATCTCATCGACATATTATCATCTTCTCCGCACATACATAAATAAATAAATAAATCAGATAAATGGCGCTCCTACCTTTTATGGCTTCTCCTGAAATTATTCTTTTTTATGTCGAGATTTGTTATTAACTTTGAAAAATGATGGAAAAACGAATATTGAAAATTTTTCGAAATGTTCGCGTTCATTGTTTTATTGAAATGCAATGCGAAAATGCATTTCTAAAAATTGAAAGAGTAAGACTAATTCCATCATGTGTAATTTAAAATAGATGTGCAAAATCTCATCGACATATTATCATCTTCTCCGCACATAAATAAATAAATAAATAAATCAGATAAATGGCGCTCCTACCTTTTATGGCTTCTCCTGAAATAATTCTTTTTTATGTCGAGATTTGTTATTAACTTTGAAAAATGATGGAAAAATGAATATTGAAAATTTTTCGAAATGTTCGCGTTCATTGTTTGATTGAAATGCATTTCTAAAAATTGAAAGAGCAAGACTAATTCCATCATGTGTAATTTAAAATAGTTTTGCAAAATCTCATCGACATATTATCATCTTCTCCGCACATACATAAATAAATAAATAAATCAGATAAATGGCGCTCCTACCTTTTATGGCTTCTCCTGAAATTATTCTTTTTTTATGTCGAGATTTGTTATTAACTTTGAAAAATGATGGAAAAATAAATATTGAAAATTTTTCGAAATGTTCGCGTTCATTGTTTGATTGAAATGCAATGCGAAAATGCATTTCTAAAAATTGAAAGAGCAAGACTAATTCCATCATGTGTAATTTAAAATAGATTTGCAAAATCTCATCGACATATTATCATCTTCTCCGCACATACATAAATAAATAAATAAATCAGATAAATGGCGCTCCTACCTTTTATGGCTTCTCCTGAAATTACTCTTTTTTATGTCGAGATTTGTTATTAACTTTGAAAAATGATGGAAAAACGAATATTGAAAATTTTTCGAAGTGTTCGCGTTCATTGTTTGATTGAAATGCAATGCGAAAATGCATTTCTAAAAATTGAAAGAGCAAGACTAATTCCATCATGTGTAATTTAAAATAGATTTGCAAAATCTCATCGACATATTATCATCTTCTCCGCACATACATAAATAAATAAATAAATCAGATAAATGGCGCTCCTACCTTTTATGGCTTCTCCTGAAATTATTATTTTTTTATGTCGAGATTTGTCATTAACTTTGAAAAATGATGGAAAAATGAATATTGAAAATTTTTCGAAATGTTCGCGTTCATTGTTTGATTGAAATGCATTTCTAAAAATTGAAAGAGCAAGACTAATTCCATCATGTGTAATTTAAAATAGATTTGCAAAATCTCATCGACATATTATCATCTTCTCCGCACATACATAAATAAATAAATAAATCAGATAAATGGCGCTCCTACCTTTTATGGCTTCTCCTGAAATTATTCTTTTTTATGTCGAGATTTGTTATTAACTTTGAAAAATGATGGAAAAACGAATATTGAAAATTTTTCGAAATGTTCGCGTTCATTGTTTGATTGAAATGCAATGCGAAAATGCATTTCTAAAAATTGAAACAGCAAGACTAATTCCATCATGTGTAATTTAAAATAGATTTGCAAAATCTCATCGACATATTATCATCTTCTCCGCACATACATAAATAAATAAATAAATCAGATAAATGGCGCTCCTACCTTTTATGGCTTCTCCTGAAATTATTCTTTTTTATGTCGAGATTTGTTATTAACTTTGAAAAATGATGAATAAAACGAATATTGAAAATTTTTCGAAATGTTCGCGTTCATTGTTTGATTGAAATGCAATGCGAAAATGCATTTCTAAAAATTGAAAGAGCAAGACTAATTCCATCATGTGTAATTTAAAATAGATTTGCAAACTCTCATCGACATATTATCATCTTCTCCGCACATACATAAATAAATCAGATAAATGGTGCTCCTACCTTTTATGGCTTCTCCTGAAATTATTATTTTTTTATGTCGAGATTTGTCATTAACTTTGAAAAATGATGTAAAAATGAATATTGAAATTTTTTCGAAATGTTCGCGTTCATTGTTTGATTGAAATGCAATGCGAAAATGCATTTCTAAAAATTGAAAGAGCAAGACTAATTCCATCATGTGTAATTTAAAATAGATTTGCAAAATCTCATCGACATATTATCATCTTCTCCGCACATACATAAATAAATAAATAAATCAGATAAATGGCGCTCCTACCTTTTATGGCTTCTCCTGAAATTATTCTTTTTTATGTCGAGATTTGTTATTAACTTTGAAAAATGATGGAAAAATGAATATTGAAAATTTTTCGAAATGTTTGCGTTCATTGTTTGATTGAAATGCATTTCTAAAAATTGAAAGAGCAAGACTAATTCCATCATGTGTAATTTAAAATAGTTTTGCAAAATCTCATCGACATATTATCATCTTCTCCGCACATACATAAATAAATAAATAAATCAGATAAATGGCGCTCCTACCTTTTATGGCTTCTCCTGAAATTATTCTTTTTTATGTCGAGATTTGTTATTAACTTTGAAAAATGATGGAAAAATAAATATTGAAAATTTTTCGAAATGTTCGCGTTCATTGTTTGATTGAAATGCAATGCGAAAATGCATTTCTAAAAATTGAAAGAGCAAGACTAATTCCATCATGTGTAATTTAAAATAGATTTGCAAAATCTCATCGACATATTATCATCTTCTCCACACATACATAAATAAATAAATAAATCAGATAAATGGCGCTCCTATCTTTAATGGCTTCTCCTGAAATTATTCTTTTTTATGTCGAGATTTGTTATTAACTTTGAAAAATGATGGAAAAACGAATATTGAAAATTTTTCGAAATGTTCGCGTTCATTGTTTTATTGAAATGCAATGCGAAAATGCATTTCTAAAAATTGAAAGAGTAAGACTAATTCCATCATGTGTAATTTAAAATAGATTTGCAAAATCTCATCGACATATTATCATCTTCTCCGCACATACATAAATAAATAAATAAATCAGATAAATGGCGCTCCTACCTTTTATGGCTTCTCCTGAAATAATTCTTTTTTATGTCGAGATTTGTTATTAACTTTGAAAAATGATGGAAAAATGAATATTGAAAATTTTTCGAAATGTTCGCGTTCATTGTTTGATTGAAATGCAATGCGAAAATGCATTTCTAAAAATTGAAAGAGCAAGACTAATTCCATCATGTGTAATTTAAAATAGATTTGCAAAATCTCATCGACATATTATCATCTTCTCCGCACATACATAAATAAATAAATAAATCAGATAAATGGCGCTCCTACCTTTTATGGCTTCTCCTGAAATTATTCTTTTTTATGTCGAGATTTGTTATTAACTTTGAAAAATGATGGAAAAATGAATATTGAAAATTTTTCGAAATGTTTGCGTTCATTGTTTGATTGAAATGCATTTCTAAAAATTGAAAGAGCAAGACTAATTCCATCATGTGTAATTTAAAATAGTTTTGCAAAATCTCATCGACATATTATCATCTTCTCCGCACATACATAAATAAATAAATAAATCAGATAAATGGCGCTCCTACCTTTTATGGCTTCTCCTGAAATTATTCTTTTTTATGTCGAGATTTGTTATTAACTTTGAAAAATGATGGAAAAATAAATATTGAAAATTTTTCGAAATGTTCGCGTTCATTGTTTGATTGAAATGCAATGCGAAAATGCATTTCTAAAAATTGAAAGAGCAAGACTAATTCCATCATGTGTAATTTAAAATAGATTTGCAAAATCTCATCGACATATTATCATCTTCTCCACACATACATAAATAAATAAATAAATCAGATAAATGGCGCTCCTACCTTTTATGGCTTCTCCTGAAATTATTCTTTTTTATGTCGAGATTTGTTATTAACTTTGAAAAATGATGGAAAAACGAATATTGAAAATTATTCGAAATGTTCGCGTTCATTGTTTTATTGAAATGCAATGCGAAAATGCATTTCTAAAAATTGAAAGAGTAAGACTAATTCCATCATGTGTAATTTAAAATAGATTTGCAAAATCTCATCGACATATTATCATCTTCTCCGCACATACATAAATAAATAAATAAATCAGATAAATGGCGCTCCTACCTTTTATGGCTTCTCCTGAAATAATTCTTTTTTATGTCGAGATTTGTTATTAACTTTGAAAAATGATGGAAAAATGAATATTGAAAATTTTTCGAAATGTTCGCGTTCATTGTTTGATTGAAATGCAATGCGAAAATGCATTTCTAAAAATTGAAAGAGCAAGACTAATTCCATCATGTGTAATTTAAAATAGATTTGCAAAATCTCATCGACATATTATCATCTTCTCCGCACATACATAAATAAATAAATAAATCAGATAAATGGCGCTCCTACCATTTATGGCTTCTCCTGAAATTATTCTTTTTTATGTCGAGATTTGTTATTAACTTTGAAAAATGATGGAAAAACGAATATTGAAAATTTTTCGAAATGTTCGCGTTCATTGTTTGATTGAAATGCAATGCGAAAATGCATTTCTAAAAATTGAAAGAGTAAGACTAATTCCATCATGTGTAATTTAAAATAGATTTGCAAAATCTCATCGACATATTATCATCTTCTCCGCACATACATAAATAAATAAATAAATCAGATAAATGGCGCTCCTACCTTTTATGGCTTCTCCTGAAATTATTCTTTTTTATGTCGAGATTTGTTATTAACTTTGAAAAATGATGGAAAAATGAATATTGAAAATTTTTCGAAATGTTCCCGTTCATTGTTTGATTGAAATGCAATGCGAAAATGCATTTCTAAAAATTGAAAGAGCAAGACTAATTCCATCATGTGTAATTTAAAATAGATTTGCAAAATCTCATCGACATATTATCATCTTCTCCGCACATACATAAATAAATAAATAAATCAGATAAATGGCGCTCCTACCATTTATGGCTTCTCCTGAAATTATTCTTTTTTATGTCGAGATTTGTTATTAACTTTGAAAAATGATGGAAAAACGAATATTGAAAATTTTTCGAAATGTTCGCGTTCATTGTTTGATTGAAATGCAATGCGAAAATGCATTTCTAAAAATTGAAAGAGTAAGACTAATTCCATCATGTGTAATTTAAAATAGATTTGCAAAATCTCATCGACATATTATCATCTTCTCCGCACATACATAAATAAATAAATAAATCAGATAAATGGCGCTCCTACCATTTATGGCTTCTCCTGAAATTATTCTTTTTTATGTCGAGATTTGTTATTAACTTTGAAAAATGATGGAAAAATGAATATTGAAAATTTTTCGAAATGTTCCCGTTCATTGTTTGATTGAAATGCAATGCGAAAATGCATTTCTAAAAATTGAAAGAGCAAGACTAATTCCATCATGTGTAATTTAAAATAGATTTGCAAAATCTCATCGACATATTATCATCTTCTCCGCACATACATAAATAAATAAATAAATCAGATAAATGGCGCTCCTACCTTTTATGGCTTCTCCTGAAATTATTCTTTTTTATGTCGAGATTTGTTATTAACTTTGAAAAATGATGGAAAAATGAATATTGAAAATTTTTCGAAATGTTTGCGTTCATTGTTTGATTGAAATGCATTTCTAAAAATTGAAAGAGCAAGACTAATTCCATCATGTGTAATTTAAAATAGTTTTGCAAAATCTCATCGACATATTATCATCTTCTCCGCACATACATAAATAAATAAATAAATCAGATAAATGGCGCTCCTACCTTTTATGGCTTCTCCTGAAATTATTCTTTTTTATGTCGAGATTTGTTATTAACTTTGAAAAATGATGGAAAAATAAATATTGAAAATTTTTCGAAATGTTCGCGTTCATTGTTTGATTGAAATGCAATGCGAAAATGCATTTCTAAAAATTGAAAGAGCAAGACTAATTCCATCATGTGTAATTTAAAATAGATTTGCAAAATCTCATCGACATATTATCATCTTCTCCACACATACATAAATAAATAAATAAATCAGATAAATGGCGCTCCTACCTTTTATGGCTTCTCCTGAAATTATTCTTTTTTATGTCGAGATTTGTTATTAACTTTGAAAAATGATGGAAAAACGAATATTGAAAATTTTTCGAAATGTTCGCGTTCATTGTTTTATTGAAATGCAATGCGAAAATGCATTTCTAAAAATTGAAAGAGTAAGACTAATTCCATCATGTGTAATTTAAAATAGATTTGCAAAATCTCATCGACATATTATCATCTTCTCCGCACATACATAAATAAATAAATAAATCAGATAAATGGCGCTCCTACCTTTTATGGCTTCTCCTGAAATAATTCTTTTTTATGTCGAGATTTGTTATTAACTTTGAAAAATGATGGAAAAATGAATATTGAAAATTTTTCGAAATGTTCGCGTTCATTGTTTGATTGAAATGCAATGCGAAAATGCATTTCTAAAAATTGAAAGAGCAAGACTAATTCCATCATGTGTAATTTAAAATAGATTTGCAAAATCTCATCGACATATTATCATCTTCTCCGCACATACATAAATAAATAAATAAATCAGATAAATGGCGCTCCTACCTTTTATGGCTTCTCCTGAAATTATTCTTTTTTATGTCGAGATTTGTTATTAACTTTGAAAAATGATGGAAAAATGAATATTGAAAATTTTTCGAAATGTTTGCGTTCATTGTTTGATTGAAATGCATTTCTAAAAATTGAAAGAGCAAGACTAATTCCATCATGTGTAATTTAAAATAGTTTTGCAAAATCTCATCGACATATTATCATCTTCTCCGCACATACATAAATAAATAAATAAATCAGATAAATGGCGCTCCTACCTTTTATGGCTTCTCCTGAAATTATTCTTTTTTATGTCGAGATTTGTTATTAACTTTGAAAAATGATGGAAAAACGAATATTGAAAATTTTTCGAAATGTTCGCGTTCATTGTTTTATTGAAATGCAATGCGAAAATGCATTTCTAAAAATTGAAAGAGCAAGACTAATTCCATCATGTGTAATTTAAAATAGATTTGCAAAATCTCATCGACATATTATCATCTTCTCCGCACATACATAAATAAATAAATAAATCAGATAAATGGCGCTCTTACCTTTTATGGCTTCTCCTGAAATTATTCTTTTTTATGTCGAGATTTGTTATTAACTTTGAAAAATGATGGAAAAATGAATATTGAAAATTTTTCGAAATGTTTGCGTTCATTGTTTGATTGAAATGCATTTCTAAAAATTGAAAGAGCAAGACTAATTCCATCATGTGTAATTTAAAATAGTTTTGCAAAATCTCATCGACATATTATCATCTTCTCCGCACATACATAAATAAATAAATAAATCAGATAAATGGCGCTCCTACCTTTTATGGCTTCTCCTGAAATTATTCTTTTTTATGTCGAGATTTGTTATTAACTTTGAAAAATGATGGAAAAACGAATATTGAAAATTTTTCGAAATGTTCGCGTTCATTGTTTTATTGAAATGCAATGCGAAAATGCATTTCTAAAAATTGAAAGAGTAAGACTAATTCCATCATGTGTAATTTAAAATAGATTTGCAAAATCTCATCGACATATTATCATCT
Organism: Eledona agricola; assembly: GCA_964023215.1. Lineage (NCBI taxonomy): Eukaryota > Metazoa > Arthropoda > Insecta > Coleoptera > Tenebrionidae > Eledona > Eledona agricola. The sequence goes on from OZ026860.1 coordinate 11,400,622, forward strand.
TCTCTGCACATACATAAATAAATAAATAAATCAGATAAATGGCGCTCCTACCTTTTATGGCTTCTCCTGAAATTATTTATTTTTATGTCGAGATTTGTTATTAACTTTGAAAAATGATGGAAAAATGAATATTGAAATTTTTTCGAAATGTTCGCGTTCATTGTTTGATTGAAATGCAATGCGAAAATGCATTTCTAAAAATTGAAAGAGCAAGACTAATTCCATCATGTGTAATTTAAAATAGATTTGCAAAATCTCATCGACATATTATCATCTTCTCCGCACATAGATAAATAAATAAATAAATCAGATAAATGGCGCTCCTACCTTTTATGGCTTCTCCTGAAATTATTATTTTTTTATGTCGAGATTTGCCATTAATTTTGAAAAATGATGGAAAAATGAATATTGAAAATTTTTCGAAATGTTCGCGTTCATTGTTTGATTGAAATGCATTTCTAAAAATTGAAAGAGCAAGACTAATTCCATCATGTGTAATTTAAAATAGTTTTGCAAAATCTCATCGACATATTATCATCTTCTCCGCATATACATAAATAAATAAATAAATCAGATAAATGGCGCTCCTACCTTTTATGGCTTCTCCTGAAATTATTCTTTTTTATGTCGAGATTTGTTATTAACTTTGAAAAATGATGGAAAAATGAATATTGAAAATTTTTCGAAATGTTCGCGTTCATTGTTTGATTGAAATGCAATGCGAAAATGCATTTCTAAAAATTGAAAGAGTAAGACTAATTCCATCATGTGTAATTTAAAATAGATTTGCAAAATCTCATCGACATATTATCATCTTCTCTGCACATACATAAATAAATAAATAAATCAGATAAATGGCGCTCCTACCTTTTATGGCTTCTCCTGAAATTATTCTTTTTTATGTCGAGATTTGTTATTAACTTTGAAAAATGATGGAAAAATGAATATTGAAAATTTTTCGAAATGTTCGCGTTCATTGTTTGATTGAAATGCAATGCGAAAATGCATTTCTAAAAATTGAAAGAGTAAGACTAATTCCATCATGTGTAATTTAAAATAGATTTGCAAAATCTCATCGACATATTATCATCTTCTCCGCACATACATAAATAAATAAATAAATCAGATAAATGGCGCTCCTACTTTTTTTGGCTTCGCCTGAAATTTTTTTTATGTCGAGATTTGTTATTAACTTAGAAAAATGAAATGTAAAAATTTGTTTCCAAAGGATTATTTTTTTGTGTGTCGAAATTTGTTATTAATTTTTATACGCCTTCGTTATTTGACTGACACATAAATATTGCTTTTAAAGAATTCTTTTTTGTGTCGAGATTAGGTATTAACTCTGAAAAATAAATGCGAAGTTTTAAAAACGTTGGCGTTTTGGCGTTTTCATGATTTTGTGTTTGGGATTGTTTACCGTGTTTTAAGCGAAGTCCCAAAAGGGGGGGTGTAGTGAGCGCCCCGGGGGGCTAACTCAACAAGTGATCCCAATGAAACTCTGCCAAACGTTTCGTCCACAACTGCAGTGGACATCTTCACTGGCGGTGTGGTCGTGGTCGAAGTGTTCTTCCAGCAGCCACATTTGCTGCTGCTGCTGTGGTGGTGCTGCGGTGGTGCTGCTGCTTTAGTTTTAGTTTTAGTCTTTTAGATTTAGTGTTTTAGATTTAGTGTTTTAGTTTTAGTGTTTTAGCTTTAGTGTTTTAGCTTTAGTGTTTTAGCTTTAGTGTTTTAGGTTTAGTGTTTTAGCTTTAGTGTTTTAGCTTTAGTGTTTTAGCTTTAGTGTTTTAGCTTTAGTGTTTTAGCTTTAGTGTTTTAGCTTTAGTGTTTTAGCTTTAGTGTTTAGCTTTAGTGTTTTAGTTTTAGTGTTTTAGTTTTAGTGTTTTAGTTTGAGTGTTTTAGTTTTAGTGTTTTAGTTTTAGTGTTTTAGTTTTAGTGTTTTAGTTTTAGTGTTTTAGTTTTAGTGTTTTAGTTTTAGTGTTTTAGTTTTAGTGTTTTAGTTTTAGTGTTTTAGTTTTAGAGTTTTAGTGGTTTGTTATTGGTTATTGCTTTAGTTTTAGTGTTTTAGCGGTTTGTTATTGGTTAGTGTTTTATTGTTTTAGTTTTAGTGTTTTAGTGGTTTGTTATTGGTTAGTGTTTTAGTTTTAGTGTATTAGTGGTTTGTTATTGGTAAGTGTTTTATTGTTTTAGTTTTAGTGTTTTAGTTGTTTGTTATTGTTTAGTGTTTTATTGTTTTAGTTTTAGTGTTTTAGTGGTTTGTAATTGGTTAGTGTTTTATTGTTTTAGTTTTAGTGTTTTAGCGGTTTGTTATTGGATAGTGTTTTATTGTTTTAGTTTTAGTTTTTTTAGTGGTTTGTTATTGGTTAGTGTTTTATTGTTTTAGTTTTAGTGTTTTAGTGGTTTGTTATTGGTTATTGTTTTAGTTTTAGTGTTTTAGCGGTTTGTTATTGGTTAGTGTTTTATTGTTTTAGTTTTAGTGTATTAGCGGTTTGTTATTGGTTAGTGTTTTATTGTTTTAATTTTAGTGTTTTAGAGGTTTGTTATTGGTTATTGTTTTAGTTTTAGTGTTTTAGTGGTTTGTTATTGGTTAGTGTTATATTGTTTTAATTTTAGTGTGTTAGTGGTTTGTTATTGGTTAGTGTTTTATTGTTTTAGTTTTAGTGTTTTAGTGGTTTGTTATTGGTTATTGTTTTAGTTTTAGTGTTTTAGCGGTTTGTTATTGGTTAGTGTTTTATTGTTTTAGTTTTAGTGTTTTAGTGGTTTGTTATTGGTTATTGTTTTAGTTTTAGTATTTTAGCGGTTTGTTATTGGTTAGTGTTTTATTGTTTTAGTTTTAGTGTTTTAGTGGTTTGTTATTGGTTAGTGTTTTATTGTTTTAGTTTTAGTGTATTAGCGGTTTGTTATTGGTAAGTGTTTTATTGTTTTAATTTTAGTGTTTTAGAGGTTTGTTATTGGTTATTGTTTTAGTTTTAGTGTTTTAGTGGTTTGTTATTGGTTAGTGTTTTATTGTTTTAATTTTAGTGTGTTAGTGGTTTGTTATTGGTTAGTGTTTTATTGTTTTAGTTTTAGTGTTTTAGTGGTTTGTTATTGGTTATTGTTTTAGTTTTAGTGTTTTAGCGGTTTGTTATTGGTTAGTGTTTTATTGTTTTAGTTTTAGTGTATTAGCGGTTTGTTATTGGTTAGTGTTTTATTGTTTTAATTTTAGTGTTTTAGAGGTTTGTTATTGGTTATTGTTTTAGTTTTAGTGTTTTAGTGGTTTGTTATTGGTTAGTGTTTTATTGTTTTAGTTTTAGTGTTTTAGTGGTTTGTTATTGGTTAGTGTTTTATTGTTTTAGTTTTAGTGTTTTAGTGGTTTGTTGTTGGTTATTGTTTTAGTTTTAATGTTTTAGTGGTTTGTTATTGGTTATTGTTTTAGTTTTAGTGTTTTAGCGGTTTGTTATTGGTTAGTGTTTTATTGTTTTAATTTTAATGTGTTAGTGGTTTGTTATTGGTTAGTGTTTTAGTTTTAGTGTATTAGCGGTTTGTTATTGGTTAGTGTTTTATTGTTTTAGTTTTAGTGTATTAGCGGTTTGTTATTGGTTAGTGTTTTATTGTTTTAATTTTAGTGTTTTAGAGGTTTGTTATTGGTTATTGTTTTAGTTTTAGTGGTTTGTTATTGGTTAGTGCTTTATTGTTTTAGTTTTAGTGTTTTAGTGGTTTGTTATTGGTTAGTGTTTTATTGTTTTAGTTTTAGTGTTTTAGAGGTTTGTTATTGGTTATTGTTTTAGTTTTAGTGTTTTAGTGGTTTGTTATTGGTTAGTGTTTTATTGTTTTAATTTTAGTGTGTTAGTGGTTTGTTATTGGTTAGTGTGTTATTGTTTTAGTTTTAGTGTTTTAGTGGTTTGTTATTGGTTAGTGTTTTATTGTTTTAGTTTTAGTGTTTTAGTGGTTTGTTATTGGTTAGTGTTTTAGTTTTAGTGTATTAGCGGTTTGTTATTGGTTAGTGTTTTATTGTTTTAGTTTTAGTGTATTAGCGGTTTGTTATTGGTTAGTGTTTTATTGTTTTAATTTTAGTGTTTTAGAGGTTTGTTATTGGTTATTTTTTTGTTTTAGTGTTTTAGTGGTTTGTTATTGGTTAGTGTTTTATTGTTTTAGTTTTAGTGTTTTAGTGGTTTGTTATTGGTTAGTGTTTTATTGTTTTAGTTTTAGTGTTTTAGTGGTTTGTTGTTGGTTATTGTTTTAGTTTTAGTGTTTTAGCGGTTTGTTATTGGTTAGTGTTTTATTGTTTTAGTTTTAGTGTTTTAGTAGTTTGTTATTGGTTATTGTTTTAGTTTTAGTGTTTTAGCGGTTTGTTATTGGTTAGTGTTTTATTGTTTTAGTTTTAGTGTTTTAGTGGTTTGTTATTGGTTAGTGTTTTAGTTTTAGTGTATTAGCGGTTTGTTATTGGTTATTGTTTTAGTTTTAGTGTTTTAGTTTTAGTGTTTTAGTTTTAGTGTTTTAGTGGTTTGTTATTGGTTAATGTTTTATTGTTTTAGTTTTAGTGTTTTAGTGGTTTGTTATTGCTTATTGTTTTAGTTTTAGTGTTTTAGCGGTTTTTTATTGGTTAGTGTTTTATTGTTTTAATTTTAGTGTGTTAGTGGTTTGTTATTGGTTAGTGTTTTATTGTTTTAGTTTTAGTGTTTTATTGTTTTAGTTTTAGTGTTTTATTGTTTTAGTTTTAGTGTTTTAGTGGTTTGTTATTGGTTAGTGTTTTAGTTTTAGTGTATTAGCGGTTTGTTATTGGTTAGTGTTTTATTGTTTTAGTTTTAGTGTTTTAGCGGTTTGTTATTGGTTAGTGTTTAATTGTTTAAGTTTTAGTGTTTTAGTGGATTGTTATTGGTTAGTGTTTTATTGTTTTAATTTTAGTGTGTTAGTGGTTAGTTATTGGTTATTGTTTTAGCTTTAGTGTTTTAGCGGTTTGTTATTGGTTAGTGTTTTATTGTTTTAGTTTTAATGTTTTAGTGGTTTGTTATTGGTTATTGTTTTAGTTTTAGTGTTTTAGCGGTTTGTTATTGGTTAGTGTTTTATTGTTTTAATTTTAGTGTGTTAGTGGTTAGTTATTGGTTAGTGTTTTATTGTTGTAGTTTTAGTGTTTTAGTGGTTTGTTATTGGTTATTGTTTTAGTTTTAGTGTTTTAGCGGTTTGTTATTGGTTAGTGTTTTATTGTTTTAGTTTTAGTGTTATAGTAGTTTGTTATTGGTTATTGTTTTAGTTTTAGTGTTTTAGCGGTTTGTTATTGGTTAGTGTTTTATTGTTTTAGTTTTAGTGTTTTAGTGGTTTGTTATTGGTTAGTGTTTTAGTTTTAGTGTATTAGCGGTTTGTTATTGGTTAGTGTTTTATTGTTTTAGTTTTAGTGTTTTAGCGGTTTGTTATTGGTTAGTGTTTTATTGTTTTAGTTTTAGTGTTTTAGTGGTTTGTTATTGGTTATTGTTTTAGTTTTAGTGTTTTAGCGGTTTGTTATTGGTTAGTGTTTTATTGTTTTAGTTTTAGTGTTTTAGTGGTTTGTTATTGGTTATTGTTTTACTTTTAGTGTTTTTGCGGTTTGTTATTGGTTAGTGTTTTATTGTTTTAGTTTTAGTGTTTTAGTGGTTTGTTATTGGTTAGTGTTTTATTGTTTTAGTTTTAGTGTTTTAGCGGTTTGTTATTGGTTAGTGTTTTATTGTTTTAATTTTAGTGTTTTAGTGGTTTGTTATTGGTTATTGTTTTAGTTTTAGTGTTTTAGCGGTTTGTTATTGGTTAGTGTTTTATTGTTTTAGTTTTAGTGTTTTTGTGGTTTGTTATTGGTTAGTGTTTTATTGTGTTAGTTTCAGTGTTTTAGTGGTTTGTTATTGGTTATTGTTTTAGTTTTAGTGTTTTAGCGGTTTGTTATTGGTTAGTGTTTTATTGTTTTAGTTTTAGTGTTTTAGTGGTTTGTTATTGGTTAGTGTTTTAGTTTTAGTGTTTTAGCGGTTTGTTATTGGTTAGTGTTTTATTGTTTTAGTTTTAGTGTGTTAGTGGTTTGTTATTGGTTAGTGTTTTATTGTTTTAGTTTTAGTGTTTTAGCGGTTTGTTATTGGTTAGTGTTTTATTGTTTTAGTTTTAGTGTTTAAGTGGTTTGTTATTGGTTAGTGTTTTATTGTTTTAGTTTTAATATTTTAGTGGTTTGTTATTGGTTATTGTTTTAGTTTTAGTGTTTTAGCGGTTTGTTATTGGTTAGTGTTTTATTGTTTTAATTTTAGTGTGTTAGTGGTTTGTTATTGGTTAGTGTTTTATTGTTGTAGTTTTAGTGTTATAGTAGTTTGTTATTGGTTATTGTTTTAGTTTTAGTGTTTTAGCGGTTTGTTATTGGTTAGTGTTTTATTGTTTTAGTTTTAGTGTTTTATAGTTTTAGTTTTAGTGTTTTAGTGGTTTGTTATTGGTTAGTGTTTTAGTTTTAGTGTATTAGCGGTTTGTTATTGGTTAGTGTTTTATTGTTTTAGTTTTAGTGTTTTAGCGGTTTGTTATTGGTTAGTGTTTTATTGTTTTAGTTTTAATATTTTAGTGGTTTGTTATTGGTTATTGTTTTAGTTTTAGTGTTTTAGCGGTTTGTTATTGGTTAGTGTTTTATTGTTTTAATTTTAGTGTGTTAGTGGTTTGTTATTGGTTAGTGTTTTATTGTTGTAGTTTTAGTGTTTTAGTGGTTTGTTATTGGTTATTGTTTTAGTTTTAGTGTTTTAGCGGTTTGTTATTGGTTAGTGTTTTATTGTTTTAGTTTTAGTGTTATAGTAGTTTGTTATTGGTTATTGTTTTAGTTTTAGTGTTTTAGCGGTTTGTTATTGGTTAGTGTTTTATTGTTTTAGTTTTAGTGTTTTATAGTTTTAGTGTTTTAGTGGTTTGTTATTGGTTAGTGTTTTAGTTTTAGTGTATTAGCGGTTTGTTATTGGTTAGTGTTTTATTGTTTTAGTTTTAGTGTTTTAGCGGTTTGTTATTGGTTAGTGTTTTATTGTTTTAGTTTTAGTGTTTTAGTGGTTTGTTATTGGTTATTGTTTTAGTTTTAGTGTTTTAGCGGTTTGTTATTGGTTAGTGTTTTATTGTTTTAGTTTTAGTGGTTTGTTGTTGGTTACTGTTTTAGTTTTAGTGTTTTAGCGGTTTGTTATTGTTTAGTGTTTTATTGTTTTAGTTTTAGTGTTTTAGTGGTTTGTTATTGGTTAGTGTTTAATTGTTTAAGTTTTAGTGTTTTAGTGGATTGTTATTGGTTAGTGTTTTATTGTTTTAGTTTTAGTGTTTTAGTGGTTTGTTATTGGTTATTGTTTTACTTTTAGTGTTTTTGCGGTTTGTTATTGGTTAGTGTTTTATTGTTTTAGTTTTAGTGTTTTAGTGGTTTGTTATTGGTTAGTGTTTTATTGTTTTAGTTTTAGTGTTTTAGCGGTTTGTTATTGGTTAGTGTTTTATTGTTTTAGTTTTAGTGTTTTAGTGGTTTGTTATTGGTTAGTGTTTTAGTTTTAGTGTTTTAGCGGTTTGTTATTGGTTAGTGTTTTATTGTTTTAGTTTTAGTGTGTTAGTGGTTTGTTATTGGCTAGTGTTTTATTGTTTTAGTTTTAGTGTTTTAACGGTTTGTTATTGGTTAGTGTTTTATTGTTTTAGTTTTAGTGTTTTAGTGGTTTGTTATTGGTTAGTGTTTTAGTTTTAGTGTTTTAGTGGTTTGTTATTGGTTAGTGTTTTATTGTTTTAGTTTTAGTGTTTTAGTGGTTTGTTGTTGGTTATTGTTTTAGTTTTAATCTTTTAGTGGTTTGTTAGTGGTTATTGTTTTAGTTTTAGTGTTTTAGCGGTTTGTTATTGGTTAGTGTTTTATTGTTTTAATTTTAGTGTGTTAGTGGTTTGTTATTGGTTATTGAATTAGTTTTAGTATTTTAGCGGTTTGTTATTGGTTAGTGGTTTATTGTTTTAGTTTTAGTGTTTTAGTGGTTTGTTATTGGTTAGTGTTTTAGTTTTAGTGTATTAGCGGTTTGTTATTGGTTAGTGTTTTATTGTTTTAGTTTTAGTGTTTTAGCGGTTTGTTATTGGTTAGTGTTTTATTGTTTTAGTTTTAGTGTTTTAGTGGTTTGTTATTGGTTATTGTTTTAGTTTTAATGTTTTAGTGGTTTGTTATTGGTTATTGTTTTAGTTTTAGTGTTTTAGCGGTTTGTTATTGGTTAGTGTTTTATTGTTTTAATTTTAGTGTGTTAGTGGTTTGTTATTGGTTAGTGTTTTATTGTTTTAGTTTTAGTGTTTTAGTGGTTTGTTATTGGTTAGTGTTTTAGTTTTAGTGTTTTAGCGGTTTGTTATTGGTTAGTGTTTTATTGTTTTAGTTTTAGTGTGTTAGTGGTTTGTTATTGATTAGTGTTTTATTGTTTTAGTTTTAGTGTTTTAGCGGTTTGTTATTGGTTAGTGTTTTATTGTTTTAGTTTTAGTGTTTTAGTGGTTTGTTATTGGTTAGTGTTTTATTGTTTTAGTTTTAGTGTTTTAGTGGTTTGTTATTGGTTAGTGTTTTATTGTTTTAGTTTTAGTGTTTTAGTGGTTTGTTATTGGTTAGTGTTTTATTGTTTTAGTTTTAGTGTTTTAGTGGTTTGTTGTTGGTTATTGTTTTAGTTTTAATGTTTTAGTGGTTTGTTATTGGTTATTGTTTTAGTTTTAGTGTTTTAGCGGTTTGTTATTGGTTAGTGTTTTATTGTTTTAATTTTAGTGTGTTAGTGGTTTGTTATTGGTTAGTGTTTTATTGTTTTAGTTTTAGTGTTTTAGTGGTTTGTTATTGGTTATTGTTTTAGTTTTAGTGTTTTAGCGGTTTGTTATTGGTTAGTGTTTTATTGTTTTAGTTTTAGTGTTTTAGTAGTTTGTTATTGGTTATTGTTTTAGTTTTAGTGTTTTAGCGGTTTGTTATTGGTTAGTGTTTTATTGTTTTAGTTTTAGTGTTTTAGTGGTTTGTTATTGGTTAGTGTTTTAGTTTTAGTGTATTAGCGGTTTGTTATTGGTTAGTGTTTTATTGTTTTAGTTTTAGTGTATTAGCGGTTTGTTATTGGTTAGTGTTTTAATGTTTTAATTTTAGTGTTTTAGAGGTTTGTTATTGGTTATTGTTTTAGTTTTAGTGTTTTAGTGATTTGTTATTGGTTAGTGTTTTATTGTTTTAATTTTAGTGTGTTAGTGGTTTGTTATTGGTTAGTGTTTTATTGTTTTAGTTTTAGTGTTTTAGTGGTTTGTTATTGGTTATTGTTTAATTTTAGTGTTTTAGCGGTTTGTTACTGGTTAGTGTTTTATTGTTTTAGTTTTAGTGTTTTAGTGGTTTGTTATTGGTTATTGTTTTAGTTTTAGTATTTTAGCGGTTTGTTATTGGTTAGTGTTTTATTGTTTTAGTTTTAGTGTTTTAGTGGTTTGTTATTGGTTAGTGTTTTAGTTTTAGTGTATTAGCGGTTTGTTATTGGTTATTGTTTTAGTTTTAGTGTTTTAGTGGTTTGTTATTGGTTAATGTTTTATTGTTTTAGTTTTAGTGTTTTAGTGGTTTGTTATTGCTTATTGGTTTAGTTTTAGTGTTTTAGCGGTTTTTTATTGGTTAGTGATTTATTGTTTTAATTTTAGTGTGTTAGTGGTTTGTTATTGGTTAGTGTTTTATTGTTTTAGTTTTAGTGTTTTAGTGGTTTGTTATTGGTTATTGTTTTAGTTTTAGTGTTTTAGCGGTTTGTTATTGGTTAGTGTTTTATTGTTTTAGTTTTAATGTTTTAGTGGTTTGTTATTGGTTATTGTTTTAGTTTTAGTGTTTTAGCGGTTTGTTATTGGTTAGTGTTTTATTGTTTTAATTTTAGTGTGTTAGTGGTTTGTTATTGGTTAGTGTTTTATTGTTGTAGTTTTAGTGTTTTAGTGGTTTGTTATTGGTTATTGTTTTAGTTTTAGTGTTTTAGCGGTTTGTTATTGGTTAGTGTTTTATTGTTTTAGTTTTAGTGTTATAGTTGTTTGTTATTGGTTATTGTTTTAGTTTTAGTGTTTTAGCGGTTTGTTATTGGTTAGTGTTTTATTGTTTTAGTTTTAGTGTTTTAGTTGTTTGTTATTGGTTAGTGTTTTAGTTTTAGTGTATTAGCGGTTTGTTATTGGTTAGTGTTTTATTGTTTTAGTTTTAGTGTTTTAGTGGTTTGTTATTGGTTAGTGTTTTATTCTTTTAGTTTTAGTGTTTTAATTGTTTGTTATTGGTTAGTGTTTTATTGTTTTAGTGGTTTGTTATTGGTTAGTGTTTTATTGTTTTAGTTGTTTGTTATTGGTTAGTGTTTTAGTTTTAGTGTATTAGCGGTTTGTTATTGGTTATTTTTTTAGTTTTAGTGTTTTAGCGGTTTGTTATTGGTTAGTGTTTTATTGTTTTAGTTTTAGTGTGTTAGTGGTTTGTTATTGGTTAGTGTTTTAGTTTTAGTGTTTTAGCGGTTTGTTATTGGTTAGTGTTTTATTGTTTTAGTTTTAGTGTTTTAGTGGTTTGTTATTGGTTAGTGTTTTATTCTTTTAGTTTTAGTGTTTTAATTGTTTGTTATTGGTTAGTGTTTTATTGTTTTAGTGGTTTGTTATTGGTTAGTGTTTTATTGTTTTAGTTGTTTGTTATTGGTTAGTGTTTTAGTTTTAGTGTATTAGCGGTTTGTTATTGGTTATTTTTTTAGTTTTAGTGTTTTAGCGGTTTGTTATTGGTTAGTGTTTTATTGTTTTAGTTTTAGTGTGTTAGTGGTTTGTTATTGGTTAGTGTTTTAGTTTTAGTGTTTTAGCGGTTTGTTATTGGTTAGTGTTTTATTGTTTTAGTTTTAGTGTGTTAGTGGTTTGTTATTGTTTGTTGTTGTTTTAGTTTTAGTGTTTTAGTGGATTTTTATTAGTTATTGTTTTAGTTTTAGTGGTGGTTATGGTGGCTGTGGTGGCGCTGCTGTGCTACTGGTGCTGTTGCTTTAGTTTTAGTGTTTTAGTGTAATTATTGTTGTTATTGTTTGTTTGTGGTTATTGCTTGTTTGTGGTTATTGTTTGTTGGTTGTTATTGTTTGTTTGTTGTTATTGTTTGTTTGTTGTTATTGTTTGTTTGTTGTTATTGTTTGTTTGTGGTTATTGTTTGTTTGTGGTTATTGTTTGTTTGTTTGTTGTTGTTTGTTTGTTTGTTGTTGTTTGTTTGTTGTTGTTGTTGTTTGTTTGTTGTTGTTGTTTGTTTGTTGTTGTTGTTTGTTTGTTGTTGTTGTTTGTTTGTTGTTGTTGTTTGTTTGTTGTTGTTGTTTGTTTGTTGTTGTTGTTTGTTTGTTGTTGTTGTTTGTTTGTTGTTGTTGTTTGTTTGTTGTTGTTGTTTGTTTGTTGTTATTGTTTGTTTGTTGTTATTGTTTGTTTGTTGTTATTGTTTGTTTGTTGTTATTGTTTTGTGTTATTGTTATTGATAGTTGTTATTATTTAGCCCCCCGGGGGGCTCCCAGACGTTTCGTCCACGACTGCGATGGACATCTGCAGTGGCCACCTGGCCCAGATCGAAGTGCACTCGAGCCGGTCTCACTTCCAACTGATTTTGGATCTGATGTGCGCCGCTATTTATAGTGGCGTTTGGTGTCCGTCCGGAACCGGTTATTTCTGACGTCATTTCCGGTTGTGTCATTCTCCGAAGTCACGATGCTATTTTTAAATTTTATTGAATATTTAAAATATCTACAAAATTCGCTTTTAAACAATATACATTCGATATTTATGCAAACAATATTTTAGACAATTAATAATAGTTTTCAATAATATAAAAAAAAATTAAAATATAAATAATTAAGTAAGCTATGGATTCATTTGTTATTTACGGCTAGTCTAATTCGCTATTTAAGCAAATGATATTCTAGGTAATTAATACTAGTTTCCAATAGTATGTAAAAAAAATTATTGTATAAAAAATTAAACACGCTATGGATGAATTTGTTACTTTTACGGGTAGTTTAGTAAAGTTAAAAAATTTACAACAACTAACAGTTCCACAGTCATGGTTGCTGAAACGCATCTTAACAGTCCCTTTTTTTCGTAAGAATTTAATTTTTATTTATAATATTAATTTATATCATTTAAAGCTACTTTTAATTCTCTACGATACCATTTACATATAGATGTATCGATTGTTGTATATCGTTGAAAATCTAATTGTATGGGGATTTCAAATATGTCAAAATATATAGGTATATGTTCCATTTGAAAAAATAATAGTTTGTGTAGCAAGTCCAAAATAATAAATTTAAGAAAATTATACACTGGGCAATATATTCTGCGTAAAAAAACTAATAAAAAGTAAAACACAATTAGGAAAAATTCATAAATAAAAAAGTTACGCAAAAGTAAAAATTAGGATAAAAATAAGTGCATGTTCTGTTTTATATGATTGGGACCTCTATAGATAGGCAACCCACGTCATTTGATAAGTTCTTGCTGTAACGCGGCGCTGCAGTAGTGTCGTTCGAGTTTATTATTTTTATAGAAAGCTGTAAAATATAGCTAGGAAAGTGTCAAAGTGACGACTAGTAAATATTTTGAAAAAAGCTTACATTTATTTGCCCTTTTATTCCATATATTTGTTAAAATTACAATAATACACACAACTACCTTAAGCCTTATCCTACTTGTTTTGCATGTGTTGCAATTTACTAATCAACTGCTGCTTCCAATGTTCCTCGGGTACATGATTTGCCCATTCAGGAATACAGTTTTGCGGTAATTAGAAGTTGACCATTGCTTGCTTCACCTGATCCACTGTGGTGCTGTCCATTACTATGTCATTCGCTTTAGGTGTGGGACTAGCCCATACTTCTTGCACAAGAACATCTTCCATTCGCTTTATAGGCGGTAGCGATTGATCTAAGATACTATTTACTATTTGGACTGCAATGCTGTCTGACAACGAAAATGACATGGTTGTAAATCAAACATTTTTGGCAACTTCACTATTAAACAGCTGCTTTTACTATACTCAACTCAAAAATATATAATTTTAAAACTATCCTAAAAAGTTATTCTTGTGCTGTGTCTCTGTGTTCATATTCTATAACATAAATCTATAACAAGAACATGCTGATGAAGTATTACGGACGGTAACAAAACTTTTAAATGGTAACCAATCTTTAAAAATAAACAATATTAAATTTCCATTTACGTAGCGTAGCCGCCTTTTTCATCCTCACTGTTGCCAATCACCTAAATTTAAGTCAATCATTTATAGTCACCCGGTACTATTACGATGAATTTCATATGATGTTAATTTAAATTGCAATGTTGTGTGAACGCAATACCAAAAAATCAGACGATTCTGTTGGAAAATTAGGAAATTAAACCCTCAAAACTCTCCTAATAGAAAAATTGCATGTTTTTTTTCTTAAATAACTACCGGGTGACTATAAATGATTGACATTTTTTGTGTTAGGTTGGCAATATTTTTTAACTTTTCCATTGGGTACACTGATTTTCAAATTTGAAATTGTCAAATAAACGTCAAATTTAAAAATTGCCCATATCAGAAGTGTTTTCAAAATAGTATTTACAACTGGAAGATCTTTTCGATCACTCGCTGTAACCACTATCTCCGTTATTTGTCACTTTTCGTTCGCCATTATTCAGTAATTTTTACTTTTTGACAACAATATTCTAACCTGACGACGACAGTTAATCTGGTACCAATTCCTCACTGTCGCCAATTACTAAATTGAAGTCAATCATTTATAGTCACCCGGTACTACCGGGTAAATTTAGTTGATTGGCAACAGTGAGGAATTGGTACCAGATTAACTGTCGTCGTGATTTATGTCAACTAACTTTTTAGGTTAGAATATTTTTGTCAAAAAGTGTAACTTACAAAATAATGGCGAGCGAAAAGTGACAAATAACGGAGGAAATAGTTACAGCACAGATTACTCCAGATGACTGACTTCATAGGGCGATTTTGTCCGGAACTATCTCTTTTCTACACATTGAAACTAGACGCATGACATCTTTGTCACAGATACTATAAGCAAATGTAGAGGCGCTGTAGTCGTTGCTAATACTTTGTACAACCGCTAGATGCCACTACAAAAACTTTTATTTAAATTCAAATAAATTTACTATATTTTTACTATTTTAAATTAAACAATGTACAATTCCGTGCATTTTATAAAGCGTGACTGTTTCTACGCTTTTTGCTTTTTTTCTGACTAATATTTTAAAAACAGCATTTTGCTGCAATTATAATCAAGCCAGTAAATGTGAAAACTTGCTTGTATATTGAATTTGTGAAAAATTTTAAGCGAAAGATGGGTCTTTTTTACATTATTTGTGGTGTTGGTGAAAACTAAGCGAAGCAACTGCATTGTTTTCCAAAAAGTGAAGAAAGGTAAGGATGTTTTATTAATACAACATATTCAGGAAATCTAATTACATAATTCTAGAGCGAAACTGTGGCAAGAAGCTCTAATTAATGCAATCTAAAGCAAAAGTGGAGGGTTTGCAAAAATACGTATCTTAGAAATGTAATTGTTAACATTTTGGGTATAATTTTGTTTAATTTAATTTATGTAATCTAATAAATTGATTTTTATAAAATTGTTTATTTGTATGACGTGTAAATAATCAAGGAATATTTTATGATTTATTCTACATTAGTTTTGTTGCATTTTTACTACCTATAAAAAGAGGAGAGACTATTTAAATTTGCCGCAAAATTTGATCGATGCGCCATCTGAAAACTGTTACATAATTTCAAGGTCGTAAAAGGTCATTCCGCCAAAATATTTGCATAGAGTCAGTCATCTGGAGTAATCTGTGGTTACAGCGAGTGATCGAAAAGATCTTCCAGTTGTAAAAACCATTTTGAAAACAATTCCGATATGGGCAATTTTTAAATTTGACGTTTATATGACAATTTCAAATTTGAAAATCAGTATACCCAATAGAAGAGTTAAAAAATATTGCCAACCTAACACAAAAATTGTCAATCATTTATAGTCACCCGGTATTAGGATGAACCTCAAATGATGTTAATTTCAAGTGCAATGTTCAACGAATGCTATACCAAAAAATCAGACAAATTGTTGAAAAATTTGGAAATTAAACCATCAAAACCCTCTTATGGAAAATTTGCACGCTTTTTTCCCACCTTAATGTCTTGTTCAACAAATTCCATCACCAGGTCTCGGTTTAGACGTCATATGGATGACAGCTCTGGTCAAATGTCATATGGTTTAACAGTTTCAAAAATTTACACTGTAAAAAATGGAACAAAAGCTAGAATGCGTGGCCTCCCGCGAGCCTCAATTTTTATTTGTACGAACATTAGAAGGATAATATAAGTTACGTGCGCTGTAGTTCGTGCATTCGCATGTGCTTGACCAGACCTGAGGCACAGTTAAATAGTTAAATGATTCATAGCGTTTAGTACAAGCAATGATTATATATCCAATATATAATCAATGGTACAAGAAAAAGGCTTGCAATTAGGTTGGGTGCGGACATAGCCCGTGAACCGGGTTATTTCTGTATTTGAAGCGAAGTTCGAGGCTATAGATTGTGGTAGTGACATTGAATGTGATCGATGTTGAAGCATGGTCATGTTAGCTTGTCGCAAATTGAAAGCTGAACTTGAGCATCTTCCTGTGCTTGATCACATGAACGTTTCTAGCACCTTGGTACCTTGAAGGTACCACCACGATCGATATATTGAGTACATTTTGAAGCAATTGCAACTTTCACATTTGCTACAGTTACCGTCCTCCACAAATAAAATAACTGTGTTTTTGGTGTTTATTACTAAAAATAATAAATAAATTATGTACACGCCTAATCTAAAGCCGGCTTGAAGCCATTTCTATAAGAAACCGCCGAAACCGGCTTACATCACAAACTCCACAAGGCGAGTTTTCCGGAAAACCGCTTTGCTTATTCTACGGTCCTGAACGCGTTCCTCAGACTGTCTCTCGCTTGCAACTCCCGATCCTCGAAGATCTTCGTCTTCGGCGCCATTTTCGTGGTGCATTCGTCGGCGGCGTCCCCGAAGAACGACTTGCTCTTCTGCTTCTTGAGCGCGGACGTCTTGACCGATAGAGTAATCAAGATTATGATAACCGCCACGAAGGCCACACACGCCGCTGCTATCAATCCGATGGCAAGCGGCGACAGCGTGTTGTAGAAGATCTTCTGCTTCCTGACGTCCTCGAAGTCCTGCCAGTTGGTCCAGGTGTTGTTCCACTTGGCGGGGTCCGCGTTGGGGTCCCGCGGGACGTTCACGATGGGCACCGCCGTTTTCTTCAGCCGCGCAAGAGCCCGCTCCATGTTCATCACGATCATCGGTCTTTCGGCGGCGAGATTGATTTGCTCGCACGGATCCGACTTCAAGTCGAACAGACAAGGCGACTCAACGGGGTTGCAGCGTTTGGATTCGTGCACGTCTTCGTAGTTGACCTTGGCACATTTCACTTCGGCCGAGTTGCGCAGGGTTGCAATAGTTTTAGAGTCCAACAAGCGTCGGGTGAAGTTACCCGAAACGCCTTTTTCGTTCTTCTCTTTGATTTGTTCGTAAGTGATGACTCCGGCTAAAGCGGACGATACCGGCGACGACAGTACTGCTTTGTCGTCGTAAGAGTACTGTGGGTCTTTGCCTGAGGAGCCGTACCATCCGTCGAGCTTGCCTTTGGACGTGGAGCCGTACAAATACTTCCAGCTTCCTTGTCTCAACGCTCCGTAGTCGTAGATGTCGTCGATGTTGTACAAAAGCTCGGTTCTGGGTCCTTCCGCACCTTCGGATATGGATTGCCACATGTCGACTCCGTCCATATGGGGCAGTTCGGTTTTGTTCAACCCAGCAGCTGAGTAGAACGTGGGCAACCAGTCAGAGATGTGCATGAGAGTGTTGGACACACGTTGCGGGTTTTTAATGAGCGGACTCCAGATCGCGGAGACTCCACGAACCGCACCTTCCCATGGTGAGTTCTTCATCCCGCGGAACGGGTAATTAGATCCGTGGTTGGCGTGGATGCCCTGGGTTTGCGCCCCATTATCCGACATGAACAAGATTATCGAGTTCTCAAGCATGTGTTTGTCGCGGAGGGCCGTAATCACGCTTCCAACGCTCTTGTCCAACATCGAAACCATCGCTGTTAAAATCAGTGTTAAAAAAGCGTTCAACTACAACCAGAAGCGTAATACCAGCATAAATCCGCCGCTCTGGGTCAGCGATGTGCGCGAATTTCGCGATCTCTTCGTCGGGCGCCTGCAGCGGGTCCTCGTTGTTTCCGGTGTGAGGTGCCAAGTGCGCCAAGTACATGAACATGGGGTCTTCGGTGTTGTGTTCGTGGATCAATCGAACGGCCTCTTCGGTGAAGAGAGTGGTGGAGTATTTGCCTTGGGCACTCCAGTCCACGCTCATGTTGCGCCGCATGTCGTAACCGTACTCTGAAGTGTACTGAAAGGCAAAACGAATTAAACATGGGCTTGGGAAATCCGGATCTTGGACGTACCGTTGCGCGGACCGTGTGCTGGTAATAGTCTTGCAGCCCTTGCCAGTAGCCGAAGTGGGAGTCGAAGCCTCTGAACGTCGGCGTGTACTCTTTGCGGAAAAACCCGAGGTGCCACTTGCCCACGGCGTGGGTGGCGTATCCGTTGTTCTTGAGATGCTGAGGCAGGAGCGTCTCGTTCAGAGGCAAGCCCCAGGGTTCGGGCTCCAGAATCACCAAGTGCTGCATTCCTGCAACGGCAAAGTAATCGTAAGGAAGACGAAGGTTTTTGATGGACCGCAGCGCGACCTTGACTTTGACTTCCTGCTACCGGATTTGCGGACAATGCGAAATGATCAAGCGGTTTGCTCGAATTGTCTGAGCCGAATCCGTTCAAGGTTGTGGCGAGTTGTAAGAGTTATATAACCACCCTTGACTTACCGAGATGAATGGGGTATTTCCCGGTTAGAAACGCAGACCTGGAGGGCGTGCACAGAGCTTGGGTGTAGTGGCTGTTGAGGATGACGCCGTTGTAGGCGAGGGCGTCGATGTTCGGGGTTGGGATTTCGTTGCTTCCGTGGAAACCCACATCGTTGAAGCCCTAAATTACAAGTAATTACATTATTCAACGCGGGGAAATCCCACCGATTTTGAGAAGCGTTAAGGTTCGTTGACTTATAATCGCTGGAATTATAGGATTTGAATGTCAATGCTTAGTCCGGGACTCGGTGGAGTGTGACATTTTCAAGGCTGAGGAGAAGGCAAAGAAGCAAGAAGCGGGTGAAAAAAACAAACCTGTCCACCAAAGAACACTCACCATATCGTCGGCGACGATGACGATGATGTTGGGTTTCTTGTGGGCGTTGGAGGCGGCGAGGAGGGCCCCCAGGTACAGCACTTTGCACATCCACATCGTCCGCCTGTTTTTCGAAACACTGGGGTTGGTGTGGACTGGCGGGCTTCGGAACGACTTTAAAAGTTTAATGTTGCGGAAAAATTGCTTTATACTTAGGCGTACCTGCCCGAGAGTGGGGTTCGTTTCAAAATCACAATCACTTGTTTCTCCCATCGACGTCATTGGAATCGCCGGCGACTAGAAATCCAGTGGAAAGATGCGGTCTCGCTTCCTTCGCGTCGCCGATAAAATAAGCGGGATTTTTTCTTTATTTTGCGAAAATGATTCACTGCTCCCGGCCGGTGGCAGTGATAGCGCAAGTTCGTTTGAAGAAATTTCGCGTGACGTCAATGCACACACGCTCACTTTCGTAACGCTAATTAGTGTTTATTTTCTTCGCAGATTTTGCTGGAGGTGTGACACCAGAAGAGCGTTACATAAGTTGGAAAAGAAAAATTTTAATTGGATATGTCGGTCAATTGTTGTTGGTGCTGACTAATATCGGTAGCGCTAACAAAAAATTTCCGCATGTCTGCCAGTTTTCGGCTGTGTCTTGCTTCGTTTTATCGATTGATCTCTTTGCTATGCAATAAATAAAACAATTTGGCACTTCACTGCAGGAAAGCACCGAGCCTTGCATTTTATTTATTAGTTTCCGGCCGCTTATCCTTGGAACCGAGTTAGTTAAAGGAAAAGTCACACGATTGAGCGATCAGGAAAGCCTCATTTTCATTGAACAACTCCAATCGTTCAATCTCGTTACTTATAATGGCCTTTTCGTTAAATCTTCTTATTTTCAAACCAAACTCAGAATGGAAAAAATTGATGGTGCTTGTAACAAAGGCGATAAATAACGAAACTCGGTTAAATTATTTTTGTTTGATTTATAAACAACCTATGACTAATTTAGGTAGATTAATTCAACCAGAAAATGACTAGACCAGAAATATTTTCCCCGCTCATTAACCCATCTTTTACCACTACCAAAATTACGATAAAAAATTACTTTTTGGTGAAACAGGTTTACCTACTTACAGAATAAAGTTACGTAAACGATGGTAAGGATGATGACAACGACGATAAAACATTGAGTGAAACAATGAGGAAAACGAATTATAAATTTATTCAAGATCGAGTACAATAAAATGTGCGTTTACATTTGACAGTGGCTAAATGAATTGTTATTTCACATTTACAAACTAAACAACTAAAAAAAAGTAGGTATAATATCAGTGAGATCATAAGTTGCGAACAAAGAAACGATAAAAACAATAAAAGTCAATTCATGAATATTGACGGCCACTTTCGGAAAGAAGTGATGTTAAAATAATGGAGTAATATTGACATATGGATTGGATAACAATAGTAACACTTATAGTAAATAAAACAACAAAACTTTGAACAAAGAATCTACAAAGAAAATTACCATGCGTTTTTCCAATATTGCATTTTCGCACTGTAGTTTCCCTAAAAAGAACTAATATATTGTCACATTTATTAGATTATTCAATACGCATATCCACTAATACAGCGTTTCTTAACCTTTTTCAGTTCACGGAACCCTAGGAAATCAAGTGCAATTTTCAAGGACCTCCTTAATATAAAAAACAGCAATAAATTTCGGAACATTTAATATAGTACTGTAAATACAAAAAAAAATACTTTTTCATAAAAAATAGGTTAATGTGAAGGTTGATGTTACTACTAAGTTGTAATCTCAAATCGGATTCTACTTGTAATCTGTTTCTGTAGTGGTTTTTAGTATATACAAGAGCAGAGAATGCCTTTTCACATGTGGTTGAGAAAAGCAGTAAATGTTTCAGTGCTTCTTCTGATATTTCCTTATGATCTTTCTTTACATTCACCCAAAAACTTGATAAAGACAATTCTCTGAAATTATATTTCAAACCTGAATCATAGGATATTTCTATGAATTGGTTTTCCTGTGCCGTTATCAAGCCATTAATATCAGTAACATCTGTGAAATTTTTATCAATGGAGAACATTTTTATAGACAGTAATCCCTTATCCATCGATATCTAACGAGTGTTAAAAAACTCAGCATGGAATCTAGCTTTTGTTTAATTTTTTCCGATGTAAACGTTTCAATTGTCAAATCATGACATTTATCAAGAGCTGTCATTCAATTATGGCGCAAATGACATCTAAACCGAGACCAGTAGATGGAATTTGTCGAAGAAGGCACAAATGTACCTTATGCATTGTGTGCGAGAAGTAAGCAAAGAACTTATTTTCAAAGTTCTCCAACTCAAGGTCGAAATTTTGCCACGCTCTTTCGAACCTCAAAGTTATCACATGGCCTACACAGCCTCCGTTTTATATATGTACATTACATATAAATTAATCAAAAAAATGTTAAAAAAATTATACTTTTTACATTGCGTTAGCAGGAGCGTCATAACTCAAAAACATTGCATTAGCTTTTAATTGCTAGACCGGCATATCTGTAATTTAAAAACTCGCCACCAAACACTATTATTACTAGGTAGTTGGTATCTGAATGATAGTAACTCTTAACTTTAAATTTCATTTATTTAGAAATAAGGTTTTTTGAGTTCGTATTTAATTAGCGATACAGAGCGTACAAAAAGGGATTTTTTAATTATTGTTTTTTTGCAGTGTAGACGTTTGACATTGATATTTGACAGGAACTGTCAATGAAACAATAATTGTTTTTAAGATAATTGCTGAAATCGCTGACTGAATATTGAATTTGTTAATTAAGACATTAAGGCCTAGTTGTTCAGTGTGAGTTTAAACTTGACTGAACGTTAAACTCGGTTTACCGAGAATTGACATGTTGTACACTCGCAGATTAACGACAAAACCTAGTTTAACTTAGGATTAAGATAAACCACCTCCGATCCCGTTTTAAGCTGGCGATTAACCTAAAAGTGCATTGTAAATTGCACCTCACCGTATCTCGATTAATTAAAACTGGTACATGTAGTGCACTTATGTGTTAACATTAAATTTGTAAATTTATCTAAATTATCTTATCCAAAAGAGTTGTCAACAGAAAACTTAATTTCAAATTTCTTCATTTTAAGATCATATATTTTCTCCTACTCGCCTACTCTGAATTCTTTTTTGTATGTCCGTTAATAAAGCACTCAATTGCGATTAATTTTGGTTCAATGTCCCTAAAAATTAGGAAATTAAAATAAATAAAATAAACAATTTTTGTGTGTCTGCCATGTTATGAAACAATCAGTAGATAGGTTGTTTATGTTTTTAAAAACATGGCAAAACCAAAATAATTTAAATTATGGATATTTAAATTAATGGACTTCTTACTTTTGAGACAGGCTGTACATGTATAATGTATTTATTTAATAGTAGCTTCTACTCAGATCCAAAAAATCTCTTTATCAGATCGTTCTGAGAATGTTTCAAAAAGCACCGTCCACTGGCAAAATATGATAAGAAGCAGGTAAATACATACATACAGAAAAACGGGGTCCTCACTATCTAACTTCGTAATCTAAATAAATTTCGTTTGAGAAGCAAAAGTTAAATTCTGTAAGCAGCAATAAACTGTAGTTTTTGGTGCTGCTTTATCACTGTTGTTGGCACGAAAATGCAGCAAAAACTGATGACCAAATTTGTTTTAAAAAATATCAAACTTTAGGGAAATGATGTTAAAAATATTGATTGTAGAAGAACTGTATTATTCCCGAATCTTTTATAACAAACGTAAAACTCAATTATGTTTACTTATGCGTTTATGTTTATTGACAAAACAAGCCACGTGTATTTATAAAAATATTGGTTAAGGAGACGGACCTTGCACGGTTTGCGTTTATTATTATCTATTAAAATTGATTTTTTCAACTCTATTAGTCACACCTGTTCAGACAAAGTGGATTTAAAACTATTTTTAAATGGTTTATATAAAGAAAATAATTATTCCAGTTTCTGTGCTGGGGCCTTTTTTGCTGATGGTTAATTTGAATGTTTATAAAAGATCGGTGTTATAAAAACCTCAGTAAAGCGGATAGAACCGGTTGCCATATAAAATTAACAATTCTACAAGAGATTTATAGTAACTATTAAGCACTGTTGTAGAAATTAAATAATTGGAAACCAGTCGCGAGCCAAAAATTGTGTTTAGAAATTAATCAAAATTATTTCAGATATGTCAGTAGTTTTCCTGCAATAAATCCGAACCCAATCATTTATAGTTAGTCTCGTCAATCAAATGCGGATTTTCCTACTGCTTTTCTCAGAATTAAACGTTACGCTTAGGAATACAAACCCACAAACTGCCTGCAATATAAAAAATATTCAAATTGCTGTGGATTTCACACAAATGCTGGTCCATGACGTCACAAGTTGACATTTTATTCGGGTAAAATTATTGTAAGCGACAGAGTTATGTAAAATCTTGTGTTGTTCAAGAGGTGAAAAGGTGAAAACTGTCATTTGCACTACTTTTGTTCAAACATCGCTCCTCACATTCTCTCTCATCGCGTGCGGATTGAATAAACTGCATTAAAAAACCACATTTCATTCGAATTGCAAATAAAGTGAGTCGATTAAGTAACGTAACATCACGTGAGGGAGTTCAACTAAATACTTGTTGTTTGTGTTTATAGTAATTATCAATTCATAAGGAACTAAATAACGGGCGTACAAAAAATCAGCGTTGAAATTCTTAAGAGTGTAAAAAAATGTGGGGTTTGAGGTTACGTTTTTTGTTTCGGAACGACGTATTTGTTTAAACAAATTTCATCTACAGGCGTTACGTCGAACTATGGCGAGACAAGAGAAAGATCGGACGTCGTTTAGGAGAATTTTTTATTGATAGTTCCAGTCAATGTTAAAAGCCTACACTGTAAAAAATGAAACAAAAGGTTGATGCCATGGCCATCTGAGCCATAGCCATAGAGCTTCTGCTTTTTTAGTAGGCTCCATATTGTATAATTGTAATTGTACTGGTGTGGTAGACAACCAGCAATTTCCCATTACAAAATTAAAAAGATTACAAATATAATTTCAAGCCAGCCTTTCAACTGTGTTTAAATTTTAAATAACCAAACATGCTATTTGAATAATTGTATTCCTAGTTTTTACTTCAGCAGTTATTTGGTAATTACAGCACGCGACATTTAATTTATCTCAAGAGTAGTTACGAGATTTTTTTAAAGAGTGAACAAGCTATAGCGATGGACTGCATGGAAGGGCGTCCATCAGAGACAAGGGTATGTCCATCTATTTTATATTTTATTTGTAATTTGCAGCGTGGAAACTGTCGCCAATTTTTTCGAATATTTTTTAATTCTAGCGTAGTTTTGCGCAAAATTTATAGTATTATAGAAGTATTAATACCTAAATAATTATAATAATTCTTTATTGTATTGTTTGATTAGAGAAGGATATTATATATGTGCGTGGTGAAGGTTCCTTTACTCTTGTTATAAAATATAACAAATTACAATGAGAGTTTTTTTATTAATGATGACCGGTTCCGGCTGTTGCCATTTTCAAGTCTAAACAGATATCATTTAATACATATAGAAATATTGGATTATTATATTACCTTTACATTTTTGGCGCTTATGGAACGTAATGCTAATGTAAACAATTATTACTAATAAAAAACTCGCATTGAAATGAGTTGTTTTATTTTATAAGAAGACCCATATACATTATATTAATGATATTATATTAGAAAATGTATTTGAGTCATTTTTATAATTTATTAAAAACATGTTCAACAGGAAAACTATAACTATATATAATAAATTTAAAAACAATATAACAAAAACTGCAAAGACAGTAAAAATCTATTCGAACATTTTCTTAAAAAAATTGGGGACCCATGATTGATTTGTGTATGTTTGAAAAACTACTAAAAGTGCAATTCATTTAAGAGAACACATGAAAATATCTGCTTCTATACAGAATGTCCATATGCAGAGTGGTGCATCATAGTTACGGTTTTTTTAATGGAACACCCAGTATATTACGTTATTTTCGACGATCGCTTACATACTTTCAATAATTTGATTAGTTTAAGAGTTTATATATTTAAGTTATGCATTTAAGTTAATTTATACAATTTAGTTAGTTTTCTTAGTTGTAGCATTGATTATATATTATCAATGGTTGTAGGTTATCATATTTAGTTCATATTTATTTTGTTTATTATTTTCTGCAATTGGGTTATACCTGTTGAAAATAAAATTATTTTTATTATGTCCGAGGCGGTCATCATCTTAATTCCAAATTTCTCAAAATCACAGTAAAATAAAATAAAGATATTGCTAAATTCTATCGAAGTTATTCCATGACTTCTATCGTTTGATTTTTTAAGTTCAATACACTTACCTGTGCATTTAAGTTCAATTTCAGTGGGTAACTGGCTTAAGAAACCCAAAGACAAGAGTTTGATTCTCATTTGTTATGGCAAAAATTGTGAATTTTGAATTCACTGTGAAATTTATTATACAAAATAAAAATTTTGTACAATATAATATATTAAAAAAATTGATTGTGTGTATTGGCAATTTTTGTTGCAAGTATTATTTAAATCGTTTTAAAAAATGTAACATTTAAGTTGTCAGTTATGTGACCAACATTGCGTCCCGAAAATTCCTCTAAAGCAGTCATTATCAGCTGATAACAATTTATTAAAAAATCGTTTTAGGAACCGTTTACAAATGCGAGCATTATCACTATCGGTTTATAATGACTAACCAGCGATAAGTAAGTTCCCCACAATGAATCTTCAGTGAGTAGCAGATTGAGGTTATGTGTCAATTGCAGGATGTTCGTCTATGCTTCAGGACTATTGTTGTCGATTGTATGTCTTGTGTTTTCTATAACATTTTCGTCATGTCTTTCCTACCTCATTCTCTTCACTCTAACACTTGGAGTAGCGTCAGTTTGTGTGAGTATCGTGGTCTGGGTGCACATCAAACTGTCTTCGAAGCATGTGGCCACTGTGGGGGCTGAGCACACGTTGAAAGACATTGAAAACTTTCGCATCAACTTAATGGTGAGTTGTCATTTGTATTGTTTGTTTATTACACGTTTGGGGCGCAGCGCGACTTTGAGGCCAACACGAACGCTTCCAAACCACTTGCTAATTTACCACAAATCTTCGGCCGCACTGTCGACAGCCTTTTACAGCAATTGTTGGACTTTATAGTACGGGATTACATTTTGGTGTATTTGGAACAGTACGCTTTTGGTTGGGAAACAATGGGGGATAACATCAGGTGTGTTTCGTAATCGTTTTTATTGTACCTACAAATCTGGGGTATGAATCTTGTAGGGAGGACTTGTGGGGGGCTATCGAAATCCTGCACGAGCGCTTCTCGCGCGTGGACCACGCCAAGTTAATAGCGTGTGACATTGTGTCCAAAATCACTACCCATTTCGAGAAAATTCGCGAAGCCAAAACGCTAGTGTTTGTATTTTACAATTTATGATGTTTGATAATAAATTAGGGTTGTTTAGAGCTGACAGCGATCGCCCACCTGTTTTTGCCCTCTCGCCCCACGTTATGTCCTCAGATTCAGAGATGAAGTACATAAGATCCACAAGTGAGCTTTTTATCATGTTTCTGCTGCCTCGCAGCTACTCGCTTTCCCCGTCCAAATATTTCCTGCGCGAAATTCTCGCCTGTAAAGGTACAACTCCGACCGTCAAATCCAACAAATTTAACTTTTACTTGTTAGTTTTTAAACCGTTCGTGGACACCGTCACCGACCCAGACTTCTTCAACTTGCATATCATTTACTACATCCAAGCGCAGAGAATCGCGGCTAACGTCCATGTGAAGGCGTTCGAATACGCCAAGAGTTTTGAAGACATTTTAAAGATCATTGGCAAGACTGACGATGTGGACGCTTTGAAAACGATCAGATACAGTCTGGTGACGAAACTGATGCAGGCGACGACTCTTCAGAACCTGAACCGGTCGAAAGGCGTGGATTTGGACAACGAGAAGAGCGTTTTACAGTCGGCGGGTGTTAATAAGTCTGACATAAACGCCGCGAAGAAGCTGCGGAAATATATCAATCAGCTGACTGTGGCGAAGAAGGAGTGCGAAAGGAGGTTGGCGAGTTTGGGTTGGGAATTGGGCTATCAGTTCAACGACGACTACAAAAAGGTGTGAACAAATACACTGATGGACAATTGAACCGTTCCACTCAAAATTTTGGGTGTTTTTAAAGCACTGTGCTCATTCGATTTTAGTTTCTTTAGGTGAACCTCATTTTAATATCTACCAAAAGATGTAAAACTTATCATCGTCATGTAATGAGTACATTATGTGATTCACGTGGACCGTTCATTAGAAAATTTTCCCGTAAAGCTAAAAAGTTGAAATTAGGTGCATCATCATTAAAATACTTTCAAGATGACTGTACCGGATTTGACATCAACTTTGTTATTTTAAATGGTAACCCTCTATTTTTATGCACTCGTTCGTTTAGGCACTCAATTCTGAATAAGATGCACCCAAGTGTCGGCACTTACCTCTCATAGTTTTTGAAATATTTTCAATTAAATGCTAAAATTTGGAAATGCAACGATGATGTTGCAACAAAGTATCAAAAACATATTTTTTTAAATAGCAACCCCACCCCGTTATTAAATGTAGAAATAAAAATATTTCGACTTTTATAAACGTGTCATATTTCAGTTCATCTGAATTTTTACCATATAAATGTATTTTTATTTAGCTTTTTAGATTAGGCTGTGAAATAGAAAAAATGAATGGCAAAAAATTGAAATCAAAACCTGTCACATGATTGAAATTCAGGCAAGTGTTCTGTAATTGAGATTTTAAACTTATTGGGGGGGGTTGCATTGACAAATAATAATTACGCAAATGAAGTCATTTTTGATTGAACATTTGAATTAATTACAATATTGTACCTCCACAATAATTGATTTACAGTGTTTGTTAAGTTGAAGTTTTGTTTTACTTTCTTGTTTGCTGTTTCATTGTTATTCATTTACAAAATAAATTTGTAGTGAAGATTTAATAAAAAGCATATGACATGCTAATTTCAATAGTTTGATTCTAATGTTTTTAATCTACAACCTACACATCAGAAGTTAAAGAGAAGATGATTTTTTTTACAAAATGCGGAATATCGTAAAAACTATCGAGAATTGGCATAACAAACTTTAATAAAAGTTGAGTTATTTTTTTCTTTTACATTGAATTCCGCTTTACATTGTGTAGTTGCAATTTGAAAAAATAATAGTTTGTCATTTTGTTGTAGTAATTTTCGGGAAATCGAATTATTTTTTGAAATTATACGAATCGACAGCAATAAGAATTATTGCAATACTTCAAAGGGTTTAAATTATATCAATTTATTTATTTTTAAACTTTAGCATACATATAAGAATATTGAAAAAACTATGAAAGGTAAGTAACAACAATTTGTTTTTTTCGATTCACCACTGAGTGATCGAATATAAAAGTAGGAGGTTGCCATTTAAAATAACAAAGATGGTATCTATTTTGGGTATCACCGGAAATGCTATCATCTTGAAAGTAGTTTACTTCGATTCAGAATGATCGATAATATTGATGCACAAAATTTCAACTTTTTAGCTTTACGGGAAATTGAAAATATTCTAATGAACGATGTATGTGTATACAGGGTGAAATGTAAACATGTTTCAAAAGTGTTTGGACCGTTCCCAATCTGCGGAGAGGACTTTTCCGACTTTATTATAACGATTCTTAACATCATTTAGAGACATTCTTGTCCGTTTCCTTCTTCGCCTACTTTAAAACAAATGATTCCACATCAGCTGTTTTTCGATTTGAGGTTTCGTAACCCTCTTGTGGCTAAAAAATATACAATTTATTCGAAGGAGCCATCAACGCAATCGACCGAAATTAAGAAATAAAAGTTGTAGCACGGCCCTGAAAAATCACAAAAATGGCCTATAAATTTTAATTGCAGGATACATTTACATATATTGATTAAATTCAAAAAGTCTCTTTAAAATGGGAAGTTTTAATGTGATTTTGATAGTAATTGGTTTAAAGTTAATGTGCATGTGAACAAAAACCATTTCTTGTTGAGTTTCTTGCGGAGAAAATGCAATATTACTGCCGAACGAAGGGCTAAATCGTGAATAGAGCAGTAGTATATTATATTCTAAGACTTCCTAATCTATTCTTAGTGATTTACGGCGATCTACCTTATCCTGGCTCAATCTGTATCGCAGCCAAAAATATCAAATATCTCGTAAATTATGAATTTTAGGTATACAACAACCTTAATAAAAAACGTAGCCAGACTCCAGGCGCATTCGATGGTATACAAAAATATAGGGGGTTTTATTTAAAAAACTAAAGTTAAGCTTATTTGAAAATAGTATAATTTGACACGAATTATTGCAGAGCCTGTATAGTAAAAATTATATTTTTTATGTCGAGTGTAAAGAGCAATCCTTTCTTCATATTTTTACCCACCTTCAGTCTTCTAGCTGCTAAAACGGCCTCTCAGTAATATTTTAAGTGAACCTCTGCAAATGACAAAAAATGTGAAAAAAAATTTGTAATTTGATAACGGTGATCCAAAATATAAAATATCTTATATCGCCATAAATCTATGTCGAAATGGGTTCTAACAGTAAAATAGAATATAGGTGGTTCTATTTGAAAAAAAACAGTTGTGTAGCATGCGTGGGTTTTAGAACTCCCTGTATACGTTATAATATTTTTAAGTTGTGCAGTCTGACAAATGGTGTACGAACTGTATTTAAATTTTTTTTTTACGTTTTATGGTTTAGGAGTTATGGACCGATCCCGCACTAATGACTCATGCTGTATAATATTGGCAGATTCACGATTTGGGATTTGATTCGGCAGTAATCTTGCATTATCTCCGCAAAAACAAGAAACGGTTTTTCGTTCACACACACACTTTCACCCTATTACGATCAAAATTATACTAAAACGTAATTTTTAGCGACTTTTTGATTTTAATCACAGCTACGGAAAATTATCCTGCAATTAAAATGTATAGGCCCTTTAAATCTTGTGACTTTTCGGAGCGTGCACCGTGCTACAACTTTTACTTCTTAATTTCGATCGTCTGCGTTGATGGCTCCGTCGAACTTGAAGTTTTCAGATTCCCAAGTACCATAAATTTGATTTTTTAACCGCAAGAGGATTACGAAACCTTAAATGGAAAAACAGCTAAAACAGCATTTGTTTTAAAGTTGACGATGAAGGAAACGGACAAGAACAGCTTTAAATGTTGTTAGGGGGCACATGTTAGAACCATTATATCAAGTTGGAAACATGTTTTTCATGCATGCAATGCATGACTGATTACATGACGATTATATGTTTTACATCGTTTGGTAAAAATAAAATGGAACTTACACCTAAATAAAACAGTTTTAAAATCGGGTGACTACAAAACACACCCAAAACTTTGAGTGGAACGATTCAATTGTAGATCAGTGTATCAAGTCGACAATTTACTCATTAATTGCTTGCAGAGTCTGCCGGTTTCTTCCATTTTAGATCACGTCCTGGGACGCAAGTATTTGTCCCAGTTTTTGGACACACTAGCCAGTCAGGATTTGGTAAGATACTGGATTGCAGTGGAGGAGTTGCGCACGGCCCACCGCAAGAACTGGCACCAGTTAGGCGCCGAAATTTTTTATACTTTTATAAGAAACCCCACGTCTGAGATTAAGGTAGATAAAAGCACGCGCAAGCGGATGGAAGCATTTCTTCTTGGCGATAAGGGACCAGAAGTTTTTTACGAAGTGCAATCTCAAGTCGTTCAGACACTAGAAGATAAGTACTATCAGCCGTTTTTGATTAGCGACTACTACAAGGAGATGGTGGCCGCCATGGAGAAGGAGAACGACGTATCAGACGGCAGTTGCTCGCTGGAGGAGCGCCAACTCTCGGGGGACTCCATTTCAAGCGCTGATAGCACAAATATGAACGTTGGTGATCACTCCAACTACTCCAAACAGAAACTGGACCAGTTGGAGGAGAGACTGCATAATAAGATGCAGGCGCTGCAAGCGCTGCGCACGTCGCTTCGCCCCGAGTCCAAAGTGTTAAGTAAGCTCGAGAAGGAGGTCGAGTGGTTGCAAGGCGAACGTCGCCAGTTGGAGGCGCATCTCACACGCACGGAAATCTGGGGCGAGAACCTGGGCAAGTGGAGGACGGTAGTGCAATCAGCCGAAGTCCCCGACGAGCGCGAGCCCCTCCAGTTCGTTCTAGTGGTGCACATGGCCGAAGACGAAAGCGGCGACGGAGAAGAAACCATCAGCACGGGCTGGGTGGTATGTCGTAGCTTAACCCAGTTTCAGGAGTTGCACCGAAAACTGCGGCCGCTCTGTGCTGAAATTCGCGCGCTGGAGCTGCCTTCCAACACGTTCAAGTTTCTCTTCGGCAAGACCGATAAGAGTTCGTTGGAGAAAGCAAAGCAGCAGATACAGAAGTACCTGGATGTGGGTATGGCGACCCAGTCGAACCTTTGACGCATTTTTGGGGTTGCAGTTTATTTTAAACGACGACAAGTTGAATCAAAGCGAAGCCGTTTACTCGTTCCTCAGTCCCAGTTCCGATCATCTCAAACATTCCACGCCGAGTCCCAAAAAGTCGCGGTTTTCCTTTTCTACGCTGTTTAAAAGCGGAAGCGAGCAGAGCAGGGACGGTACGGCTTCCGTTTTGAGGGAGAGCGAAGAGGAGGATATTTCGCAGTGTTTGGACGCTCCCGCGTCCGCGGATACTACGGATTTTGTCAAGGTGAACGGACAACAGGCGCGGGTCTACGACGATTCCAAAGACACGATAGCAGAGCCGTTGTACGCACTTTTAGGGGAGCTGTTCGACATGAGAGGCGTTTTCAAGTATTTGCGGAAGACGCTCATCGGTTTCGTTCAAGTGACGTACGGCCGCAACATCAACCGCCAAATCTACGAAACTATATCCTGGTGGTTTTCCGAGCAGATGCTGCATTATTACGTCACTTTGATTTTGAAGAATTACTGGCCCGGCGGTACTTTAGCCAGCCCAAATCCCGCGAGGAGCGTCCACGAGAAGATTAGAACGGCTAGAGAGGCGCAGCTTTTGTTTGTAAACAACGTGCCCGAGCTGTTGACGACGTTGGTAGGCACAAATGCTGCGAAAAGCGGGGCCAAGAAAGTGTTCGACGCCTTCCAGGAGAAGAACATGAACAAGCAACTGCTTTACGTGAGTATTTTACAAACGATAAGGTCGATAAGTTTTTGGTGCAGGAAATATTCGAGGTGTTGATGGAAGCCGCCTTTCCTGAGATCAGTTAACTGCTAGACGACCATTAGGTGTAAATAAATGTGTACAGGTAATCTACTGTAACGTGGCTTAGAATAGCGTGATACGTCTCAATTTAAGTTCATCTGGTACTAATTTAGCTTACATCGGGCTTAGATATTTGTTCTCGTGTACTTACAGTATTAATTTCTCAGACCAAAGAACTAATTTATTTTCGGACTTTTTTAAAACCATGTTAGACTCTATGTAAATATACACAATATTTGAATGGTTTTGACTTTCAATTGCCTGACCTCGCACCTCAGTTCCTTCGAATATCGCCACTGTTATAAATATTTCGTGTTTTCAACCGAAAAGTGTGGAAACTTTCGATGACGCTTTCAAACTTGCTTTCTCATTCAGTATCTAAAATAGTGTAGTCCTTGTCGTTGCATTGTGTGCTAATTTAGTTTTTGTCGTTTCTTTCAAATTACTGATTTTTGTTTAACCTCTGATTTTTTACTTTGTACCAGAGATTCGTTTTAATGAGTAGCTTAAACTACTACAATACTCCAAGAAACATCGGAGAATTTATGTATGGGCCCTAAATAATTGCTCTAAATAAAATAAATAAAATATGCGTAAAAGGAGCATGTATTATCAGAAGAAGAAAATCCAAAAATTGGGTGCCATAAATTGTAATTATAGACACTTGCTTGAGGTACTGAAATCTTCATACATCTCATCCCACCACCTTCACTCGCGACTCTTGTATTTATGTTACGTGTTTTCTGGATTTCTTAGTAGGTATATCAATTTTTAAGATTTAGTTTATCAGTATCACTTTCAAGATCGCATATTATTATTAACTGTTTACTATTTTACATTTTGCTTTAAACAGTTCCTCGTTCGTTAAGATTGCATGGCGAGTGAGCTCAAAAAAGTTAAGTGGTTCCAATCGAAAAAAAAAGATCTCTGAACACAAAATAACTGAAGATGTATAGAAAAAAAATCCAAAGCTTGAACATTTTTCAGCTCTCTAGGTTTATTAGGTCGACAGATATTCGCATCTTTTTAGACATCTACAAAAGTTTGTTTTACTGAACAAAATTAAATAAGTCGAAAACAGTACATTTTAGGCCTTACTTATGATGAAAAACTCGACCTAAAATGAAACCAGAAACTAAAAATGTAATAATAACGAGGCTGTTTCATTTAAAATGATAAGGTGGAGTTGCGTGAGGGTTAAATAAATGTACCTACACAAAATATATTTTTGTGATAGAGCACATTTGTCTAAAACATTTTCTTCCATCTTTAATACCAGAGCCACAATCCACCAAATATAGCGGACTCATTCTATATTATTGCATTTTTAGATTCCTCGTACGATGTTAGATTGTGTTTATTCATTATAAGTGGGGCCTAAACTGTTTGGACTGTTTTCGAGTTATTCAACTTTATTTATTGAAATGGACCTTTGCAGCGGTCTGAAATCTGAAATACTCGTAATACGAAGAGGATTTAACTAACTTAGAGAGGTGCGGTTTGAACTATTGAATTCGGAATTGTTCCCTTATGAATAAAACAAAATTGGTATAATACTTAGAGGTCGCTAAATACAACGTGTTAAATTTTAACAATTTCAAACACATACTCAAACTCGTATTTTGGCCAAAACCCCCCGGGTAAAACGTACAGGACAATATCTCCTCGTGTATTAGCTAAAAATACCCTTTTCAGGTATCGTAATATTTACAGGATAAGCTGTTTTGACGCCATATTGTTCATAACTGATTGATTAAAATTCTCGGTGTAATCAGAGTCAATGCTTAACCCACCAATTAAAAAAATATAACAAGTATCGTATATTATATAAAGTAGCTTTACAAGCTTAGTAGGCCCATGGCTTGATAGGTTATATTTTTCTATCTTTTGTTTTTCTTCATCCAATAATTCTGATTCCTCGACTTTTTTCTTCCGTCTAGTTTTCGGTCATCCTCTTCCATCCATTTCATCATCGCTTTGGAGATTCTTTTTTCTGCACCCATCTTCTCCATATATCTTATCCGTATAAGTCTTTGTGTTCTTACTTGATCGTTTTGTCAGAGGAGGCATGCAGTTTTTATAATTCGTTATTAATTGCTGTAAAAAATATTTTTATTTATAAGCTTCTCAATTGAAATTGCAGCATACGCATTCTTGGTCGATTCTATTCCTTCTAATTATACATATATTTTATTTATCAAAATAGTCACTTCTTTTGACTTCTAAAATGTTTTCAAAAATACGATAGAGAGGCTGTCAAATTTTTAATAAATCTTTCTTCCTCGATTGAATTGCCTGAATTCAGGTTAAAGTTTAACCAATGAACGTAAAAGTTTGAGGAGCCAATATTTTAATTTAAGGGTGCCGATCATTTAAATGTCCTATTGTAATTGCAGTAATAATTTGTGCTGTTAGTTTATTTGTAATTAAAATTCCACACATTTAGTTTGTGTTAGTAAATTCAAATAATATCTCATGGATATTTCTATGACTTAAAGACGCAAAGTCGTTTATACTTTGCCTCATATATTTTACATGCAAAAAATATTAGATACTTTATTAATACCTACATGTTTACAGTGAGCATGTGAGCAATAGAAATTAGCAGATCATGGTGAATTGTTATGTCCCCTTGTAGTCATCAATAATAATAATTTTTGAAAGTTTCCTCTATTCGACGATTGTCTATTTTTATGGTATCGGCGAAACGTTGTTAATTTTGTAACTGCTGCAGAAAATACAAATATAGATAAACGTTTTTATATATTTTTTTGACCGAGAATATCAAAATATTTGCTATTTTCCACCTGACACACTGTATAAAT
This sequence comes from Eledona agricola, assembly GCA_964023215.1. Taxonomy (NCBI): domain Eukaryota; kingdom Metazoa; phylum Arthropoda; class Insecta; order Coleoptera; family Tenebrionidae; genus Eledona; species Eledona agricola. The sequence goes on from OZ026860.1 coordinate 11,435,092, forward strand.
TAAATGTATTAATCTTTTGTTTGCTTATTTTAAACATGCAAATTGCATGCATGTTTATTGTCTTATTGACTTTTTGTATGGCCCCAAGCGATTTAATTATTTAACATAGCAAAATTTCGTGTTTAATTAAATATATTCAGCACTATTGAAAAATAAAACACATGGCCAACAAAACAATTGTTCGAAATTAAACTACGCGTTAACAATTACATTTCCTGTAACAAGACAAGAATTCTCGAGGTGGTTTATCCTTATTAATTAATAAACTACTCAAATCTGGACGAGGAATTTCTATCTTCCAAATATCTTTCTTAACACTTTCTAGTCCCACAACTCTAGATTTGTTTTTTCTGTTTTATTGAGGGTCCACCAATCGGAGAGTAACACAGTGGATTCAGAAGCGGCAGAAGTATTATAGATCAAATACTTACACTTGATCAAATGCACAAACATTTCCAAAAATGCATAAATCCGATTCTTCAAAACAATAATATAATGTATATGTGGAAAGATTATATAAAATTAGATTATAGTAAATAAATATTATAAAAGTACACATCTTGCGTTTTAATCTAATTCCAGGCAGACAAATTTCTCAGACAACGTTTGATCACGAGTTTTTATACCCTAACATATCAGTTGCAAATATACCGCAAGATTTCATTTTTTATTATCATTTTTATTCCTTTTGTATTCATTCTTTTTAAATGTTTTATTAAGCTGTTTGGCTATTTGGATTAAAGCAGAACCAGTTGCAACCAATGATCCTCAACGGGCCAGAAAAATACGAAGTGCTGAACCTTAAAAAAAGGACTAAAATATGAACTTGTCCTGTACGTTTCTGTTATACGAGTACATAAATACTCGGTATTTCAGCTCAAACATTACTTTGTTCTGTATTGACTCATTTAGTAGTGCTTGGGGTTAACAAATTTGTTGGAAAAGGTCTAAAGACCATTACACAAAAGCTGGATATAAATCAAAACAAAATTGCTACATGTCAAGCTCGGATTCACAATTAATTTATAACAAGGACGTCTCAAACCAATTAATTGCCTGAGCAGAACAACTACAAGATAATTGCCCAATTGATTGGTCGGTTGCTTTCGTTTCAGCTTCTCGTTAGCTTTTCAGTTTAAATCCACCTCTCAATTTGTTTTCAGAGAAAACAGGGTCCAAACTGCAAACAAGTACGAGGAAGCTGCACAAATATACGTTACCACCCACTAGTTTTCAGTAGTTTCTAATAAAATTTTATTCGTAGTTTGCCAAACAAACAATTATTATTTTATAAAGTTTGCCCCCATTGGGTTTACAAGCAACGATTTCGTAGCTGAAACTAATTTTTAGGGCTCTACGCGAGGCGCTCGACTCTTTATCGCGTTTTTTCCTGACAAATTACGTTACTACAGCTTTCAGGAAAAAACTTTTCGTTTTTAATAGAAAAGGATCCGCAATTTTAGAATTTTATTTGCAATTTTATTACTATTACTCTTTTATATTCGCATAACAAATTAGGTTACATAAGGTTCCACTTTTAGGAAAAAACGGGCAGATTATTGGTTCGCGCTCGAGTTTCACAACTTTAAGCTCGTCGAAAGAAATTTACAGTTGTTTCAAGTTCAACTTCGCGATCGGTTTTATTCATTTTATTCTTTCATCGTCGGTGTTTGAAGTTTGAAAAAATAATGTCACGCAATGTGCGACACGGGGAGTCGATCAGATGAATTGGAATGTTTTAATTAAACTGTAATTACAGTTTCTGATACAATTTGTTAATTAAACGAAAATCAATTATTTATGGTATCAACCGCGTTGCAGGGTTATTAAATGTAGATGGATTGGTTTGGTTTTATAAATTGTAAATGTGTATATTGGCATGAAAGCAGCAATTGATGTATAGATCGTAAAAATCGAAGCTCAGGAAGGCATGACCATGTTTTTTACAGTCTTGACTGCAACTGTCATTCAAAAGTTTTGCCAAACCTGGAGATGAAATTTGTTGAGAAGACGTTAAATGTATCGTTTTGTCAGCAAACATAATTTAAAATTTCTGTAACTTGTGGAACAAACACAAAATAAAATTGGTGGATGCGCCGGGCAAAATGATTTTCCAATAACAATAAAAATTTATTTTTGATATGTCAAACAGCGACGTAATCTGTGTGTTTGGTATTCATAAATAATTTGCTGCATTCAAAATACACGGAGGTATGAAATTAAAACATATCCCGAAGAAAACAAATTACAATTTTAATGCCAATCTTAGTTATTTTGTGTAAATTGCCGATATATATATTTTTATTATTAGGTATTTTGTATTTATCTTTTCATAAAGGAAATTAAAAGCTAAATAATTTGTGTTTTCAGTATTAATGAATAAATTGCTCCTTTCAACATACACGAAAATATAAAATGAAAACATCCTGAAGAAAGCAAATTACAATTCAATGCTAATACTAGTTATTTTATGTAAATGTGGAAGAAATACCATTGATTAACTTTGTCTATTTATTATTGGAAGTAAATCTGTTCAAAAATTTACTTTACTTACTAAGTCTAACAAAAGTGAAAGAAATATTAAAGTCAAAAGGTAACATGTCAGACGGTGTTAAAACCAAAGTTAAAATTGAGTAAGGTTCTTTCTAAGCCAAATAATATATTGTCAATCATAATGCAAGCTTCCTATTGATACACGAATTTTGAATATAAAAAATTACAATTTCAATGCCAATACTAAGTTATTATATGTAAATTGTGGAATAAACACCATATTAACTTTGTGCATTTATCATTGAAAGTAACTCTGTTCAAGAATTTACTTTACTTACAAATTATAACAAAAGTGAAACAATTATTAAAGCCAATACTAAGTTATTTTATGTAAATTGTGAAATAAATACCACTGATTAACTTTGTGTAGTTATAATTTAAAGTAAATCTGTTCAAGAATTTACTTTACTTACAAATTCTAACAAAAGTGAAAGAATTATTAAAGTCAAAAGGTAACAAAAATGTCTATTGGTGTCAAAATGAAAGTTAAATTGAGTAAGGTTCTTTCTAAGCCAAATAATAGATTGTCAATCATAATGCAAGCTTCCTATCGATACACGTATTTTGTATAAGACAAATTACAATTTCAATGCCAATACTACGCTATTTTATGTGAATTGTGCAATAAATATCACTGATTAACTTTGTGTATTTATCATTGAAAGTAAATCTGTTCAAGAATTTACTTTACTTACCAATTCTAACAAAAATGAAAGAATTATTAAAGTGAAAAGGTAACAAAAATGTCTAATGGTGGCAAAATGAAAGTTAAATTGAGTAAGGTTCTTTCTAAGCCAAATAATCAATCATAATGCAAGCTCCCTATTGATACACGATTTTTTTTCGATGGGATTCTAACTTTATCGAAGCTTAGAAACAATTGGGCCAAGGTGTTTGAGGAATCTTGTGGCTTCAATGGCTGCATTTACTTCGGAGATCTGCAATGCCATGTTTAAACTACTGCTTAAACGTATTCCCAAACCAAACTATTGCAGTGTAATGTTTAAATAAAACTATTCATCCTTAAAGTAAGTAAAAATGTGGTGCTAACCTAAGAAAGCAAATTTGTTTGGATACACATATCCAAAAATAAGGTTAGACGAACCATGTTTAAAAATTTAGCTCACATTGGACTAAAAAATTGGGGAAATTGGACTGGTCAATTCAGGCAATGGTGATGTTTTAAAATATTCTGAGAACTTGCAGAAATTGGAGCAAGTACTATAAATAGAGCCGAACACCTAAAAGTCTAAAAGCGACAGTAAAGGCAGATTGTAAATAGAAGCAGTATCGGTTGTGGTGTTGGAAAGAATTAAAATATTGAAAGACATGCTAAACAGGTACCTGGAGATGGAATTTGTTGAAGATGTGTAACGTGCAAACATAATTTAAAATTTCTTTAACTCAAGGTCGAAATTATTGTGCTACACTTTATTGAACCTTCAAATTCTTCCATTGTCTCGCTTTGTTTTTGTACACCCGTTGAAGTACGAAAACTTGTAATTTTTTAAATTTATTGTTCTGACCAGCAGCATTTACACTCTTTATTTAATACATTCAGAATTATCCGTGCACCGATGCGTCCACTTAGTTTCCAAGTTAATATCGCTTCCGTTAACTCCATAAGCACCTCCTCTTCTCAAACACTTGAAGAGATTGAGGAAGGATTTCCGGAATCCGCAATTCATGAAGCAATAAGTGATCGGATTGCAACAACTAGAACAGTACGCCAACAACTGGAAGAACGTAATGGCTTTATAGCCCAGATTATTGTACACGACGGAGGGTTCGAAAAGAACGATCGTGTTAATCACGTAGAGCGGCGTCCAACAAATAAAAAACTCCAAAACTACCGCAAACAGCATTTTGATGACGCGCTTCTTGTTGAGGAGGCTTCGTTCGGCGTTGGTGCGTCTCAATCCCGGGACGAGCTTCTGGGAGCCGCTTCCGATGGACGAGGAGTCTTGGGAGAAGTGGCGGAAGTGTCGAAAGTTGGGGTTGGCTCTGGTCCACCTGGAGGACCCGTGCAGGTTGATGTAGACGTCCACGGCGCCGTTTGGGGTCAAGGGTTGTGCGGAGTAGTCACGCAAGGCTCGTTCCGTTCGCATTCCTCTGCACAGCGTGCGCGTTATCAGCGAGTAGGTCACACCCAAGACCAGGAGCGGAATCACGAGCAGAACCACGTCGAGGAAGAGGTTGTAGGCCTTCTCGCAATCCAGCGACGGCCAATCTTCGCGGCACTTGTAATTGCCTGCAACACGGGACTGAGTAGGGTTTCGATATTTTCTCATTAAGCGAGGCTGAGTGATTTAAAATCGGCTCGAAGAAGCCGTCCGGTATTGATTTATTGTTTATTCAACACGCTTTGTGCAAAAGTGAAAGTTCACCTTGTCTCGTCGGCTTGAGTTGGCTCAAAAAAGCGATGGGAGTCATGCAAATGAAGCTGACGATCCAAATCGCGGCGATCATTTTATAGGCGTGGCGAATGGTTTGCCATCGCAGAGACCTCAACGGGTGACATATGGCGTAGTATCTCTCGACGGAGATGGCCACCAGCGTCCAGACGCCGACGCTCACTGCACAAGCTGCAACACAAGTTTAACCAACTGCAGCGGCCATTAATCATCGAAACCTGGCGCACGCCAAGTATTGTAAAGTGCACGAGCTCGGCTTACATTACACTAGATTACGTCTGCATTCTCCGCAGAGTTTTAAAAAATGATTTGTGTCGAACGAACACAAAGCTCGTTTTCCATTTTTAGTTTCATTGCTAAATCAATCGGCACGCCGTCTCCACCTTTCTCCAGTCTGACGACTAATTAAAACGCGCGAGCAACCGTAACACGAACGAAACCTAATTACTTCAAATTGAGTCATCAGCTATTTAGATACAATTAAAAAGTGCCTACAAAAAAAACGAGACTGCGGAGGTCATACTTTGGAATTTATTAAAGTGTAGACGTTGCTTGAACTTCGCTCAATTTTGTCAAAAGATATCCAATACAACGTGTCAGTTGAATAAATTTGACAGTACAAGTAAAAGTTATTGCTCTGTTCTACAATGTAGTACAGTACCTACATCCTGCAGAAAAGGACAATTAACCATGCAAAAATTTCCAAACAACCAAAAACTGAAAGAAAATTGTAAACAACCTACAAATTCGAAAACCAATTATGGAATGTATGTGAGTTCGTTCCAAACAAGAGACGGAGACATTTTAGATTATTTTGTTGACAATTGTTTTACATGATGTAATTGGTGAATTTTTGAACAAATTGGAATTTTAGGCGCGGGTTTTGACACCGTTTAAGCAAAATATGACAGTTTCACACTGTAAAATCATTGTCAAAGTTCTACACTGTAGAAAATCAAATAAAAAAGCTTATTGCCTCCTGAGCCTACATTTTTATTTATACGCTTTGTAAAGGGAATCCAGTGGCTACGAGTACAACCGTGGACAGTCAAGAATAACACTTTAGCCGGCGAGTGTGATGCAAATATCGACTCAATGACAATATCTCATAGAGTCGGTCTTTGCATAACACGGGTGTTATTCTTGACTGTCCATGGCTGTACAATAAACGAGATGTCTACATTGCCGCCATTAAGAAGCAAAAATCAAGATCAATATTTAATTCATACATTTTTGAACTACAAGATTATGTGATTATACATATCTAAATCTTACATGGAGGTCTCCAGATTGAAAAACTACAAGTCAGATTGCAATAAACAAACAAACAAATTTTTAGTGTCCGACCGAAACTAGTTAGTACGGCTGAAACCGAAACCGAACTTCGGCTTCAGTCTCAGTTTCGGCCGAAGCCGAAACCGAAATTACATAATATAAAATAAAGTAAAAATTATCCCAATCAGTCTTTATTTAATCAATCACATAATAATTATTCAGCCTCTAATATTTTACCTAATCATTAACTTATCATATCATAATATTACCCCCCTTATTTCAAAAAGCACATAAATTTTTTTTATATTATAAAATAAAAACAAGTAGAAAAAAAATTACATTTATACTTTTTAGTAAAAAGAATTTACCTAATAAATATGTTTAGGTAGGTACACAAAACAAAAAAAAAACCCTCTTTCATCTTATGAACAAAATTATTTCTTGTAAACTTTGGTCGTTTTGTATTGGTAGGTACTCTTGTTAACGAAATACAATAAAATTCAAATTAATAAGTACCTATCTATCAAATACAACAACTAAATAAATATTTTTGATGCAAATAATACTTCAATCGAATACATCAAAATAAAAAGAGTTTTGCAAAACCTCCCGAATGCAGTTTCTGCTTCGGCCGTACCTTCGGCCGAATGACAGCTGAAACCGAAACTAAGCCGAAACCAGTTTTTTTGCCGAAACCGAAAGTTCGGTCGGACATTAAAAATTTTGCAATACAAAAATGAGAAAGAAAAGTATTACATAAATAGGAATATAAGCCCCGGTTCTGACCATTGTGTGCTGTGACCATTTTATAATTGGAATGCCTATGGAACAAATGGTGCCAGAGACAAGAAAAGACACACAAAAAAAGTGATAAAAATATAATAGAGAAATAACTACAGAATCAAAATGAAATACGAAAACATGATTAACAATGCGCTTGACAGTATTATTGAAGAAGGTACAGTAGAAGAAAGGTGACATCAAGATAAAAATGAAACGCATTGCCATGAGTTGTACGAAATTGGTAAATGAAGAGACAATATAAATAAATACACAATATGTATAAGTAAATCAAGTCTACATACAGTATTGGACAATAGTAAGGCAACTCGTAGGTTTTTGAGGTTTTATTCGGATAATTTTTACTAACTGTATTTCCGATGCTCAATACTGCAATCAATATAAATGTTATCCAAGTATAGGCTGATGTTTTAATTCTACAATTGATATAAATACTGTCATATTTTGAAAATCGTATGTAAAGTAAGGCAACTAATTTCAGTGGTGCTAAAAAGTTCATATTAAATCCAAAAGTAATTTGAATTAATACTTTTTTGGCCATTTCTTTAAGTTTTCAAAACATGTTTAAGATGTCTACTGGTAATCTCACATCTCTAGCTTTCAAAGCAAATATTATTAAATGTTATGAACACAGGTTTTGAACACGATCATAGAAAGACTGATATTGCAAAGCTATTCATGATTGTACTGTCACTAAAGTTATTAAAATGTTTTTGAATCGCAAGACATTTTACTCTTCTCAAGGCCCGTAGACCTTGTAAAACCACATGTTATACCGATCGATTAATTGTTAATTGTTAATAAATATTAATGGAGTAATTTCAGGAATTAAAATTGTTTTATTACAAGTTGCCGCCTCACCATTGTCTCACATTCTAAATACACACTAATGCATTTTTTAGAAAACATTAAATCAACATTTGCTTTAATAAATTGATACATTGAACCAAGCTGCAAGCGACGGTTAATAAAGACATGAACTTCTAATCAATGTTATATAATTTCGTACTAGTAAATTTCGAAAATAATCAAATTTGTACAAGAGTTGCTTTCCTGTGTCCAATAATGTATATGTGCTACAAGAAAAAAACGCATAAACCGATAATGAGAAGAAGAACGAAAAAGTTACTTTGGGGAAAAAACAGGAAATATCATGAAAATGTCTTAAACTCGCTACAGTTGCAGAAAGCATATTGATGTAAAAAATATTTTGATCAGTTGTTAAATGGAGAAGATGAAACAGAATACAACAAAATATAAAAAATTTATAACAAAATAGAAAGTTATGTGGACGGCTACCACATAAATAATAGTAAAAGAGACGGAATCACGAGAAATGAGGTTCAGAATTACTATAGATCAAATATTTAGAAGTGAGAAAAAAACAAATATATAGTGTGGTCAGCTAAAGAATTGACGGAGAGAAGACAAATTTATAGGTATAAGGTATAAGAGGGAAGACGAATGCACAAATATAGCTATCATGAAACAAAATAATATTATACTAATTAAAATTGGTGGATGCGCCGGGCAAAATTAAATTCTAATTACAATTGAAAATTAATTTTGATATGTAAAAAGCGAAATAAATTGTGTGTTTTGTATTCATAAATAATTTTCTGCATTACAAATACACTGAGGTATAAAATTAAAGAAGGCGAATTACAATTTCAATGCCAGTCTTGTTATTTTTTGTAAATTGAGGAAAAAATGCTGTTGATTTATTTTTTGTAGTTACCTATCATTAAAAGTAAATTAAAAAGCGAAATAATTTGTGTTTTCAGTATTCATAAGAAATTTGCAGCGTTCAAAATACACTGAAGTATAAAATTAAAACATATCCCGAGGAAGGCAAATTACAATTTCAATGCCAATCTTAGTTTTTTATGCAAATTATGGAAGTAATACCGCTGATTAAAAAGAAAATCAGCGGTATTATTATTTATCATTGAAAGTAAATTCTGTACAAAAATTTATTTTACTTCAAAATTCTAACAAAAGTGAAAAGATTATTCGAGGACGTGCTCTCGTAGCTCGCGCTGACAAAGTCGGTAATTTAGGTATAATGTCGGTAACAGTTGGGAAAACATTCCATGCAATCTCTTTATTATCTACCACACTACCACAGTTATCTACCTTTTTAATCGCTATTGATTACTATGGTTATTTTATTGAGTGAAATTCTGGACTATGTTGGGGACAAAAAGCGTCCATTAATCGAAGATGAAGCATTATGCGAGGCATTTTTTTCTGGCAAAAGTGGAGACAATTGGCTTTGTGCACCTTTGCCTCGAAAATTTTGAAATAACTATAACTACCACAGCTAATTCAGTACTAATGTGGATGTTCTTGCAATCTAAATATCTAACTTGAGGGAGATAATTAATTCATACCTGTTGTCAAATAATCATCTCTTGTAAATTGTTTGGAACAAACTAACATACATTTCATAATTGGTTTTCGAATTTGTAGGTTGTTTACAATTTTCTTTCAGTTTTTGGTTGTTTGGAAATTTTTGCATGGTTAATTGTCCTTTTCTGCAGGATGTAGGTACTGTACTACATTGTAGAACAGAGCAATAACTTTTACTTGTACTGTCCAATTTATTCAACTGACACGTTGTATTGGATATCTTTTCACGAAATTGAGCGAAATTAACACCGACGAATCATAAGATAAAATAACCGAAATTAAACTGGTCAATTCAGGTAATGGTGATTTTTAAAATATTCTGCGAACCTTACAGAAATTATAGCAAATACTATAAATAGACCAGAGGCACCAACATCTAAGTCTAATAGCGACAGTGAAAGCAGGTCATTGAAACAGTATCGGTTCTGGGGTTGAATATGTGCCTCAGAAGAAAATAATTAAAATATTTAAAGACATTTCTCAAGAGGTATCACCTCCACCAAGACGAAAACATAACCAGATTCATCGTCTTCTAGAACTTCAGGAAATGCTCAGAAGGAAGTTAGTCCTCATAAATGGAGATTACAGAAAGCCAAAGAGAAAAAAAGGAAGAAAACAACGTCTTCAAGTTTTGGACAAATAAAAAACAACAAATAAAATCTACTACTACATTGTTTTGTATTTTATGTAAGGAAATAAAGAAAGAAGAGTGCTAAATGTCACGATTAAAATAGATCCAGACACAGAGTGTTGGAGTTAGTTCAAAAACGAAAATGTACTTTTGCCTTAATTTACTCTAAAAATATCTTCTTCAAAAAAATAAATTATTTATTTTGAAGACGTAAATGGTGTGTTTTTTTTACTACTTTTTTTTTGTTTTTATATTTCTATACCCCTATACATTAAAACATTTTTTTTTGGTAGTCCAAACCCGGCGCCTCCACCATTTCACCAAACTGCCTGTTTGCGTTAGTTTTTCAAGGTTTCTTTCAGTTTTTGGTTGTTTGAAAATTTGTGCATGGTTATTTCTTCTTGTCTGTAGTATGTAGGTACTGTACTACATTGTAAAATAAAGCAATTTTTACTTTTACTGTCCATTTTATTCAACTGGCACGTTGTATTGGATATCTTTTCACGAAATTGAGCGAAATTAACACCGACGAATCATAGAAGCGTGGAATATATGAATAAAATATCCGAAAATGTATTAATAATAAATTAGTATGCAAGCCTTACCCCAACTACTTTAACTCAAGATAATGTTGAGACATGGCTGTATTGTCGTGACGTTCCCCAATTAAAGTCGAAAGGTAACAATAACGATATGAAAATCAAAGTTAAAATTCAGGTTTTTTCTAAGGCAAATAATAGATTGACAAACATGCAAGCTCCAGAAGATACACGAAATTGTTTTTTCCGATGTGTTTCCAACTGTAATCAAATTTGGGCCGAGGAATTTTGTGGTTTCAATTGCTTTATTTCGGAGATCTGCGATGCCATGTTTAAACTACCGTTTAAACATATTCCCAAACCAATTATATAATTAATTTAACAAAACTATTTATTTTTAATGTAAGTAGCAAAATGTGTTGTTATATCCTGAGAAAGCAAATTTGTTGGAATACAACGTACTTCGATAGTTTTATAAATTTGGATCAAAAGTAAGGTAAGACGAACCATTTTAAAATATTTAGTAAAGTTGTACAATTTGGAATAAAAAAAATTGAGAAAGCAGAGTATCGATTCTGGGGTTGAATATGTGCTTCAGAGAAAGTGATTATAATATTTAAACACATTTCTCAAGATGTATCACCTCCAACAAAACGATAACACAACCAGATTCATCGTCTTCTAGAACCGAAGGAAATGCTTAGAAGGACGTTGTAATAATCAGTAGTCCTCATAAATTGGGATTACAAAAAAGCAAAGAGAAAAAAAAAGACAACGTCTTCAAGTTTTGGACAAGTAAAAAACAACAAATAAAATTCACTACTTCATGGTTTTGTATTTTATGCAAATAAATAAAGACAGAATAGTGGTTGAAATGTCACAATTATTATAGATCCAAACACAGTGAGTTTAAAAACCAAAAAATACTTTTGCCTTAATTCACCTTAAGGAAAACGGTAGATCCTGTGTAACCAGTATCGTTTATTGGACTTATAAGTTACTCTTCAAAGTTTTATTATATTTTTCAAAAAGATAAATTATTTCTTGTCAAGGTGTAAATGGGATGTTTTTAAATAATACTTTTTTTTCTTGTGTTTCTATTCCTATTTTTATTAAAAAATTTTTGGTTGTCCTAACCCGGCGCCTCCACCGTTTCACCAAACTGTAAATCTGCTTGTTCGGGTTCGGTTTTAACGTTTCCCTCACGATTTTACATAATTCGCGCCCTTTACTTGGAATTAATCGCTTTGTCAAATTTGCGAAATAAATCCGATTAAAAAATGGAAGTGGTGTGCAAATGCGGATCGGAGAGTCAGCGATTGTCTGAAAATAGTAGGATTTGGTCGTTGGCATTTATCGTTGCCTGAGTTAAGAGTCGGGCTTTCATTTCTATTTCCACGAAACAATAAATATGCCAAGACTGCAAAGGGCGGCACCGAAGGGATTGTTATTATATCTGGCAGTGACGAATGAAGGGCCGCAACAAGACGCGTATTTTCCTAAGGGACACTAGACACAATCGCTCTAATTAACATTCGACCCAACTCTTGATGTGAAAAGCCTCTCGATCACGATTATGGCGGATAAGTATCATCCCTGCAGCCACCGATTGTTATTGATGACCCTTGTCGAAGGTGAAAGTTTGTTTGAATTCGGCGTGGGATCGATTCGCCCATTTTGCCTAATTGTGGCGGAAACCGATCTGCAAGCGGGGAAATTAACGCACAAGTGCAATTCGAACGACACTCAATTTACAAGGGTGTAGCGTTTAAGAGACGCCCCACGTGAATTATAGCGGCGTCTTCGCTAACTGATAGGGGCAGTCACGATTCGATACGACTTACGCTTATCCCGGCGCCGCACTTTTTGCCCGCTATAATTAAACAAGATTTGTTCCTCGAGGACCGTACCCGTTTCAGCGTCTTGACGTGTGTCACGACAATGAAGCGATTGTGGAGATGCAAAGTGGCTCGAAAATCTATGATATGATAATTCGATCACGAAAGCGTCTTGCGTTGAAAGGGGTTGAGAGCATCAGGTGCGGCGCGGTTTTATTAATAAACGTCATCCGAGAAAGCTCACCTGTTTTTTGTCTTGCCGAAGTTTTAAGGAAAGTTTGTGTGGACGATGAAGTGTGAGCACATTTCGATTCGGCATAAATTTCTAAGTGGGAAAAAGTGATACATTTTCTTTTTCGCGTGGCAAAGCGTTCGAAATCGATTACTTCACGCCCGAACAAATTTACGAGATCGTCGCGACAAATGAAGGGTTCGGCCCTTTCGTTTCGTGCGGATTTGATTTTTTCGATGCGAATCTGGCCATTGACACCAACTCCATCCATCATGGGTAATTTAATTGCTGCAATCCGACATGAATCCGCGGCGAAACCGGACCGGAGATGAGTTATTAGCGCAAGAAAAAGCGGACGCGCGATTTGCCACAAGGATTAGCTCTTGTGGACATCGAGCTTTGGGTAATTATCACCGTACCAACGAAACAATGATTAATTAACTAGGAACGACTGGTTTTCTCGTTAGGAACAAAACTCCGACAAGAATGTTGCGATTCAATTTATGGTCGCTTTGAGAATTATAACCGAACAGTTTGAGTGATTATGTGACAGCCAACAACTCGTGCTCCGCTCTAATTGTGTTATTTTAGGTAACCGAAATCGCTAATGCATGCTCTTTGCCAGTCTTCTCGCTATTAAAACTTTTGTGGGATCGTCTACATCTAATAATCTGATCAGATTTACTCCGACGATTTCATTAGCAAGTCTATCGGCCGTTCGCGGCACATGCCGCCGCAATTACCATCACTTACATTAACAGTTAATGTCAAAGAAAGTCGTAAAGTTGAAACAATTACAGCGGAATTGATTCTCGCGTTTGGCGTACGGAAACGCGCGGAATTCGGGAGGGAATAAGAGGCCGGGGCGGGATTTGTGCAGAAATTTTAAAAATTTGTTTAAATTCCGGCTCCCTCACCGGCGCCACTTTAAATATGCAAAAGCAGAGCAGTAAACGATCTCATTTTACCTGCAAATGATAGCGGCAAAAAGTATCTCATGAATTTCAACGTTTTCAAGTTTTCCGAGGCAATTTTTAACGCTGAAAACGACAAAATTTAGCAACAACTAATTTATGAAACGTCCAACTTCGTACGAGTGCGCCGCAAATTTATGTGAGCGTTTGTAAATATTTGTAAAATCACATCGGCAATTTTCTAGCTGTTCCTGATTTATTTTATAATCAAGCGATTTTAGGTTTTTTGTGATGCTGTAAATTTGACAAAAATATGGTAATTTTTATGTTGGGCTTGCTAAAACAAGGGAGGGATCTTGTAAAAGGTTCCACAATATGGCTCTTGTGAAGTTTAAATGAGGAGATCCAGCTTCTCGTCCGCACTTCAAAAATATGAGGGTAAACTAACAGAACAACCATTTTCTTGTTATTTTTTTATTTTATTTGGAACTTAGGTGAGAGGCTTTGTTCATATTGAATGTGAAAGCAAATATTTGCTTACAAATGTTTTCAATTGAATTTCTAGGACTGTGTTTTATTAATATTTAACGACTTAATCGACAAAACCTATATATAAAGACACAATAGTGGAAAGTAAAATTTTCCAGGCAATTAAAGTCAAATAAGGCAATAAAAATTTGTTTGTAAAGCGCCCAAAACGAGTCGCTTTGCCCATTTAGCACAATTTGATGTTGACTCGTCCGCAGCAATTTCCTAAAAACGTAAATATTGTAATAAAAAGCTGTATCGTCCGTTCCAAAGTGTCTGTTTGCATTCGCGATTATATTTGGCTTCAGTCGGGGCACACAATTATATTATTTTCATACGAGGACATAAAGTTTACAACAGTTTGCAACACAGCTGCATAAAATAAAAGTGTTAAATAGTGCAAATGGCGCGCTGTCATCGATCGCATTTTTTTTCCGACAATTCACTTGAGAGCGCAAAACTGTTTGCTCGATCGAGATTTTATTAAAGGATGCTGTACGGTATCAGTTTTTATAGGTTTTTCTCAATTCTTTCGCGACCCACCCGAGACAAATCCGATTAAATTTCCGAGAGCCTGAAATCAGGTCGGATGCACTTTCCTGAAAATTGCACTCCGCGCCCAGATCACATCCGCCGAAGAAATTAATGTTGCGAATTATGAGCCGGTGCGAATCCTCTCTCTAACCAAGACCGACCCTGCTAATCCTCTTTTGCTAAATGGATACGCGCCGGGATCTGTCATTTCATTCCCCGTGATTAACTCCTCGTAAAAGTTTGGACGCCCGCGCGTTCTTGCCTCCACTGAAAAACCCTGAAATGTCGCGACAATGGAAGGAAATGCGCACAACAGTGGGATTTTTTCGGGCAAAGCAAGGTGAGGCTTATCTTGGGTTTTGGGCGAATTCCCGATCGGATTAGGGAAATTGCACGGACCGGGTCATTTGCGACTGAATTATGACGTATTCACGACGGTTTAAAAGACCCAACCGACTCTATAGAGCGCGAAACGAGCAATCAAAGCGTCTTATTTCCCAATTTAAATCTGTGTTTTTTCAGGTTAATCGTCCCCATAAATAACAAACTTCCAACTCCAAACTTCCAACTCCCGCAAAGTTTACAGCTGCTGGGGCAGTTTTTGCAGCCCGATCTGCATTTTCATGGAGTCTGATTAAAAACGCGGGACGCTGTTGCGTGGACCACTTCGACGACGATGCGGATTAAGCGTAATTATACAGAATAATCCCAATTAGGAGGAAACACATTTGCGGCCGTTATTCATCTCGTAATATCGGTAATAAATTGGTGGATTTAATTAAAAGCGGCACGCAGGAAGCGCCGAATACAAATTCACAATTGTATTGTTTTTAGCATCAAAATCTCCAAACAAGAAAAACGAGATGTTGAGTTCTTGGAAAAGCTAGGATACGTGCGGCGAATTTCAATAAGGCGGGGAATTAATACGAACAATGGCCCGTCAGTTTGAAATGTCGTCCAAATTCGTCTGAAAAATGAAGTTTTAATATCTTCAGCGTCAGTCGGCTTGTCGATTCTTTCGGGGAAAAAGTTGCAATTAGTGCCCGGCGGGAAAACGAGCTTTTCAGCGATTAATTAAGGGAGGGGCCGAGACGACTTTTCAGCAGAGTGCGAGTTTCGATAAGAGTGTAATTTATAGTTTAGCGGTAGTTGCGTTACTGAAAAAAGACCAAGTCTTACGAGAACACGACGCGATGCCTTTAATTTGGATGACTAATAAGCTGAAAGGCGCGACGGTGCTCGGATTTCGATACGCTTGACTTGGGCCATTCATTAATGAAGTTATTGAAAAGTTTTAATTAAAAACTTTCGAGTCTAGTGAGACTCAAAGAAACAAATTGACATTAGCGATTATGAAATTATCGCGGCGTTGGCGCTTTCGTTCGAATTAAACGCTGATAAGGCGCTATCCCGGCGCATCCACCATTTTTGAACGGGCACGCAAACAAAGAAACATTGCAAAACTACAATCAGCAATCGCACAAGATTTATGTACAACGAAATCCGCATGCAATTATTGTGGGTAAACACTAGAGATTCGCATTCTCAAGAGGACTCTTTCAATAATGAAACTAATCGATAGTCAGTAATAACGACACGAAGAAACGCAACCTGAAGCGGAGTGGAATGAGGGAAAAGTTACAATTGATTGGGTTCCCTACCCAGAGGTAAAACAAAGCGTCTGACCAATCAATTGCAGAATCTGTATCAATTTGCAATTCCCGTCAAATACGTGTTACTTGAATAGCGTTTCTGTTGCAAAAATAATACACGCGATCACTATATCAACTAAATAAACTAATAGAATTAGTGAGCAAGTTCGTGCAAGTGTAATGTAGAATTTTAATGTTGCCTTCTTTTCGAGTGGCCGCCAAAGGTTGCTCTTCGTCCTCATCTTATTCAGCGGAAGTACAGTGCAACTACTATTTTTAGAATACAATTCCGATCACGAATTGCGACACATTTTTGCATACACAATTCGTCTCTGATTACAAAAATTTCCTTCGCAGCGCCTCCACCTTGGGAGCTCTCAAATTGTTAATTTAAAGAACGCCTTTAGAGGGCGGACGTGTCTGAGTGTTGTATTTAGGCGTTCCAATTTGTTGCTAACGCACATTGCAAATTTCGAAACAACACTGCGCGTTTTTTGCGAGCCCGAAATGATTGCATCACGTGTTTTTCCAGCGTTTCATTTTAATACAATTCCGGCCGTCTCGACCCCTTTAAATCTCGTCAAATTTTTTGCAGCTCGTTCGGCTCGAAATTATAGCTTTCCGCAACGAATTCAAGACAACCCCGAAACCGAAAACTTTCCCTCATTGATACCGCACGTCCCGCTTCGCATTACAACAATTTTCGTTTTATTTGGAACAGGTGTCTGAATCAAAACACGAATCGCTCGTAATTCAGGAGATATCTATCGGTAACAGTTGGCGGTCGGGACAAATCTATAAATAATTTAACGCCGACCCGAAATTCGAGCCCGCGTTTAATAAAGTCGACAGTGTCGAGGATGTCGGCAAAAACGACGACGGACAAAAAGTTTCATTATTAAATTCCTGCTATGATTTTTTCCGCTTACCTTGGAGGAAGGGTAGGACTTTGCACATGAGTTCGCCGAAGACGAAATTGCGCAGGAGGGTCCCTATGAGAGTGAAGGGGATGCAGAGCACCCCCAGCAGCAAATCGGACACGGCGAGGTTGAGCAGGAACAAATTCGTGATGGTCCTCATCCTCTGGTTCCTCACCTGCGTCAATAATGCATAGGAGTTGTTATTGTGCCTCAAATTAACATTGTCTATTCAAGTCTAATCGCGAAAAATATTCCCAAGTAAACACCACAAATAGATATTTATGCACCTACGAGTGCTACGTGCTTCCTGTCTGCATACATACATTTCCATGTTTTCCGACAACATCAATCTTACCAAGGTGAGAATAACGAGGGTGTTTCCTATTACGGCCAGCATGAAGATGACGGCATACAGAGGAATGGTGATCCTTCCCGTCTCGTACCATTGCGAGTTTCCGGACTTGGTTGTCGCTTCCTGGGTTCCGGAGACGTTCCAGTCGAATGTAGCGCTGGAATTAATCTCCAAACGGTCCATTCTCGCATCTCTGCAACAGACGTTTTTCCCAATTAGTCGGCATTTACGGCGGAAACGTGTGCAAATGTTTCCTTAACGAGTCCCGCTAATCGTCGATCGATTATTATCAAACATTTAAGCGACCAGTTTCTTTGGAAAATCTCCGACTTAATTAAATCCTTTCTCCTCGGTTTAGTAACAATAAAAGAAGAGGCACGAGGCCAATCTAGCGTGGGCGCCGAATTAATTGCTCAAAGAGGGATCGACATTTATTACGATTTTAATTTACAATTAGGTGAACTAATTAAACGGGGGAGAAGGCGCGAGCTGCACATCTTCCGCTGAATTGACGCAGGAAATACGAGTTTATATGCAGGATGAAATATTCCGGTTTCGCCGGAGGAAAAGCGGAAAACGTGCCGTGCCGCTGCAAGTCGTCGTTTTCATGCAAACGGAAGAAAGCGCCGCTAATTTGCGTCAAACATTATCAACTGACGCACCGCTCCCCGAGCGCATTATTCATGAATACATTTTTATTGGAGTTTGTAATCGAAAAGTGCAACTCACGCCAAAAACGCGCTGAATAATTCATGGTGCCGCGACTCGAATGTATTGGCACCCATTTTACAATTCGCAGCTAATCTGCATAAATTTGAATTTGGGGTGGGCGCCGCCGCGACTTACCTCGCTTTTAATTCGATTCGGGGGGTTTTCGAACTGGGAGCGCGCCCGATTTCTGGATTCCGGAGATAGCGGCCTGAAACCGCAGCGCTTACTGAAAGGTTCGCGTTTCAGGAGACGGAGCGACGCCGGCGCCTCCATTCACGCCGCTTTTCTTGACCTACGATTATGCCGAGCCGCTCATTCAGCGGTGTGCATTTGCTAATTGAGGCGGCTTTTTGTCCGCCTGCACCTGTTGATGATGGAGTCTGCCGCTAAATAAGTTAAACTTCTTCGCCACTTCGGTTTTCTCTTTAATTTCGCCGTTTAACGAGCGCCGCCGCCCAAATGATCAATTATCAAACTTGGAAAAATTTGATTGATGCGGGGCGGGGCACCGTCTCATCAATTTCTCGCCGCGAACAACACCGCCTCATGATTTATGCGTGTCTTCGTTTTTATCCGAAATCCCCCAAAATTGACTCGCCAGGTGAATTAATTGAAAGGGAAAATATTGAAAGGACGCCATAAATCGTTTTTGAAAACTCGTTAAGGTGCAACCATAAATCCGAACTGTCTGACTCGCCAGCAAAATCTCTGATTTTTTCCAGACGAATATTTTTAAATGGTAATGAGGCACGGGAAATGCAAGCCTGAGATACGACATACTAAATTTTTTCCCAATTTCACTAAAAAGCGAGACAATACTAAGAACGCCAAGAAACTTAAAGATAAAATATTCATGGTTGAGATGGTTAAATTACTAAAGGCTATAAGCAACTTCAGCAACGTGAATTAAACAAAAATCTATCAAAAACGATTTCACAGAAAAGGAAAAAACACTCAAAAGTATATACGGGAAAGAAAAAGGGAAGATTATGTAAATAATGGAAATAGAACTAAAACGACGTACAGCAACATCGTTAATGGGACTGGGACTTGGTAGAAGCAAACCATAGTAATTTAGACCGCTCAAAAAACTATTTTTAAATGGTAATGAGGTGCGGGAAATGTAAGCCGTAGATACGAAATACATGATTTTTTCCCAATTTCACTAAAATGCTAGTCAAATACTAACAATGCCAAGAAACTTAAAGATAAAATATTCATGGTTGAGATGATTAAATTACTTAAGGCTACGAGCAACTTCAGAAACGTGAATTAAACAAAATTCTATCAACAACGATTTCACAGAAAAGGAAAAAAGACTCAAAAGTATATACGGAATAGAGAAAGGGAAGATTAAGTAAATAATGAAAATAGAACTAAAACGACGTACAACAAACTCATCGTTAATGGGAATGGGACTTGGTAGAAGCAAACCATAGTAATTTAGACCGCTCAAAAAACTAGAAAGCAAAGACTTAAGGTCGAATAAAAATCGTGAGAAATCGGCGAGATAACATGGACAGAGAAGATACAAGAAACAAAGTACAAACAGTAAAAGTAAGTGTGGATACAATGATAACTACAAAAACAAAGAAATGAAAACAAATTGAGAGGAAAGAGAAATAAAACTAAAAAAAAAACGTAGAATATTGGAACCTGGAATGTAAGAAGGACAACAGGGAAAGAAAGCAAATTAGTAGTAGAATTTGATAAAAAATAACTGGACAAATTAAGAATAACAGAAACAAAAATGAAAGGAAATAGAATAAAACTAATAAATGGAAGAGACGCACTACTTTAAGCACTAGTCACTTAGCACTTTAAGTCTCGAGTGACTTGACTAGGTTTTGCAAAGCGTTGCAAACCATTCTTTTTTTTAGTATCCAAGGAACAAATAAAATAATATTTAAAAAGAAATTGGGCAGAAGCAATTGCAGTTGAACTCAAGAACTGTAAAATTTCGACTGTTTACATTTCCCACTGACAATTTATTTTTTCTGACGAATATTTTTAAATGGTAATGAGGCACGGGAAATGCAAGTCTGAGATACGAAATTCAAGATTTTTTCCAATTTCACTCAAAAGCCAGTCAAATACTAAGACGCCAGGAAACTTAAAGATAAAATATTTTCATGGCTGAGATGGTCAAATTACTAAAGGCTAAGAGCAACTTCAGAAACGTGAATTAAATAAAAATCTATTTCAACAACGATTTCACAGAAAAGGAAAAAAGTTACAAAAGGGAAAGGGAAAAGGAAGATTAAGTAAATGAAGGAAATAAAACTAAAACGATGTACAACAAACTCATTGTTAATGGGAACGAGAAGAAGTCAAACAAGACTTGGTAGAAGCAAACCATAGTAATTTAGACCGCTCAAAAAACTAGAAAAACTAGAAAAACTAGAAGATTTAAGGTCGAATAAAAATCGTGACAAATCGGCGAGACAAAAGGACGGAGAAGATACAAGAAACAAAGTACAAACAGTAAAAGTAAGTGTGGATACAATGATAACGACAAAGAGGAAAGAAATGAAAACAAATTGAGAGGAAAGAGAAATAAAACTAAAAAAACGTAGAATATTGGAACCTGGAATGTAAGAAGCACAACAGGGAAAGAAAGCGAATTAGTAGAAGGATTTGATAAAACATAACTAGATAAATTAGAAATAACAGAAACAAAAATGAAAGGAAAAAGAAAAATTCTAATAAATGGAAGAGACACACTACTTTTAGCACGAGCGATGCGAGTCTTTAATAAACGAGTGTCTTGACTAGTTTTTGCAAAGTGTTGCAGACCATTCTTATTTTTTGTACTATCCAATGAACAAATAAAATAATATTTAAAAAGAAATTGGACAGAAGCAATTGCAGTTGAACTCAAGACCTGTCAAATTTTGACTGTTTACATTTCCTACTGAGAAGTATACCATACAGGAAACATCCGAAGTAAGCCGAAGCCGTGTTTAAAACTACTGTTAGAACCTTGCTTGTCAGTGCATAATTTGGCATTTTAGAGAAAGTAGTACAAAATTTATAACTACATTCCGCACAAAAATTATCGCAACACCTGTTTATTTTAACAGCAATTTATATTATACCAAGATGATGAAGATCTATGAATAGGTAAAACTACATAAAAAACACCAGACCTTTAAAGTGCCTTATTGTCATGTTCTTATCCCCAGAAAAGAAATTTTATATGTTGCGATAATTTTTGTGCGGAGTATATTTTGAATACGTTTATGCCGAGACATGTCAAATCAGAAAGGTATTTCTTGAGTTTTAATGTGAGTAAAAAATATATGCCAAATATTTTAAGTCTGTACCATTTTCTCCATTGCTTCTTTTATTATTCCTTTGTAGCTAACATTTTTAAACAACATATTTTTTCAAACTACAAACATTTTATAATACTCTTTTACATAAGAATTACACTTAAAATTACAGGGCATTATAAATGATTGTAGTCAAAGGTGCTGTGGAACTTAATGTAAAATGTTTATTTGCCACTTACTTGTGATCATGCATCGCCTTTGCTCACAAATGTTAAGAAAAAAGACAAATATTTATGGACCTAAGTATGGACGACAAAAAAGAATGCAAACGAGAAAACACAAGTGCTAAATATTATGACTGGTAAAACGAGTCGGCAGTTGACAGTACCAACAGTATAGAGTTCAATTGAAATAAAAATTACAAATATTTATGTACGGAGCGGTAACACGGGGAGGACATTAAAAGTCAAACTGAGATTAGAAGATCAAATCAGAATAAGGATAATACTTGCATGGGAATAAAAACGAAGAGGCTGGAGAAAATGTGTGGAATAATAACGGGAAAAGACTGATTGATTTTTGCTTAAAAAACAATTTATTTATGACAAATACATATTACAAACACAAATATTTTAAGAAGATACGAGTCAAAATTATGTAGAGATCATAATATACAGATCACTACATTGTACTATGTACCAAAAATAAAAATTCAGAGAGAACATAATATCGTGACAAGGGGGAACAACAATACGAACATTTCAACTCAAATCTATAAACAAATTGCAGTAATAAACTTACGAATAAGTTTTAGAGATAAAGTTTTACTGACATCATAGACAATATACGGAATAGAAATAATAGAACAAAATAAAAAACAAACGAGCCGGTGAAACGAAGAGATAAAAATAGAAAACAGGCAAATTTAAAAACGACAAGTGGAAGAGCTATCTAAACGAAACAAATAATGGGAGTTATTCTACATATAAAAATTCAAGGAACTGGTGAAAATACGGAACAAAAATCATGGAAAGAGTTTGGAAGAAAAATGAAACAGTGTAGCCACGGAAACCAGAAACTCTTCTATAATGTACTTAGTAAATACACTAAGAAACTGCAAATACCACAGATGTAACTACGTAAAATCTAAAGAGAGTAGAATATTGTAGAATGATTAATATTCAGGCAAGCAGTATTTAAATTAATGTTAAGAATTTTAGGGGGTGATACTACATGGTAAATATGACAAATGGACGTATGTTCGATAAAGCTTCCGTAATGAGTTAGAGCCACTGAAAGTTGATGTTAAAATTTTTTTCACGATTTTTACTATTGGGACCTGGGAAGAGTATTTCGAGGACCTACTAAACATAGAATAAATAAACACAGTAGAATAGGATGAAAATGCTAGTACAAAGCAAAGCATAGAAAGCTTCGAACACATGAGACGATTTATAATAATACTGGAAATCCTCAGAACGACGAACAAAACCCGGATAGAAGGAAAATAATTGTCAAGGGATAAATAGAAATAGGCAAAGTTTGTTTATAGCACATAGCACAAGAACACACACCTCTGGGTAAAAAAAGGTGTTGATTATTCATACTACATGTATAATGAGGTACAATATTTAAGGTCGAAGACGTTATTCGTTTTCACTGTTGGCTGTTTAAAGTGCATAAATAGAACTGACGCATTTGCATTTTTAGCGACAAATTATATAAACCAAGCTCGAGGCTCTAATTGCATTTGTTTGAAAATGGTTATGGTAGAAGAGTCCTTAGTACAAGTACCCAGTTTCGGGTTCTCTCTCGCGTTTTTTCTCGTAGCTGTCGCCGCCGTTCTCTTCTTTTATCACTTATGGTTCCAATCGCTTCGTTCCACAATTTTGGGCAACAACCTGCCCGGAAAAGCACCTCTTCCAATAGTGGGAAATGCGCATTTGATGTTCAACAAAACACCCCCAGGTATTTACAATTACCTGCCGCGGTCTAATGTCCTTTTGTTATAAATTACAGAAGTCATGAAACTGGTCCTGGATCTGTTCAAGGAGAAAGGAAGCGTGGTCAGATTTTGGTTCGGCCACAATTTGAGTGTTGCAATCGCTGATCCGCGCGACATTGAAGTATGACGGCTCAATTTCAGAGTGTTGATGAAGCTGTCTAGCTAATTTTAGGTACGAATCTGCACCTGGAGAAGAGCTCGGAATACGCCTTCTTCGAGCCGTGGCTTGGCGACGGCCTCCTCATCAGCAAGGGTAAAAAATAATTCACGTGAAAGCGTAAAAATGTCAAGCGGGTGGTGTTTAGGAGAGAAATGGCGGTCACATCGCAAGATGATTGCGCCAACTTTCCACCAATCCATTCTCAAGACGTTTATGCCAGTCTTCAACAAAAACGCTAACGACCTGGTGGAGGATTTGCGTAAAAATGCGCTTAATAAAATTTGCGACATCCACGACTACATGAGCGCCACGACCGTTGACGTTCTTTTAGGTGCAACCCCTTCAAGTGATTTTCGAAGTGTTTAATAAAACGTTGCAGAAACCGTGATGGGTGTTAAGAAGACCAAGGAAGCGGAGTCCAGTTTCAAATACGCCAAGGCTGTTATGGAGTAAATGTGCTTCGTTCGTTCGGTTTTATTGTAATTATGAAACGATTTTAGCATGTGTAACATCCTTCACGTGAGACACTTCTCGCTTTGGTTGCGTTCCAATTTCATTTTCGGCTTCACCAAAATGTGCAGGAAACAGAAGTCGCTTCTTAACACCATCCACAGTTTAACTGACACCGTAATTAGGAACAAAAAGTCGTTGCATTTTGACCGTCTCAAACGAGGCGATGTCAGTTTGTACGGGGCCGCAGTCAAAGACGAGGAAAGCGAAAACAAAGACGCTGCTTCAGAAAACGGAATGAGTTACGGAAGCGCATTGCGGGACGATTTAGATGAGAACGACGACGAAAATGTCGGAGAGAAGAAGCGGCTTGCATTTTTAGATTTCATGATTGAAGCCAGTCAAACGCAAGGAAACAATTTGAGCGATACAGATATCAGAGAGGAAGTCAACACGATCATGTTTGAGGGTCACGACACCACTGCAGCCGCCTCCAGCTTCTTTATTTGTATGCTAGGAGTCCACCTCGACATTCAAGAGCGAGTTTTCCAGGAGCTGAACGACATTTTCCCCAACAGCGATCGACCAGTAACTTTCAACGACACCCTTCAAATGAAGTATTTGGAGCGCGTGCTTTTGGAAACACTCAGACTCTATCCACCGGTTCCGGTAATAGCGCGCATCCTCGAAGAAGACGTCCGACTAGGTTTATTAGCGCACGTCTCAGCTCGCGTTAATGCATTTTTTCAGCATCGGCAGATTATGTTTTACCCAAAGGAACCACGGTTGTCGTTTCCCAATTTGCGGTACATCGCAATCCCGATTTTTACCCGAATCCTGAAAAATTCAATCCGGACAATTTTCTGCCGGAGCGGTGCCAGGAGAGGCATTATTACAGTTTTATTCCTTTCAGTGCGGGCGGCAGAAGTTGCGTCGGTAAGTTTTTTCAGGTGTTGTCGCGAATCAATGTTTTTTTCAGGAAGGAAATATGCGATGTTGAAGCTGAAAGTTCTCCTGGCGCAAATTGTGCGCAACTTTAAGATTACGTCAGTGGTTGGCGAGGATAAGTTTGAGTTGCAGGCGGACATAATTCTGAAACGAGCCGATGGATTTAGGATCGTTCTTCAGGAGAGAAAATGAAGTGTTGGCTTAACAGTTGTACAGCTTGCAGAGGAATAAAGTAATTTTAAATCGATTTAACGCTGTTTTATTTCTACCAAAGAAAATATTAAACCAATCAGTACAGTGGTGGTAACTTCAACTGGAATAAATTAAGTATCTTGAATACAAATGATTTTGCGAAGAATTTCTGAAACACGCCAATTTTTGTTTTTACTTGCCACTTTTCAACTTAATTAGTTTTTTTTACTCTTAACTTTTTTTCAGACATAAATTTGTTAATTGACACATCATTGCAAAGCTCAAGAAAAAGCGATAAATTTTCTTTTACGTTTTTATGTCTTATGTGAGAATAAATACCGAAAAACTGCCATTAAAATGGTTCAATGATTTTCTTGTTCTTATGCGGTGTTATGCGGTCTTATTTTTGTTTTTAAGTTGCCACTTTTCAGCTTAATCAGTTTTTTTCTTTTTTACTCTTAACTTTTTTTTCAAACGGAAATTTGTTAATTGACACATCATTGCAAAGCTCAAGAAAAAGCGATGAATTTTCTTTTACGTTTTTTTGCCTTATGTGAGAATAAATACCTAAAAACTGCTATTAAAATGCTTCAATGCTTTTCTTCGTCTTATGCGGTGGAAACACGGGTTTATTATTTTATTGCCATTTTTGCAAACTTTATTATATTTATTTCACCTTTTATTTGACAAATAAGTGGTGACTGTTAATAAAATAGCGCTATTTAACAAAAAATGTTATTTATCATTTGTTTTGACGACATAATACAAACCCAAATTAAAAAATATATATTTATATATTTTTGCAAAAAATTACGTTTTCGTCCATCGCAAAAAAAATGCATAACATTAAAATTTATTTATATTTAATTATGATTGATTTTGACGATGTAATACGAACTCAAACTAAAATAAATAAATGAATGAATACGTGACCTATCAATTTCCCTTTAAAAAAAGTTAAGGGTGGTTACACCCCCCGAGTAAAAAAACAAAGAAAACAGAATGAACTGAATGTAGCAAGTTAAAAATAAAAATCAACGTGTTTAGGAATTTTTTGCAAAAATCATTCGTATTCAAGATACTGATTTATTCCAAGCCACTTGATATAAAACAATGGAAATATTTTGGATCTGATTAGAGTGTAGAAATAGTTTGACTATGACGTGAAACATTTGAAATTATGTTGTCTGTTGACCACCGGTTCGGGCATAAGTTACATTAGTATCTTTTAGTATCTAGACGTTTTTGATTGGCAGTTCCTCTCAAAATTGCCTACTTCGCAAATAACGGATAGCTAAAATATTAAGTACCAAATAAAACATTTTTTGATTCGGTGCTAATTTTTTTTTTACTTTAATGAGTTAAATATTCATATTATTTCATTTTTGGTTTAATAAATTATACCTGTCATTAGGGGCATCAAAATGTATGTTTGGACCAAAAATACACTTAGATAATTTGTATCTTAGAACGACGATATATCAATGTCAAAGATCTACAATGTTAAAAATTATGGTTTCTGCTGACAACCGGTCCGGGCACAATATAGACAAAACTGTAAAATTGAAAATTTTGAAAAATTTGGGATCTACGAATATAGATGGTGCCAATTCAATAAAAATAATTACAAGTGTGTTTCACTTCCGGTTATATCGGAACAACTTTCTTATTTTAAATAGAATATCCATATTTTTATCACATATTCTGATTCCTCGTATAATTTAAGCGTCACTGTGTGTAACCGTTCCGATATCTAACTTAATAGTTTTAGAGAAATTTACATATTTTTTCGAAAAATTACGTTTTCGTCCAACGAAAAAAAGTCATAACGTTAAAATTTATAATTGTTAAAAAA
Organism: Eledona agricola; assembly: GCA_964023215.1. NCBI lineage: Eukaryota > Metazoa > Arthropoda > Insecta > Coleoptera > Tenebrionidae > Eledona > Eledona agricola. The sequence goes on from OZ026860.1 coordinate 11,462,283, forward strand.
CGAAATTAAGTTTTTTAGTAACCATAACATAAAGCATCCCGACAGGATATCTTGTACCGATTATGAGTAATTGAGCATCAAATTTTAAACTTTTAAAACTCAAATTACTTTTTAATTCAAATGGATTATTTTTACGTTTTCTGATTTTATAATACGTAAAATTTGTATTCTTTTTTGGGTAAACAATAGCGTAGACCTAAGCGCAATAGTTGTTAAGATATTTAAATTTTTATATAGTAGTATGAACCTTTGCTAAAGATTTTCCTATAAACAACATGCCAATGCCAATATATATCAACAAATACACAAATATAAAAAATAACAAAACAGTTTGTAACTTTATGAAAGTATGTAGGCTTTCACGGTCGGTGTTATTCATTATAACGAATAAATAAAAATAATAATAATAATAAATTATTAATTAATTTGGGATAATTAATTATCCCGAAGAAGATCGTTATAATTTGTTTGAAACTTGTTGAAGATTTCGACCTAGGATCTCCATCCATTTTTTGTATCTTCTGTTCGTGTGTAATTATTTTGATAGAATTGTGGCGTGCACAAGATTTTACAAATGGCGGAAGGTATCCTCGCCGCTGGTGAAAATAAACAAAGATAGAGTGTTGAATGCTGTATATTTTAAATTAGAACTTTGTGTGTACAATGGCTGCTTCGTTCGGCGTGGTCCCGATGATCTGGGGCCAAATCCTCCCGTGAATTGGTGGCGAAATGCTACGAGCAAAACCCTGTGATGGGGACACAAAGGAAAATGGCGCACTTACCCCTGACGGACGTCGGCGAAACAGTTTTTTGCGACGGTCGTTGGTCGCCAGAAACTTTATACAAAAAAAAAAGGTCTTTCTCGTGGTACCACGGGCACCGCGACGATTACGACGAATATGATCTGCGAGTAATTGGCGTTGTTGGCGACCAAACCGTTCCCATGAACGGTCGACGAGGAAAGAGGTCCAGGGTGGTTCATCCGGCTCCCTCTTTGATAGCAATTATAGGGGCGCATGACCAACTTTTGCAGGTCGGTAACAAGTGAGCCATCTAGGGGGTGGAGGGTGAGGCTAGGCTAGAGGGAAGTCGGACCGGGACGAAACACGGGATATAACTCTTTTTCCCATATAAAACAATTTTCTTGATATGATTTTATCCGAGGTAGGATAGTCTTCCAAGATTCATTATATGTCACTGCCAAAAGTTTACAATGTTAAAAATAGAACAGATTCCGTGGCCCCTTCTTCCATCTTCTTTGTACGCTCTTTAGAAAATGTATCGTAAATAACTTATGATAGTTTGATATTTTGTGTGTAGATAATTGAAGCCGCACTTGATGTAGGTTTTTCCATGTCTTTGGGTCATTTTCTATTAAAATAATTACTAATTTATTAGTCTCTGCTGAAGTGAGTATACTCGCATTTCTACTCTCAGCTAGTTGAAGATTTTCTTGATTTGTTTCCAAAAGCAGTCAAAGTGTCTTTTGAATTCAGTCAACACTAGTAGTGGACGTACAAAAAAAAACAGTCAACATGGAATCATTTTGAAAATGATTAGAGTGTAGCAAAGTCATGTCTTTGAATTGGAGAAATTCGAAATCTGTTGACAACCATTTTTGTCATAAGATACATTTATTGTTTTTTTTTTTAACTAATCTTTTAGGTGTTGGTTTAGACGTCGTGTGTCAATTCCATTGGCAGTTCCTGTCCTGTAAAAAGTAGACAAAAGCGAGATTCCATGGTCCCCGTATTTTTGTACGCCCTATAAAATCAAATGCATACTAATTGACGGAAATAATCGGATTGTTAAAATAAAAATTTGCACAACTTAAAAGTGGATAAATGTCAATGAAACTGTATTGTTCCATTGTTGACTGCTCGCTCCTAATACTCGTTAATTTGCAAGTAAATGAGAAAGTAGAGTGTTCGTACCAAAGCCGTTGGCCTCTTAGTAAAATATGTACAAATAAAAGCGGACGTGGCGTACGGAGGCAAAAATTATTAAACAAACTGCTGCAAAAAACCAATTATAATAAAGAACATATTAGGACATTGCACCGGTGAGCGTAATGTCTCTGTTAAAGCTGAAATTTGCCCCGGAAAGTCTCGCTGGGAAGTTCATTTTTCACGTTGTGGGTTTTATCGCCACACGTGAAGCTAGTAACGTGTGATTAAAAGAAACGAAATGTCACGAAATTTATTATTCAATTTGATAACACTTGACTCATGCTTCCGTTTTGAATGTTTTAAACATTTATAACTTCTTCTATTTGTGCAAGCTTTTTGCATTGTACAGTTGTTAAACAAATTGTTTTAGGAACTGTCCAAGTGGAGGCTTAAGCGAAATGTCAATGTTCTTGTAAAATCTTAAAGCCTCTGGTAGTTCGTTACCAATTCAATGCCTCAAGGAATTTTTTGCCATTGATTTCTCGGCATACAATAGGGACTCTAGCGCAATATGACAATGAACTTGGTTGTTTCCATCATTAAATAAAATACGGCTATGAATATGCAAAAGTGTCGATTTTATAAAACCTTGATTCATTTCCAATATTCCAGTATCGCGATGGTGTTAATCGAAGAATCTCTTTCCCAACAATTAAACGTTGGAAATGTTTTGTTTTTGGTCCTGGTGTTTGTTGTGGGACTCCTCACGGCTTTCCACTTCTGGTTCCAATCGCTGCGGTCCACAAAGCTCGGCAATAAAATGCCAGGATATCCTGTCCTTCCGCTGCTAGGAAATGCGCATCTTGCTTTCAACAAAACTCCACTTGGTAATCCAACGCGGGATTCATGTAAATTTTACAACTGTGCAATTTCAGAGGTTATGGACACGATGCTGAAGATGGTCGACGAATTTGGACCATTTTTCAGGATTTGGTTCGGGACAAAACTGGCCGTGTCGGTTACAGATCCGCGCGATGTTGAAGTAAACCCGATTTAATAAAGTTTCTTCACAAGGCTCTCGCAGTTGATTTTAGGAAGCCATACGCATTTGGAGAAGAGCTCCGAATATAGGTTTTTTGAGCCGTGGCTTGGTGACGGTCTTCTGATCAGTAAAGGAGAGAAGTGGCGGTTTCACCGCAAAATGATCGCCCCAACATTTCACCAGTCGATCCTCAAGACTTTTCTTCCAGTTTTTAACAAAAATGCTAACGAGTTGATCGATAATTTACGCAAAAACCATTTGAACAAGGAGTTTGATATTCACGATGAGCTCAGCGGGGCCACTGTTGATGTCCTCTTAGGTAACACAACAAAATCCACTTTGAGTCGTTTATAACATAAACTAATTCAAATTGCAGAAACCGTGATGGGAGTGAAGAAGACCAAACAAGCAAAATCTAGTTTTGAGTACGCCAAAGCTGTTATGGAGTAATTTGTTACTTATTCCTCTGACACAATAGTTTGATTCGTTTTTAGCATGTGCAATATACTTCACGTGAGGCACTACTCGATTTTCCTGCGCCTAGACCTTATCTTCTTCTTCACGAAAATGTTCCAAAAGCAGAAGTCGTACCTGAAGATTATTCATTCGCTCACGGACCGAGTCATCGGAAGGAAGAAAACCGAGTATTTTGAGCGTTTGAAGTCGGGGCACGTCAGTTTATACAACGAAGCGGTCCAAGAAGCGGAAGCCGAGGAAACGAAGACGGAAGCGAACCAAACGGGAATTAACTACGGAAGCGGTCTCCGAGACGATTTGGACGAAAACGATGAAAGCGTCGGAGAGAAGAAGCGACTGGCTTTCTTGGATTTCATGGTCGAAGCGAGTCAAACGCAAGGACGCAACAAATTCAGCGATTTGGAAATCAGAGAAGAAGTCAACACGATTATGTTTGAAGGACACGACACCACGGCAGCGGCGTCCAGCTTCTTCGTGTGTTTGTTGGGTGTATATTCTGACATTCAAGAGAAGGTGTATCAAGAGCTGAAGGAGATTTTCCAAGACAGCGACCGACCCGTTACGTTCAAAGACACTCTGGAGATGAAGTATTTGGAACGTGTGTTGTTGGAAACGATAAGACTGTATCCTCCGGTTCCAGTTATTGGGCGCGTGATTCGCGAGGATATTAAATTAGGTGAAAATTATTTTACAAACATTAGCTCCCAACTGAGGATTGCATTTCAGCAAGCGCCGACTATATTTTACCTAAAGGAACGACAGTTGGAGTTGCCCCATACATCATACATCGCAACCCAAAATTTTTCCCAAATCCTGAAAAATTCGACCCGGACAACTTCCTACCGGAGCGTTGCCAACAAAGAGATTATTACAGTTTCATTCCGTTCAGTGCAGGTCCTAGAAGCTGCGTCGGTGAGCTTCATATTTAGTGAAAGTGAAACGGGCTGATTGTGTGTTTCAGGAAGAAAGTATGCGATGCTGAAACTGAAGATTTTGCTGGCGCAAATCGTGCGCAATTTTAAAATCACGTCACCGGTTAGCCACGAGGACTTCCAGCTCCAAGGCGACATCATTCTGAAACGCGCCGACGGTTTCAGGGTGATTCTCCAGGACCGCATGAAAATTTAACAATAATTAGATTTATTAAATATTAAATCTAAGTGTATTAAACTTAGCACGTAAATTATTAAAATGACAATCAAACTTGACTAGAGTTTCAGTTGCATTTTTCTCTAACTATTACATATAAGATGTCGGGAAGGGGGCGGGGTTTGTTCATTGCGATGACGAAGTCGGGCGATATTTTCCCAACTCGGGATCCGGTGAAAAAAGCGATTTTCATACCGAAGTTGCTGCTGGAATCCACGAACTTCTGGCCGGAAAAGCGTTCAAAATTCACGAAAATTACAAACTGGGTTATGTTAACTATTTGCATTTTAATAGAAGTCGGGCAAATCGTGTTCGTGGCTTCTAATATCAAAAATATAACTAAAATAGCGCCGGCAATGTCGACGGTTTCCACAACTTTTCAGGTGCGTGTCCAACCGAAGCGAAGTGAGGGTTAACGGAAATTTTCAGGCAATCACTAAAATGTCAGTGCTGTATTTTTACAGCCAGGAGCTGAAGGAAGTGTTAAGCGTGATTTGGTACGCATTTTGGCCCGCAACTTTCGGCGGAGTCAAAATTTTCCGGCGGCTCGAAACATACAACAAAATGCTAATCGGACTTGCGGCGGTCATGTTTTTAAGTGGCGGTTCTTTTGCGTTTGGATTTTTAAGCTCGCCGCTTAGGAACGGAGTAAGAGTCCTGCCCTTCGAAGCCGTTTATCCTTTCGACTGGAGTCGTAGTCCCTTGTACGAACTGATTTACATAATGGAGTGGATGACCAACATTGCGTTTATCGTTGTGGGGATTCTGGGACACGATTTCTTGTTTGTGGGGATTTGCAGCAACATCATTGCTCAATACATTCTTCTGTCCAATTTCATCAGCAAACTGGGGACAAACCATGTGTGCCACATTAACAAACACTTCGCTGAAAACAGTTCTGAAACGGACCAAAACCGCACGCTGCTCATTACTTGTATTGACCACCACAATATGTTGGCTAGTGTCACTGCCAAAACTGCTGAAATTTTCAGTTTCAGCGCATTTGTCCAGCTCCTTTCCAGCGTGCTAGCGCTTTGTGTGGCCGCTCTTATCATGACTTTTGTACTAAAATTCCGCCGCTTACTCACAAATGACATGGCACGATTTTTCAGGCTGAAATCGACGTTACGTTGTTTACGGCGGTCGCGGCTTATCTTTTCGGACATTTGTTACAATTGTTTATGTTCTGCGCGCTTGGTAACGAAGTCATACATTATGTACTGAAAAATTTACGTGTGGCGGACAAATCGGACTGAAATGTTTCAGGCCGGCCAGCTCTCAGACGCCGCTTTCAGTAGCGAGTGGTACAAGGTCGAGGATTTGCGTTTGAAGAAAGATTTGGTGTTTGTCGTCATGAGGATGCAGAAAAAAGTTCAGATTACGGCGATGGGGATCAAAACGTTGGATTTTGGGACTTTTATTAAGGTTGTCTTTATTTTCTTATCAAAATAAGTCGTCAAATACTGTTTCAGGTGCTGAGGCTGTCGTTTTCTTTTTACACAATGCTATCGAATATCACCGAGAACAAATAACAACAATATTAAATTACCCAACTTATTTTTTAGCAGTTTATTGCAACAGACGTTAAAAAGTATTTTTAGTAGGCCATGGAATCACTTTGAAAACGAGTGTTGTAAATATTTGATTTGATTTACCACGATGCCTAAGATTTCATTTTCAGCCATCGTTTCAGCATCCTTTTTGTTTATTTTGATTGACAGTTTTTGTCAAATGTCATACTATATCAACGTGACAAAGTTCTACACTGTAAAAACAGAACACAAGCTATGTTCCATGGCTTCCTGAGAATCATTAGTACGCACTGATACAGTAGAAATTATCAAATTTAATTGATTCAACTGTTAGCACTATTTCACTTACAGAAGAAAATATTGTCACAAATTAATCCACATTCAACAAATTAGATTTTTCCAATAAACATGTACAAGGCAATAAAATTGTTGTTTTAAATTTACCAATTAAACTATTTGGCAAATAGGTTTTCGAAGCTGTGCCCTTAATAACAAAACGATTAATAATAAAAAAAATTTGAATGCAGACATTTTTTGTCAAATGTCATACTATATCAACGTCAAAGTTCTACACTGTAAGAATAGAAAACAAGCTATGTTCCATGAGAATCCCTTTTTTGTACGCACTGATAGCGTAGAAATTATCAAATTTAATTGATTCAACTGTTAGCACAATTTCACATACAGAAGAAAATATTGTCACAAATTAATCCACTTTCAACAAATTAGATTTTTTCAATAAATATGTACAAGGCAAGAAAATTCGTTGTTTTATATTTACCAATTAAACAATTTGGGAAATAGGTTTTCAAAGATGTGCCCTTTATAACAAAACGATTAATAATTTAAAAAAAAGTGAATGCAGACATTTTTTGTCAAATGTCATACTATATCAACGTCAATGTTCTACACTGTAAAAATAGAAAACAAGCTATGTTCCATGAGAATTTCTTTTTTGTACGCACTGATAGCGTAGAAATTATCAAATTTAATTGATTCAACTGTTAGCTGAAAATATTGTCACAAATTAGATTTCAACAAATTAGATTTTTTCAATAAATATGTAGATACAAGGCAAGAAAATTCGTTGTTTTATATTTACCAATTAAACAATTTGGGAAATAGGTTTTCAAAGATGTGCCCTTAATAACAAAACGATTAATAATTTAACAAAAAGTGAATGCAGACATTTTTTGTCAAATGTCATACTATATTAACGTCAAAGTTGTACACTGTAAAAATAGAAAACAAGCTATGTTCCATGGGAATCCCTTTTTTTACGCGCTGATAGAGTAGAAATTATCAAATTTAATTGATTCAACTGTTAGCACAATTTCACTTACAGTAGAAGGAAAACGAAAATATGTAAAATAAATACATCAAATCAGCACCATTTCATATCAATATCACCCTGCCTATTTAGAATAAGGTATTTTAATGCTGATCGAAAAGACATAACCAGTGAAAAAATGATTATACTTATTGTGTAAATCAACAGTCTACTCTGTAAAAAATAAAACAAAATCTAGATTCCATGACCTGCTGAAAATCTCCGTTTTTGTACGCGCTGATTGTATAGAAATTATTAAACTGAATTGATTCAACTGATAAATGCAATTCTACGCATTTACACAGGGAAATAATGTCACAAAATTAATCGGCTTTCAACAATTTCAATTCTCTATAAACGTGTAGAAGACAAGTAAATTCGTATTTATATTGTTACCAATTGACAATTCGGCAAATGGAAGTAGAAATTATAAATGTTAATTGATTCAACTGTTAGCACTATTTCACTTACAAAAGAAAATATAGTCAGAAATTAATCCGCGTTCAATAAATTCGAATTTTTCAATAAATAGGCATGTACAAGGCAAGAAAATTTGTTGTTTTATTTTTACCGATTGAACTATTTGGGAAATAGATTTACAAAGCTGTGCCCTCAATATCAAAACCACAATCCAAACTAATAAAACTTTTAAAAAATAATAATGCAGCCATTTTTTGTCAAATGTCATGTGTCATGTCTTCTCTGTAAAAAATAAAACAAACTCTCCTGAAAATCCCTTTGTATAGGAGCTGATAGAGTAGAAATTATTAAACTGAATTGATTCAACTGATAGCAGAATTGCATTTACAGAGGAAAAGAAATTCACACAATAAATCCGCTTTCAACAAATTCAATTTCCTCCATAAATGTGTGCAAGGCATGTGTGCAAGAACATTCTTTTTTTTATTGTTACCAAATGACAATTCGGAAAATGGGTTTACGACGCTGTGCCTTTGAGTCTAAAACGATTATAAATAAAAGAAAAAAGTTAATGCGATGGCCGGGAATCGAACCCGGATCAACTGCTTGGAAGGCAACTATGCTGACCATTACACCACCATCGCACGATGTCTGTTACATGGAAAACTGACGGCAGAATTTGACAAATTCGGTTTGTTTCTTCGCTAATTCATAAACTTTAAACTACATTAAGCAAAATATAAAGTAATAGCACATTGTACTATAGTAATATTTATGATAATTGTTATTTTTATAATTTTTAGGTTATTTTATCATTTACATAGTTCTTGAAGGAAATACAGTTTGTCGATTTGGTTTGAGTCATTGCTTAGTTGAGGGTGCTGTGCGATAGGTGTCGCGACGATAGAGTCAAGCAGATGGCGCCCTCCGTGCGAGCTTTTGAAACTACTATTTCGGGGAATTTTCTGGATCACTGGGGTGTAAATAGCTCACGTCTCGGCGATTCTTTTATATTTTTTTCATAAAATTCAATGTTTGTGTTTGTACAAGCGTGACATAAAAACAATTTAAGAGGGCAGTACGGGTTGTTTAATTAAAGCACAAACACGCCGCTCTTGTTTGAATTTCTTTGATCAAACTCAAAACGGTGTACAGTATCGAAAGCTCACCCCCACAATGGGAAAACCGTTAGGTCTCAGAGAGATTAAAAGTTCGGGTCACATGACCTGGATAACGCGCACAATAGCAAAATCCCCATTGTGTGCTCGGATTCCATGCCCGAATTTGATTTTGGCTTCGATAGTTTGCGGATCGGGATCTGGGGTGGTTTGCATGAGGAATTTTCGAAACTTTGATGACGTGCACGTGTTCCATGTTTTGACTCCAATACCGGAAACACTTTTTCGATCTACCACACTTCTGACGTTAGTCAAAAATCCATTGGACCGAAACCGACCGGAAACACCCATTACTTGCTCCTTGTGGGAATTGAGAGGTGAATTTGGAAAAAGTGAAGTCGGAGCGTGAAGTCGCATTAAGGGAAATGAAATGGTGGAATTAATGGGCCGGAAGTTTTGCCATTATCGGACACGTGGCTGTGCAGTACCATGAAACGTCACGTGTGGGACACTACAGGTGGGTACTATCACGGAAAAGCTTAGTCATAATACCACTGGTGGCAACGTGTCCATGAAAAATTTAAAAAATTGCTTAAGCACTGGTCTACCACATCACGTCGTTGTCAAATAATGCATTTGTGTTATCGTTCAATCATCTCCGAAGTTGGAAAACTGAAAATTGTAAGAACCTAAACTATCCACACTACTTAGGTACCTACTAGAAGAATACTTGTTTCTTCAGCCATAGATGTGAACAAAAAGCCTTCAAATTATTTCAATAGAAAATGCTTCAAGGCTTGGAAAATCCTACCTTGAACGAGCAGCTTAAATTATCTAGACCCTTTATATACCTACATACAAATTGTCGAAATATAATTCTGTCTGCTGCGTAAAGTCGTTAATTTTGGAAAATCGAAGTTTAAACTTTGCCAATATATGCAAATTCCTATAATTCCCAAGCCACACTTGTTTAGATCTTTGTCTTTTAACTTATATGAACGTACACACATGCAGACGAAAAAATGTAGTTTCTATGGGCCCCTGGGAATGTAATAACAAAATTTATAAATTGTTTGGACTAAACACACTTTACGCAGCGAACCAAGAATCAGTTATTGCTTTTTGACTTTTCTAAAAAAAATTTAGCATTTCTAGCTTCAATTGGCATACATTTTCTAGTTATCGTACTATAATAAGGAATTATTAGGAGGCCATGGATGTAGCTTTTGAGTTATTTTCTCCAGTGTAAAATTTTTAAAGAAAGTGTCAAACAAAAACGACGTCTAAACCGAAATTCCTAAAAAAGGCACTAAATCCCATAGTTTCTGGAAACATTCTCAAAGTGCATATGTAAATATATACCTACTTTTCATGTACTATAAAATGGACCAAACGGGAAAAGTCCATTCTAAAGCAAAACGTTTGGACTATTATGTTCTTTATGACTTATGTCGCATGAGCTCTGGAAAATCCTACATTGAACAAGCAGTTTTAATTATCTAGACGCTATACACCAAAAAATTGTCGAAAATTCTGTGTCAGCTCAGTAAAGTTTTGGAAAATTGAACTTGAAACTTTATTAATTTATGCAAATTTCTATAAGTCCCATGCCACACTCATTAACATATTTGACTTTTAACTTATGTGTACATATGCACATGCAGAGGAAAAATTTTTGTTTCTATGGGCCATGCAACAGACCCAGAATTAGTTCTTTTTTTATAGTTTTTTAGCATTTCTAGCTTCACTTGGTATGCATTTTTTAGTGAGCATTCAAAAAAAGGGATTATTAGGAGGCCATGGAATGTAGCTTTTATGTACATTTTTACAGTGTAGATTTTTTTCATCTGCCAAACATAAACGGCATTTAAATCGAATTTGCTAAAAAATACACTAAATCCCGTGGTTTCGGGAATAAAAGGGATAAGTCTTTTTTGGACAAAATGGGATGAATTATTATAAAAAAATATATGAATTTACAAAGTACATTGATACACTATCCAACTGACCAAATGGGCAAAATCCAATCTAAAGCAAAACGTTTGGACTATTATGTTTGAGTTATCTCGCAGGCGCCCATTATTTGTTCTCAAGGAGATAAGTAGACATAATTGCAAAGTCATTCAAAGGACTTTCTTCCCGAAAAAGTGGTCATATTCCACCGTGGAGCTGAAAATTAAGCACGATTGGCCGGTGACAATTTCTGATCAGGAAAAGACGAACTTATTGATATCTCAATATATGATTCCTCGTGTTCTAAAATTTTTATCGACCTTTCCACAAACTCCTATAAATTTGAAATGCATTCCGACATGTGTCTTTCAATGAAGATGAAACTGAGTTCTTAAATATTTTAATTTACAATTTTTTAAAACATGTTTAGTAGTTTTTCTAAATATGTTTCACTTGTTATTTTGTTACAAAAATTAACAAATAAACGTTATTAAAGTGATTAAAAGGCGTTATTCTATTCAATTTCCATTTACAAAAAAAGGAGTAACTAATTATTGTGATCGTATGTCAAGTGTGTCACTTTTTGTTCGAAAAAAACGATCATTTTTAAATTCTAAATATGTTTCAATAGTTATTTTAAAACAAATAAACGTTATTAAAGTGACTAAAAGGCGTTATTCTATTCAACTTCCATTTCGAGATATGTAACTAATTATTATGATCGTATGTCAAGTAAGTCATTTTTTGTTAGATAAACACCATATTTTAAAATTGTAAATATGTTTCAATAGTTATTTTAATACAAATTAACGTTATTTAAGTGATTAAAAGGCGTTATTCTATTCAATTTCCATTTCGAGATAACTAATTATTGTGATCGTATGTCAAGTAAGTCACTTTTTGTTTTAAAATCGCACCCCACCATCAAAAATAGCCAAAAAGTTCTTACTCATCATTTTCAAAGTTTCAGAACCGCACCACTAGACCTGGATTTGCAGCGATTCGAATCGAATTTGCCGAAAAATATCTAATTTCAACTTATGCCCCTTTTCCCACAAACAAATCTTAGATATGCATCGTCTCTCAAATGGTTATCAACAGAGATCTTAAATTCAAATTTTTCCATCTCAAAGTCAAAACTCCGAATAATTTTTGCACGCCCGTTGCTTGTGGCCATTCTATTCACAATACAATTCATCTGCTTTTGGAAAAAACTAAGAAAATCTTATAAATAGCTTCAGATGAGACCAAAGGATAACTTTCACTGATTGACTAATGTTTGGACTAATGACGAAAATGTTTTCTACACACTTTGCTTGCAAGTAAAGCCAATAAGTTTGAAATAAACGGTAGTGTCGTTATGGTAATTTTTATTGAAGGCGACAAAACTAATTATAATTTTCAGCAATTTGAGTTAGGTCAGTATAGCGTGCGCAATAACAATTTTCTTGTGTTTCGAAAACATTTATACCGAAATATCAGTGAAATGGAAAGTAAAGGGTGTAACGTCATGCCTCTGGATTGTATTTTCCGGTGCACGCGTCGCTATACCAGACTCAGTTCTGGTCGACTAGCTGGCCATTTAAACGTTTTTCAAAGACAGGTGTCCGTTTAAAGACCGCTTCCGAACATTGCAGCTCAAAGTCTTATTGACAGGACTAGAATCAATTGGACACGAGGTTCATGAAGTTGCGTAACTATACCTGCATACTGTGGGTCCCAATTTACCGGTACACTCCTGTCAAAAACGTCGTGGTCCCGTTTTTGTTGGTGTTTTTTGACTGGTAACGTGCTAATGCACTAGTACGTGGGGGTGTTGTTGGACTGAAGAAATATGATGATGATGGTTGATGGTAGTTAATGGAAAGGCGCGGAGTCACAGTTTTGGCTGCGAGGGTACACAAAGGGTCCGCTGGCAGTTACTCTGGGAGAATAGAGAATAGAAAATCCCTTCGATTGTTGTGCAAATCTGAATTCAACAGTCGCGTGGCACGGAGCGTGTCTGCACACACCCCCCAGCCCCTCCGACCGCCAGGTAGCTAGAAAAGGACGCCGAACCCCAGCACCGAACATCTGGCCGGTTCCCTTCCCCCTCTGTTATTTTTAATTCGGCCCTTCGGGTTCGATGTCAAGGCTGGATATCGAGCGATCGGGCATTGAAATCTCCCGCCAAAAAACGATGTGGAGCGTTTTTGACAAATTCTGGAGATGTCCGCGGCCACCCGCGGCGCCATGCGGGCCTGGGGGACGATAATTACCGAATTGACAAAGACACGGTCGGCGGTGGTTATTGTGATTTATCTCGACTCCTTCCGATATCGATTGAGAGCGAAGGGCAGATGCGAAATTGTGAAATTGTTCGACGAAGCGAGGCATCAACAGCTCGGCTGGGTATTTCTGAATTTAGCGCTTTAATTCGCACCGTTTTCGGAGAAATTCCGCTTTTATGTGCGTGTGTTCGGAGGGAATTGGATGACTTTTTGGTTTCGGGACGACACGTCGAGTTGTACACGAGTTTTAATGACGGATTTGTACGGTGCATTCGGACCAGCCCTCGGATCAAAGGGGTGGAAATTGAGAGGGAACGCTCCAAATTAAGTCGTCGGAAATGGAAGCGGGACGCCGCTGGGGGGCATTGTACGCAAATAGACAAATTTGGAGAGTTTTATTTACAAAAATGTCTAGTAACAACTCTGATGAGATCATTAAACTAAGAGCTCTTAAGAATACGACACGATCTGCGGGAAAGGTCGGGGGCGAGATTACTCGACACAAAAATTCCCATTAGCTTCCAGAATTACGGGACAACCAGTGGGGATTTTATTTTTTTTCAAGACGTCACCCGCGACCTCCCCCCAACCAAAGGCTATTAAGGCACCTCATTCACATAATCACATTACGCTAAACTTAGCCTAGTCGATTTTTACAGTCTTACAAATGTATAAAAATAAATTAAATATCATAAAAATTTCTCTAAAAATACATGAAAACAATATTAAAATTCGTTCATAATAATAACAGTCGGAGTTCGTTTCGTTTCGAATTTCACTAAAATCACAATCGGAGTCTTTTACAACTGGCACTGGAGGGTGAGCGAGGAAGGTGGCGAATCTGGAACAAAAATAAACAGTTATTTTAAGTGTGCTTAACGATAAACACGTGTTGTTTTATCATCAAGGGCGGCGTTCGTTTTGCCGAACGGACTTGATGGCTTTAGCACTTCACATAAACACCGACTAAGTGCCCATGATGGCGTTATGGGTCTCGTAAACGCAATGCCCAACTTAACTTCCTACAACGACCACCGCAAATCGAATTAATTACACCACGAATGTTGTCTGCTTCGTTCTGCATGCTGCTTGTTAACTCCTTCAGTCGTTAGGTTTATTGTGATTAAGCTCCGCCACGTCCGCAAAAGCTTGTAATAGCTCCAATTTTTAAACGAATCTGGAGTAAACACTTAATTGCAGTGTATGCAGTCCTAATTTTAACAAAATCAATTCCCACAAACGGTACACAGGTATTTCTAGTCCACTTACTGTAGAGTGAAAAAATGGAATTTGCAGTAGGCCATGGAACTAGTTTTGTCTTATTTTTTACACTGTAGATTTTTAATATTGACATATCATTTGACAGGAATTACTAATCAAAAAGCTTACTCAAATGACGTAACCTGGAAACTGCATTAATTTGTTGAAAAAAATCAATGTATCTTATGCGTGTCTGAAACTGTTGTCAACCGAAAATTTTATATTAATTATTTGAAACGTCTTCATCTCATGCTCAAATACTTTCTACATTACGAACTTCAAAGTTATTCCATTTCCTATCCTGAATATATTTTTGTACGTCGTTACTTTTTCTTACTAAATTTATTAAATTGTGAAAAGTAAAAAAACGACAATTTTATTCCAGTTTGATTCCAGAATAACAAATGTCAAACCGGTTAATACCACAAACGATACGGTTTTAAAGAAGCTGTAGTGAATTGCTGGCGATTACTTAAATTTGTATTTGATTTTACAGAGTCACATCTTGTGAATCAAAATTACTAATTTAAGTAAAGTTGATGTTTAAAAGTACTCCACTTATGTTAGAAAGAGCGACAAAATGACAATTCAGTTCATGTTCATGTAAATACCACAAGGATCCAATTCCAGGCCACTATAGCTTCTTCTGTTCATTAATAATTTTGCTGCAATATTTTATTGATTTAAAGGCATGTATTCTCATAATTTAATTCTACTTTGAAGTTCTAAAATTTTAAAGATCTGAAATAACTGAAACTAAATAAATAATGAAGTAAGTTAGACAAACTACAGTTGGATATGCCTAATGTAGGTAATTGTACGTCTTCCAGTTGCAAGTAATTGTTTTATGATTTCAATTATAAAATATGTATGTACGATATGATATTGAATTGCATTTTTATCTCTTTATTTTCTTACTGTTCCATTTTGCGTTGCCAACCCTGAAACAAAAAAGATCCCTGACAATATACAGGCTCATTACGATCTCAAAATGTCAACTCCAAATAAAAACAAATATTCTTACATAGGTTTTTAGTTTATTTTAGTGTTGTAGTGTTTTGCTGCTATGGCAACCACTTTGTTTTTTGGTACCTAATATGTAATTTTTTAATTATTTTAAAACAAAAATATTTTTTTTGGTGCAATTTTGGCATTGTAGTAAAAAAATTAAAACAAAAGAAAAAAATGATAAAAAAACCCAATTACAATTTTTAGTAAAGAATGTCAGAATTATGAAAACCTTGCATGCGTTACTAATACGCCAAACAAGTTCTTTCTTAACTGTTCAAAATAAAAAGTTGCACCCATTATTTGAAATTTTTGTTCCACTCGTTAGACGTACGAGTACTGATCTTAATTTTCCTCGATATTTTATAATATTTGTACTTGTAAATGTTAATAAGTACTTTATTTGTAAATTATATTAATAAATTTTGCTTAAAAATTTAGTATTTTATTTCCGTTATTTGTTTTTTATTATGTACAAAAATTGTCATTTTGATTTATTTACGGCAGTAATGGATTGGACGGAACTGATGATATAATACAGCGTGGCCACTATAACGAACGTACAAAAAAATCACAGCAGGCCATCACTTTGGAACTCGTTAAAGTCCAGAAAATGTGTGACATAAAGATGCAAAAATTTGAAAAACAAAGTTTTTAGTGGACAACCGTTTCGGACACAAGCATAAAAAACACATTTGGTGTCTTTTTAAATAAATCCTAAATCAGGGCTCGGTTTAGACATGATTTGTGGAACATTTTGAACGACAATTCGAATCAAACGGCATAGAGCCAAAAAAATTAATAAATTTAAAAGCTAGAATCCATGGTATCCCGACTACGTCATTATAACTTTACAAGAAAGGGATTCAATTATAACTTTACAAAAATGGAATTCATTCATTTGTAGCGCAAATTTACAATTCAGTCATTTTTACTAAAAATCGCCCAAAAAGAATTCATAGTAAAACAGAAAGTCGTTACGTAACGACTTTTGTGTCAAAATGAAATACCTAACGGTTTTTTTGAGCTTTCCAGCTTCTCAGATCTAGGTAAATGACACTGCCCCAATCCTAAATAATATATAATACAGATGGTTCTAGAAATAATGACATTCATTTTAACCAGTAGTAGAACTCGCCGAGACAAACACGTTTTCTACGTACCATTTTTTCGAAATCGCAATTTTGTTTTAACATTTTACCCTCCCTGAAATTGCCTTCTTTGGATAAATCAGTGACATTTTTTAATTTGAATTGCAGAATTTTATAATGGCAACGGTCAAATTAATGAGTTGCTGCATCGAAAAACCAAAATGTAGGGAAAGTTTCTTTGAAGTAGTTTTTTGTTCTGCGCATATCGGTGTTTTACATGGAGCTTTATTATCCAAAGGACAAAATAAGAGTGAAATCTTCCAAAATTTCTAACTTCTTAAACAAAACGTTTACATCAAAAAGTTTTTAAGAAAAGTTGTTGGGTTTGACGAGTTATACTACTGGTTAAAATTAATGCCATTATTTATGGGACACCATCTGTATATTATACTCCGTCAAAGCTCCATAACTTTTATACTATTCGAGGTATCGACTTGAGTTTTTTTAGCTTCTCTCGCACATTCTAAAATTATTTGCGTTTATATATACGGGTGTCAAAATATTATATAATGAAAACTCCAAAGTTGTGTTTTTTAAATAGAACTACTCCATTTCAATTTTATTTTTGAATTCTTTATTAATTCTGCGTTAAATTTACTCGAATCACTCACGTATCTGTTACACTTTTTGATGTGCGTCACTTTAATTTCCAAAATTTTCAAAATGCATAATTTGGAAACCATTAAAGATAACGCAACCGATTTTTGTTTAGTCTTAGTTTTAGACTTGGGGCAATCTAATGAGATATTGCCGTGTGTTGAACGTGTGTTTCAACGCTTGCTACGATTTTTCGAATTTGATAAACTAAAACGACAAAAGCCGATATTTTTAAACGGAACACTCTGTATAGTTTTACACCATTCTATGCGATTTTCGATACCTATTCTGTCAATAACTTTTCGAATATCTGAACTGGATCTGGGCATGTGGAACTGGATAAATGAGGTATCAACTAGGCACGTGCAAACTAGAAGGGGTATCGATGATTTCGAACTGGTCATGATGACGTTGTATAAAACCAATAATGGCAATATGTTGGTATTGTGCAGGATTGTGTGGTTTTGTTGTGCCTTTTTAATAATACGATTGAAAATTGGGCCATTATTTGGCTGCAGCGTCAGTCAATCATTTTGCAACTTAAATATTTAACGAATCAATTAAGCTACACACAGGTGTCCACAAATATACATAGTTACAGTGACTATCACAGTTCTTGCTGGAAAGCGCGTCTTAGTCCGAAGCATCTGTTCTTCAATTTCACCAACCGACCGTCACTTTCCGTAACGAATTACGTTATTCTCGCCATAACAGTACACATAACATCGATCATTGTCTTTAAGTAGAACTCGAGAATTTAGTGCAATAAGACGAGCGGCCCGTAATTAATTACTCGACAAGGACATAAGTTAAACCGGCAACCGATTCCTTCTCCTCCTCGATGCGACTTTATTAATTATTCCGCACGCAACAAATCAGATCGTTATTAAATAAATATATTCACGACCTATCTGGACGCATTCATTACTCGCCTGATTTATGGAGCGTCAGCGGCCGCGAAATCTTCGAATAGTTTACGTTTTTATCTCCGGGCAGACGGTTCAAAATGGATGCAATTAAGCGGAAAAGATAAATTCCCACGCGATTAATGCACCGCCACCACTTGGTCGTGGTGGTTTGCGACTTCCGCGAGGAGGGCGACCACATGTGTCTCCTTGCACAGACAACATATGGCACACTTCGTCCCTCGAAACCACCGCTTCTGCATTATGGAAGTGCCACCACCAGTTGCTCGTCGGTCGCGATAAATCTCCCGCGGAAAGGATAAAGTCGTCGAATACGGCGGCGTCCTCCAGGTTAAGTCTGATGTATGAGTCACAATATTGTGACAGTGCTACCACTTTCGGGGGTGACGCTAAGAGGCTGATGCATTGGCACCTCCTACGATCGCTTGAATCGGAAATTAATGTGAATAAGCGCGTCTCGAGGACCTTTATTGGGCAATGTGGGAATTATGATAATTCCCATCGTTCAATTGATGGTGGTGCGTTTTTTGCAGGTAGAGACTTCAATTAGAAGAATGTCTCGGGATGTAATAGGATTAAGAGGGAAGAAAGGACCCAGTGCACGTGTTTATCTCGGCCGCTACCGCAGAACCTAATCAAACAAATATTTAAAAAAAAGCAATAAAGTTCCTCCGGTCCAATATTTACTTCCTGCACCAACTAAAGCAAGATTTATTTGTTTATCGGCCATTGTCTCCCATCGTCCCATAAATCACCGCCATCGACAAGTATGATTTAAGCAAACGCGAATACATTAAGCGCCACATTTCTTCAAATCGAGTTTTGCGAAATAAATTTTCATTAGTCGAGATTTACGGCCGCCGCGCGACTCGCTCGCTCCGTTTTTGCCGCGTGTTTGTTTATAATGCGATTTTTCCTCAAGTTCCGCGGCGTAATTCGGCTGTCAAAAGGCGCATCAATCATCGCCGAAATGAACTCGGCTTCTTCAGCAGATGATGATAATAATAAAAATGTCGAGTGCCGAACCGGAACGGCCGTTATGCGGGGAAAATGGAGCGTTCGAGTCGGGGATTTTACCTGTTCGACGAAAAACAAGTTCGGTGGGAATAAATTCCCATACGGGACGTTGAATAAATAACGAGCACAAAAGCCAGTTTGCGCCCCAGCCCGGGCCGCGATTTTAACGGATAAAACGGTCGAGGACACGCTTCAGCGCTCCTCGGCTTTTCAGGAAACTGGAAAAAGGGGGAGCGGGTGATTTGTTTCCGTTGTGCATCCCCTTTTGTTTTCTGGCGCAAAAATTACCTGCGTGACATTGAGATCGAGTCTGCGACCTCACGTAGGTAGATTGAATGCGGCTTATTCCGTCCTTTCATAACCCAGACGGACTTGAGATGCTTGAAGACGGCAAGCATGAATGGGAACGCGAAGCCAAGTCCGGAAGAAGAATGGGAACGTGTTTTTTCAATGCTCGAGTCCGAGACACGCGCCCTTTTCCGTTGACGTCGACGACCGTTAGCGGTTCGTTTTTTGCAAGATTTCGCCTTTTTTTCAGCTTCCCACATCGGATCCGGGGCATTCCCACAACCATTTTGGTAGGTAATAAATAAGCCACCCTTTCGATCTAACTACAGAAACGACGATTTATTGTGGGCTCGAGGGGTTGCCTAGGAGGATCCGGTTACCAAAGGTTAAGAAGAGTCGACGAATACATTTCTAATTGGGTGGTAGCATTTCCGACACTGACACACTTAAAAATTGCTTGAAATCGTTTTTGGTCTCACCTGGTCACTAGCTGATGGCAGGTTTGTTCTGCTGCTGGTCCCACCAGTGCATAACATCCAAGACGTTGTTCTTGTGCTGGTGCGGCAGCTCGTTTTCGGTTTTAAGCGAAATGACCGGGATTTCTTCAGACTTAATGTTACTGGCACTGAAAACCGCGGCGTTACACTCTCCGGGAGACAAACTCTCTTCACTGTACATCCCCGGAGACAACGAATCACTAGGATGTATGTTGTTCAGCAAGGACAAGTCTTGAACTCCTCTGAACTCGAGATCCGCATCCATCAAACTCGGATCGGACAAGATGTGGTCGTCGACGTTCAACGGCTCCAGATTCTCGCTGTCGTCGTACAGATGTTGCGGAATTATCTGATAGGTGGTATACTGTGGAGGCGGTGTGGAGTTTGTGGAGAGGTCCTCGTCGTGGAAGCGGATAGTGGACGACGTCGGTGAAGAAAACGACGAAAGCGAAGAGTTGGAGATGTTGACGTCGCTGCTGCCCTCATCGGCTAGGAGATCCTCAAGACTTCGGATGTACTCTACGGCCATGCGGAGCGTCTCCACTTTGCTGAGCTTCTTACTGCCGCCGCGGCTGTTGCTCTCAAAAGCCGCCGCGATAAATCCTGGAATGTGTTGTCGCAAGTTGGCGAAGCCGTTGTTGACTTGCTTCACTCGATTTCTTTCCCTGGCGTTTCTTCTGGCCACGGCCACGGGTTGTGGAGCCGTCCGCACCTCCTTCTTCTGCTTCTTCCCCCGATTCGTCAGCAGGATGTCGTCTTTTGGGGCCTGCTGCAGCACTGGCGTCTTCCTCAAGATGATGATGTCCCGGTTGTTCTGCTGCAGCACGTTGAGCTTGTGCGGGGAGACGACGCTTACGCCGGCCATCGCCACGGTCAACTGCCAGAGTTCAGTGCTGGTGGACCGGATGTGGAGTTAATTGGCGATGTTCTCAATTGTGTCGCGTGCGCGTATTTCTAAGGATCGGGCGCAACTACGAAAAATTCCCAACGTTGTTTCGCACATGGCACGAGACCAGTAACACAAATCGACCCCTCCCAGTCTTAGGGGTGGGTTTTTAGATCACAGCTGTTGGCCATAGGGGACGACGGTAAACAAGACTCGGATCGGATGTGATGGGTGTGCGGCGGGGGGAAGTGTTTGGATTGCAGGAAGCTTAGCTTTCGCGCATTTTATCCAATTTCTTTACAGTTGCTTGAGGAACAGATGCGAAAAGGCACCGGGCGGTGGGAAATTTGAACGGTGGGTCAGGGCGGGTTCAATTAAGTCAGGTCAAGACTTCTTCGAGGACAATGTGAAATTCTTGTATTGGACGAATTAATAACGCGCGAGGCTGCATAGGCCGTTCAAGAAAGTGTAGCAACATTTCGACCTTGAGTTGGACACCTTTGGAAGTTCGTTATTAATACGACGTTTGATTTTCGGTCTAATTTTATCAACAAAGCCCCTCAATGTGGCATGCGTAATTTAAAAACGGAAGCTCGGAAGGCCGTGAAAATTAGCTTTTGTTTTATTTTTTGCATTGTGGACTGTAGATTTTTGAAACTCATGTCGAATCATTTCAGTCATTTGGTCTTACACACTCAAAATTTTAAAACCAAATACAATTTTAAGAACAAGGCAATGAAAAAAAATTGTTATGTTTAGATCAGAATGTTTCCAAATACTTAGAAGAAGAGCTGCACTCTATCGAACGTCGAAGTTATACGTTACGTTACACGCTTTTTCAACCAAATTCGATTTTGTTGACCGTTTTATAAATTTTGCTGATTACTCTGGAGCCCATTTTTATAAAAACTTGATTAAATTGTTGAAGAAGTGGTTAGAATTTTCGTTCGCAGTTCCTGAAAAGATATGCATTTTGGGCAGTGGCGGCTAGTCAGGTGAAGCAGGTGAAGTGTCTCTTCACCAAAAATTAATTGAAACCTCGAATGAAGCGATAGAAATATATTTATTCAATTTATGTTCTAAATTTAAACTAAATTTATTAATTTATATACCGTAAGAATATATCAATATATGATAGGTATCGATTTGTTCATGTAAAATAGAATTAATTGTGGATAATAAAATGGATAGGATAATCAAATGACAAGTCGATGATGATACAAATGTGCAGTATTGAAATGTGAGTTAAGACGATTCCATGGTTTCCATGGCACACTGTCTACCTTATCCTGGCTCAATCTGGATCACAGCCAAAAATATCAATTTTAGCTATACAAAATACCAATTCAAAATAATTTGACACAAATTATTGCAGACACTGTATAGTAAAAACGATATTTGGCATATCGGGCGTAAAGAGCAATCTTTTCTTCATATGTCTACCAACTTTCAGAGTTCTAGCTGCTCAAGCGGCCTCTCAGTAAATTTTTAAGTAAACATCTACAAATGACAAAAAGTGTGAAAAAAAAATTGTAATTTGACAACGGTGGTCCACGAAGAAGTGAAGATGCGAAACATCCCGCGCAAAGTTGCCTTGGATGCAGAAATTGGTCGCTAGTCGTCTTAAATCTTCACTAGTATTCACTACTCGTATTGTGTGTATTTTTTTCGATGTTTTTGAAGTGCGATAATTCTTGTTACTATATTATAATATATTTATGAGACTGAGTGATTGTTGGCCATTTTAGTGTTAGTTTAGTGTACAAATTATGAATTCGATTAACGATATTAATTGCAATTTATTGGAAACTCGTTCAGTCGTTGAAAATATAACGGCAAAAGCGTAATAATAATACACGGGCGACTAACGACACTTAAATTAAAACAAATGGCAAATCGTAATTAATAAAACATTAATTGCTGTTTTATGCTAATTTATCGAATCACCTGCAAGCAGACACTGAATTTGGGAAAATTTCTGAAATCTGAAAATCCAATAATAATCCCATAACTTATTCTATTTGAAAAAGCAAAATCTTATCGATTTTTCCCCAAGACGGACAAGATTTTAACAGTACCATTTTGGTAAAGATTTAAAAACGATACTTTAAACACACACGGGCGAGTCCATAATAAACGTGTTTTGATTAGTTTTTGCAAAGCGTTATTATTATTTTTTGTACGGCCCAATGATCAAATAAAATAATAATTGGAAATAAATTACGCAGAAGCAATTACTGTTGAAGTCGAGAACCGTCAAATTTCGACTGTTTAGATTTCCTACTGACAATTATGAATACAGGAAACATCCAAAACAAGCCGAAGCCGTGATTAAAACGACTGTTAACGCCTTGCTAGTCATTGCATAATTTGACATTTTAGAGAAAAAAATACAAAATCCATATACTAATTTGAAGCCGCTAGATATCGAAAAAATAAAGTGCCATAAAGATAGATCGGCTCGAGGATAAAGTACCGGAACCACCCGAATCTGTGTTAAGCCCAAGTCTTGTTTTAAACATTGATTGGCGCACGACAGTGTATAATTCGACAATTTAGGGTTGAGAGTACAAAAAATACGTTTATGCTGAGGCATGTCGAATCAGAAAATAATTTCTTGAGTTTTAAAGTGGCTGAAAAAAATATACTTATGCCAAATATTTAAACTCTGTATCATTTTCTCCACTGGTTCTCTTATCATTCTTTCGTTGTTTGAACAAACTGTAATTTTTTGACAACATTATAGAGTTTAACTATTTACTTTAAATTTAGTTTTTAGTTTTTAGTTTTTTAGAACTGTTTGTTTTCGACTACTCACAATTTTTGAAGGAATTAAAAATCTGCAAATAATTTTTTGAAAAAATTACCGTATTTATAACATATTTTATCAAAGTACGTACATTTTAGAATAACCTCTACTACAAGAAACTGCATTTAAAATTATACATTTTAATATTATACAGTGCGAAGTAATAAATCTTCTAAATGGTCGAGATGTGAAGATATGCTTTTATTTAGTAGTTTTTTCTGCATTTTTACTTGCCCATAAATGTATTTAGACATGTGTCAGATCAAAAGTGTTTCTGACTTTTAACTGGTCTATAAGAACATTTTAGAAAGTGAACTGTACCATTTTTCCAATTTTTTGTCATTATTGAAAACTATGTAAGATCTTACTACATAAAATACTGCAATTTTAAATACTTAGACTTTAATTTATCAACACGGAACCGTTTTAATCCCCAAACAACTATCCCCATACAACTGCAGCCTTAATATGTTTCCAATTTTTGTGTTTTACAATAAAACCGAGACAGGAGAAGAGAAAATTGTGGTAAAAATTCAAAATATGAAAATTCGGCAGGGGAATAAAGTGTCCAAAAACCGAGTCACAAGTTACCTCTTCTGGTTATTGGCAAAGCTGCAAATCCACGAGCCTTTAAGATCTATAAATTGCCTCTAATGTATGTACAAAGTACAAAGCCAGCAAAAATTTGGATGACCAGATTCACATTTAATGACCGGTTTAACATATTTTTGTAACTGAAGTGAAAAGATTTCTTAATTTAATTCAAAAGCCACAGGAAGCATCTATTTCTATCATCAAACTGTAGGGGAAATAGGTACAAAATGACATATGGTTTTACTTTTAGCCATAACTCTTTATTGGTAATAAACAAAATATGGTAAAAATTCAGAATATTGAAATTCGGTAAAATGTCCCTGTAACTGGGCCACCAAGCCTGTTGGGAGTGAGACTTAACACAAATAAAAAGAAAAAAAGAACACTGGAAAAAAATCAGAGACCTATTAAATCAGAGATGTGTAGTCACAAGTTACCTCTTCTGGTTATTGGCAAAGCTGCAAATCCACGAGCCTTTAAGATCTATAAATTGCCTCTAATGTATGTACAAAGTACAAAGCCAGCAAAAATTTGGATGACCAGATTCACATTTAATGACCGGTTTAACATATTTTTGTAACTGAAGTGAAAAGATTTCTTAATTTAATTCAAAAGCCACAGGAAGCATCTATTTCTATCATCAAACTGTAGGGGAAATAGGTACAAAATGACATATGGTTTTACTTTTAGCCATAACTCTTTATTGGTAATAAACAAAATATGGTAAAAATTCAGAATATTGAAATTCGGTAAAATGTCCCTGTAACTGGGCCACCAAGCCTGTTGGGAGTGAGACTTAACACAAATAAAAAGAAAAAAAGAACACTGGAAAAAAATCAGAGACCTATTAAATCAGAGATGTATCTAATGATATTGACCGCTAAGTGTAAATTATTCAAAAATTGCAACTCACGCGGCATCCAAAAAGAGCTATAACTTTAGTGCATCTCAAGATCTTAAATTTTGTATTTTATAAAAACATTTGTTGTTTTTGAAAATATATAATTTTAAACTTGATCACTGAACAGCCTTTGTTAATAAACGGACACAGATGCAACAATTTACCAGATCTGGGTTTAGACGTTATTTGAGCAAATTTTGTCAAAAGTTACAAAAGTCTACACTGTAAAATAAAAAAACAAAAGCTATACTGCATGGCCTTCTGAGCCTCCATTACCTTGAGAGATAATAAATAAGGCAATAACGGGGCAATTTGATGCATTTACTGCAAAAACTCAAGTTGTGCGAAATCCGTCGAGCGAGGTGGTCGCTGTATCATTTCCCGGCAATGCCAAGCGTCTGCACAATATAGAAATTAAAGTAATTGCGGCGATTACGCGAATTAATCGATTCCCGCCGATCAAAGCTCCCGGTTCGATGGAAACGGAGCGACGGTTCGTCTGGTCGACTCTTCGGAGGGTCGAGGACCATATGGGTCGGTGGTTTCGGCGAGGAAACGCACCTTCGTCGTTGATTGAAGCGCTTCTCATGGCTGCCAAATGTTAGATGAAAAGCAGTGTCTCGCCGTAAAAATAGATATTCGAGTGAGTGCCACATGTGCGTAATTGCACGTTGGATTCGTCGTCCATCGACATGTGGTGCACTACGTGAAAAATGCACAACCGCGCCACCATAAACCTGTCAGGTTAGAGCGTACTAATAGCTCCATTACGATTTCGCCAATTTCGAAACAATAAAATCGCGCCGCTTTTTCCCAACCACCAAATTTGTATTTACGGCGGCCATAAACGAAACTGGGACTCGTCCGCAATTAGACAATTGTTTTTACATGACATAAGTTTGAAGGAATGTCGGCTGTTCGGATGATGGATTAATTAATTTAGGTCGTTTGGGCTTTTTACGCTTGACCTCCACACAATGAATGCAGACGATCGGGGAGGATGCACTCCAAACGCAATAAAATGCAATCATCCAAACAACCACAAAGCGCTCTTCCTCCTCTTGTTCCGCGCCAGGAAGACTCCCAGCCAGTCCATCAAACGCCATCTAACCCGCACCACCACAACTTGCCCAAGACATACTGTTGGAATAATTTGAACAAATTGCTTCTTCGGACCACCTGTTGCCCGTGTTTTGCGTTAATAATCGCCTTTAATCAGTTTCCCCCATCGACTTATTTGAATAATAATTAACAACATGAAATTTCGGACACGAACTAATGAAACGCGGCCCAAAGTGTGGGGTCTTCACTAATTAAAACGCACACATATCGCTTTATCAAAGCCTCAAACGGCATTCTTGGACTTTGAGCAAGACTCAAAAGCATCTCACAATTTCTCGATTGAGCGCTTCTGGAAATTTATCCAACTCTAGTACTCGATTAAATATAATTTAAAATTCCAACTAGAACAGCTCAGAGTCGAGGTGGTTCTTAACAGTTTTTGGGCATTAATTTAACGGGCTGGCGATAAGGGTGAGGAAATTCTGGTTTTAATGTTCAAATAATCAGTCATTATATAATGAAGTCGCTCGAGACGCTTCCTCTTAATTGTCGGAGTACGATGACGCCAGAGGTCAACGAATAGTGGCGGCACACGATCTGTTTTGATTAATTTATTTTGTCGTCGTCGATCATATCTTGCTTTCTTCGGTTATTTTATTGGGGGAGTCGTCGATTACTTTCAGAGAGCTGTTGTAATGTGTCAGGTGAAATTGATACGGCGACAACCTGTTGAGGAGTTGACACCACCGTTGCTGGAGTTATCGATATCAATAAAAAGGATTGGGGTGAGGGTGTAGAGTGGGCCCGCTCTGGTAGCCTGTTGAAGTATTTATTGGTTGTTGAACATCCGGAAAGCGGTGGAGTGGTGTTTTGTGCAGAGATCACGGAGCCGATTCGGGACTACCGAGCTTGAAATATGCTTCCTGTCGAGCACTACAAGAATTTGAACAGTACTGGAGAACAGATCAAGCCCACTAATTTGCTGGGTTTGCTGCAAATTTGTATATACAGTACAACTTCGATAATCCGGACTCTCCACGTGTGTTACCTCTCTAATCCGGCCTGGACAAGCAAACTCAAGATTGTTAAATAAATTTAAATTTAAAATTAAATTGGAAAACAGGTTTCCAGCAATGCTGAAGTAATTAACCATTCCAAAATAAACTTCTCTATATTGTCAACGAAATGCAATTAACTTTGGAGCAAGTGTAGGTATACAGGTTGATTTTTGTAGCCCGTTCATTAAAATTTTTCAACTTACCATTAGGATAAAAATCTAACATTTGGTACCTACTCCGCATTAGTCGGTTTTCGTGAATTAAATCAAAATATAGACATTTGTTGTGCCAATTTCGGTTTAATCGGAAAGCAACTTTCTTGGTTTAAATGGCACCCTGTATTTTTATTTCATAAGCTTAATTGCCTTTTTATTCCGATTCTTGTGGACCTGAGTTGTCGATACTTGTTTCTGACAATTTAGCAATTATGAATTTTTATGTCTAAAATGTCAATTTCATGACTTTATTTAAAAAATTATTATTCGATAATGGTATGGAGCTAAGAAGCGAAACATGGGGAGCAAAAAATAGAAAGTTAGACCAAACTTTCAATGTGATCTGATTAGTGATGTGTATTTGATCAAAATGACAAAATCTCCATTTTTTCAAATGGCAGCACACAATTTCGATACGGGAATTCTATAGAGAAATAAATTTTAGAGGAAGTCACAATTTATTTACCTATACCCTTTGATGCTTTCCGAGATATTCAACATTTTTAAATAAAGAAATGTTTTCCAACGGTTTTGATGAAGACGCCATGAAAAAACAAAAGAAAATCGTACCCAAGGATTATTTGAGTGATTTTCAATCATTTTGCACGTCTAGAGTTATTTCTTATCATGGAAAATTATCCACATTCAGATGTTTTCGATTTGTTTGCCAGTGTGAAAGAATAATCGAAAGAAGTGTTCGGGCGTTTAAAAATAACAGGAGAAACATTTTCACGCATTAAGAGCAACTTCTTTATCTTCGGACAAATTGTTAGTTCAATTTCACTAAAAAAACCTCTAACTGGAGATGCAGATAACGAAATAAATGTTGTAGGATATTTCGAAGCATATCCTAGTGCTTCTATCAGAATCGCTTTCTTCTCATCTTATTTCATCATACAAAAAAATACTAAGCTCACATGGGTTACACCCATTTTCGTTCATTAGGCTCGAGAAACTACGTCCGAAAGATTATTCTCGTAGGATACAGTTTTGCAAGAATTTCTTAGTGAAAATGCAAGAAAATAATGGTCTATTACATAGCCAGAATTTGTTGGATTTTGTCTTTGCAGAAATGAATTGTTTATTTTCAAAAAACATTTATGGCAAATGCCACATGATTGACAGTCATCACAATAGTCCTTCGGTACGATATTTCTTGAAAAATGTTGAATATCTGGGAAAGAATCAAATGTACGTATAGGAAAGTGAATTGTGACTCCATCTAAAATTTGCTTCTCTATCGATTTGTGGTATCCAAATCGGGTGCTGTCATTTGAAAAAATGGAGATTTAGTCAATTTCACTCCGCCATATTGATCAATGCTCAAAGTTTCAATGATACAGTTTTTTCTCAATCAAGTGAAATCGAAAGTTGGTTCTAACTTTCTACTTTTGATGCCCCAAGTTTCGCTTCGTAAGTCCAAACCGTTTACCCATTATAATTTTTAGAGTAATGTCATAAAATAGAAATTTCAAAGATAAAAAAATTTATAATTCCTAAACTGTCAGAGTAAAGTATTGATAATCCAGATCTACAAGAATCAGAATAAAATGTTTAACAAGAATATGAAATAAAAAATACAGGGTGCTATTTAAACTAAGAAAGCTTATTTCATTTCCAGCTAAAACGGAAGTGGCACAACAATGTACATATTTTGCTTTAATTTAAAAAAGAGCCGACTAATGCAAGGTACCAAATTTCAAATTTTTATCTCAATGTTAAGTTAAAAAACTTTTAATAAACGGGCTACAAAAATCAGCCTGTATTGCTTTCTGAGAGTCTTTCCCAAGACAACAATTACAGAGCCAATAGACCTCTAAAGAGGGGCTAATTAATTTCAAAAGCCACACGAAGCATTGTTCCTTCGAGACGCTTCTTCGCATCCAACGGAAGAAGAGTCACTTCTGATTTCTATTTCTACCACCAAACTGTAAGGAGAATACGTACAAAATAACATATGTCTTCACAACTCTTTATTGGTAATACATAGCACAGTCATTTTCGACACCAATCATCTTTGTTTCTGTATTTATTGAAACTAAAAAATCCTTATCTATTTATTATCTTATCTATTCTTAGTTTAACTGACATCAGTGAAAATACATTTACAAAACGACATTCACGTAAAAACTTTACAATTTTTGCCGAAGTTTACAAAATAATCGTTTGGTTCTTCTGGTAACGTCGTCAGCGCAAGAAATGTGAGCCTAATGCGAACAATTTAAGCACCACAATCAGTCTTCTTAGATATTGATGGCTTAGATGGAGAAAAAAGATACTTGCAATATATGTATGGACAGTCTTCTTCATCATCTTGAGGGTTATTAAGAAAATTTTATTCTTCATTGTCGTCTCCAAATAACTTTTTAGTGACGTTTCGTCTCTTGTTTGCTGGGGGAGTTTTGGACTCATTTTTCGTTATAATTTTCCTGAAATAAGAAATAAAAGTTAATACTAAAGAAATGTACCCTTCTTTGTCCAGTAATAAAAGGTTCTTTTGGGGCTGGAGAAATCTCCTCAATAAGGAATGATGCCATCTTTGTCATTTTGTACGTATTTCCTCTACTGCCATTATGTAGCCGATAACCAAAATTTAATGGAAATCTATAACACTAAACACCATCATGGTCAGTGTTATGGCTTCAGAAACTAGCAGATTCTGATGAAGAAGATATCTAACTCGCTACTCTTCTTCAACAGCAGCTTCAATCTTTAGAAAATAATAATAATGTTGAAATAATAACACAGGCACTATTTATTTTCGATTCGAATAATGACTTAACTGAAGTGCAAATTTTTTACTCGGCAATAGAGACAAACGATGTTGTGGATGACAATTTTATTGATGAAGACCTGATTGCAGTCAGAAGAGTGATAATTGAAAAATAAAATGACCCTGAAGTTATATTTCAACAGGCAACTGTTAAACATTTATAAACCGAAAAATATTATTTCACGTGTGGACAGAACAAAATGGTATTTCTTTCAAGACATATACAGGGTGAGTCATTTGTGCAAGATCGGTCCATAACTCCTGAATTATGTAAATACAAAAAAAATTTCAATACAATTTGTACCCCGTTTGTCAGGTTGCACAACCTAAAATTATTTTCACCTATATAGGCTGTTCCAAAACTTACAAGAACCACATAATTTTGTTTTTTTAAATTGAACTATCTATATGTTATTTCTCTATTAGAACCCCTTTTCACATATAAGATATAAGATATTTTGCATTTTGTACAACCGTGGACAGTCAAGAATAACACTTTCGCCGGCGGGTGTGTTGCAAATACCGACTCAATGACAATATTTCATAGAGTCGGTATTTGCATAACACGGGTGTTATTCTTGACTGTCCATGGCTGTACCACCGTTATCAAATTACATTTTTTTTTCACATTTTTTGTCATTTGCAGAGGTTCACTGAGGGACCGTTTTAGCAGCTAGAAGTTTGAAAGATTGTAGAAATATGAAGAAAGGATTGTTCTTTACGCCCGATATGCGAAATATTATTTTAACTATACAGAGTCTGCAATAATTACAGATTATATACAAATTATATAATTTTTGAATAAGAATAACTTTAGTTTTATAAATGGCACCCTCTATATTTTTGTATACCATCGAATGCGTCTAAAGCATGCTACGTTTTTTATTCAGGTTGTGCAGCCTGACAAACGGTATATAAATTGTATTTGAAATATTTTTTTATCTTACATAGTTTACGAGTTGTGGACCAATCCCGCACTATTGACTCACTCTGTATATTAGTATCTAAGAATCAGCTAGAAACCATTATACCGTGTCGAGAGGTATAGAGAGTGATATATTACGTGTTAAACTTAGCGTATTTAAAATTGCCGTTTTGACAAAGTTAGCTTAAAAGTTCAATTTAAAAGTAATTTTTTTTCTTGTGTATTTTGTGCTGTTTAATGCATTATCAATAACTGTTATTATTTTTAGTAATTGTATTATAGTTTAGGTTCGATATTACATGTGTATTTAATTAAATTGCTCTGTAATAGGTTTAGTTGAACTGTTGGGTAAATAAAAGTTATACAAAAAATTAAGTATATTTATTTACAAAAAATAATAAATTTTTTCCGAAAACTACGTACGTACGTCTGTATGTATGTATATTTAAATAAAATAAAAAACGAAATTCTAGTATAATATTTAGTTATTAAAGGCATTTCCAAGTGTAAAAATTCTAGTTCGCTAATCCGGACCCTCCAGAAACTTAATAAGTCCGGATTATGGAAGTTTTATTATATTGCGAATGTGTTTTGTGCGTGAATATTCGGTTCGACCCACGCACGAGTCATCATCAACCAGTTTCATCAGCGCTCGAGTTTAATTACAACACCTAATTAAGATACAATCCGATAAACCCGCTCGATAAATAATTTCTTTTAATTAGATAACCCGCAATTCCGCTTAAATGCCAAAACGGGCATAAATTCTCCTTAAAATCAGCCAATTGCTCAATTAAAGCATTCCCGGCGTCGAACGAGAAAGTTCAAAAAACTGCACTCGACATTTATTTATTTGGTCGCGCAAGAAATTGATCGACGCCTTCTGCGCGGATATTTGCTCTTCAACGTGGAACACCTGCCTCACGCATTGCCGAATATTAGCCGTGTGTACCTCATACTCGCCCGATTTATTGCGCTTGTTTGCAATTATCCGCGCCACGTGACCCTCTTCGGCCAACCGGCGCGCGGACCCTCTTTCGCGACCAATCACAAACGCGTCCTAGAGTTTCACTTCTAGGATCTTCTGGTGCCTCGGGAGCCGCCGGTCGGAGGTGATGAGGCGCTTCCTGCTGGGCGAGATGCTATCGTTTTATTATGCGCCCGAGATATTTATGCTTTATTGCCTTATTTTATTAAGTAATGGACACGCAGGTCGAGACTTTCGGGATGTCTCGTGCCAAAAAACGGATTCTATCGCGTGCTAATTAATTCGGGTTGTACATCGAGCGCTCTCGCACCGACTTCTGGCAACTTACGCACAACTGGTATTTTGAGAGGCGACCGGTCCTTTACACCTGTCTTCCTACTCTCGATGCCTGCTAAATTAGCAGAAGTGCGACAGATTATGCAAAATGGACGAGCAAAAAATGGCACGGAGGCCGGGGCTTTGCCGGAGGGTGGCAGATGAGCGATATCTATCCGCGTTTTCTTGATTTGCCGAGTAACGGGGCTTCATTTCCAGATAATCGGTACAATTGCGAACCGGATTAGCCTCGTTATTGCTAATGTTGCGTCACCTGACGAATAAAAGAGCGATACGCAAATGTCGAAGGAAGAGAGTTTGCTTTTTTGAGTTTGATTTTTCGCGTTTTGATCAGAATTTTATAATTTATGTAAATGCGAAATTGATCGAGAATTATTTGTGTATAAAATTTTTTATGGTTAACCTTTCATGAAACTTTTGCAAGCCACCTATTAATTACTAAATATGAAAATTATAATTGTGTTATTAATTGTTTTTCAGAAAAACGCTCGGACGGTCAATTTTATTTTCTTGATTGTCAGTTTTTTTACGTATACATTTTAGTTATGATCTAATTAGTTTTCACGAACAATGCCCATTTTTTTCCATTACTTTATCGAAACTAAAAGTGGAGTATTTTATAGTTCTTTATTGCCATGTTACAATCATTTATAAACAGACTCTAAAGCGACACAGAGATCGGAGGCTTTAAGATTGCGCAGCTTGGCTTCTTTTTGTACTCACTATAGTATGAGTATGTACTTATTATTACAAATTATGATTTTATTAAAACGGAAGTGTTACACTATCGGATAGTTCGATTATTTCTCTATCTCTATCTCTATCGAGCGAATATGGCGTTTGTAAGAAAAATAAAATATGGCATTTGTATCTCAATATACAGGGTGAGTCATTAGTGAGGGATCGGTCCATAACTTCTAAATCATGTAAGATACAAAAAAATTTTACAGACAATTTGTACATCGTTTGTCAAGCTGCACAAGCTAAAAATATTTTCATGTATATAGGATTTTCCAAAACTCATAATTGCTACACAACTTTGTTTTTTCAAATAGAACTACCAGTATTTTATTTCTCCATCAGAACCCCTTTTCACATAGATTTATGGTAATATAAGACATTTTACATTCTGGATCACCGTTATCAAATTATCAATTTTTTTCCACATTTTTTGTCATTTACAGAGGTTCACTTAAAAATTTACTGAGAGGTTGTTTTAGCAGCTAGAAGGCTGAAGTTTGATACAAATATGAAGAAAGGATTGCTCTTTACGCCCGATGTGCAAAATATCATTTTTACTATACAGGCTCTGCAAAAATTTGTGTCAAATTACACTATTTTTAAATAAGCTTAATTTAATTTTTTTAAATGGAACTCCCTATACTTTTGTATGTCATCGAATTCGCCTGGAGTCTGGCTACGTTTTTTATTAAGGTTGTTCTATTGCGAAAATTCATCATTTACGAGATATTTGATATTTTTGGATGTGATACAGATTGAGCCAGCATAAGGTAGATAGTGTGCCATGGAAATCATAGAAATCATAGAACTCACATTTCAATACTGCACTGTTGTGTCATCACCAACTTGTTATTTGATTATCCATTCCATTATCCACAATTAATTCGATTTTACAAGAACAAATCGATATGATTTATTGTCTGGAAGAAGGCGAAATAAATCCTTTGCTTGCGGCAAGAATGTACGCTCAACGTTAAATAAATCAACAAATAAACATTTAAAGAAATAAATATAAAAATTCAATAAAGTAAGCTAAACTAAATAATATATTCAATGTTGCGGCCACCTCTCTGTGCACACTTTTGCGCGGTGAGTGAATGATCTTCCAATATTTCGTAAAATTTGCTGACAAACGCTTCTAAATGCATTTTAGATTCTTATTTTCATGTTCTCTTTGGTTGTTTCGCTTAATTTCAGACAATAAATCAAATCGATTTGTTCTTGTAAAATAGAATTTATTGTGGATAATGGAATGGATAATCAAATGACAAGTCGGTGACGACACAACTGTGCAGTGTTGAAATGTGAGTTAAAATGATTAACATGGTTTTCATGGCACACTATCTACTTTATCTTGGCTCAATCTGTATCACAGCCAAAAACATCAAATATCTCGTAAATTATAAATTTTAGCTATAGAACAAACTTAATAAAAAACGTAGCCAGACTACAGACGCATTCGATGGAATACAAAAATATAGGGAGTGCCATTTAAAAAACTAAAGTTAAGCTTATTTGAAAATACTATAATGCGACACGAATTATTGCAGATCCTGTATAGTAAAAATTATATTTTGCATGCCTGGCGTAAAGAGCAATTTTTTCTACATATTTATACCAACTTTCAGCCTTCTAGCTGCTAAAACGACCTCTTAGTAAATTTTTAAGTAAACCTCTGTAAATGACAAAAAATGTGAAAAAAAATTTATGATTTGATAACGGTGATCCAAAATGTAAAATATCTTATATCACCATAAATCTATGTAAAAGGGGGTTCTAATGGAGAAATAAAATATAGGTAGCATGCGGTAGTTTTGGAACCCCCTGTATACATTAAAATATTTTTAGGTTGTACAGCCTGGGAAACGGTGTACAAATTGTATTAAAAAATTTTTCCTATCTTACATGGTTAAGGAGTTATGGACCGATCCCCCACTAATGACTCATCCTGTATAATAGAAGAACAAAAATTTCACTTGACTAGAAATATGGATAAAATTCTTAATAAGGTTCATTTGTTTTTAAATTGCATTACATTTATTTTTTACAACGTATTTTGAAGGTATTTTGTGAATCTTTTGAACTTTTGTACGCATTTTTGGTCTACTCTAAGCAACTTTCTTGACTTTTAAAACCGAGTCTTAATACATATCAAGATTTCTGCCTCACTTGTATGACTATGTAAAGTGAAACATTGCTGTCTCAGAAGAATTAAAAAATATATGTTTTTAAACTTTGTTCGTATTGTTTCTCTACTTTCCCCAACTCTGTAGCGCTTCATAATCAAAATTGTAATACCAGTACAAAGTAATATTCCTAACTTACCTGTATAGCTAAATAGAGTAAAACCTTGCCACAAATGTGGCCACGCAAGTATTGTAAGAATCTTCAAGAAACCTTATGAACCAAAGAACACGCAAAAAAATGGGAAATCTTTAAGTTCAAAATAATTCAAAATCTTATGAACGGACGAACAAGTGTGGCTTACTTAGGAAGAAAAAGAATCTTCACGTTCGAGCTTCATTCAAAAACGTCATGAATTGAAAAATAAGCGTGGCTATGTAAGAAATTGAAAAATCTTAATGTTCAAGCTGAAGTAAAAACCTTATGAGCTACTCAAGAAGAAAAACAGCCTTTACGTTCAAGCTGAATTCAAAAACCTCATGATCCGAAGAACAAGTGTGGCTATGTAAGATGTGGAAGAGTTTTCAAATTATAGTTAAATTAATCCAATTAATCCAAAAACTTTATGAACGGAACAGCTACTCAAAAAGAAGAAGAATCTTTACGTTCAAGCTTAATTCAAAAACCTCATGAACAGAAATATAAGTGTGGCTACACTACAAGAGGCTAAATTCATGTTCAAGTTTATTTAAAAATTTTATGAACACGGGAACATGTATGGCTATGCTAGAAGACAAAATCATTAAGATCAAGTTTAATTTAACAATTTTATGAACTGAAGAACAAACAAGTGTGGCTATGCAAAAAGAGGTAATCTTCAGGATCAAGTATAATTAAAGAATCTTATAAACCGAAAAACAAGGGTGGCAACACAAGAAGTAAAATAATCTTTATATTCAAGCATAATTAACCATTTTCTGAAAATCTTCATCCGTCTGAACAACAAATGTGGTTGTACAAAAGATGAAAAAAATGTTCATGTACAAGCTTAATTCAAAACCTTATGAACCGAATAATAAGTGTGGCTATGATAAAAAAAGATAATATTCAGGTTCAACTTTAATTAAAAAGCTTATGAACAGGAGAACATGTATGCTACTCTAGAAGACGAAATCTTTAAGTTCAAGTTCAATTAAAGAATCTTATGAACCGAAGATCAAGTGTGGTAATGCAAGAAGAGGTAATCTTCAGGATCAAGTATAATTATAGAAACTTATGAACCGAAAAACAGGTGTGGCAAGACAAGAAGTGGCAGAATTTTCATATTCAAGCTTAATTAACAATTTTCTGAAAATCTTCTTCATTCTTATAAAAATGTGGCTGTACAAAACATGAAAAAAATGTTCACGATGAACCGAATAATAAGTGTGGTTATGCTAGAAGGGATAATATTCAAGTTCAACTTTAATTAAAAATCTTATCAACAGGAGAACATGTATGCTACGCTAGAAGACGAAATATTTAAGTTCAAGTTCAATTAAAAAATCTTATAAACCGAAGAATAAGTGTGGCTATGCAAGAAGAGGTAATCTTCAGAAAATTAAGAAATGAAGCAAGTACATGATTAATATTTCGTCATTGCGTTTTGAACAGTGCCCCCGTGCCTACTGATGCTAGAGAAATAAATCTTTTTTTTATTGATTTTAATTTGTTGTGATTTTCTAATTGCATCTGCAATATTACGATTGTTATCAACATGTACTTCGCTCGCCCACGCTCGTATTGCATGCGATCAGCCTATCAACTCAATATTTTCTGCAGGGGCTCAGCCGAAACAGTGCCCCATCTTCAAGCGCTTCGGTCATTTTCGGTATTTCCGAACTCGCGACTCTAACGCATATTTGGGGAACACGATCTCTGGAAGACCAACTCCCGAACTGTGTGACGTTGGAGGTGTTTATATCGGACAATAACCTCAAAAAGCTATTCACAGAAATTTTTGGAGATCATTTGTACAACACCAATGTCGACAAGTGAATACGAGAGATGCTTTTCGCTTAAAATTTTTTGAGCAGCACCAACTCGGAGGATCGGCTCAATGCATTGACAGTATTGTTAATCGAAAAGAAGTGCGTCCAATTTATTTCAGGGTTTGACAACAGGGTGATTGAGTTATTTTGCAGCAAGAAAAATAGAAAAAGTGTTAATACGTTTTCTTTGCCACTTTTTTGTTATGTCCCACTCTGTTTCTGAACTCACGAGCCGCTACTGGTTTTGAAGCACTTTGCACCACCATTGCCGTATGCATTAAACAAAATAAATAACACATGAGCACAGATTTCTCCAGTTGAATGATTTCATAGGG
The DNA here is from genome assembly GCA_964023215.1 of Eledona agricola. Taxonomy (NCBI): domain Eukaryota; kingdom Metazoa; phylum Arthropoda; class Insecta; order Coleoptera; family Tenebrionidae; genus Eledona; species Eledona agricola. Next base: position 11,499,984 of record OZ026860.1, read on the forward strand.
CGATTTGGTCCGGAACTATCTCTTTTCTACACTTTTAAACTTTCAAACTAGGCGCATGACATCTCTGTCACATGTAGTGCAAGCAAATGTAGAGGCGCTGTAGTCGTTGCTGATACTTCTTACGACCCTTAGATGTCACTAGAAAAACTTTTATTTAAATTCAAATAGCAGGCCCAATAATTTTTCTATATTAAATAAAACAATGTACCATTTCGCGTTTTTTAAAAAGCGTGACTGTTTCTACGTTAGTTGCTTTTTTTCTAACTATTATTTTAAAAACAGCGTTTTGCAATTATACAATCAAGCAAGTAAATGTCAAAACTTGCTTGCATTGCTTAAGGGCGGGGTAAGGGTTTCAGCGTAAAAAAACACACTTTTTTGCGATTTTTTTTCTCAAATATGGATTGAGCAATTTCATTCGAACCTTTTGTATATTATTGAGCATACTTTTGACAATGTTGTGTAATTTTTTCATGCAGAATTATTGAAGCAGATAACAGAGCTTCCCCCAGAACGTCTTAGGAAAAAAACAATTTGCGGTGTTCACCATAACTCGGCCGGAAATTATCTGAAAATAAAAAACCATAAAAATAAGTTAAATTATAATCAAATCTTCCCCCCAACGTTCTCTGATAATTTTTTTTTTCATTTAAAAATTTTTGGCGGCCATCAAAAGTGTGAACTGTTATTTTCTACGAAAAATTCCGCAATTTTGTGGGTGGGAAACACCCTTAATGTAAAAAAAAAATTAACTAAACGTTGGGGGTCGGTATTTTATATGTCGAAAATGTGTACAAAGTTTGAAATGAATCGGTCAAGTAGTTTTTAAATGGCAGTGAACACGGACTTTGAAAAAGTAGTTTTGAGAAAAACGCGTCTAAAGTTTATGAATTAAAAAAGTGAAGAAAAAAAATTTTTTTCCAACTTACACAGAATCATCGATTCCAGCTCCATACAACAGACTTCCTGCGGCATTGTCGATGTCTTGAGCCTCTTTTCTCTCAAGTCTTTGTTTTATTCTGGCTTCTTTACTCTGCTGCTCAGCTTCTTTTTTGCAGCTTTTGAACTCAATGAACCATCACATTGAGCACATTTCACTAAACTTGCGATAGTTGAAAAAACAAGCAAAAAATCGATGATTCTTTAATGTTTTTCAACATCTTCTGGTACACTTGCACTGGTATTTAGCTTGATTTTCTTCGATGAAGCACTTTTTGTGGTAGCCTCATCTTTAATTATTTTATTCGGATTAAACCTTTTTTTGATCTGGACAAATAAGTCCTTCCACTTTGTCGGTCTTCTCTCGAAATTTTGCTTACTCTCGGCATTTTTGTACAGGAAATGTTTTGAGAAAATTATAAAAAAGCGCACGGTCGAACGACTAACGACAAACTGACGCCAGGCCAGGATATTAATAAGACAATAACTTTAAGAATATTGCCTATATCGGCTTAAAATTTTAAGGACATATTCTTGAAATGTTAAACAATAAGATAAGACAAAAAAAATTTGATTTTTCGAAAGTAAAAACCCTTACCCCGCCCTTAATTTGTGAATAATTGTCTTCTTTGCATTATTTCTGGTGTTTGTGAAAACGAAGCGGAGAAACTGCATTGTTTTCCAAAAAGTGAAGAAAGGTAAAGATGTTTTATTAATAAAACAAATCCGGGAAATTTAATTATACAATTGCTGAGCGAAACTCTGACAAAAAGCTCTAAATCTCCAAAATTGCTAAAGAAAAGTGGAAGGTTTGCAACAAACACTTTTCGGCATCATTACTGTTCCTTATTTTTGTGTATGAATTTGAGGAACTAAGCCAGATTGCTCTAGTTGTCAGGCAAATTCTTCAAGATTTCCATTATTATATGATAACCCCAAGTTATTATCATATGTAAAAAATTATTATACCTATCTTATAAATGTTATTGTTAACATTTTGGGTGTAATTTTGTTTACTTTAATCTATGTAATATGTATAATAACTTTTATGTAATATTATAAAATTGTTTGTTTTTATGCCATGTAAATCATAAAAAATTCAAAATATAATAGCATTTTGACTACCTATAGAGGATAAATTATTTAAATTTGCCGCAAAATTTGATCAATGCGCCATCTGAAAACTGTTATGCTAAAGGTTAAAGGTCATTCCGCCAAAATATTTGCATTGAGTCGGCCATCTGTAGTAATCTGTGCACATGAGATAAAACTGCATAAAACCAAACAACACTACTAAAGAAAGCGTTGTTCCAAATGAGTGGCTATTTAAATAAATAAGACAACAAGCAACCATAAATGCTTCATTTAGCAGTCACAGAAGAACGGACGCACTTGAACTTTAGGTCTGAGTGTAAAACGTTAGCTGCGATGATGCTATGTTAATGATTTGAAGAAGCAATAAATATTTTATTCTTTTCGCTTAGACGCAATTGATCTGTTCAGTGATACATATCGAACGAAGTTAAAAGCAACACAGTACAGATTAAGCAATATGAAAATTTCAAGAAAGTTCTATCGAATCCAATGCGTATCTGAAACAGGAAGCAAAATTGTCGATTGAACGTATCATGGATAATTTGTAAAATTATGTATCATGTACCATAATGATTTGTAAAATTTCAGTACTTTGGGAGTGAAGGGTTTCTGCAAAAGTTTATGGAAAAAATGTGTTGCTGTCTATATACACTTTTGCATTCGATTAAACCAGTCCTTGTAACATTTTTTAAATTCGGACAAGTTGTAAGCGTTTATAGCTTTTCAAGCATTGATCCCGCATGTTTCTTTTCTCTTCGCCTCAGGGAAATGGAACAGTCACTCAAGGCTGTAAGACCAATGGGACAATAATTGTATCTTTTGGTCCTCTAAATTATTTGAGTTGCAATCATGATGCAGAATGAATAGTCTTTTTTACTATTTTTCCTATAATAACTTCACACATAATTTGTAACATACAACTTATTGTATATTATACAGAATTGACTGTTCTTCAGTCTTCTAAAATCCCAGTTGCAATAAAACCAAACAATAACAAAAAATAAAATATTTATGAAAGTATGTAAGCCTTCACTAACAGGCTTTTAATGTTATAATTAATAAAATAGTTTTTCTAAAACTACGAAACACTAACAACCTTCAGTTAGTTTGGAGTCATTTTGAAAGATCCAAATGACCGATTGATGTGAGAATGCACATGATTCCGCTTTTGAGCATCCATCAAACTGTGGAGAGACCAACAAGTACTAATAATCAAAATCGTATCCCAAAGATTGCCATAAAATGTATTATACTTCCTCCACAATGATACCAGCTTACATGGCATGATAAGAAGAAGATCATTATGAGGGTCATCGCGCCACAGATACCATAAAAAAATTCACTGAACTTTGAAATCGGTTTCTTTGTCCTCTCATCAACACGCTCGATGGTTGTGTCTGGTACAGTGTTCATCCAGGATACCATGACAACAAAGCGTTACATGTTAGATATTCTGCTGGAGTATACTCTTTCTTAAATTAAGGGTATCGATGGTGTGCTTATCCAGCAAATTTTGTAGAAAGACCAAGCTATGTTATCTGTATATCAAATAATTCGCTGATATGAGAATTTTTATACCCATCTCACTTGGTACTCTTTGAGTCTACAGTAATGCACCAAACGTTACTAAAATGAATTTTGAGATTCAGTTGCCTTCAGTCACGAGTCTTCGTTTTGTTTGTAAGCTCGGGATAAATTTAAGAAAGTCAGGAAACCAAAGAAAAAACGGTGGAATTTGCAATTTTTGGTATGAAGCAATCAGTATAAAAAGTATGTTGCCTCTAATCTCCATCACAAGTACCATGCCAACAAAGCATCAATTAAAAGATGTTCTACTATTATGGGTATAGCGGGTATACTTTTCCAGCAGGATAAGGGTCATCTTTATTTAGGACAAGAGCAATGAGCTATTTGAAACAGTGTAGTTGCTTTATGGCCTCTCAGAAATCTGGAACTGTCACCCATCAAACTTGTATGGGATGAGTCAGAGAATCAGTAATTTACTTCAGAATTTGCAGACAAGTACAATCGGTTTTGGCTTGCTTTCCTCAAGAAGAAATTGATCGCTTCATTAGAAGAATGCTTAGGCGAATCGAATAGCGCAAAGTTATAAGTGTCTTATAGTCTCATGATTTATTATTTATATCAAAGTGAAATTTAAGAGTGGTGGTGGTATTTTTTGTGCTGAAAAACTGTGAACCATTAGATATTGTCTCAGATGGAGGGAAAAGAAACGGATCCGACAAACAGACGTTTCGGCTACTTCGGAAGTGGACATCATCAGTGACGGTGTGGCTATCGGCGAACACTTCTTGTCGCCTAAATCGTAACTGCATGATGCGGCATTTTTTTTATTAAACATTTCCTTCTTTGATATGATGAGTAAAGAAGAATTTTCTGGCAAGTATGATTTCCTGATCCTTAACAGAATCCTAAGCAGTTAACGTAAAAAACCGTACAAAAAATATTTTAAGTAAGCTTGTTTTTGTTTAACTTTTTACAGTGTAGACCTGTAGACGTCTAAACTGATGCCTGGAAATTGAATTTCTTAAAAAAGACTAAATGTAACGATTCGGTAACGTATCCGAAACGGTTGTCCACAGAAAACTTCTCAAGATCCAACAATTCCTAAACTCCAACAAATTTCAAAGTGAATTCATCGCTTACTCTGACTGTTTTTTACGCCCGTTAAAAATAAATATGTATTAGATTTTCTACAACATGAAACAATAATCAATATTTTATTTTTCAACTTTGAATCTTTGACGCGATTTACAAATCTTACTACCGTAACTCAGAAATTTGGGAAGTAATTAACTTGAAGAATTGAATCCACCAATCTATCTCAAAGTCCTGTGAGTCGAAGACATGCATCCAAAAGCGAATTAAAGAGCAACAAGAATTGTTAATTATTCGGTTGATTAATTACTTATTTGCCGAGTCTTTGTTTGAATTTTGTAAAGTTCCGCTCGGAGAACCGCTGAACCGAATTATTACGCTCGCTACTTTAATGTCCTGCGTCGGATTAATGCGGTGTAAAGCTTCAATTACTCACATGTTCGGTGTTAATCAAAATCGTCAAGTCAGCTTTTTTCGGCGCTCTGAGCACCTGCAAATATATCCATCTCCTCGCGCTCATGAATATGCATACAAGAAAGTTCTGCCCGAATAATACATCCTTATCGGCTCTCGTGCGCATTTTCGACAGGTGCTGCTACGTTTCTGGTTTTCGTCTGTCGAAATCCAACGAGAATTTATAGAATTCCGTCGATGCGACACTTTGGGACATAACGAGACGGTTCGACGCAAGAATCTTTTGTATTTGTCGTTAATTATTTGTCGGATCGCTACCGGATCTCTTATCATTTGTCGGTATCGTCTTATTTGGAATTCTGATCGGATTTGGAGCGGTATTCTGGAAATATGCCGCAGCGAGGGTGCAGCTTCAACCCCCGATCTTAATCGCTTAATCAGTCCGCGATGATTTCCAGAAGTAGTTGTAAAAATGTGGTGTTCTCGCGGCCGAAAACATTCCTCCAAGTTGTACGTCTCGAGATTTATAATGCCAATTCCGTTTGAATATTAATGATATGGTAAGCACGTCCCGCGTTTGAGTGTATTATAAGTTCAAAGGCGTGAGAATCGCTCCGGGTACGTTTCATTACGACAAATTTTGAAGGGGACTCGTTTCGGGGCCGTAACGAGCCTAACTAGAGCTGTCTTACCGAAACTTGTCCGATTATCCGTTTATATTTTCAACATTTACATTTTATTCCGATTCGAAGCACGTGGACAACAACACTCATTTACATATCAAATCCGAACCGCATGAGTTTCTGATAAACATTACATACCGATCGCTTTTTTATACACATATTTAATTAATAAAGTCGGAGCCGATACATAATAATTCGGAAAAGCGGAGGGCATCGAATGCGCATTTTCCCCCGATTGGGCCGTTATTTTTAATCGCCGTTTGACAGATTCTCGATAGCGTTCGTGTTTTGACAGCAACACTGCCGCTCATAAAAAGCCACTAAAAAATATTTACTTGCTCCGGTGCTAAAAAAATAAATTTGACTCTGATTTAAACATTTCGCATAAAATTAGAATAAAAAAAATTTTTTTCGAATTCTTTTAATTAAATCTAACGCAGTTTGGATTTATAACGAAGACGTTAATGGGCTGCGGCATCATACATAAATAAGGAGGCTCCGATTAATTAAAATTGTGGACCAGTATGTTTGGGAATTAGAGCAAAAAATCGCGATCGAATCGTACAGTGAAGAATTTGTATAAAACGGTACGCCTTATCAAAAACGGTATGAATTTGTTTCTTCAAGGTTTAGTGGGGCATAAATCGGGCGGGTCCTCGAAAATCCTTGGCTATTTTGGCGGAACCTTGAACTAATTGGTATAAAAAATAGAAAAGCCGGCTTATCATCCCCGAACCATCGAAAACAGCAGATGCATGGCGTATTTATTGAGCTATTTATATTTAAAATCACTGTCTATATCGTTGCACATTTTTGCAGGTTTTGCATAAAATTTCAGCAAACTCGTAAAACAGTCCACGGCTTCATTTCATGTATGATTTGTTTATTTATCGGCGCCGGTTTCACAAAGAAAACAATCCTCGGCGACCGTAATCGGCGATGTTAACAACGAATTAGTAGAACCGACGAATTTATTTCCAATCGTAACCATTTACATCTCATTTCTGATGCTGGCTGGTGTCAAACCCATACTTAACGTTAGTTTTTTCGAAATTTCCTAGAAGGGGCCGAGAATGGAAAATAAAATATTTGGACGGAATCGCGTGAATAAATTTGGCGGGCCACAGCCGATAATAGTAAATCGTTGACAGGTGCCCCCGCGTCGGGTTTTTATGTAAATCCGCCCGAGAAATTCATTCATCAACGAGAGATTACTTTTTCTGGCAATTTTCGGCAGAATCCCGGCGTCGTTGTAATAACAGGCCTCGGGAGATGACGCTCCCGTCTGATAAAAACCCAATCAGTACGTGAGATATGACCTCGCCGATTAAGCCCGCTCTTATTTTGCGGAAAAATTAAAGCACGCACCCGGCGCAAAAATCTTAACGAGAACGTCGTAACAGTTAACCGGAATAATGGCAACTGCAACAATAAATAATGTCGCCGTTCGACAGCTCGTAAGTCATCGCCTTTTCGTATACCAGAGATAATATCACAATTTGCTCCTTTTCGTCTGGAGGTCCCTCCACGTGTTGCCTCACCATCCGGATTCTTCGCGGCGATAACGCACAACTGATGGTAATTGATTCCGAAACGACCAAATTCCACCATCGTTTTCGATGGTACCGTTTAGCATTTTTACGTTTTTATGCGTGGCGTGCGTGCGAAAAGGGGACATTTTTGAATTAATCCCAATCATTTTCGATGATTTAATGAACATGGACCGTTCATTTGTTATTCAAAGAGGCAAAATTTGCATATAAAAATTCCCATAAATTAGTTCGTTACAAGCCCAATCGCGGGTATAATTTAAATTGTATAGCGTCCGCGACGCCAATAGAAATAGCAAATTTGGAAGACAACGAAAAGCGATAATTACCACCGCTCACTTCCACCTCACTTGAATAAACAATAAATAAACAAGAAATGACAAGAACAGCAAAAACTCTGAATTATAAAGTAAAAAATCTATAAAACTTCAAAACCCTATAACCCACTTAGTTTTCGTTACTATGCACGACTGAAACCGAACTAACATTTGAAAAAAGATAATTTATTCTAAAATGCTAGAAGTCTCGAATTCAAAAATAGGTTGAAGCTGGAAAAACACGAGCAGCTATGAAACCGACAACAGAAGAAAAATTGAATGAAACATATCGTCAAAGTTCAGTGTCTTGTAAGTTATTATCTATTGCATTTTACGAATTTAACGAAGATAATCCCTTCAGGAGGGTGCAGTTTTAAGAGCGGTACTTGGAAAATGTGAAAATCTGTTCGACAAGCATCTCTTGATCAAAATCCAGTATTAATCGGTTTGGAAAAGTTATCTATATTGCAAGAAGAGTACACGCACTAAGTTTATCCTAAAATGCCTCTAAAAGTCTTGAATTATATAAAACTACGAAAAGCTACGAAGCCCACGATAAAAGAAAAATTGAATCAAACGAATACTCAAAGTTTCATGAGTTAGTGTCCATCGTATTTTAAAGAGGAGTTGAAGGGGTGAGAAGCAAAATAATTCAAGTAACAAAAAAATCAAAAATTAACCATGTACGTATTTGCACAGGAAAAACTATGAAATTGTTGGTGGCAAAACAAATGAAGTGATTTTGGTGAAACAAAATTGCTGTGGAAAAATTTGAATCAACTTTTTACCTTTCATACCTCCAATTTACCATGTACTTATTATTACCATGTAAGTTAATATTATTAAGTTTTTATCGAACGAAAATAAAACTTTTTAAAAACATGTAAAAAGGCAAAAGAAACCAGATGAAAAACAAAATTTGGTAATATTAGAACTGAAGAAAATTTTGAACAATTGATAGAATTACATCCTGACTACAATGAATACGGACATTATTGTTATTCATATTTTGTGCTTTTTTATGAGTTTGTAGATGCTTTGTTCTACTTTAATAAAATACTATTCTACTATTTCAAAATGATGCAAGTGATTTTTCTTAATAATTAATATTTTTAATTAATAAAATTATTTATAAAAATGTGTAACTGAATTAAAGCTTTCAATAAATATTCTACATATACCAGAATTTATATTTTCCAAACAATTTTTTCAATTTTGCGCCACGGATTTTATAAAAAAGAAGAAACTTTATGATCCTTTCACTCCCCTTTTACAGTTTGCACTTGAACCTTGCTTTCTACCCCTTCAATTATATTCCAAAAACAAGACAATAATGATCCCTTTCCTAAAGATGCATCTTTATGAGCGGTACTTGAAAATGTGAAATCTGTTCAACAAACGTCTCTTGATAAAAAAATTATTTATCGTCTTGGAAAAATTACAAGTGCATTTCAAGAAAAGTACACGAACAACATTGATCCTAAAATACTAGTAGAAGCCTCGAATTAGATATTAGATTGAAGCTGGAAGACCACAAATTGCTACAAAACCTGCAACAGAAGACAGACTGATTGAAACCTGTCGTCAAAATATAGGGTCTTGTGGTAGTGTTATTTTTTTAACCGCTTTTAATGCGCTTTGGGAGTGGGAGATGTTAGTTAAACAGATTGTCAATAGATGGCTGTACAGGGTTTTTAAATTAAAAAAAAAACATTAATTTTGAATTGATTGTTTATTTCGTCATTAGCGGTGAAGGTAATCTTATAAATGATGGCTCAATCAGTGGTTTTGATGAAGTATTAAGAAAGATATGGTATACCGACAAAAACACCCTCGAGAAATAATATATGTACAGAGATGATTTCTTTCTAACATTTAACATGCCTAAGTATACATTTTTGCTACACCGTATATCTTATTTCCTATTTGAGCGATTAATTTAAGCCCAGTGACGAAGACGATGATATCCTTTAATAGTTTGATGGAAAAACGTCGACTTGTCTACCAATCATAAAATCTTGAGTTATTTATAAGCTGTCACATAAAAGAAAACGTATTTCTTTCGACAACTAGTAAATGGTCCGCAAAATGCTCTCGTCGAGCTGATTGAGAATATTTCGTTCAGAACGACCACGCTTCTCTGGCAATGTGTTATAATTCAACAATTTGTGTACAATGAACCGAAAATGTAATTAATATTTTAATATATAAAGATGTATTCGGAATGGAAACAATAAATCCGAGTATATGTATAAACAGGATAGAAGGAACGTGTAAACAAAGGTCGCTTGTAATGCAAAATTACGTATTTAACTTCGTTTTGTCCAACTCAATGAATAATTTTACATATTTTTGCAAGTTATGCATATATATGAATATTCCACATTTTTGGCGACTGTTTTGAATCAAGACAATATTTTTTGTAGTCTACGAATCTCTCGTAGATAACGCACGCACAAATTCCACGCGTCGCTTTACATCGCTGGAAATTTACAACCAACCGTAAAGAATTTGTTGGGAGCCGTCAGCATTTCGCTAGTTGGCGATTTCGGGACCACCGACGGATCGAAATAAATAAATTCGAGTCCGGTTCCATCGAACTATGTATTTTCCCGTCCACGTGTCCAACACTCGACATCGTCTTTCCGCCGACTTATTTCCACCGAAGCGTTAAATGCTAATAATTAATACCATTCTTGTTAATGATGGGACACAGACGAGGCGCTTGCCTCATCTTTTCGATTTCACGTCTAATTATGATCGGGGAATTTGTGTGACGCGTCTCGGACTATCTTCGAGAAAATCGTAGAGCGCATAAAAGCCCATTTTTGCCTCTTGCTCTGATCCTATCCGAACGTTGTAAAACACTGACTTTAAACACTCGGACAAGTCATCATTCAAGTTCGGACCACCTTTGACGATCGCAAAAAGTCCGCCTCGTAAATCCCACAATTTAGAGGCTTTTTCGAGTCGTTTGATGTGAAATATGTGTGCGATTTCACGCCGCTGGCCCGGAAAATCGCGGACGGACTTGAAACGCGCCGGAGCGACTTTGCACCCGTTCAAATCACTGAGGAAATTTGTGGTGAAAGGCTGCGGGACTCCCGCTGGCCCCGCAGACGTTGACATCCACCTCTGATTTTATCTCTTAATTAACAATCATTTTTGCTTCGGACACACCAATTTCGGACTCGCAGGTAAGAAGTGCGTTATTTATAATTAAATAAAAACTCTTCGACGACGTTTTATAGCGATTATTATACACAATGAGCTCGAATAAACTCTAGGGAAATTGTTAGGGTCGCTGCTGGAGGCGGCGACGTGTGTGGCGCTTTATTGCCCTATCTAGTGATAAAATGTCCAATTCCAACATTAAAATTTGATCCAGCACCGAATCTAGGCAGTTCACGCAATTAAAAACGTTTGAGGTCGCGCTCAGTTTTGATTCAAATAAAATTCTTCACAAATTACACAAATTTCCGTTGAGCTCCCACGGAGGGTTGATGCTGTACCATGTCGAGCCCATTTTATACCTCCGGTAAATCTCTTGTCAATTTTTTTTAAATGACAGCTGTCACTCTTCAATTGAACGGAAAAGAAACGATTTAAAGCTTAAACTAAGTACAGATAGGAGCAATTCAAATATAACGGGCGTACAAATAAAATAAGATATAGAGTAGGCCATGGAATCACTTCGGAATTCGTTGGAGTGCAGAAAATGTATGACCTTGACTTGGAGAAATTTGAAACTAGTTTCTCCGTTGATAATCGTACATAATGCATAAAAACACTTTGTGTCTTTTTTTATCAATTTTATCTCCAGGCGTGGGTTTAGACGACGTTCAGGCATCTTTTTGTTTGGCAGTCTCGTTAAATGTCAATAATGTCAAAGACGTGCACTGTAAAAAATAAAGCAAAAGCTTTTCAGGGCTAAAAGATTCGATTTAAACCAATTTCGCAAATATGCCAAATAGACTTAATTTAAGCTAAATAAATATTTCTTTTTCATTGCCTTTCTGCTTTTATTTTGGTTTGTTGGCTTTTTCCGCTTATCTCGGGCTCGAAGACCCGGTTCTAATAAAAGGGATTCCATTGGGAGGATGTAGTTAACCTATTAAATTTTTTCAAACGTTTCGTCAACGACCTCCACAGACATCTTCAGTAGCGGTGTGCACGTGGGCTAAGTGCTTTTATCGTCGTCTTCATTGCGATTTCCCAATCCTATATTCGGTAATTTTATAACAGCAATTTTGAAGTATTGTTGTTTTACATCTGTAAGCTTCGAAGTCTTAGTTGTGTGATAACTGTTATAAATCCGAAAATTGCATTTTCGCTTTTATTTTATTTTGCCAGAGCTGGCAACTTTTGGTCTTTTCAGCTTGTGTGAGTTTCAAATATATCTAATAGAAATGTATCTAGATGAAAGTAATATTTTCAAGATTTTAGTCTTTTGTAAGTAAAAAAAATAACTGCTGAAGTACAATAGTTTTGACATTTTAACACTTTGAAGTTATCGGTGTCATAGCGGTTATTAAAAAGCTAAAATTGCTTTTATTTTATCTCCCCGTAGCTGATGTCGGACTAACCCATTTTTGCCATTTGTTCTTAAAAAGGACATCAAACCGATACCTATTGAGACCGTTATTTCAATTGAGATTTTGATTATAGATCAAAGTTGGCGCATATTACAAAAAACTTTGAGCTTCTGAAAGATGTTCTCGACAATTAGTTCATTGTTTAGAGTGACTGGTGTTCAATAAACAAAAGTGATGTCTCATTTTGATTTAGAATCTGGGCGCACCCTCCGCAGATTCAATATTTTTTATTCTTTTTGGGTCTTGTTCTTACATGAGCAATTTAGTTGAAATATCGCGCTTCAACACTTTGTAGGTTGCTTTTGCTTTCCATTTCAATCTTATGCTTTCCTACATTGTGAAATTAGGTGTTTTTAAAAAAGGGCAACTATGCTCTTTAAAATTTTAATGGGTACAATAGATCATGTAATACATCAAATTAAAGGTTTTTGCATCCTCTAAACAAATTTACTACATTTTTAATGCACTCTCACATATAGCCCCAAAAAACTTCAAAAACTCCATTGACAGATTAAAAGTGGTTTTCTTATGCTTTCCTACATTGTGAAATTAGGTGTTCTTAAAAAAGGGCAACTATGCTCTTTAAAATTTTAATGGGTACAATAGATCATGTAATACATCAAATTAAAGGTTTTTGCATCCTCTAAACAAATTTACTACATTTTTAATGCACTCTCACATATAGCCCCAAAAAACTTCAAAAACTCCATTGACAGATTAAAAGTGGTTTTCTTATGCTTTCCTACATTGTGAAATTAGGTGTTCTTAAAAAAGGGCAACTATGCTCTTTAAAATTTTAATGGGTACAATAGATCATGTAATACATCAAATTAAAGGTTTTTGCATCCTCTAAACAAATTTACTACATTTTTAATGCACTCTCACATATAGCCCCAAAAAACTTCAAAAACTCCATTGACAGATTAAAAGTCGTTTTCTTACTTTTGTACGAGGTTTTATTTACTGAAATATTTCAAATTGTGAACTCATCACTTCCATACAATAATACAATCCTGGAATTGCTTTCACTCCAATAACGACAGTTATGTCGGTTTACCACTCCATTTAAAAAGAATGATGATTCGTCGGAAAAACTGGTTTGGTAGTGCAAATTTGGAGTTGCCTCAATTCTGGCCGTTAGTTCTTTCGCAAATTGTAACCATCGATCTTCATCACCGTCACCTCGTGAACCAAATGTATCTTGTAGGGATGGACTTTGTTGGTTTTCAAAATACTTAACAACTTCCGCCTGAAAACTCTACTGTATCAGACAGTTTCCGAGTACAGAAAGTGGGAGCCATTTGAACATGGCCAAGTACTGGCACTCTTAGTGCTTTATTGTCTAGTATCCTATTTACAATAACATTTTTATAAAAACTACAAATGGCATTTTTACCGTACTTAGCTCGATTGCGCTTTAAGTTTTCCACTGATCCTTTTCAACAAATAATAATACCAAAATAGAGTGTTAATCCACGTACACAGTAATATTTGTAAAAAGTTAATTTCCTTGATTTTGTAAGATTTTAACAAACTATGTTGTTGTTATGTATTGTTGTTAAAATTTAACACAATACTTTGTTAAAAGTATTACATAAGAATTTGTACCCATTAACTTGTCTTTACCGAGTTTCACCCAAGTGCACATATTTTAACATTTTAATTTGAAGGAGCAATACTTGAAGTCATCGCTTGTTATTTGGCAGTGCACATGTGCAGACAAATAAGTTTTTATTTAATTATAACGATGTTCTTCGGGATTTTATTTATATATAATATATTTTATTTTATTTATTATAAGTTTTTATTTCATTGTTTATTTTTTGTCCATTTCTATTGTGTTAAACATAAGTATTGTATTATGTTTTTGTAAATTTTTATTCTTTTAATAAATTGCAGCGTTTAAAGTGTTAGTGTATAAATTCTCCTCATCCAAATTTCCCTAAATATCTAAGTTGCATTGCAGGGAATGACTTATAACACTTTTCGTCCAAGGCCGTACGAAAACCAATTCAAGAGGGAAATCATCATTTTCCTAACAATTGCATTTACTTATTTGCCAACATATTTTTTTGATTTTTTGGTATTGCATTTATTAAACTTTGCACTTTACCAGAGCATTTGAGATTCATCCTGCTTGTAGTTATTTAATAATTAATTAGGATGGGAAATAACCATGCAATTTTTCCAACAATAATAGCATTTATTAATTTTCCAACATATTCGTTAAATTTTTTGGTATTGCATTTATTCAACATTGCACTTTAAACGAAAGCATTTAAGATTCATCCCACTTCTAGTTTATTAATAATTAATTAAGGTAGGAAATAAGCAATTTTTCCAACAATAGTAGGTAGCATTTACAAATTTTCCAACCTATTCGTTTGATTTTTTGGTATTGTATTTATTAAACCTTGCATTTTAAAACTAAAGTATTTGAGATTTATACCAATTGTAATTATTTAATAATGAATTAATGGAGCGATCTTTGCATAAAAGCTCTATAAACGACCCAAAATTCACGATTACAATGAAGATGCATTATTTTATAAAAATCATCTTTATTTACCTTGTACCAAAAGATGAATACTCCAAGTTGCCTAATAACTGAGAAAAGACGTTGCTTGTGATGTACTTCATAAGATTACGTGTAAAATCTAGGTTCTCAATTTGAGAATGAGATGTCGCTATCGCTCCAATGTAAATTCTAATCAAAATTAATTTTCTTGATATATTATCACTTTCGTAACTGCATATTTGAAAGGACTAGGAAAACTAGTAACATTTTGTCGCATTTCTTTGATACGGGATAATCGATTGTTGAGACATTTAACGACAGTGAATCACAACAAGTGAAACATTTTCAATTTTAATTACATTATTTGACTAGGCACTTCTTGATATACCGAAAAGTTGTGTCGATTAGTGAAAATTGGAGTTTAATACAGCAAATGTAGACATATTCACTGAAATGACTTATTACGCCCAAATACTCTGACACTCTACACCAATTGGTACTTTTGCGTTCAAATAAAAAATTGAGGCATAAATGGGCTAATGAACAGTGCACCAATGAGACGATGTAAAGAAGATTAAAGAAGCATTCTATTACTTCCGAGTTATTAGGAGGGGAAGAGTGAGCCAATGATGATGTAAACCGTAGTTGTGGACGAAACGTCTGTGTACCGTGTTTCAGTATTAAAATAATGAGTTGAAGCAGTATCGTTTGGCGACAATGTCCAGGTGATTGCTGTAGTCTTTTAAATGCATTTGCTTGTATGGCTACAAAGTAGTTCGGAGTATTGCCAAATTAGGTGACGGAAGTAGCAACAGCGTGCTAATGAAGACATGGTGCGATAAAATGTTTATATAAGAAGCAAAGAAGACGTTCCAGAAATATTTTTATGCATCCCGCCAAATTGCGTCGTTTCGCTAGTGAGTGGCCAATTAAATAAATTAAATATGAATAAATTCGAGTTTAAATCGAGGTTTCCGACTGCATAAAACGGCGAAAGAATTTTAATTCGGGCGAGATGCAGGGAATTGATAAATTCCCAAATTGCGGATTGAATTTCAGTCGATATCTTAATCGCGGCTTAACCGCAGCTACCCGAATTCCGGCTCGAGTTTCCACTTTTTATCGAAGCCCCAGAAAGTTTCTCTATTCACCGAAAAATGATATTCACGACTTTCGTAGCGCGGAATGCGGCCCATCACTTCGAAACAATGCGCGGCGTTAAGGACCCCATCAGCCCTCGTCTGCCTAAACGGTTCCAATCAAATTTCCGCCAAAGCCACGTCCATCTGGCATCGATAGCCCCCCAATGCGGCGGCACGCGCACACGTGCACCCCTCGCATTGCTCCGCATGAATAATAATTATAATGCAGGGGTGTGGGCAGGCATGTGCGCCCCAAACTTGATTTCGGGACAAGTTGCTCGAGATTCGCTCATTTATTCAAAATAATTCACCCCGCTTAAGGGTTGTCGACCGCGGAAAGCGGGTGGTGGGGGGCGCGTTTCCCGCCAGGTGAGGGGTACAGCTGCCATTCAATGACACTTGATCTGGACCAATTACGCCACCAAAAAACAAATAGGACTTGTCAAAAATTTTTATAAATTATCACAATCGACTTGGGTGGTACGGAGTAAAAACTAAACTAATCCCGGCTAAGCGGTCCGGTAATTAGGCGCCAACAAATTGAAAATTAGGCGTGTTTCAACGTTTTCGGCGCGAGGGGCATTTTTAATCTAACGCTTTTTTTGCCGCCAGCCCCTGGTGAAATAAAGAATACTATCATTATAAATGCGAATAACAATGGGCCTAATGTACAATAGATCCGGCACTGTGCACGTGAAATGACAAAGCGTCCAAACCACCCCTAATCCAACAAGTATAACTAGAAACACACATGCAACGCTTTACCACTGACGGCACGTTCCGTTTTAACCCCCTTCGCTATTACACACTACAACCACCCTTCGTATTATTGAAATCCAACACACCCCCTGCAAAAAATTACTCGAGTGTGGCTCGCGTCACGGAAATTCTACGCATTTACCAGCAGCTTAACTTTAAATAAATAGATAATTATCGTTAATCTAATGGACACAAACTCCGAAAACATGTTTATCGAGCGTCCTAATCTCTGATGACTCTTTTTGATTCTAGAAATAGCGCGTTTAAATCATACGAGAATTCCGGCGATTTTTACTCCGATGAAATGATGCCCATTTTAACGGTTTCCGTACGAAATATCTCCAATAAAATTATAAAAATTAAAATTCTCGATAATTAAAGAGTGGTCGCACCTGTCCGGACAAGGCGCCCAATAACGCACATTTTATGTGAACACAAACCAACGCTGGTTAGAATCTGAAATTCGGCTGGAGCCAAGTGAGAATGTCGCTGTTAATTAGGTAGTTCGGCTCCTGGATTGTCGATTTTTTACGGGCCTCCTGCATCACCAAACAAGAAATGGGCGTCCACGTTAAACGTACACACGGCAAACTTACCATTAATATCCTCACTGCGATGGAGCCGATAGGCTAATAAGTCCAATCCTTAAATGGAAATTAAAAGAAGCAACCGTCCATTGATCTCCCGCACTTGACCATCATCACCTTCAACTGGGACAACTCGTTTGGGCCACACCGTTATTATTATTGTCCGACGTGTTAAAATGATTGATCATCAACTTCTGATAACGCACTTTCGTAAAATGTTATTGACACCCGAAGAGATTTATTTTCCACGCTACCGCCTCTTGTGTGTTAAAGCTCCAGAATCGAGTCACGGTCCGTTGGGGCAGTGGCGAAATCCCGACGCCGGAGACCCACAATTCCCTTAATAATTGTTGCCCAAGAAGCACCATCCACCTAATTAATTATTCACATTCCGAACGCCGAATCCAGCTGTATCGAATCACATCTAATGGGATTCTAAAAGTTTTTTAATAACTTAATACGCAATATGTTAATGCTCGACACGACAAAAGCCATAATTGCCCCCTAATTATACAAATGGGGGTGCACTTAATACGTCATTTTAAGATTTATACGAGGAGACCCCAAATCCGAACCTCCTGGAAAAACGTCAGTGTTTGCTTTTCGCTTAAAAATATTTGTTGTTTTCAAGTGAATTTCCTCGTGGGTTACGTTTCCACTATCAGTTGTTGTCAACAGCCCACTATAAAAGGCACAAACCCTTCTCAATTGATAGTCATAATGAAGACCACAGCAATCATCACCGTTGCCCTCGCTTGTTTGTCTTCGGTCCAGGTCTGTATCTTCCTATAATTTTTTACTTTCTGCTTCTTTTATAATCCATATCATCTCAGCTCCCGACTTTTGTATCTCAGTTATTACTTAAGTTGTAAATTTTGATTATTATATTCTAGGACGCATTTCTGGAAAATATTTTCGATTATATGTATAAGTACATAGAATGTCTCAATAAAGTGTGACGTATAATGAGACGTTATTTAAATTGCATGCTATATATTTTTGTGCCTGTTCGGGTGCATTTTCAGTTGCTTACATTTTCCCAAAACATTTTTCAAATCCATTAACTTTGAAAATAAATAAATAAAAACAAAAAAATTGGTTTTTCACTGTAGTTTAAAACATAAAAAAATACAAATAGTGCGCCCGTGATAAAATGTCTAACAGTCTTGTTAATCAAGCTTGACTGAACCAAGAGATTGCAGTGTGTGCAAAATTTACTATCAAACTTTTCAAAATTCCAAGCCTTTTATTTTTCTGATTTTAAAGTATGTTAATAATGAAATTAATAAATATATATTTTCTCCAATTATAACACTACGGTAAATCCCAACACTAAACTTGTTTTGTGAACAATTCCAATTGCAATTTTAATGATTAAAAGTGGAAGATGGCTTAAAAAACAATTGTTAATTGTGAATTAACAACATATTTTGTAATTATTTATTATTTACACATTTTATTATTATTTTAATTATTAATCAATTATTTTATTATTAATTACGTGGTCTCCCCGATCAACCGCCTTAACTAAATTAGATTACTTTTTGTGGGCCTACGTTAAGAAAATTGTTTATGAAGAACCTGCAACCACACCAGAAAACATGCAACAAAGAATTAGGGCATTTGGAAACATTACACCTGATCTATTATATACTCGCCTTCGTTTGTGCCTTCAAGAGAACGAAAGACATTTATATTGTTATTATTAAAACTTAAATAATTACATAATGTTTTGTAAACAATGTTTTTTTAGGCCATCCTCCTTTTTTTCCATTACAGTTGCCATTGAAATAGTTTACAAAACGAGTTTTTCACGAATAACTTCGAATGCGGATTAGCGATAGGATTGTAATTAAAAAAAATGTTTGTTTTTAATTCTAAAGCGAATGGCATAAAAATAAACAGAGGTTGCAATTTATAATACAAAAAATAAAAAATTTCATAAAGTTTGACAGTAGATTTTGCCCAGCCTGTAATAACACGGATTAATCAAACTGGACTAACAAGATTGTTAGACATTATTTAATAATTACCTAGTACTAATCTTATCAAGGGGGCATTCGTATTTTTTATATATTTTTTTAAACTAGAGGAAAAAACTATATTTTTTAGTTTTTATTTTATTCCCAGTTATTTCTGAACCGATTTGAAATTTTTTTGAGAATGTGTAATGTGAAAATGCACCCTAATAGACACAACAAATATGTAGCATGCAATTTAAAAAATATATCATTATGACTTCACAGACTTTTGGGTCATTCTGTATAATCAAAAATATTTTTATGAAATGCATCCTAGAATTAAAGTTTGCAAAATATCAAAATTTTAATTTAAGTCAAAATTGAGCTACAGAAGACGGGAGCTTTAGGATCCTGCACTTATTTTGTTATTTATATGCAGGAGGTGGAATAAAATGTTTTAGACAAAAGTTTTTCGCAGTTAAGTGCTCTATCACCTGAAAATATTTTTCATTATACATGTTAATTATAAGACACCGTAATTTATGCTGAACTCAACAATGGTTTAAACCACATGTTCCTAGGTTTATTAGGTTGAAAGATATTCGCACTTTTTGAGACAGCTGCAAAAGTCAATTTCACTGAAAAAAGTCGAAAACTGTTCTATTTAGACCTTACATACAATTAATAAACTCGACCTAAAATAAAACCAAGAATCTAAAAATGCAATAATATATGGGTGTTTCGTTTTAAATTAAGAATGTGGAGTTGCGTGTGAGCAAATTGAAATATTTTGTGACTTTTGTCTACAATAGTTTCTTTTTTTAATACTTGAGCCACAATGCACTAAATACAGCAGGTTGCCCCAGCCTGTATATATTAAAATGAATGTTTCTTTGTGCAGTATAGACTTGGACACTACTGAACCGATTATGCTGAAATTGGTTTGAAGATGTAACTAGGTATATGTTGAGAACTTGTTTTGGTGTTTTGAAATTTTCTCTTCTCTATGTTCCAAATCTAATGACGTAGGAACCTACTAAGAGAGGATTTTTCATCTCATAAGATGGAGGTATAACATTTTTTCATGGGAAAAATAGGTTTCTATTCGGATGCACCTGAAACTTGGCACACATTTTCTCAAAAAAATATATATATTTGTAATTTTACTTATAATTGAGCATCATTTCAGGCCGAAACTGTGGACGAAGCAATCGCGGATTTAAACTCCCAACTCGCATCTCTTAAAACATCCATCGACGATGCTATCCAAAACGGAGGGAAGCTCATAGGGGAGACGAGAGCCTCAATTGGTAGAGTGGTAAATCAAGCCGATGTCAGCCTCCAAAACCTAAAAGACAAACTAGACAATTTAGTCGAACAAGCCGAACAGAAAGCCTCAGACTTGGGAGTGGACATAACCAACTGCGTATTACAACTAAACCAAGAAATCGCAGCCCTAGACCTGGACAGTGTTCGAATTTGCCGCAACAACCAAGACTTGAACTTATTAAGAATCAAACTGGGTCGCTTGGGGCAATTGAAGAGGCAAATCTCGGGCTCCGTGGACAGGTGTTTGGCCCAGAATTCGGGAAGCGTCGAAGGGTTAAGAAGTTGTGTCCAGGCTGATATTAGCAGCGCCCAGGCTCAAGTTGTGGCCACTCAAAATGAGGTCAATTCGGTTTGTCGAAGTGCCCTAAGAGATGCTGAGAGGTGTGTAGAAGGGGCCGTTATCGAGCAGAATAAAATAATCATTTCGGCTGAAGAACACTTCAAGAATTGTTTGGCCGGTGTTTTGTAACGATAAACCAAGCGTGATTAGATAATAAACATAGAAATATTGTCACGTTTTGGATTTTATTTATTTACGATTCACGACTACGATGATTTTGATAAGAGTTGCAAGAGTTGTGTGATAAGAAGAATTAAAACGGCATCGGATCGGGCCAATGTTTCCTTCATTGCATCTTCTTTTGGGTCGTGCTGTATTCCTCATCTTTTCAACTTCTTTAATTTTGGAAATATTTGACGTGTCCTTCCAGTAAAATAGTAAAACATATTCATTTGAAGGACTTCCAATTTAAAAAAAAAAATTACGTGATCTATTTAGGTACAATACATTTTAATTGCCACTTGCTAGAAGCTGTATAAGTTGATTTGATCAGTGATAACGGAACACTTTGCGATTCGATCTCCACAATTAACAATGTCCCCCGAAATATTATCACGCGACTTGTCAAAATCTTGTTACAAATTATTAATTTGTGCTAGGTCATGCCCTGAGTTAGAACCTGTAAGAAGCTGTTGGTACTTAGACATGATATCTTGAAGCATCAACACAAAAATTTGGTTCAACCAAACACTCCTGGAAGATGTAGTTTTCGTGTCTTCTCCATTTGTCGCTTGTTGCTCTCAGCAACATTCATTTGCAGTACAATGTTCAAGAAATAATTTTAAAATATTTATTACGTGAGCTACAATCAATTTTAATTGCCGCTTTCTAGAAGCTTTATTAGTGATAACAGAACACTTTGATTCGATCTCTGCAATTAACAATGTCCCCCGAAATATTGTCACGCAACTTGTCAAAATCATTGTTAATTTGTGTTAGGTCATGCTCCGGTTTGGCACTTGTAAGAAGCTGTTGGTAGTTAGACATGATGTCTTGAAGCATCAACAATTTTCGTTCAATAAAACACTCTTGAAAAACGTAGTTTGGATGTAGTACTCGTATCTTCTCCATTTGTTGCTTGTTGCTTTGAGCAAGCGCTTGAAGATCATAGAAGACATACCAGTTCTGATCGATTCTTCTGCTCAGTTGGTTTTTAATTTGACGAAGATTCGGGTCGCAAGTTGCAGCATAGCACTGAAAAAATGCATTGGACACTTGGTGCCTCAGTTTGTACTTACCAAAACGAAAAGAGCTGGAAGTAAGTGGACGACTTGAGACATGATCCAAATAAAGCATTTATCTATTCGGGAACTATAAATACGAAGTGCATTTTTGTAAAACTTCAAAGATTGCAGCATTTTAATTTGTTTATTTTGTTGTTATTGTGCGAGGTCGAAATTTCTTTAAAATAACTGATCTCACATTGCTGGTATCTTACATGACGTAATCTTTTATTTAATTATATGGCCACAGAGCTGATAACACCAATTTGACACAAAAGTGTGTCATTACTATCGAACAGACACTTATGATTATAAGGCGTAGTGCTTCTCTTCCGCTTCTAACAGCGAGATAATTTGTTGGTTAAAAAATTAGAAATGATTTGTAATGCCCGCAGGATTTGCTCGATTGAAAATTTTCCCGGTATTCTAATCTAGAAAAAACAAGCAAATCAAAAACAGTGATAATTTTTAATTATCTTAAACACCATCGAAGCACGATGTCACGAATTTTTGCCTTTATTAATCTCACCTGGTTTTTATTATACTAACAATTTCGTTAACACTGCAATGACCACAACGAATACAGTGTTGGTGTTGTTTTTGCTGAAGTTTCTGGCCACTGTAAGTAACATTTAAATACATCACCAGTGCAAATTGTGAATTTTAGTCTTGTCTGGACCCGGCAGCATGTAAAAGCGACTTCCCAAAACTGGAAAACCTCAAAACGCGAATGTCTTCAGTTATTAAAGCAATGGATGTCACTACAACGTCGAGTCGACACCTAATCCGGGATAACATTTCAAACGCGAAGAACACGACCACGTACAAATTTACAACAACTAGAAGCTTTCTGAACCGACTCAAACAGGACCCTTCCTACTCGAAATCTTGCCTCAATTCTTACACCATCGAATTGTCAAAATTTTCAACAAACTTCCTTGCGTGTAAATGCAACAACACTGCTTTATCAGAAACTAAGACTAAAGTGGTAAAACTGCAAAATGTTGCCACGAGTTTGCTTGCAACATGCACTCGCCTGAATCCTCTAGCGAGCGAATGTCAAAATTTTCTTCTTTGTATAAAATCGAAAGTTGCGGATTTGAATTTAGAGTTGGACATCTTCGAGAAGCAGTTTGTGCACAATGTCAGAGACGCTCTAAGCAATTCGACTGCATGTATCGTCGAGGAAAGTGGACGATTTCTTAAACAGCTCGGATCGGTAGAAGGTGCAACAAAAAATTGTAAAACTAGTAACTAGGAAATGTTAAAATATTTAAATTCAAAGAGTGTGCAAAAATAAATGTTATCCAATCCGTATCTAGAGCTGACTTAAGACAATCTGTTCCACTTAGAGTTACGATAACTTACGACTTATCAGTGGATTATATGATCATGTTTTAGTTTTAAGAATTATTTCACCGCTTAATTATATTTTCGTTGATAACAATTGTTTTGATAACTTCATCCACTTCAAAATTGTTTACAAAATGGGAAACAAATCTTTATACATTTTCATCTCCCAACCATTGCATCTTATTCTACTTAACATTCTTTTAATAAATTAAAAATCACTTCCGATTTGTATATTAGTTATATTTATTTATTGAATCCACTATTCAGGTATAATTTATACATTTAGACCCATGAACAAGTAATAATTCTATAATTAACATTACCAATTTGTTGTAAGATGCCACCTCCCCTTGTGCTTAGACATTCCAGGGTAAAATCAAGAGTAGCAGTGCTTTGAAGTGAATACTCGGGGCTCAGCTGACGAATCTGTGTCTCCAAGTCAATAGTTTTATCGGACAGACATTTCCTGAGCGAATAATTTTGTGACTCCAAAGGATTTAAGTAGCCGCAGTACGAAACCGTGTTAGAAGCCACATTTGCAAGGATTGAAAACTTGTTTCTAATCGCGTTTAAACTGCTGGTGTTGCTAGTGGAATAGCAAGCATTTAAAACAGTGTTTGAAAGCCTCGAAACCGTCGTTTGCAAATCGTTCAAGCACGC
Organism: Eledona agricola; assembly: GCA_964023215.1. Classification (NCBI taxonomy): domain Eukaryota; kingdom Metazoa; phylum Arthropoda; class Insecta; order Coleoptera; family Tenebrionidae; genus Eledona; species Eledona agricola. The sequence continues at coordinate 11,524,068 of OZ026860.1, forward strand.
GGTCCTCTTTTTATCTGTTGAGTTTTTCACCTCGGAGGTAATTTTGTTTCGGATTTGTTCGATTCGAGTTTGGACGGACTTCTTGGCATCGTCGCGGTATCTAACAATTTGTGTGACGAGAGTGTTGTATGCGACTGAAACTTCTTCTAATTTCGTAGTCGATAGATTTTTTTGAGACTGAAGAGTTGGTTGGAACTGGTTTATAATAATTTGACGCTCGTTGAGAGCATTGGCGCACTGGAAAATTATTCATAGGCTAAAATGGTAATAGGTTTGAAGACTTACGTGAAACGCAACGACAAGAAAGCACGCAAGCACCTTGGACGACATCTTGAATATGCCATTTCTTTGCAACAATGTCCTATTTATGTGTAAGTGCAGCGGATTAACGTTAAACACACAACCGCAATATTTTCTCGGTAAACTACTGCGGAATTATATCTTCAAAGCAAATTCGGTTTTCCTTATTTGCATAAAGCTCACAAAGGAGTGTGTTCAAAACACAGTTGTTTGCGCTTTATTGTCGCAAATCTAGGTATTATATACCAGTCTCCAAAATTGTCATTTTTATGATGTAAAATTTGTTTGTGCAGTGTACAAAATTTTCAAAGTTCCTTTAATTTAATTAATGGATACATATACTCCTGTGACGATTATTTTTAATTAAATGCCTGAAACTTTTAGGTGATTAATTGGTTTGGGTTATTCACTTTTATGTCAGCTCGTAAAAAATTGTTTGTGTCAAAAATTCCCCTAGACTTTTCGCAATCGTTCTAAGTACTACCAATACCATAAATCTTTTTAATTATATTTACACGACGGCTTTTATTCAGAGGCCGATTTTACTACGTTAATCATACTCAAAACATTAAACTTGACACAATTCTTTACTTTGATATAAGTAATAAATGGTTAGATATTGAAAATTGATATTTTTACAAAAAATGTGCAAAAGCTTTCTTACTGTGCCCACTATACCTAGTGAGCTTTCAAACACAATCAAGATAATATATAGACTTGTTCTTGAGTCAAAGTAGTTCAAATTGAGATGTGTACAAAAAAAAACCAAAATGAGCGAATACTACGATAAAGGGAGAACGTTGAATTGTACAAAACTATCAAAGACAAGCAAAACTTCACGTTAGAAATTGGGATTTTCTATTAGAAAAAAACAAATTGAGAAATTTTGCCATATCATTTTTCTGAAATTCCTAAACCGATTTATTCCCCTTTGATAGGCATAGTAAAAGAACTTTCATACTTACTTATCCGTAAACTCTTCTACCTGCTGAAGGTAGAAGAGGTCTATTTTCTGAATTATACTTTCTACTTTGTAGACTTTCATTAAGCATGTAAAGCCTTGTTTTGGAAACTTGAACGAAAGCAACATTTTTGATATTTAGCCATCATGAACAGGTTTTGATACACAATTTTGTGTTGTGGCTTGGTTGACCATATACTAATTTATACTATGGTCAATAAGTTAATGATTCTTTGAGGCAATAGTGATGGTGCTTCTCCTGCTCAAAATCCCTGTCCTATTAGAAGTTGCTTCGTGGGATGTAATGATCGTTACGAGAAGCCAATCCAAGTGACGGCGATGACATCATCTAAACGTTTCGTATACGACATATGTAGACATCATCAGTGGCCAATAGAACACGGTCTCGAAATGAAACACATGTCCTAATTTTACAAAATGAATTAGTTAAAATGATAAAATCCCGGATTCAAATTGGGCATTGTCAATTCCGACACAGTTTTTTCAACTACATTGTTCAATGATTTTGGGGCATTCACTTTCAGTTTTATTACAAGAGTGTTAGAAAGCCCTTTCAGATTGTTTGTTCGAAGTCTAGTAGTTGTATCTTCAAGGTTACTAAAAATTAAAAATACTTTGAAAATGGAGTAAAACGCCGCCAGAGCGAATATCCTATGTCAACCCGTTCTTAAAATATGTTTCTCTTCGTGTTTTTTTCTAAAACCGTGACATAGCTTTACTATATCACAATTTTCTCTACTTTTTGGTCCTCAATATTTAAAAATAGGCATTTTCAAATTCTACATTAAATTTCTTATTAGTAAAAAGTGTTTTCATTGTCCTTGGACTCAACGTGTCCAATCTCATAAAAACTAAGATTCATTCAGCTTTCTATCGGTACTGGAAAATAAAAATTATTATTATTACTTTGGTAAAAAACTTAAATTTTTATGTAAAAAAGAGGGGTTTAAAAGCACTTACACCTCAATCCAGCAGGATCTCGGTTAGACTTTCTCTGCGCAGTACAACCAAAATTTTGGACATTTTTTTTTTGCTTTAGATGCATCGAGAAACGTGACGATTAAGGCAAACGTGGACTATTTGTCAAGCAAAGCGAAATGATTATCTATAAGTAATCGAGACCCAATATCAGGCCATGGCCTGTCTATCTTCAGGATTCTGAACATTTAACATTTCCTATTTATTTTGTTGTAAGAATTGAAATAAAATCTTGCTTTGTTGATAGAAGATTTATCGCAACTGTCGACACCAGATAATGATTAGTTCGGCTACCTAGTCGATGCTATCGGACGATTCTAAAGAAAATTCCGGGTGCGAGCTAACAATAGTACCAATCGTGAATAAAGGAATTTCAACTGACCGTTTGATAAATTGCACAATTCCTTTGTACGGGGAACCCAGGACCGGGCCACGTTCTATTTGCATAATATTTGAAACTATTAAAACACGAGTATTCAAATGTGGTCTTTACATATGTCTTAAAATTAGTTTACAAATTAGCATTAGAAATATTATTCGTGTCCAAGTAATAATTATCCCGGTGCTAGCGCGTTGGAAATTGAAAACAGCACCATCTTTATTCTTAGAGAAGAGTACTCTAGCAAAATGTATGTGTTTTTTCTTCTTGTGGAAAAATCAGGAGCACCTGATGCTTAAGTTCGTGCAAAATATCTCTACCCTTGTTTTATGATCACTAAACTGATTACATTTTTTATTCTCTTTGATACTGTCAAGAACAAGAGCTTGATTTGTTCAACACTTCTTAAAAAATGCTGTCATACTATTACTCCGCAATCCGTAAACCAATTAATCCCACTTTCATGGGCATACCAAAAAGACCTCCATACTTACTTGCTTACTGATCCCCAACCTCTTCTACCTTGCGCGAGATAATGAGTGTTCTCCAAGTATTTATACAATATTTTCAGCCTTATTTCTTGCTTTTTGATTTATTTTCTTAAGTGCATCTTCTATTTCTCTCCATTTCATTCTTAGTCTTCCGTTTTAAATTTTTTTAATTTCTCACAACACTTACATTATTCTCCTCATTTATTATTATTAAATGACTGAAACATATCAATTGTTGTGTTTCAGTTTTCTGAATTATACCATTCTGTTTAGGATTATCATAAAGCCTGCAAAGTCTTGCTTTTGGAAACTTGAACTGAGAGCAAAATTTTGGATTATGCCACTTTGATCAGGTTTTCTATGTATATTCTCACTTCAAGTCTCTTGTGACTGACTGTGCTTTGGTTGACCATGAATCTACACTACAGTCAATATGTTAATATTTTTTTGAGGCAACTGAGTTTTTTCAGTTCGAAAATGGTGTTCTACTAGAAGATGTTTCGTGGTAATGTAGTAAGCGCCCCGAAAGGCAACGTTTCGTCTACGACTGCCGTAAACATCATCAAGGGAAAATAATATAATCCCGTTATTGACAATATGTCATGATTTGCCAATTTCTGAAACTATTTGACAAAAAAATCATTTTACTTACTTTTCTTAAAGTTCGCGACCTCCCTCCAATAAAACACGGTCCTGTGAAACCCATTTGTCCTGATCCTATAAAATTATTGTAATACTCGTATGTAATGAATTAGTTAATTAGCTTACTTAACAAAAGTAGTTGAAGGTGATATGTGAAACACGTGTGCCGATAAACAAATTATAATCTAACAACAATAATAGTATATATTTAAAAAAATTAAAGAATTCGACACAGTATCATCTTGATAACAGGTCCCCACATTTGGATTGTTCAAATTTTTAATATTATTAAAGCTGAAGTTGAAATTCATAAATTTTTATTTTTAATTTTCAAAATGTGGAAAACTAAAGAATTGTTGGCACTTGCATCTTACAAAATTTGAAATTACTTCCACGAATAGTGTCTTTGTTCTAAATAATGATTATATATAAACATTTTCCTGGTTTTTAATTTATCCTAGTCTATCTAAGAATATAGTTTTTTTTTAATATTTTTTGATAATCTTAATGCAAATCACCATCAAGTCCTATTAGTTAATTTGGCAACAAGAAGTACCGATGACCCTTAAATGTTATAAGCACGGTCTCAAATTCGAAATCCTCAATTCCCACTCAGTTTTCAATTTTCAACTATTTTTAAATCTTAACTCATTTATCTGGTCGGAACCACTTTCGGTCTTATCACAAGAGTAGAAAGCTTTGTACGACTGATTATTGCAAGTCTAGTGATTGTATCTTCAAGTACTACTAGAAATTTGGTAGAAGTACGCTATATATACAAGGAACCCTTTTCAGTGTCCAAACACAAGCCATACGAGATGTACAAATCAGTGGTTGTAGTGCTCCTTATTTCCTTCTTCCAGGTGAAGACAATTTTGCACCTAACTGCAACAAGACTGATTTGCTGTGTTTATTTTAGGGTTACTTTTCCCTGGACCGTAAGGTAATCATCGCCACTTACGGCCCAATCCTGGCAGATCTCGATTCGGAATTTGTTGAGGAGTCCAAAACTGTGTGGGCCGATTACAACATAATTTTGGAAGAAATTCAAAACGATACTATAATATCCGTTAATGTGGCCAATATCCAACTCAACAATTTACGAAATACTATCGACCAGGAGAAAGACCTGGCCGTTGATAAGCCCAACGTTTTGGACTGTCTCAGGGAACCTGAAGCTGATGCTGCTGCTCTTAATGCGGATGTAATCAGCGAAACGTGCCATGGCAAAATTCTCTACCCAGATTTAATCAACGCAAGAGATGAATTCGCAACGTTAGCCACAATTCCCAATAACACAATCCTAGCCTGTACCATGCTGGATCCGCTCCCCAGTCAAGACGAACTTTTCCTCGACTGCATCACACACAAAATTTTGGACCTGGAAACAGAGTTAGTGGCCGTGCAAAAGAATTTTGATGTAGCGAGAAACGTGACGATTAAGGCAAACGTGGAGTGTTTGTCGTCGGAAAGCGCCTTGGTCCTTGAGAAGGTCAACGAAATCTACTATCAGGCCACAGTCTGCATATCTTCCGGCTTCTGATCATTTAACATTTCCTATTTATTTTTTTGTATGAATTGAAAATAAAATCTTGCTTTGTTGATGTTGATAGAACAAGATTTACGGCAACTTTCGACATCAAAAAGATGGTAATGCTTGAAAAAAAGTTCAGATGGTAGTTAGTAGTGGTACATACCAATCGCGAATAAAGGTACTTCAAATTATCGTTTCATAAATAGCACAATTCGTTTCTTATTTAGTTGGTGTTGGCTCAGGACCGTGCCATTTGCATAATATTTGAAACTATTAGAACACGAGTATGCAAATGTCGTCTATTAAAATTAGATTACAAATGAGCATTAGAAAATATATTCGTGCCCAAGTAATAATTATTTCGGTGCTAGCGCGTTGGTAAGTGATTCAGCGACTGAGCCGAGCCTCCAGCTCTTTGATTCTTATCTTTAGTTCGAGGAGTCCCACATATTTTGGCAACAACAATCGAAACACTACCCCCTACTAAAATTAATAAACCCCATACAGTATAATCAATTTCGAATTAACAAAGCGGCTCGGTCCGGCTGAATGCACAATTAATAATACATTGGAAGAAGAATACATTAACGAATAAAGCTGCAATTAAAAAATTATTGCTTCTAGAAAAAAATCTATTAAGGCGGCAACATAAATCATGACGGTAGTAGTTAAATGATCACTTTCGGTTAACGGACTGTCAATTGTGAGGTCCGCCATCATCACTCAAATTTTTTTTCTCACAGCGTCGACTCTTCTGAAACTATCTTCGAAAATTGCGAAATCTGATAAAGCGAGTGAAGACGACATGATAGCGCTACAAAATTAGATAACATTCAAGTGGCTGTTTTCGTTACCTTTTGATTAAAAAACACAAAACATTATTTTAAGAATCAAGCCCCAAAAATATTTTATTACGAGCATGAGTTACTCTAATACTACTAAGACGGTGCTTACATTTTCTACTAGAATTTCTCATAGAAGAACATAACACGTTCCTCTAGCTCAAAGTAGTGGACTTTCTAGAAGGCTCAGGTCAAAGCTGAAGCTAGCAAAGAACTTGCTGAATTCAAACCAAAAAGAAAACAAACGAAGAAGAAAAAGCAAAAAAAAAGAAGAAAAAAGGGAAGCAGAGGGAAGGAAAAGAAAAAGAAAGTTGTCACCAAGCAAAAATCAAAAATTAAATCATTTTATCTTCAAGCGGTCTATAAATTGAACTTTACTGTCGTCAACACTCGACACTGACATACTTAATTTTAGCACAGGCACATACATGATCCTGTTATCAAGGTAATTTTAAACTACATATATTAGAAAATAATTATATTCAGTGGCGGCTCGTCAGGGGAGGCAGGCCTGCCTGAATTCCCGACTTGTAAATTTATTATTGATTTCTCTTCTCAAGTTGATAAAATTAAAAAAAAATTTTTTTTTGAATTGGTTGAAGTAATCTTTTTCAGCTTCAGATCTTAACAATAATTATTTCAACCAAGTATGTATGGAAACTCCCGACTCGCGGTTTTATGGCATTTTTTGCTTAAAAAATGCATCTCTACGCAAAACGAAGCTTCGGCGCTATGACTTTTTTATAAATGTTAGATCGTGATTGGGTACGTTATTGGATGCCTAAAAAAGTAAAAACTGGACTGAAAGCAACACGCCCACCGTCTCAAAACTAATCAGGAGTCTAATTTTGAATTTAACGCAGATCATCTTTGTTTATTTGCGTTATTTCACGGTTGACAGACTGTTTTGTACGGATTCAGTCTTTGGTTAGATTTCGATTGAAAATAAAATTTTACAAATTTAAGATGTTAAAATAAGCAATCTTTGTTGGTGTATTCGGTGACAACGATAAGAGTTTGATGATCAGATATCGTATTTTTTATTAAATTTAAGTTCACTCGGCTGTTTTGTCGTGTATAAATTGTTTATCACAAATCTTCAAGTTACTCGACCAGACTTGAGTTCTTTTTTGATTATTATTATTATTAGGACAAAACACCTCTAAAAATTCTTAATCTTGTTACAGGAAATGTGAATTGGTTACCAGGTAGTTTAATTTCAAACAATTGTTTTGTTGGCCATGTGTTTTATTTTTGAATAGTGCGGAAAATATTTAATCAAAGACATATAAATTGTATATTTAAACATACAAAATATAATACATTTAATCGATTCAACACGTCAAGTGTAAATGTAACAAATATTTTCTTACTCGCACACAAAATATCATAGCTACATATATAACTATATTTTTATTTATTTTTCTGCAGTAATTTAAAATTAATTAACAGGAATTAGTGTTTCGCCCATACGTGAGAGTAGAGAATCGTTGAACAAAGAAAACATTAAACAATTAGTGTTATTGACTACAAGAAATGATACCCTCTCGGGAATTCCATAAAAATTCAAAATAAACTACTAGATTCTATACTTCATTTATAACTGAAAACATAAATTTGCAAAGTAATAATTCAAATTTTTTACATGTAAAATAGATGAGACAATTCATATAACTGTCATTCACCACTTTCTGTAATTTTAAGACATGATTTTATAAATTCTGGAAGAATTGTTCGAATTACTAAAGCAATCTGAATGTTTGTTGACTGGTTGGCAACTTAAAATTAAAATACTCGCTTCTCAAACTGTATTTATTCATTGTTACGCTTATTCGCATAAATTCAATCGAAGAAGAGAGATTTATTGAAACGTATCGTATTTTGCAAAACATTTTAGAAGTCAAGATCAATATTTTTATAATACCATATACCATACCATCGGAAAACAATAATAAGGTACTAATTTCAATTGATAAGGAAGGAGCTTGTCAGAAAATTAAAACAAAATACAAAAATTGAAGGCCATTAATGACCAATTGAAAAACTGCCTGCCTCCCATAACAGAATGAATACGAGCCACCATTGAATATATTAACTTTTACACTGAACAAATTTCTGGATGTCGTTTAGGACGCCTAGACAAAGAGTACTCAAGAAATCGCTCAAAAAACCTGTCACAACTCAGTCACAATTATTCTAAACATTTTTCAGAATCAGTAGTAAAGGTGGTATTCAGGTTTGCTGACATTCTTCAGGATCATCAGTCACTTCAAAGACAACAACGTTTCGGACAGAATTCTAACTGGTGATGGAACTTGGCCTCATCAATATAATTTTGAGTCAAAACCTATGGCTAACTATTGGGGAATACTGAGGAAACCTAAAGATGAAAATAAAAATAAAATTATCAGTCATGTTTGCAAGAGAATATTACGTTAGTTTGTTGTAGTAGGGAGGCTGTAACAAATAATAGTACAGAGATGTGCCTCAATAGATGACAAGGAAACTTTGAGACAAGGAATTGTCATCGATGAATCCGTAGCCTATTTGAGTAGTTTCAAAACAGTCAAAAAAAGAAGAAAACGACCGAAAACAAGAGGGAAAACAAATTTTAAAAAATATTAACGATACTAATCGATGATGTAAGAGAACAAGATCAAGGTTTCAAACAGATTTTCTCGATAGATCCCCAGCCATAAACATCTCTAGATAATTCGATCGGAACAGTATCATGCCGAGAGCAAAAAAAAGTGCATTCCCATTAAAAAGCAGAACGCTATTCAAATTACTGTCTTAGCTTTATGAACCGTACCGTCCATGTAACAGACGTAGCAGAATAATTACATAGGGAAGCCTGGGGTGATCCTGGAAAGTCGAGCCTTGGCAAATCCCGACTCGTTTAATTGAATTGTCTTGGACCACCAACATCCGTGGATGGATCAAGTATTTATTCCCTAATCAGGCGGGCATTGTTTATGTCCAATCACCGCTGTTTTATTCGATCGGTAGCCTGATTTGAATTGCGTCTTCGAGAGGCATAAATCCGTTAACACTGGCGGTTAAGAGAGTCTGAGGGAAAAAAGGTAGGTGACAGGTCGTCGACGTCGAGCAGGTCGGACTGCATTAACCCGACTCTTGTATGTATGTGCAACTTATCAGAGAGTTGTGTGATAAGCGCACCGCTTTTTCTTTTACCACCATCCGAAGAATAACCGAATGACACCCCGTTATTTATCCTCGCCGTTTTCGAACAGGACTGGTAGCCTCGTGTGCGATCCTTCGATATTTTATTGAATCGTACTCACTCAGACAACAACATGAACTTTAGATCGCTTATTTATGGCACGACTTGAATTAAGTTGTTGCTGTTGATTACCTTTCCATTTTGACAGTGAATATAAATACAAGTCGAGCAGTCGCGGGCAATTAATGCCCCCACTGTTGCCTGTTGTGGCCGTAAACGAACACGGAATTCTGTGAGAAAGCTGTGGGACTCTTAATATGGGTGGACGAGACGATTTCGGACAATAATTGGGAACTTGCAATCATATTTAATTGCCTTGTAATGGAGCTTCGTTAGCGGACGTTTTTCACTCGGGTGTCTGTGCTCGTTTCGGACGCAAATTGCACAGTTTTCGGAAAATAACACTTTGCATCTTCCACACACAACATGCGAGCAGTTTTCGTGCTTGATTTTAATCTGACATCACGACATGTTCTGGCGTCTAGCTACAATCAGCAATTGATTGTCTAAATCGAATTCCTCGTCATCGAAAGTATCTGGGTAACGATAGCAATCCACCATTAAGTACCCCTTGTTTAAAGTATTAGCCAAAATACAAAACCATACATATATTAGAACGCATCTGTATTACACATTGTAAGACCATAAAACAAACAAACACAAACCGCCCAATAAATTATCATTTTTTCACATATTTTGAGAGAAACTGATAAGAAGAAGTCGCAGTTGTTGCAGTCGTAATTCTCCATAAAAGTCAAGGTACTTGTTATCTATTAGTTCAATTTCACACAACTATATTTTTTCGTTTTTGAGTAATTGATAGTATTGTTTAAGACAAAATGTAGGAAGGTCAAGGTACTTGTTATCTATTATATTAATTAAATTTCACACTATCTTTATTGTTTAGATTTTGAGTAATTGATAGTATTGTTTAAGACAAAATGTAGGACATAAAAAATAGAAACACAAATCAGCATATTTTTTATTTTTGCAGCTTCTTCAGGTCAGAAAACGCATTATACTTCTTCATTTCACAAACATAGTGCTGAAGCAGGTCTCTTTTGGTCCTTTGAGTTGGTCTCCAATGAGGATATCATAAATCCTATTTGAGGATTCATCCCTGAAGATGTTCATATAAAGCGTACAAGAAACGTATTTGAATAACTACTGATTAACAAGACACATTCAAAACTGTTGGTCTTTAAATACATTTTTTTCAATTATGTCCGATAGTTGATATTATTCTAATGTTATATATTAAAACTTGTCCTTGCTAAAGCGTGAAGGAGCAGTCATAAATGTGTTTGGTTAAAAGTTCAGTTAGATGTGGTTAGATGATGGTTATTGAAAATACTGATTTTTGCGTTACCAAATATCTCAGTGTTTGCTAAATTTTTAAAATTATTGATGTAATTATTTTTATCACTGGAAAACTTTTTTATCATTCTAATATGTAAAACATTTTCCCAGGAACTGAATTTGAAGTAAAACCACAATTTCTAACTTCCATTGTTCTTGGAAGTATGATGGTTCTAAAGAGAGTGATTTTTCCGAGACCAGAACTAACAAATTTTATTCTCTTACTTATTGCATAACATTAACAATGTAATTATTAATTTTTGCGTCCTTATGATAACTTGAACAAATCAAAATTGTGTTTTAATCCCAAGAATCGAAAAGAAAGTCGGAATAGTATTTGCATTGTACGCCCAAAAATAAACGGAGTGTGTGTAGACAATTTATAAAAGTAGAAAATATTTGACGTTAAGTTTTCTTTTGACAACCGTTTCACGATGCATTCGGTTTTACATTTTTGAGTGATTCCTGTCGTACATCATGATCTGTCAATCAAGCACGATGTGGCCTAATAAATTATCATTTTTTACTTCTATTTTGAGAAGTTGTTGCAGTCGTAATTCTTTATAAAGGTCAAAGTACTTGTTATCATTAGTTTTATTTCACACAACTTCATTTTTTAGTTTTCGAGTAATTGATAGTATTGTTTAAGACAAAATGTAGGAAGGTCAAGGTAGGTATTTGTTATCTATGAGTTAAATTTCGCACCTCCTATCTATTATTTCACATAGGTGTTGTTTTGTCGGTACGCCATATCTTCCTTAATACTTTATAAATATCAATGATTGAGCCATAATTTTGAACATTACCTTTACCGCTATCTGAGAAAAATAAACAAAGAATTCAAAATGTTAATGTTTCTCTTAAAGTTATTAAAATCCGTATTTTGGTCATAGCGCCATCTATTGAATTTTTTCCCACTCCCCAAACGCATGCGTATTCCAAGCGGTAAAATAAAAAACAAACATGATTGCGATGCTAATTATTCGCGGGGGGGCCAGGAGAGGTGCCCCAATTTTTTAAAGTAAAGATGCCACACACAAGCTATTTTGCACACATACTAAATTCCAAGCACAATATTAATAGAAAATGTCTGTTTCCGAGAAATGCATACGAGATTTAAACGAAAACTAAACCTGAAACAATGGCAGCAATGGACCTCAGAACAAGGTATTTGTGAAAATACGAACGAAGTAGCCAGGGTTTAGCAAGAGTTGATGTATGAATGAACTGAAAAATATTTTTTTGTTTTTTCAATTAATTTGTTGGAGAATTTTAATTTTTTCATATTTTTTTGTTATGTTTAAAATTATTTTACGTATATCATTACAAAAATGTTCATTTTGAAATGTATCACTCAACTTATGTGATTTGTGCATTTTTTTGAGTTTGGTAGGATTGGGGGTGAAACAAAACACTTATTAACGAGACTGTGCAATCAGATGATGTAATTTCAGGAAACTAGTTATTCCTCCGCGTCAGGTCCCGGCTCGTGTGATAATTAAATGTAATTTTGTGGTTTTACGCATTGTAATTATGTTTTGGAGTGCCTAAACAAACCAGTTTCATTATTTTTGTGTTTAAAAAACTTTTATGTGCAGTGAAATGAAGAAAATGAAGTCAAAGGATGTTCCGGGTGCAGGTAGGATGAGTCATCCACTTTTTACATTGCTTGAAAATTTGGGACATGGCTGAAAATTTATTCAGTGTCTGGGCACTTTTTTCACTTCAATTCCAATCGGCTATTGATGATTTGTTTGCGGCCCATATTCAAATTTAGATACAAAATGTTTACAGTTTTCTGTAAAATAATAGTATACAGAAGCCAAAGATCAAACTTTTTCGTACAAAATATTGAAAGTATGGTGAACAATTGCAATCTTAAAACAAGAGGTAAGTATGTATAAAATGGCTTATGTACTTATTTTAAAAGTATTCGTCAAAATTCGAAATCGATATAATTTGTTATTAAAATACAGATTTGCTAAAGTTTTTTTCACGGCTACAATAGCATTGGATAATTAACTTTTACAGTAAACGGTCCTCTTAAGATTTAGGAACGGAGATAAACGAAGCAGTCAGGTTTTATGAAACCCCGTCCAGAACATTGTTGTATGAATGAAGTAAACAATATTTTTTTATGGAATTATGGATGTTTTTGCTATTTCTTGCAGTTTTATCTCTTATTTTTATGGTCAAAATGATTTTATATTTTTACAAAACTTGTTAATTTTGAATTTTATAACCGAACTAATTATACTAGTTCAAAATTAGTAATTTCATTAAGAGTGTGAAACTCCAATTACATGGGGGTCGAGAGAGATGGCCAAAAACATATCTCTGGTTTATTTTTTTTCTAAATTCTCAAATATGCAATTTTTGAACATTATAATTATGTAATTCTTCATTAAATTTAGTATGCATTACAATTTTTTTAAAGGCTCTGACACTAAATACTAGTGTAGTACAATTTTTCAAACTTAAGGTGGTGTACTACACCGGAATTACCTTATTCATTTTCATCACTGAGCTGTATAAACTCTTTTATCGCACTAATTCTATTCCAAATCGTTTTCTCAGGAACTGAATTTTAAATAAAAACCCAGTTTCGAACTTCTATTTTTCTTGACAGAATGATGGTAGTTTTTCCGAGACCAGAAATCATTTTTTTTGTTTTAATTTTTTTTTACATTATTCTCTTACATAACATTCACTATGTAATTATACATTTTCTTGTCCTTTTTTAAATTTCGGCAAACAACTCAAGAATTTGTTTTGGTTCCAAGAGTTGTCAGGCTAGTATTAGGCTAGTATTTGTATTCTGCGCTCAAAGAATGTTGAAGTTGTGTTTCTTCTTGTCCGCCATTTCACGATTCATTCGCTTTTTAGAATTTTCGGCGCTGGTTTGTGCAGCTTGAGCAAATTTTTAAGTGATTGCTCTCGTAAAACCCTTTAAATTAAAAAAGTTTTGAGCTTATGATTGAAGAGTAGGTACTGAAAAAATTTTCCGAGATCAAAAAAAAAACTATTGTTTCAGTGTGCACTAGTAGCACGTTTATCTACGTTCTAGTTCTAGTTCCTTTGAAATTTTCTCTGCAAGAGTCAAAGTTTTGTTAAAATCTGTTTTCAGTTTAAATTTTTTTCAAACCTGCTTTTTTGTTGACAGTATGATTGTTGTGAACAAGGTGATTTTTCCGAGACTTGAAATCAAATATTTTTACACTCCTGATTTAATTTCATGCATCACTTTAACAATGTCATTAATTTTCTTGTTCTTCTTATAACATTGATAACAACTTAAATTTTTGATTCCAAGAGTCGAAAAACAAGCAAGTCAAAGTTGTGTTTGCGTTGGAATTGGTGTAGGCAATTTATTAAAGTGTAGAAAATGTAACTGTAACTTGTAACTTGTAATTATTTATTTCCTATCCCTTTGATAACTTTAACTTAACTTTTTTTTCTTGATTCCAACAGTCGAAGACTTAGTCTCACTTGTGTTTGTATTGTACTCTAAATATAAAAATAACCTGCGTAGGCAGTTTATTAGAGTGTAGAAGATGTTTGAGTTTATGTTTCCTCCTGACAACCGTTTCACGATCCATTCGGTTTTTTAAACAAATTCAAAAATTAAAAAATAATTCAAAGTGCTTCTTAATGGCCATGCAGCCCCATCATAACACCGAGTGTCCCTTGTAAGTAGAGACAAAGACTTTTAACATAGGAAATACTTTTTTATTTTTTTGCTGTAGGGTTGATCTAATTGAAAAATTGTTGCACAACCGGCCTTCATGATATTTTTTCAATTCTCGCTAAGCGCACTAACAAATGATAATCACTCTATAAGAACAGATTTTTGGTTACGGAAACATCGTCCTAAGGAAATTTAAATGAAAACTGTGATTTTGTTACAACTTAAACTTGTGCTCTTTGACTTTTCAAGAGAAAGTTTCAATGGTATTAATTAGAACGATATTCGCGTTTCGAATCTCATTGAAGAAAAAGTGTTTCATCTATGATCTCAGAAAATTTCTTCAGTAATCTTCAAATCAGATGCTTAAATTTCTTTTACTTCAAGGGGGTTCAGCATTTTACCTTTATACCGGCTACTTCCTGTTACTGTTCAATCCTCTATCTAGTTTTCGTGCAAAATGTCTCCGAAAACAAAATTTTTAATGCAACGGCGAATAAGAATATCGCATACCTATTTTTAACAAATAAAACGAATCAATTGTCACTCACTTCTTTTGTGCTACGTATTTACGGTACGAAATTTGTTGAAGTTGTTTACTTAATTTCAATGTTTTTTTTGGATTACTTTTCGTTTTATCACAGATTACTCCTGATGACTCAATGCAAATATTTTGGCGGAATGATCTTTAACGACCTTCAAATTATGTAACAGTTTTCAGATGGCGCATCGAACAAATTTTGCGGCAAATTTAAATAATAGTCTCCTCTCTTTATAGGTAGTAAAAATGCTATAATGTTTTGAATATTTTATGATTTATTCTACAAAACTAATGTAAAAAATTGTTTTGTAGAATAAATCATAAAATATTCCTTCATTATTTACACGTCATACAAACAATTTTATAAAAATCAATTTATTATATTACATAATTTAAATTAAACAAAATTATACCCAAAATGTTAACAATTACATTTCTAAAATAGGTATAACTTACACATATGATAATTACTTGGAATTCTTATATAATAATGGAAATTTTGAAAGACTTGCCGGACAACCAATAGATCAACCTGGCTTAGTTCTTCAAATTCGTACACAAAAATAAGGAATAATGAAGCCTAATATCTAAAGATGCCGAAAAGTGTTTTTTGCAAACCCTCCACTTTTGCTAGATTGCAAATTTGGACATTTAGAGCTTCTTGTCACAGTTTCGCTCTAGAATTATGTAATTAGATTTCCTGAATTTGTTGTATTAATAAAACATCCTTACCTTTCTTCACTTTTTGGATAACAATGCAGTTTCTCCGCTTAGTTTTTACCAACACCATAAATAATGTAAGAAATGCCCCATCTTTCGCTTAAAATTTTTCACAAATTCAATATACAAGCAAGTTTTGACATTTACTGGCTTGATTATAATTGCAGCAAAATGCTGTTTTTAAAATATTAGTCAGAAAAAAAGCAACAAGATTAGAAACAGTCACCCTTTTTAAAAAACACGCAATTGTACATTGTTCAATTTAAAATAGTAAAAATATTCGGCCATTTATTTGAATTTAAATAAAAAAATTTGTAGTGACATCTAGCGGTTGTACAAAGTATTAGCAACGACTACAGCGCCTCTACATTTGCTTATGGTATCTGTGACAAAGATGTCATGCGCCAAGTTTTAATGTGTAGAAAAGAGATAGTTCCGGACAAAATCGCCCTGGAGTAATCTGTGGTTTTATTTTCATACCAGTGTTGGTAATGCTGCGTTGACATCGCGTTGCTAGGCGAAGGTTAGGCGCCAAATTCAAATTAAAACACGATTTATTTCAGTGAGACTAGTAGGGCGTCTATTGTTCTAATACCTTTCAAACTTTCTCTTGAAAGTCAAAGAGCAAGTCTGAGTTGTATCAAAATCATAGTTTTTTTCACAAATCTCTGTTGTTAGATCGAATGATTCATTTCATAGTGCTCTTTTTAACCAAATTGTCTTTATGTATTTTGAGTCAAAGTTGAGAGTTGTAGCTTCCGTTCTTCTTGCGATTCGAAGGTTGTTGTGGTTTTTCCGGAGGCTGAGACTCGCGAGGTGTCGGTGGGCGGTCCACACATCAAAGCCTACTTACACCTTTGATTGACGTGACGGTAAGGCACGCTTCTTATTCATAAGCTCCTTGGAGTTGGAGGCGTTAAAAATAAAGGATATCCCGCTTCGTGATCCGCGCCACTTTTACTTTTATTGGCCGGCGCGGGCAACAAAAAGCGATTCACATGTACGTACTCGAGGCGGGCTATAGTGCTCTGGGTCTTTTCATGGTGGTTAGTTTTTCGTCGGCGATGTAGTCTGGACTTTAATTAAGAAATAAATTGTGTTTTAATTGTAATTATATATCGGACACGATGGCGAAGACCCAATAAAATATATCATTGTGCCGGCGCTGGGGCAATACACTTACGTGATAGCTGTAATAATGGCTCGAACATCCCGCTTGATTAAAATTTGCGATTCCGATCTAAGATTAGATAAATGGACGCTGTTTAATTAATGTGCTTATGCGTACATGCCGAATGGTATGGATGGTCGTTCTTTATTTAATAACCAACTACCGACCATCGCCATCGCCACATAATAACAGTGGGGCCGATCCGTGCCTTTTTCGCGGGAATTAGCGCCCGGACGAGTGTCGTCCTTCCCGAAATTCGTACATGGGTCTCATGGGTGGCATCCCCGTCGCGTGTTACCATAACCCCAATGTGTTGGGCTTTTTATAGCCTCACTCCTCCCGCCATTCTCACAACGACATAATTAAGGAGTCGGCTTGAATTATTTCGGATATTTTATGCGCCACATAAATGTTGGCGGGTTTAATTATTTCAAAGCCGGCCGACGCATAATGCATTTCCATAATTTATAAACTATTAAATCCGGTGCTTTATATGGAAGTGAGAGGAGTAGGACGAGCCTCGCCCCGAAAATAAAATCGTTTCACAAATTGTTATGTAATTGCGCTTAAGTCGGTCGTGCGCACACACTCTTCGCATTCCATTTTGACAGTTCGTCGAAAAGAATTTAACATTTAACATGAAATCTAGAAGCAAACGCAGTAACCCCGTCGGGATTTGGAAGCGGAAGCTGCGAATCAAGTCATCAGCCGGTTTGAAAAAGCAGCGAAGAGCACGAACATCACAAATAAAACAATAAATTAAGCGAGTCGAAGAAATTTAAGGCCGACAACTTTTAGCGGCCGCTTTTTCCAGCGTAAAATAATCCAAACGAACCCATACGTTTTTACGGCATCTCGTGGCTCCGTTTAATGAAAACGAATCAATCAGCATCTCAAACCGGTCGAAATATGGCGTTGGGGGCCACCAAGTCGAGCAGATCTGAGTCGATACGCCATCGCCCCATATAGCATCCACACACCTCTCCAATCTCGTGATCTATTATAGCCCGACCATCCACACCATTAATTACAAATCGAAATTAAATTAAATCATCAATCTCTTCGCGTTGGTAGGCGTACATTCAGCGTTATCACCTACTTACCATACGCTACGATGTTTAATTGCGTCGCCTCCCAACCATTAAGCACCGATTTGTGTTTCTTCATTAAACATCGTCGCTTGGTAGCCGAGCACGTGTGGCCACCCTGTAATTTCGCCCCGGAAAAAAATCCAAAACGCGACGAATGCCTTTTAACTCTATGCACGTGCCTCGCTCGCCGGTGCTCGGGGAAATTAGATTTTTATGCAATTTTTATTGCACGAGTGTATTGAATTTCCAGTTCGGTACCATTACGTACGCGAACTTTTTACGGGAGCTCGGACGACGGCAGACGCATTAAATACAATGGCAATTACTTCTGCACAGAAAGCGATCGGGCTCCGCGCTTGAGATTGAATGAACCAAGAGGATTGGACTTGGACGGGTTGACGTTTTACTCGACCTGCCTTCGAGGACTGCGACGGCTCCACAACGAGACACACGAAATCGGAGAAGATTTACAGACAACCACAACAAATGGGACAAAACGTCGTCTACGAGACCGAGGAGCAATCGCCGCTGTACCATTCACAAACATTCAAATCGTTGTGGAAAGCTCGAACCAATTCAAATTTAAAGAAACGTTTTTTAAACTATTCGGACGGAGTTTCCGAATAATTAATTTAAGAAAAATGCACGCACGTAACCAACAATACTGAATACTACACTAAAAGTGTGTTAATGAAAAGAAAAAGGTTTAAAATGAAGGTTAAAATCGGTTGTCTTTTCAAGCGGGGACTTTCAGGATGTCATTAGACGCGTTAGATGATCAAATGTGATGTTTGTATAAAAATGTATTATATTAAGCGAGATATGGTGCAGAAAATCAGAAAAAACAAACCACTACCACAAATAGGGCATCTCTAATCAACAGAATTCCATGGGTTGTATTTAGAAGTGATTAGATGATTTAAGAATGATTACAATCGAAATGGAAAACGAACGATAAAATTGATGTAATTTTGAGGAAATACCATGAAGCTGGCTTCTCAATTTTGGAATAAACTTGTCAAGCCGTACAGTGATCCAAGCTCGTTAAAGAATTATACATAAAGTAAAACTTACAAATAAGTTTCAATCAAATGCTACTAGCTAAAATGTGAAGAACTGAACACCTTTACAGCTGGGATTTTGGACGTAGGATGGATTAAATTAGAAAAAATAATAAATGAGAAAAAATGTTACAAATGCATGAAATTTGTGCAGAAATTCGAATAAAATTTGGACACCACAGCAAACGGTCCAAACGTAGTCTAAAATATTTAGAGAAACAGCTACGATATCCTCAAACGCAAAATGGTACCAGTTTTAAAAATACGATAGTGAGGCTGTCATATTGTCAATAAATCTCTCCTCGATTGAATTCGTGCATTGTTTAAAGTTTAACAAATAAGCGTAACAATGAATAAAAAGAGTTTCACTGAAAGTTAGGTTGCCAACCATTTAAATGTCCTACCATAACTGCAGTAATTCGTTCGTGCCATTTGTTATTTCGAATTTTCCAAAAATTCAGTTTGCGTCAGTGTAATTCAAACAATTCAACTAAAGTGCATGCCAAATTCATAATACTAAATAAATAATTGTGAAACGAATCCTTTTCTGTCTTCTACGTCTTAAAATTATAGAAAGTCGTTTTATATTTACAGTATAAGAACACGATCAAATGTATAAGATTTTATTAATGCGCTCTGATTAGTAGACTTCACAATTCTATATATCGTAAGAATAGGAACTATATATACAGTAAAACTTACAAATAAGTTGCAATCGAATGGTACCAGCTAAAATGTGAAGAACTGAAAATATTTACAGCTGGGATTTTAGACGTAGGATGGAATAAATTCGGAAAAAGAATAAATGAGAAAAAATGTGACAAACCTGTACATGAAATTTGTGCAGAAATTCGAATAAAATTTGGACACCACAGCAAACGGGCCAAATGTAGTCTAAAATATTTAGAGAAACAGCTATGATATCCTCAAACAGTTACAATGTGAAGAACTGGAAATCTTTGCAATTTGCAAGCTTACGTGGCCAAAGATAGACAAACACTTTTAGTCTAGTGTGATGAACTTATAACAAATTGTTGCAAGAATCAGAACAGAAATTTGGAGGCCACGCGGTTTGCAGAGCAAAGAAAAGCATTCAGAATTTACTTCTGTAAAAACGCTTACAGGAATTGATGGGTTATACTCCATTTTACTTAGGAACACTTATTATTGTAATTTTTATGAAATAAAAAAAATTCTTAAAATTTTGTTGTCGTTTGTTTGCGATAAACGGACAATTTGATAAGGCACAAACGTAAGAAACCATTTGTATTTGTAAAAGAAATATCGTTTTGACAGATTCAGAAAAAGACAAATCATTAAAATGCGAAATTTTAGTAAAACGAACATTGTGTGAAAACTGCAAGTTTAAGTTGGCGCCTTTTTTACTTTCAAGTATCCTTTATTAAAATTTCCTGTTTTAAAAATGTATGCAAATTAGAAGAAAAAGCGATATAGATCAAAAACGGTTAATGTCAACAAAGGCCGCTGTAACTAGACCACAAATAATTCGCATTTTTTTTTTGTTCTTGGAGAATTGCCATTTAAGTTATTCAGTTTTGACTTCACACTAAATAATGCTCATTTAATGCGTCCAAAAATATAATAAATAATAATAAAAAACATGGCTGTGTAGGCCATGGAAGCAGTTTGAAAAGTGTAGAAAAATGTTGATTTTGAGTCGGATAAATTTGAGATTAAGTTCGCTATTCATAACCAATAGATTTTGTTGTTTTTTAACTAATTCAATCTCCAGACGTCAATTTTGACCATGGACTATAGACAAGAGAGAGGTTTGGATGTTTGGTGAAAATTCTTGCGGGACACTTCCTGCAGTTGTCAAAGATGTATACTGTAAAAAACACAAGTTTGTCGTGCCTCCGTTTTTATTTGTGCGCAGGTTACCTTGTATAAGTACAAGTTTACATATGTAAAAATGCGAGGGTCATTTTAAATCATTTGAAAACGTCTACAGCGATTTGAATATCTACATAGTTGGTGCGAATAATTCGCGCAGGATGCGCTTAGAGAGTGGGAGATGTTAGTTAAACAGATTGTCAATAGATGGCGATATGACAAAATACGGTTTTTAATAATTTTAAAGAAAACATTAAGATTTTGAGTTGTTTGTTTATTTTTCGCATATAGCGATGAAGGTAGTCTTCAAAACGATGACTTCATCATTGGTTTTAATAAAGTATTAAGGGAGATATGGCGTACCGACAAAAAAACTTTTGAGAGATAATATATGTATGGAGGTATAATATACAAGCTGTCTCAACAGTGCGTTTTCGGCTGATAACTCAATACCGGGTAGAGGTAAACAAAATAGAGTAAAAGAAAACGTTACGGGAACGCGGTGAAGGTAATCTTCAAAATGATGGCCTAATCGTTAGTTTTGATGACGTAGTAAGGGAGACATGGGGTACCGACAATAAAACACTTAAATAATATATAGTGACATTTTATTTTTCAACACATTCTCCTCCCTGTCAACACATTTGGTCCAACTATATCCGAGAACCAATATCTGGTCTGGAAGGTGGGTTTTTAACAGTCAATTTTGTTCAACTGAGTATTTAACTGCACCGTCAGAAGGAAATCTCAGACCGCTAAGAAATCATTCGAGTTTCGAGTAATGTAATCTTAATGAGGTATATCTGGCGAATAAGACGGATGTGGTAGAATTTCGTAGCCTATTTCGTTTAATTTGACCATAGAAACTGCACAAGTGTGTAGGTACTCTTGTAGTGTCTTGGTGGAAGATAATTTTTTCTTTGACTAAATCCGTTTTCTTCTTGAATATTTGTATATAACTGATCTAAAAGTTTAGAATAATATGCACAATCTATCAATAGTACCCAAAAAATTAACGCCATCCCTTTTTCTGCTGATTTAGCTGATTGCTTTCTTTGGAGTTGGTGTCCATTTCGAAATGATTTATAATAATATTTCATACTCGATTTTATCCATGTTCAAAGAAAGCCTTACTACTTCTAGTTGTAATTCGACTTTAATCCTTCATTAGGAACATTGTCATTGTGGTACTTTAACAAAATGTGACCACAAATTGTCTGTTTCGGAAATTCCTTGCGTGGTTCGAAACAAAGTGAATGTACCATTGGAAGCTGGAACTATTAGAAAGACATAAAATGCGCTAGATACTAAAGAGTGATGAACCTATAAAGCAGGATATGTGGCATAATGGCATAGCTAAAGCGCGATGAAAAGAGAGATAAAGCGGATTAGTAGGAACCTAATTTGTGTTTAAACTTTTAGGAGATTTTAATGACGACTATCGTGTTTTTTTGTTCGTTGTGCAATACGTTGGGCTTTTGGCGCGCGCCCAGGTTGGTCAAAGTCCTTTCGCGCATAATGAGGTATGTTTTTGGCGGATAATTATGCCAAATCTGCGTCTAAATCGTGTGCAATTTGCCTATGCGCCCATGGATTTTTCGTAAAAACCCGGTTTAACAACTCCTCAATCAGAGCCCCGGCACGCAACTCTTCCTCCACTCCAGTTTCGATACCCTCCTCGCGGTCTTTTCCCATCTCCACGTCTCGATCCGCATCAAAACTTCGTTCCTCGGTGTCTGCAGCATCGCTAACATGTAATTACCGATGTCTATCGGAAGCCACCGCAGACGCTGAATGAAGCCGAGTGTTTCAGTCCAATTTTCAGCCACGATTTCAATTACAACAAGGAGCGGACCGGCCGACCGACTCACTTTGTTGACTTCGACTCGTAAATAAATTGCAATGCGTTTTGCGAGTACGTCACGTAGCGTGAAGATTTCCTCTGCGGAAAAATGCGCACGTACCGAGTTATTGGAGCGGGATCGGGTTACGGTACGTCCTATGTAGGTCGACATGCCCTTTAAATTTAATTAGCGGAGTTATACGTTATGCATGGTCAGTACCTAAACATGTACTCCACGAGCGATTGATTGTTGAGACCGATTCCGGAGAGTAAAGCGCGAGCACGTTCGATTCGATTTGAGGCGAGCTTTGACGCCACCGGAGTCGATTTCTTTCTGAGTTGGACAGCGAAAGCTCGTAAATGCACGATTAAAGTTTGCACTAAAAAAACGCCAAAACTGAAAAAATCATGAGATGATACTTCTAGCAATGGTTACCAAAATAGTGTCCTTCAAGCATTAATAAAAATGTATCTTTATACAGTGTTAAACAAAATGATTTTCTTCTAGTTACCTCTGCATTTTCCTTGTAAAAATACGAAGTGCCGCTCTACAAAAAAAGGAGGGCGGTATCATAACCTCAAAATATATATTAAAATTTCAATACAATGCGTCCAGATCGAAAATACGCCTACCTCAATGATATAAGTGTTCTCTTGCACGGTATATATTTTTAACTTGTCTTAATTCAATTCACTTCAATAAATTGTAATAACTGTCAATTTTATTGATGTCATTTATTGACAGTACTATGAACTTTAAAAATAGTAAAGCGGCGCAAGAGAATTTACATGTGAAAATATTTCAAAGGTAACTAGATGAAAATCATTTTGTTCCACACTAGAACAGAAAGTTTCCTACTAATTGATATACAATTTTTAAAAATTAGTCTAGTTTTAAGTAGGTAGAATTGAGCACCCAAACAGCAACCACAAAAATAAAATACATACAGGGTGATTCACGTAGACCGTTCATTAGAAAATTTTTAATTTCCCGTAAAGCTAGACAGTTGAAATTTAGTGTATGATTATCATCGATTATTCTGAATCAAAGTAAAATACTATCAAGATTGACGTTAACTTTGTTATTTTAAATGGCAACCTCTTATTTTTATGCACTCGTTTGTTTTGGCAATCAATTCTAAATAAGATGCGCCCAGGTTGTCTTATCTTATCTCTCATAGTTGGAGAAATATTCTTATTTTAATAATAAAATTTGGAAATGGATTTGGAAGGATTTTTCTAAAAATTAATATCTCTTAAACCATTTGAAATATTGCAATATATTTTTTTCTATCGGTTAGTATAACTTTAAAGAATAATTCGAGAGTTCTTCTAATACATTTTTATGCTTCGGGTGGGCGTTCCGATTTCCTGAAAATTACTATAACAAAATGCCAAAAACTAAATTTTTTCAAATTGCAACACCACAATCTAAAATACCGGAATTCAATGTAAAAGTAAAAAATAACTCGACCTTTATGAAGATTTGTTATGCCAATTCTCTATAGTTTTTTCGATATTCCACATTTTGCAAAAAATGCATCTTCTCTTTAGCTTTTGATATGTGTAGGCTGTGGAATAAAAACATTTAAATTAAACAATTGAAATTAGCATGTCTAAAGTATTATGCTTTTTATCAAATCTTTACTATAACTTTATTTTGTAAATTAATAACAAAAACGTATAAACAAAAATGTAGAACAAAACTTTAATTTAACTAATACTATAAATCAATTATTGTTGAAGTACAACATTGTAATTAAAGCAAATGTTCGGCATGTCCACCATCTTCACTTATACATTGTACGACACGTCTTTTTACAGATTGAGTTGCTCTTCTTATTTCAGCTGGATCAAGGTTATAAAATGCCCTAAAGATTTTTATTTTAAGATCTTCTTTATTTAAAGTAGCTGTGTCGGAGCTCCATCCATCTGATACCAGGCATTAAGTGCCCTGGCTAATAGTAGATTTTCAACAAATGGTTCTACAATTTCGCTCAAAATTTGGAGATAATTTTGTCCATTTAAATTATCCTTATACATGAAGGATTGAACTTCACCATCCATTACCAAAGCGAACACATTTAGTCGAAATTGATTTTGATTATCTATCTCTACAATTAAATGAGGATTTTCAATTTTTTGCGCTTCATTTTTTTTCAATTCCACAACCACACAAAAATACTTTTTTATAGAAAATCTGAAATATTGTGAAAACTAAGCAGAACTGGCATATGATACTTTTATAAAAGTCGAGTTATTTTTTACTTTTACATCGAATTCCGTTGTTTCTGGCATTTTGTTATAGTAATTTTTAGAAAATCGCAACGACCACCCGAAGCATTAAAATGTATTAGAAGTACTCTCGAATTATTCTTTAAAGTTAAACTAATCGATGGAAAAATAAATTATTGCAATACTTCAAATGGTTCAAGAGATATTAATTTTTCAAAAGATCCTTGCTTTTCCAAATTTTAACATTAAATTAAAAATATTTCGAAAACTATGAAAGATAAGTGCCGATAACCTGGGCGTTTATTATTCACAATTGATTGCCCAAACGAACGAGTGCATAAAAATTAGGGATTGCCATTTAAAATAACAAAGTTGACGTCAATTTCCAGAAGTGCCGCCATCTTGAGTAATGTAGAGTACAGTAGAGTAATCTACTTCGATTCAGAACAATCGATTATAATCATACACCAAATTTCAACTGTCTAGCTTTACGGGAAATTGAAAATGTTCTAATGAACGGTCTACGTGAATCAACCTGTATACGAGTACTAACTTAAAAATTCTAACGCAAGCTCGTTAAGACAGGTAAGCACAATTAATCTTGTGCTATGAAGCCACGAAGAAGATGAAGCAACTGGAAATGCAAAAAATGATCTCCGCGACTAGAACAACCATAACAAGTGATTACACGAACCCCTTGTTTCGGTGGTGGCTCGTGAACATTTTGTCAGAGGAGGCAGGCAGTTTTTTTAATTGGCTATTAATTACCGTAAAATTTTGTATTTTGATTTAATTTTCTGACGGGCTCCTTGTCAGTTGAAATTAGTGCCTCACACATATCATTATTCCTGTTTCATGGTATTATGTTTAATTATTTTTTATCAAAATATTTATCTTGTCTTCTAAAATGTTTTGAAAATACGATAGAGAGGCTGTCATATTGTCAATAAATCTCTCTTCGATTGAATCCATGCATTGTTTAAAGTTTAACGGATGAGCGTAACAATGAATAAAAAGAGTTTTAGGTTGCCAACCATTTAAATGTCCTACCATAATTGCAGTAATTCGTTCGTGCTATTTGTTATTTCGAATTTTCCAAAAATTCACTTTGCGTCAGTATAATTCAAACAATTCCACTAAAGTGCGTCCCGAATTCATAATACTAAATAAATAATTGTGAAACAAATCCCTTTCTGTCTTCTACGTCTTAAAATTATAGAAAGTCGTTTTATATTTACAGTATAAGGACACGATCAAATGTATAAGATTAAAAATGCGCTCTGATTACTAGACTTCACAATTCTATTTCTCGTAAACGAACAATCGCAAAAAAATTTTTTTTACTCTATATTGTCTTTCAGAGAGAAGTTAGGGTTTATGGATGAGAACCCAGTTCTAGGACAAACTGTATAATTTTCAGTGGTATTTACTAGTGCTGAAACTTTCTGACGTTTGTTATTTTGATGTATCTCTCCAGATCTCTCATGAAGTGTCAGAGAATTACAGTCGCCCACATATTTCATGAAAATTTGTATTATTTTGTATAATTAACCTAGCAATGAGGACGATCCACAAATGTACCTGGAAGTTAGATTCTGAGATTGGTTAGTTTCAAAACCTTATAACTTCCAAACAAAATGTCGAGAAATCTTTATAAGATTGATTTTTATGTCGGCATTGAAAATAGGTTAGATACTTTGTCGCTTTTACCTTAATTTTGGCACACCTTTATAGTTATTATGTTCTTAGTTACAACGTGAGCAATTGGATTCCAGTGGTTCATTTTGAATTGTTATGGATGTCCCCGAAAGAGTATCATCTCTTGTGGACATCATTAACATAATCTTTGAAGTTTCCTCTATTCAATGACTCTTTATTTTGAACGAATCGGCAAAACGCTAAACCTTTTTATATTTTTAATTTTTTGTTACTTGGTTAAATTTTCGCCTGATGCGCTGAAGCAATTAAATATCTTATATTTTTGTAAATAGTAATAACGAAGATTAGTCACGTTAAGTTAGTTTAATTAAAATCCTTGTAAAAAAAGGGGGACTACCTACTACATGTTTCGGCTCTTGGACCATATTAAGATAAATAAATACATAACTATACAGTTAAAATCTAAGGAAAAACATTATAAATGAATAAGGATCATGTAATTTGGTACTTACCATTTACAATGCTTGCAGTATACATTTTGTTTTGATTTTATTAATGATAATTAAATGAATTGAGCTTATGGGGTTCTTGAGCTTGGGAAGTGTGTAGAATGGAAAAAATGCCAGAACCTTTTAAAGTCAATTTTTGTCTATTCAAACATCTGCAATTGGAGTAGTGAACTGATTTAAAAATTTCAAAGTTTTAAAAAATTATTTTTATCGTTTTAAGTGTGAATTTCTTTAATTAATTTTACGTTCTGGGACGGGTTGGTTAATTTATCTGGTGTGTTCTTTGGATCCCTTTTCCACACTTCATTGATCTGTGTAAATTGCAGGACAATTTAAAAAAATCAGAAGCTGGTAGGTACTCCCAGACAATCATTTTTGGTAAAATTTATAAACTTTTTTGTTCCGTATTTTCTTATTTATAATCTTTCTTGAAGCAGTATTACCTTTGATAAGCATTATACCTATTAAGAAACAAATGTTGTAAAGTAGATACAATGAGTTGCATAAAATGTTTCTGAAAGGCATGTGAATCCGATTTGTAAAAAACTGTAGGATGTGGGTCGCTTGGGCATTTGGTCTGTTAGAGAACCATTTAGGAAGAAGACAGGTGACATTTGTTTACCGTAAAATTCGATTGAGATATTTCGAAAAAAATTATCTCTTCAATTAGGAAGTCAAATGAAAATCAATCAATCATTATCGAAGCAGTGATAATGCGTTCTCGAATTGGCCAGATTCAAATTACAAACCCGACCAGTTTCGTAAACTCACAAGAACGGATGGTGGAGCGTTCGCGGGGAATTTTCTTTGGTACAGATGATGGATTGTCGGTCTGCGAGAGACGTAGATTGCTGCATTAACGGTTAATGTGTATATTTTAAAGTGCAGCTCATCAATTTAAAATCGTTTAAAATACGACCAGTAAATCTGATTATTATGGTAAAAAGTGGGTATCGCGAGCGACCGTCGCGTAAAAATCGTGTAGATAACAGCGACACTCTCGATTTATTCAAATTAACGTATAATTGCGCCCATAAAACATAACTCGATTATGGATGAGGCGTGAAACTTTGTGTACCGATGCAGCAGCACCAAGAAACTGCAATTCCCATAATTCATCCAATCACATTACTCACTCCCTAACGCCTTTTCGTTTTTCCCGTGCTTCTCGTAAATCCATCTTTTTTTTTAATTGGACACGAAATAATTATTAGGATCGTTTAAAAATGTTCCTGTTTTAAAGTGGCCAGGATAATTTCACGCTTGATCGAAACGTAATAAACGAAATGTTTGCAATAAACGCATTTACGGCTTTACGGTAAACGCCCTAATAAAATCCCCCTCTTCCGAACCGGCGAATTGGGTTAAAAAGGATTCCTCCATTAAACGAGTCCTTTATTGTTTATCGGCGCACTTATTCGTTTTATCGCCCCCCTACATTGTAAACCCGATAACAACAATAAACTAAATTAAGTCGAATCAAAAGGTTATTAAAATTTTTACGGACGATTTGTTCGATGCGGATTTTCGGCAGTAAATTAGCTCCGGACCGAGTTTTACGAGTGCAGCTTTTTGACAGCTTTTATTAAACAAACGCAATAAACTTGATATAAGGACAAATCACCTTGCACTTTGTTAAAGTAATCGTCGACCGGGATTGTCGTCTTTTTATGTCCCGGAGCATGGGCGAGCTTTAAGCACCACAGAGTCTTGGAGTACATTCGTAATGTCCGATAAAATCGGCTGATTAGTAAATGCGGCAAATGCTGAACAAGTTTCTTGTCGATTTCTTGCCTGAACAGGCGACGATAACATCGGACGCGAAACAACGTCATAATTCTTACATTAAATACGCCAATATCGAATAAATTTTGTGGTACCGTTTGCCATTGTTCCGCGCCGCAAAAACACGACGTGTTTCTAATCAGCCCCGTATATATTCAACACCGTGTTTGCTACAACCTCTACCACGCCAATTTGGCGTCATTAAACGTCAAATCTGGCAAAAACTTCTTATAACAAAACGCCACAACTGGCCTAGGACGAAAACTATTTTTTTCTACTTTGCGTTCATAACAAAGCTGTTAAAGTACTGAATTAAGTGCGTTAATAGCTTTTTGAGTTTCGTAATAAAACTAGGGTAATTTAGTTTTTCTAGGGTGGTATGTCATGATCAGAAATGCCATGACAAACGCTTAAGTAAACACCAACACAAAACGTTACAACATTTTTAATTTAAATTAGTATAAAAATTCATCGTTACGTTGGATGTCTTGAGCACTTAATTAAATAAATATTATTAGGTAGGTTGCTTGTCACAATATTTTGCTAAAAATTATTTTCGCGGCCAACAATTTTTAATTAAAAATTACATAAATAATGCGAAGTAGAAAAATAGTATAAAAAACTCGTTCAAGAGGTTATTATGGCACTCGTCCTAAAAGTCGTAAAATAAAATATGCCTTATGGAACTCGTTCTTTAATGTACTATTTTCTATTTGCGTGTTGTAAGTACGACATGCATTTGGAGCTCGTAATGAGCCTGAATTTTGTAAAGATTTTTATATGGTTTTACGGTTGGCAACGCAAAATGTCAACTGTTTTAGGTCAGTATCATTCATTCTTCATTAAAATTGTTAATATAATTAAAGTGTGTAAATCAACATTTTGATACCATACAGTAAGTACGTACCAAATTTATATTATCATTATTATTTATAAATATATGAAAACATAAAAATAAATAAAAATATGTAAAAGGCGATTTTTGGATTTAGTGCCGACTTTCGACAAAGTTCCTAGGTCACCTTCCTCATTCTAAATTCAATAATTGTCCCAAATTCCTCGCAAATATAAAAATAGGATAAAGTACTTGACATAAATCCTTTTGCAAATCTCGCTGATACGCGGCTCGTTCCCTAAACTACAATTCATGCGAAATAACAGTGTCGTATGAAAGTACTTCTTTAATATACTGTTTTAATGACGCCAGTACAACACGTATTTGGAGTTCGTAATAAGCTTGAATATCGTGAGGGATTTTTTGTTTTACGGTTGGCTACGCGAAATGACAAGTGTGAAATGTCAGTGTCATTCATTCTTTGTTACAATTGTTAACCTAATAAAAAAACATTTTGATACCAGACAGTAAGGTACGTAGCAAATGAATATTATCATAATTATTTCTAGTTTTATGGAAACTTAAAATAGAAGAAAAATATACAAAAGGCGCACATGTCGTATTTAGTATATTTAAATAAATATTAGGTAGGTTGCTTGTCACAATATTTTGCTAAAAATTATTTTTGCGGCCAACAATATGTAATAAAAAATCGCATAAATGATGCGAAGTAGAAAAATAGTATAAAAAACTCATTCATAAGGCTATTATGGCACTCGTCCTTTATAAAAGTCGTAAAATAAAATATGCCTTGTGGAACTTGTTCTTTAATGTACTATTTTCTATCTGCGTGTCGTAAGTACGATATGTATTTGGAGCTCGTAATGAGTCTGAATTTTGTAAAGATTTTTATTTGGTTTTACGGTTGGCAACGCAAAATGTCAACTGTTTTATGTCAGTGTTATTCATTCGTCATTAAAATTGTTAACATAATCAAAGTCTGCAAATCAACATTTTGATACCATACAGTAAAGTACGTACGAAATGTATATTATCATTATTATTTATAAATTTATGATCACTTAAAAATAAATAAATATATATAAAAGACGATTTTTTTGAATTAGTGCCGACTTTCGACAAAGTTCCTAAATCACCTTCCTCATTCTATTTTCAATAATTGTCCCAAATTCTTCGCAGATATAAAAATAGAATAAAGTACTCGACATAACTTAGATATTTCTGCATTCGTCCTATTGCAAATCTCGCTGCTACGCGGTTCGTTCCCTAAACTACAATTCATGCGAGATAACAGTGTCGTATGAAACTAGTTCTTTAATATACTATTTTCTATTTGCGTGTCGTAATGACGCCAGTATGACACGCATTCGGAGTTCGTAATAAGCCTGAATATTGTAAGTAATTATTTTGTTTTACGGTTGGCAACGCAAAATGTCAAGTGTGAAATGTCAATGTCAATTATTCTTTATTACAATTGTTAATCAAATGAAAATCCGCAAAACAACATTTTGAAACCATACAGTAAAGAACGTAGCAAGTTAATATTATGATTATTAATTCTAGTTTTGTGGAAACTTAAAATAAAATAAAAATATACAAAAGGCGGCCATGTCGGATTTAGTGACATGACGCTGCCAACTTTCCACAAAGTCCCTAGACCATCTTCCTCATTCTAATTTCCATAATTGTCCCAAATTCTTCCCAAATATAAAAAATAGAATAAAGTACTCGACATAACTTAGACATTTCTTTTGTTTTACAGTTGGCAACGCAAAATGACAAGTGTAAAATGTCAGTGTTATTCATTCTTTATTACAATTGTTAACCTAATAAAACAACATTTTGATACCAGACAGTAAGGTACGTAGCAAATGAACATTATCATAATGATTTCTAGTTTTATGGAAACTTAAAATAGAAGAAAAATATACAAAAGGCGGCCATGTCGGATTTAGTGACATGACGCTGCCAACTTTCCACAAAGTCCCTAGACCATCTTTCCTCATTCTAATTTTAATAATTATCTCAAATTTCTTGCTAATAGAAACAATAGTACAACAAATTCGTTTCATAAGACATTTCTGCGCTCGTCCCTTTACAAAGCAAACCAGTCTCTTATGAAACTGGTCGTTTAATACACTATTCTCGTCTTCGCTTCCGTAAACGACTCGCTAATTGGGCAAAGGGTTTTAAAGGCCGTTTGACCCCAGAAAACCCACAAATGGTGAAGAAATTGAAAACGGCTGCATCCTAGACGGACGTCCAATTTCGCCCTGACCATAATTTAATAAGCCCCGTACACAACCCCATCCTGAAGACCGCCACACGTCGATGGGCGTGGATGAACAAGAGCGAGTTGCATTAGAGAGAGGAGATGAATTAAGCCGATATCCATCTAAGAATATACATTAGATGAACCGAATAAACCGCGCCGGTGATGGATTACACAGAACGCCGCCGTCCTCGCAGGGATGGGGCTGCTCGCCCTCGAAGGTCACCACCACCATTCCGGGGCCCCGTCGAGATTATATTAATTACGTTGGAGTTGATTGAGTGGAAGAAAAGAGGCAGCGCCGTGTCGCTCTAATTCCTCATACGCAGCTAGAAAAAAGCTCAGTCTTCCCGTGATCGTTTTTCAAATTTAATTTACAATTTGGAAACGTTTTAAAACCGGAGCTGCGCGTATAGAATAAGTAGAACTGAGGATTCTAATTGTAAAATGAAGCTTTCTCGTGTGAGATTGCCTCAAATTGGTCACAGCTTCCACATCGTTTGCTTTTTATAAAAATCGGTGTAATTTAGCGCGGACTGCGGCCAAAAAATCCGGGAAAAAACGGAATCTCCGAATGAGGCGTACGTGATTAACGCCAGCAGCGAAGACTGTGCAAGAAGTGGATTTACGACGTTGTTCGGGACGTGGATTCGTGTCCACGTACAAATCGCCTCATTTCAGGCGATCGATCATGAATGGAGGAAAAATTCGGAAAGACCTGTTGGGAGGCGAAAAAAAGAAGTCCCGGCGAAACCCAACGAAGCCCGGCGAAGCCGCTGCTCTTAATCGAGGGACGTTTCGGATCAACAAAGTCGTTTTAATAATGGTTATAAATCCGTAATTACAACCTCATCGCGGCGGATCCATTTACTGGGCTTTTACGAACGTTAATTACTTATGGTAATTATAACACTATGGCGAATCTAGAGCATACCCACCACGGCTGGTCGGGCTCTTAAATAACAGTGACGAATGCAAAGAGCGCAATAACGACGACCCGTTTAATGGCGGGCGAGGCTGCCACCCAAGCTTTTAAAATTTTATAAAAATTTTACGGTATTGGTTCGGTAGTCTCGGACATAAAACTGTCGACCGCTGGAGCGGAAGACAAAGACGTGAAGAAATTAACCGAACGTAGACTTTCTTCCCCTTCGATCAATTTAACCAATTAGTGTATGTTACAGTCAAAGTATTCATTTCGTGTTTAAAAAATGGAAAATTTAAAAGAAGGGCTTGGTGGTTAAACCAATGATTTTTCATATTTCAATTCAAGGTGCCAAGTTGATTTAATTGATTTTCAATTACAAGCCAATTAAAACATAATTATTAATATTTATCCAAATTTGTAAACATAAAGGTCTTAAAAATAAGTTAGCATCAAAAGTTGCAAATATATTAAGAAGTTGTAATATATTTGTATTATTTGGTGCCCCATTCACACTACCGTCAATACATATAAAGACGACAGTTTGTTGTATAAAATATGTCCAGAATTGCATATCGTTCATGGCAAACTCGTCACAAGACACAAAGCAGTCTAGAGAGCAGCTATGTAAGTTTTAAGGTACCGATTTTTAGAGAAAACGACAGAAAAGATTCGGTGTAAAAGTGTGAGAGCGAATGACAAAAAATATTGGGAAAAGATTGGCAACCAAAATTACAACCATAGAATTTTGCATTACCGATGGGATTGGCTTTTACTTTTACTTTTATCTTTGTCTGGTATATATTTTCCATTCTTTTCTCGAATCTTCAGTTGCTCGAACTCAGTCTGCACCTGCATATTAAAAACTTGGATGTTACAAGAACAATGTAGTAACAGAAGTAAAAGTATGGGTTTTGTGTAGATAAAAAAAGAGCACTTTATGCTAGAATTAAAGAGGTCCTTATGAAGCAATATTTGGAGGGCCAGCAAAGGTTGAGCTTCTTTCTTCGTCAATGCGTCGAGATCTTATGGAAGACATCAAAAGTGAAGAAGATTTAGAAAAAAAAATTGGAAGAGGAAAGTGTAATTCAACACACTTGTTGGCAAAATGAAGAGTAAACTTTTTTCGAACAAGCTTTAGACGTACATATGTCGCTGGTGGAAAAACCAGAAATGACAAAAGAAAGATATAAGAATATGAAGATATAAGATTGAGGCAGAAAAAATGAAAAATATTTGAGGTGTTTTCAAATTCCCTCGAGAACCACATTTGTAAACTTTATACTACTAATAGAAAAGAAACTAAAGAAAATATAGAAAATGAAAAACAATTTCTTATGATTCCTGTCAGCAGAACCGGGAATGGATAGTAGTGCGCTGTATTGCAAAAAAAACATTATGGCTACTCAAAGTGGGAAAAAAGAAGGAAACTTTGAAAGGGGTACATACAAAATCTTAGTTGAGCCTCAGTCCGGAAAAAATAATTCACATGGAAGACATTCCAACAAAGTAGTTGAGGACCTGGCTAAAATGCTATTGTAAAACAAAATCAGTTCATATAAATGTGACTTAAAACAATTTTGTGCATCTCAAAATGCCATCAACTATTTATTTTTATTTAAGTATATATTTTACTACAAATTTTTTATGATTTTTATTTTTTATGTGCAATATAAAATATTTTATATTTTGCTTTTTTTATTAAGTATGTAACTAATTTTTCATGTTTAATAGATAATAATAAAAATAAAATTGTGGTATTTATTTACATTAGTCAAGCTTTAACTTACATTTTAGTATTTGTAACATTTGTATTTGTAGTATTTGTCTAGTTGATGTAGGAATAACTGCATTTAGTTATATTTTGCTTTTAATTAACATAAAATTCGTGTCTAATCTAATGAATAACAAAAGAACTCCTGGCTTTTGTTTCAAAATTCAGTTTTAGTTTTACGTCTAAATACTCGCAATTGTTTTACTACTTGCTTTGTTCCCAAATCGAATGACTTACTTATTAGATTTCTTATTTCAATCAGGTGTAGGTAATTTAATTGTTTCACAGGTTCCTGACATTACTGACTTCATAAATCATAAGAACTGTAGGAGTTTGTACATTTCAGATCTGTACTTAAGTCAATTTATACTCCTATAATTTAGTTACTTTAGAAGTTTATACATTTTATTTATGTTTTATTAAGGTTAGTACATACAAAGTTCTATAACGGTCGAATAAGTTTGTTATTCAAAATGTTTTTTTTTCAAATTTGGCACGAATCTATACTAATATTATAAATGCGAAACTTTGGATGTTTGTTACTCAATCACGCCAGAACGACTAAACGGATCTGGATGAAATTTGGGACAGAGATAGATTATAGTCTGGAATAGCACATAGGCTACTATTTATCCCAAATAATCCTCCCGTGAGATAGATGTTTTTGATTTTCATAGAGCAAAAGATCGACATGATTTTTTGCATATTGGTAGATTTTTTACGTATTATTTAACGTATAACGGAAAGGATTAAGGAGAGGAAGATAAGAAAAAAATCAAAAAATAATAATGTAAAATTTAATATATTTTGCAAGGCCTTCTAAAAGTGAAGAAT
This sequence comes from Eledona agricola, assembly GCA_964023215.1. NCBI lineage: Eukaryota > Metazoa > Arthropoda > Insecta > Coleoptera > Tenebrionidae > Eledona > Eledona agricola. The sequence goes on from OZ026860.1 coordinate 11,559,634, forward strand.
AAGAAAATGTAACAAATGCAAGTTTAGTTTCGTGTATGCGAATACGGTGCCAAACTGAGTGTTTGCAATGAAAGTAAAACTACAAAAATCTGTTTAAAAAATGTAAAAACCTAAAATAATTTACAACATATAGGTGCGATTAAACGTGAATAACGTTTGCATATTATTTGTTTCTTAATTTTGGATCCCATTAGGAATGTTTAATATATGTGGTTGAAAATAAAGAATTTGTTTGTAATATTTTAATTTTTATATTTTTGTGGTTTAGCAGAAAATGCTTGGGGACACCAAAATATTGTTACAGTTTCGGATGCAGAATAAAAAACTACCTCAAAAAATATTAACACGTTTTTTATATTTTTAATAAAACTACACAAGAATTTAAAATACGCAAAATCAAGACATTATGTTGGAAAACCGTTTTGATACTACAAAAATGTTTGTATTGCTACAGAATTCATTAAGCCATTTTATTGATGGATTACGTATATCTCAAAATGGTTTTCAAAAATATCTTGAATTTCGTTTTTATATTTTTTGTATGGCTTCCAAGCACAAAAAAAATTATCAAAAATGTATAAATATACAGAGCCTCTCCCCAATTTATTATAATTAAAATGCCTGTTTGCAACTATACAGGATGTTATACAACGTGCTGTTCAAACTTGAGGAGTGAGTTCCCCACCTAATTTCAATCAAAAAATGCCATTTAGAAACTTTTCGAATTCTCAACTGTCTTCGAGCTATTTGAGTTTTTCACAATTCTATGCTATACAATTTCACAAAACAAACATTTGTAAATTGTCATAAGTTTATGTTTATTTTGTTTATTATTTTCAGTAATTGGGACCTACCTACAATATTATTATTATTATTGGTTGTTATAACACAAACATTAACATAAATATCAATTGTTCATGAAAAGATTAGTGAAAAAAGATAGTGAGAAAAGTCGTCGCTTCGTCGTTTGCTCTTCTATTCTAGTAAAATTTTTGCTTTTTTAAATCTGTAACAACTTTCAACACTTTCCCAGTTCGCAGCATTAGAAAACTGTATCGGCCACAACGCCACAACAGTGTCAACAAAAAGGCCCTCCACTTTATCGAATGTAAAATGTAAACACGTGCTCGAGGTACATACAGCTGTGTCAATTTGTGCGTAATCAGTAATTGGAATGAATATATCAATGACCTTTTTGATTTATCACGAAAAATTTCTCCATACTCACCACCACCCGTTCCCCGTCGTCGCTTTATTAAATTAGTATTCGATCTTTAATTAACTTTATCATCGACCATTTAACGGTTAATTAATTTTTTGCCGCCCCACGCGGCGCCTCTTTGTTCGTTCCTGGAACTGGAGCCCAGCGAACTGGTGGAGCTCACCCCGTCGACAATGGCGCCCATATTTCACACTCCTCAAACAGTTCCACAATGTGTACTAACACAATTTTAATTGTGCTGTTAAAGGTAAAGGTTGATTGTATAATAGCGTGTGCCGGGCTTCTATCTCACTTCCTGTACAAACAATGCCTTCCCGGAGGTGTTACTTTGTTGTTGTCTGTTGTCCGAAGAGTACAACAGCGCTCTGTGTTGTCCCGCGGGGCCGGACCAGAGGCGGAACACTCGAGTGCGGAGGAATCCCGCCTAATTGGTGCCCCGAATTTGCATAGAACCGATTAGAGATAGACGAAACCGATCGGTTCGTGTCGTGTTTAGTGGAGATTAATTAAAATTTCAATAAAATCAAGTTCAAGGCGAGCACGTGGCACAGAACTTTGCCTTCGAATTCCATTTCCGCTCGCACTCTAATCACAGTCCCGGCTCGTAATAAGGGTAATGATAAGCCCGCGCGTGTCATTAAAAAATCCTTACGATTCGAACCCTTCTGTAATTGCAGTGCGAATGCGGCTAATGGCAACCCTGGAAATGAAATGACGTTTTTCTGCACACGATCCCTGTGGTTTGGGCAAGGGTGCGGCGCCATGTAAACATGGGGGTGATGGCGTAACACTCCAACACTCCAACAGGTCTTCCACCCACGATACAGTGTCAACAAGGCTCGCGTGCCCCTCGATGTGTGATCTAAAGCAAACATCAAAGTGCGCCTCAATAGACGACTTTGTAGTTTCCTCCGGAATTTGTTCAAGGATAAGCGTTTTTCTGCTCCAAATCTAATCTCCCGTTTTGATTGCTGCAGGAAATTCGACAATAAACACCGGCGCACAATGAGGAAGTGACACGAATCTATGGTGGGACATCACTCGAAAAGTGAATGCCGGGGTAAGAATGGTCGCCTTAATTGCATTCATTGATGTCGAGGCGTGAGACATCATTGTCGAAAAGCGTCCCTGGACGTACAAAACGAAAGCCATTATGACACCTTGTTCCCATTCAAGAGGAACAAAACCGGCCACAAATCAGCGACCAGGCAAAATCGGGCCTTGCAAGAATGTTGACGAAATGCCGCTGCGTTCGTGGGTGCGTTTCAATTTTTTTCCACATAGTGCTGACCTCATGGTTTTGGCAATATGGTGCGATATGGTGGTCCGGTTTATCAGCTAGACGAGATCGCAAGGCCTAGAGACAAACAGGGGAGGTAAATTGGACCGGGGACCTTAAATTTAATCGTTATTGGGAGATTATATCGTTAAATGCTTAATTACATCCAATGGGGCCTTAAATAGATTTGGCCCACTCGATACAATCTACCATCGGATTTTAAATACAATTTCCAAGCTAAAAAAAATGCATAACGATACGGCAAATCAAAATCGAAATCTACGCACGGCTTCATTATAGAGGAAATAACGTGCGTTAAAAAAACGAGGCTGAGTTGCCCATGGAAAAACTTTGTGCATCAATTTAGTGTGGCAAAATTTCGAACTGTCAGATAGTTTTTAGGTTGGGTTCTTTGTTGACAATGTGTTTTCTTTATAAAATTCCATCTCCAGACGCCAATTCTTGGACTTCTCTGCATTTCATCTGCACTTACTATTGTGTTTTGTCTATTACACAAACAAAATCAGTTCACAAATCCCAAAGAAGATCGTTATAATTAATAACACCGACCGTGAAAGCCTACATACTTTCATAAAATAAGTTCACTTCGGAACCTCACCAGACTGAGTGTTCGTTTGCTTTAGCGTTTGTAAAAAGACAGGTGAGACTTTGACGCTACAAATTTTATGTTGATTTTGAGTTTTGTTGTCGATAGAGTCAGAAATGTTCATGGTTGAGTGGCCGTTACATACGTAATGTATGGACGATCGATTGGAATTGACAAGATTATCTGAGAGGTTTGACTGAAGAATTTCACACACATATTAGTATGAAAAATTCGAAGTTTACGAACACTAAGTCATGAGTTATTTTCGAAAAACTGATAGCATTGCTCGTATAGATTGGAAGTGATGTTAATGAGATCTCGGAGCTCCTGAAATTCTTCGACACATTTTGAATCAAGTACCACACACTGCTATTCGCTGTTTAGTCCAATAAGTCGGTTTATCTGTATGAGCACAATGTGGAAGAAGAAGGTAATAAACTTTACATCATCATAAAATAATTATTGAGCAAATTTTTGGTCCCAGATTTATTAGTCGTAATGCAAGGAATCATTTGAACTTGCAACGTAAACTTGGATCCAATGATATCGTAGTTTCCGGTTTTACCTTGTGGTCGAAGTGGTACAACCGTGGACAGTCAAGAATAACGCTTTAGCCGGCGGGTGTGATGCAAATACCGACTCAATGACAATATCTCATAGAGTCGGTATTTGCATAACACGGGTGTTATTCTTGACTGTCCATGGCTGTACATTCATTTACAAAACACTTGATAACAACTCCGAAGAACTTCGGAACAGAATGTAAAACAAAAACAATTTTTTGGGACAAATTTCAGTAAATGAACGAGAATGTTTATGAAAGCGATGTACGCATGTCCTGGCACTTATACTAAACAATTGAAATAAAATTGGTCCGATTTTAGACTGACAGTTCTTGTCATTTGACATTTGTCAAATCTATATGTTTATGTTTTCTATAATTTTTACACTGGAAAGCCGATAAATTCAGCCTCAATTTTCAACTCAGCCTCGTTTTTTTTTGAACGCACGTTACATGAAATAATAACAGATCGAAGAAATGATCGAACGGACACTGGTCCACGATACTGATAATCTCACAGCGTTACAATGCGGCTATTTTTTATGGATTTGTATTATTTGTGCCCGGGCCGGTTTTTTCCTTACTAATTACTCTGATTTGCTTTTCGGGCTGTGATTAGCCCGACCGCAGTTCCCCAAAAACAAGGCATTTTTGGCGGAGACACACGCCGCAGTCATTAGCCACTATCAGAACCAATCTGGGCACATTTTTTTCTCTAATCGATCCAAGCCGGGACATGATATAATTCTGGAATGGGTCGTGAGATCGACATCATCTTGCAATTGTTAAAAATCCATCAGAAAGCCGCAGCTGCCACAAAGTCCGGACACGTGATCCGATTTTTATCGGAAGGGTTGGCGAATAAACACTTACGATCTTTTTGGGGGTTGTAGGTAAAAGAGGCGCGTCTCGTTAGCACTTAGACCCTAATAAGCTTCATGTTTATTCATAATATTGCAGGGCTTAACAATGGCCACGAAAGCTGTCAGGACCTTCTTTGATCTCTTCATTATTGAGAATGGGCGCGGCACTCTTGATTACAAAAACGTCCCGAGGGGGGCGGGGGGTACGTTATTAGCCGAATTCGGTGTCAAACTCTACCGCCGGTTATAAACCGTCATGTTTATGTTGTTGTGGCCCATTTAGATACCGTAATGATGAATTTTACGGCTTTATTGTAGCGTCTTAATCGGAGGTAATTTACAATTCTTTTGTGATTTAAACGCTTTCGGGAATTTCTGGGGGAGGGCAGCTGATTGGATGCGGCGGGGAGATCGATCCGGCCACCGATGTAGTTTACTGGACCATGATGGTACAAGGACATGGTCCGTGCACAAATCGATTGGGGCGTCCAACTGGAACAAAAACTGTCGCAAAGGCGAGATTTCGGCGATGCTTTTCAAGAATTTCGAACAGTTACGGCAAAATACAGATTCAGACACCCAAATACATGGAGATAAAAATCACGTTCTATGCAATGATTTCGTGGAAAAGTGGACACAAATTTGGGAAACATGAGAATGCACAGTGTAAAAAGTGTACATAAAATTACAATAAAAAATTGGGTTCTAGTTGTTCACCATACCTATCCAAAATATTTCTATCAATGTCCTTAAATTTATACCAACTTAAACAATGGCTGATTTAAGCGAAGTAGATAAAGCCAGAATCTACGTCGATGATGATTATTAACCTCTCAGCGAAGAACAGTTGAGGTTGTTACTAACTTCTAAAATATAATTTGTTCAAATGTAAGTTATTTATATTTAAACTGACAAACCGCCAAAATATTTTAATCTATTTTTAATAAAGCACTATGGAGAATTTGGAAGAAACCTGACACATTTTTTCAAAAACTGCTTGTGTTTTATTACATAACGTCATGTAATTATTAATTTTCCTGTCTTTTTGATAACTTCGACTACAATTCACAATTCAACAATTAACAAAAATGCCTTGTTACCTATAAGAGTTCCAAACGTCGAAAAGCACGAACAGTGTTTGTATAGTGCGTCCAAAAATGAAGGGTGTCTGTGTAGACAATTTATTAGAGTGTAAAAAATGTTTGGGGTTATGTATCCCTTTGACAGCCGTTTTATGAATCACTTGGTTTTGGAATAAATTCTCTGGCCTTGATTTGAGTTATTTTGGCAAACTTTTTAGGACAATAATTTATGTCGTATCATGACTTATCAATGTCAAATATAAAAAGAAAACGGAATGAAGTTTATGGAATCTAGCTTGGGTTTTATTTTTTACAGTGTAGACTTTTGATATTGACAAATGACATTTAAGAATTAAAAATCTCTCGGACTTATCTCTTGTCTATAGTCCAAATAAACGCATATAGGTAGATGAAATTTGTTAAAAACAGAATAAAATATGTGGTAGTCGAAACTATGGTTTACAGAGAATATAACTTCACACTTCTCCAACTCAATATCAAACATCTACACTCTAATCAATTTGAAATCGGACTTGTATTATTTTGACACAATTGCATTTTTAGAAACGCTATTATTTTATGAAATACATTTTAATTAATAGTCTTGACAATCTCTGAATAAAAAGATAATTTACATTTATTGGCCATGGAAAACAAATGATTCCTCTTATCATGTCAAAATTATCTTTTGTTTCTGTTTTGTTTTCAAACAACGAAAATTCTTCAGGAATTTTTAGCACTATCATATTATAAAATGTATAGGTACCTACCTATAATTTTGAAATCAGAAAAAAATCACAAGTTTGGTTTATTAGGTACGACTAAATAAACAGCCTGAAAAAAATTTGACTACATAGGACAGTTGCATTCTACATAAAAATGTTCCATAATAATGTTTTCATTTCAAGTTAAGAACATCAATAATAAAATAGTTAAGAAGGTTTAAAAATTACTTTCCGAAATCTATAAGAAAACTAACTAAATTATATACAGCATTGGTATATCAAAGTTTGGAACTGCAAAGATCTTTTTAAAAATTAATAGGCATCTCTTGATCAGGTGCAGATAATATGTACAATAATTTTTTTGTCGTTTTGCATAACCTTACCTCCTTTTTATACAATTTGAATTTCTCAAAGGGTTGCTGAGATTTTTTGAATATGATTATAAGAAAATATCAGAAACTTTGTTATTTCAAATAGCAACACCACAATATAACGTCATTCGATGCAGAAATGAAAAAGAACTCGACTTTTATCAAGATATTATATGTCAGTTCTGCTTAGTGTTTACGATATTTCTCATTTTCTGTAAAAATGTATTTTTCTATATATTTTGATATGTGTAATTGGGTATGCTATGAAAGCGAAAAAATGAATTGCAAATAATTGAAATCAATACCTGTCACATTATTGAGATTCAGTTAAGTGTTCTGAAATTGAGATCATTTTGAAAGTATTGTATTTCGATACAGAATGATCGGTAATGATCATGCCCCAAATTTCAACTTTCTAGCTTTGCAAAAAAAATTTCTAATAAACGGTCCACGTGAATCACCCTGTATAGCCATCGAAAATAAACCACTCTGTTCAGTGGGCCCCAAATTGGATAATTTTAAAAGGGTTTCTTATTTCCTGAAGTGATAAAAAGCAGCTAAGATGTGGACGATTTTTTAGTACATAAATTTATAAAATACTATTTAAAAAAATATTGAATGTTATATATCGTTGAAAAGCTAATATATGGTTATCATATTCAGCCTAAAATAAATACTTACAAACAAATAAGTAGTGGCCTTTTCTAAAGTCGTTAAAAACTGTTCTCAAAAATCTAAATATCTGAGCTACTTTTTGGCAATCTTTTCTGGAAATAGGAGAAACTGCTCGAAAATATTCAGTTTGCGACATGCTGTACATATTTCCCTTACCTTTATCTTCGTAACATATCAATGAAGATGAAATGAGTTTTTATCAGCACCGGATCAGATGGAAGCACCAATTTTGCCCCTTGTTTTTAGTCCGAGGATCTCGGGATAAAAGACATAAATCTGTATCGTGTCATCAAGATGTTGGGATAATTCCTGACTTCAACCTTTCATTGAATCCCAAACACAATGCGTTTAAATTAATTTGGGAGTCGCCGTTTTTCACCGAAAGTATGAAATTGGAATTTGGCTCGGCGATTTCTTTGGGCTGTCAAAAAATTAATTACCGGACAGTTTCAGTTTCAGTTTCAGCACCGGACCTGATGGATGTGGTGGTTTGCGGTAAAAGCGGCCGAATAATCGTCATAAATTCCAATCACGAGTCCTGATCAGCCCGAACCGGGACAAATCCGCTCCCGTCCGACCAAATTAAGCAATTTAGGCTCGGTTTTTGTGTAGATATCGCCCAGAGATTGTTATAAATGCCTTGTTAATAGACGCCCGAGTAAATTAAAATGTTAAAACGGCTCTAACTTTTCTAAATCTTATTTAGAATCTATTCGGTTTTGTTAATACCCCATAAATAACGATTTAAACGAGGACTACTTAAACCGATTATAAATATTCAGCGAGTGTTTTAATTGAGAACGGACCTTTTTCTCCTGTTGGGCGATCGTTAATTTTGATTTATCATGGCAAAAAATAAATCGGGCCGGGTTTCCGGGGATAAGTTCGCAGAGGTGGGTCCGACCGGCACACAATGAGCTGCCAATTTCTCGTCTTTGAGTATCGATAATAATAAGAAGGGTTCAAGTGACGGACGGACAATGCACTACCCCAACGGTCCCACGAGAAGACGTGTGGGAAGGTCCACCGCAACGATTTGCATGTGACGATGTGTATAATTTCGTCGTTTGGCCCGGCATTAAAATCTCCGTAATCACGGTTTTCCCACTAACCGGCCCAACAAATATTTTCAAACAAATTAGAGTAGATTTGGCCCAATTTCGATAATTGCACCAAATGATCGATGCGGGGCTTCGGCGGATGTGAGATTAAATCTTTTTTGTGCTTTCCCAAATACTGAAAGTCATTGTCCATAAAGGGTTATGTTGTATATTGAAATATCATCGCTGACGTGCCGGTTCGGATTTATTTTCGGGTGCTTTGTATGCGACCGTGTTTTGAAAAGTGTCAGATTTACTTTGATATTGTTGAATTCATGAGGAAAATTGCTTTCAATTCAGCGCTGAATGGACCACGAACGAAACTAATAATCACAGCGCGCTGATGTTATCTCGGTTTTGCGCGCCGTGGTCGAAATTTTTTCAAATTTCCTAGACTGCCGTTTCTGTTATTTTTCTCCCACCGTCCCCGCACTTTTTGTCGACTCATTAAAGGGCGTTATTTAATTAGCCGCTCTATTAGTTTAAAGTATTTCCGACAAGTGTCCAATTAAAATCCTCACGGTTTGAAACATCATCAATTTCCCGCCTTCTTATTTATTTAAATTTAATCAATTCCTCGTCGCCGGCTCATAAACGCGCACACACGCATTTCGTTGGCTCCTTAGCCTCATCCGGATCTTGATCACACAAAATTTACGGCTTATTTATTCATCGTCGCTAAACGAACGGTTCTGTGGAAAATTCGGCGGACCCAAACTGTGACGCTTACCTACAGAGAAACTGTGAAAGCGAGCTGTCAATAAATTTCGAAAGTGACCGCAACGTTAGGTAGAGAGACGATTTTCGTAATAAAAGTCCGGACAATCGCCGGAATTTCAAAGCTCGCATTGTGTGAAGAAGCTTTTTGTGTGAGGAGCGGTCCTCGCGCGGGAAACTGCACTTCGTTATCACATTATCTGCATTTTATCCCGAGCCTCGTAAATCAGAAACTCAACCCCTTCATGCATATTTCCCACACCACCCGCGCCATAAATCCCGCCCGTTTAATTCAGCTTTCATCGCTGTACCGAAATTTATGTCTTTGTGTCCTTTAAGCGCATTTTAAGCGGCTTTTAATCATTGTCTTGGCGAAGGGTTGCTGAGGGAGGCTGCCGTATAAAATATGTTCCGGGAAGTGTTTTCGATTCGTTGATCATTTTTTGCTGGCGTGGATGTCGTCTGAGTTTTACAAATACCTTCATTATAGTGGATGATACTCAATAAGGCACTGCTTGGGCGCCGTTTCTTTGTAGAGCCGCCTCTATATCGCCCATCATCCCATTACACCACGATTACGGGATACCGTCTAATTGAAATATATATCATTATTAGTCGCTTTCACACAGTCTGGATTTGAAGCAGAGCCAGTGAAGATGTGTAGGCATTTTTTCGTGGCGTTTATGTTCTAGTTGAAACGCCACCTCGTAAAATTCTTTTACGATACTCAAATTACACGCTTTACAGCCGAGGACGAAGACGTCCGCGTTCGTCCGCCATTAACATATCGGTTCAAAATTCGTTCGTGGCTCGACTTTTTAACATTTTCAGTAGCCAGGTCATCTTTTGAGGAGCCGCCCGATCGCGGCTGTTATCTGCACAACACCGATTATAAGAACAACCACAATTTCCACTTAAGAAGAGATCGATTACAGATAGACCGTGACGCTTACGAGTCAAAATATCTTCGGAAATCTGTGCTTTGTCGCCGCTCCGACAAAAACAAACAGAAGCGTGGTGGAGCACGACCGACAAGGTCGCGTGTTGGTCGAAGAAGACACGGCTCAGGAAATACCACAAGAGTACGCGTGCCACACCACAGATTTTGACGCCTCTTACGGCAGCGTCGTAAATCTGCAGCTTGAATTTCAATTAAGGAAATGATACATTTCTGTGCAATAAATTACAAAGTGGAGCAGTTAAAACGAAATAAATTACCAGGGAGGGGTGTCGTGCGTCTGCCACCCACGCCGAAGAAGACGTCAACTGGGACAATGGTAATTGTCGATTAACAATAACTATCTGTCGATCAATGGATGGATGTGCCAAAACAAGACCAACGCCCGCAGAGCACCCACCACAGACTCACACGCACACACCCGCTGTTCGTGGGCCCCATTTTCTATTACCAGAAACAGATAAAAATAATACCATCCAAACCCATAAACCCACAGATCTAATCTCAGCGAAACAGTAGTTTCGTTAATGAAACCGCCTTTTAATTGCTGCTCGCTTACAATATTTTTTATCAAACTTATACGGCGCCGTAAATTATTTAAGATTTACGTCGGTGCGTGAAAATTCTTGTAATTTCAGTGGAGGCCCTCCGGTTCCAGCCAGCCCGATTTCGGAATTTAAGCGTAATTGACTTAAAGATAGTCGTTGATGGGTGTTATTACAGTTATAGACGATTCGAATTTTCAAAGTCACAGTCCGGGTCACGCCCTCCAGGACGACACAAATTCTTTGCAGAAAGTGACATGAATGGCCGACTAAATTTTCAATGGAAATGAAAATATCAATCAAGCGGGGGAGTTTCCTGGGCTTAGGATGGTAGCCACAACTTTAAAGAGTCTTTAGTGAGATGCACAATGGCTAAATGTATACAAATAGGGCAATAATGACCGAGGTAAACAGAACCTCTGTGGTAGGTGCGGTGGTCTTTTCGAAATTTTGCTCCTCGGACCTGAACGCATTGAATTCCCAACTATTGCTCAAATATATTTCAAATTAAAATTGTCATTAAATATATGAACCCTATTGAAACTCTAAGGCAAGGATAATAATGAACGGCGTATTTTTATAACAAACACAATTTTTCAAAAATCTCTTATTGTTTTTGAGCAGATTTCAATGTTTTTGTAAGATTTGACGACCCTGCTTATGTAAATAATATATATGAAGAAATAACTAATTTTTTGATATAGTAAATGTCAATCCTACATTATGTAGCCACTGAACTCAGCTGAGTTAATGTTATTAATACAATATTAAGGTACTAGCCCTTCTGGAACAGTTTGAACTTTTAAAGTTTTAAAGGATTTCACTCCAGACATCGACGTATATCTAACCATGAACTGACATTTTTGTTGGGTCCTCATTAAAATAAGAATAATCGCGTTTACCAATTTTCAGATGAAAATCCACAAGTTCCGATTTTTTCTCATATTTTTGAACATTATAAAAATTTTAAATTCTCTGCACAAAGAAAAAAATTTGACGTAGTTTTGATTTACTGTTTGTCACTTACACAAAGTTTGTGGTATATAAAACCCAACCCGATCTAAATTTTGTCGTGAGCTTTATTAATTGATATGCAAAAAGCAAGGCGAATGATCTGGGGTTGGGTCAATTCTGAGAATTAAAAGTATTTGACCCTTTTTTTCATATGTAATAATTTCCAAATCTAAGCAATTGTCATACATATTTCGAACAATTATTACTATTAATAAAATCAATAAGAAACTGAAGAACTTTATTTTCTTTTTCAGATGTTATATTATTTAGGCTGGAATACGTTCTTGACGCTCCAGGTATAAAATGTATAAGTTTTGAATTACTTTTATCGCATTATTTATTTTTGGGAGCAAGAATAGCATAAGTCGAAAACTTTTAAACATCATCTGGTGCATCTAATTCTTTCACATAAATTTCAAAAACAATATGTTCTTTGGCAATTATTGTTGATGGTGAATAGATAAATTCTGACCTTAGTGATGGGTTCTCATTAAAAGAAGAATACACCTACTCGTCATTACCAATTTTAAGATAAAAATTCGCTAGTCTTAATTCCTCTGATTTTTTTTATTTTTTGAACAATTTATTGTTTTCACACACAAGAAAATTTGACGCAGTTTTGGATTATTGCTTGTCCTTTAAGCATGTGGAACAACTGGTAAAACTTTTCTAAAATCTTTTCCAGTAACAATTATTTTTCCTCCAAAAAGAACGTTATATGTATACCATAATGGACTTGGAGAATGATAACAAATTGTGATACTCTGTTGCATTATCAATAGGTTGCCTATAAGATGAGTTTCTGTTGAAATATATTCACAAGTATTGTGAGAGTGTGAGGCGTCCGGATGTCGTCTAACGTGGGCTTGTTTTGACTACGACAGTTCGACGTCTCGCATACTCTCAATGATCTGCAGTTTGTGCGTTTTTCAGTCAGTTTGCTTTTAGCCAGCTCAGAGAGCGCTCGTGCTAATAATTAGTTATTACATTTATACATTTTACAATACATTTACATCAAAGGCCCTCTGGTTTTATTAAACATTCCAACAGTTTCAACAAACAAAACTGTCATGAAAATCGAATTTATTTATAATAACAGCTACATTCAAATGATTCGGAATATGTTAAAAAAATTTGGCAGTATTTTCCAATTTATCAATAGTATGAACATGTTTTATTAAAAATATACCTAATAGGTTAAAATGATTATTTTAAAGGTATGTCAGTTTAAAAATAAATAGGTTTAATTTGAACAAATTATATTTAGTGAAAGAGAAACTAAACAACAAATAGTAAATGACAAAAGAACGAATGACATGCGTACGTCAAAATTTTGATTTGCATTATTATGTTTAAAAAAATCAATGATGGGATTAATTCCTGTATTCAATTAATCATTTATTAATGAAAATTTTAATATAATAAAAAAACCACCATCCATGGCTCATCTGTAGGTAAAAGGCTTCAATTTAAAACACAATTCATTAAAATTGTTTATAATTTATAAAAACAGCCTTGTGTAAATACAGGCTGTCCCAAAAAGGCCGATGAACTGTGCAGTACGTTGTTGGAGAGTCTTCAGAAAGTCAGGGAACAATAGTACAAAAAAATCATCAAAGTACATTACGTAGTATTTTAAAGAATAAAAGTAGTTCAAATAAAAGAATGCCTTTCCTCTCAAGTAATAACAAAAAAATTATTACCAAAGCTTAATTTAGGGTTGAATTTAAAAAAATTGTGGTGCAAACAGAGACAATTAAGATATAAGTATGTACAATCTAATATTGTCTTTATTTACAATAAATAACTTTCTGTCACTATCACTTTGTCTGGTAAAAAATTTGAACAGTTTCTGTGATATTTGCACTAAGTTTTAACATAATTTTATTGTTTTTTCTGAGTAATACTGCGATTGTTGTATATTTATCTTACGTTAGATATGGTTGAGAACAATTTTATAAATATGATTGAAACTAACAACAACATAGAATTACATCGCCAAATTGAGGATGTTTTTTGCTAATAACTAAAAAAATTGGGCAATGGGATTTTGAACTATTTTTCCCTGATTTCTGAAGACAACGTATTGCACAGTTTGCCCGCCATTTTTTGGGAACACTGTGTATAGATAGTGTATTCGGTGATTTCTGCGGCAAGCTACAAAACCGCAACAAATCCGAACAAGCACAAAGCACAACCTGAAACGTTGTTTGGAGTTCAAATTACCAAGTGAATAGGCAAACATGATGGAAACTTTTATTGGAAGAATAAAATTGAAGGAATGATAAACTGTCGACCATCGATCATATAAATGTAAGGCGGGAGTCTATTGAAGGAAAAATAAAATGTAAACAACAATCGAACCTGTTTTTATGGACTGGGGAAGGTATTTGATTGTTACATAAAAATAGATTCCAGCACTGTTGGGGACAAATACATAAATCGCAATTACATAAATTACAATCAAACTCCCAGAGACAGTAAAACGAACAAAGAGGAGTTGTGTTATTGGAAACTGACGAACGGCATCAAGTAACCTGAGCGTATAAAAATATTTTAATGACGTGTTTGACCCAATTTTATGAAATGACTGGAACCCAGTAAAAAGAGAAAAAATGGAGCACGGAATATGTAAAGCGCGGCTTTAGCTGCTAATGGTCACTATCACTTGAATTTAATTAAGAAAGAAGAGCCGAGACGAGATACGAGAGCGTTTAAGTGAAGCGAATCAAATCGAAGCCTCGGACTTGGACCATCAAAGTCGCGACGACGTCTAGATTATGGATCGAACCGGGAAATGTAATATTCCTGTCCGATGGTGAAAAAATTCGAATCATGGCACGGAAATCTTATCTGGGATTTGGTCGAGCGGCGATAGCTCGTCGAGATTAGAAACGAAATCTATCACTCTCGAGCGTCCGTGATAAATCACTCGAAAAGTGCAACCGACTGTGTCTAAGGGTAGTCCGTTCTTTGCATATCCATCGTGGGACATTGTGTCGGTTCTTTCCGCATCCCTTAACATCCAAGAAGCGATCACACGGTTCGTCGACGCGTCTCACCGAACGAAGAAAAAAACCGCCGAAATCGATGCAAATCGAACGATCGCGTGCATCGCCGGTAATTTCAATAAAAAACGACAAGAAGTACGAACAAAGAGCGCCAATTAGAAATAGGCGCCGCCTGTGTGGTCGACGCACCGAAATTACGGCGTCCAATCAAGCGTACGAGTCAATTTGTTAGACGGTGAACGTACCGAACTGAAATTTATTTCAGTGCCGTTCGTTCGAATAAAGATACGCGTGTTTTATTAGACTTATAAATAATAACGGCAATCACAGATGTTGAATTTTTTAATCGACGAGATGAAATTTACAGCAAGGGGGCACGCGTAGGAAATGGGCGGAGGCGACGTATTTCCGCCCTAGTGTCGCATTGAGGTCTCCACGCGCCTGAAAAGCGGAGACTTCGACGCGCGATCAGGGGACGAAATCCACAACAAACGTCGGCGCGATAAAACCCGTTCTAATTTACGGATTCCCCACGTATTTCCCGACATTCCGAAACCTCCTCAAAGGGCCGCCGTAAATAATACACTCTTCCACGTCCAATTAAGCGTGTTGTCAATTTGTTCGAAATAAACTATTATTTTCCGCGACGACAAGAAAGTGAGCCACCGGCCTCTGGCGGCGTCCCCAACAACCGCTACCTTATTAAAAATTTCATTATTTTTATTACGCTTCGAAAAGTTTAATTGCCAAATGCGTCCATTCTTCACGGGCCCAATTTAAAAATTCATAATTAAGATAAGGAGTGAAGAAAATCGAGAGCCCGATATAGCTGTCAATGGTAATTAATTTCCGAAGCCGCGGGACGAGAGAAAGTGTCCGATGGGACGACAATTCGCTCGTGAAGACCGAAGACTAATTACCGAACGCGGTGGTGATTAAGACAGTAATAAAGCGGGAAGAGAGCTCGAGGAGGAGGACGGAGTAGCAGGACATTTTTTATAGTAATAACATTAGCATATCAACATGTGTTTTTGAGGCAGGTGTATCCTGAGAGCACGCGCCGATACCACAACACCTTGTCTATTAGTATTAGTGGGGTTTTTTCTTTATTTGGAAGTGTAAATTGAAACGGCTGTCTAAGAAATCGATCATTTTATTTCGTTCCGAACGCTTCATCAGTGTAAACAGTAGTATCAAAAATACTTAAATTACTACGAAATAACTTAGCTTAAGTCATGGAACAATGTCACCTACGCTGTAAAACTTAACGACTAATTTACCGGGCTCAGTACGAGATTTGAGAGGAGATTCAATCGACAATATTGCATTCATAACAGCTCCGAGCAACTTGTTGTCATACGGCTAAATATACAAATTACACCTAACAATATATACAGTATGTACAAGAAACAATGACTAGAATAAACGACATAAACTACAATTACAAAAAGAACTTGTAAAGAGCCAAAAATATCACTCCTGCGGTTTGTGGAAAAGGCACTGATCAGGTCCAACGGGCCTCGGTTATCTGCAACAGAAAAGAAACCGTTAAAATTCGAAAATTTTCAATACAGGTTTCTGGCTATACACACACACGATTTTTTTCCACCGGCAATTTCGCAGACACTATTGTATTTTTCAATGGACCCCTCACGGTCGCGACTCTTTTCATCCCGTGAGGGTAAGAAATCAAAAGAAACGGAGAAGGGGACCGGACAGGTAAAAGCAGGTTTCGCGTCTTATCAACAGATTACGCGATATGTAACAGCCGCGATAGGGGCGGTGTTGTCGTCCCGGAAATTTACACTCTCAAACCAAAAAAATATTTAACGAAATCGAAAAAGCGGGCAATTTTACTACCTGTGGACCAAACACGTGCATTTCGGTGGCACAAAAGACGCGGTCCGGGCTTGAGTTACGCAACTTTGTATTTTTGCACGGTCAGGAAGTGGGAAGATACCAACCTTATTCGTTTTGCTGCCAGGAGAAAATCGCGTCGAGCAGCTCCTCGTCTTCGGAACTTTTGGGGTCGTAGTTTTCGAAGTTCTCCTGGTGGTAGATCGTGTTCGTGTAGCTGGAGGTGGCGGAGAAGGAGCCTTCGGAGCTGTGCGAGGGCGTGGGCGATGCTGAGGCTTCGGAACACGTTGGGGTTGGTAACAAGATGGGATAGGATTGGTACTGGTCCGGACTGTTGGTGTAGTAACGGTTGTCTTGGAGCGGGTTCTCGTTGGGGTTGCCGGACATGTCGCCTTCGTGGTCTTCAATCATCTGCTTGAGACTCCTGATGTACTCCACCGCCAGCCGAAGAGTTTCCACCTTGCTCAGTTTCTTGGAGGCGCCTCGTCCGGTGGAGGGTCCTTGCGGCGCAAACGCCGCCGCCACACTCGGAGGAATATGTTGTCTCAGGGTTGCGAATCCGTTGTTGACTTGCTTGACGCGGTTTCTTTCCCTGGCGTTTCTTCTCGCCACCGAAGCCGGCTGCTGCTGGGGCCCTCCGTAGGGCATGAACTGTATTTTCCTCTTGCACCTCAAGTCGGAGTTGTTGTTAACCAAAACGGTGGTTCTTTCGGGCGCCGGCGCCAGCGGCCGCTTCGCTTGGATGACCGTCGTCTTCGTGGGTTGGGATTGGGAGACGATGATGGGTTGCTGGGGCGAGTGTTGGATGACGTTGTACATCTTGTTCTGCTGGCCGAGGGTCATCGCGAACGGTGTTTGGACGACTGCCATGTGGTTTCTACACGGAATCTAAACACTGGGCGGTTAGCACTGGGCGATTTCAACGCTACGATAGCTACTCCCGGTATGAGTCGCGCTTCGAATGGGCAAGCTCTTTGTAGCTTCACCCAGAGAGCTTCCCCACTCCGGAGAGGGTGCGCGCGCTCAGGGCTGGGCGAGCGCGTGCCGGCGACAAGGCAAAGTAAGCCGGCGCGAGGCTTTGCAGCTTCTTGCAGGCCCGGAAGCTGTCACACACATAACTACATTCTCCGCCGACCAGGTCCGTGGGAATCTTCTCCACAACTCCATTTCACCAACCCCTATCCAAAACCAACACTACCACGTAGTCCACCACCCCCAAGTGCTCCGTCAAAAGCTCACCCGTTTTATTGCCCACAACTTATCTCAAAGTACTTATCGTCAACTTTTACATCAAGCTGTCGGAAACTTGCTTCCGCACCTTATGGACGAGCTTCGTCGTTAGGAATGTAGCCACATTTTTAGCCAAAAAGCTTCACCACCTAAGTTGGGGGTTTGGTAACTAGATGGAGCTGTGAGCTTCTGGGCATTGGTCCAGCGAAAGTAAAAGTTGTTTGGTCTTTGGTTTTCTTTTTATTGCACTCTTTTATAAGCAATAGGATGTGGCGAGTCGGCTGATTTTCACTTAGTGTTATGAATAGCATTAAAGTGGGTTTGTCAAGGCTGCCAAGGCCAAGGTAAAAGGCTGCTAACTCGATCGCTGATCTGTCAAGGACGTTATTCATCATAGATGCGTGAATTAGGTTGCGAGCTTCGCATACTGAAGCGAATTAACATATTTTCACACGAACTCGTTTTTTGCAAAGCTACAATGTCTTCATCGAAATGTGGTCTGAACGAATGAATGATTTGTTAAATGTGTGCACATACATATACAAAACAATTTAGAAAACCTGCACATACAACTAACAAATAAATGTAATAAACAAGATCAAAACTTGAACATGTACATGTAAAACAAACCATGTATCCTATTTTATGTAATTAGAACGAATTAAGGGTGATATTACAATTTTCTTTAAATTATACTACGATAACGAATTCTTAATATACGTATGATGGCAAATATACAGGGGGTTTCAAAACTCGCGACCATGGAAAATGAGGACTCGCGAGATCGCATTCCGATGTGTAATTTTGACGAAAAAAATCTAGCTTAAAAGATATTCGAGAAATGACAACATAAAGTTGACTAATAAGAGATCTACACCTTCACGGTGTGTTTGCCGTAATTTTACGTTACTGTAACTTTATTAAAAATAAACATTTTTAAAATATCTGGGCGGCTGGAGTTTTTGAAAGATGTCAGTGTCAAATTAAATTTGTCATAAAAAAGACGAAACCTTTATTTGTTTGGTTAATCATGTATCCAGCCGCTCATTATTTAGAGATGATAATAATTTTTTGGGAATTAATATTCGTAATATAACGACACTCTAAATAGGGAGGAAGTAGATCATGACCACAGACTACTTGAGATGACTGCCTTCATAGGGCGATTTTGTCCGGAACTATCTCTTTTCTACACTTTGAAACTAGGCGCATGACATCTTTGTCACAGATTCCATAAGCAAATGTAGAGGCGCTGTAGTCGTTGCTAATACTTTTTACGACCGCTAGATGTCACTACAAAAACTTTTATTTAAATTCAAATAAAAGGCCCAATATTTTTACTATTTTAAATTGAACAATGTACAATTCCGTGTTTTTTAAAAAGCGTGACTGTTTCTACGCATGTTGCTTTTTTTCTGACTAATATTTTAAAAACAGCATTTTGCTGCTATTATAATCAAGCGAGTAAATGTCAAAACTTGCTTGTCGATTGAATTTGTGAAAAATTTTAAGCGAAAAAAGGGTCTTTTTACATTATTTGTGGTGTTGGTGAAAACTAAGCGGAGAAACTGCATTGTTTTCCAAAAAGTGGAGAAAGGTAACGATGTTTTATTAATACAACAAATTCAGGAAATCTAATTACATAATTCTAGAACGAAACTGTGGCAAGAAGCTCCAATGTCCAAAATTGCAATCTAAAGCAAAAGTGGAGGGTTTGCAAACAACAATTTTCGGCATCGTTAGGTATTAGGCTTCATTATTCCTTATTTTTCTGTATGAATTTGAAGAAGTAAGCCAGGTTGCTCTATTGGTTGTCCGGCAAATTTTTCAAAATGTCTATTATTATATAATAACCCTTAGTAATTATCATATGTGTAAGTTATATCTATCTTAGAAATGTAATTGTTAACATTTTGGGTATAATTTTGTTTAATTTAAATTATGTAATATAATAAATTGATTTTTATAAAATTGATTGCTTGTATGACGTGTAAATAATGAAGGAATATTTTATGATTTATTCTACAAAACAATTTTTTACATTAGTTTTGTTGAATAAATCATAAAATATTCAAAATGTAATAGCATTTTTTCTACCTATAAAGAGAGGAGAGAATATTTAAATTTGGCGCAAAATTTGATCGATGCGCCATCTGAAAACTGTTACAAAATTTGAAGGTCGTTAAAGGTCATTTCGCCAAAATATTTGCATTGAGTCAGTCATCTGGAGTAATCTGTGATCATGACTAATTTTATAAATAGAACACATATTTAAATTAAATTAAATTGAATAAATACTGCCGAACCGAAAAAACTGAAGACAATCAGGCATCATTCTAATATTTGCGTATAGGTCACAACATAATATAGTCCGAAACACAGTATTTTGTTGGACCTGTAGGTTCAGGTGTTCATCAAAATACTAAGAAATGGTTGGACAATACAGAAAATGGGGCGAAGTAAGAGTTTTGAAAGCCAAAATCCGCGCAGGTAAATTTAGATACCGTGCCGATCTATGGAAATAATTAATTTTTTTGGTAACAATGTTAACGGCATCCTGGGCATGAGCTTTAACATCTAATTTATAGTCAACATTTATTCCTAGCTATTTGATTGGAGTTACATATTCAATTATTTCAGCGTTTAAAATAAGGGGCGGAACGTTACCAATATAATAATTTTCAAGTAGAATGTTTTTACATTTAGTAATATTAATAATGAGTTTATTCTTGTAAAGCCATTCAGTAATATTTTATAAAGCTAAGTTTAATCTCAGAACTGCCCTACAAGCATCATCGTCAAAAAAACAAATAAGTGTATCATCTGTGAATAAGTTTATCAGTAACTCATCATCAACGCACGAATTGCTATAATTAATATAGATCAAAAATAATAAAGGCCCCAATGTAATCCCTTGAGGTACGCCATAAATTTATTCAATTTCGGACCAGAACAAAACGTCTATTTTGCATTTTTGAAAACGTTTTAATAGATATGAAGTAAACCATTTGTGCTCCATATCACTCTCACCCAAACACTTCCATTTCTGAAGAAGCACCCGTCTATTAATTGTTCAAACGCCCTTTTTAAGCCTGAAAACCGCAACCGCAACGTTTCCTCTGATTTTTAACCTTTTCTTCCATCTTGACAATAACAGCAGTAGAAAACTTTCACATGAGTGTTTAGCACGAAATCCTGATTGACTCGTAATGAAAAAAATTGTCACATTGACAAATTCCAAGAGTTGTTGATACATTTTTTTACATATTCTAAAATGGTACAGTACACACTGGATGGTATTTCGATGGTTTAGAGCATTATTTACTTTAGAAACGGGAATCACTATACACACTTTCCACATTTTAGAAAACACTTTTTCTACACACAGTTTTCTATAGACAGTTGATAGATATTTAAGACTTTCTGGGAAAGAAAATCACTTTCTTTGTCGAACACTGTTTTATTGATTATATCGCATTTAGAGTTGTATGCAGTTTTAATTGTGTTCGTCACCACATCCAAAGAGATCACATTAAATTTAAACTGATCACGTGCATTTGATCCCAGGTAAGTGTTTATCAAGTAAATACACTTCTCAAAATTTCTTCTAGGCTTTTTAATAAATAGTTATTATATTTTTCGGCGATTTTTTGTTGGTTTAATGTTATGCTGCCGGATAATCTCATCTTTGCGCTGTGGTTTTCATCTCTCATATTCACTGCTTGTTTAATTATTTTCCAGAAGAGTTTGGATTAAATTTGTTTTCGTCAACTTTATTCATAAGGTAATACATACTTCCGCTTATTCTTTACTATTGCAGTTACTTCATTTCTAAGTATTTTGTATCATTCCAAACATTAGCATTGTCGTTAAAATTTTTTATCACAATTACTAGCCAACATTCTTTTTTCCTCGTGATACCATTTGCAATATAAAGTATACGTTTGTTTGTATATAAATGGTTTACGAGCTCGTTCAAATTAGAATTGTCCTCTTTCCAGTTCATTATTAGCAGTAATTTAATTAATTTACTACTGTCGATTTTGTCAAATTTCCTAAAATAAATGGTCTTGTATATAATTGGGTTATGAACGGAGAGTGGTTTGCTCCTCCCACTTTTCATAATCTCAAGTAATAAATGGTCGGAAATCTTGAGAGTGTTTATCACATTAGCTTTAGGATCTAGTTGATTAGTAGAACTTGATCAATAATGGTACTACTATGTTGGGTAATACTAGTACTCTTGAACAGCTGCATTCCAAAACCATACATTAAACTGATTAGTTTTGTAAAATCCCGATTTCCACTTATGGAATTTATGTTGAAGTCACCCACTAGAGTTGAGGAACTTTTGTATTCAAAATTTTCTAATGCTGTCACCCATTCAATTTGTAAGTAATTGTGACATTTTTTACGGATGCCGAGTTGTTTTTGTGCCAACAACGTTTGAATTCAATCGAGGCAAGTTGCAAGATGAGGAATATTTATGATTGTTGCTTTTTTATAGCACAATACATATGAAGACGTATCTTCGTGCAGAATAAGAATGAGTTTCTTGTTCTTTTTCCGGCGAGGACGTGCCTATACCGGCACTTTACCCTTCGCTATTAAGACCAGCGCAGCATTATTCAAACCCCGCGAGGCGCATTTTACATTTCAAACATGACTTAACCCTTCCACCGTGTGGGCCCAGGTAATAACCTTACCCCGAGGCCGCGGCTGGGGTAGTCGAAAGAACCCTCTCCGTTCGGAATAGCTGACATTTTTCTTGATCCACTGGAGCCGCCAATTAATGCCGTTTGTTCTTGTTATTAGTCCAATAGAAGTCTACAAATTTATAGTGGAATGCTTGGGTTTTAACGAGAACTGTAAACGATTAACGGCGGACCGTCTCTTTGTTTTTTTGCCTTCGGTTGTGGGTATTTGTATGTAGATGACGCGCGTAAAAATCGTTCAATTAATCACGGCTAATTTAATTAAGCGTAAGAGCTTCGCATCCCCGTGACTTGATCGAAGTTGGCGAAGCCGATAAAATCAGCGCCTTGACTGACAATTTCATTAATTTGATGCTGCAAAGCTCGCACGGAGGACGGCTTTTAATTAACGCCGTGCTTTGATCTCGGTCTAAGAACCGTTGCGGAATTGGTGTGGACGAGGGCAGGTCGCCGAAGGAGCGACATCGAAGGGGAGGTCCAGAGGAACGAACCGATTATAAGACCAGATATTGATTAAGAAGATTGTGGTCTAACACGAACGAAATTTGTAATTCAACGCCATCACCTTTTCGTTGTCTTCAATTTGCGTATCAAGCGTGCAATTCTTGTTCTGAAAGTAAAAGCATGAGGGCCGTGTGATGGGTTTGATGGTAAGTGCAAGTGGAGTGATGAGAAATGAAATCATCAACTGTTAACCGGCAGCTTAGGCTTGAATTTCGGCTTCCGCTACAAGACGTCGGCTCCTCTAATTTGATCATCCATTATAATCGAAGAATCGTGATGTAATACGATGATGGAATGACAATACGATCTAATGGATTACGTACGAGTGAATAGTTAAATTAGTTGACTGGCATATCGATGATTCGTTGATTCGATGATGAAGTAGCGGCTTCTTCGGATCCCACAGTCCATTGTTCACATCGCATTGAAATCGATTACAATTTGAAACAAGCATGCAATTATCTCCGATCTCCGGCAGCAACATCTCTTCTCAACACTATCAAGAACTATCGAAGCCGCCGTACAAAAATTCGTTCCGAGAGGAATTCTCGCGCGATAATCGAACTTGGAGAGTGTTTATCGGCCGGACCCAAACACAAAACCCCATTTGTATCGATGCAAGCCGCTAACAAGACCATCGTTAATGGGCGACGGATCAAAGCGTGATCCTTTGTGCTATTACGGGCGTCATTGTTAGTCCTTGTATCGAACACAAGAGGAACGAATGAGTAATGTTTCGCGTCTCATTCATCCATCACTTGAGCTATTTTACGCTTCTTCACGAATTAACCAAGAGGCGCGACGCTAGACGTCCCGACTTCTGACCCAAATTCACGTCCTCCACTAAAAAATTAAACATTTTTTCTGTGTGTAATTTATTTTTATTGCCATATTTTTACAGACACCTGTGGTTTTTTTGGAAACTGAATTTCGAAGATTCAAGTCACCTGTGCGAACTCGCACCTGTACCTGCAAGCCTAGATTCAGGCATTTTCTCAAACTGAAACTTTCTGTAGCTAAAGCTAGATTCGAGTGGCGTTCGCACAAAGCTCCGCTCTAATTAAAAGAAATTGATATTCAAGACGCGTCATGTGCCTCGAGCCAATCCTGCAACGATGCACCGACGGATACATATTTATAAGACAATTCCCAATTGCAGAAATGTGTTAATCGCGTCAGATTGGATCGTGTTTGATATAAACATGGCAAGGGTTGAAGAGGCAAAAAGTGCGCTTACCGTGGCCGTTGAGTAATGATACTGCGGATTGTTTAGCATATTTCGAATATAAAGTTTAATTGAAACGGCACTTAAGATAAATTTACATATGTTAACCCCATCGGATCGGTTATTAAAACCGCTGGGCTAAGTGTAAATTGCGAGTGATTAACGCGAAATACTATAAATCGCCATTAAGCGGCACACGCAAATAATGTCGGTTGGAGAAGATGATGCAAGGACACGACTCATTTGTCGGATTTTAAAACGTTTCAATCGAAATAATAATAATAATTTTATTTGCAACAGGTACAACAAATACAAAAAATAATAGACAAAATAAATATAAACTCACGAAAACTTACAACTAAGAAAACTAAATAAACAATACACAACAACTAAAATGTATAACTAAATTGTATAAACTCTTTACTTAACTAAATTATATAAA
This sequence comes from Eledona agricola, assembly GCA_964023215.1. Taxonomy (NCBI): domain Eukaryota; kingdom Metazoa; phylum Arthropoda; class Insecta; order Coleoptera; family Tenebrionidae; genus Eledona; species Eledona agricola. Next base: position 11,584,338 of record OZ026860.1, read on the forward strand.
ATAACTTAAGTACACACCTACAGCTCTAGCGACACATTGTTTTATGGAATCTCCATTGAAGTCACAAACATCCGAATCCAATTTCAATTTCCCTCACATGATTAAAATAAGACACATAAGTAAGGCATTTGGATTTAGGAATATACCAAAAAAAAGGAAAACATCGACGAACATTTAGTCGTGGCACTAAAAGTTAAATTTGAAAAAAAATATAAGGGCAATTTAACTATTTCCTAGTTGGACTCCATGCGAATAATTCGCATCACAATCATGTTTGTTTTACAATTTTACCGCTTGGAAAGTGAAAAAAAAACAATAGATGGCGCTATGACCAAAATATTGTTTCTGATAATTTAAATAAGAAATATGAACAAATTGAAGAAGCATAAGGTGATCGTAACCTTGTACAAGATAAACACACAGCATCAAACAGGAAAATCAAAAATTCTCTGAACAGATTCCAAGAGATTATTATGAGTTGGACACAGGTTGTCAAAAAAGGATGCTGAAAAGTTTTATATTAGTACTACGAAATTTAACGCGTCTGTGTATAAACTATATATTTTAAACGCTTTCCCTGTGACTTCTTTCATGTTGCCGAAACGTAAGCTGATAGTCAAATGTAGTTCCCAAATCTTTGATCTCGCTGTATGGCCGAGATGAATACCGTTAATGTCGTTTATATTATTACCTTTTCTTGAATATAGTATTACATGACAATTAGATTTATTAACATAAGACTATTATTGTTACACCGCACCACCACGACATCGAGATCTCTCTGTAGAGATGCGTAATATTTCCTAGTTGAGATATTATGATACATTTTTAGACTGCTTGCAAAAATTAGTTTATTTTATTGAAATAACAGCGGTATGATCATTTATATATAGTACAAAAAGCAAGAAACCCACGTTTGACGATTGAGGCAGTCCAGAGTGTACGACTTAGAAAAGAAATTAACTGGGTGCGTTGAATTACGTATGATTGAAAAAATAAAAGAAGTTGCTCAGAAAATCCAAAGGATCTTAATTAAAGAAAATGTGTTATGGTCTATTTTATTAAATCCTTTTCGATATAAACTACGTCTACCTGATCCCATTTACTGATTGAGATACATTGAGTCAAACATTCCAAGTTCGTAAAAATAAATTCATGTTATCATGTACATAGTAGCGTTTTCACAGTGGAATTAATGTTCTTGTGTGACAGCAATTCAAATATTTTGGCTAAGTTCCAAAGCAAAGAAATTAGTTTGTAATTATCCACATCTTTATTGTTACCCTTTTTTAGAATTGAGCCGACTGTGGCTGTTTTCATATTACTGGAAAGGTATACTTCTTAAGGAAATGGTTGAATAAAAATAGCAATGATTTTACAAATATTACAGCACAATCCCTAACCAAACAACAGGGAATGCCCAATTCCATGCGTAAATTAGTTTTTACTTTGCTTTAGTGCTGTTAAAATTTAATCTTGGTTTATTCTGGATACCGAAACTATGTCAGTTCAAACGTTTGGATATGACGAACATTTATATATACTGGGATCCGAAGAAACTGCAAATCCATTAACAATTGAATAGGAGTAACCAAGCTTTGGTCCTTGTAATGCTTAACGTGAGGTAAATACCGTTCCTTAACGAATGAAAGTCTAAAAATTTTCCGGACCCTCAAAATTGTGTCTTCTATTTTAAACACATGTATATTCATCGTACGTTTCTTAAACAAGAATTTTGGATTTAATATGTAATAATAGGAAGACTAATATTCAGATACTTTTTGTCCACTATCGTATTTTTCAGATACATTGAACTAACTATCTTAGTAAAACAAGATGGATAATTAAGGTTTTTTGTCAAAGTGAGCAATTGTAAATGTAGTACTAAGTTACAGTACTAAGTAAATATCGAATATGCATCATTAATATTTAATATTAACGTTTGTCAAAAACGACCAATTAACATTGTTGACTATAAGTTGCTATAACAAGTTGACTATAAGCCTCGATCATTCATTGAAAATGTAAAGCCAAGATCATGTAGAGTGCAGGATAAAATCCTCCTATACTAGTGCATCATCAGATTTATCAACAACGATATGGAAGTTAAAAAATTAAATCTAGAATATGACCATATGTATTTCTGTGGTTATGTTGTCTGAAATTGTGGTTCTTAAATTTAATAATAACGATCTTATCAAATTAACACCGACCGTGAAAGCTTACAACTATCTTAAATTTATTTATTTACCATCTTAATACAGGGTTACAAACAAATCTCCCAAAAAATTTAAAATTCCTTTACTGTTGAGAGCTATACCTACAGATTGAATCGTAATTCACCCCCATCTGTAAAATATGTTGCAAATAAATAAATAAATAAAGAAAAATGCTGAAGCAAATAACCTGTTTTTCTGGATCAAGTTAAAGATAATAATACTTTGAACAATAATTAAGTAATTTATTTCATTAATACTTTTAAATAGAATTAAATATGTTCGAACGATGCATACGGTAGCACACCAGTAAAAAAATTACTTAGTTGACAATTAAACATTATTGTTTAACCATAAAAGCTTAGGTAACAAAGACGAAATCGAAAATTTTCTGAGCAAAGTTTTAATTCTATTTTATGGCATGCTAGCTTGTTTAATAAGTTGATGGTGGATTTTTAGAACATATTTTGAAGTACTTACGTCTTCATGCACATAACAAATAGATGAATAATATTTTAATGTCTAAAAACAGTTGAACAAATTGTTTCAGCATTTTTGTGTATAACTTGCATACAAAAGCAAAAGCAAATTTTTTTATTTCTTAATATTTTTTTAGTTTATAGTGATAAACTCATATTTTACAGATGGGGCAGGACTTTACAACTCAACCTGAATATTAGCGATGTGATTAAAGAATAAATCATAATGAAATGAACTAGTGCAATTAGAAAAACGTAGAGATTAGTATTATAATATAAAAGTAGGAAATGTCGACGAATGTTTTCTAACGTCGAATAGAAGTCTCCGCGTTTGAAGCTTGTCTCCCGACCTCGCGTTGAAATCTCCACTACAATAGCAATTAATCGACTAAATATTTATTCATCTTGAAGATGTAGAACGGCTAGAGGCGACCACACGGACTACTCCGGAGACCGGAGCAGAAGAACCGAAACCCGAATTTGCATACATTAAAGTTTGATGCCATGCAAAAGCACAATTACGACTTATTTGTAACAGTACTTAATTGGTCGGAAATATGTCCCAGTGTCGTTTCAATCAAAATGGTTTCGAGATTAACATGTTGTATGTATATTGAGCGGATTCTTCGGCGTCTACAGTACCGTAGAAGGAGGTGTCCTTACATTTTAAATCGATTAGTAGCTTCATTACCGGCGGTACCGTTAGCTGTCTGCATCCAGATGGGATAAGACTTTCGTTTTTTGGCACGGTGGTCGAGTTGTCACCGCTAGAAGAAATATTAGTATATGGCTTTAACGCTGCGCTCTTCAATTTGGCCGACGACGATTTATCCCGACGTTTCCGATTTGCATGCCGAAAAATCCTTCAACGTGGGAGATTTTCGGAGGCATTCACAAAAGTCGCATGCAAAGCGGTCGGCGTATTTTATTCAAATCGGCTCCGCATTGATAGACGTGTCCGTTCTCTTTGCCAACTTTCGGTACTCGGTCCTACAATTATATCAGCCGGTCTTATCTAATTTACAATGAACTCTCCGGGTTTTGGTCGTTTTTTGATTGACTTATGGTCGAAAAGATAACAAATTGTTACTACGTTATTGTCTTAGGGAGGATGGATCTACTGGGCCGCGCTCCAGGTCCGAGGATCTGATAGAAAAGAACTGTCATACACATGTTAGGGTTTGTGAAAGCTCGTGGGGGATTGTGTCATGTCGTCCGCATTGTCGACTCGTCTCGAGTCGCCGCTTCATTCAGAAGTGATCGAAATTTATGAAAAATCGGCGTCGTCGACCGGTCGTGGGAAGTGATTTTCCCCCGTTGCGTGTCCGTAATGATGCGGTTTTTCAGCGTTATTACCTGAAAAAAACGAGGGTTGTGTGCAATTAAAATTTGCTCGGTGGACTACTTAACGCTTGCTCGTATTCTGTGGCCGGCGATTATCGCGTCCGATCACGAAGGATCTTATTTTAATCCTGCTGCGAGTGCCGTCCGAGAACCGCATTTCTTCGTCGATATTATTAATTACGGGCCGCTCTTGACTAATTCCCTTTCGTAATGAGGAAAAATAAAGCGCGTAATACGCTTTCCTTGTAGGCCGCGGCGAAAAAATGCGGGCCCCGAGCTGCGAGGATATCATTTTTGCGCCTTGCGATAAATGAGACGGGTTTCGGCGAACAAAGAGGCGCGATATTTTTTTAAACGGGGCCACGGTCGCCTATTCGGTATCTGCATTAACAGTCGAAAATGCATATATCATGGTATTCCGCGACGACGGGCCGATGAAAGCCATTAGTCAACTTTAGTAGCCTTGTTAAGCCTTCGACGGCCAATACCCGTGGCGAGCGCTTACTTCTTACAATTATTTTACGACCTTTATCGCTGATGGGACATTACTGAAGTGTAAATTCTCAAGAGCCGTGCTGCCGCGTCTGTCTAGTCCAAGACGGTATTTATGGGTGCATCGTGCGACTCGCACCCGACTCTCGTAAATTTCATCAATCTCTCATTAATGAGCTCCGAGCGCCTTCCTTCACGGATTATGAACTCCGGATAGATGATAAAGTCTGAGATTTACAAGGATAAGACTGGAATTATGGCTGGGAAAAACGGGCCGAATTTCGATTCAATTCACACGCGGTAGCTCGACAATTATGTCATAATTATTTATCGCTCGGGGCCCGAATCGGCTTCATTTCTGTTACAGAACGGTTTTGCCGATTTTATGAAATTGAAAATTTGCACGCGTTTCTCGGAGCAGTGAAAGTTTAAAATTTCACTGAATATTTTCGGGATGCTGTTGCACGCGCTTTTGCAGCTCGATCGGCAGTGGATTGCGAAATCTATTTATTTTCTCTCTTAAAATATTCTTCGATGTAGAAAAAATACCGAGTGACTGTAAAGGAATGACCGAAATTAAGTGGATTGGCAACACTGAGTAGCTGGCGCAACACGGTACTGCTTGTCACTTGTCATATAATTTTTTAGGTTAGGTTAATTGACAATGTTAAATAGATCTCAAAATAATCAAGAAATTGTACTAAATAACACGAATTACAAATAAATTTAAAGAAGGTTTTGACCTCCTAGCTGTAAACAATGTTGAACTCTATTACTTAACATTTTTGTTTTAAATTAAAGACGGCTATGTCAAACATTTTGCCACATTAAAACTTTAAATCTGTTACCAACATAATAATATAATTGTCAATCATTAATAGTCACCTGGTATTTGGGGATGCAGTGCCAGATCTGCGTATTTGCGCTAATAAAGTTAACAAAATCTATTTATTTTAAGTCAATGAAACAATAGAGGATAATAAACCGGAAAAACAAATAAAGAAAATATAGTGAAACACGATTCCATAAAAACATATTCTCAAAGAAACAAGTAAATATTGAGAAACCCAAACAAAACATTTGAAAACAAGGAAGAAATTAAAAACACCAGTATTGAAAAGTATGGCAATATTTCAAAAGCACACTACGAGATGCGGTAAAACAAACATGCGGATGTAGTAAGCAAAGTAATATGTAATAGAAATCAAACTGCTTCGTGGGCAGAAGAAATATAAAAACAAATAAGAATTAATAAAAAGAGTAATAGTGGAGTAAGAATTAGCTGAAAAATGGAGAACAACAGCAAAAAACAAAAAGTTGTTTTATAGAACATTCAAATAACTAAACCGTGCAACGGCAACAACGGAAATATATTAACAGACGATACCGAAATACTAAACAGATTTAATTAATATTTTTAGGAACTGTTAGAAGGAAAATAAAAAACAGAAACCATACGTAGGTAATTTAAACCATAGAACAAGACTATAACGAATGCAAAGCACAAGACAATGAGGACTTTCTAAATGAAAAATAACTGATAGAAAACATTTGCGACTTGAGAAATTGAATGCCACGAGAGTGTGATTAACTAACTAGAATTTTGTTTAAAATAATGGTACACAAAATTTTCTAAAGAAATACAACAGAAAATGGACGGAAGAACAATTACCTACAGATTGAACAAAAGCATTGAAATCTCCTATAAACAAAAAGAGAGACAAGTGATACAGGGACAACTACCGGGAAATAAGATTGACTAATAATATGAAAATCTGATAAAAATCTACGAAAAAATGATTGACAAGAAACTGAAACCTATATTTGAGAATACATTAAAGGAATCTTAAAGAGGATTTCGAAACGCACGAATCTCACAAGACCATAGTTTCACAGTTGAGCAAATAACAAAAAAGCGAGTATAACGAAGAAGACAAGTATACTTGAAATTCATTGTTCTTGAGAGGGCCTTCGATAAGATACAAAGAGAAAAACTATGGAAAATTTAAATTGAATAAGGATTTGATAAAAAAATTTGTCAGTATCATCAAGAACATATGCAAGGACAATTCAAACTGTGTAATTAGATAAAGTAAAAATGCGGGACTTAAACAGGGAACGGAACTATGTTCAGCTCTATCAATAATTATCATGGAAGAAGTAATAAAGAAATGAACACTAAGAGTGAAGCAATTAAATCTGAGATCCGTATGTTCAAACACATGTCAGAAAAAACATTTTCTGACGACATAATAATAATGGCAAAAAACGAAAATAATCTACAAAAGAAGCTAGAGAATACAGTTCACTAAGAATATGGATGGAGAATAAATACAAATTGAAAATTTAACAAAACAACTGGTCATAGATAGGTAAAGAACGGAAAGCAATAAACATAAAAATATATAATGTAACTATTCAACAAGTGAAGCATTTCAAGTAGGTATCTAGGAAAAAAAATAAAAATTGGGAATCAACAGCAGGATAGACAAAGCGCTTAAAGTTTATCATCATATAAATAAAAATTTTGCTATTAGCAAGGATATCTTCAAAAAACTAAGACAAATATTTTTAAAACCCATCTAGAGACCTATATTATATTACATTCACAAACTTCGGATGTGAATCTTGGGTATTAACAAAAGCTCAAAAAAGTAGAATACAAACCATAGACATGAAGTACCTCAGACGAGTTAAAGGATTAACAATAAAGGACGAAATAAGAAAAAAAAGGAGACTTAGATAGTCAAGCAACATTAGACTTTATAGAAAACAGAGCTTAGTGGGGGCACTTATAAAGAATAATTAATGTAAGACTACTGATAATAGTACGGAAGGCAAAAGCAGAGATGAAGAAAGAAAGGGGAAGATCAAGGTAAACATGGGTAAGTAGGGGTAATATTAAACACAAAGAAAACAGAATGGGCTGAAGCAAGAATATTCGCACAAAACAAGAAGAAATTGGCAAAATTTGTGCGTAAGACATGAACTTAAGCTAGTCTAGTGTATTTAGATACCATAAAACCTTACACCAAAACAAATGGTAATTCGGTTTTTGTTAATACTCGTATATATTTATTTACATTTATTTTCAGCGACCCAGTGATCCAGTAAAAGTGTGAAATTTTACTGAATATTTTAAGAATGCAGCACTTCTACAGCTCAACCAGTAATAGATTTAACAAAATCAATTTATTTTCAGCCATATCAATTTTAAGGACTGTAAAAATTTAAACATTTTCAACATATTTTCGAGTTGTATTGCCGCTGACAATTCACAAACAAGCACTTCTGCAGCCCAAAGGATAGTAGATTTAATGGCATTTTTTATTTGATATTTGATTTCGATTTATCTACCGAGACTGAGTTAATTTTTTCAAAATATTTTGAAGATATACATAGTACCGAACTTGAAAATGTACAAACACTTTTACAGCACAAATTATAATAGAATTAGTGGAATCGACTCATTTTCAGCCATGCACCAGTTTCAGGACTTTGAAATTCATGAATTCCAGGATGCCGTTCCGGACTTGCGAATTTACAAATAATCAGATAGCCACACAGACAAATTTCGCGGCAGCGAATATTTGTTAAAAATTTTCAAGAAGCAGTTGCCAAACTTCTATATTTATAAATAACTTATTAAACGCAACTTCTACTTTCGTGGTGTGTGATTTGGTGGTAAAACTCTTACATGGATTTTGATACAAGAAAATGTGCAAAGTCTGTATTTTAGCAGTTTCTGGTTTTAGTTTCGAAATAATTTTAAGAGAGTCAAACTTATGCGATCTGAAATAAGTCCGATTTGTGGAATCTCAACAAAATATATAGGTATGTTATAACTGTTGAAACACATGAATGCAACCTGTTCAAAATTACAAATCAAGTGTGATGGCCACGTGGTAGGAAATGATATGATCCGACCATTCAGTCATTGTAGGTGGTAGAAGTCGGCCGCTTTAATGGTCAAAGATCAACCATCAATTCTCGACTCATCACTGTCCGCGGCACTAGCTTAAAATCCTTTTGGCATTGAGCTCGAGAATGATATGATTGATAACATCGAGTGCAGATGTAAATTAAAAGCCCGCCGCTGTCACCGTTGATGTATACTTTGTTTATATTTTGTACAATGCGGACAAGAGATGTGTTTCGGAAGAGTTTTGGAAAGTTGATCAATCTTCCCGCTCCAACAAGCGATTCCATGCGATGTGTTTGACGATCCGTAAACTCGCCGTTAACAAATCTGTGAACGTTAACGCCGAGATCGCACCCCGTTCATCATTTCCGATACATATCTGGAACTTTTTTCTGGTAAAATTCGTGTCGTACTGGTGGCGATAACGGAAATTCTACCGGTTCTGTTGTTCTAATTACCGATGGGGTTGTGTCTGATAAAAAATAATAATAACAGACGCGGTCTTATCGTCGGAATCTATTTTTTACCAGACTCTAATAACAAACAATTTTCCTCGCCGGTGATAAAGTAATTAAAGTGACGGATCGATCGTTCCGAATGGCGCAAGTGAAGGGTGGTCGCATTAAGCTTAATTAATTTAATAAAACGTCTCTAATTACATATCATCTTGTCCGGAATTAGATAACAAGAAAGTCGTTGGTGGTCCCCGAGATCAATTTTGTGACTCTTGGTCCTCGAGGGGTGGAATTTATCGCATCGTTGAGGTCTAATTTAAATGGATTTTTTATGTTCCCATCGTCTATATTTACATTCCTCGCATCGTACCAGCAGTCCTCTTTTATGATGTCCTCACAAATTTCGCGGCCTTTGTTTGTTCGTTAAAATTTTTAATGGTACACTTTTCGTCGTCTTAATTAAGAAGTAAATGATTTTTTGCCCCGCGTACAAACAAGCGGTGAGTGATTTTTGGCCGGGCTCATTAAGGCGCCGAAAAATGAACACGAAAAATTTAATTGCGACAAGTAGCAGCAACCACCTAAACTCTTTAGCAGTAAACTTAATGGCGATTTAATAGTTGCGGTGCGTGTCGCAATTAACTCAACGCATAAAGGTAAAATGGGTCCGCTGGGAAAAATCGCCGTAATGAGATTAATAATAAACCATTCCTGAATCCGATAATCGGCCCTGCGAGCCACTCGCGTTATTTATTTAATTAAATCCGGAGCGGTAATTACATAAATCAATTTTCGAGCAAATTCCGGCCTTATACTGCACGTATTAATTTTTATTGGCGGCAGTAAATTTGTCCACACGGCCGCATGTCTTTCGCTGCAAAACGACCGCGAGTTCCCACATCGGAAAAATATAATTCTCCGATTGCTTCATGTTCTCAGCGAGAGTTATGTTTATTTCACCTCTCTCGCCTGTAAAGACCGTTTAAGCGCTCATTAATAAGACCAAAACAAATTTTATAATTTAAGTATTACACGGATTCGGACGCAGAAAGAGAAAGGAGCTCCCGTAAGAAAATGAAAAAATACAAAGAGTGAAACGGACGGAAATACTGAAAAAACAATCCTTTCCAATGTTTTTGTAAGTGGTTCCAAATTATTGCGTAAAACTATTTTGTGTAAGCCGCAAGCAAAGCTACCGACTTATATCTGGCCTATTAAGACAAACCCTTATCGTGCCGGACCAGGGATGCTGCCTCTCTCAATCAATACTTCAACGATAGAAGTTTTAACAAATTAGTCTGGGAACCGACCCAAGCCTACCACAGATTCTCACCAGCAGTTAAAAGATTGCTTTTGAAGATGACCGCCTTGATTCGAACAACTTATGCTTTTCGAACAATTTTTTTCAAGATTTAGACAAATTTTTATATATTTTTTCATGTTTTTATCATTTGATTACTCTGGCTGTAGTTGGTCCATGACAAATTGCGGATGTCAGTAGATTATTAACGCAAATACCTTTATTAGAATGAAAATAATTGGTTCAACAAGAATATTTGTACGGTGCTGAAAGGGGAAAAATAAATGCGGTATTCCAATCGACAAGTTTCTAGAAATTTATTTTCCAAATTTCTTTCGTAGTTGACAATTTAAAAATAATGAAAATTAGAACAAAAATCAAACATCAGAAACAATCTTAAAAGAGACTTGGGCAGTTTTACGAATTAGTACTTGGGTACAAGGCATTCAAAGCTCAACAAAGAACGGTCCTCCTGAATTTTTTATTACTGGGCCATCATCGTTTAAACTAGTTTAAACTTTTTACTAAATCATCGCAATTTGAGTGAAGAGTAAAAAAGTCAATTTCAATTTAGATAAACATATGTAAAGTGGTCTCACAATTTAAAGATTTGGGATGCAATTGGTCCAGTACACGGTAATTGAACGATTCAAACGTTCCCAGGCTTAATACAAACAACAAGTTGGCAACATAAGCGCAATATGTTTTGAAATAACCTAGACATTTCAAGACGATGACAATTTGGTGAATGGAACTAATATCCTTTTTCTTGAGTGTTCGCCAAATTTGAATACTATTGCAAATCTGTGGAGTAACTAATCATTTACATACATTTACGAGTACAAAAGAGAAAGGCAGGAAGACTTTGACCAAAGCCTAGAGCTATATATGAAAATATAAGAACTTTTAATAATTTTTGTTTTACCTGTGCTCAGCAAAGGAAACAATCAAGTGTCACGTTAAAAATTATATAATAGAAAGACTTATAAATTCAAAATGTGAGTACCTACAATTTCCGATTTGTTTGAAATGCAAAATATCACTTGCAGGCTGAAAAACATGAATCGTGATTTTCAATATGTGAAATTCTACAGAATAGATTAAATCAGAGAATTTTTAATTATATAGTATAGAAATATTTTTAGTAAAGTCAGCAATTTCCAAAATATATACAAAAAATGGCTATTTGGTCATTTTTTAATAATTAGCAAAAAAATTTTAAAAATACTTAGTTTTATAAGTTTTCTGGCAACACTGCAGCGGCTGGATACTCTTCATGGAATTTCTGATTTTGTTTTCTGACACTGCCGCAATTTTCCTTTTAACAACCTCTTCTAATTCTTCTATTCACTCATATATTCGGTTGTGCATTTTATCATTTAGATATCTCTACAGATAAAAGTCGGGACGTGTGAAATCAGGTGATCTTTTTTATTATTGTTGCCTATGTTGTTTCTTGTAGGAATATATTAACGTGGGTGTTGTGAACTAATGTTAACTCATCAAGTGCAGCTTGAATGTCATTTTGCAAAAGATGTATCTCCGCCCATTTAAATTCTGGTTATAAATAATTGAGCCAGTCAGTTTGTTATCAGTTAAACCACACCATGCATTAAAACGAAATCTTAATTGGGGTGGAATTTCTTGCAGAAAATAAGTAGTATTCTCCTGAATTCATAACACCTCATTCCACAATTGGTCAATGCTGGCACATCTGTCCAAAAATCTATCGTGGGAAGTTTCTGTCGTTTGCTTTGAAACTAAATTACGCAGCACATTTTGTTGTTGTTATCTTTTGACACTTTGTTTATGTGTTCATTTTTTTATATACAGGTGTCTATAAATGATTTAGCATCCCAAAGGAGCAATTTTCAAACATAAGAATTTTTCCGCTTTATATTATTTATGTAGTACTAATCTGTCAATTGTTTTGAGTGCGTTTTTTCGATTTTTTGAGTTTTGATCACAATTTTATATTTTATGTAAACGCGAAATTGATTGAGAATTATTTGCGTGTACAATTTTTTTATGGTTAACCTTTCATGAAATTTTAGTCATTTGCAAGCCATCAATTAATTACCAAATATAAAAATCATAATTGCATTATTAATTGTTTTTCAGATCACACTTTTTTTACAGCTTTTGACGAAACTAAAAGTGGAATATTGTATAGTCCTTTGCGATGTTACAATCATTTATAAACAGGCTGTAAAGCGACACAGAGATCGGAGGCTTTAGGGGTCTGGAAACCAGCTTGTTTAATTTTTTACAGTGTAGACTTTTGATATTTGACAGAAACTGTCAAACAAACATTTGCACAAAACTCCAAACCTCTTCCTGGTGTTTTGTCGATAATTCAAATCGTCATCTGGAGATAGAAATAGTTCAAAAATTCAAAATCTAATGTATTTGGAACCACAAGCAGATAACTTAATCTCAAATTTGTCGAGTTCAAAATCAATATTTTTCTACAATCTACTTAAATTCAAATTGCTTCTATGGATTGCGCAGCTTGGTTTCTTTTTGTACTCACTATAGTATTAGTATGTACAGCCATGGACAGTCAAGAATAACACCCGTGTTATGCAAATACCGACTCTATGAGATATTGTCATTGAGTCGGTATTTGCATCACACCCGCCGGCTAAAGTGTTATTCTTGACTGTCCACGGTTGTTACAAATTATGATTTTATTAAAACTGAAGTGGAATATTGTATAGTCCTTTGCGATGTTACAATCATTTATAAACAGGCTGTAAAGCGACACAGAGATTAATAACAAACCCGATTAATACCACCGTTGTTAAAACTGAAGTGTTACACAATCGGATAGCTCGATTATTTCTCTATCTCTATCGAGCGTCTGTCTATTGGCGTCTGTCAGAAAAATAAAATATGGCATTTGCATCTCAATATATAATAGGAGAACAAAAATTTCACTTGACTAAAAATTTGTTTTTAAATTGCATTACATTTATTTTTTTCAACGAATTTTGAATGTATTTTGTGAATCTTTTAAACTTTTGTACGCATTTTTGGTCTACTGTAAGCAACTTTCTTGACTTTTAAAAACGAAAGTCTTAATACATATCAAGATTTCTGACTTACTTGTATGACTATGTAAAGTAAAACATTGCTGTCTCAGAAGAATTAAAAAATATATGTTTTGAAGCTTTGTTCGTATTGTACCAGTACAGAGCAATATTCCTAACTTACCTGTATAGCTAAATAGAGTAAAACCTTGCTACAAATGTGGCCACGCAAGAAAAGTAAGAATTTACAAGAAACCATATGAACCAAAGAACAAAAGTAGCTACGCAAACAAATGGAAAAATATTTAAGTTCAAAATAATTCAAAATCTTACGAACAAGTGTGGCTTACTTAGGAAGAAAAATAATCTTTCCGTTCGAGCTTATTCAAAAACCTCATGAATTGAAGAACAAGCGTGGCTATGTAAGAAATGGAAAAATCTTAATGTTCAAGCTGAAGTAAAAACCTTATTGCTACTCAAGAAGAAAAACAGCTTTTACGTTCAAACTGAATTCAAAAACCTCATGATCCGAAGAACAAGTGTGGCTATGTAAGATGAGGAGGAGTTTTCAAGTTATAGTTAAATTAAAAAACTGTATGAATCGAAGTACAAACATGGCTGTGCAATAAAAGTGAAAAATTTTCATGTTTAAGCTTAATCCAAAAACTTGAACGCAAAAACAACAAGTGTGGCTACTCAAAAAGAAGAAGAATCTTTACGTTCAAGCTTAACTTAAAAACCTCATGAATCGAAGAACAAGCGCGGTTACGCAAAAATTTGAAAAATATTTATATTCAAGCTTAATTCAAAAGCTTATGAGCGGCTATTCAAGAAGGAGATGAATCCTCACGCTCAAGTTGATTTAAGAACTTCATGAATCGAAGAACAAGCCACTAACAAGAGGCTACGCAAAAAATCCTAATGTTAAAACTTAATTCAAAAACCTCATGAACAGAAATATAAGTGTTGCTACACTACAAGTGACTAAATAAATCTTATGAACACGGGAACATGTATGGCTATGCTAGAAGACAAAGGTCAAGTTTAATTTAACAATTTTATGAAATGAAGAACAAGTGTGGCTTTGCAAAAAGAGGTAATCTTCATGATCAAGTATAATTAAAGAATCTTATAAACCGAAAAATAAGGGTGGCAACACAAGAAGTGGAATAATCTTTATATTGAATCATAATTAACCATTTTCTGAAAATCTTCAACAAATGTGTTTGTACAAAAGATGAAAAAAATGTTCATGTTCAAGCTTAATTCAAAACCTTATGAACCGAATAATAAGTGTGGCTATGCTAGAAGAGATAATATTCAGGTTCAACTTTAATTAAAAATCTTATGAACAGGAGAACATGTATGCTACGCTAGAATAGGAAACCTTTAAGTTCAAGTTCAATTAAAGAATCTTATGAAGCGAAGAACAAGTGTGTCTATGAAAGAAGAGGTAATCTTCAGGATCAAGTATAATTATAGAAACTTATGAACTGAAAAACAAGTGTGGCAAAACAAGAAGTGGAAGAAACTTTATATTCAAGCTTAATTAACAATTTTCTAAAAATCCTTTTCATCCTTGTGGCTGTACAAAACATGAAAAAAATGTTCATGATGAACCGAATAATAAGTGTGGTTATGCAAAAAGAGATAATATTCAAGTTCAATTTTAATTCAAAATCTTATGAACAGGAGAACATGTATGCTACGCTAGAAGACAAAATCTTTAAGTTCAAGTTCAATTAAAGAATCTTATGAACCGAAGAATAAGTGTGGCTATGCAAGAAGAGGTAATCTTCAGGATCAAGTATAATTATAGAAACTTATGAACCGAAAAACAAGTGTAGCAACACAAGACGTGGAAGAATTTTTATATTAATTAACAATTTTCTGAAAATCCTCTTCATCCTTCTAAAAATGTGGCCGTACAAAAGATGAAAAAAATGTTCACGATGAACCGAATAATAAGTGTGGTTATGCTAGAACAGATAATATTCAGGTTCAAGTTTAACTAAAAATCTTATGAATTGAAGGACTAGTGTGGCAACGCAAGAAGTGGAAGAATCTTCATGTTCAAGCTTTATGAAAAATGTTCTGAGCCGAAAAACAAGTGGGGCTACGCAAGAATCTTCGTGTTCAAGTGGATATTTGTTAATTGTCGGGCGTGTTTTTCGGGATTTTGATAGGACGCGGCTACTTTGTGCAGAGCCTTAATTTAGCGAAAGATTAAAGTTGAAATGGAAGGAAATCAACGTCGGTGAAGGCAGCGCCCGGCGATCGGACCTGTTCTTTCTGCTTCATTAGTATTTTGAAGGCATCAATCAGTTTATTGCGTTAAATAACAATCCGGAATGCAGATCAGGTCGATGGCGGAGATACGCAGAGAAGTTGATGGTGGAGCAGAGCGAGTACGAGTCTGGACGTCAATTAGCACGAGCTATAATTAGCCGTGCAGCCTGTTAATAATAAAATACGCCGATAAATACCGGAGCGAGACGTGGAACGGTTAAAAACGCTTCACAAAATCGTGGAAATCGTCGACGGAAAGCGCCGAAAACACGTGCCGGTCTTGCACGCACGAGCCCCTCGACACTTATTAAATTACCTCGAGTGGACGCAGCTTTAATCAATTAAATTTGCATCGGTCGGTAATGATGGGAATTATTTACAACGATTAATTTTAGACTCGTCAATGATTTATTCGGTTAAATTGGTCCTGATTTGAATATCGTACAGGATAAGAGCGATGACCTCGCCAACTCGTTCCTCGACTTATGCCGCACGTCATCCACGAATATTCATTAACGAGCGGTCTGTTTTTCGCCGTTTCCTGGTGGATCCGAAATTGGCCGCTCCGGAGATAATTGGGGGGTCGGAGTCGAATTTTCGATCAGCGCCGTTTTAATAATTTTCGCTAGACACGAGATCGCCTATCGGAGGTGTTAAACGCTCCCTGCGAATCAATAGCGACCCTTTAATCTCCCCAATCACGAAAACTAATGTTTAAATTATAGAAAATGGGCGAAATTGGGCCAGGCGTGATTTACGCACAAGTAATTTCTTAATACCTCTGGGACTAATTGGGGGGCGATTTGGTGATTTGTGGCGGCGAATTTCGAGCGATAAGGCGGTGGGCGCAGACAGACATTGATAGCGGCGTGGGACGAATTTACAACTCCCAATAAAATCGCCGCCAAAAAAGTTAATAGCTCGCCACCTCCCGAAAAAATAGCAAATTGGCTAGTAGCACGCTTAATTAGTTACATCAAAGCTACGATCGGCGGTGAATTTCAGGCCGGATTTTTCACGGTGCCCCCGAAAACGAAGGGTGTCGGCAGAATCCGTTCGCTTTGAACCATAATTAGCGAAGGCGTGCTATCATTTACCTAATTATAAAGGGTAGGTGAGAAAAAATTCGAAGCTTACTACTGATAATTAAACAACAAGGGGCGGTGGTAGCTGGGACGTTTCGTTTGATATAGACGAATTTTGATTGATGGCCCCCGCTCTAATGATGATTGTTTAGGTAAAAAATGATTGCCGGATGGCCACGGTCAACATTGAAATTCGTGCGGCGGTATTTCGTCCAATTTTGAGTTACAATTGCACGCACGTTCCTCTCCCATAATAAGCTTCCTATTTTCTCATTCCGGTGAGGTATTTTTTGGTGGCCACCGCACAAGCGGACCTCCAAGCGACATGACATTACGAAACGGCCTCACGCCCGATATCCTAGTTCGCTTCATGTTTATCGCTGAAATCTCCATAAAATCTCGGAGCTAAACGCCGCAACCTCCGAAATAAAAAAATTCTAAAACTTCCACCTCCACATTTACGCCATTTAGTGCCGCATACGTAATTGCGCATTTTTACAACAGAAAACAAATAATTTTATTTATTATTATTTTATTATTTTATTATTATTTTTGTTTAACAAGAAATGGTTCCTCATTTTTTTTTTAATGGGAGACTCAGAATATTTTTACATTTTGGGGTGCAGAATAACTACTTTCAAAAATACTAACATATTTTTTGTCTTTAAGAAAGCCATACAAAAATTTAAAAAACGCAACTCAAGATATATGTATGTACAGCCATGGACAGTCAAGAATAACACCCGCGTCATGCAAATACCGACTCTATGAGATATTATCATTGAGTCGGTATTTGCATCACATCCGCCGGCTAAAGTGTTATTCTTGACTGTCCACGGTTGTACATACTAGCCTTTGCCCGCGACTTTGTTCGCGTGGAAATTTTGATGTGTATGTATGTGAAATTACGGCCTGATCATAATAAATAAAGTATAGATGACAGCGTGCGACCATCACCGCCATCTAGTGATGGCTTGAAATGCTACCGATACGATCCCTTGCTCTATGAAAAACAAAAACATATATCCCACGGGAACGTTTCCGCGATAAATAGTAGCCTTATGTGCTATTCCAGACTATAATCTATCTATGTGCAAAATTTCATGCAGATCCGTTCAGCCGTTCTGACGTGATTGAGTAACAAACATCCAAACTTTCGCATTTATAATATTATATAGATTTGAATGCCATTTTGAGACTGTTCAAATTGTGCTCCATTTACAACTTGGCGCAGTGATATAATCGATCCACAAAATGGCTAAGTGAATTCTGTAGCACAATTTGAAAATTTTTACAGTCAGAATGGTTTTCAAAAATGTTTTGATTTCGTATTTGAAATGTTTTGTATAGTTTTATTATGATTATAAAAAACTTGTTAATATTTCCGAAGGTAGTTTTTGATTCTGCATCCGAAAATCTTTAAATATATTGGTGTCCTATTAAAAACATAAAAGTAGGTAGCAATTGCTAATAAAACAAAGGTAAATAATTTAAAATATTTCTTATAATTCTTTATTTGCAACTATACGTATATTCGGACCAGATTTGATTAAAACTAGCCTACGTATGTACTAACCCTGAACTTACTTAACTTAAAAACATAAATATAAACTTTTAATTAACTAAATTGTATAAATTAACTTAAGTACAAAACTGAAATGTACAAACTGCTACAGTCCATGTGTTTTATGAAGTCAGTGATGTCAGAAAGCTCCAAAACCAAATCAAATTGCCTACACATTGTTGGAATGAGATCTAAGTAATTCATCGATTAGAAACAAAACAAAAAAAGTATAATATCTGCGAGTATTTGTAAGTAAAACTAAAAATAAAATTTAAGAAAGAAAGCAGGGGGCTATTTTGTTATTGATTATATTAGACAAACATTTTATATTAATTAAAATACGACAGGTATTAAGCAAAAGTTTAATAAGGTGATCGGAACCTTTTACGGTAAAGACACCATGAAGCAAAAAAGTCGAGATTTGAAAAAAAACGCTTCCTAACAGATTACAAGAGATTAATATGAGTTTTATAGACAGGTTGCAAAACTACAGCACAATATTCTATTTCTGATCTTATCATGGAATAAAACAGAATTCTTAAAAGTTTTATATTAGTAAAATAAACTTTAAAGTTTCTGTGTATAAAACCATGTATATTAAAAGCTTTCCCTGTGACTTTTTCCATTTGTTGAGAGTTTAATGGAAATCCCAAATCTTGCTGGATCGTTGAAGATGAATACCGAATAGTAAAAGTATATGTAGTTTATATTATTGTTTTCTTGAAAATGTTACTATATAATATTTAGATTAATTTTTAACCATCTGCAAATGAAGTATATTTAATTAAATAACAGCGATAATATAATTTGTAATAGTACGAAGAGCAAAACGTCCATGTTTGAGTCTTGATGCACTCCAAAGAGTGTAGAATAAAAAGCGTACATTTTAGTAAATTTATACTCTGACTAGTATGCATTTACGTAAGATTTTAGTCAGAGCATTCACTGAGCATAGAAATATGTATTTACTTTTACTAGTAAATCTAGATTATCCTACATCATCTAGACAATGTAAGAATTTACTACAATATATTAGTATAGTTAAAGCTTCATTAATGCAAATACCACAATTCAGTTTGAACTTTATTATCTATTAAACATATAAAATCAATCTTGTCACATAACTTTTACACCGTTAATTGCAAATCCAATAGACTTGCTCTAAAAATTATGTGATAATAATAAAAACAAATAAAAAAAGCAAAATATTAAATATTTTATAAATTTATTGAACATAAAAAATAAAATTGTGTTATACAAGAAATATAAAAAAACAAGAAATCATCTCGGAGCAGCTAAACGCCTCAATCGCCGAAATAAAAAAAATTCTAAAACTTCCATTTCCACATTCACGCCATTTAGTAGCGCATACGTAATTGCGCATTTTCACAACAGAAAGCGCAGCGAGCTTTGTAATTTTGTAGAAAGTTCGATTATGGTAATGAGAATCCCCGATAAAGCGACACTTAGTAAAAAATAAATTACACAGCGAGCGGCAGCATTTAAACGGATTTAAGGTAATTGGCGGTTTCATTAACGCTCCGTCGAAAATTGAAATCCATATCCTCGGAGTGCTGCCGTTTATCATCGTTCCGATTAAATCTAATTGGGTTAAAAATAACGTTTCGTTAATTTACATACCGGTTAGAATAGTAGACGCGCAAAAAGCCGTCGCGGGCTCTGAAAAAGTCGCATGCGAAGCGTTCGATTCATAAGTTGTAGTGAACTGCTGCATTCGATGCGGAGGACGGATGTTCATTCAAGAATTCAAAACGGAGAAAAAAGAGACGCGGATCTGACGAGGACACGGAGATCGGGATCGGTGCGAGAAGCGACCAACGTCTTAACACCTACGTCCGAGTAATTGCAGTAATCAGTCGGTGGTATATCCGACCCAAAGACGCCGAACAATATTGATGGGTACTGATATATCGCCTCTATTAATCAAAAGAAAATTGCTAAGGCTGCACGTGACGGTCGGCTTGGCCGTAATTACTCTCGACCCTACTACTGAAGCAGCCCGAAAATTACGAACCTCCGATCTGTCGTTCAAGTCTCCGACCAAAAGCACCACAATTAATTACTTAAAATAATAACAAATTTTTATTGTTTTTTTTAAATCAAAATTGGGTCCACGAATCAAATGGGCAAACCTGACAAGCAGCTAAGATGGAGAATGCAATGAAAATGCAGCAGTGTCACAAGTTAATACATTATCATAAAATCAATTATAAACCTATTAATTTGAAATTTTCAAAGTAAAAACCAAAAATATCACCATATAATAATAAAAAATATTACTGAAACGTAACAGAAATCAGTCAACAAGAAAGTACAAGATTTAGGAACCTATGGAATAAATCAAAACTGAATTCAAGATAAGAATGGGCAAATTTAAGCACCTAAGAGCAGAGAATGTAGATAAATGCAGCACAGTGTCACAACTTACTAAATAACTGCATCAAAATAAAGAAAATAATTTCATAAAATCAATTAAGAAACTAAAATAATGTGACATGTTCAAAGTGGAAACCTAAAACAAATCAGAGAAAGTTTGGAAGAAGACAAAACCTAACAACAAATAGTAGTGAAACGGAAAATAAATTAGTCAAACAGAAAGTAGAAGAGCATTTAGGCAGTTATGCAGCACTGTGTCAAATAAAGTTCATCCAGTTAAAGAATACAATTTTATAAAATAAATTAAAAAACATAAATAATTTGAAATTTCCAAAGTAAAAATCTAAAAACTCAGTGAAAGACGGTGCAGACAAAACCTAGTACTACAAAATATTACTGAAACGTAACATAAATCAGTCAAAAAAAAGTAGAAGAACATTTATGAACCTATGGAATAAATCAAAATTGCACTCAAGATAAAAATGGCCAAACCTGAAAAGCACCTAATAGCTCATAAAATCAATTAAGAAAATAAAACATATTTTTCAGGTAGAAACCAAAAAAAAATCAGTGATAGTTTGGAAGAAGACAAAACTTAATAATAAATAGTAGCGACACGGACAATAAATCAGTCAAACAGAAAGTAGAAGAGCATTTAGGATCCTATGGTATAAATCAACAAATAATTCAATCAACAAATAAATGAATATGGGTTCAAGATAAAAATGGGCAAAACTGAAATAAAGCTAAGACGGAGCAGAGAATGTAAATAAATGAGCAAAGAGTCAAAACTTAGTAAATTTGATCAAGTTAAAGAATACAATTTCATAAAATCAATTAAGAAACCTAAATAATTTGAAATTTTCAATGTACAAACCTAAAAAAATCAGTGAGAGTTCCGAAGAAGACAAAACCTAATAACAAACATTAGTGAAACGGAAAATAAAGCAGCCAAAAAGAAACTAGACGAAGGCTTATGGCAGAAACAAGATAATTTTGGTGAAGAGGGAAATAACGTTTTATTTTATTATTAACGTTTCGTTTTCTTTTTTCAAATGTAGACGACTGAACTGTTGAATCATGACATGTGACAGGAGCGGGCATTAAAAAATTTACTCAAATGACGTGTAAATCAAAAAGAAGGCACAAAAGGTACCTAATGCATTTTGTCCAAAACGGCTATTGACAAATAATTTAATTTAGAGTTTCTCCAACTTAGGGCCGAAATTTTGCCACACTCTTTTGAATGTCAAAAGTATTCCATGGCCTACGCAGCCTCCGTTTCTTAACGCTCGTTATTGTTAGAATGGAAACAATTTTGACTTTCACTGATATAAAAATAAAAGCCAAATTAATTCTTGAACGACCAATATTTATTTAATTAATAGTGCAGAGGATTTACATAAAACTATTCGCAAAAACATCCTAATTCACAGCTAAACTCGAACTCGAAGATTAATATACAAAAACGTCTAGTTAGAAAAAATAATAATTTTAAAATAATTCTCTAATAAAAAAATCACAAATGTTTCGAAGCGAACTTTGGAAATGCAAAGAAAGTGTTAAAAAGAGAAATCAATAAAGCAACTAGACGTACAAGATCTAAAATTTAATTTTCGCAGTATGTGATGACAAGAAATTGTAGAACAGCCGGAGTTTCTGTTGCTATAATGGTTCTCTCGGTTTTGTGGCCGAGGTCTTTGGAATAAATTTCACCGAGGGCAGGATGTACCGAGTGCCCCGAGCGACTAACTGACAAGTGACCCCCACGAACTTCTTCAAAATTTGTTGGTTACATCTGCGGTAGGCATAGTCATGTTGCGGGCGGTAGCGCGACTGAGACCATGTCCGCGTAGAATGAAGATGTCAACCGCATATAGACGAAACGTTGGAGTCGCCCCTTGCCACATTTTCCCCAGAGTTAAATGTTTCTATTTCTTGATAATTATGTATTTTTTAAGGGCTATGTATTCTTTATATTATTAAACACGCAGAAAATTTTAAGGACAAGAAACCTAGAAAATCGTAATAATAATAAAAATAATAAAAATAAACCCACAAATTTGTTTTAAAAAATACATGAAATACACCTCAAATGTCGGACCCGAAACGATTTTCAAAAGAGAAATTAGGTACTTTTAAATTTCTGTATCTCTAGGTCAAATTTTTATTTTTTTCTACTTTTACAATACTTCTATTTTTACACTACACAAACGAATGCGAAGATGATTCCATTGTGAAATCTGAATCATTCTGTATCTGTACGCCCGTTATAAGATAAATGATTTGGATGAACGGTATAGGAGCTTACAAGGAACACAGACAATAACTTTTTTAATTATAGATTTTTAATACATACATCTACACTGATGTCAAATAAAAAAAATAATGGCCTACAAGTTTTTTAAATGCCACAATTCAAAATGTTTTCAATGTTTTTATCTCTGATCTGACCACGCCACGAATGTAGAATACTTTCAAATGGGTTTCACCAAAATTTTTTACAGAAATATAGCATAATTAAAATGTATTTATTTTATCAAAATTATACTTTAGACCGTTATCTAGTTGAACTTTAAACATTTCAACCCACTAATTTTCCATAATATTTGTTTTATTTAAACCTGCTATAATTAGATGCAGCTCCATTTTGACAAAAATTATGTAGCAAACTTTTTGTGGCATTTGTAAATTTTGTAGCAACTTTTATTTTGTCATGACAACAACATGAAACTCTTTAGACCAAAATGTATTTACATATACCTTATTACAATATGATATTAAGAACACATTTATTATTAAGCAATATTTTACAAAATAATTGTGATTTACATAAAGACTTCAAAATAAATATTTTGATAAAATAAATAAATTTGAATTATGCTATATTTCTGCTAACAACAAATATTTTTTTGTAGAATTTAAGACCTTTATGTGAAGAGTATAAGAGTATATCTTATATTATGATCAGATTTATTATTAAGTAATATTTTTTACGAAGAATTGTGATTTACATTAAAGATATTCGAAATATTTTGATAAAATGAATAAATTTGAATCATGCTATATTTCTGTTAGCAAGTAATCGTTTTTTGTAAAATTTTGCTGACACCAATTTGAAAGTAGGTATTCTAAATTAAGTGGCGTAGTCAGATTCGAGATAAAAAATTGTTTACATTTTTTTTCCTATTATTTTAAAAAAGTGGTTTAAATCAACCAGCAAATAACAATTTTAGAGAGGTGGCTCATTTTCTATTGGGTCACTATATATAGAAAATTAAGAACGAACTGTTTCGTAAATCTGCACCTCAGTCGTGCAATGCTGTACCTTTGTTATTATCACATTTTTTTTGGATTGTGAGACAGGACTTTAGTTATCTTCAGATCATCGGTAAAAATAAGTAAATGAAATCGAAAAATTAGTGGCCGAGGCCAGAACGTTCGAAATTTTGATTGGCGATGAGTGGTTTCTTTCCTGTCCTTGCGTTGAAGTCTCCGAGTCCAACGCCTCTAAACCGAGGGAACGGACAGCCGCTGTCCATTTAATGAGCGTTTCGGTCCGGAAGATGGGTTTACGCGTAACGGTCTCGCCAATAATTCGAATGTTTTCAGCAGTAAAATTGAACCGAACTCGGGGCGTTATAAGATATTACTAATGTTATGCAAATTCGAGTGCGAATGCGATTCCGATGTCGTGTAAAGAGCGACCGTGGCTTCATTAGCATATATATTTGTCCATGTCGCCAGTCTGGCTTTGATTACGCGCATCGCGCCGATAGGGGATCGGAAATAACACCGGTAATTTGCTTTAATTCGATTTCGGGGGAATGCACTTGAGTGCCGCACAAAATAGTGTTTTCGTTTCAACGTCTCAATCTCGGGACCATTACTTGTCTTGTTATAATTTTATGCGCCGCGACCGATATAAAATGCGAAGTGGAGAGCTTCTTCATCAACGTCCGACGTTTTTGGTCAAAAGCAATATGTTCCATATATAGAGGAGGCGAGGAGTCAGCCTCATTGGCGGCGAGGCGGCCAAGAAGCCGGCCCGACACAATCGTAATTGACGATGTGAAAATGTCATCGGATCGCTTCTATAACGAGGACGTTTTTGTTTGCTCGAATGTCGGAAATAATTGGACCGATCCACGCATCATCTTTCTTTAATAATTATTATTATGTGTGATGAAGAAAGCCGAGGAAAGGTCTTACGTAACAGTGGACACGCACTTTTTTCTTGTTTGTTTTCGTCATTTAATAATCGCGATTGGCACACCTGCCGCTCCAATATTCAGAAATATAGGCAGATGCAGCCAACCGTCGCTGCTGTGGTGTTTTACCAATGCTTTCGTGGAATTTCCGGTTTGCGGCACTTGTCAAATTTCGCTTCAACAGCTTCAGCTACCGTTGTCCTTCAATCCTTCAATCCTTCAGTTATTAGCACGTACTGCAACCAATCCACAAATACTACAATTTTGCTTCTTTTTGTTGGAAAATTGTGACGCGTCTTTCGGTTGATGGTTGTAGGGCCGGAGGGCTTATCCACCAAATGACTGTCTCTGAATGCTGATAATTAAAAACCGCCGATAAGATCTACATCGCCGAAGATATGTATGGTAGCCATCTGTTGTGGACGTATGCAAATTGATTGAAAACTAGTACCAAAGCCTGGGTACCTCTTCTTATGTGAAAGTCTTGTGGTGAAAAACACCCAAATGTGGTAAAGAGTCAAAGGGTTGATGGTGGCACCGACGGCGTCCATTTCAAGCCTAATCCTTGATGGTGGGGTGGTTGGCATCCAATGGAAAATTTCCTTTCGAATTTGGGTAAAGGTGTCTCTTCGTATATGCGGCAGGTGGTTCGAGCACCGGGCGCCCTGTCCAGGACTCCCATTGGTCGTTGACACGAGCCCGGACGTATTCATAAGACGCAACGTATGGTATTAATTACAGCAAAAATGCCTCGGAGTCTTCACCTCCAAGTGTGCGAACTACATCCTTCCAAATCCGAAACAAACGAACCGAGAGGCGTCTCCTTTGATTTAATTACCCGCGCCGAAAATTTGTTTTCGATGAATAAGCGCTTTTGGGAACCACCAACCCCATTCTTGGCACCTCGAGGAATTTTAATAAAACCGAAAATTCATTTAATGTCACGCCGTAATTCTATTAAGAGTTATTATTTTTAATAGTTTCTCGGGGGAACGAATCCGCCTCGAATTTCAATCGGCCAAGTCAGCGACCATCTATCAAGGATTGTTTTTTACACATTTAACACCTTTTCTCAATTTATGCGTCTGAAGACCAAGGTAACTTGATCGAAATTCGCACACAAACTCGGAATGACGTGCCCGAACTTGCAATTGACGAGGCAAGGTTGTTGAGGACGGCGTCTAGGAAAACCGAGTGATGGTGAAAGTGAAGAGGAAAGGGAGTCTAGTCTTCGTACCAGACTGGAGCTAATGAGACGGCACGTGTGTGTGAGGATCTGTCTGGTGAATGCCGGACGTTAGATGCATCTTTTATTCAAGCAGCTGGCGCTTACTTACGAATACCATCGTCATTACCATGGCCCATTAAAAATGTATTCCAAACGCTCTCCTATTAACGTTTACTTACTGGACGAAGGAGTAAAGACGAGTTCGGCGAGAAGTGCGCCACTGGTGTTTTTTTCAGAACGATCGCCTCCCGTACTCCTGATTGCTTTATTTAATCGTCATTTTATTATGACCTGTAAATCGAGAACCAAGAGAATGAACGTCATAACACAAAGACGTCTCCTAAATTGCAAGTCGCTCCTCTTTCGCCAGCAACACAGTGTATACATATCGCTATACTACGCCTTTATTTATGACGCCTTTATAAGAAGTTTATACGATGCAACTATAATGGCCTTTATGCTCTTTATACAACAAAACGATATTTATTACGTTACGGCATCATCAATTATCTCAGCTCTCGAACTAATTAATCGGAAATTGATTGCTCCTGCTTGGAAATGGGCGGTTTTTTTTGGAAATCGTATTGATCGAGGTGAAATGTCTGATTTGACTCGCCGAAGAAAGAAAATTGTCAAAAATGTATATGATTTTAATATATGTAATTAATACAAACGTTTCTAACTGTAACAAAGATGGAATAGCGAATATTAAAAACCCAGTCACTTTGATCGGCTCAAAGCACAATTCATTTACGCGAGCCAAACACCGTTAAGAGGGACTTGAGTATTTGGAATGATATTTCGAAGCAATGGTTACACTAGAAAGGACTTTAAAAAGACGTCTTCCACAACTTCGTTGTTAACTTGGTCTTCTTCTAAAAATATTTCCTTCAGAATCGCCTTTTCCAGCTGCCTCTGAAGCTGATCGTGGTCCTCTAGTGCCTCTTTCACATCTTCATTGTTAATTTCATCTTCCTCTGATTATATTTTTTTCAGAATCGTCTTTTGTAATTGTTCCTGTTCCCCTTTGCTGAGTTCATTTGAGTGGCCTTTTAGTAAATAAAATAATTCCTTTTCATCGTCATTGTTAACTTTTTTCTTCTGAAAATATACGTGTTCTTAAAAATCACCTGCGGCTTCTGTGTGCCAGTTCTTCCGGGACGATTTCATTTTTGTTTTTTTTAGTAATTATAATAAATAACTATAATATAATTTAACATCTTTATGTTAATTGCGACTTTCCTTCGGAATCGTTTTTTGTAGCTCATCTTGCTGTAGTTGTCCGAGCTCCTTTTTGCTGAGTTCATCTTTGTGGCCCTCTAGTAACTTTTCCACATCTGCATTGTTAACTTCTTCTTCCTCTGAAGACATTTTCTTCAGAATCGCCTCTTTAGCTACCTCTGAAGTTGTTTCAGTTCTTCCGTTCATCATGTGGTTATCTAGTGACTGTTTCACATCTTCATTGTTAACTTCCTCTTCCTTTGATGACATTTTCTTTAGAATCGTTGTTTGTAGCTGTTTCTGTAGTTGTTACTCTTTTTTCTGCCGAGTCATCTTTGTGGCCCTCTAGAAACTCCTCCATATGTTCATGTTAAGTTTCCTTCCTCTGAAGATATTTCCTTTAGAATCGCTTTTTGTAACTGCTTTTTTAGATGTGCCAGTTCGTCCCTGGTGAGTTCATCTTTGAGGCCCTCTAGGAACTGCACTACATTTTCTATATTAACTTCATCTTTCTATGAAGACATTTCATTTAAATTTGCCTTTTGTACTCGTAGCTGTATGAACTTCCTCATTTTCTGAAATCTTAATTCTCGCTGTGGATCGGTATGTCAAAGACAAACAGAATTAAGGAACATGAATAATGAATAAAAACTTAGACAGGATGGAAGTTGGAATATGTCTTTAAACGATGAATTTATTTCAATGGACACGAAACCCTTAGTTTCACCAGAAATCCCGCTATTAAAACCTACATTCTTAATTTTGAAAATATTTCCAAAAAAACTATTTTAAGTAAGAGAAAATTGAAAATTCGTCGTGTGTACTTCAAATGCTGACGGACTGGTTAAACATGTACTTGAAACGACTTAGAATTATACAAAATTAATGAAAATTTAGTATTTTATATTCAAAATTGCTGATACACTTAGTTGCTGCAAAATGTATCAAATAATTTGGCAATATCGCTTCCTTACAAAGTGTGAAAAAGATACTTTCTTGGGTTTTTAAGAAAGACTAGCTAGCAAAGGGAAAAGTGGAGATCGAATCTTCCCTTTGCTAATCCTGAAATTCGTTTGAATTGAATTTTGGCTAGGATAGATTCAGCAGGTGGATGACACCTAGTTTGTTTACTGTTTTATTTTTGTACTGTATATTGTAGTTATTTTGAACTTGTTGCGAGGCAAAATAAATGCTTATTTATTTATTTGATGGGACGGGAAAAGTTAATAAAATCGGAAATGAAAAAATGCAATTGAAAGTTTTTATGTTAAAAGAAATTAATTGGCCACTGGACATATCACGATTTAAAATTTTTGAAATTAATCCAGATGTGTTGGAAATAGAAAAGAATGGTTTGTAAGTAATGACACTGGAAAAATCACTGGAGTTGGTGAAGAATACAGTGGAGTCGATGGTAATATTATCCTTGTGGATTTTGGAAAAAGAACAGAAAATTAGAGATTTTGGGTTAAGAAGTAATTGGAAATATATAAAGTAAAAGTATTAGAAAGTGTTACAAATGCTATTAATTGTGCCAAATTTCATTTGTGAAATACATACTTGGAAAGGCATCAGTACCTATTATGTTCATGACAACTAGACAATACCCTTTAGTCATCTTTACAAATACAAGGACACAGTTAAATTATTTACCAAAGTTAGAGTTTAAAGTTTAAATTGTTTTTCAAAATATTTTTTGTAACTATTTTTGAATTCATAAGTGATGTTAGATATCGAAAGATGTGGTTTGAGTTTTTATATGGGCGGATTTGAAGATGAATTCTAGAAGAGCTATAATATTGTTAAAAATATGTTTGTTGAAAAACCCCAAGGAAGAAATTTTTGTCTATGATATCTTGTTCGTTTTTGAAAAAAAAAAAGAATGTCGGTTGATGAAGAGTGAAGTGTGAAAGAATGTGAAGGTATGAGGAAACAGGTTTAAGTAGTGTGAGAGTTTTAAGATTTTTTTTGTATTTTTTTAAATTCAGTTTTAGTCAATTTGTTTCTTGGTTTTACGAGGACATCTAGCGCACCCAAAAGGCCGGATGAAGAACGGAGCGAGACTCAAGTGAAGTCGCCAATGCATTATATTAGTTGTTAATGTTTTGCAAAGTCTGGTTTTATTTAATTGCTTTTTGACGATTTGGTTTTGTTAAAAAAAAGCATGAAATGTATGGCATCGGGAACAATTGTCAATAGACAACTTCAAAGTCAAAATGTTTCTACACTTTAACGAATTACAAAGTGACATAGTCTACGCAGTCTCGTTTTGTTTTTGCACAACCGTTTTAATACACAGCTGAAGTGCTAAGCCTCCAAGTATTTAAAAGTTTTTTCTGACGTGAAGAAAATTGAAGAAATATTCCGAAATCAAAGATGAAAAACTTTGTCTTGCAGTGATCACTAGTACCAAGTCTATTGTTCTAATTAATACTTTTGAAACTTTCTCTTGGGGATAAGGAGTCAGTCTCTTCAGCAAAAAAATGTGGCAAAGACGGATTAAAACTGTTGGTTTTAAAGAGACTCTCTTACAAAGCATACACAAATATTATCTAAAATACAAGAAAACTGTGCACTCTAGTAATTTAACACTCGTAGCAGCTTTTGGCGATAAATCGTCATTTTTTTAAACGGCTGAAATCGAAAATTTGTGACATTAAAATATCCCGTAAAATCAAGGTAATACGAATACTGGTTCTTCTATAAATATAAAAAAAATTCCAGGAAATACTCATTTTTATTAATTTGCTGCCTAATTATGACCGAAATAGTGATCCTTATCAGCTCATAAAGCTTCGATAATTTGCTATGATTGATTACATCTAGAGCGACTTAATTTTTTTTGGGATAGGTTTTACGCACAGATTAACGAGTTGATTAGCAAATGATACACGAAACGTCGACTGATGCGAGCTCGGTCCAGTATGAAAAAAAAAGCGGCGCAAATAACGAAACGTGGAAAAATGCGAAAGGCAACTATTTAGGTCAACGTACGACTCAGGTGTTTATAATTTGTTTCTTTTAATTTAGGAGCCATTCGTTATTCCTCATCAAGATTGCCTCAAATTGTTTAATGGTGAAATAAATCAGCGATGGTTAGTTTGTTTAAACTAGTCGGAAAATATGGCGGGCAAGATTAGATATGAGATACGTGATTGATCAAAGCGCTTCCAGGCGAGCTTTTAAGTCACAACTTATAATTTCAAGTGACAATTCCGCGCCGAATGAAATATCGCAACAGAAAATGAGGATATTTAACAAAACTTTGAAAAAAAAGTGTTAGATCGTCGCTGGTGTTAATTACCAGGCCACTTTAGCTACTAGAAGCTTTGCCAGCAGCGACAAATTTCGAGGGAAAGATAATTATAAGGCACTTAATTCCATGATGAATGAATATTAAAGTGGAAGTTGGCAGCAGTAAAACAACAAAATTCCTAACACGTCCAAGTTCAAAGCGATTAAGTGAATCGTATGCAAATATATGCGCTTTTATGATTATGTATTGGTTTTTGTGCTGTGATAAACGCGTTATCACCGTTCCAAGATCGATGGACTTCGTCAAGAGTTAAGTTGCCGCTGAGGTCAGCCTCCGATACGGATCTCCGATGAATAATCACCGGAGGAACCGCGAGCCGCTGTCACAACTCTCGTCTCGGAAGGCACCGCGGACGCCCGGAATTTTAATTTATGGAAAATGTACCCGGAGGGCTTAATTTACCAGTAGCGCCGGTAGCGCGAGCTCTAGGAGGCAGTGAATGGCAGTGGGACAAGTGTCGCTATTTCAATGCCCGCAAATCTGCCACGCGTTCAAAGAGGCAGGTGTTAAGGGCCACCTGGACCTCTCCCATATGCCACTACCGTAGGTGCAAACGCAGCTCTCATGCACCACCACTTCCAATTAGAACAACATCGGTCCCTAGATTTCGTATTCGGGCGTCGTCTCTTCTCTAACGACGTGTTTTTGGCGCTGCCGTTTGAATACCACCGACTCCTCCCGTATAAATTCATCTTAATGACGGAGGAAAAAACCGCCAG
Source organism: Eledona agricola (assembly GCA_964023215.1). Lineage (NCBI taxonomy): Eukaryota > Metazoa > Arthropoda > Insecta > Coleoptera > Tenebrionidae > Eledona > Eledona agricola. Next base: position 11,615,608 of record OZ026860.1, read on the forward strand.
CTCCATTCATAACTGGGTCCGAAGCGGCGAAAAAAATTCCCGACAATTAAAAATTGCGCTCCGCGTTCGTTTCTTTCAATTAGCGAGCACCAAAAATGAAAGACGAGATCCGTCACCGTGCTTTATTTTCATTTCTGTTAATGGCAAGATTTAATTGATACGCAGCGGAGAGAAAATTTACAATGTTCAATACAATTAGCGCAAACATAATTAATGGTCCGTTCAATAAAGAGCAACGTCTCTTCGCGAGGATTTATCGATAACATCGGCGGTGCGTTAAATGTGGAGCGCGCTTTCTTCGCCCGATCCGGTTCATCCCTTGGAGGAGAGGGCCATTGAGGAAACGGGCACATTTCGGGACACACGAGTGTTTTTGCACGAGAGGCAGGTGGACCAATTAACGGTACCTGTAGTCGCGATCACCTGTACCAACACACGCGCGCTAAACATGCAAAAGGCATTCAAAATTCCGACGACGTCGCGCTCCATAATTGACAGGTTTCATATTTTCGGACAAAATTCGGCACACTTGGCCGGCTTCTTCACCTCGCTCCAAAATAAAAATTCTGTCATGTCAAATCACTACGATCAGAGTTGTACCTTCCAAGTTCGGTCCGCAATATTAGGTTTTTCGTAAAGCGTTGAAGATGGAAAAATGAGTGATTTGAAATTCGAGCCAGAAGCGTCATTAAAATTCTGACTTAAAGAGGGTCAGTGACAGAATGAAGAAAATTGTCCAAGTTTATTCCCACTTAAGTGCTGGTGCAGACACTTTAAATTGGGTAGAAAATCCGTTCAGAGATGCACGATTGCACAGAAGCACGCGACAAATTATCAAAAAGGTTGAAGAAATCTTGTTAACGATCTTGTCAGCGATAAAATTATTGCAAGAAATAAGAGACTGGAATATGGAATTAATAAATGAATGATTTATTAAATGTATGGACATACATATACAAAACAATTTAGAAAACATGCACATAAAACATAAAAATAGAATTATTTTTATATTTTATATAAACAAGATCAAAACTTGAATATGTACATATGAATAAAACAAACCATGTAATTAGAACGAATAAAAGGTCTTACTATTTTCTTAAAATTATACAACCATAACGAGTTTTTAATATATGGTGGCAAATTATTATAAAATACTAAGCTATTGTAAAACAGCGATTTCTTCGTGATTTCTTTTCTCACACAAGCAACGTAGAAATTGTTCACAGAACGCGTCCGAAGACTACGAATATTAGTAACATATCGACACTCTAAATATGAAGAAAATAGACCATGAGTAATTTTATGAATTAAACACATATTTAAATCAAATAAATACAGCCAAACCGAAAAAAAACTGAAGACAATCAAGCATCATTCTACCATTGCGTAGCCGTTACAAAATAATATAGCGAAATGCACGATTTTGTTGTGCCTGTAGTTTTATCAAGAAATTGTTCATCAAAATAGTATGATAAGGTTGGAAAATACAGAAAATGAGGCGAAATAAGACTGAAAACCAAAATCCGCGCAGGTAAATTTAGATACTTTGCCACTCTATTGAAATAATTAATCTTTTAGTAACAGTGTTAAGAACATCCTAGACATGAGCTTTGGAATCTAATTTACAGTCAATATATATTACTAGCTATTTAATTTGAGTTACATATTGAATTATTTCACTGTTTAAAATAATGGGCGGAACTTTATCAAAATAAGAATTTCCAAGTAGCATGCCTTTACTTTTAGTAGTATTAATAATAAGTTTATTTTTATAAAGCCATTCAGTAATATTTAATAACGCTAAGTTTAGTCTAGTGTCATCGTCCATAATACAAATAAGCATATCATCTGCGAATAAGTTTAACAGTAACTCATCATCAACGCACGAATTAATGTCATTAATATAGATCAAATATAATAAAGATCCCAATATAGTCCCTTGAGATACACCATAAAAATTGATACTAAATATTATTTCGGACGAGAACAAATCGTCTATTTTGCATTTTTGAACACGCTTTAATGGATGATATGTAAACCATTTGTGCTTTACTTCACTCACACCCAAACACTGCATTTTCTGAAGGATCACCCTCATATTAATTGTCTCAAACGCCTTTTTTAGGTCCAAAAAGACCGCAACCACAACCTTTCCTCTGATGTCTAATCATTTCGTCCATCTTGACAATAAAAGTTGTAGGGAACTTTCACATGAGTGTTTAGCACGAAATCCTGATTAATTAGTAATGAAAATATTTTTCACGTATTTACCAAGTTCAAAAATTGTTGATGCATGATTTTTTTTTTTAAATGGTACAGTACACACTGGACGGAATTCCGATGGACATTATTTACTGTAGGAACCGCAATCACGAAACAAGTGTTTTTAACATTTGGCATAAGACTTGAGAATGAATAAAATTTTGATTTTTCGACTACAATTAGTATGGGCTAATAATACATAGTTAGATATATCTCTAGAAATGCGTTGTTCTGTGACCGGATGCAACAATAATCTCTCCAAAAAGACATCTATACACCGACACCTCATTGAAATTGAATGAAGATCTGAGGATGAAGATAAAGTTTGTGTTAGTAATAAAATTTTCACATTCCAAATGACAGAAGTGTTTTCATGGGTACCAAGAAGCAAAATCAACCACGCTTTGTAAATAATACTTCCACATTTATAACTATTTAAAACAAAAACAAAAATACCGGAAGTCCCAAATGTGTGTGAAAGTACAATTACCTAGTCTTTTATTTAAAGATATATCAAAATGCGATTTTTAGTTCAATCGATAGATACAACATGTCACGATTTAAAGTTATTTTCGGTCATAAGGTACAAACTGTTCTACTATTAGTAATAAATCAAACTGTTTTTTTCAATGGAACAGCCCATATATTCTATTACAGTTTGAAAGAACAATAAATCCTGAGCTAAATAGTATAAGACCACTTAGGTTAGTCATTTGTCCGAACGAGGATTTTGTAAGCCATCATAAGACATTATGGTGTATGTTCAGCGCTTGGAAAACATTTTTACGGAGGTTAATTCTAACATATTCCTTATAACAAGTATTATTTTTAAAATCTTCTGAAGAAAATTGTAAACATTGCTAGCCCGATTTTTTTTTGTATTAGTAATTTAAACAGGGAGATGACAGAATTGGCACTTCTTAAAAAACGAAAAATTAAGAAAATCTAATTGAAATGTATATTCTATGTTCCACTTATTTCAAAAAATCGCCTGGCAATTTTACGCCCAAATTATGAATGACATTTTGATACTCCCCTGCGATTGAATTATTATCCAGATGTTACACTTTATCTTTTACTATTTTTCTTACACTTCTTTATAAATATTTGATAACGGCGCGACACTCGATTTTATCCATGTTCAAAAAGAATCTTACGAATGTTTCAAACCGTTCTAAAAACAAAACTATTTGAAGGAAGACACAATATTTGACTACTAGATTAATAAAAATTTAGAATAGAGTAAAAAACTTGGAATTTAAATGGTCGAAAACTTTTCAAATTACCCCCGTCTGTAAATAAATAAAATTTTGTTTGTCCTAGGTGATAACTTTATTAACTTCCCTCGTATCTCATTTTCTAAGTCAGCTTAATGTAAACCCGGAAAGCGAGCTTAAAACCAATCGAAACGACCACGGTGTACGAGGCGTAATTATACCATGGATGTAAAAGCAGTACTTGCGGGTGTCCGGGTAATTCCAATACAAATTTATGTCTTAATTGGCGCTATGCAGATTGATGGCAATTTGGTGCGCGGCGCAATTATTCTGATGGGTTCGGATCTGGGCGCGAGTCAATATTAAATTCCATATTTTATGTGAAAGCGTAATATTAACGCCGATAAATATTAAAAGGTCGCTTGAAATTGCGACGATTAAAAAGAAAACGCGCCGATTCGGTGAGGCAAACAAGAAGACGAGGACGGGGACGACGACGACGACGACGACGAAGACTTCTTGCGAGTAACCCGTTTGATAAATTATGTCTCATTACTTTGGGCAGCTTCGGCAAAGTAATTTTATAGTCGCCCGCCACTTACCTTACGCCAACACACAACGAATTAATAACATTTAATAACACATCAAATGGGCGACTCATTTATCATTACTTTAAAATCGTATTATTTTCACATAAACAAACACCAGCTAATGGACGGGTACCGAAATTAATTTACCATGGAAAACAGACACACACACGGCGTGTTTGTCTTGGCCATTATCTTCACCTATCGTATTATAATTTAATCAATTTCGATGTGCATACTCAAGTAGACCAGCAACTAATAGATAAGATGACTCGGGGGTTTTCGTGATTGATAATTTTCGATCCGTCCTGATTGAAATTGAAATATTTATAAAAATGTATATGGGAAGACCGGCGCGTTAAGTTTCCTTAGAGGACGGTCCATTTCTCCACTCAAGGAGACATGGAAGAATGACGGTCACTGGGTTCCCTCATTAATTAGACGACAAATATGTATCGAGTGCTATTATTTAGCGGCGGACCGTTGTGGGAACTTGTTGCATCGCCCCAAGAGTTTCGTTATCAAATCGTGACCACGAAATGAATATCTCCATTAGAGCTTCCTCTGCGAGTCATCCGCATGGCTCGAGGGCCGATTGTTTATATTATCGGGTTGTGTGAATGTCGGATTCGCGGCTGAATTCCACCCCGAGACCCACAATACCCTTTACCGGGCTTCAGATCTGATACCGGCCCGGAGGCACTTTCGTGTGGGAGTTGAATTGTACAGCGTTTAATTTTTACGTCAGGCCGTGAAAAGGGGGCAATATCTCGATCTTTTGGTCTTTTATATTATACGTATTATAAAAAGACGATACATTTTTTGTTTTGTGTTTTTATTGGGAGCCTTCGTCTGTAAAAATTTTCAGGAGGCCGAATAAAAAAGGACGATGTCTGGGAGAGATAGGGGTTTCGAAAAGGACGGCGCCGGACTCGGATAAATTCCGGTAAGTCGCTGTGTAATTGGTAATTTCTTTATGTCTCGCTTCTGCATGAACATACTTTTAGAATGCTGAAAGCATTTATTAATTGGGTCGCTTTTAAAGTCTCATATCGTGATGGCGAGCATAAAAAGACACTGAATGTTGTCATGTCTGATCATTATCGGACTCCATTTACAGAAACATAACAGTATTCTTTTGATTAAGAAATATTTTATTATTCAATTCCGATTATTGCAATTTTATACGCGTTCGCCACTCTCCGCTCGTTTTTGGTTCCATACAAAACTGAAAAATTTACTAATTCCCGTTATAAAGATTCTGGTTGGAACATTTTAAGTGAGAAAAGTTTTGTGAAAATTTTGGTTTAGAACGTTTTAGTTTTAAAATACTGCATTTAAGACACGTTCCAAATTCGTATAGAATCCATGTGTAAATGAAGAGTAAATTGTGTAGGCTTTTACGATCGGTATTATCACAAAGACTTCATTATTACATCACTACTTCGCCCACGTCTACATCGCCACTGATGATGCCTACCGCAGTCGTAGACAAAACGCCTGAAAGGATTTTATCGGGGTCACTTGTGGGGTTAGCTCCTCGAGGCTCTCGCTGCAATAAACTAACTTCCATTATAACACGGACCTCGGGCCCAAGAAACACTGTAGAATAATAAAAGTATTTGAAATTTTGGTCCCAACAACTTTTGCTTTAACTATTTTTTCAAATCTCATGAAAATATAATGACATACAAACAGCTAATTTGACTTGTTAAAAAATTTACACCAAAAAGTAATCGGTATGTTTCAACAAATCTTCAACATTTTCAGCGAATAGTTAATAATGTATCATACTATTGGATTCGCTTTTGACATGTCCACGTCAACAGCTGATAACTCTCTTAGTTACATTTATTTTTAAACCATCATTTATCCTAGGTAGTTAAAAGTTGAATTTGCATACCTAAACATAAGTACAATGAGTCAGAATGATTATATTGTCTATTCAACGCTTAGATTTACTAGAGTGATGTTTACATGTCTACATCTACCCAGGCATTTTGTCGCCTTGTTTAGAGTGTATGTATTAATTCGTCCAGTTGAACAAATACAATAAAGTTTACTTTATTCTATTATTTTAAAAATAGATAATTTTTTAAAAATTTAATATATTGAATCCAAAGCTAACACATTTGTGCACCTCATTAACAAAAATTGAAGTAAATGCGTAATGACGTTCTTTTGTAGATTTGTACCGGGTTTGAAACATTGAATTTAGAAAAATCATTTTTTAGTAGGTGCCTACGTCATGAGGTTTGAAACTTAATTTGGATAATTGTCGATAGGTGCGCTGAACAGACAGACAAAAAATGACATTTATTAACAGACAAAATTTCCAAACACCAAAACACGTCCCAAACATATCCATACTCTAAACCTTTCCAAAATATACAAATCCTGTAAACTTAAGCGCAAACGATTCAGTAGTTTCCGAGTCATATACGGGACAAACAAACATTTTTATATATTATATACTGTTTCTGTGTTATATCTGTGTTTCTGCTTAAGTTCACACCATATGGAAAAAAAAATTATTATTAATTTTAGAAAAAAAGTTATTTTTTATAAAAAGTTCTGCATGGTCTAAAACCTAAAATGCAACAACCATCAGATATTATTTTTATCCAGTCGTACACGAGGTTTTTCAAAAAATATGTATTTGGCTCAAGAGTAGTAAAGTATCGAAAACTTTTATTTCGACATAGTACTACCGCGATTAAGTGAATGCATGTCGAATCAAATTTGATAATTTATTTGTCATTAAACGTCAAATAAAATTTGTTAAATTGTGTGCAAGAAAAAATGGAAATTGTGTTAATAATTGGTGATAATGATAATTATAAAACTTATCGAGAAGCAGCTGAAATATTTAACAACAGATATCCAGGGAAATATTTACAGCATACATCAGTAATGAGAATTATGGAAAAATTCAAATCATGTGGAGATGTTAAAAATTAATTCACAACAAACGTCGAAAAATTGTTGCAATTGAGTAGATGAAGTTAAATGTAATATTATCTGCAATGGAAAAACCTAAATTATTTCTGCGAAAAAGGGCAACTTCGCTTCCAGATGAAATTGGTAAAGATACAATATCAATAATTCTTAAAAAGAACAAGTTTTATCAAATGTTTAACAAATAAAGAGATAACTATATATTTCAACTTAATTTACATTCTTATATAAATTGTTCTTTTAATTAAAAATTTTCGATATTGTCAAAAATAAAGATACTTTACTCTTGAGCCCAATTAATATTTTTTGAGAAGCCTCGCATACGACTGAAAAAATTAATATCTGATGGTTGCATTTTATGATTTAGACCATGCAGAACTTTTTATAAAGAATAACTTTTTTCGTAAAATTAATATTAAAAAAGTTAACCATATGGTGCGAACTTAAGCAGACACACAAAATATGTATATTTATAAGTCGCTGAACTGAAAGTAGTAATCGAATGCGACTAAGTCGAAAACAAAAGGAATTCCAGTAGTACCTTAAACATGAAAAGTGGGACACTCCATTATCGATTCCTCTTGCTGTTGCATTTCTTACAACGAGCAAGTTTATAAAGAATAAACTGGCAAGTGTTGAGAGTGTAACAATAGTATAATTTGTGTCCGTTAACCGACTTCACAGATCTGGTCCAGCCGAAGCTGTCATTATTTTTAACAACAACTCGAAAAGGCAGTCTTTAACTTTACAGTCATTTTTATTAGATTGCGGAAATGTTCAGTGCCAGTCATAACAGCCGAAACAGCATGGAAAGGCGAAGTTAATGACATTTTTACCGTCCCTGAAATATTTAATTATCGAGTTGTAAACCACTGGAAGTGTTTAAAATCCAATTTGTTCTGCTCGCCTTTAATCGAGTACTGTAATTAGCGATTGCGAGTCGGACAGCTTTGGGCGAGAGAGCCTTGTGGGAGGACGTGGTCGTGGCATAAAATCGTTGCGAGTGAATTTCGGTGAGCGGTGAGCGATGTGTGCGTGGGATTAATTTAAACATAAACAATAAGAGTTTGAGTGAGGAGTCCGGCTTACTACCATCACGGGAGTACTCCGGAACGAATCGGTGATCTACGTCGAGAAGCAAGTTGGACGGCTCCGATGCGCCGTTTAAATGGAAATGCCCGTTAATCTTAGCCCGACTTAAACTTTACGACTTCTTTTAATTATTATCATTACTCGCGAGAAAAATTGCCACTTGAAGCGGAATTAATCGGCTTCTTGAAGTTGCGGCTCGACTTAACCACTTACTATTACAGATAGACGCGGGATCATCTATAAACACTTAACTCGATGATTGCTCGTAAAGATTTCGACAAGGACACTTTTTCGGGTAATATACCCGCATTCTTGCACTTGTGTTTAACACTTGATCTCGCCACTCGTCTTATTTCATATCCTCCCAACCTTGCATTTTCTTCACAAGTCAAACTCAGTGGTATGCTTAAATAAAATGTTAAAAATCAAATTTTAAACTTTCAAACTACTAGAAATTATGGAACGTCAAAGTATTTTTTAATATCTGAATTTTAATAACAACCATAAAATGAGAAATACAACACATGACTAGGTAAGTGGTAATTCCTGCATTTTTTTATTTGAAAATTATGAAATGGCTTCAAAGTTTAATCAAAATTATTATACTTCTAATGCAAATGTTACTTTTGAAGATTTTAATATGAGGTTTTGAAAAATGAAGTATTATTATAAATTCATCCTAATTAAAATGTTGCTCAACATTTTATATACGTTGCTGTATAGAGAAAGAGTCCACAAATGTATTCTTCAAAATGACTTTTGGTAAATTAGAAAAGCAAAACCTCTGTTGCAATGTTTTAAAATACAAATTAAAAATAAGAGGGATTGGAGATATCAAAGACAAAACAAAATATTGTAACATGTTCCACAGAATTTATAAATAGTCAGAATTACAGTTATCAAAAATTCAAAAGTAAACTGCATGTTCGGAATACATGTATCGGTTTTTTATTTTACAAAGTTATAAGCCGTGCTCGATTTTATTGATTTTATTTTAAAGTTTGAAAAATAACAAGGCTTGCATTTGAAAATTAATTTAACTTGAATTTTCGATTCAGTAAAATGGGAATTTTACGAATCGAAAAATAAATATTAATACAGACATTATTCTGACTACAAGTATTTTTCAATACGTCAATTTTTTAAACTATTCTTATACTATTTTAAAATGTTACTGGATTTATTTTGGAGCTTAATAAGAATTGCGCTTTTATTTCTACTATTAAAATTCATTTGTGTTCTTCTCAAAAATGCACTCAAATTGTTAATTTAAAAAGTGCCTGAATTCCTATGTATATTGAGAAAAACATGAATTAGAAACTTAGAAATGGAATGATTCCGCTGCTAAGATCGCCATACCTCATAATAAAAATGTGGATCTGTACTAGATTCAACTAAATGTTGAAATAAACTTAAAATGTCACGGAATTCGATAATACCGTAGTTTAGTTCCATGTTCACAAGTTTCGTAGCTCAAAGTACTCATGGCGCATGCGTCCATGTAGTGGCTTAGAGATGGGGGTATGCATATGATATTTGGTAATTCCTTGATTTTTTAAGCTTGAAATTCAAGCATTTCACAACATTAAAATTCAGGGTATTTCTAAATAAAAATTCAAGTGGTGTTTAGAGTGAAACTCAAACGAATTTTAAGTTTAGAAATTAAAGCGCAATTTTTATTGAGCTTCAAAATAATTCGGATAACATTTAGTTCCAATAAAATAGAGCGAAATGCAATGAAGTAATTTTCAAGTTAGAAATTCAAATAGTGTTTTTCTGTAATGCCAATTTAATTCACAAACATATTTATACACTAATTTCAAAATGTATAAAAATAGTTCCCACTTAATTTTCATCTTCAAAAACAACACACACAATTTTCGAGTTAACTATAATAATTTGACAGCGCTATTTAATTCAACAGCTAAAAAAAATTTTTGTAATTTAAAAAATACTAAATAGAATATTCTTGTATGGTTTTATAGAAAATCGCGTGAGCAATGTTATTTCTTACTGAAAATTCGATGCTTTGGCGTCGTTTTAAATATAGAAATACAAAAAGAGCCAATTTATCATTTTTAATAGAAAATTGAGATAAATAAATATTTACTCATACAGATTGAATTTCGGTGTATTTTGAAATTTGTAAAGAAATATACGCAAAAAAAAAATATTTTTTTGAAATATTGTGCTTTAAAATAATTTGTAATTTCAATTGTACGTAGTAAAAACTACTGTGGCGTTCCATAAGAAATGCTAAATTCTCACTTCTAACTTGAAATGAAATTTCAATTGCGGATTCCCACGCTCGTTACCTCCGCCATCAATTCCACCTGATTTCCCAAAGGGACACGAGGATTGTTCGCAAAGATTTCGACAACAACAGTTTTAGTTCCTTTAGCTCTTGTTACTGATCTCATACGTCGTTTCCTTTTCGGAAGCTCTCATGAAAGTAAAAATAAAACTTCAATATACGTACTTTATTTCTTTTTACTGTCACAACGTTACAGAGAAGTTAAAAAAATTAAAAACATGGAAACTACTATAAGAACGAAAATAATTGTGTCCGGCTTGGGTTCGATTTCAATAACGGATTCTCACGCTCCTCACCTCCACCATTAACTTCCACCACGTTTCCCAAAGCACAAAAGCTAATATCGCACCTTTCTATATATTTGGTGTTTCGCACGGCCCATCGCCTGTAATTATCCGCAGGAAGTATCAAAGGACAGCTCCACGAAACCGTGTCAAATAGATTTAGTCCTGCGATATAATATCCGGGGGTCGTTACAAAAAATTTTTTTACCAGTGGACGTGAAGAAGCAAGTCCGAAATTAGACGGACAAGCATGTCTAAACATCCCGGACAGGAGCATTAGGTAGTCCTAAAAACAACAAACCCGATCCGCTTTAATGAAGAATCAGATAGAAGGAACGCGGTCGTGTTATTACGGATCTCAAGTTGGTGTAAGTCTTGGTTTTTGACGTGCGTGGGTGGCGCAACAATCGAACCATCCGACGGCAAAAGGAATTTAATTGAGCTGTAAGACGCAGGATAATTAGTGTTCGTGGCAGATAAGGAAACGGGAGAGAAGCAGTGACGTGTGTCACAACATCGGGGCTGAGAGGATCCACCGCCGAAGAAGAGAGTGGGCGATTACGAGATGAGTTATTCTGCGATCTGACAGATAGATTCCGACAATACGCAACGTGTATACGTTACGTACAACACATTGCGGGTTCCTCTCGTTTATTTGAATTGCAAATGCGATCAACAGGTGAAAAGCGAGGGTGGACGACGACGACCACTACCTCGGGCACCAGTTTCGATCGAGGGCAATAAAAGAAACGAAATGAAACACGGTCATCGTCGGTCGAACGGGAATACGGACCCGAATATAATGAAGAGTGAAGAGGGTGACTACCCCGCATCCGAGACTGACCGTGAGACCGAGTCACTCTACTTATAATAAACTGAAACGGCTTTTAATAATATGAAACAGCGGCAACTGATTATTTATTTAACTCAATCCTTTCTTATTATCTTGTAAAATTGTGTGGGCACGAAAAACATAATACAAAGACAATGCAAACTGTGTAACTGGACAGAGCAAAAAATCAGAAACCTTCGTAATAAATGAGAGAATCAAATCCAGCTCTATTCACAATTATTGTTGTAGACCAAATAATAAAAAAATTAAAACTGAGAGTGAAGAAATTAAAAGTGATGCCTGAACAGAATATGTAGAAATCTTACAAGGAGCTTTTGCTGACGACATAATAATCATTGCAGAAAAAGACAAGGATCAATAAAAGAACTTAGAGATTTGGAATACAATTCTGCAAGAACATGACACGTCAATAGACAAGAACAAAACAAAAGTAATGGTCATAGGTTAAGAACGAAATGCAATAAACATACAAATTGATAAATGTAAATAATTAACAAGATTAACATTTGAAGTACCTATCTAGGAGTGAAATAAAGGAAAATATAAAAGAAATGTACACTGAAAGTGAATAAATTAAATATGGGATCCGGATGTACAGAATAGACATCTCAACAGGAGCATTTTCTGAAAATTTTTTCATAAAAAGAATGGCAAAAACGAAAACGATTTACGCACGAAGTTAGAGAGTTGGAATGCAGCTCCCCAAAAATATGGAATGAGAAAAAATACAAATTAAACAAAAGTACCAGTCATAGGTAGGCAAAAAACGGAAAACAAGCACATGTAACTATTGAACAAGGCAGACTTTTCAAATATTTAGAAGGAAAAATATAAAAACGTGAGATTAAAAGATTTAGAAATCATTAGTGGGATAGAAAAAGTATATCATCTTATGAATAAAAATTTTATTAGTAGAAAGTAAATTCCCAAAAAACAAGTAAAATGTCTTTAACATCATCTACAGACCCATATTAGCATGTGCCTGAATCTCGAGTATTAACGAAGACCCAAAAAAGTAGGATACATGCCACAGAGATGAGGTAACACAAACGAATTGAAAAATTGATGAAAAGGTATAAAATTAGAGACTTAGAAAAGACTTAAATGTTCAAGCAACTTATTAGCACTTACAAAAACTGAAAAATTCAAAACACTGAAAATATTAAGGAAAGGAAAGGAAAAACAACAAAAACAAACAACTGGGACGACAATGGGTGAAACAAAAAGGGAAAGAATGGGCGGAAGAAAAAATCCTCGCACAAAACAAGAGGAAATGTATAAAATGTATGCATGAGACATAAACTCGGGAAAATATAGCGTAATTAAATGACCATTTTATTTATCATTACATTACATTTTCGTGCTTAATTTAAGTTGCCCTATGTTGTTATTGATTTTTTCCTTCATGTTCTCCCAATTTCTCTGCAAGTGGGGTATATTTATCTATGGTATTTTACTATTTTTTGATAACATTAAGTCATGTACAGAAGTGCAAAAGTATATAATGTATTGTATCTTAATACTTTTTATATCATTAGAACTAAGTGCAGAAGTACAAGAAAAATTATCCACCATCAGACTAAAAATCGCCACGGTCGCAACAGAACTTGCTACACAAAGTAGAATAGACTGCTTTTTAGGAGTTTACCTTGTCACTACCACCCCATCCTAAACCGTTTTTTTATAAAGTTTTATTTTTATTTTGTCATAAAATGTCCAGTCCTTTACCCAATTTTACCCAACGGTATGTACGTCTCGATGGAATTTGTTCCAGCAAGTTCCGCTAGTTGGTAGTAATTTCTGCATAAGTTATCCTCAAAAAAATTATCTTTATTTATAAGAATTTACGGTGTGCGTCTAAATAAGTACTCTTTTTTATCTTTTCAATAAAATTACACGACCAGATGAATGATTTTTCAAATTATCTGTTTAGTGTAAATTCAATTTATATAAATTTAAGATGATCCCAAGAACTTTTTCCAGTTTTGTCTCTCTGAGCTCCTCAACCGATTTTTGAATATTTTTTATTTTCTGATAACGTTTTATGTAAAGTTCAATATTAAAGTAAAGAATACGCGCAAATTTAAAGTATAGCAGAAAAAATTAAATTAAAAGTTGTAAAAATGTCACCATTAACTTGAAGTTTGCCAACCGATTTTCTGTTGTATTAAATGTTCAAAAATAATTTGCTTTTGACAAGAACTTTAGGAAGTGAAATTTTCGTTTCCAAACAAAAAACAAAGTACTCTTCTGGAACTTACTTCTGGAATCAAAACAGCTTTATATCAATTTCTACTCTCATCGCCGAGCATTAAGGAATTAAAAATAATTATAATGTCTTTGGACCTTTTTAATCTAATGTTTTATTACGATTACATAGAATGTTACCAAAACATTGACAAATCTCAGATATAACTTAAGAAGCTCCAAACTGAGAAAACTTCAAGCTCATAGGGACATCCTTATTACTACAAAGTGTCTACCTACAAGTCAAAATATTTTTATTATTGAATTCATTTAAGTTTTTCTTAGAATATATGCGTAACTATAACAACTTGATCTTCCAAATACAATAAACATTAATCGAGTTCACAACAAGAAAACGAACCTGCGCAGGCCACGGATTCACATCGACATTCGATAGAGTGTAGCAAAATTGAAACCTTGAGTTTTACTTATTCGATCACGATGCATTAGCTACATTTAGTGTCTTCTTCAACAAATTACGTCCCCAGACGTCGTTTGAGCAAGATTTTGATTGACAGTCTATGTTAAATGTTATGCCAGTGCCAAAGTTTTACACTGTAAAAAATAAAACAGTTTCTATGACTTTCTGAACCTCCCCTTTGTAGAAAGTATCTCGAATAAAAAACTTACTTTATAAAAAATTCTATGGTGGGTGGTCAAACGCGTAAATGAAAACTTTGCAAAATGCGTTATAAAATTTTGGCACTAAAGTACTTTATTTTTTTACGTTATCGTTTAAGAAGCAATTTAGAAACTTACAAAATTGTTTCTTATAAAATAAATATAAAGTTTTAATATATAAAAATGTTTGTTGGTAATAATTTTCAAATAAAAAAAATATTTTGATTTTTTTGATTTTTGATATTTACTTGTGATGCTTAGACCAGTAGATGTGGAAGCCTAAAGTAGCTATAAAAATAACTTTTTGTCATCATATGAGCACCCATCGCCGAATAATTTTTTTAGATTTTATTCTTGCCCTTCATTTCTCTGAATACATTATTGTGTAATATTCAACTGTCGTTCTTGTTCTTTTTTAATTCAATCTGACGAACGCTTGTGTTCTAGCTTCTTTGACGTTATTTAAGTCCAACTTGGCAGTACAGGTATTTTTGTTCCAGTATTCATTACATGATTTTCTTTTTTAAAAGAGATTATCTGTGACCATTCCTTCTAATTTCAAATTTACATAGCACGGCATGACTCGTCCATTTCATGCGAACTGCTTTAGGGCTCTCTGGTGAAACACTTTTTGCAGGGACGGCTTATATTAATTCTGGTAATTATCTCGGTATGCAGTTCCCATCATCAAGATTAGGCTCAAAGTGCTTAAATAAAGTAAAATTGATGCAAAATTACATAAAATTTTCTTGCTGGTACTGCTGGTCTTTTTCTGATTATAAATTAATAAGACAATTTAATTGCCGAAACTTAATTAAAATTCACTCGTGTAGTCATAATTACGTTATAATTAAACGTGTAAGAGCGCAAGACATTTTTTATTTTATCAAGAAGCACTTAATCCGAGCCCGTAAAGTCGCCGTTCTATCAATTCAGGGAAACGTGGCGTTAATGAGATTTCGGAATAATAACGATCTAATAAAAGGTGATGATCATGGCTAGCGGAAGACAAATCGTGTGTTCGGGCTTTACTCGTAATTTAAAAAAGTTGTAATTAAAACAATTCTGGGAAAACGCATTCCGTGCCGGTAACGTTAAATTTAATCTGTGGTGACCGGTGGAAATAGCGTCATGTGTTCGCGATCAGGTGGGGCACGCAATCAAAATTAAAGCACCACCTTCATGCACCCCAAACTCTGATTGACCGTTATTCATTCTTTGGAGTGTACACATATGCCACCCGCTAGGGTGACGCATTTTATCTAACCGTTATTTCCTCCCGAACCCTCCCTGCTTTATCAACGCACCAAGCACATGTTGGAAATTCGAGCGTGACCCACTTGCCTGATTTTTCCCGTGAAATTTCTTGGCGATTGGGGAGAAAAAAAAAGACATCGAAACGGAAATCGGCGATTATTATACGGTGGTATAGATATTTCAATGACATTTCCACAAACGTGGACCTGAATGGGACAAGAGAATGGCAAGGGTCGCTCCTACTATTAGTACCCTGGACAATGCAAGTGACCGCAACAATGGCTCGGATGTCATTTTTGAAAACCGTCAAAGGGTTGAAATATTGAATATATTGAATTCGATATGAATGGAATTTTTAACAAAAATAGAACTTCCCTTTGTGCGCCACAAACAACCCCACCTCGGACTTTATTATATGTCAGACTTTAATCTCTTCATCTAGCATCGAAATCACCCAAACGTCCGCCCGAACTTCACCGATTTCGACGCAAAAACGCCCTAATGAAATCTAATCCGATTTGAGTCGAGTGCTCGCAAACATCCTCTCAATGCTAATCCCCAGACGCAAACGCCAATCCTCCTCCGCATCTCACTTAAGCGCCTAATAAGCGATCGATGCGCCGATCAATTAAAATTATCGAGAGTGAGGAGCAGGTGAGTGTTTTGCCTTAACTATTAAATTGCCTTAATAGAGATTTTTATGTGTGGACCATGTGGGATTGGTAATAGCCGAGATGCAATTTTCAGGATGCTGGACGTGATTACGGAACGAGTTTTTCATGGAGCGGACGCGCTATGGGGGAGAAAAAACGGGCGGATAATGGGCGATGGTGACGAGACCGACCCGCAGACATAAGAACATAGTAACCTAGTGCAGGCGTCGAAGACGACATATAAAACCTAGTTCTGATTAGTGGACGTTCGATCATGAGGGTACCTGCTGTACGCGAGCAGATGTATGAGCCTACCTGGACGCACCAGCGGCGCACCCATCAGCAAACCCACCAAACGCACAAACATTGTTAAACATTCAAAATTAACACGCAACCAGCAAAAAAAAAGATGCAAAATACGTGTTCAAGAACTGGAAATTAGACTTTTATCTTGTCCACATCTCACTCGTCTTCAAAATAAGAAATTTGGTGGCCAGTCGATCGATTATGTCGTAATGCACTTCCAAAAATTTAATCAGATACTTTGTTTTGCGCTTTTTGTAATTATGTTCGTAAAATTTAAATCTCTTGTAATTTCGTCTTATATGGACACGGCACAATAAAAATTCAACCGCGCTTGCAAAGCTTGTTTTACAGTTATAATATCCTTTGCGTATGAATATGAAATTTGTTGATTCTTTCAAACTTTTATGGCTTATTTTGATTTTGGAGCCACATAATCAAAACGCCAAAACATATTTATAACTGCATAACTGAAGTGCAAGTGTGAATTTACAACACAAATAAAAGCAAGTGTAAATAAGCGTCGAATAAAATAAAACTCACACATCATCGCTGTACTTCTGGAACTTGCGGTGCAACACAATCATTAGATTTGAATCTGTGAGATTGCAGCGAAATAATTTGGCATATAAAGGATGTGATAAAAGATGTTTATACGACAGATAAGTACCTGTAGGATTTTTAAGACAGTTACAAATAAATAAAGGAAAAAAACTTCAAATATGTTTAACAAAAAGTTATTTTTTTTAATTACACGAAACCTTGTTTCCTCAACTACGTGCCTACAAAAAAACGGAAGCTCATGAGGCCGTGGAATCTCGCTTTTGTTTTATTATTTAAAGTGTAGATTGTTGTAATTGTCATTAAAAAATGTGCTAAAACGGTGTCCAAACCGAAACCTGGAGATAGCATTTTTTTGAAGAAGACATTAAATCTTATTATTTGTAGGGATGCTTAAAATATCAAATTTTTCCAACTGAAGGTCGAAATTTTTGCTACCTCTTTGGAACGTCAAACTTATTTCATGGCCTCGTTTTACTTTTGTACACACATTAAAATTAGAATACTTAAGCCATAAAGGCTCTTTTAAATTCATCAGATTGGCTCGAGATAAAATGCTATATATATTTTGTGTTGTTTGTTAATATTTTGCATATGCAAGCGCCGATTTGGACGATAGACATAAAACAAGAAGTTTGGCAAATTTTTGATTGAAATGTCAAGAGTTTACACTGTAATAAATATGCAAATAGAAGAAATTCCAGACTGCATGAATGCTTAAGGTTTTGATTTTTTGTATGGTTTAAACAAATATTGCATCATTTTCGTTGCAATGAGGGTTCTTCGGGTTCTGGTGTTGTGGTCTATTGGAATAAATTCTAATACGAGGATATAGCATGCGCTCCGAGGATCTAACCCGACTCCACTAAAATTCTTCCTATTAGAATTTACTCCAATGGACCACAGCACCAGAATCCGGAGAACCCTAATTGCATATTTCCCAGTTGCGAAAACTTACATTCTCTAGGTAATTGCATCATTTGCTTCAATTATTCTCTAAATTATTAAGCTGAAGAAGCGTATGGTAATGTATCTGCCTGCCTAAAGCAATCAAATAAAATACATTTATTTTACACTCTCTTACTTCTTTCCTATAATTTACACTCTTTTACATTGTTTTATAATTTGGTCATTTTGTTAAGCTCTCATTATAACATTCACATTTTCTGAAAAGAAGAATGATTAACAATTCCAAGAGCGGAGAGATTCACTTAGCCTTAGATATTTTATAAATTTGATCTAGCATTTTAATTTTGTCTGTGTCTCCCATAAATTTTACCATTTCTGGAGCCTTTCAATATTCTCGTTTATAACTTTCTTTATCATTTTTTTTATTTCTACCATTACAGTTGCATAATTCTCCGTCTGTTCAAAAATACCACTATCATATTCTTTGGAAAAACCTATTAATTCTTTGAAATACTACTCATTCTTTCTCTGATTTTTTTCTACGCGTCGAGGTCTTTATTTTCAATTCTGAATTTGATAATTTTATTTATACTGTTTCTGTTCGTCAAAACCAATGCAAATAGAAGAACGTTTGGTATGCCATGGAAGGACTTTAAAAGTGAAATAACTTTGACCTTGAGCTTAGTTCTCTGTTTTAGCTGTTTCAAATACGATACATTTTGTCTTTGTTTTGACAAGAGCAAGGTTGGTTAATAGACCCCCGACAAGAGAGAGGTTTGGATGTCAAACTTTTAATTGATTGTTGTCAAATGTTAGTATTTCTTAATGTAAACAGTCTACTCTGTAGAAAATAAAACAATACTGCATTACCTATACAAAAATCAAAATCCGTTGTTATTTTCTGGTTTAACTACAGCATGGAATCAAGTATTTATTTGATTTTGCAGTGCAGGCTTTCACATTGAAAGATCATAACATTTGACAGGAATCAAAACAATTTACGTTCATGAGCAACTCTGTATATTAAATAACTACAATTCAAAATTCGAATTGATCATTATGAACCAGAAGATATTTGCAAATTTTTGGTCAAAGTTTCAAGAGAAAATTCTCATTGGATTGGGAGCAGCGATTTTTCAAAAAGGGGTTTTTGTTGACTTAAATGTCAAAAAATAGAAAAACAACTGTGTAAGGGGCGATGTCTAGCCGAAACTACTCAACTTAACCCCAAACAACAAACAAACGACATTTTAACCTGAAAGATTAATTTTGGTTAAAAAAGACACTAAAATGCATTTTATGTCATGTCCGAAACAACAAAGAATTGGAAAATTTGCTACACTCTAAACACTTGCACTTGCATTCCAACGCGTAGATTCCTTCCATTTTTGTGCGTTTTTAGTGCATATGTAACGGGCGTAAAAAATAAACCGAAGCTGGTAGGCCACGAAACACTTTGATTTTCCTTAGAATGTAGACAGTTTATGACCCTGAGTTGGAAAAATTGATATTAAGTTCTGGGTTGATAATCGTTACCGACACGACATACATATACAATACATTAATTTTTGGCCTGTATTTTTTAATGAATTTCATCTTCAAACTTCGGTTCAGACTAGTTTGAGCACAATTTTGATTGACGGTACCTCTCATATCTTTTGGGTTAAGTCAAAATCTACGCTGTAAAAATAACTCCTGAGAGATGAATTATGATTAAAAAAGACACAAAAATGCAATTTAAGTGACATGTCCGAAACAACAAAGAATTGGAAAATTTGCTACACTCTAAACACTTGCATAGTGATTCCATCGCGTAGATTCCTTCCATTTTTGTGCGTTTTTAGTGCATATGTAACGGGCGTAAAAAATAAACCGAGGCTGGTAGGCCATGAAACACTTTGATTTTTGTTAGAATCTAGACAGTTTATGACCTGGAGTTGGAAAAACTTGATATTAAGTTCTGGGTTGATAATCGTTTCCGACACGACATACATATACAATACATTAATTTTTGTTCTGTTTTTTTGATGAATTTCATCTTCAAACTTCGGTTCAGACTAGTTTGAGCACAATTTTGATTGACAGTTCCTCTCATATCTTTTGGGCAATGTCATAATCTACACTGTAAAAATAAATAATAAAAAATGCGATTTTTATTTGTAAGCACTCCACCAATAGAAATGATAATTAATATGTTGTCTACCAAAAGACCTGCGTAAAGTAAATGTGGGGTGTATTGTCATTATCAGTTATGTTAGTCTTGCAAAAAATGGGGAAATGCGTAGACAACGGGTCTGAAAAAATGTACGACGAAGAGTTGAAGAAAGTGGGTGAGGAAGGTCCCGACGCGACGAGTCGACCATGGGCGTGTCGTCAAGGACGCACCAGTGGCCCGACATCGCCTCGTGTCTTGATCTATCCGGTCTCATCTATCCGGCCTCGTGCTGTTAAACTTCTCGAACACGAGCGACGATGATGATGCGGGCGCCCTCACCAAGACGTCGGAATGCCAACCACGACTCGCTTTCGCACACTGTCAGTAATTGGCCGACCGTCGTCTACCTGATTAATGGTGGAGCCGTACGTTTTTACCATAATTAACATTCGGAAGAAGAAAGAGACGAGTTTGGTTTGGTAGTTTCGTGGCCATCCGAGATGGACATTTCCACACGTTATTCCCACGACCGAAACGAAGACAACTTTAAGCTCCTTAAGTTGTAACTGTCAGCCAACAATGCTCAAATATTAGGCTCATCACGAAGTTAATATCGAAATCATGACATAATCTGCTTAGGACCGGCCGAATCCGATACATTTAAGTCGGATTAATCGGAAGCTTTTGGGGAATTTTTCGGCGATAAATCTGGGGAGTTGCGCGCTTCCGCCGCCGGGAATGACGTCCTGGAGATGTTCCACGCAGCGAGAGTCCGCACCGGAGGGAGTTTACGCCCGTACAGTACCGGATCCACGCAGATTTATGTCCGTTATTAATAACGCGATCTGACCGCGGACTCTTTTATCAAATTTTACACGAAACAAATTTGTATTTTATTCATGACCCTTTCCGATAGGTTTTGATACGAACACTAAAACTGCAGGAGGCCGTCTCGACGAACAAAACATATAAACAATCCGAGCCTTCCGGAAATTTACGCCGTTGACCTCTGCAAGAAGACCTGAAAGTTGGGGCCTCGATTTGTCACTTCAATATCTCGATCTCGCCTAGATGTGTTCATTTGTACGAAAGGAGTGGCCCCCGCTTCGTTATTTACAGTATCTATTGCAAGGCTACAAAGTCATACATCAGTATATCAGGATCTCAATAAAGGGACAATAAAGGGCGCTAAACGTCTGGAGCTGGCTTGTCTTTACGTAGATGGACAACAAACAAATTATTTTCTTTCTAAGCATGGGCCAAACCTTGCAATAAAAACATACAAATTGCGATAAAAAAGCAAAAATAGTTGTTTCAAAGTTAGTATTTCGCAAAATCACATGCACAAACTGTTAAATGAGGAAATATGGCCAATAAACATTGTCATAAAAGAGTAGTATTTTTTCGTTCCAAGAATCAACCTATTTCAAACAAAGTTGAACTTTAACATTAAATGCGACCAACTTGGTTATTACGGCAAAAAAAATACGGACGTTGTATGCGTTACAGACATTGGCTAACTGAAAGTCAAATGGACATAATTAACATACCCACGAAACTACTATATCCCCCTGAAGTTCAAATAAAGATCAAAGAAAATTGAAGAGTGAGAGAATTTTTTACTGGAGATGGACCTAAAAGTCACTGGCATTAAAATTTCTCACTTAAATATCGTAGTTATCACCATGCGCAACGCTCCAACTGGGAACTTTAATATTAATTTATAGAAAAAATGAGCTAATTTTTCTTCTGACCATAGGTGACAAATTCAGAAATAAGCAAATTACTACAAGTATATCAAGAGATTTCAACATGAATATATATGTAATTTATCCAGGAAACGAAGTCACGTCGTTTATAAACTTGTTTTTGGGTTTTCGCTTTGTTCACCAATTGACGGAGCCTTCAAAAGTAAATAAAACAATTCAAATATGCATAAACAACATTTTTATTAGTGATATAAACTACATCAAGAAAGAAATCATAACAGAAGATCTCGCATCACTTGACAATGGCTAATACCAGAAATTAATGATAAATTTGAAAAAAAAATGCTTAAATTAAACCTGCAAACTAGTGACTGAAACAGTTTCTTCGATGGAAAAAACGCCAAATACTTTAAAACATATTAGGAACTCTTTCAATAATGGCTCAAAAAGACAAATAAGAATCAATCAAGACCAGAAAATATACAACAATTCGGAAATACCCTGCACGAAAAATATTTTAGATGCACTACATACAGTCCGTAAAGTGCAAAGAGATGTTATGTTTGAAAAGACATACAAAGCCCACAGATGGCTGTATGTCGAAGTATTTGATAAAGAACAAAAACCAGAAATGCAATATACTTACAACCAAACTTGTGAAAAAAAGCAGTTTGGAAGTTATAAAGGACAAAAAACAGAGAACAAAACATCAATCACATCTGAATAATTAAATAACCACTGTTGGTAAAGATGTAGAGACAAGATTCAAACAAACAAACATTTCTGCACAACAGCTGCTAAAACAAAACAAAAATTGGCAGAGAAACTCTTGTTTCTTGCTTAAATGTAAAAAAAACAGAATATAATAAAAGACCTAAAATCAAAGCACACTATTGACATTAACGGCATTTTAACAATACTTCTCAAAAAAAATCAGTGACTAAATTTTAAAGCCAATTACGATTTCTGTAAAAAAATGCTTTGGCGAAGGATACTTCCCCGAAGAACATAAGGCGGCAAAAGTTGTACCACTTCATAAACATGGTGATAAAAACATGTGTGGTAATTACAGGCCTATATCTTATTGCCAGCGATGTCAAAGATTTACGAAGTGGCTATCAGAAACAGGATCGAGTTTCTTGATAAATGAACATTTTTAGTGATAGTCAACATGGGTACAGAAACAACAGAAACACGACAACAGCCATTAAAGCGCCACTAATAATTATAACCACTGTTATAGGCAACAGGGAAAAAGTAAGCATGCTAAACTGTGATCTGCGCAAGGCTTTCGACAGCATATTGCTTTGTTGCAAAAACTGTTCTGCTGTGGGTTTTTACAAAATTTTGAAGTGTTATCAAAATGAAAGATTTCAATTTGTTAGCTGGAATGGAACACAATCAAGATGCATAAAATTAAATTATGGAGTCCCACAAAGTTCTATAATGGGACCGATACTCATCACATCTATGTCAATGATATCAAACTTCAGAATATTATATACACGCCACTTTATTGTGATGATACATCAGTAATTAATTATAACTACAAAAGATGAAAATGAGCTAAAAACGAAAACTGAAATAACGATAAAACTAGCTGATCAAGGGTTTTCAAGCAATAGACCTTTTCTTCGGAAAACTAGCCGATCAACATGTAGTTGATGAATTGGTCTAGTCACATTGGAGAAAGTTATAACAAATTATCCCACTTTTCTCTTTACGAAAAATAAACAAGATCACACACCAAACAGACCAAGTTGCATATTTCACACACATTCACAGTGTGATGTCCTATGAAGTACAGATATGGGGAATGTCAGCTGAAACCCTGAATGTTTGTCCTGCAAAAAAAAACGATTGTGTTCTGTGTGCTTTGAGCTCCTCAGAATAATGAAGATACGCTTTTAAAAAATAAAAAATACTTACCTTAGCTTAGATATTCAATGTGGAGTCACTAAAACAAACACAAATTAACCCAACAATCTGATTAAAAGCATTTAAACACCCGTTACAAACATGATTTTAAAATACCATGGCGCACTACAAAGACGACGAAACAATTTACTGATACTGGGAATTAAATTACCTATACAAGAAATTGCCACAAACTATCAAGGAACTCCATGGGCTTAAATATGTACAAACAATAAAAAAGTTACTAATAGAATCTTGTTTTTACAGTGTTGGTGAATTTATGAATCACGTGTTTTAATACGTTGTTTTGTCAATATATTGTACATTTGTTTTTATACAAAAATCTTAATGTTGTTCTACTTATTTCAACAAAACAACTTATTATTGTAATTTTATTTGAGATGTCATTTATTTTTGATGACAATAAAATGTATCTAACATATCTATAACACGTCAGTTGGACATAAGACGGTTTCATGCACCTCTTGTGTTAGTTAGAAGTGAAGACAGTTGATGAGTCGTTTATATATTTAGCCAAAAACAGTTTGTTCTCAATAATGGAGACTTCAACGCTGGATCAGACACAAAAATTACTTAAAAATACTTATTTCAACGAAACAACTTATTATTGTAATTTTATTTGACGTATCATGCATTTGCTTTATTTTTGATGAGAATAAAATGTATTTATCTTATCTATAACACGTCAGTTGGACATATGACGGTTTCATTCAACTCTTGTGTTAGTTAGAAGTGAAGACAGTTAACGAGCCGCTTATATCTTCAGCCAAAAACGGTTTGTTCTCAAAAATGGACAAGCTTTTGGGCCGGAGACTTCAACGCTGGATCAGACACAAAAATTACTTAAAAATACTTATTTCAACGAAACAACTTATTATTGTACTATTTGACTTGTCATGCAAATTGCTTTATTTTTGATGACAATAAAATGTATATATCTTATCTATAACACGTCAGTTTGACACAGGACAGTTTCATTCAACTCTTGTGTTAGTTAGAAGTGAAGACAGTTGATGAGTCGCTTATATCTTCAGCCAAAAACGGTTTGTTCTGAAAAAGGGAGGAGCTTTTGAACCGGAGACTTCAACTCTGGATCAGACACAAAAATTACTTATTTCAACGAAACAACTTATTATTGTAATTTTATTTGACGTGTCATACAAATTGCTTTATTTTTGTTGACAATAAAATGTATGTATCTTATCCATAACACGTCAGTTGGACATAGGACGGTTTCAGTCACCTCTTGTGTTAGTTAGAAGAGCAGACAGTTGATGACTGGCTTATATCTTTAGCCAAAAACGGTTTGTTGTGAAAAATGGACGAGCTTTTGGGCCGGAGACTTCAACGCTGGATCAGGCACAAAAATTACTTTAAAATACTTATTTCAACGAAACAACTTATTATTGTACTATTTGACGTGTCATGCAAATTGCTTTATTTTTGATGACAATAAAATGTATCTATCTTATCTATAACACGTCAGTTGGACACAGGACGGTTTCATTCAACTCTTGTGTTAGTTAGAAGTGAAGACAGTTGATGAGTCGCTTATATCTTTAGCCAAAAACGGTTTGTTCTGAAAAAAGGACGAGCTTTTGGGCCGGAGACTTCAACTCTGGATCAGACACAAAAATTACTTATTTCAACGAAACAACTTATTATTGTAATTTTATTTGACGTGTCATACAAATTGCATTATTTTTGTTGACAATAAAATGTATGTATCTTATCCATAACACGTCAGTTGGACATAGGACGGTTTCAGTCACCTCTTGTGTTAGTTAGAAGTGCAGACAGTTGATGACTGGCTTATATCTTTAGCCAAAAACGGTTTGTTGTGAAAAATGGACGAGCTTTTGGGCCGGAGACTTCAACGCTGGATCAGACACAAAAATTACTTAAAAATACTTATTTCAACGAAACAACTTATTATTGTACTATTTGACGTGTCATGCAAATTGCTTTATTTTTGATGACAATAAAATGTATCTATCTTATCTATAACACGTCAGTTTGACACAGGACGGTTTCATTCAACTCTTGTGTTAGTTAGAAGT
This sequence comes from Eledona agricola, assembly GCA_964023215.1. Classification (NCBI taxonomy): domain Eukaryota; kingdom Metazoa; phylum Arthropoda; class Insecta; order Coleoptera; family Tenebrionidae; genus Eledona; species Eledona agricola. The sequence continues at coordinate 11,641,591 of OZ026860.1, forward strand.
GAAGACAGTTAATGAGTCGCTTATATCTTCAGCCAAAAACGGTTTGTTCTGAAAAATGGACGAGCTTTTGGGCCGGAGACTTTAACTCTGGATCAGACACAAAAATTACTTATTTCAACGAAACAATTTATTATTGTAATTTTATTTGACGTGTCATACAAATTGCTTTATTTTTGTTGACAATAAAATCTATGTATCTTATTCATAACACGTCAGTTGGACATAGGACGGTTTCAGTAACCTCTTGTGTTAGTTAGAAGTGCAGACAGTTGATGACTCGCTTATATCTTTAGCCAAAAACGGTTTGTTGTGAAAAATGGACTAGCTTTTGGGCCGGAGACTTCAACGCTGGATCAGACACAAAAATTCGTCCCTATTGACAAAAACAATTAATTTGAATACTTCGGCGGCAGTAAACAGCAGCCCGTTATTGACGTGTTAATTTTAAAAGTGTGTGGTCGTGTTTTAACGTCGACTCGTTTAATTTTTTCTATTTGGCGTGCGGAGGTTCGGCTGCGAACGCTCGGCTGGTTTGTGTCAGAGCGCACAATGCTAATCTCGAGATGTGGTTAGTGAAAGAAATAATCTCTTACATAAATACCTGCTCATGCACCGACCGCAAATTAAAATAAGTCGATTCGTGTTTGCTGAAATAGCAACGTTTTCTTCTGGCGGCTCCTCTGACGATGTTATCGGTGCAATCGCCCGAAATCTAGGAGGGCGATTTTGGGTCGATTTTGCGTCTTTAATTTATTGCTGTTTTGTGTTGTAAAGTATCTCGTATCTGACCTATTTGCGAACACATCTGCGCTCCACTTATTAAAAGTATTGCGTTGCATCACCTGCTCCGCTCTTCTTCTAACCCGAAAGTGCGCTAAACGCGCGCGTGCCGCTTTTCGCACGACTCTTCGTATACGCGGTGGCCGACTTAATTTTTGTCATTTCAGTTCTTCGCTGCACAACAAAATTGTCAGCGGTCATCACCCAGCAGCAGAATAACAACACAATCATCATTACGCCCATTAAAATAAATTGAATTACATACAATTTCCGCAATTTGTTTTCAATTATGACAGTTTCACTCCGGATGGACGCGTCACGAATCGAAAATAATGAACTAATTGGTCGAAAAATGCATAATCGACAACCCTTCGTACATTCCGCCACCCTTCACAATTACATGCACGTTGCACGACTCTCACGGATGCACCCCAATCAAAATTTCGATGATCGACAAATTACTACATTTTTCAGGCAGATGCGCCGGAAACCCTCCACGAAATTTCATGAAACAAAAACGGTGTGAAACGTCCGTAATTTATGAAAAACCCGAAATGGATTGTAGCTCGTGCTAAGTCGAAGAGGGATGTGGGTTACAAGATAGAACCCCGGGACGGAATTTCATTCAACCCTCGTAATTCTCTACCTAAGCCCGTCCTTATTACGATATAGGTAGTATTATTTATTAGTTTTTTTATATCCTTGGGCATTGTGCGCTTCGTGGCCGGGTTTTAGCAACTCGGCCCTTTTTCATGTTAATTCCACGGCCCAGATTAGGGACAATGCAGCCCTAGGACTCACTACCTGATCCAGATTTTTAGCAGTCTCATTACGAGCGTCTCATTAAAATTCGTCGGGGATTTGCATTTTTTTCCACCGTATTCGTTCGGGCGCGGATGATTTATGCCCCCCGATGGAAATGTTGTTCCCAGTGAGAGTCCTCGAGTGTTAATTTATTGCGTTTAACATGACTCTGCTGAATGTAATCGAAAACGGCGATTTTTCGCGCCGAACGAACGATTAGTCTGTCCGCAGGAAAACGTTTTCATTTTTAAGGCCGGCGATTATTAGGCGCTCGGTTTTAGAAAAAACGCTCTAATGATAGAGGTGCAGCATCAGATCACACATCAACACCTCTGACACATATAAAACCAGCTGCCCTCCGGTTCCAAATATTAAAATATCCGTATAATATTTAATAACACGCCTGTTGAGTCTGTTAAAATATAATGCGGTGCTTTACCAGATAATAAGCGGCCAGTTGTAAATCAATGAATGTCTGGACGGTGCCAGAAGTACCAAACTGGAATCCGCGGAAGGCAGCTAACGCATCTGAAGCCCATTGTCTGGATTTTTAGCTACTTTTGTACATTTTACTTCACCAGCGAGAGTCAGTTTGATTTTCACAAACAGTGGCCGAAACTAGTGAGAGTTTTTTACACTCACGTCTTTTTCGTTTTCTTTTCGTTACAAATTTGGTAAAACCGAAATGAGTCCACAAAATGCAATTAAAGTAAAAGCACCTGTCAGTGGCTGGTTGACACTTTAAGTTTAAATCTTCTCAAAAAGACACTTTTACTGCATCATGTGCTACTTTTAAGCCGCTTGTGTTGAAAATATGCAAACTAATAAAAATTGTCTCGAGTTGAGGAGCTTTTGGTTCATGAAAATGTGTAATTTTGTTGGTTTTAAATTAGAGAGAAACCTAGTCGATAAAAATGAAATGTACTGAAAATTGCCTTCAATTCAGGCATAAGTAATTAATACTATTTTAATACTATTTGGCTAGTTTTAGAGCTTAGAATGCGCTTAGGGAATGGGAGATATTAGTTGAACAGATTGTCGATAGATAGAGCTATGACCAATACTCGGCTTTGGAAAAATTTTAAAACAAACATTCACATTTTGCAATGTTTGTTTATTTTTCATCATTAGTGGTGAAAGTAATCTTCAAAATAATGGCTTAATTATTAATATTGGTAAAATGTTAAGAGAGATATGGCCTAAGGTATGTACCTTAAACAAAAAAATCTTGAGAAATATTTTATCGAAACTGTATATTTTATAACAAGTATCAAAAACAACACTTTAGTCACGAGTTTAGTCTCGCTTCGCTCGTACTAAATAAACGAGTCTTTTGAGAAATTTTTAAAATGAATGATACAAACCATTGTTTTTGTACAACCCATAAAACAAATAAAATAATAGTTTTAAAAATTGACAGAAACAATGTTAGTTGAACTCAATAAACGTTTTTAAAACGGCAGTTACCGTTCTGCTTGTCAGTGCATAAATTGACATTTCAGACAAATGAGTACAATAAAGTAATATGAGATTTTGGTTTTGGATAATTGGGACTTGTGGTCGCGCTTACACTACTGCATACTCAAAATACTGGGCCCATATTTTCGAATAAAAGTGAATAAAATAGGGATACTTACATTAAAAATTGCTCCTAATTTAGAATTTTTAGATCCTGAAATGAAGTGAATGTAGTTATACTGAAAATATACAGCTTGGTAATTTTTTGAAGACACCATCGAAATAAAAGACAATTAATTTAATAACACATGTGTGTTCTCACAATCAATTCAAAAGTGGTTTAAATAACCATCATTACGTGTTTTGTTTTATTTAGTTTTGTGACAGAAATTAAATTAATTAAAAGTGCATTTGCAGCCCAGTAAACACATAATTTACATGTCGTTGACGTTTTAACAGTTCTTAACATGTAATAAAATTTCTTATCAAGCTCTAAATGCAGTTATATGCAAATAAAACTACAATAAATAATAAATCTTCATGAAATTTATGAATACCAAATAATGGAAATCAAGACTCTCAATCTCACTATGAAAAATATATAATTTCCGGTGTTATTTTAGTAGCTCGAAAGTAATTTATATGAAATTTTTGTATAGCGGGTTTGCCTGCAGATAAATTGCAAAATTAATTACACATTAATTGGTAAGAAGAATGTCGGATAAGAGCTAAGAGGGAACGGCTCGTATTTTCATCAGTACAAACAATAGACAATGTGGTAGGAATACCTACCGTCAGCCTTTGCTCATTTCTTAATTTTTAGCATCGACTTTACTTGAAATTAATTTTGACTTAAAAAGCTCTGCACTGAACTATGTCACTGGAATCGAGAATGGAAATTGTATCTTCATATTTCCACTACTTCTTTCTACTCAAATAAGTACCTATCTTGAATTGAAATTTAAAAAGCATATTGCGTAAACTTAAACCATATTTTTATTGAATGAATTATAACTATTTCTGTAATATTGTGTTTGTTGATAAATACCTTAAGTTTTCCCCTTTCCGCCCCAGAAAAATCAATTAGTTTTCTCTTAATACAAAAAGTTTTATTTCTGCCGCCCGTAATTTTATTGCACATTTTTGAAAAATTATACTCAGACAAATTTATTGGACAGTATCAAACTTTTTACTTCTACTACTTAATAAAAATTTATTTTGTAAATTAATAACAATGAAAGAGCAAAAAAGAAAGTAAATCAAAACTTTAACTTAAGAAACACTGTAAAAATAAAATATTGTGGAGGTACAACATTGTAAGGAAAGCAAATGTTCAATCAAATATTACTTCATTTGTTTATACAAATGTTTGTATACATTTTTTTATACAAATGATGTAATATTAATATTTATAATTATTATTTGCCATTGCAACTATACGTTTAAAATCTGAATTAAAGAACACTTAACTAAATTCAATTATGTGACAGGTATTGATTTCAATTTCTTTTTCACAGCTTTACACCATATCAAATTCTAAAGAAAAATACATTTTTATGGAAAATGTGAAATATCGTAAAAACTAAGCAGAACTGGCATTTGATACACTTATAAAACTTGAGTAATTTTTTATTTCTAGATCAAATGAGGCGATTGATTGTGGGGTTGCAATTTAAAAAAATAAGTTTTTGATATTTTGTTATAATCATATTAAAAAAATCGCAGCAACTCTTTGAGACATTCAAATTGTAAAAAAGTACTTTTAGATTATTGCAAAACGACAATACCTATTGTATTGTCTGCAATGAATCAAAATATATTAGTTTTTAAAAAAAATTTTTGCATTTTCAAATTTTAAAATTAAATTGAAAATATTTTGAAAACCATGATAATGTGCGTCTTATTCAGAATTGCGTGCTCAAATGAATGAGTGCACTAAAATAGGGGGTTGCTATTGAAAATAACAAAGTTCCAGTATAACCGGAATATTTCGATTCTGAATGGCCGCTAGTGGGGATGCATCAAATTTCAACTTTTTAGCTTTACGGGAAATCTAAAATTTTCTAATTAACGGTCTACGTGAATCACCCTATATACTTTGTGTGATTGTGGTGGACCTTGTAATTGTTTTTTATTTAGGATTTCTTTTCAAATGGCAAAACATAATTTTGTCTTTTTCTTATATCCATTTTCAATTCCTTCATTCTGTGTTCCTTTACCGTTCACGGTTATTCTCAAAAATTTGTATGTGTCGACTTGCTCTACCTTTTCCTCGTCTTTTTTTATAATATAATAATATATTTTCTTCGCTTATCCTTAGTTGACACTACCATCACTTTAGTTTTGTTTTTATTCATGTAAGAGTTTTATATTTTTAGTATATATGCCCATATTTCAATGTTTTTCTCTAACACTCATAAGTATTTTTGGTGAGTCACTAAAAATATGTACTTAAATTTTTAGTGAGCCACTAAAAATAATTATGGGTCACTTTTTCCTCTCTGTCCTAAGTATTTCAACAATTCTGCTTTCATTCCTTTTTCTCTTGGAGCCTGCTTTGTCTGCTTTTAATTTCTTTAGTGCCCCTTCTAACTCTGCTACACTATTTTTTTTTGTCCGTCCGTTCTTTGTTCCTCTCTACCTGTATATGTCTTTCATCATTTGTATTTTGTGTGGGAGTTTTTTTACACTTAATAAATTATATTATTTGTTATTAATTTATATTATTGTGCAGCTTTGGGTTTTCCTTTTTTTATTTCAAAATTTGTTTATTGTTTTTTTTGAACAAACAAATTATGTTATTAGTGATTAATTTATATTATTGTTACAATTTGGTGTGGAATTTTTGGCACCGATTTGGTACCGCTGAGACACATGTTTATTAAGTGCTATTAGCTGCAGCATAGGTTAAGTGTTAAAATTGTCCGTCCAGAAAAATAGGAGGTAATTGATGGGATTGTTCTTAGATCGATGAGGGGTTATTATAACACCACACGGGGTAATTTGAGGCCGGGCCATTACGTCCCGCTGCATAAGAAACGTATGGAGATCAAACGGCGCCTCGGCAATAAAATCTCCCAATTAAAAGAGCGCGCCATTTATTAAAAGAAAATCTCACATATTTCGTGAACGCCCGTCCGACAAGAAGTTCAATTAAGTGGCGGCAATAAAAAAAATCATATGTAGATCGTTAAAAAGCAATAGAGTTTACTTTCTACCGAAAACGGAGGCACCGCGATCCAGTCGGGAACATCTGCCCAATTTACTCTTTCTCTCGGTATTTACCTCGAAATTTCTTGTGCATCTGGCACGGCCAACAGTTTTATGAATGTGTGTAAGTGTATATTTTCGATGTTGAAAGAAATAAAAAGTGTGTATTACGAATTCGAGGGTTCAGCTGTCCAAAGAGGAGAGGGGGCGCACACCCACGACCAAGAAGTGTTTGGGCACATGCTCTCCGGGCGGATATCTGCGAATCTCGTGTTTGTTTGTAAATAAAAGGGTTGATATTTTTGGCGCAAGAGGGGCTGATCGGATGACAGTGACGGATCGTGGTGGGCTCGAACGCGCACTTATTCCTCCGAAGCTCGCTCATTAATCGTACTAAATGTTAATTTAAAAGTGCTCAGAGCCACGAGCAAGACGCTGCTTGGCTCGAGTTCGTGACTGCACCAAACCGTTTTCGATACTGCACCAAAACGAGCAAGAAAAAAATTAATTTCTTAATCAAACCGCTTTTGCGAACCGATGCCCATTAGTTTCCCGGCTGCGCGTCCTTGTCTCGGAGCGGGCCCGACGAAGAGGGCACGAGTCGAATCAAATGTTTAATAAAATACAAACAGACGAATGTGTAGATAAAACACCCATTATTCAGGTCTGGCAAGGCGAAAGGGTAACCAGAGGCGATACGAAACGAGATATTAAAATAACAAGTAAGAACAGTGATGTTTGTTTTAAACGGTTGGCGGCGCTTTGGGCGTTGGAGGCGTGTTTGCGATAATCATTCGGTCGCATTGTAAATCATCATCCCCGATCTCTCCTGACGAATTCGCCACAAAATCTCCGCACATTATTTATCCACCGAAAGGAAAAGTCGCATCTGCTTAACACCCTTTGGTTACCTGACCGAACATCTGTATTTTGACCAAAAATATAGCGTTTCATTCATTTCACCGACTCAATCCTTTATTGATGGAACCACTTGCATCTGTTCAAGGTCTGTTTGCCGGGGCCCATTGCTGATAAGATGCGTGGGTGGAAGTCGGGGCACACTTGCCTCTTTGTACTTCGCGAGGCAAGCTGCAGGCCGATTTTTCATCATCGCGCACCGATTTGTCATGCAACCCCAATAACTCTCCCGTAGGGCAATCTGTCTTGAAAGACAAACAAACCCTCGGATGTGTAATTAAAAGTCGACACAATTAAGCCACAAAAATGAAAATTCACAGTTTGAAATGGTTGCCGCTGATGGGTTGGGACTCCCCGCAAAGCGTCCGGCCACCCCTTTTACTATGTATAGGGTTTCAGTGTTTACAATGATCTTCTCGCTACAAAAGAACCACTCGACAATACATTTGCCAAAATTTTATTTACACTTGACCGGCGACAAACGTTTCCGAAGTAGCCGAATTTTCCAAATGGTGCTTGCTGAAGCGTGGCGTGTTGCGCAAAAGGGTTGCGTTACGGTCAAGTGGTTAATGGTGTTTGCAGATTTAGGGGCGCACAAAGAAGCGAATTCCTAACTTTACCTTTGTCGATAATTTCAAGGGATGGGATCAAGATCTTACTTTCTCTTCGCCAATTTTGCACGAAAACAACATTTATCCCGCCGACTGGACACAGACTTTAGAGGAATACGCCTGAAAACACTCTAAAACTTAATCTTTTCAGTTGTAGTTGGGTCCGCTCCTCGAAAATCAAATGCAGCTAAAATTCTAATCGAAAATTTCATGATATGCCTATATTTATTTATTTTTCAATTACGCCTCAAAAGAAGATTGAATATCCTGTCTTTCATTTGACCGATCTAACAAATTCAAGATAATCCTAATTAACAACGGTGGTATTAATCGGGTTTGTTGACCGTGTTCCATGCGAAGTTCCATGAGGGGGGGTGTAGTGAGCGCCCCGAGAGGCTAACTCAGCAAGTGATCCCCATGAATCTCTGCCAAACGTTTCGTCCACAGCTGCGGTGGACATCTTCAGTGGCGGTGTGGTCGTGGTCGAAGTACTCTCCCAGCTGTCACAGTCGCGACTGTGACAGCTGGGAGAGTACTTCGACCACGACCACACCGCCACTGAAGATGTCCACCGCAGCTGTGGACGAAACGTTTGGCAGAGATTCATGGGGATCACTTGCTGAGTTAGCCTCTCGGGGCGCTCACTACACCCCCCCTCATGGAACTTCGCATGGAACACGGTCAACAAACCCGATTAATACCACCGTTGTTGACAACACCGACCGTGAAAGCCTACACACTTTTATAATCCTAATTAAATTTATTAATTTCTACAATTTCATATAATAAAATCATAAATACCCATGGACACATTCTAGATTTAAATACTTTTTTCAAACTTTCATATCGTTGTTAATAAATCCGATGGTACACTTGTAAAGGAAGACTTACATCATCCGGGCACTCAACATTGACCTTGTCTTTGCAGAAACCCTTTCATATCAGTTTCCAATGAATGATCGAGGCAGTACATTCAATTGTAAGAAAGCCAACCCCGCTCTTAAATGAGGCTTTACTTGTGATGCATGTTCAATGTTTTATAAGAAATAGCATGAAGTATTTAATTCTTTAGTCGTATTGCTAACTTTGACGGAAAACAACGAAATCATCCATTTTAGTTTACAAAGATACGTACACAGTACAGTGTATATGAAAAAATCAATATTGCACAAAAAGTAGCACAAATTTCAGTCATCATATTAACATGTGTACAAAAATAAAACGAGGCTGCGTAGGCCATGGACTGCCACCTTCGATAGCAGTCTAGTTTTAGCTTTGATTTTGAATGTAAAATATTCGAAATTAAATTTTCGGAAACGATTCATTTAACGTCTTCTTCAATAAATTACATCTCCAGATGTCGGTTTAGAAACTTTTAAATGACAGCTCCTGTCAAATGATTTGACAGACAGCACTGTATACGATAAAACAAAAGCCTAGATTACATGGACTCCCGAGCCTCGGTTTTTATTTCTAGAACGTTATTACGAAATAAATCTAAAATTCTTATTGAAGAATCGTATAATCAATACATGTCTGAAATGAAGGACTCAATTACTGGTAATACTAAAAAGTTTTTGACTTTCATAAATTCAAGAAACTGTGCCTATTCCCAGCGTTATGCGTTACAAGGATTAAAAGTTGTCACTCCTAATTCAATTGTTAATGGATTTGCACTCTTGTTTGAAAGTGTCATTAGTTCTTTGGATCCCAGGAATAACTGTTCCTCGTATCGAAACGTTTATACCAATGTAGTTTCAGTATCCCAAATAACTGAATATGAAATTTTTAAAACACTAAAGGAAAGTAAAAACAAATTTAGACATGAAATTCATGGTATTTCCAGTTTTTTTGGTTAAGGATTGTGCTATAATATTTATTAAACCAGTGCTAATTTTATTCAACCTCTCCCTTAACACTTACATTCCAAACAATCGGGAAAACAGTCACTGTCTGTCCAATTCTAAAAAAGGGTAAACATGAAGATGTGGAGAATTACAACTAATATCTTTGCTTTGCAACTTCGCAAAGTACATATTTGAATCGATGTTATACAAAAAGCATTTATTCCACTGTGAAAACGTTACTATCTTCTTGTCAACATGGATTTATTATTACGAACATTGCATGCTTGAGTCAATTTATCTCAACCTCTGTAGATAAAAGGGATCAGGTGGACGTAGTATACCGAATTCCGAAAAGCTTTTAATGAAATAGCCCATGATTTTCATCTTAATAAATTACTCATTTTATTTCTTTAAACATATTTATTTCAACACCAGTCAGTTATCTACAGAATTTATTTTCTAAGTTCTACACTTGCACCTCTGAAGTGCCTCAGGCGTCAAATTTGAGTCCCTTGTTCTTCGTATATTTATGTAAAAAAATCATGGTAGGTACCGATGTTATTTCATTAAATACATTTTTTCGCACACGATTAAAAATTTAACATAATATCTCAACTATGGAAGATTGCGTGCTTTTACAGAGCGTAATACCGTGGTAGTGTGATTTAAAAATTATTGTCTTATGTTAAATGAATTTAGATGTCATGTGGTAACATATTCAAAAAAACAATAATATAAACTACTTATACACTATTAACGGCATTCATCTACAACGATCTACAAGATCAAATTTTGCGTATTACATTTGACTCGCAGCTTAAATTTCGAGAATTCACTGGCGTTTAAATGATAGTTTTATATACAGTAACTTTAAAACTTGGCCTAGGTAATATGAAACTTTGATAAGATCAAAATTACAATATTGTGCTTTAGTTTGGCAACCTAATTAATATGACATTCATATTAATCTCTTGGAATCTGTTCAGAGACAATTTTTAAAATTCTCGATTTTCTGCTTGATGGTGTCTATTCCGTAGATACAAGGTTACAATCACCTTATGCTTCTGAGCAGATTTAACTATATTTCGCTTAATACCCGTCGCATTTTAATAAAGATATAATTCTTGTCTAGTTTAATTAATAACAAAATAAAATGCCCTTGGCTTTTTTCTCAAATTTCATTTTTAGTTCCACGTCAAAATACTTGTAGTTATATTACTTTTTCCTGTTCTGTTCCTAAATTGAATATCGAATTAGATCTCTCATATATCAATTGTGTGTATGTAATTTAATTTGCTTTCGGATGTTTTGTGACATCAATACAGTCTGCATAAATATATTAGTCAATGTGTCAATAGAATAATTTTTAAAATTCAGTTATGTACTAGAATTAATTTATATAATTTAGTTAGTTTAAGAGTTGATAACTTTCAGTTGTGCAGAGTTAATAATGTACATAATTTAATTAGTGTTCTTAGTTGTAAGTTATCGTGAGTTTATATTTTTATTGTGTATTTTTTCTGTGAGTTCTACAGGTTGAAAATAAAATTATTATTAATATTGTATTATAAGCATGCACACATAAAATGTGTCTTCGTTCCTAAAAATTTCTGTCTGAAACGGTCGTGTTAATTTTTTGCATTTCAGGTGCGGCGCATTTAATAACTCGGAATTGCTGTTCCCTCCTCGGTGGCTTTATTTACCATCAATTTCAATTTTTCCGCCTTGAATTAAATTAAATTGTCAGCTCGAGATTGTATAACAGCGGGTCCCATTCGCCGCAGCTCGCAATTGCAATTCGTGCCTTACCATCGTCGTCACCATGGTCCTTTTTTGTTGGGACCCCCTCGATTCCCATGCCACCGAGTGTTTGCTGTAAAACTGGGGCGTCCCACATCTTTTTAATTGAACTACAAATATTTGTCAACCAACTACTTAAGGCACTTATGGTTGTGCTTTGAAACTTCCGTCCAAATCGACGAAGAAAAAATTGCCGCCTTCGTATATCTAATCGTGGTCGGAGTGTTCTTGCGCGAATTACAGGGCCGGGACGGCTCGTTTGTCTAGTTGTGGTCTGATTTATGGGACGGGGGAATTAAAGATGCATTAATGATACATTTAGAAGGAAAATTTTTATTATTGCGTACCCTTAAAGACACCCTCTGAGGTGTAAACCAGTTGTTAATCAGACGCCTTTGATCCGCCACACCCTAGTTTATCGTGGAAATTACACTGTGATTTGGCGGTACCATGAGATCCTCACGACTGTCATTTGGAGCGAAAACGCCCAGTTTCAACACCTAATGGTTGGCGGCAACGCCTCGTTAGCACCCATGAATGACCCAACAGTCTCACACAAAAATTGCAAAAATTTCTCTTAGAAACAACTTCAACGAACTGAATGAAAACTAGAATTTTTTAATGTCGGAATTTTAATATTAACCATAAAATTAGAAATAGATTTACACATGAACAGTGAAAGTGGTAATTTCGATTTTTTAAATTTGAAAATTATGGAAAAGCTTCTAATGCAAATGTTACTTTTCCTGATTTTGATTATTATTAGTATTAATATTATAGTATTATTTTAAATTCACCGTTAAAAATGTTGCTAAATGTTTTTTAAACGTTGCTTTGTAAGAAAATAGCACACAAATCTATTCTTCCAAATGTTTTTCGCTATAATTTTAAATTTGAAATTAAAAACAGAACTTCTGCTACATACAATATTTTAAAATTAAAAATCAAGTTAATTTGAAATATCAAAGACCAAAGCAAAATATTGTAACAAAAAATTGAATTCAGAAAAGTATAAAACTTCCAATTTGATTGGAAAAGATATTCGACTGCAATTTTTAATCAGGAACTGTTTGGAAATAATGATTTGAAATGTAATTTTATTCTCAACTATTAATGTGAGCCTTATTGTTTTTTGTAATAAATAAATAATACAACCCAAAATTTATAAATAGTCCAAATTAGAATTATCAAAAATTCAAGAATACAATGTATGTTCGGAAAACATGCATCGGTTTTTTATTTTACAAATTATAAACCGTGCTCGGTTTTATTTTAAAGTGAAAAATATCACGACTTGTATTAGAAAATTAATTTATCTGCGATGTTCAATTTACTAAAATAAGAATTTTACGAAATTTTTGTGTAATGAATAACGCTCTAGATTTTTTTGACTTTTAACTGTATGCAAAGAAATTATATAAATTTTTTAACTTATAAAGATTAAGCCATTATTCTGAGAATAATTGTTTTTTAAGAGGTTCATTTTTATTTAAACTTTCTTAAACTTTATTTCCCTCAATTTTGTTGGAACTATGTATTTAAAATGTTACTCGAATTATATTGAAGCTCAATAAAAATTGCGCTTTAATTTCTACTTTTAAAATTCTCTCGAGTTATTTTCAAAACACGACTCAAAGTTTCAATTTAGACAATGCCGAATTTCTATATGGAAAAATACATTAATTTTTAACTTGTAAATTGACTAAATCACAAGTATCAAACGCCATACTGCCATCTCTAAGCCCGTGTCCGGGTCCAGTCAATATATTAAAAATGTTAATTGTTAGTCTGCAATAATCACAATGACTTTGCTGCTAATACCTCATACGTCATAATACAATTTTGTAACTTATCTGTACAAATAGTTAGACTCAACCAAGTGTTTAAATAAACGTAAAAGATCGGTAGTTCGATAATACTGTAGTTTAGTTCTATGTTCACAAATTTCGTAGTTCAGAGTACTCATAGCGCATGCGTCCATGTATTCTCTTAGAAACGGGAGTATGTTTTTAATATTTGGTAATTTCGTGGTTTTTTAAGTTTAAGAAATTTAATCATTTTACAACAAGAAATTAATTTCTAAATACAACTTCAAGTGGTGTCTCGGGTGGAACTCAAACGGATTTTAAATTTAGAAATGAAAATGCAATTTTTATTGAGTTTCAAAATAATTTAAGTAACATTTAGTTACAATAAAATTGAACAAAATGTAACTGAAGTAATTTATAAGTAGTGTTTTTCTGTAACGTCAATTTAATTCAGTAACATATTTATGCACTTAATTTCAAAATGTATACTTCGCCCTAAATTTTCATCTTCAAAAACAACGCACACAATTTCCGAGTTTACTAATTTGACATCAGTATTATTTAATTCGACAATTAAAAAAGGAAATTAATGTCTGTATTTTACAATGTTTTATAACGTTCTTGTATGGTTTTATAGAAAATATAGTCTACAGTGTTATTTCCTACAGAAAATTCAATGGTTCGGCGTCGTTTTAATTATAGAACTGCATAAAATAGTCATTTCATTATTTTTTAATAGAAAATATAGACATGAATTTGTTCGTAGTTCAGAGTAACCATGGCACATGCGTCCAAGTATTTCCTTAGAGATGGGAGATGGGAGAAAATTCGATGGTTCGGTGTCGTTTTAATTATAGAACTGCACAAAATAGTCATTTCATTATTTTTTAATAGAAAATATAAACATGAATTTGTTCGTAGTTTAGAGTATCTATCCATAGCATATGCGTCCAAGTATTTTCTTAGAGATGGGAGTATGTATTTGATATTTGATAATTTCGTGGTTTTTAAAGTTTAAAATTCAATCATTTTACAACAAGAAATTCAGGCTATTTTTAAATAAAAATTCAGGTGGTGTCTCGGGTGGAACTCAAACGGATTTTAAACTTTGAAATGAAAGTGCAATTTTTAGTGAGTCTCAAAATAATTCGAGTAACATTTAGTTACAATAAAATTGAGCAAAATGTAACTGACGTAATTTACAAGTAGTGTTTTTCTGTAACGTCAATTTAATTCAGTAACATATTTATGCACTTAATTTCAAAATGTATATTTCGTCCTAAATTTTCATTTTCAAAAACAACGCACACAATTTCCCAATTACAATTTATTAATTTGACATCACTATTATTTAATTCGACAACTAATGTAGTAATGTCTGTAATTTACAAATAACTATAACGTTCTTGCATGGTTTTATAGAAAATATCGTCTTCAGTGTTATTTCCTGCAGAAAATTCGATGCTTTGGCGTCGTTTTAAATACTGAAATGCATAAAATAGTCATTTTATTATTTTTTAGTAGAAAATTGAGATAAACAAACATGAATTTTTCGAGGCATTTTTGATATTAACTAAATTTTCGCACATAATTCTGTCCTTGAAATATATGCCCTACTTAAATTTGTAATCCAAATTGTACGCATTAAAAAATACTTTGGAGTTCCATAGAAAACTTTCATAAGGCACTGGGTGTAGCGAAAATATAATAACCTGAAATTAGTGGACGAAAGCGAGAGCGTTGAAGTGGTGCCTCCAAGAAATGTGTGTTTTGATGGAACAAATCGGCCAATGTGATAATAACACCAAAACATTGAAGGGAAAGTGTCTTAAAGCAATTACAGGTGTCTGCAGTGAGAAAAGCGAATTGTCCGGAAATACCAACTCCGATTTTTTGCCACGATCATCGGCCACGAGTCCGTCAAAGCAAATTAAGTTATACATCAAGTAGTCAACAAAGAACACCTCCCATTGGGTCGCGCATCTTTCTACACTATAAAACAGATCACAATATACACATGGTTATTGTTGCGATCGGCATGGGGCTTCGTGTAATGCTAGACACTGCTAGGGGTCCCCATCCCGCCGCTTCCGACCTCTAAAAATGTTTATTACTTTTCCCAAGCCATTTAAATAAATTGGTCCGGGCCAATTCCGCCGCCTGTGTTTCTCTAATTCGTCCAGTGTTATTATTATCTCAATTAAAATCCTAACAAGAAATGCACGGCTTAGAATGTGGACAAGTTGATTGGCTTAAATTACACTCGCGGCTTCGATTAAAACGGACCTGGGGGTGCGGTTCAAGAACACGCTCACTTGTCCGTTGGAGCCGGAGGTCCGCTCCAAAGGGCAGCGTGAATAATTAAGCCGCTTTGCCAAATCGACCGCGAAATCACGAGTGTCGGTATTGTCGCCTCTCAAGCCGCATTACCTTCTGCTCGTAATTAAGCCCGCTTTTTGCTGAAATCGAGCCGCGTGGAAAAGCTCGTGTTTCGCTCATTGTGCGCCCCAAAAATTCATAATATAAAATCGGCTGAAAGCCTTGACCGGTGGCCAGTTGTTGGCGATTTTACGGTTTTCTATAGAATTCGGCGTGTGCTGCGAAGGTGGCGTGTGCAGATTAAGACACGAAAAGGCTCGAGTTTCAAGATAATTGAGTTAAAAGCTGGACGGGGCTTAGTTGTGTACAATAAACAAGTGGACAAAGCGCGCATTTTCGATGTAAAACCGTAATCCCACCATTAACGCACACCCTCCTTTCCAAGACTGATTGGTTTCTGTATAGAATTTCACGTGTCCGACGCGACCAAAACTCCGATTCTTCTTTAAATCGATACAATCTGACGAAGGGCGCCAATTAAATTAAGATGAACAGATACGGATTCGTTTTGTAGGACAAGTGTTCAAACATGTTGAAACAACCCCTTTTGCCAGGGAAATGTATCGTAGGTCGGTGATTTGTGTGCTCAGATCGATTCTTCGTCGTCTTCTTTTTCATGGCGGTTATATAACCGTCGCTTTTGCAAGCCACTCGAACAGATACAGATGAGTATCCATTTCATAGTCGTGTGTTATTGTTGCGGTTGAAGTGTATACGGGGCATCTGCTCCAACCACTTCACCACCACTTGTTAATTATGTTGATACAGGGGCGAGTGTGTAAACAAACTTGTTCGGGCAGACTTGGTTTTATTAAATTAGCCAGGAGACCACCGAATCTCTCCAAAAGACAAGGCGATCCTCGACGCTCGTAAACCGCTATAGTTCCAGACGTTTCATTAATTTGATTTCGGCTTATTTACAACAACAATAAAAGTTAATAACGCTGGAAATGGTCGCACGTCATTCGTTTTCGTGTACATTTTTATTGGCAGTCGTTAACCCGACTAATGATGTCTTCATACGAGACATATTTCTTCTCCTCCAGTGAGGTGGCCGCAAAAACGAAAAACATGTAGAGAAACAAAGAGCGGAGCAAGCACAGCTTGACATTCAATCGTCCAGATCCTTAAAAATCCAATCTCAGGTCCATGCCCTAAATTTCATAAAGCGATCACTTTAGATGCTGTATGCTTGTCTTAAATTGAACACTTCACTTCACACTGGACAAGTCATGTCCAGAACTCGATTTTTGAACAGTTGAATTCCCCACAATCACACAAAAGTGTCCAATTTGGGACATCTGTACAATTGTGAAAAGAAATAGAACGTCAAAATATTCTTATATGTAGAATGTGGTTTTGACGTAGTAAATGTCAAATAGCAACCGGAGAAACCTGAAAATCGTTTCAGTGTTTTAGATTCTTAATTGGTGTTTTGACATAGTATATATTATTTGAAAGCGAATGCCAAAAAAATATCGTGAGAAATGTGAGAAGAGATAGAACTACAAATTTTTCTTATAAAATGTTCTTGTCGAATGACAAATATGTAGCTATGAAAATATGTGGCAGAGATGCTCGGTCCTTCAGATCCTTAAAATGAAAGTTTATAAAAACTATAATAAAATACATATTTAAAAAATACTTTTTAATATGCTCTCCCTAGGCTTCATCCAGTAATTCATATTTTACTTAAGTTTCTAATTATCCATTATTATGATTGTTGCTCTTTTTAGCCTCCCCCTCGATATTTCCACTTATTCCAAAAAGTAAAAAAAATATTCTTGGTTATCAATTTTTTTCTTTCTCACGTTTTGATTTTATTTATTACGACGATCCACAAATTTGCCTCATACTTTTTCGTGGAAATTTCCCAGTTAACAGTGTCACTTTGATATCTCATAAAAATGTATCATATGTCAAAATGGGTGGTGGAAAATAATTATGCTTTCATTGGTTTTATAGTTTGATCTTGCAATAGTGGTAATCCATGAGCCATCTCTAGGCACAAATTAGCAGAGAAGAATCTTAGGAATGCCTCTTTGATCAACAACGACATTTTCTTGTAGAATTATGTGGTTGAACAGTAAATCTTAATACAGCAACATGTTTTTTATTTATCTTTTCGGACCTTTAATGGCCGTAATTTCTGTAGCCATTTCAACTTATCCAGGAAATGCAAAAAAGTAGAAGTAACAAAACAAACAAAATACAACACACAACAAAAATTTGTTTATTGTAATCCTTAATTAACAAATGTGAAAATGGTAATTGAGGAACATATTCTTAAAATGCAGATAATTTTTTTAGGCTTTCACTTTCTATGGTAGTGATTTTTCTTCTCTTTTTTTTAGTACATGAACTCTTATTCTTGCTAGGGGACCTCTTGGGTTTTTGGCGTTTACATTTTTCTCTATCTTTGATACAATCTGGAGGTCGAATACCGTGTGGTATTTTATCTTCAACTTAATTCGCCATCGATTTTAGCCGACCAACTTTTCCTCCATCTTGTATCAAATCTGGAGGTACTGTGTGGCCTTGATCTCTAACTCATTTGGAACTCAATCTGAGTTCCGTTGATGCCGTTTTTTAGATCTTTCCCAACCAGAATTTCATAAATCTTTTATCAAACCTGGAGATTCTCATTGTATGGTTCTTTATTTTTAACTTATTTTGCACTCAGACTAAGCTTATTCTGCCTCGATAGCCCACCTCTAAATTTTATTTGACTACTTTTTTCAAGATCTATACATATATTACGAAATCTGCTTTAACTTTTGAAAACTGTATTATAATTTATTTTTAAATTCACTTTTGGTTATAAGCTTCCTTTATGGTTTACAGGTCTCGATGATGATCTAATCCGCTTTAATTTTTTGATCTGTTTGTTCTATCTGATCTGCTTGATCTGGTTGACTTTTCTGATTCGCCTGATCTGTATGATTTGTTTGTTCTATTTAATCAATTTGATATGTCTGATCTGTTTGACTTGTCTAAATTGTCTGAACTGTAGTGGATTTATTTTAACGGAAACTCTGCTGCTAATCGCAGAATTCTAGGCCAAGCCAGACTTTTGAGCTAATCATTATTTCGTAACTGTTTTAAAGAGAGCTTAACAGTGTTCGGTTCTTTCTTTCACCTTTTCGAAATATTCAAACGTTTACGCTTGATCTCAATCCTTCTTGGCTTTTATATTCAAGTACAACTTTCCCACGAGTATCGTTATCTCTTCTGCATTTTTTAAGTCGCTATTTTTTGGCATTTCATTTACTAATTTTAACATGATATTTACTTGATCCTTTTAAATCTCACAAATGTCGTTGTCTTGATCTACCCCAATCAGAATTTCCTCCATCACACTTGGAGGTCTCTTACTGTATGGTTCTTGATTTTTAACTCATTTTGCGACTGAGTCTGAGTTTATTCCACTTGCGTAGTCTCTCAACAGCTGATTTCTGGAATTTATTTTACCAGAATTACCAGAATCTTTTCCATTTTATATCTCACTTGAGGTATTTTTGTTGTGGATTTTGATATTCTGTCTGATCTACATCTACTTGTGTTTGATAAGTGTCACTTCACATTTGTTCTCGTGGAATGACTTTTACATTTCTCTTACTGCCAGTTTCATATTCAATGTAAAATGACTATTAGTTCTATTTCAAAAGTATCCTTTAAGTTTTGGAATCTGTCCCATAATTAATTTGCAATATGCTTTTGGTTAAAAGCTTTCTTTTCGGTAAAAACTAGATGTTGATTCTTTTTGGTAAAAAATCTCTCTTATGCCTTATCGTAAACCTAACATTCAAATGTATTTGAATATGCTTTTTTGAGTTGGAATTGAATCCAAGGTCTAAATAATGAATCAAATGATCTGTTTAGAATTTTTTTATCTGTCTACCCGTCTGATTCGTTTGATCTCTCGATTTTTTTGTTTTTTTTTCTATCTGATATGTCTGATCTGTGGTGAATCTTTTTTAACGGAAACCCTTCTGTTCTTCGCAGAATTTTGATCCAAGCTAGGTTTTTTGGGCTAATAATTTCATGAATTTTTAAAAAAGAGATTAACAGTGTTAGTCCTCGATAGTTGCTTCTTTCTTTGTACATTTTTTAAATATTGAACCAATCACTTTCGATCCTCACTCTTCTGAAAAAAAATTTTTTGAGCATAATATTTCCAACAGTTTCGTTATTTTTTTGCTTTTTTTATCATTTTATTACTAATATTGTCTTTACCTTACGTTTTTTTGTTCTAAGTTATACTACTGCAGTAGTAGTGGAATTTGAAGTATGTACCTATGTGGTTTTGATGCAAAATTTTTAAAAGTCAATCATACAAAGTTGCGACATTTTCTTATAAAACGTTTGTTTAGGTATATTAAATGGTAAAACCACAACTCATAAACTAATACGAGCTTTTAGACTTAAAGTTTCTCAAATGTTAAATTGTTTCTCTGTTTGTTCTCGATAATTTCTTGGCTCTTTCTTTGCATATTTTTTAAATATCGAAGCGATTACTTTCGATCTCTACCCTTCTGAAAATGTTTTCCTCGAGCATGACTTTTCCAAGAGTTTCGTTATTTATTTTGCATTTTTTACCACTTTATTGCTAATACTGTCTTTATCTTACGTTTTTTAGTAGTTCTCTTCCAGTGGAATTTGAAGTATGGGACTTATGTGGTGTCGATCCAGAATTTTAGATAGTCAATATACATTTTCTCATAAAACATTCGTTTAGGTAATAAATGGTAAAATGCATCTTAAAATCTTATACGATCATTCAGATTTTTAAAATTTCTCAAATATTTAATTGTTTCTCAATTTCTGTGCCCGTCGTACATTGCCACCACAAGTACAAGAAGCAATAAAACGAGAAAATGTTCTTATAAAATTTTATTTCCGAGCAGTAAATGTTAAAATCGCAACCGGAAACCGTCCGGTCGTAAAAAAGCAGTAGTCAATCGGCGTCAATTTGAGAATCTCCGACGATTACTTTAACGATAACCCTAGAATTTATTCGGCCACCGTGTAGATTAATTAACCGGACGCATTAACATTTCAGATACGTGGTCGAGGCGAGCATTTATTTCTTCATTGCGGATGACGAGGAGGAGTGCACTCTGAAAGCCATTACCTAAGTGGCAACACCACAATCGACAAATTAATGCCACTTAACGAATCGGGGGTGGTGGGAGCGAGCGCAATGAATATATTACTGTCTCTTTGCGGCAATTTGTAAGGATTTGAGGCCGCCCGTTGCGCTTTTCTCAAGTATAAATTATCAAAAGTCCGCCGTTTCTTTCGCGAAACGAGCTATTAATACTAATAGATGTCGCGAAAAACATCGCCTCTTGCGCGAATGTTTGATTTCGCTTATAAATTCCCACCGGTTTGATTAATGAAACCATTTTTAAGACGTCTTTACAAAATATTGTCGCTCCGCCGTCCGATCCCACGATTTTTAAAGTGTATTTAACGTTTTATTGCTGCACTATCGTCGTCATCGGGGCTTGGTCCTGGTCTCGATTTCAAATGGTCAAAAGCTGATGGATCGAACACGAAAACCACCTACAACGACCCAAAACACTTCTTATCACCAGCGTTTGACGTTTGATATCTCAATATTACGGAACTATATCTTAAACGGAGCCACTATTAATTAAGCCGTATTGGCGAGCGTGGGGCTTTCCGAGCAATATCTAATCTGGGTGTTGTTGTCGACTTGACGGTCCATTAGACAAGGGAAGAGGTCCGGTCCTCTTAACGATTTCATTGAAAGCCGGGAATGTTCGTTAAAATAGCTGGGATCGTTGCAAGTGTGCGCGATGAATTAGCGAACGCGCAAAAACTCCCAGACAATGAAAGCTCCGAAAATCGATGGAGGAATTTTAAGATTCGCCGCGCGTTTAATTATAATCGAGTCCGCGGAGGAATCGGGACTATTAAAATGTTATTAAGGTCAGGAATGCAAATGGAAAAAGCCATTTCGAGATGAAACTCGTCACGAGTGAGTTGTTGAGCAAATTGACAAGCTTTTTGGGCTTTACTCGACAAGAAACACGCAGAACCACCCACAACACCTGCACCGGGAAGCTTTTATAAAGAAATTACAACTAATGTGACCGCATTACCGCGACCGCAAGGGTTCGGAATTCCCGAATAGTTTTATCGCGTGATAACTGCGGCTCTACCCCTCAATTGGGGTGTGATTTATACCGTTGCACTCCAAACAACCACAACCCTGTATTAGCGAATAATTATGGCAAATTCCGAGATAACGGGGCCACCACCGGAGCAACAACGAAACCCCATTAGAGCGACAAGAAATCGCACACGAATAAGCGACTGGAGACTTTAATGAGAGATGAGGGTGGGTGCCGCCGCCCCAAGCGTTCACTAACGAGGGGCTGAAAGCGACGATTACGTGGGGGTGGCGTCCGACTCCCACACCCCGAAGAAACATCAAATTTATGGTCGTCTCGAGCAAGCTCCGCCTTTATGTGTCCATATTTCGTGGATTTAGACGTGTCGCCGCCGCGAGGCTTGCGTAAAAATTTAGAGCGCTCATTAAAATGTAGCCGAGGGTGGCGGCGAGGTGATATATTGGAGCGGAATCTTCGTAGAGGGTGGCGGTGCGGCCACCACGAATTTCAAGCTTTCGAAGGTTTGGTAATTCAAACTTGATTAGAAGCAGGGGTGCGGCCTTGAGATGCACCTGTACGCGCCGACACATACACCTGTAGCACCGATCGACCCCCCCTTTGCCCCCCGAGACGGGCAAGCGACCCCTTGGGAGCCGGGGCGCGTGGCCCAAGAACCTAGTTTTAATTCCTAAAATAAAGCACGGACGAGCTTTTCGTCTTTTTGTCCAACTCCAAAAGCTTGATCGCAGCGTAATCCATCATCATCTTCGTCGGATTTCTCAATAAGATTGATTTTGCTTGTTCGTGTTGAGTAATGGTACCAGAGTAATTAATATCTTCATAACGTAACTCTTCTGCATCTGCCTTATGAAATTTGTTACAAATATGCCCACTTTTAATATACAGGCCCAGAACAAGAGTGACATGCAACTACATATTCCTGGGATCAAAATAAGTCGATTTGACCACATAAACTATTGTCCTAAAATGCTTCATTGGTCCGTGAGAGTACGCCAAAGTTTGAAATTAACTTTCGTTTTTTCGTAATAATTCAGAAACAGATAAATTATTAGGTTGGTGCATAATTATCAGGCGTTTTATGAAAAACAATATTTATTTGAAAAAGAAACAAATCATTCTACAATAATATTGTTAAATGATTATTCCGGAGCCTAGTCACCATTGACTTCAATAATTGATTCCCATTTGCTTCTATAGGCAAAAAAGTCACGGCTCTTGGAAGCAAACCATGCTAACCAAATCATAAAAAACTTCCAGGGCTTCCAAAAGTGCCTGGTTGTCGAAATCTGATGGTCAACCTCTTCCTGGCTTATCTTCCAAGCTAGTGTTGTTAGATTTGAAATAGGCAAACCATTCACTGCATCGATTTTCACTTATTGTTCCTTGGCTAAAAAGTTCGTTGAGATCGCTAAATGACTGCGGTCCATTCCATCCTTTTTCAAAGTGGTAAAGCATAATATGACGAATATGACTATGATTATCGACACGCATTTTTGTAAGCTGAACATAAAATAATATTATTATACAAAAAACTAAACAGTACAGTAATTGTTATTAAAAAAACCGCCTACAAAAACGCTTGATAATTATGCACCAACCCAATAATTTTAACTAAACTTGGTATGTAGATACTTTTATAGGAGTACTATCTTCTGATGTTTTTTAAAAATTGCGAATGGTGAAAACCACCCCTACCGTTGGACACTTTACATCATAACTTTTTTGCTCGTTGAAATATCGCTTCAATTTTTACCCACTTTGAAGGGTACATTATTTCAGTGCTTTCTCATCTCTTATTAAAAAAGCGTATCTGCCATCGTTCTCGAGAAAAAATTATTTTTCAAACCATTATTTTTCACATTGCGTCCGGTTTAAAAGAGTTTAAGACATGAGGAAAGAAAGAGGGATGAGTTACTGAATGAGGATGGAAAAGGACTAGAATGGATTCGAAACGTGCGTGAGAGAGAAAGAGGAGGGAGAGTAAGTAAAAGAAGAAGAAAGAAGAACGTATTGAAATGTGAGGGAAACGATTTATATAACTAAATATATGCTGTTTATCATAGAAAATGCAACATCAGGAACTATGATTTTTTCGGCTTACTTTGGAGGAAGGGTAGGACTTTGTACATGACTTCGCTGAAGACGAAATTGCGCAGGAGGGTCCCTCCTCCCAGATTGAAGGGGCACCCCCAACAGCAAATCGAACGACAACAAAATTTCAACAACATTTGGCACACTCTTCATTAGGTTGTAAGAAATACAGTAGTGGCCAAAAGTATGGAAACCTTTATATCTATTTGGCGATTCAGGAATAATTCAAGTTAGTGCTATTTTTTTCATAATCACTCTTATCAAATCAAATAAAAATGATTCAATGCGAATAATATGCCAGTTTGTTTTCTGTAAAATATAATAAAAGTCAAAATGGTTAGATAAAATTATGGAAACTTTATTATTTTTTTCAAAAACAATAAAAATAGTTTAAATTTTTCAATATTTTGTTCCATATCCTTTTGATATTAGACCATACCACGTGATCTGGACATGGAATCAACCAAATTCGCACAAATTTCCTGTGGCTTCTTCACCCACTCGTCCTGGAAAGGTTTTACGACAATTTGTTGAATGAGTAGGTTCCAATTCCCTGTTAAAATGCTGCAATAGATTCGATTGGATTAAGATAGCGTGCCTGGATCTGTACCGTTTTTTTCTTCGATCATTCTCTTACCAACTTTGATGCTTGTTTGGAATTATTGTCTTGCTGAAATGTCCATCGCAAGGGTATTTCTTCTTGAGCATAAGGCAACATTGTGTTACTCAAAATGTATCTGAACATGAACCTATCCATTTTTCCATGTATCCTAATTGGGGATCCTGCAGCAGATATGGAAACGCAGCCCAGCTCATCATATTATCTATGCCATGTTTAATGGCATAGATAACCAACTTAAATACTGTTTTCCATCCGAGCCGAATATTTTAAACTTGTTTTTGTGATTCCAGAGAACTATTCCTTTTTATGGTTTCTTGCAAATGCTTTGCAAACCTTTACATTATTTTTGTAGAACAGTGGTTTTATGACAGCAGCTCTTCCAAAGAAGCTCAATTGGTTCAATGTCGTCTCATGATATGATTTGACAAGGGTGTATCCGCAGTGTGTAAAATTTATTTTTAATAGTTTTTCTAGTATCGTCCTATGATATCCGTTTGATCAGTTGGTCCAATCTTAGGCGGCATTTTTTTAGTCTTCCTGGTTTTAAGGTCCTTGTAGTCCCTCTGTCTCGATATTTGCTCAAAATTTTCAAATTGGTATTTTTTGGAATACTCAGAGTTCGGGTAATGTCAACAATTCTTCTATGTTCAAACTAACATGTTTTTCTTTCAAGTCCTCCCAGAAATATTTGCATCTAGGCAATAATAGAGCTAACAATGATGTAGAATACAAAGCTGAAACGAGTTTGTTTCTACCTTTTTGGCCAAAAGGAAAATCGATAAGGTGCTCCAAAATAACTTTTCATTCTTGTGAACATATATAACTCATCTGCCTCAACCTGAATCAATTAACAACAATTTTTGGTAATCTCACTCAGAGCAGTTCATTTAACAACAAAAGAATCAAACACCAAAACAAATGGTTGAAAAATATGTAAATGCAGCAGAATTTTTTTAATCATGACATATGACATGACGGTTTTAAATTGATTTAAGAATATATATGAACAGTGTTCAATTAGGAGTATTCCATTAGAATCTAACGAGGAGTGCTCTACAAGTGGCATCGAGGAAATCATCAAATTAGTATTAGAAGATAGAACATGAATCTTCTACTAGATCTTCACATCCTCTTTGTCTTCATTTAAAATTTTGGATCTACATCATAATGAACACTAACAATTTAACATTAGAAAGATGTAAAAAAAACGAGAAACAACTCAATTGTACTTTCTTAGGACAACTTCAAATTACAGTCAATACAGCAAAAATTTCTTTAAAGTAGGCAATATTAAAATTATAAAATACAGGGTGAGTCGAGTCTTATAAGTTGATAAGGATTACAAAAATCAAATTTAATAAATAACAAATTTTGAATTTGCCTTTGTTAACGAGTTATAACAAAAATGCTGAAACAATTAACTTGTTTCTCTGGACCAAAATAAAGTTGTAAACAACACTACTTTATTATATTTCATAAAGCAGAAGAATCGGCAAATAAATACAATAAAAGATACACAGCAAATAGCAAATTGCAAATCCAAATTAACGTTAGACTAATGAGTATGAGAAAATACTAAACAGTACTATTTGCAGTTCCAGAGCAAATATCTATTGCAAACTATAAAATATTCTTAAGATGGAATTAAATGATTAGATCACATCCACAGCACCACTGAAGATGTCCAGGGCAGATGTGGATGAAACGTCTACGCGGAATATGGCGCCAAAACCAGGAATAAATTCATTTATTCACACATTTCTGAAATAATCAAATTCCCAGTCTACCAGTTTCTTATCTTTTTTGAAGAAGTGCAGATTGCAACTTGGTGTCATCTATTTTTATAAATATTATCAAATAAGGTAGTACAAAATTTTACATAATATAAAGCAAAGTTTGTTTTTCTTGAAGCAGCATCTGCATGCTGAAGGGGAAAAGATGTGTAAATAACATATGTACCTACAGCAGAAATTGTGTAACAGAACGTGTATGTACCGATAATCGTTTTAAAAATGCTTGTACCTCAGATAAGTAGGCAGAAGGTGAACTGAACACGTCTTATACATGAATTGTGGCATTTAAATTTGACAACATGGTGAGTAAAACAACTCACAAAACCGAGACAACTTGAAATTTGCAATTTTTCACTTAAGTATGAAAAATGAATAAAACAGATGAACATAATGTAGCAACCAAAATTTGAATATGCGAGAGGATTTGGGAAGATGGAATCAATCAATCAAACGTCCAAAACCTCGCATTATCAATTGAAGGGTATATTTAAAGAAGCACGTCCAATTTTGTTAACAGAATGCACCCAACACGCTAATTTGTTCGTGTAAAGTAAACAAAGCTCCCCGACCTTAAATTTTGTTTTTTGTTGTAGCCAGCACTATCGAATATAATGGCATACAATTTAGCGCTCCTTTCAATTTGCATAGATATCTCGTTCGACTCTTTATACTTCCCTTATATCCTATTTGCAGCACGTGTTTTACGGCACATAAACGCGCCTGCATTAATTTAATGAACGGTTATGAAAATTCGTATGCAAAAAACGGCACGAAAGCTGGGTACCTCGAGATAATCACTCCCATTACGGTCAATTTCCGAAATCTAATGGCCAAAACGGCGCCCGGATTTATGCCCAGGCTCTCGTGCGTGCGGAGTTGCCTACACGCGAAGCTTTCCCGAAAGAATGCAAATTTCCACGACTTACTCTGGGCCAACAAACTAATTTAATATATCGGCGCATTTCGGGTCGTCCAATTAATAAAAAAAACTCAGAGCCGAGGCGGGGACGGGGGGCCGAGTGCGTAAGGCCGAATGAGTTGGCACCTGCTTCAGGAAGAAGCAGAAGGACAGGTCTGAATATCAAATTGGACCATTCAGCCTTATATACGTATTTACAATTAATAAAAGAACGCGACATTTAACGTACAGGTGCGTCCACGACATTCATTTGCAGCGTTTGTTGGAAAATTCGGGAAAATCCGTTCGTTGCGTTTTTGATGATTAAAATGAGTGATACGTTTTAAAACGGTTCCACCAATAGGAGGCCCGCTCCGAGCAGCTGATATGTGGAGTACACAACCATTTCCGGATGGTTCTTCGTAAAAACGAGAGTTTTTACATCACGCCGCACGAAAACGCAAATGGGATTAAGAGGATTTTTCCAAGGGAATCTTAGACGTATTTTAGTGGATTTTTGTCGAGAAATTGTCGCTAATATATGTAATCGATAAAATTTTCTGAAAAAATATATGTGATAATTCTAGTAGAGGGAGATTTCTTGATATTCAGAATTTCTCGAATTGAACCAGGTTTAGCTTAAAAAAATTAGCAAACACCGCCGAAATTGCTCGACCTTGGCACGTTATTCAAGGCGGAATTTTTTTCTTTTTAGGAAAGTATTTATCAAGGGCCTTTCCTTAGTATCTCCTCAGTGCGTTGTTAAAATTTGAAAGTTTGTATGTGCTTCACAACTCTTGTAATTTGTTAACAAAATTTTGTTGTAAATCGGTATTCAAGTGGACCATTTTAGATTTTTTTGATCTGTATTGTTTCGTTAAATTTTCAAACGTAAATTATTAAACGAAATTTATCGGACTTATGACTATAGAAGGGTTCTTATCACAATGGTGGCAAAAGTTCTGGAGATTATACAAAAAAAAATTATAAAGCAGCGTCTATCATGCAGAAAAAAAATTGACAACAAACGGGGCCGAAAAGCCTTAGAAAACAACAATGGCTACTCTAAGAACACATGAAGATTATGGTGATACAGAAAAAATCATTGATGAAGAAAAATTATCTTGACAGAAAAATTATTTGCTCGAAAGGTATATGTAGCAAGAAGAAAATTATAGAGTTCATAGAAAACATGAAAGCTTAAAGTGAATCGGTGGGTATGCTTTCAAGAATGACGCAAATGAACTACGGTCTCACTGTTTGGAAAAAATTGCAAACTCAGATATATGTACAATTGATACAACAAAACAGCACATCAAATGCTCAAAACTTTTTCATCGGCAAGTATATCTTATGTAATTGAGTATGAACCAAGAGCTATTAGGGAAATTTCTGAACTTATTCAAGAGTTAGAACCTTTCCGATTATTTGTTGACGGAGATTGACTATTAGCTGCACCCAATGGACTAGTAGATTCAAAGGAAATAGTGGAAGTAACGGGTCCGTTTGGTCGTAAAAATGTTACCACAGTGGAAGCAATTTAGTCAAAACAATTGCCCTATAAATAATTAGATTCCGAATAATTTCGTTTGAAAAAACACAATAATTATTTTTAAGTACAAGGTCACGTTACTGGTAAAGAATTATGCTACTTTGTTGTCCTGATGCCAAAAGGACTTATTTATGAAAAAGTTGCTTGTAATATAATTTTTTAATAAAAATATGAAAAAAAAATTTAAACACCTATTTTCGCATCATTTACCAGAACTTTTGAAGTTTGAAGAATATAAATGGTTTTAATATGCATGTATTTTATAATTTATGCTAATTTTTGAATGTAATAAGTTTTTCCGATGTTCGTATTTTAAGAATTTTAAGATTGTTCCTGATCATTATGAAAAAAACGAATCATTACGGTGCTGTATAAATTAGGGAACTTGTAACTCATTGAATGACTTATTTATTTATTTATTTATTCCAATACTGTTCTGCATACAAGATTACATACAGCTCTTGACATGTAATAGAAGGTTCTGGGTTCGAGTTCCAGTTCAAACTATCCGAATTTATTCTTTCTTTCCTACTTTTGCCTCTCCTTAATCCTCACCCTAATACGTTAAAAACTGCTTAAAAAATCTACCACTATGCAAAAAATCATGTCGATCCCTTGCTCTATGAAGAACAAAAACATCCGGGATATATAGTAGCCTATGTGCTATTCCAGACTATAATCTATCTCTGTGCCAAATTTCATCCAGATCCGTTCAGCCGTTCTGGCGTGATTGAGTAACAAACATCCAAACTTTCGCATTTATGATGTTAGTTAGATTTATTGTACTTCGTTTAAAAAGTTTTATTACCTATTTTTGAATTCTGTTGTTAATTGTAGGTTCTCATTTATTTTTGTTTTAATAATAAGACTTAGTCTTTTTCTGTAATTAAGAATTATTATGTCATTGAAAGTATTTGAAATACGCAAGGCTCTGAAATATAAGCCACGCGATAGCGCTGCTCATAAAACACACGTAAAATGATCAATTGAGTTGACCATTTGAAATATAGCATGTTCTACTAGCGAAATGAACTTGAGTAACAGATCGGTTGCTTATTTAACGCTGTTTCGCATAAAACATTTCTTACGCCACAAAAATGTAGACAAATGAAAATGGATGAATAAATTAGGTAAATTTGCAAGAAATAAAAATGGGATATTTAGAAATTTGGGTAGCTGCAAAATGTAAGAATCCCCTTAAGTCACCGCTGAACTTGAACAAGTTGTTCAAAATTGATTTTTTATAAGGATTATTGGAAGCTGGAACCGATGGACAAACAAAGATTTTTCTGCGTGCGGTAGCTGACCCAACAACAGATTATAAAGAATTTTTCTTAGCTATAATTAGCGTATCTCGCGATCAGACGATCTGAAAAGTCGGCGCGATAATTTTCGGACGTCACCAAGTCGCAGTCGCTTTGTCATTGCCGGGGGATAAATCTTTGCTGCAAGGGGTGCATAATGTTTGTAATTAAACGGGCGGCGGCCGCATTGTCAACCAAATAACACTGTTCGCCCGACGAAAGCGAAAAACGAAGAGTTTGCAGCCGGGCCCCCCAATTAATTCCTAATATTCGTTCCAAAACGTGCTGGTAGTCTTTAATTTGATACTTTCGGGTCATTATGGAGTATTAAGAGGTGGCAACCCTATAGTCTATTGGAGATAAATCTGGATCGGGTTGTTCGCCTGCTCGCGCGTCGCAGTCTCTGAGATCTAGCCGAAATTGGCGGTGGTCAACGACCACGTGGCCAACCCGTGCCGAACAGGTGAATCCACCTGCCGCACATAATCACCAGGTGTAATGAAATAGATTACGGTTCTGCAGGGAAAGATCGAGAGAAAGAAAGTTCTGGGTTTGGGGAAATTCGCATAAATCATCTCGGTCAAGTAGTGACATTTTCGTATTAATCACGAGATGCTGCGGCCTTCGGCCGTTCGCTAATTAGTGATCGGTCATCATTTGTCAAATATTAAGTTTTCCACTACTTGAAGTTGCTGTAACGGGGACGGCGTTATTAATCATCGGTTTGTTACGGTCACTTTGTGAAATTGCTTCATTGTCAGGAGTGGACGGATCGGTTCGGATTAAACGAGACAAACCACGCTGACCGTTCAATAACCAAGAATTAACGAGTTTATTAGCGGGATTAACGTTAGCCGTCACGCTTTTATTAGCTTTTACATTTTTTTCGGAGGTTTGGTGACTCCGCCCGGGGCCGCGGGTCCATTTTCGTTACGAGTTTATTAGCTTTGGCGTTTTTACTGGTTCGCTGCCTTCAACCAAATTTCCTATCGACCATGGTACCGTCTTGATTTAATGATTTGTCCCAGAGTCGGGTCAGTGGTCAAGATTTGCTGCCACGAACGGAATTTATAAAGTTTATCAGTTAAATAGTTAAAACTTATGATTTTTTTACATTTCGACAATTTGATTTCCTTGTGGAAATCTTTTACAGCTTCAAATCTTAACAATAGATAACTATCTCAAACAAAGCGACTGACTGGAGCTTTTAACAAACCTTGGCTTGAAAGAATACACTCATTGCGCAATTTACAGCGGAGGATGCCTCCGGTACTGTAACTTTTTAGGACGGTTAGTATAGTTATATTTTCGAGATGGGGTATAGACTTCGGTGCTGTGAAGAAAAGTCTGGCCAGAAACAAACACGCCCGCCGTTTCACAACCAATCAGAAATGAAATTTTGAATATTGCGCCCGTCATATTTGTTTTCCAGTTAACAAACCGTCGTATGCGTGGTCATTCCTGAGTTAGATTTGTATTAAAATTAAAACCTCACAATTTTAAGATGGAAAAACAAGCAACCAGTATTGGGCTATTAGGTGACAACGATTTGAGTGTAAGCAATTACAAGGATATCATTGAATTTTTTACAAAATTTGCGTCGCGAATCCTCTAGTTCCTCGTCCAGACTTGAGTCGTTTTTTGATTAATTGGGATAAACCACCTCCAGAATTTCTTAATTGTTGTTACAGGAAACGCAAACTGTTAACGGGTAATCCTAATTAATAATTCCCCAATAATGGAACTTCAAATGGAACACGGTCCAGAATCCCGAAGAACATCGTTATAATTTGTTAACGGGTAGTTTAATTTCGAACAATTGTTTTGTTGCCCTTTTGTTTTATGTTTAATAGTACTGAATAAATGTAATCAAACACTGAATTTTGTTTTTTTACATATTTAAATCCCTTGAGCCCCATACAAAAAGCCAGGATCATATAAGACATGTAAATTGTATGTTTAAGCAAAGAAAATACAAGGTGTATTTTTAATATTGCAATAAAATTTAAAAAACATCCTTGCTAATAGTATCTAAACTTATTTCCAAAACCTTCATCTAATGGAGTTACGCCCCTGTAAAGAGGTAGGTTAAAATTCAGTTTTTATTTTATTTCTCAATCTTGGACATTTATAACAAAATTAAATTCGGGTTGTAACTTTTACTTATCAAACGCTTATCGGTCTAGGTATAGTTTGACATTTTAGTGAAGAGAGTACAAAAAATATATAAAAAGGTTTATCTTTATTTATATTTTTCTGCAGTAGTTCAAAATTAACAGGAATTAGAGTTTTGTCGATGCGATAAAAATTGATATAGAATCATTGAATAGAGGAAACTTAAAATTCTTAAAGAATTCGTGTTATTGATGACTACAAGAGATGATACCCTTTCGGGAACTTCCAAAACAATTCAAAATAAACTACTAGATTATGTTGTTCATGTTGTAACTGAGAACATAAATTTAATTAGTAATGAGATTTTTTGAATGTAAAATTGATAAAACAATAGATATAAACTGTCGTTCACAACTATCTGTAATTTTAAGACATAAAAAAACTTGGAAGGAGTTTGTTGCACAAACAAATTTTCATGGAATTTTATGAATTCACAACGAAGTTCGAAGGAATTGTTTGAATTACTAACGCAAACTGAATGTTAGGAAAAATCGAATTGAAAAATAAAGTAACAGCACGAACTTATTTCTTCAATTATGGTAGAACATTTAAATGGTCGGCAACCTAAAATTAAAATAATCGCTCCTCGGGCACTTTTTATTCATTGTCAGGCTCATTCGTTTTACTTTAAGCAATGCGTGAATTGTATCGTGGCAGAGATTTAATGAAAATTTGACATATTCTCTATGTGTCTGTATCTAGTGTGTATTTTTCAAAACATTTTAAAAGGCAAGATGAATAAGTATTTTGATTTAAAAAATAATTACAAGAAATGCGACCAGACACGAATAATACATATAAGTATGGTGTTTATTTAAAGTTAATGATAAATACAGAATATAGATAAATAAAAGCGAATGCGAATAATTGAATTGAACAATCCTTCGTGCGGAGAGGAGCGGTACACACTTCGGCGGTTCGAGTACGACTAGTGACTGGCTTCGTGCATGTCCGCGCTTCTCTCGATTCCTACATTTCGGCCATCCGACTCTTCATCCGCCCCGGATGAACTCTCGTACTGGACCCACGGTTTGAGGTATTCGGCGCAGGTCGTAGTAGTTCTCGGGCTGGTTTTCTTCGCAGGTTATAGTATCGGCGATTCTCTTGTTGGACTTCCAGTATCTTCTTCTTCGCTTCTCGTCGGAGAGCGTCGCGAGTATCTTGAAAGTCACCGATTTGCTCAGACTCGATGAGTTCTTTGATTTTCAAGTCAGTCTTGTCCCTCATTTTGGTTCCGATCAGCAGTTCAAATGGCGTACAGTCAATGCTTCGGTGATACGTTCCATTTATCACCTTTTGTACTCTTGAAACGTGCTGATACCATTTAGTCGGGTCGTTCATCGCTAATTTCGAGATCACAGAAATGATAGATCGGTTCAGGCGTTCTACTTGCCCATTCGCTCTTGGTAACCCGGTGGTTATGGTCAAGTGAGTGATGTCTTCTTCATGGCAATAATCTTGAAATTCTTTGGATGTGAACGCTGTACCCTTGTCCGATATTATTCGTTGTGGATTCCCGAAGATCGCTTGCTGCAGGTTCAACTTGGTGATTACTTCTTTAGTCGTCGTTGATTTGGTCGGGTACAACCATACGAATTTCGTGAATGCGTCGATTACGCACAGGATGTGATTGTATCGTTTATTTGTAGAATCCAAAGGGCCAAGATGGTCAATGTGATACGTGTGTAGTGGCGTATCTTCATTTGGAATCGGATGCAGGTAACCTTCGTTCTTTCCGGCTTTTCTCTCATATTCTTGCTGTTCTTTTAATTCCGATTCTTCTTTTCTCTTGTTATCAATTTCCTCTCTTGCTTTCTTGATTTGTTGCTCCGCATCCTCTTTAGTCTTGTTTTCAGCTTCCTCCTTAGTTCGGCTATCCACTTCTTCTTTCGTTTTTAACTCAGCTTGCTTTTTCGGTTTTTTGTCAACTTTTTCTTTTGTTTTCTTTTCACTATCTTCTTTGGATTTATGTTCTTCTTGTTGTTTCATTTGCTTTTCCGCTTCTTCTTGGGCTTTTCTTTCAGCTTCTTCCTTCTGCTTTATCACAGTTGCTTCTTTGACCTTCTTTTCCTCTTCTTCTTTAGCTTGTTTTTCATCTTCATTTTTAGCCTTCATTTCTTTGGCATTCTCTTCTTCGACTTTTTGGCCTTCGTCTTTCCTCTGTACCTCAACTTCTTCCTTGGATTTTCTTTCTGCTTCTTGTTTTTCCAGCGTAGCGTCTTTATCGATGAGTATTCCGTCAGAACAATCAACTTCTACATGCATTAAGGCTGCAATTGTCGTTTTCTTAATCGTAACTCCGTGTTGATTTATGATCATTTCAGCTTGATTTAGAATCTCGGAACCTATGACAGCTTCCATTTTCATGACATCTTTGGTTACGACGTAGGCAGTCAATGGGAATGTTTCATTATCGGTCTCAATTTCACATTTAAAATATCCCAATGGCTTTACTTGATTACTCCCAAACCCTGACAGGATTATGGTTGTCTGATGCAACGTAGGAGATCCTAATCTTCTGTGTACGTCCTCTCGAATGATGTTTACCTGACTTCCAGTGTCCATTAGAGCATTGATTTGGCAGTCAGCTATTTTGATTATCTTATACATCGCATTTGCCGTGTTGATTTCAAAACTTCGTACGTCGGCTGACGCTTTCGACGGTTCTTCTTTCTCGATCTTAACTTTGCATTCGGTTGAGCGATGACCAAACTGATTACATCTGAAGCATTTAGCACCTCTGCTTTTCTGTCGGCACTCAGCTGATTTGTGGCCAATGACTCCACAATTAAAGCAACGTACATTTACTGGTTTTGCCTTTGGTTCAGTTTTCAACGTGACATCTGTTTTAGTCTTTGTTTTGTCGCTTTTCTGAACTTGCGTCGCTTTTCTTACATCTGCGTAAACTTTAATTTTTTCTTTAAACTGCGCAAAATTTCGAGCTCCGTACAACATTATTTTGTTATTCGTGTCGTCCCGTATTCCTTGAATGATGTAATGAATAACTGCGTCGTCCTCGATTTTACCGCGACTAGCCAACTCGCGCATGTGTAGGTAGTACTCTTGAACGCTTTCATCTTTCATCATTTCGCGATCGGCTAACATTTTATGTAACTGTGCGCTGTTAATTTTAGAAGAAAACTCACACTTTAGCGCTTTCCTTAGTTTACTCCACGTTGTTACATTTCTCTCGCCCTGGACGAATAATTTAGCCAGCCCTCTTAGTGATTTCTTCGCAAAGATCAATTGCTGTAATTCGTCCCAATTCATCATCGCAGAAGTTTCTTCGAAGTCCTCAATCCATCTCTCGATCGGGTAATCATCGTCTCCGCTGAATGGTCTTAGTGAATCTTCAACGTCCTTGAATGTTATTGCGAATCGGTTTCTCTTCGCCCTCGATTGCGACTGAGTTGATGCCTTGTCGTCGGATTCAGCACGTTCGTCATTTTCTTCATAGTCTTGATGTCTTTTATGTCCGTCGTCTTCATCTTTGTATTCTCGTTCATTTTGGTCGTCTTCACTTTCGTCGTCTTCGTCTTGATGGAAATCCAGATCGATCAAACTTTGAATTATTCGCCGTCTTAATTCTTCGTCTGTTCCGGAATAATCGATGCCCAATATGCCACAAATTGCCGTCAAATCGCCTAACGACAAATTGTTTTTCATATAGTCGTCTTTATCGATAAATCCTCGTGAACCATCTTCAAATTTAAAGCCTGAGAATTGCCTTATTCGCTGTCGATTTTTTCTGTCGCCGTCTTGTTCGAAAAGACATTTATGTAGTGCTTTAATCGCAGGTACCGATGCACCTTTGATTTTGCCAAAAATCCTTTGGTTTGATCCAAGAGTTTCCATTATTTTGACGTCCTCCTCTTTTGCTGAGTCGTATCTCGTTTTTAGGTACTTCACTTCAAGTTGTAGCGTCTGGCTTGCTCGTGATGGCGCCGTTTGCTACGGATGCGTCTTCTTTTCTCACTCGCACTTTCACTCGATTTATCTCGAACAACTTATCGCGGCTGATTCATCGCGGACGAGCCCCCAAAAATTATGGTGTTTATTTAAAGTTAATGATAAATACAGAATATAGATAAATAAAAGCGAATGCGAATAATTGAATTGAACAATCCTTCGTGCGGAGAGGAGCGGTACACACTTCGGCGGTTCGAGTACGACTAGTGACTGGCTTCGTGCATGTCCGCGCTTCTCTCGATTCCTACATAAGTGTTTAGTAATTTCAACTCAGAAGCAGCTAGTCAGAAAACTAAAGCAAAAGACAAAATCCACGGGCAATCCATGACCAATTTAATAAACTGCCCTGAAGGATACGAGTCAGCGAAGAGGCAAACATTTATTTTTCTACATATGATTTTTAAACACTTACACACTTATAAACACCACATCAATAAATCTATCTCTTATAAAAAATGGTCCAGAAAACTCTGCAAAATAGACTTATACAGCTTCTTCCACTTCTTTTTTCAACGACGCCTTCTTGAATATTTTTTGAGATCCTCACACGCCGATCGTTTTTAAAACGATTTCATCAGCCTTTTTAATTATTTGTGGCGTTTGTGCATCCGCGGGCCTCTCGCTTTCTGGGTCATCCCTGTCCAATTAAAGCTGTTCTCTTCATACACATTGTTATTCTGCCCGGATAATTTTGCGTTATTGCTTTTTCTTGTGAGAAATTTAATGACGCTTCTGTGCTCGAGTTTCAAATCCACCTTTATAGAAAAAACAAATGATCACCGATTTGGACCAAATTTGTAAGTTACAACTCTGATATATCACATTTTGTTTTTTTGTTTTCATGAACATAACTTGGTAAACCTTGCTTGTAAAATGGCTAAACTTACAAAAATGTGTGAAACGCAACAGTAACACGATGGGGATTCTTATGATGGATGCCCTCTTTAACGACTGTAGCAGGTTATCATTTCGATGCTGTCAATGCACTCAAATTCGGGCGGCTTGTTCCAGCAGTTTCTCATTTCTCATTCCTAGTTTTCGAATCTTGTGCGTTTGGTAAAAAGTAACGATGAGCAGAATCGAGTACCCCTTTAGGAATCTAGAAAATAGTACTCGAGTACTTTATATACTGAGTATCGATATTGATTATTGAGTTCGATATCGATACGATGCCTCACTCGAGGATCGGTTCTGTTCTCGCATGAATCTCCCATGCAAATATGATTGTTTTTTTTAATGCTTGTATATAATTTTCTATTTATTTCTGTAGGTACATGTATGGTTTTATTTATACTTTATGGTCGTATTATAATATTTTTGTTTATATAGACAATAATTTTTATGTTGTTTTGAAAAATTGAAATATATATAATAGTTTATTCAGTCAAAATCCTAGGTGTCTGTAATGATGTTGACATGATTTCCCAAACGAACTCGTACGTAAAGATTAAAAACCGTTTGAGGAGTAATAATTTTTGCTTCTCATACTTTTAGACTTTTTTGAATCGAAATCATTCAAGTATGTATTCCAAGCTAGTGGGTAAGTTTTTGAGAACGAGTACAATAAAGATTGATTGACATTGACACTCGATACTGTGTTCTCGAGTACTCCGATTAACTCCGATTACTAGTCTCGAATACTACGAGTACAGTGAGGAATCGAATACTTCGATACTTTGTACTCGAGTACTCCCATCGTTAGTAACAAGTGGCAAGTGGCAAGAAATGTTTCTTGTTCGACTATCACGTGCGCCTCATGCAGGGAGTAATAACAGTAATATAGAGCATCGTCGTTCTAGCTCTAGGCCTAAGCTCGTTTTCGACTATTTGCAAAGAATAAACCATAGCCGATGATCGGCGCCGCAATTCACCTAATGACAGGGCTGAAAGCGGCTCAATTCGCCTGAAACTTGGAGCTGAAAGGTGATCGTGACGTTATCCCGCATCCCGGACTTAGTCGGACGTGCAGCTACCGCTAAATCGATCCCAGAACGAGATTTTAATAACAACCGTCGAAATGCGCTGTAAAATTATAATTACGGTACGAATAAGCGGCCCGTTTCATTAATGAGTAATAACAATTATCCACGGCGGCCACAATCAGAAAGCTTCCCGGACTGTAATTGTTTAATGACGAAGTGTAAGAGGTGATGGTCGTTTCGTGGGTCGCGAAGACGACGTGTGTGGTCGCGAAACGCTCCACAAACTGGGCCACGCCGAAAATCGCCCAAAAGTGATTGATTTTGCATTTGGCGATTGCATTTACTTGCATCTGGCGAGCGCTCGTTACCTTCTTACGACTTTGCGAAGAGGTGCCGACGGTTGTGCGAGCCAGGAGCCGTGCACGAAGCCCTCACAGAAGGGTTCCGTTTTTTACACCCCAAGCTTTATCTCCAGGATCGATGACAGTAGCGTCGGAAGCTGGCCGTACAATTTGGCGGCTT
Source organism: Eledona agricola (assembly GCA_964023215.1). Classification (NCBI taxonomy): domain Eukaryota; kingdom Metazoa; phylum Arthropoda; class Insecta; order Coleoptera; family Tenebrionidae; genus Eledona; species Eledona agricola. The sequence goes on from OZ026860.1 coordinate 11,680,218, forward strand.
CTTGATGTTATTACTGATAAGCAAATGTATAATTGTGTAATTATAAAGTGGGATCGGCGTTCGATTTTTCCATTAGATTTCGACAAAGATTAAAGCGATTTAATTAACGTCGTTGAAAGGAAAAATAACGACATTAAGGCAGGCTCAGGCAGCGATTCGTTTTCCAGTCGGATTTTATTAGCCGAATTAGTTCTTGTACTCTGGAAACGATAACTACTGTTTCCAGCCACAAAATTTAAGCGGACGTAGCTGACAAAAACGCATAAATAAATCCTCCGCTTCGGCTTTATTGGAACGTTAAGATTGATGGGCTGTACGATGCAGCTGAACCGCATTAAAAACAATGTTGTGTTATCACTCTTGAATTATGAAGAAGTTAATTTTAATTCACAGACACTGCTTGAACGAAGTCAAAAATTACAATTATTATTATATCCGGCGTCATCCATCTTTTCCGGTTTTCCCGATTTTCTGTTCTAGATCTATTTGGGTTCCATTTATCCATGTCAGTCTCTGGGTTCCTCTCTAATTACGATATCAATTTCTTTGGGGAGTCGTTTATTTTCCTTTCTTTCCTTATTTTTCTGTGTAAAGCCATGAAAGTTGTTTTTGTTGGGCTTCTTCTACTATTATTACTATACTAATTGGCTTATGCGAATTATTTGCATAGCAATCATGTTTCTATTAGCGTTTTATCGCTTAGAATGCGCTTGGAGAGTGGAAAATTTTAGTTAAACAGATTGTCAATAGATGGCGCTATGACCAAAATGCGGTTTTTAATTAAACAGACTGTCCATAGGTGGCCAAAATATGGTTTAAATATATTTTTTAAAACAAACATTAATTGAATTGTTTGTTTATTTTTCGCATCTAGCGGTAAATGTAATCTTCAAAATTATAGCTCAATCATTGGTTTTGATGAAGTATTAAGGAAGATATAGCGTACCGACAAAAACAACTTTGAGATATAATATGTAGAGATTATTACTTCTATTATTTTTCTGATTCTGTCACTTGGAATAATACCTACTTTCCAGTCTGGATATCTAGAAGACTCTTTGTCACTTGCTAATATGATAGTGTAAATAAAAAACATGTTTTTAAATAAAGGTCTAATACAAAAGATACTCGTATTTTCTTTCTTTAGAGATACACTTGGACCCCAGAATAGGGTTTACACAACCTACCACCTTTTTTCCTTTCATAATTGGGTCGTCTATTCCTTTCCATTGCAACCCTCACTTTCAATTTTCGTTCCAAAATAAATATGTTTTGTAGATGTTCCTATTGCCTCCTCTGTAATTACCGATACATAGCTATTTGGTTTTTGATCGGTTTACTACTTCTAGTCGCCATTCTTCATATTTCTTAAATAATCTTGTTATCATGAACTTAACATTCTGATTATTTTGAACAATAACGACTTAATCCACAACAAAATAAAGGATATACAAGTAAAGTGCAGTTGTTTTTAGCTCCACTTCCATTCCGCTATATGCTCTTTTCCAGTTTTAGTATATTTGTCTAAGTCGTTTCGTTTTATAAGCTGTTTCCTTATTTAATACTTGCATGGCTTAATTGCTTCTATTATGGCAATGTTTATGCGACATATAAGAAAATTAAAAAAGAAAATGGGAAAATTTAAAGAAAATTTTGCAATATACATATATAGGTACAGTAGAAAACCTAAGGATAAGTTTTAAAAGTACAGTTTTATTCACAGCAAAGACAACAAACGCAATCAAACAATAGTAGAACAAAACAAAAAACTAACGAGCTGGTGGAACAAAGAGAAATCAGGAATAAAAAGATCAAGTGGCAGAGATAAGCAATAGAAATAATGTGAGTTATTCTGCAATTAAGAAGCCGAGGAAAAATTCAAGAAACTGGTGAAAATATCGAATGAAATTATAGGAAGACTTTGGACGAAAAATTGGACACAAAAGGCACTGAAATCAGAAACTATAGTATTATGTACTAGAAACACTAAGAAAACGCAAACAACACAGATCTAACTACGAAAAATCCAAAGAGGGTAGAATATTGGACAATAATGAAGATATATTGTCACGCTGGAAAGAGTATTTCGAGGCCTTACTAAACAGAAAAGAAACAAACACAGAAGACGAAAAAGATGAAACTGGTAATACAGAGCAAGGGATAGAAAGTTTCGATCAAGAAGAATTTAGTACAGAAGAAGTAAAAGATGCAGTGAAAAGTTACGGGAGCAAGAAGCACAATGATCAGAAATATAGCCAGCATATACAAACATACAAGAAACTACGTCAGAACGTACAATTTTGAAAAATTTCGAAATTTGAAAATAGTATACAGATATAATATATGGACCAATATACATTACAGAATATGCTTTCGCCGATGATCTCATGATATATGCCACAAAAGAGAAAAAACTATAGCCAACACTTGAAATAATGAAATACAGCACTCAGAAAGCGAATTCCAAAAATATATATAGAGAAGACAAGACAATAGTGATTGGAAAAAACGGTACAGAGTCAGGAGGAAAGCTTGACAATGTAGATATAGAACAAAACAAACAATTTTAAATACCTAGGAATAAATAAACAAAGCGAAGGAAAAAATGAGGCAGAAATAAATAATATAATATAAAATGCAACAAAACTATACTACTCACTGAATACGTTCACAAGGATAAAGGAAATAACAAGTAAAACAAAAACGACAGTATTTGAGACAATATTTAAGCCGATACCAAGCTGTGGATGCTATGATTACAAAACAACAGAAAAGTGAGCTGCAGGCAGTAGAATTGTTTTTTGTTTTTGAATTGGGACGGTATCATAGACTTTACTAAATCCACAAGCAAATAAAATATTTCTCTGTTTGTGGCTACTGTCATTATTGTATTTTCCACTCATAATGCTTGTGACAGAAATGTATCTGTAGTTTGCGCAATAATCTTTTCTTTCTTTTTTGTGAATGCTTATTTCAAGCTTGATGAAATCTACTCCATTGAGTAGTCATTGCACCACGCGGATCATCATGAAGCATATTTTTGCGTTCTGTATGTACAAACCAGTAAGTGCAAAACAAATGTTTTGTTTTCGATTTTGCCAGGCAAATATCCTTGTAGACAAGTCTTTCTCTGGACGTAACAAACACACAAGACAATCGCACCTTATCTTCCACTTAGCAAACTTAATCGAGATGACGTGGTAAATTATAAACGTAATCCTAAGACTGGAGGATGTGTCCGATTTTGCAAAAATGCGAATAACGAGAACTGATCTGCTTCAGGTTTGTCGGCCCTCTCCGCCGACTTTTGACACTAATTACTGGTAATCCGGCGGCTTGATGGTAACATTTTCAATTTTCTTGGATTTAATCACGGCCGAGCGGCGTGAAAGCCGAACCCGCTTCGTTTTTGACTTTTTGCGGGATAATTAATTTAAACAGTTCCGTCGCGGCCCGAAGAAAAATCCCTCGGACCGGGGCCGGCAAAAAACAAAACGCTTATTTATCGCATCCCCAAAGTGATGATAAGTAGCTCAAAGGTGCTATATCTCTCGGAATATCATAATAAGAGCACCGGGCCGCCATTTAGATGGCGTCTGATAAAACCCATTCTTCATAAATCTCAGTCGGTGGAGGTGTGAACAGACAACAATTACGACGAATTTTTAATTGCTTCTTGTAGTTTCGTTCTTAACGAATCGCCCGGAAAGTGCTTCGGCCAAGTTCTGGTAATTGGCAGGTCGACATTAATATTTCCCAATTAAGCGGCATTAATGACACGTTTTTTGATCGCCGGATTTCGCAACGAGAACACACCCGGAGTCTAATTACATTTTTTTATAATTCCCGGTAAATTCGTTACTTAATGGGCCGCCTCCAGGGCGCCGAATTTACATAAGTGGCCCAAAGCGAACGTCATGCCAATAACGATTCAACGACAAATTGACTTTTAATAATAACGGTCGCAAGACGACGAGTACGTAACCTATAACTACGGGGTGAACCAATTAATGGCAAAAACAACGACCGATTCGACGCCAATTTATTGTCTGGATACAATCAGTAAAGCTCCACCGAGAGACGAATAATACAAATTTGCTTTAATTATCGTTACGATCTAATTACCTGCAGGAAATGATTAATACCTGCGGCGCCGCAAATTGCGCATTGTCCAATTTCGCTCCGTGCCGGACCAAAATGAAATTTATTTCTTCCGTCGCAGGGCCAACTCCGCGCTCCAGGAGATGCCGCAGATCAAATAGGCCAAACTGAGCAAGTGCACCACCATCGCATTGCTTCGCGTTATTGCCTTCACTGCGCCTGAAACAGTCACTTCGTGCTTCTTGCAATCACAATTCTAACGACTCACTCATCAGCGGCCCGAAGATCAGACTCACCACGCCGCAAACGACCATGAACAGCGAAAACGCCGTGGAGAAGTTGTGCGAGTACTCTTCGGCTATGACCAGCGGCAGCGGAGTTTGTATGAAGCATCTGAGGAAGCCCAAGGCGCACACCACGAACAGCGTCCAGGAAAACGAACCGTTGAAGAAGAGGGCGCTTCGGAACAGCACCAAAAGGAACGAGGCGGCTAGGAAGTAGTACCGATTTTTTATCCGGCAGAAAACGCTAAGCACAGACAGCAAGATTCGTGCGGCAAAATCCGAGGCGAAGAACGCTGACATGAAGAAGGCGGCCTGGTTGGCGTTGAAGCCGCACGAAATTAGAATCATGGGAAAGATGGAAATGAACGCCACGTCTGAAGTAAACCCGAGCGATAGTCCGATGGTGATGTTGAGATAAACCGAATCTTTGAACATGTCCAAGTTCATGGATTTGACCATGGACTGCCAGAAGCTCAGCTCGGTCTTGGACAAAGTAGTAACGGACAAAGCTCGATCCCCAACACTAACAATAGAAGCTCTTGGTTTCGTCAGTCGAGGAGTTGCTTCCAACAACTCCACACCTTCCACTGTCACAATTTTCTTCTTCATGTGCCATTCTACCGGTTGCAAACTGACTGCTGCCACTATAGAGTTCAAAGACAAAGCGCTTAAAACCGCAACAGTGCCTCTAAATCCGTACCGATCCATCAGGAACTGCCCAAGAGGCGGGAACAACATTTGCGCGAGAATCATAAGCGCCTGGGCTATGTTATTGATAAGATTGAGGCGCTTGTCGAAGTAGCAGTTGAGTGCCGTGAAGAGCGCCGGAAACATCAACCCCATCCCGACTCCCTGAATCACTCCAAACGAGAGCACAAGTTGAAACAAAGTGCTTGCAAAAATTGTTGCAAAACTCCCGATGAAGAAGATAACGGAGCCGGCTACAGCCACCGTTCGATAGGAGTAGCGCTGAAGCAAACTATTCGCCGCGAGACCCGTGATGTTGAAGCACGTGTTAAAGAGTCCGTTGCTCAAAGTGGTACCCGTAGTTTCGTCTCCAATGCTCGACAAGAACCGGCCGAAAATGAGTCCGAAACAAGCCATTGGGATGACTGTGACCGTCTGCAAACTCGTTTTCACTTGAGGTTGTTGCTTAAGATACAAGACTTACACACATTAAAGACAAGGAAACCGCCACCACGTACCCCCAACCCCCATCCGGGGCGATAAGTTGGATTCGCTTCGGATTCATGTCACAAAATGAATAGAAACTCGTTTAGTGGGAACAATGTAAAGCCGATCGTAAATCGTCCAAATGATAACCTCTGGCATTCGTTATTGTTCTTGAAACAAGTGCACTACATAGTCCGGTTACGTAAAGACGTCTCATTATGGTAATCCCTCGTTTAATATTTATTTAACTCCACGAGCCTAAATATTTGAGCATGCGAGCTGCTGAAAAACTCTTAATCATAGCCTATCCGATTTGTTAATGGAGATGTCGGCGTGTGGATGATTGTCAGAACTTAACATATCGTGTATCACTCGGAGATACATATTTAAATTCCGTCACGTTTTCCCGATAGATCGTGTGCCTACCTACACGATATTATTCATACGATTTACCCGAAGCGTATTGTCTCTGAATTTGTTAACACTTCGGATAAGAATCTGTGGACAAATTGGTGCGGATTTATCGCGGCCGCTCGATTTGTTTTTACAGAGCTGTGACAAGCTCTAATTATATTGTTCGCGTGGGATAAGTGTAATTTACAACAAAAAGCGCGGAGCGAATTTACAACAAACATAAAATTAGTGTCGTCCATTTGATTTTTAACATGATCATTGCCGGTTAGATACATAATTCAAACGCGAAAAAAATTAATTGGCTAGGCCTATGTTTCGGAAACGCGGATTTTTTTTCAAAGCCCATATTTAACGTTTTATAAACCGTTGGACCTCTAGAATGTTGTTTATAGGAGTTGGTCATGGGTTTTCCGTGTTATAAACTTTGAAATGTTTAATTTATCGGCACGTTTCGATCAATTAAAACTTAATTAAAAAAGGAATATTTTTACATATCAATTTGGACTGATTAAAATTAACTTATCGCAGTGTTTGTTATAAATAATTGATCGCGTTTCAAAACTTGATCTAGCGTGCGTACAAATACGTAAAACGCGGGCTCGGGAGGCCGCGGAACCTCGCTTTTGTTCTCGTTTTTTACAGTGTATACTGGCCTGTGAATTAATAGTGGAATTTTAATAATTTGGAAAATCGTTGACTAAGAAGGAGAAATGATTAGCAAGCACATAAAAATGTGATTGTTTTATATCAAAATATTCCATTTGAAAAATTCGACTAAATTAGGAATTGGCGTTCATGGGCCCCCTGTATATTAAATTATTACTCATCAAAATTTGACTTGACAACTATAAACTAGAGGACATTGAAAAAGTTCTGTCAAAATTTCAAGTCAACATACTCATTGATTGAGCAGCGATTTATAAAAAAATCGCTTAAATGCCAAATACTCGCTATTTCTTGTTTTTTACAGTGTAGACTGGATTATGAATTAATAGTAGAATTTTAATAATTTGCAAAATCGTCTACTAAAAAGTACAAAATGATGAGTCATAATATCATTAGCAAGCACATAAAAATGTGATCGTTTTATATCAAAATATTCAATTTGAAAAATTCGACTAAATTAGCAATTCGCGTTCATGGCCCCCCTGTATATTAAATTATTACTCATCAAAATTTGACTTGACAACTATAAACTAGAGGACATTGAAAAAGTTCTGTCAAAATTTCAAGTCAACATACTCATTGATTGAGCAGCGATTTATAAAAAAATCGCTTAAATGCCAAATACTCGCTATTTCTTGTTTTTTACAGTGTAGACTGGATTATGAATTAATAGCAGAATTTTAATAATTTGCAAAATCGTCGACTAAAAAGTACAAAATGATGAGTCATAATATCATTAGAAAGCACATAAAAATGTGATCGTTTTATATCAAAATATTCAATTTGAAAAATTCGACTAAATTAGCAATTTGCGTTCATGGGCCTCGTGTATATTAAATTTGACTCATCAAAATTTGACTTGACAACTAAAAACTGGAGGACATTGAAAAAGTTCTGGCAAAATTACCAAATACTCATTAAGCAGCGATTTATCAAAAAATCGCTTAAATGCCAAATATGAAAGTCAAATAATAGCAAAGCAACTGAAATTAGGTGTTACCGATATATACTGGCTGTTCCTATTTAAAAAAGCATGACTTTGATCCGCCACTTTGTATCTGGACATGCTGCAAATACAAGCAGATACTTTGGGAGTGTTTTTTAGTTTTTCGTTTATATTTGAATGGGTTAGCCTGCAGATATAAGTACTTTGCTATTTCTGTTAGAAACTCCTATAGAAATTTTGAATATGTAGATACTCATTTAAAAAAAGATTATAACAGGCCTATATTATCTATACTACCATTTAGCTCAGCATTTTTTGTTCTTTCAAACTGTGATATTTTATACAAGTTGTCCCATTAAAAAAATGCTTGATCTATTACTAGTACATACATTCAAGAAATTAACGCATCACTAAAAATGTCTTAATAAATCGGAAGCAATGGATAAAGTATCAAATTTATATTGTAAATTCTTTATCTACACAAGAAAATTAATGATTCTACTTCAAAAATAACAAAAAGGATACAAATAAACACTTGTTCCTTCTCTCGAAAAACGCATTTCGATATACTTTATTTCATTTTAGAGAAATCTTACTTCCCGCACCGCTTGATCTTGTGTTAAAAACAATAATTTTAACCAGTGGTATAACTCGTCAAACCTTTCCTTAATAACTTTTTGTGCAACCGTTTTGGTTAAAAAGTTAAAATTGTTAGAAGAATTGACCACAGATTTGACTCTTTTTATGTTACCCATGGATAATAATGCTCCTTTTTAAAGACCGATGAGCGCAGAACAAAAAACGACTGCAATTAAACTTTCCCTAATACTTTTTCGTTCTTTCGACACAGCAACTAATTAATTTGACCGTTGCTATTATTGTAAAATTCTGCAATTCAGATGAAAAATGTCACCGATTTATCAAATCCATGGGCAGCTCGTCAATTATAGGGAGGGTAAAATGCTAAAACAAAATTGCGGTTTCGAAAAAATGGAACATGCAAAAACTTTTCGTCTTGACGAGTTCTACTGCTGGTTAAAATTAAAGCCACTATTTCTGGGACAGGCTGTATAATTATCTAACCCCAAAAATATTGATATATTAATATCACAGAAATTTAAAAGTTGTTCTGTTGTTGAAATTACTGGCTATAAATAAATTAAGTGGCAAAATTATCATTTATTTATTGTAAACAGCAAATAAATATTATTAATGGTGTGAACTGTAGATAAGACTGTCCGTGGCATCTCCCGGTGAAAAGTCTCACTAAGTTTATTTCAATATAGAAAACTGTACAAAAATCGAAACGATGTTGGAAAGAAATATCGCAGCAATGGAAATCTGTAACTGAACAAAATGAAAGAAAAAAAATTCTCGGAACGAGTCAAAATCAAGAAGAAGCATCCAACTATGGAAGACACTAATATAAAAGTGTGTAGGCTTTCACGGTCGGTGTTGTCAACAACGGTGGTATTAATCGGGTTTGTTGACCGTGTTCCATGCGAAGTTCCATGAGGGGGGGTGTAGTGAGCGCCCCGAGAGGCTAACTCAGCAAGTGATCCCCATGAATCTCTGCCAAACGTTTCGTCCACAGCTGCGGTGGACATCTTCAGTGGCGGTGTGGTCGTGGTCGAAGTACTCTCCCAGCTGTCACAGTCGCGACTGGGGCGCTCACTACACCCCCCCTCATGGAACTTCGCATGGAACACGGTCAACAAACCCGATTAATACCACCGTTGTAGACACTAATATATCATAGAAAATGCAACTGCAATAAGTTATCGATTTCTTTTATGTAATCAGAAAAACCACTTTACTTTGATTTCAATCGTGAATGATTCGATCCACAGAAATATTATTTGCTTTGGTCGTTTCTAGCAAACACTTTTTGCGATCACTATTACACTATTCAACTCCATCTCGTTGAATGATTGTATTAGAAATATATCCCATATTTTAGTTAGAAATATGAGAAGGCTCGACAACAAATTGACGATTTTTTCAAAAAAGTGTATTTAAAGAAGGATATTATTTGGTTTAAAGATTGACAGTGAAATCAACTCAAAACTTCAAAATAATAGTTTTGAGAACTTTAAGCAAGGAACTTCTGAAAAAGTGTTCAGAAGAGTTGTATCAAAAATGTTTTCAAAAACTTCACTCTCTTCAGGTGTTGCTTTTTAACGTCGCCTGGTACAGTTAATTTTTTATTTTTGATAGGTTTCAGATACATTATTATAGAAAGACTAGTTTTCCGTGACAAATGTAGAAAATGGGACCGAAATATTACAACAAGGATTCAAAGGAAAATTTCGTTAAAAAGCTCACTAGGAATGCTAGTAAGGTAATAAAGCACATCTGAATTGAAAATGTTTCCTTTTATATAAAAACCACATAAAAGGTCTCATACATCTTGGTACATTGAAGTAACTTATTAAATTATGTACATATGATAGAATACATCCGAACGATAGTCGTCCTTTCTATTTAAGTATTTAATGGAACACTAACTCACAGATTCAGTCTTGTTAAACCTACTTATATCACACAGAGAATATCATCAGAGGAATCGTCTGAGCGCATTAAAAACAATTAAACTATTACAAAACATGACTGTTCCGTTCCGTTTGATATTGACTTCAACAGTCGATATCCGTTTGTCATGTGGTCGTCGTGTCTGTATCGGACTCAACACTCTTGGTTCTGAAAAACCTGAAAGCGTACTCGATACACCAAGCCACACAGCAAACGAAAATCAGAAACGTTTGGGAATGGAGGCAGATGGGATAGCTGTGGGTTGTGTCTCTGATGATTCCTGAAGCAAGAACGTTAGATTTGTTAAATTTAGTCGAGTGTCGTTTTACCCAAAACAGGTCCGATCGCTACGACTGAGAGCCCTTTTCCGACCATGTGCAAGCCAAAAGCTGCAGGCAACTTCTCCAAAGACGAGTACTCCGAAATCGTTATTGTAAAATTGATAAGAGCGGCGCCTCTAAAGAACCCGCAAATCACCAGCCATATAAGTATCATTGTCCACTCGGTCTGCTGCGCCAGGACTGCAAGAAATAGAAATATCAATCATTTTGTGCCCCGATGACGCGGTCGTGACTCTGTGCTGTAAAAATTAACGAAAATATCCAAAATCATAACCAAGAATCGTCCTTTAAGCAATTTGAAATGAAATAAATTACAAGTCCTGCAAGATTTCCAAAACTCAAAAACGAAACGAACATAACTGGTATGAGAAAATAATATATGCCTTATAGTTTTTTTTGAAAGCTTACTTTTCTGTGATTTTGAGGGTTACCTATTCTTTGGCTCCTTCCGCTGCCAACAAAAAGTCATTAGAATATTAGAATACATGGACATAAGAAAGAGGCACAAAAGTTACCAGCTAGAAAAAACTGGGACGAAAATAAAGGAAACGATACGGTTCTCACATGTATTAAAGCTCCACCAAATAAAAATGGCAAAGTAGAAATCGTAGTTCCAGCTCCATATTTTCTACGAAATAGTCACCGATTTGTCTAATTTGTTCTTATTATGACCATGTTCCGACGTTTTGCATTCTTCAGCATAGTGTCCTGTTTTTGAGTTTCGATTTTAACTGCTTAATTTGTCCTTTTGCTAAAGCAGCAGGATTTACGAAATTTAAACAATTTTCTTATTTATAACTAAATTTATATACACGGTGAGTCACGTGATCATTATCCATCATTCTGAATCGAAGTAAAATAATTTCAAGACACTTCCGGTTATATCGGACAACAACTTTGTTATTTTAAATGTCAACCACCTATTTTTATGTTATATGGTTTCGATCACTCAATCGTCAATTGAAAAAAAAACAGATTGTTGTTACTTACCTTTCATAGTTTTTTAAATATTATTCATTGTATGCTACAATTTGAAAATAAATAAATCTTTTTAAAAATTGTATTTTTTTAACCATTTCAAGTATTGCAATAATTCTTCTTTCTGTGGATTCGCATAATTTAAAAAAAATATTCGAGGGTACTTCTAATACTTTTTAATGCTTCATGCAGTCGTTGCAATTTTCCGAAAATTACTATAACAAAATGACAAAAACTCATTTTTTTCAAATTGCAATTCCATGTAATACCTAGTTACAAAAAACTTATGTAAATTAATAACAATTAAACAGCAAACAAGAAAGTGAAACAAAATATTAACCTAACAAACACTGTAAATCAATTATGGTGGAAGTACAACATTGTAATTAATGCAAATGTTCAATCAAATATTACTTCATTTGTCTAATTATTATTTGCCATTTCAACAATAAGTTTTATATCTCAATTAATTAAAATAACACTTAACTAACTCGCAATAAGGTGACAGGTATTGATTTCAATTGTTTGCGATTCTTTTTTTTTATTTCACATATTAAAATCTAAAAAAAAATTAATTTTTATAAAAATGAGATATATGGAAAAAACTAAGCAGAAATGTCATATTGATACCTTTATAAAAGTCGACTAATTTTTTATTTCCACATTGTGGAGTTGCTATTTGAAAAAAAAATAGTTTTTGATATTTTGTTATGGTCAGATTCAAAAAATCGCAGCAACCTTTTGAGACATTCACATTGAATAAAAAGTACTTTTAGATTATACTCTGAGGTTGTGCAAAACGACAAAAAACTATTGTATTATATAGAACGAATCAACAGATATAATTTTTTTGAATCCTTAATAATTTAATTTATTTATTTATTTAATTTAAATCCTCAAATTATTAAATTAATTGAAAATATTTCAAAAACTATGAGAGGTAAATGGCGACAATCTGGGTACGTCTTATTCAGAATGGAGTGCCTAAAAGAATTTTAACGCTTGGAATGCGCCTGAGAAGTGGGATATGTTAGTTAAACAGATTGTCAATAGATGGCGCCATGACCAATATAACGTGTGTTCAAAAAAAAACGAGGCTGCGTTGGCCATGGAATTTATCGGCTTTCCAGTGTAGAAACCACAAATGACAAGAACTGTCAGTCTAAAATTTTCTACCAAAATGAAACGGACCAATTTTATGTAAATTGTTTATAATGAATGCCAGGACATGTGTACGTCGCTCTCATAAACATAATGCTACCCTCCTTCGCGTCCATTTATTGAAATTTGTCCCAACATAACAATCGTATTCGAAACCATTGTCAACAAAGAACCCAACCTAAAAACTATCTGACAGATTCGAAATTTTGCTACACTAAATTGATGCACAAAGTTTTTCCATGGCCAACGCAGCCTCGTTTTTTTTAACGCACGTTATGTTCTTAAGAATTTTATAAAAGAAACATTAATTTTGATTTTTGTGTTTATTTTTCGTCTTTAGCGGTGAAGGTAATCTTCAAAATGATGGCTCAATCATTGGTTTTGATAAAGTATTAAGGGAGATGTGGCATACCGACAAAAACACCCTTGAGTAATAATATGTGTACTAAAATTTGAAACGACAAAACCTCCCGAGGACGTTGACCAAACATTATTTTTATGACGACGCGGAAGCTATTCATAGCTTTTCGGTTTAATTTAAGACTGAGGAAACAGAGAACCGTGTGTGTTGCCTTAACACATGTGGTACGCTTTACTCTTCATCTCTTCGCAAAACAACACAACCAATAAGAAATAATAGTTGACAAAAACGTCAAAAAAAACGAGTTCGAAAGAAAAATCGAAACGGGATCGACCTGTTCCTAACCCTGGACTTATGGAGAGAAGTACTTTAGTTGTTGCGGTCACGGGAGTCGACGGTTTCACATTATTTTCTCCAAAAATACAAGACTAAAGCAAATCCGTCCACTCCCGAAACAACTGCGACTGTCGTTAGATATTTACCTGATCTGCAGATACCCAAAACAAAAATTCCGCACATGAAGAGCGTCCGCTTGGACACGTCGATCCTGTCACAGATCGGGGGCAAGATCAATCTGGCTAAGATGTCGGTAAAAGCTTGGACCGACAAGAAGAGCGCGATGTCGGACTTGTCGTAACCAATACTGCTGAAGAAGAACGGAGTCACCATCTTGAAATTCTGCTCAGCCACGTAGAAAATCGACAGTCCGAACACCAGATTCAAGTAGATTGGGTCTTTCAACAGGTCGAAGTCCATGAAGGCCACGATCCTCTGCCACCTGTTTTTCTTTTCTGGCGGTGGAAATTTCAGCGGGGAACGAGCGACGTCGTGCAGTATCTTCTTGTGGGAGTTTAATTGCACGCCTGGGTAGCTCATATTGCGGCGCAGATGAGTCGAGGTCTTTATAGTTTCGGGGTCGTGCTTTATGAGATAAAAACCAAGCAATATAGACTAGTCTTCAAGTTGTCAATGTGTAGTACCTCCAGATGCAACTGAAGACTGGATCCGGTAAAATCCAGACGCGAGTAGCTGGAAACTATGGATTCCTGCGACGACTTGCGCCGCTTGTTTGCTGAAAAACTCATGGTGGAGAAGTTTCGAGGAAACGTGGACTTCCGCACGAGACTCGGTTTGGTTAGCTCTTCCAAAGTCTTGACTGCCAGCTCGGACATGCCTTTGGTGTTGATAAGAGTTTGAGCTTCGTGCAAGTCCAAGTCTTCGTCCTCCGTCTCTTTGATTGTTTCCATTTCCTGTAACCCCAAGCGTTAACGTAACAACCTAAACAAGTAATAAAGCGCAGGAATGAAGCAAGTACCTCGTTTGATGCGAAAAAGAAGGAGATTCTCTGCAGGCGGCAATAACACAAATACCACAATAGCATTAGGCACACTTAGTTCAGTTAGGGTTGAATTTTTTCAAACGTCTCACCTGATGGTAGGCTTCTTCCTCGTCTTTGGTTTCGCTGACGTAGTGCCACTTGGCCGGCTGAAGTAAGCTCGAGCCGACGATGGCGTTCAAAGCAAACGCCCCTAAGACTAGAATCGTCCCCCGGAATCCGAAATCTACCAAAAGGAACTTGACAGCTTGAGGCATGAGCATCATACCGAACGCGGTCCCAGCTAAGGAGAACCCCACAGCTTGACCACGTCTCTTCACGAAGTAGTTGTTGAGAGCAACAAACGTAGACGACGCCGTTAAACCGACGCCCAACCCTAAAAGCCAACCTTCAACCTCCTGGAACTGATCCCGCCCGAAACTCCTTACCGTTAATAATACTGTAAGTAGCAAGGATGTGCGTCATACTGTTGGCGGGAAACGTCAGGATCAAGCCCAAGGCGCACAAAGCCGATCCGACCAACGAAACTTTACGATAGGAGAAGGCACGAATTAAAGGTCCGACAAAGAGTCCGGAGAAGTTGATCAGAGCGTCCAAGGTGCTCATTATCAGGGCTGCCCCCGTGGTTTTCACCCCAAGCTCCGCCAGCAAGTCGCCGAACAGGAGACCGAAAGACGGTTCGATTGATCTTGTGCACAGCTAGAATGAAGGAGTCCTGATTAGCACACAATCGATCGAAACGGTGATTAGCGTAAATGGGTCGCCTTGGATGTGACAGCGTCCACTTGTGCGTTTTTCTGCAAAACAATGCCTCGCATGTGGGGCATATTGTTTGCTGGATATCGTAAATGTCATCGCGTTTTAAGTGGAACGCAGCACATTCAGAAACCGAATAAGCAATAAAATGTTATAAATAAATATTGCACAACTCTCGTGTGAGTTCTGTCCACATTCAACTGAACAAATTCCAATTCGGTACAGATCATCCTGCTCTTCTGACTTCTAATCATCTGATCATTCTATTTCATTTCAGATTTGTTTAAATATTGTTTATAATATTACTAGTTGGCCCGTGCAAATAATTCGCATAATATGCACTGGGGGAGTGGGAGATGTCAATAGATGGCGCTTTTAATTAAACTAATAGTCAATAGATGGCTCTATGGCTAAAAATCAGTTTTTTAATTAAACAGATAGATGGCGTTATGACAACATACGGTTTTTAATAATTTTAAAAGAAACATTAACATTTCGAATCGTGTGTTTATTTTTCGCATCTAGCTGTGAAGGCAATCTTCAAAATGCCGGTTTTGATAAAGTTTGTATAAAGATATGGCGTACCGACAAAAAACACCTTTGAGAAATAATATATAGAAATTATTACTTCTATTATTTTTATGCTTCGGTCAATTGAACTAATTCTTTCCAGACTGAATTTCTAGAAAATATATCAGACTCTTTGTCACTTGCCAATATGATAATGTAAATAAAAAGCCATAGTTTTAAATAATGGTCTTATACAGAAGATACTCCTATTTTCTTTCTTTAGAACAGCGTTTCTTTACATTTTTAATAATGGCGGCTTTAGAGATATACTTGGGGAGAATAGGGTTTACGCAACCTATCATCTTTTTTCCTTTCATAATTGACACTCACTTTCGATTTTCGTTCCAAAATAAGTATATTCTGTGGGGGTCCTACTGCCTCTTCTATAAAGTATAGAGATATTATACAGGATGTCCCAACAATGCATTCTCGGCCGATAACTTAATACCAGGTAGAGGTAGAAAAAAAGAGTAAAGAAAACGTTACGTAAACGCGGTAAGTGCATAACATAAAAATATTTTTATGTATTCAGGATGTGCCACAACTTGATATGACATTTAACTTAATTTTTTTAAATGAAGCTTAATTGGAGAAAAACTTTTTTAAATAGAGCACCCTATATTTTATTATTATACATTTTTCAATTGGACTTAAATTTCCACAAATATTTTGTATAACATGATTTTTGCATAAACCTTTTGGTTTTGTAGATTTCTGCTAATTTATACAGAAATTTTATTATTTATTTGTTAGTTTAACAGGTCATTTCTTATTTATTTTCAATTTGGGGAATTAATAAAAAATTAGTTAAAACAAAGGAGGCGGTCGTAAATGCAATTAGATAATGAAAATACGACAAATTTTAAAATGTCAAAGCTCTTTTTTTAATGGAACGCCTGGTATTTTATTACTTCATTTTTTATACTAATAAATATATTTCATTCTTGTTAAGTTGTCCCGGCGCTGCGAGAAAGTAAGATTACTCTCAAATGAAAACAGATATCGAGATACGGTTTTCGACAGAAGAACATTTTGAAAATATGTGAATGGAGCATCAAAATTTGGTTTTTTAAATGGGACACCCAGTATATTACGCTATTTTCGGATTACTTGTCAAAAAATTATTCTACTTTGTATAACCTGTTATGGACATAACTTCAGTTGTTTTCCTTTTATTTGACATTTAAGCCAACAAAAACCCCTTCTTTGGCAAATTGCCGTTCCCAAAAGAATGAGAATTTTGGTTTGATATTTTGACAGAAAATGTACAAATATCTTCTAGTTCATAATGATCAATTCGAATATTCCATTGTAGTTAGTAATTTAATATAAAGAGTTGCTCATGAAATCCAACTGTTCATTTAATTGAAATTTTCAAATGCAACAAGCTGTATATTTTGATATCATTCATTTACATTTTTGATGAGATCAAAAAATATAACGGCGCTAAAAAATTCGATTAAATTAACAATTTGCGTTCATGAAACTCCCTGTATACTAAAATTTCAAGCCAAAATTATTATTGGTTAGGGAGCAGCGATTTTTTCGTTTTAATGTCAAATTATAGCAAAACAACTGAAGTAGGTCGATAACAGGTTATACAAAGTAAAGATATTTTTTATAAGGAATCCGAAAATAGCGTCATGTATTAGTTGTATAATTTAAAAAAAACATAACTTTGTTGGGCCACCCTGTATCTAGAAATTCCTGAGTGTTCTCTTAAATGGATTAAACTTTTTGTCGAAACCTGCATCTCGATATATTTTTTTAATTTTAGAGTAATCTTACTTCTCCGCAGCGTTGTGAGTACGTATATCGAGATTTTTAAGTTTTTGCAAAACTTTTTTTAAATAATGGAAACTTGCTGGTGTTTTTTAATTTTTTATTTATATTTAAATGTTTTATTTTTGTTTCTTTTTCTTTGCTTTCCATATGGCTTCTTGCGTAAGTTAGGAAGTTTCCATTATTCAATAAAAATTTTGCAAAAAAAATTTAATATCCCGATTATCTGCCTGGAAAAACCTATGTATAATATTAAACTTTATTTCGCACTACATAAAAAATATGCCACACTATAAGAATTTGTTCATTTTACGGACAACGTCAACGCGAGCACATGAATCATGTTTTGATCAATCAATGATATAAAGCTACTGAACATTAAATGTCCATTTAAAAAAACGTGGTCGGTTCAAACTGGAATTCAAATAAAAAACGAATTAAAAGCGATACAAGTAACGGTAATTTTGTAGAAAAAATTAATCACATAAATGAAAAGGTTCTCAAACAACAAAATAAAGTCAATCAAAAAATAATTAGGCAGATACGAATAGTCATTTTTAATTGCTGTGCCTGACAAGTCTTAAATTGAATGTAAATTTACTATTTATTGCCCATATGGTATTTATTTGATAAAATTTGGTCAAATTTTTGAAACTTTCATCTAGAATCTTCTGTGTGGAACAAACTTGTTTTGTTTTTTCGTACATTTTTGTTCCATGCAGGTTAAGAGCGATCTTTGTGTTATGAAAATGTTTTCGAAGAACTTGCACAATCCGTAACGTTATCAGTGCCAAAAGTCAATGCAGGTGCACCATTACAAAGTACCTAAATAAAATCTAACCCGTTAAACTAAGTAATAAAAAATCAATTTTGTGTATAAAATGTGAGATACGAGTAGTCATTTTGAATGTTGTTTAGATTGAAAATTAATTGTGGAGAATGAGTGAGACCTGGCGTGAATTTGTCTGTAATAGAAAAAAATTCCCAAACACAACAATTTATCCTTTTTAAATGTTTCCACTTGCTTCATGCGTTAAAAAAAGGAATTCAGAGTAGGTCATGGTATCACTTTGGGAATTAAGACTTCTGTTAACTGTTTCGCACACGATGCAGATTTTTCGAGTATTTTTTATCAAATTCCATCGTCAGGTATCGGTATGCACATGATACTCATATGCATACTCATATGCATTCCTACAGTGTTCTCTTCTCTTACACAATGGGGACGTAGTATTTCAATATCTTTTTTAGCTTGGTATTCAATTATTCGTTCAAACATGTACCCCTTCGAATAATTTTAATAGTATTGTTTATTTTAAAATCAATGTTCAATACAAGCGAAACAACAAAAATAAAGCAAACGTGTAGCTTTGAATTTGCGTGGCAAAAGTCGGATGTTTCGACACAAAGAAATATTGTTCAATGCAGCTTAGTGTAATGAATTTAATAACTGTATTATATAACACTATTGCTCAATTGTTCCTCATTATTATGTGATTTGTGTTGTTCGCAAAACGAGTTTCTCTAGATAAATATCTCGGTACCACTAATTCTTACATAAAGAAATAAAAAGAAGCAGTTTCAGTCCACGGCATCTAGCTTTTGTTTAATTAATTATTAATTATTAATTTTACAGTATAGACTGTTGAAATTGCCAAATCATGACATTTGACACAAACAATATAAAAAATTGGCTCAAACGACGACTAAACAGACAACTTGAGATGGAATTTGTCGAAGTAGACATTTATTAACAAAGAACTTGTGTTCAAATTTCTCCAACTCAACGACAACACTTTGCTAGACTCTTTTGAACGTCTACGCAGATTATTTTTCTGCACACGTTATCTTACGTGTCCGAAACAAACAAATTTCTCAGTCTCTCCTACGCTCTAACGAATTCCGAAGCGATTCCACTGATTCTTTTTGTTGTGCGCCAGTCAAGAAATAAAGTGGGAAATCAGTCGCAAACAGAATAATAAAATAAAAATGTATTAAAATAAATTAATGGCAACACCTATTACACGACCGCAAGTTATTAAAATTAATTTATGTCACGTTTCTCATGTAACAAAAATATGATAAAGATCACATAATAATTATGCAACGGAATTACTGAACATATGGAAAAAATTATTTCGTCTTAAAAATTGCCTTTTTAATATCATTGAACTCTGCAAAATTTCGCGTCCATTATTTAAGGCTGCCATAGAGTCAATTTGGACTTAAGGAAATGAGCAGAATTTTACCGTTCCGAAATTTTTGGTAACACGTTGTCTACTTTTGCAATTATCTATTATTGCAATTGTTATATATTATTGGTGAATTATTGAATTAGGTATCAAGTACAATAATAATTATTTTCTTTGACATCGACAATCCTAACGTCTGGATTGGTCAAATGAAGAAATGGTGCATTTTATCCCCTAGATAAATATAAAAGTGGCACTGTACAACAAAATTTCATTGTTTCTTTAAACAACACCAAGTGAACGGTGCGATTATAATTACCATTTGTGGTTATACGTTTTTGTGCTTTTGCGTTTTCGTGTTTTTTCCATTTCCAAAATGGGTGTTCATGAAAAATGCAAACTAACTCGATAGAAATATCGAATGTTGCATATCGTTGAAAAGCTAAATTTATGCAGTTTTAAAACTGTCAAAAAATTATAACATGGGACATTTTAGCATTAAGAACACATTAAAGCATTTCCGTAAAATTGAGCCTAAGAGCCATCTGACACCATCCTAATTTTAATCCTGAATTTAGTATGTTTTCCTGTGCGCGCAGATTTAGTTTACAAGTTAGTACAAAATACCAAGTTTCAGTCGTAAATTCAGGACTAAAAGTAGGATCGTGTCAGTCGGGTATATAATAGAATAAATAATTTAAATTCCTCATCAGAGTGACGTATTCGCGCCCTCTTCTGTTATTGAAGTTTACTGGCAACCTCTATAATTTAAGTAAGGATTTTCACAAAATACATTATTTTTATTGATACAGTTTGGCATTTTTTTGACAAAAAGCTACGTTTATATCATAGAGTTGAGTCATCAAAATAGCATAAAAATACTAAACGGTCTGTTCCGAAGATTCTTAATAAAATCTGTTAGTAGAGATTGAAAATGAGATTGTCAGGTATAGCAAAGTGTCTGCCCCTGAAGTGCGGGTACATCCTTTTATTGCTTTTATTGGACGTTATTAAGCTGCCAAAAGCTGTATCCCTGGTTGTATTAGGTAGTACGAGGTTTGTTCAAAAAAAAAAGTTTTATTTTTTATTTTTCTCGAAAAATATTTATTTATTTATCAATATCTATTTTGTCCCCTTCAAAGTAATACCTCTCAGATATAATACACTTATGCCAGCGCTTTTTCCAATCCTCGAAGCACTTCTGATATGCGCTTTTTGGTGCTCTTCCAGCGATGCGGTTTTTATCTCCTCAATCGTGGCAAAACGCCGTCCTTTCATGGGTCTTTTCAGTTTTGAGAACAGGAAAAAGTCGCAGGGGGCCAAGTCCGGTGAATACGGTGGCTGAGGCGTGATTACAGTATTGTTTTTGGCCAAGAAATTACGAACAAGCAACGATGTGTGAGCAGGTGCATTATCGTGATGCAAAAGCCATGAATTGTTTTGCCAATTGAAGACAATATTCTTTATTGACCGTACGACCTTTTGGCAAGAACTCATGATGCACCACACCATTGTAATCGAAGAAAACAGTGAGCAAAACCTTCAGATTTGACCGAACTTGGCGTGCTTTTTTCGGTCTTGGCTCTTTTCGCTTCTTCCATTGGGATGATTGAGCTTTGGTTTCGACGTCATAACCATATACCCACGTTTCGTCACCAGTTATGACCATTTTGAGCAAATCTGGATCGTCGTTGACGTCATTCAAGAGCTCCTGAGCGATGCTCATTCGAAGATTCTTTTGATCAAAATTTAGCAATTTTGGAACAAATTTCACTGCCACACGTTTCATGCACAAAACATCCAAAAAAATTGCATGGCATGAGCCAACCGATATTCCCACGTCTTCAGCAACTTCTCTAATAGTTATTCGACGATTCTCCATAATAATTTTCTTCACTGCTTCAACGTTTATTACCATCTTCTCGGCCTTCTGCGAAGAGCTTGTACCACTTATAAACATTTTTTTTGCTCAAAGTAGACTCGCCAAATGCCAGTCAACATTTCAAGTGCGTTGGAGCACTTAATTTTATTTTTCACACAAAATTTAATACAGATTCTTTGATCAATTTTTTTCGATAGTAAAAAATCGCTAAGCACACCAAAACACGTCCAACCTTTATATCTGGCAAAAACAAACTACAAATCAAAAATGGCTGATCATGTCAGTATATGTTGGAAGAATGTGTACCAACATAACAAACAAAAAAAATCTAGAATCTAATATACGTGGCCCGTGAAATTTGAAGTCACCTTTTTTTTGAACAAACCTCGTATTTAAAGAGCCGAGCACGAGACTTTTTGTGAGCGAATGGCAGTATGTTTTTTTACTTTACTTCTTTACTTTCATTCATGCTCTTTTCCTGTATCTTTTCGTGTTAATTTTTATAATGGAAAATTTATCTTCAGCCAATGGAGTACCTACTAGTAAAATTTCTCTCTCTATGATAGTGATAGAAATTTGAAATTGGATAAGTATCAATGTCATTATTTGAACTAAATCAGAGGAATTTTGCAGAACGTGTGAAAATGATGCAAACCAATAACAAACCGTTTTCGTTTGCAATTTCAGCACAAATTGTCTGTTTTTGTTGTTAAGCAAGACGCTCATTATGCGAACAAACACATCCTTTCAGACCCATGATAATGAGAAACCTCCGCAGCCTCGTGCGGCAGCCCGGAATAACAAACAAACAAACCTCGCATACCTAATCATCCACCGATAACAAGATAAGAGAAGAGAAAAGTTCACTTACATTGACGACGCTGACTCCTAGGACGACGATCCACCCCCATCCGCCATCTGGAGGGACCATTTTCTTTGTTTCCACGAACATGTTTCCGGCTTACCTGCAAGAGCACACATGACAATGAAAACAACGCGGAAAAGCTTCGCTCTTTCAAGTCGACTATGAACCGCGGGCAACGCGCCAGTCACATGATGTGTATTTTTACATTTTTTATCGACCAAAGGAACTCAAGCGGGCCCAAATCGGGCGGATCGATGGTGCGACAATGCCGGCGCGTCCTTGGCTTATCGACCTGATTCCGGGAA
This sequence comes from Eledona agricola, assembly GCA_964023215.1. NCBI lineage: Eukaryota > Metazoa > Arthropoda > Insecta > Coleoptera > Tenebrionidae > Eledona > Eledona agricola. The sequence continues at coordinate 11,702,863 of OZ026860.1, forward strand.
GGTCCAGAGGAATTGGCGGAAACGCCGAGTCACGGACGGGACAATTCCGGTTTCGCATGCCAAAAAACGCGATTGTGAATGAAAGAGCGACTGAAATAGAGCTCAATCTAGATGAACGAGGCAAGGTCAAGGTGGTGCAACCTGGACAGGTGCAAGAACACGGGGAACATGGAACCGGGTCAAACTAGTCTAGGTGTCTTCGATTGATACGTACTCATCTCACGGAGAGCACTTGGGAGTTGAGGTAACAGCCAACCAAACCAAACTGGCCCACCAGCGATTTCGGTATCGCCTCCCGCACCAACGGACGGAATTCCATCATCGATCCCATGCGAAGACGTCACGTGACGCTCTTCGGTTCACGCGCAGAACACGTGCGCCCGCATTCACAGCTGATTCATAATGAAAAAAAAATAGTTCCGGAATCCCGACCGGTCCGCGACTTTCGTATGAATTACAAGTACAAAAAATACAAATAAAACACACATAAACTAAAAAATGTTACCAAGGGACACCTAGAACCATCTGAATGCAGATTAAAGTACCAGTTGCACGAAAATATGAAATCGCGTGTGTGGTGCGCTTTAATTAATTTCACTAATAATTATTATCGTCGATTTGACACGTGTGTGTATGTTTGTGAGTGAGGGTCGTTTTAATAAAATAAAATAAAAATTATTCTAATACATACAGCAGCTCTTGGTCGAAAAGAAGCCAAACACTAAATCGGTACCATAATGGTAGAAATCACCGGACGTAAGTCCATCCGCGAACCTCGCGAACAACGAACTATACGAATACTATAGAATAAAATCCATGGCGCGTCATTTTATTGAAAGCAAACAGCGGTCCCCAAAATGCGGCACTACCGCTCTTTGATAAGATAACTCAAAACACTGCTGCTACTCGTTTCGTTTGTTTGTAATATTTTCTGATACAGCACGTGATCGAATCAAAGCAAAATTATCGTTTGTTGAAGTGACGTGTGTGGCGAAAAAGCGTCACTGTCGCTAATTGCGGTACTTGTAAATCTAATCGATCATTCGAGCTTCTATTTTTACGAGACGCATTGTGATAACAAGTTCAATATTGCCCCGGTTAATTTCATTATCAATCGATCATGGCTGTATCAGGCCCGCCTTGGTACTCGCTGCCGTTCAACTCCCAATATGGTAAACGGCACAAATTTAGCAACAAATTTATCACGGACTGAAACGCAACGACGCGCGTGTATTTACCACGAAAACGGATCATTTGTTTGTCCCATGGACTTGAAATTTGCAGACCGACTACGAAGTGTCTTATTTCTATTCTTGGAATTGGACACAGTGTGTTAATTCGCGGGTATTACTTAATTAGTTCACACTTCCTGGATGACAACAATTTGTGACATTTTGTGTGAATTAATGCAATGTGCGAATTTTAACGAAAAAGTATGGCACCAATTATTAAACCAACAAACGCGTAATGTGTGGGAAAAAAATTAGCGCAACTGTTTAAAAATATATTTAAAGGGTCTTAAAATAACATAAAGTTGCACAACAATGCGAATAAATTAAGATTTGTTTGGTTATAGCGTTCAGACTATAATAAAGGTACATTTTGTGGTACCAAGTTCAAGGTTCAAATATTTACAAACACGTGTTTCTAGCGAGTATACAAAGTAAGGATTCACTTTGGAATTCGCTATAGCGTAGGAAATGTTTGACCTATAGATGGAGAAATTTGTTTCGGACACGAGGCATAAGATACATTTAGTGCTTCTTTTTTTATTTGAGGCGGTCGTTAGAACAAATTCTTGATTGACCGTTTTTGTCAAAAGGCATTAGTCTACACTGTAAAAAATAAGATATAAAACAGACAAAATTCCAAGGCCTTATGAAAATTCTTTTTTGTACGGTCTTACGTACGTGAAATACGTTATATAATGCAATTAGTGCCAGAACTAAATAACACCACTGACTAAATAAATATAACATTAGTTACATTAGAATTTATTTTAAATCTACAGAAAATATTAACTCTACATACTCCGAAGACGTATTAGTGGTGGCCTGTCGTTTTTTGCTTGCATTTATGAGAAAGTTAAACAATACCCAATTCAAAGAATAGAGCGTATGTACAAATAAAAACGGATTCAGAGTAGGACATGGAATCTAGATTTTGTATAATATTTTTATAGTGTAGACGTTTGACAATCACATATCCATGATATTTGACAGAAACCGTCAAACAAAAAAATTGCTCAAATCACGTCTGAACCGATGTCCGAAAATGGTATTTAAAAAAAGACTAAATGTATCTTAAATGTCGTGTCCGAAACGGTTCTCAACAAAGAACTTAATTTCAAGTTCCTCCATCTAAAAGCCAAACATTTTCTACACTTCAAGGTATAGCCTACTCATTTTTATTGAACGCTCGTTATTTACGTCGTTAGCTATACATTTCGCCTCTGCAAAAAAAATTGTTTTATCCACTCATAATTTTTATAATGTCCTCATACGAAGTAAATAACAACCAACGACCGAAACAGGTGGTAGTCCGATGGGTGCTTTGTTTCAATGTAAAAATGACTTCATGCTCTAGCTTTGAAGCACCAATTTGCAAATACAGACGTTTGTCACCCATTCATTCAAAATATCTATTGCTTCTGAACGTTTGCTTGTAGTCGATTCAACAACATTTAACCATTCTGAGAGTTAATTTGTTCCAGCGTTTCATGCGTGTTTTCCTTGAGTAACGTCTCGAACTCTACATCTTCAAACTTTTTGGTGATCCAAAAAGTTCTTGGTCTTTCAGATCGTAGTCGCCGTTTTTAACCGTTCTTCTTTATAACTTCTTTCGGATGGAGCGTGGCTGTCACCAAATAATGCACGTTGCCGTTTGAACTTTTAACTGTATTTTTTTATGAATAACGGAATAAGACCTACCGTAATTCAAAATTTTCATTGCAATAGAAAGATGCAGCGTTTACATACATTCTACTCAAATAGAAAACATTGCTACTTCAAACGGGCGTACAAACAAAAATTGATTCAGATGAGCCCATGGAATCACTTTGAAATTCGTTAGAGGGTAGAAGGAAGATGAGAAATTTGAAAAATCTTATATAGTGTACATAAATGTATAAATTGTTTTCTTTGCCATATAATCAGAAAATCATGTGAACTGAAATTTTGAACACGTACAGGTGCCCCGCCCCTGGATTACTCTAAAATAAATTTAAATGAACACTCAGTAAATTACGCTATTTTTGGAATCTTTATGAAACAATAATTAAACTTTATATAACTTTCTACAGACCTAACTTCAGTTTTTTTGCTGTTTAAGCAAAAAAGAGCCATTTTCTGCTCCCAAACTAAAATTTTAACATGTAATTTTGACAGAAAATTCTAATAGGATCTCTTATGATAGATATCCGTCTAGGAATTTAAGAAAACTGAGAAGAATGTTAAAAAAAGCTTTGCATTACGAGATAGATATTTAATATCTGCTTCCATAAAAGATGCGCGCAATTTTTCAAAGCATTTGGTATCAAAATTAAACTTGTTGGAAATTGGCTCATTTTACCATGAGTATTTAAAAATCAACTGTATGGGAGCCTTAATGGCGATCAAGTCATATTTTGAATTGTAATAATTTAATATACAGGTTGACTTATAACGCAAATTGTCAATTTGATCCATTTTTTTCAAATAGGACACCTGTATATTTTGGTATCAATCGATTAAACATTTCATGAAGCTTTCTAATGGTATATATAATTGAATAGTGGAATGTGAATGGTTTGGAAAATAGTTAACTAAAAAGTTGAAAAAAATTATTATAATTCAAAATTTGACTTAGACACTAAAAATTTCAAATTCTCATTGATTAATGAACAGCAATTTTTCAAAAATGAGAATTTTTTCCTTAAATGTCACAAATAATAGCAAAACAACTGAAGTTATTAGGTGCATAGAAGGTAATACGAAGTATAATCATTTTTTAAGCCGAAAAACGCATAATATACTGGGTGTTTGCTGAAGCGACACTCAAACCTTTAGGTGATGTGAATTGAACGTGATTTAATAGTTAGCAGCAAAATTTTCAAAATCTTCTCGACTTTTCAAATTTTATTATCATTAGAATGCGTAAACTGCACAAAAATTAATAAAATAAATAGTAAGTTGTACAATTCATTATTTATCAATTTATTTGTTTATTTATTTATTTTTATATTTTATTCAGGTTGTTGCCAATTATTTTTATCACAATCTATACAAATTGTGCCTTTGAAATATTCCTTATTGGTCTGTCACGAAGAACCTCTTTCCAATTTATCTTTGAATGCGATTTAGTTTGAAGTTGATGTGAAAGTGAAGCAAAGTTGGTTGCATACTGCAAACCGCGTCTGTATTTTTTTGTTTACTTTCACTTTCTAACGCTAATGAATAAATATAAAACAGGTCAGCACAAAACCTGTTTCATTTGCCTACCATTTGAACGATAACAGAAGAGAGTAGAGGGCGCGTTTATCAGTGGATGAGTCAAGCGAGTTATCAGTGCCTTCCCAACACAACAGCTAAATTGAATCCAAGTCTAAAAATCGTACGTCTGCTCCACGACTAGCTTGAACCCCAACATCACCCAGACAATCGGTGCCAAATTGTAGATAATGCATTCGTGACAATAACTGTTTACTCACCTTATCATTTCCAGTACATATTTAGGGGCCTGTTCAGTCAACCGCTTGAGTGAAATGTGAGCGAATACAATGGACGAAGCAAAAGTCAAAAGTTTTACACCGCCGGATGGCGGTTATGGCTGGATAATAGTCCTGGCAACCACTCTACTTAACGTAATTTACTATTTTCTAAAACTACAACAACTGTACTTATAATTGCAGATATCGGTCCTTCCGCTGGTACAATGCTTCGGCATAATCTACCGTAATGACTTCGCCAATTTAGGAATCTCAGCCGCCGAAACTTCCTTTCTTCTGCACCTCCACAGCGCCATTTACTGCAGCTTGGGTCTGCTAGGAAGTCCATTGTTGAAAAAGTACGATTTCAGACGAGTCGCACTTTTCGGTACCGCTCTAATGTGCGCGGGTATTTTCCTAAGCAGTTTCGCCAAGTCATACGGGCTTCTGCTTTGTACTTTTTCGATTCTATTTGGTAGGTAGCCAGCGTAGGCAACCAGTAAAAGACTTTGGATTTTGTAGGAATCGGACAGGGAATCATGCTTCCTGCCACTTACCTAGCCACGAACACGTATTTTAAGAAGCGACTTACGCTAGCCGTGTCTTTCTCAGTCACCGGTGCCAGTATTTCGTACATTATTATGCCGCAAGTTTGTAACAAGCTTCTCGAGCATTTTAAAAGTACACAAAGTACTGTTCTAGTACTGGCAGCCGTGTCTTTGGCGGGACTCGCTTGTTGTTTGTTATTAAAACCTGTGAAGGTTTTGAAAAGCGACGACGAGGAAGGTGCGAAGGAGCACATCGTCGAGAGCAAAGAAGAAATCGAGCTGCTAAACTGCGGAGACAATGTGTACAAAGAGACGACGGTGCCGCTGGAGCGGAAGAGTCTCTTCACCAAAACTTACGAGCTTTTTAACTTGGAGTTGTTAAACGACAAGCCCTTCGTTGTGGCAATGACTGGAATGTCGGTTTCCTTCGCTTCTGAGCTCAATATCGTAGTCATGATTGCATTCATCCTACCGGAACTAGCTTCGTTTCAAAGAAGCGACGTCGCGCTTGCTTTATCAATACAATCAATCGCCGATATTATCGGAAGGTTGGTAGTACCGACAGGAGCTCACTACTTCAGTGTTTCCCCAAAAGTAATGTATGCTTGTTCTTTGATTACATCAAGCGTTGGAAGAACAGGTAAAGAAACTCGAGCTTCGTGGCTTGTTTTATTGAGTCCTTCCAGGTCTTGCTGCGTTCTTTTCAACGAAAGCTATGGTGTTTGTTTGTGTTAGTCTGATAGGATTGGCTAAAGGAATCAAAGCTGTTTATCAATCTGTGATAATACCCAAACATGTCGGCTTGGAGAAGCTTCCAGCAGCTAATGGACTTAATATGCTGTTAACCGGCTTCTTGTCGCTGCTTGTGGGCCCCATAATTGGTGTGTAAATCTTGCGAAATTCAGACAAATGTGTAATTAGTGTAATTGTCTAGGATGGATACATGACGTTACGAATTCATACGTCTACGCTCTTCATACTGCCTCTGTATTGTCAATGGCTTGTGTGGTTTTGTGGATAATTTATTTCCACTTCTGTCAACGACGAGAAACCGAACAATCGTCAATGCCAAGCTAATGAGAATTATGCAACGACTGCAAATAGCACAATAAACAAATTCTTGCTAATATTTTATGTAGGAGATAAAATATATGGGACACGTTTTAGTGTTTCATTAATCATACAATCATTTTTACAATCCCATTTCGTTTATCTAATCGCGTGGAAGATAAACAGTGCCAGATGTAAAAACTACAAATACCAATTACAGAATAAAAACGGATCGAAATTTTATTATTTGCATCGAGTTTATTGGTGCTAAATAGGTATATTGTCAACTCGCTTTTCTTCGCAGCACCATTGCATATTTTCTTCACAATTGTGAAGCAAATTCAACTGGGAAAGAGTATTATCTCGAGAAGAAAAGAGGACTAGGGATTATAGAGGAGAGTCCATGTTCAAGCAGTTTTCCAAAAAAATTAGGCACTCTGGAAGTAAATATTCTCCTTTTCGGTCTTGACTCAGTTCGCAAACATTCTTTGAGATGTTTGATTTGTCAATCAGACGTACGTTGTTTGTGCAAGTAATAAAAGTCATAAAAATTACACAAGAGACTTAGTTTCCTAAATTAAAAAAAAATACGCATACAACATCGAACAAAAATAAATAAATAAATTTAATTTATTAATAAAAATATTATGGATTAGAAATTGTGACAAACTTTCTTCTATTGTACTGATAGGTACTCAAAACAAAAACTAAACAACAACAATTGAGCTTTAATAATTATTTTATTTGTTATTGTTATTTTCATTTTAAATATGGGACAATAAAGTAAAGTGACACGAAGAGATGCGAATAATTCGCTCGTATTAATGATTGTTTTACCATTTTACCGCTTGGAATGCGCATAGGCTTGGGGAGTGGGAAAAATCGATAGATGGCGCTACGGCCAAAATACGGTTTTTAATAATTTTAAAGGAAACATTAACATTTTGAAATGTTTGTTTATTTTTCGCAGATAGCGGCAAAGGTAATCTCCAAAATGATGGCTCAATCGTTAGTTATGATAAAGAATTGAGGGAGATATGGCGTACCGATAAAAAACATTTTTGGGAAATAATATATAGTAAATTTACAACGAGTACTAAAGAAAACTTACTTCGTTTAGTAAGCGTACAAATATTTTGTGTGAGTTTATTATCTGTCAAAATGCCTAAAGACAAATGTTTATTAGAAGATATATCAACTCATAATTAACCAATTTAATTCTGGAAAAAAACAAATTCAAATTGCACTACAACTAAACACGAATTTAACTATTTTACCATTTAAACAATTTAACAATTAAATTGTAAGAGCTACGAAATATAGTGTATATAGTGCTCCCAAACATTGGAAAACGTCTGCAGCAACCACTGACCTCTATATAAGATGGATAAGCACAACATTGGGATGCGCCAGAAATTTTTGTGACCATTACCGTGCCCTCCAAAATGGAGTCGGAACCTGAGAAACATGCGCATTTGATCAATTTTGAAGTAGTGCAGGTGTTCGCCGTTACGTGTGCAGCAGTCGCATGGCTTTTTTATTGTATTTTTTCAGGAATCTGTAATGTTCGACGGAATTTTACAGGAATTTATAATTTTGAACGCCGTGTGTTTTGAGTATTTGGGCGTATTTTTAGATTTTACTGTTTTATTAGAGCCTTTTCGAGGTGTAAGTGGACAGTTATCAATTTTCTTCAGTTTTAACGGTTTAATTTTTTTTAATAGTTCCATAACGGTTTCATACGGCTTCAGCCATCTTGTTAAATTTAAGCAACCGCCTGTTTAAAACTTTAGTGCGCAAACTCATTAGGTTCCGACGCAGATTCAATTTGCCTCACTTTTCACTTACACGATTGCTCATCCATTTCTATATACAGGTCAGTGGCAGCAACCGACAGAAGAATTAAAATGGTATCCATACAAAGCATTTCGCATTATCATCTCAAATAAAAAAAAAACTTCCGGATTTAAATGTACCTCTTCGTATTATACGACGTTGTTTTGTGGATTTGGGATTACAAGGTCGAGGACCGGCAAAAAAATATTTATTTCTGCAAAAAACAAACTATCTATAATGCAATTTGCCCGTGAGCATCCAAATTGGACTATGGAAAAACAACAGGGACGGTGAAATAAATGTTAAAATTTGGTGATGTTCCTCTGGTAACGGAATCGGCCCAATATGGTGCATCCATGGTATAATTTATAGATTTGTATATAAGATATTTTGCAGAAACAGATGTTCGCTTAAAATAATATGTGGCTAAGATGAGTTTTCCAGCGCCACAACTATTCAAAACATTCAGCGAAAGTAGTGAAGGACTGGTTAGCTGTTGAAAATGTTACTGTAATGAAATGGCCTGCATAAAGCCGCGATCTCAATCCCATTGAGAATGTGTGGAATGAAATTGCTTGCATCATTCGAGAAAATTCGAGTAAATGATTTGATTGAATTACTGCTAAATACTACTAAATGCAATTAAAACCGTTTGGAACGAATTATAGCAACGATTGACAACCTTAGGCCATTTAATCACAGAAGATGTGTTGAAATAATACAAAGAAAATGTTATGAAATAAAATATTGAACAACTAATTTTTGTTTTAATTGTAATCATGTTTCTTTACATTTCAACGGAAATAAGAGTTAATTTCTGGTATTCTTTTGAATATACAGGCTATACTCGCACTCCAAAGAAAACTGGAGAAATAGCTCTGACGCACAAATAAATATTAATTTAAAAAATTGTTTAGGGCAATTATATTTAAGAACATTTTAATTTGACCAATCAGAGGGTTTTAGACCATCTAGATATATTTCTCATCATTTTTGTTTCAGGTTTCAGGTTTTATACACAGGTTTTATACTTATGGTCAGAGTGAATTTTTTATTAGTTAAAAATCCAACTTAAAATTTAAAAACGTCAATCTCAAAATCTAATTTCATAAATTTCATTACATGATGTCACTCCGACAGTATGACATCCTAGCAACAGATTTATGTTATCTCAAGACCCGGACTTCCCTTTCTTGGATTGGTGGTGACTTTTAAAAAGTCCAACATTTTCGACATACATATTGCCGTCAGCATTTGTCAGTTTTCTGTCTGGCGTGTGTTCTGGGACATCCTGTATTGTGATTAAAGTTTGATTTGTTGCCGAGTGTTATTGTAAAAGTCCATATATTTCTAATACTGACTTTATAAATTTCGTAAAAAATTAATAATGTTTCTTTACTTTTTTCCGAAACAGTTACTGCACTTTCATTGCTAAAACACATGCTTGTCGGTGGAATTTTTCGTTTGTTTTTCATTTGAAACTCAAACATTTGTTTCTAAAAGTGATGAAAGCCATAAAATTAGATACGAATTATATTCTCATAATTGCAGCTATTCCTACAATTTCAAGTTTAGAATCATGTCTATAGCAGCTGTCATAAAAAGCGTACTAAAAGGCACTCCCAGGAGGTAATGCAGTATAGCGTTTGTTTATTTTTTTACAATGTACACTTTTAAACTTATAACATTTTACAGGAGCTGTTAATAGAAAAATTGCTCAAACGGCATCTAAACCGCGACGTAATTGTAATTTGTTAAAAAATGTACTCTCTCAAGGTAAAACATTTTCTACGCTCTAAGGAATTCCAAAGTGATTCATGGCCTACTCTATATATAACGTGGGTGCAAATAAAAACAGAGGCTCAGGAGGCCATAGAATCTGCTGTTTGTCTTATATTGTACAGTGTACACTTTCGAAACTGAGAAATCAGGACAATTGACAGTAGCTATCATTCAAAAATTTGCTCACATGGCGACTAAATCGAAACGTAGAGGTACAATTTTTGGAAGAAGACGTTAAATGTATCTTTTATGTTTTGTGTACGAGATGATTATTAACGAATAACTTGATTTGAAATTTCTCCAACTCAAGGTGGAAATTTTGCTACACTCTATCGAACTGCGTAGGCCTAGCTTGGTTTTATTTTTGTACACACGTGATTTGGTTTCGAATGAATTTCGTTTTTCTGTTCAACTTAGTCGTAAATTTTTTTTCAAGGATCAAAGAAAGATGAGGAGTGTTGGAATTCCTTGATCTGAGACAATTTAATGTTGATCTTGGACGAAACTTCGCGGAAACCTGCGTATTTTCCACGGTGCGTAACAAATTTGGAAGGTTTCCAGTCGCACTTGAAGCCGCACAAACACGAGCAGGAAACGTGTCTGCATTCATTAAAAACAATGTCAATGGTGGTATTAATACCCTCAATAAAGTTAATTGTTGTAAAAACCGCGTGAGTTGACTGTGGACCCTAGCTAAAGATCATCACCCAATCATCTTGCAATTTGCATGTTGGCCGAATTAGTAATGGACAAAAGAAATGTCGGCCTTGGCCAATTCCAAGTAGCAAACAATTTCAGTAACGAAGAGAAATAAGATTGCGTTGTTTATCGCGGTTTTAAAAATTATATCGCGGAATATTTGACGAGTCAGTTCGCATTCGACGTTTGCCTCGAGCAGTTGGGATTTGTGTCGTGATTTGTGAAAGAGTCGTTCTGTGATGTGACTGTCAACATTGTTACGTGTTGTATTATTGATAAGGTTATCGGAAAGTAGGTAGGCCTAGGCGACGCAAAAATTTTCGTAATAATAGAAAGGCGACGTAAATTTAGAACCTGACCGAAATAATGTCTAATCCCACGACAAATCCTCCATCTAATCAGAAATATATTGAAAAATTGATGCGATAAGAACCACTTGACCCGCCAACTCTGTTTCCCCACAGTCATCGCTCATCCACGCTTGGAACGATAAGTAAACTAGCACTTGCACTTTCAGCCGCCCACACGCATTAATTCAATGGATACAAACAGCAAAACTGTTACAATCGAGCCGAAGAAGCGGCGTCGAAGGCACCTCCGAGTCGGAGACCCGGATTTTGTGCCTCCTGATGGTGGTTGGGGATGGTGGGTGGTGTTTGCCTGCGGCTTCAGCAACGTAACTTCTTGTTTCCGCCACAAACTCTTGCTAATCCTAGTTTTGCAGCTGAGCACTTTTCCCATGTTCCAACAATTCGGACTGGTCTTCCGCGAAAAGTACCAGGAGCTCAACATCAGCAACACTCAAACCACTACCATAATTAATCTGAATTCGGCCTTCAACGCATGCGTGGGTAGGTGGGTGCACCCATTTTCAATTTGAAGTTGTTTGGGCTGATCTCGTTGCCTTGCAGGCCTCCTCAACGGACCCCTCTTTCGTAGATTCAGCTACAGACAAGTGGCAATGTTCGGCTCGCTCCTCGTCACCACGTCGCTCTTCATCTCCACGAAATGCGAGTCCTTTTGGACTTACTTGATCTTCTACGCAATATGCTACGGCTCGGGCATTGGAATCACCCAATCGTCCAACGCCCTAGCCCTCAACACTTTTTTCAAAGAGCGCAGAAGAATTGCCACGGGACTATCATGGAGCACCACGGCACTGGGCCCAATCGTGTGGCCCTACATCATTACAGCTCTTCTCGGAGTGTATGCCATGGAAGGAACTCTGTTAATTTTCGCAGCGTTCGCTTTGCACGCCTTCATGTGCTCACTTCTTCTACAACCAGTGGAATGGCACACGAAATACCGTGAAGTTGAAGAGGTTAGTCCGGAAGCCAAACCGTTTCTAGACCAGGAAACGGGGAAGTTGAGCAAAAACAGAAAGTCGCGGAGTGTCCTGTCGAGTCAGTACCTTTACAACGAGGACGATCCTCATACCCCAGGCTACGAAATTATTGATCCTGGGATACCGATGATGGTCAGATCCAACGACGGATGGTACTCGCAAAATAGGTCGCTGGTGGGCTCACGCGTGTCTTTGGCGTCCAATAAAACGAATAAAGCACCATCCATGCTGCCGTCCGGTCAAAATTCGGTCGCAATGTCCAAGAGGCCGTCCTATAATAACTTATCCGAAGCAAGGTCCAAGCGAAACTCATCGGTGAATCTGGTGCAGGATGGAAAGGAGCGCAAGCGGGAGCGGCGCATGTCGCAGAGTAAAGCAATCAAAGAAGAGGAAGAACACCACGACAATCACGCTACCACAAATTTGATGCAGCCAAGCGAGTACCACGAGAACGACGTCCTGAAGACCGCGGCAAAGAAGCTGGAGGAGTACAAACAAGAACACGAGGAGGAGGAGGAGGTACACGAGAGTGTTGAACACAAGAAACCGACGCTCCTCGAGAAAATTTACATCTTCTTCGACTTCGATCTCTTTAAAGACCCGGTTTATGTGAACCTCATGCTGGGGATTACCGTCGCCAATTTCGTTGAAATCAACTTCTCCATTATTACGCCGATGGTGCTTGAAGAGTTCCATTTTGGCAAGTACCAAATCGCGACGTTTATGTCACTGTTGGGGGCGACTGACATCATGGTACGATTTTTCGTTCCTTTCATTGCCGGCAAGATCGGTTGGGAAAATAAGACGTTCTTCTTGGTGGGCGTCCTCAGCATGGCCTTTGGACGAATCAGTGAGTCGTCTTCAGCGGATCTAACAACCACAACGCTTGCTTCTAGTTTTAGTGCACACGCGAACCTACATCGCTGGTTTGGTTGTCGCTGTCATAATCGGTGCTGGTAAAGGCTTGAGGACCATCTTCATGGCGCTGGTAATTCCCACGCATGTGTCTTTGGAACGCTTGCCGGCAGCGTCCGGGTTGCAATTAGCTACGAGCGGCTTGTTTTTCTTATTAATGGGGCCGGTCGTGGGTACGTAAATAGAAACTAGTCAATTGGTGGAAGCGAATTACATAATTGTGTTCTAGGTTGGATCAGAGATGCGGTTCACAGCTACGCCATCACGTTACACATCTTGAATTTATTGACGTACGCCACTGCCATTGCCTGGACTCTTGAAAGATACTGGTCGAAGCGGAAGAAGCAGAACGGTGCGAAGAACAAAGTTACCACGTAATTTTCGTGCTACTAACTATTAGATTCTAAGGCTGTTGTACTTAATTTGTTATTTGTACTATGTTACAATAAACTTGCCAGGTTGAGCACTGTGTCATTATTGCGTCTTCAGAAACACCCGAGGTAATTGTTTACGTGTATATGTTACGGGCATAGTGAGAAATAGGGCAATGCCAGCAATATGAACAATGCCCAATCGAGGTGGTCATCGTGGATAATATTTTGTAATTAACCACAATGCCCGGGCATTGTTCATAATGACCAGTATATCTTGGGCAAGGTAAACAAATCTTTAAAAAAGTAAACAAGAGTATTATAAAAACAAAATTAAATGAGCATAATAATTAGGATTGTCTTTAATGAAGCAAGGGTTGCTGCTGTGGCATTTAGAGATACATAATTTTCTACTATTGCGACACTTGCACTTTTTTGTTTTGCATTTCTGGTTACAAAAACATCTATCATAGCGTTGACCCCCCACACATGAAAATGCTCTTGCACATTCCCTCAATGAAACTTCAACATTTTCTGACTCGTCATCTATTGCGACCATTGACTCCTTGCAAATTGTAAACTAATTTCTTGAATACATTTGCTTCAATCTTCTTTGCCTTGTTCTAATAACGAAATTATTTTCTTCCACTAAAACATCTCACAAGTTGATCATATCTACTTTTACTTTTAATTTATCATTAAACTTGTTGGATGATTCCATTTCGAAGCGACAAAACATGCAGCTCAACTTCACAAATAAAAGACATTTAAAAATAAACATTATTACCTGGTTTGTCCTATTTAGTATGGGCATTGTTCACATTGACCGGTCAATTCAGGAAATGCAAAGGTATAATTAAATATTTCCTACAATGCCCAATGACAACGGTCACTGTTCACATTGCCCTGTTTTCCCACTATGCCCGTAATATATATAAATAAAAACGGAGCTTCTGTTTTATTTTTTACAGTGTATACTTTTGACACCATTCAAAAAATTGCTCAACGACGTCTAAACCGAGACTTGGATATGGAATTTATTGACAAAGTCAAAATTAAAGCTTACTTATTGTGAACGAGACAGTTATTAACAAGGAACTTAATTTCAAATTTCTCCAACTCAAGTCAAAATTTTGCTACACTTCGAACGTCAAAGTTATTTTATGCTCTACGCAGTGTCGTTTTATTTCAGTACGTTAGAAGAATAAAAAGAAAATCCACTGAGAATGCTCCTCAAATAGTTAATGTCATCTTTCTTCAGATGCAAGAAAGTGGATCATTGTTAGTGTGTAATGTTCTACACAAAGAAGAATAACAAGTGTTCGTCAATAAAATCGAATAATACCGGGTGACATTTTTTATGTTAGGTTGGCAATATTTTTTAACTCTTCTATTGGGTATACTGATTTTCAAATTTGAAATTGCCATATAAATGTCAAATTTAAAAATTGCCCATATCGGAATTGTTTTCAAAATGGTTTTTACAACTGGAAGATCTTTTCGATCACTCGCTGTAACTATTTCCTCCGTTATTTGTCACTTTTCGTTTGCCATTATTTTGTAAGTTACACTTTTTGAAAAAAATATTCTAACCTAAAAAGTTAGTTGACATAAATCACGACGACAATTAATCTGGTACCAATTCCTCACTGTTGCCAATCAACTAAATTTAAGTCAATCATTTACAGTCACCCGGTAGTAGTTTTTGTATGAATTCCCTAAATAAGTTTTGTACTGTTTCATTTCAAATTGGCTGTGCTCTGTGTTGTCTTATGAACAATAGGTTATGAGCCCAGGACTTAGAAATTGAATAAATTAAAAGGAATGCCAAAGATAAGAAAAAAATTGAAACAAATTAAAATGTCAAGAAGTTTGAGAATTGATCTTCTTACGAGGGATAACTACGACACATGGAAGATACAAATAAAGGCAGTTCTTATTAGAAGTGATGCGTGGAAACAAATGAGAGGTTAATGTGCAAAGAATAAAATCGAATAATAGTAGTTTTTGTATGAACTGTAAATAAATTTTCCAAGTTTTGTTCTGTTTTATTTCAAATTGGCTGTGCTCTGCGTTGTCTTATGAACAATAGGTTATGGGCTTAGGCTTTAGAAATTGAATCAATTAAGAGGAATTCCAAAGATAAAAAAATGAAATCCAATAAAAATGTCAGGAAGTTTGAGAATTGATCTTCTTACGAGGTATAACTACGACACATGGAAGAGACAAATGAAGGCAGTTCTTATTAGAAGTGATGCGTGGAAACAAATGAGAGGTTAATGTACAAAGAATAAAATCGAATAATAGTAGTTTTTGTATGAACTGCAAATAAATTTTCCAAGTTTTGTTCTGTTTTATTTCAAATTGGCTGTGCTCTGCGTTGTCTTATGAACAATAGGTTATAGGCCCAGGACTTAGAAATTGAATCAATTTAGAGGAATGCCAAAGATAAAAAAAATTAAATCCAATAAAAATGTCAGGAAGTTTGAGAATTGATGGATAACTACGACATTTGGAAGATACAAGTGAAGGCAGTTTTTAATAGAAATTATGCGTGGAAACATGTGGGAGGTTAATGTGCAAAGCCAAATAAAGAACCAGAGATTCAAGAATGGATCGATAATGATGAGAAGGCAATGAGCAAAGAATAATTCATTCGATGAGTCCTTCAAAATTTAAAAAAATTAAAGGTTATAAATCAGCATTGGAAACTTGGAAGAAGTTAGAAGAGATCAACGTTCATGATCACATCAACAATTTTTTCACACAGTGCATAATAGAAGAAATGGATAAATAAGGATTTATTGCCTATAGTGCTGCTTAACAGTTTACCTGAAAGTTTAGAAAACTTTAGATGTTCTTCCTAACCCAGAAACTTTAAAAGTAAAAATTTGTAGAAAAATTCAATGCCAGAAATGGAACTTTGTGCGGTACACATGATGCTTGAAGAAACACGAAAAACGTAAAAATGATAGCAGATATGGATGCTTGAAATTTAAATGTCAGGTGTATAACAAAGTGGGGCACAAAGCAGTAAATTGTCTTAAAAATAAAAAGAAAAACAATCAATCAGGCAAGAAATTTCAAAACAGCAAAGAGCCGCAAGATTCGAGCCTTGTTTCTGAAGATATAGCGTTGGGTTCGCAAGATGTGAAATAAAGACAGTACTGAGAAAATTTGGTGTTTATATAGAAGTACTTTCGCAATTTAAATTTCGCAGATGCTGATTCCACGGAAATAAAGGCAGAAGGAACGGTTCGAATTACAGGAAATGATAAAAATATTGTTAACGCAAGTCTCAATAAAATTTTGTATGTTTCTGATTGAAAAAACTTACATTCTGTTGGAAAAATCTGTGATAATATGGTTATGAAATTTTATTTAAAAGAAACCGTGTTGTTACTAATAGAAAAGGAATCGTAATAAAGGTGAAAATAATGGTACATCTCAATAATGTTGAAAATGAAAAGATTATATATGAAGTGGAAACGACCTGTACCGAAAAAAATAACAAGATTCAGTTATGCATGGGGCATTTAAACTTGAAATCCTTGATGGAACTGAAGAAACATTTTTGGATTGAATTATAAAATCAAAACGACGATTTTGAATGCAAAACGTGTCTTCAAGGAAAACTGACAAAAATATCGTTGCCGAAGAAGTCATCTAGAAAATCAAAATTGTTAGAAATCATTTATTCAGACATTGTGGTCCGATAAAAGTAGACTCAAACAGAAAATGATGATACTTTGCCCCTTTAATTGACAAATTAATTTTTTCAGAGAATTCTAAGCCAGAGTAGAGAATAGTAGTGAAAGGAAAATTAAATGTTTGCAAAGTGAGAACGTCAATAAAAATTTCTAAAATTTTTTGATAGTTTTTGGAATCGAAAGAAAACTCACCATTAAAAATACACCTGAATAAAACGGGATCGCTCAAAAACGAAACAGAGCACTAGTAGAAACAGCACGTTGTATGTTCCTAAATTCAAATTTGCAACTGTCTTTTTGGGCTGAAGCAGGGTGAGAAACAAATGTCCATCATGGAGTATAAATGGTGTTACTCCTTATGAAAAATGGTTCAGAAAAGATTCAAAAGAATTTGGCGCCGATGGTTATAGTTTGAAAATACCGAAAATAAATCCAGAAGATGCATCATATCTTTGAAATATGTAGCAAATTGTAAAGGATACCATGTTTAATTGCCATAAGAGAGAAAAGTGGAGATAACACGTAATGTTAGTTTTCTGAAACAGAACGTGAGAGGAAATTCAAATACTGTAGATTTTTGGACAATGCTGTATGTGACGATATACCCAAACAAATTAAAATACAAGAATTTAGAATTTTTGAGAACAAAGTCCAAAATGTTGCAGAATGAACTAGAAAAAATGTCGGATGTATTAGAATTAGAAAATCCAGCTGCTGATATTGAGCTTCCAACTGTTTTTAATGAAGTAGAAAAAAACAAGCAAGTTATAAAAATTGCTGGAAGACCCAAGTAGATAAAATCCTGAAATTGGGAAGACCGCGTAAAAATTACAAGACACAAGGCGGAAATTTAGCAAATGACGAATTGGTTTTCGAGGGGGACAAAGAACAAAGTATCGACAATTTTTGCGATGAAGAATTTGCTTTCATAGATTAAATTCCTCTAAAAGAAGCAACGGTAAACACTGATTCAGAGGAATGGCTTGAAGCAATGCAACAAAAAGTACCACGTTCAATCTTGAAAAATTAAACATGGGTTTTGTTTGATCCTCAAAAACATCAAAAACCAACTCCTTGCAATTTTGTGCTAAATAAAAATCTCACGGGGCAATAGAAAAGTAGATTTTATTTTAACTTTTGCTCCTGTCATCTTTGCGATGAAGTGGACATTTTAACGAAAAGTTTGCCAATAAAAGAATAACAGAATTTTATGGAAAACTTAGAAGTGAATTCTGACAACATCGAGGGAAGTGTTCCGTGTGCGATCTTCTACACAAAGAATAATAACATAGTGCGCGTTAATAAAAAAAACAATAATAATATTTTTTGCATAAAATCACTGTCAATACACTTTCCAAGTTTTGTACTACTACTTTTTATTTAAATTTGGTTGTGCTCTGCGTTGTTTTATGAACAAGAATAATGCACAGCTCCAGAAACAAGATTCGTGCGTTCCATTAAAATGCTATCATTTCTAAATCCAAAAGTAAACACAATCTAATTCTAACATCGAATCGGAGTCTCAAATCATTAAAACTGACGACAATAAGGTCAAATGAATCTCATCATCGTTACGTAACGACAAATAAATGTTATAAAAAAGATAAAATTATCAATAAATCAATATCTTACAAATAAAACCGTTCTGCGAGGAATATTTAGTGTTTTCGCCATAGCGACAAATACATATTATCACTGTCCAGCGATAATCACTTGAATTTTGAACAACCTTCAACAGTCAACAAACACCACAAAACTGAAATTGAAACTCAAAACAAGTCGGAAACGCAGTGTACGCTTCACCTGGCAAATTATATGTTGGATTGTACTTATAACAATTGCTGCAAAACAATTATGGCCTCATTGAGATAATTCTTATCAATCGAACAAGACATAGTCTACCTTCGATTCAATTGACTGAAATGGTGACAATTGTTAAAGTGCCTCCTGATGGAGGATACGGTTGGGTCATCGTCCTCGCAAACGCTTTAAGCAACGTAAGTACTCCAATTGCCGCAGTTACTACACTATTATTAACTATTTGCAGCTAATCGTCATTCCGATGATGCAAACATTTGGTCTCATCTTCAAAGACACATTCTTGGCAATGGGTCTGTCGGCAACTCAAGGCTCGTTCATCATAAACCTGAACGCAGCATTTGGAATGATAATGGGTCTCATCAATGGATCTCTACTAAAACTATTAGGGTATAGGAAAGTCGCATTAATTGCTTCTGTTCTTGTAACCGTGGGAATTGTGCTCACATCCTTCGCTACGACTTTTTCGCATTTTGTGATCTGTTACGGATTGATTACTTGTCAGTAGTTCTAAAATGGTGGTAAGTGACTAAAATCGACATTCCAGCCTTGGGGATGGGAATGAGCATGTCCGCTCATACTTTGGCATTGAACACGTTTTTTAAGAAGAAGAAAGGACGTGCAGTTGGTTATGCATCGACGATAACAGGCTTGGGACCTATTCTTATGCCACAACTCATCGACTTCTTGAGTAGAACTCAAACCGTGCAAGGCGCGACTCTTATTCTTGGAGGTGTGGCTGCTAATAGCTTTGTGGCAGCTTGTCTTTTGCAACCGGTGAAGAGACACATGAAGCTTGAAGCAGTCAACGATTCGAATGATATACAAAAAAGCGAGTTTGGTGAGTCCTCTTTGAAGTTACAAGAAGAAGTAGAAAACGGTCCGGTTTATGGGATGGATGTAGGATTCACTGGAAGCGTCATTTCACTGAACGCAGGTTTAAAACATCCGCAATTCGTTCTAGTTTCATGCAGAGTTTTAGTCGAGCGAAATACTTCGCAGAGTTTGGAAAGGACGCTCGAGGTTGTTAAAAAGAGAAGCCATTGGAGGCGTTTCCTCAACAGCGCAGTACGCCTTCTCGATTTGGATCTGCTGAAGGACCCGATTTACGTCAACATCTTGCTGGGTCTTTCCATTGCAGTGTTTGCAGAAATCACGTTCTCCATTTCGACGGCGTTCATTTTAGCCGAGTTCGGACTAAACACCAATCAAATCGCCACGTTCATGTCCCTTCTAGGAATCGCTGACATTGTCTTCCGCTTTCTCGCCCCGTACATAGCCCAAAAGCTGAAACTGGAAGCAAGGCCCATGTATGGCATAACTTTATTTCTTCTGATTCTGTCCAGAATGTGTGAGTCTGTCGGTTTATGGCCGTGTTCGTGGTCAAATTTGTGCTTTCAGCTCTTTTGATTTCAAACAACTACGCTGTTCTGCTGGTGATCTCGCTCGGTTTGGGGATAGCAAAAGGATTGAGGACAGTCTTCATGTATTTGGTGCTTCCGGTTTATGTGCCTATTGAAAAACTGGCGTCCGCTTCTGGCTTGCAGATGATGGTCAACGGTTTTTGTATTTTAGTAGGGGGGCCTGTTATCGGACTGATAAGGGATGTGACTGGGAGCTATGATATGTGCATCGTCGCGTTGAATTTAGTCACTTTCACTACTGTTGTCATGTGGAGTTTGGAATATGTCATTCTGAAGTTGAAGAAGAAGAAGAAGATGATGACCGAAGCAGTGGAACAAACCAATTCATTATTGAACAAATGTTAATATTGTTACTTTTTGAATTGTTGGAATGTTCATTTTGGTGAAAATTTCGTGGGAAAAAGAGGATACGGTCAAATTGTACATTTTTTATTTAAATCGAGGAGGCTGTCTCAAATCCAGTTCTAGTGGTGGGGTTCTCAAACTTTTCAATATGATAAGAACTTTTCGGATATTTATTGATGGATCGGCCCGAATTTTAAATAAATACACTAAAAAAGACTTATCTTCTTTTTCCAGGAAACCCCGAAATTTTGTTCCGTAGCGGACGCACAAAAAAAAGATTCAGAGTATCTGATAGATGATGCAGTGTTGATATCAGCTCATAATATTATCCATTTGGAAAAACACTTGAAATGATTTTTCGTTTAAAAAAATATTAATTTTCATCTTTGAAAG
Source organism: Eledona agricola (assembly GCA_964023215.1). Taxonomy (NCBI): domain Eukaryota; kingdom Metazoa; phylum Arthropoda; class Insecta; order Coleoptera; family Tenebrionidae; genus Eledona; species Eledona agricola. Next base: position 11,723,783 of record OZ026860.1, read on the forward strand.
AACCAAATTTGGATAATTTTTGATGCACACAAAGCTCTTCCTTCTGGAAGAAGAAAACTTCTAAATTAAATTTCCTGTTGGAACTGCAGCAGTTCGGTACACAATAACCAGCATTTTACTATTTACAGGCAGTAAATTGACAATTATTGACAGAAAATTTAATTTTCCCGCTTCGTTTGTGCAAGAAAATGGCGCGACCAATCAGAAATTCGTATTCATAGATAAAGAGCGTTAAAAAACCGAGGCAGCGATGGCCATGATATAACCAACTTATTAACGATATTAATAAAAATGCATCATAACAATTCTGTGTTTAGAAATGAGTTTGCTGATATTTGTAAAATAAAAAGAAAAATAACAGATAGACAACAACCTCATCATTACCAAAGCGGATAAACTCCATGGTTATTTTAAACAAACCTGCCTACATTAAAAAAATATTACTTTTCTAAATAATTTCAGCTTTAATACAAAAATCAACAACAAAAATCTTCTGCCATCTTTTACTGATTATTTAGAACTGTTCTCGACGAAGCTTCTCGTACTTTAAATTTCTTTAAAATTAAAAATCCCCTTTAATTTTAATGTATCCTATTGTTTCTATGCTTTACTATTTATCAAAAATTCATAAAGTTAACGTTCCAGTTCTCATCATTTAGAAATTTGGTTAAAAAAAATACTGCGCCATGTTTTACCTTTTGAAAATTCCTTTGCTGTTGAGAATCCTATTGATAAATATTCCAAAATTTCAAATTTTTCTCTCACATAACTCCTTTTAGGTTTCATTTAAAGGAGAAAATCTATTCGCTTCCATTGCCATCGCTAAAGTATATCTTTCTCCCTTTAAAAAAACTTACTCTTTGATAGTAATCTTTCAGACATTCATGCTAACAATTTGTTCATCCTATGTGAAAAAATATTAAAACAATACTATTTCCAATTTATTGATTACTTTTACATGCAAACAGATGGCCTACCCATGGATTCTTCCCATTCACTTTTTTTAGCTGAGATATTCATTAACTATATTGAAAACCAAATTCTATCTAATCACCATTTCTCCAAGCATATTTTATTCTGGCAAGATGCTGTTGATGATTTTATTTGCTTGTTTAACGGAGATGGATCAGACCTTTTGTCTATTACTACTTTTATTAATACAAATAACACTAATATTTCCTTTACGTTTGAAATTGAAAACAATAACAATTCCCTTTTCTTGACTTTTTAAAATATAGACACAATTTGAAATCTACAGAAAACCTACTGCTACAGATATGGGCATCCATTTCAATTCTTTTCACCCTTACAGTCACAAATTTGCTGCGTTCAATAGTTTATTTTATCACTTATTCAGCATACCTGTTAGTCCTTCTTCCTTTAAAAAAAGTATGATATCATTATACATATTGCTGTGAATAATGCGTTCCCTTTATCTTCAATACATAATTTATACCTCAAATTTCTTTATAAACAAAGTCTTTCCATTTCATTTCCTACTCGCACAATTCTACTCCAACTACTCTACTTTACTTCTTCTAATCCACCCAACATATATTTTCCTTTCTTTCTCTAATACTAAGTACTAATTCTAGTACTTGGGTATTAGTACTAATACTAGTACTAATACACAATTTGCTAACCGTATTGGTATTAGATTCAAAACATTATTTTTTCCAAGATAAAAATGTGCAAGTTTTACACAAGTTAATGACCAAATTTCTTTTTCCACCCCAACTCTTAATTTTATTTTTTCAGACAAAATTCGAATAATTATCTGCAGTTTACTTTCACTCTTTGGTTTTTCGAATTTGTTTGCTAAACACGGTCCTCCTCGCTTTTTTTCCATTTCAATTTCTCATTTTATCATGTGTTGTTTTATACAATTTTAACGTGTTACTTGTATTGTTTTGTATTTAATGTTGTTTGTGCACTGATGGTGGAGTTTGTACTCCAAAACGAGTTTTCAACATCAATAAAAACAATAAGTAGATCACCACATTCTCTTTTTCGTTATTTAAACGTCAAATTTTTCTACTTTCTAACGAATTCCAAAGTAACTCTTTTTAAACCGGTTTCAAATAAATAATTGAAATTACATAACTGTATTAAAACAATAAATAAATAATTAAATGACACAAAAAATAAAAACCATCGAGGGTCTGTCGTGCGTTTAAAAATAAAACGAGGCCGAGTAAATCATGGAATCGCTTTGAAATTCGGTGTACTATATTGAGTTTGATAAATTTGGTCTTTGTTGACAAATATCTCAGTCACCATAGATGATTAACCCATTCCTTATATCGATCCCCGTTTGGGTACTGGCAATTAGTGTGTATTCTAATTTCCGATACCTTTCGTGATTTTTTCTAGTGCATCTTCCACCGGAGTAAGGAACTGAGCTTCTTCCACATTTGGAACTTCTTAGAAAATGTAAAATATTTTGAATACAAGTCTCTTGTATTACTATAACGATATTTAATGTTTTAAATTGAAATATTTAAATAGGTTCTTATCAAAATTTTTATAAATAAAATTAGGATGTTAATGGGTAAGGTTCCTTTAATGTATTTTTTAGCAAATTCCACATCCAGGCGTCGTTTGGACGAATGTTTTATGCATAATCAAACAACCAATGTCAAAAGTTTACAGTTTATACTGTAAAAAATAAAACAAAAGCAAAATTCCTTGCTTTCCTTGCTTTTTAAGTTTCCGTATTTTTGTGAGCACTGTTTCTGACATAAAAGCACAGCAAATTAAAAACACACAATTATATTATAAAGCAACAACATAAATAGATATAATAAACAATAATTACAAAACATTTGCCGCGCATTTTATTTCATTTTCCGGCCGTCGTCAATTGTGGGTGCGTTCCAGTTTGCGTCAAAATCGAAATAAAAAACGATAATTCCCCGAATAAAAAATGGCCCACTCACCTGCAAATGTAGCGTGTTTTTTTACCCTTTTCAAACGGCGAACGGTCATTTTTGAACAAAAATTACAAAAAACGCGTGGATTCGATCAAATTGTTAGGTTATTGTCGGATGGGTGCAGTGCCAAAACGAGTGATTGTGTTGGCAGTATCGTTGGTGATTTATTTGAAAAGTGGCGGCAGCGTTTTGAATCGAACGCGATTTCCGAGCCCAAAGAGTCAATCGAACATATTTTAGCTCACTCTTTGGGAACAACTCTCGTAGATCGCTAATTAGTAATTTTGCACCACTCAACTGTATTTTGTAGATATCCGACGTGTACAAGTTTAGAAATAAAATACTAACGCCGCAAAAGGTGCAAGAAGTCAACAATTTGTGTACAAAGCGACTCGAACAGTGAGTATTAAAACACCAATTATACGACAGTAAAACTAGAATTTAAGGCTTCCGGTTCAGTATGTCTTGGGCGAGTGTTTTTTTCGCAAACTAACTTTAAAAATGTCGCCGCCTGTTTTTATTCCCCGTCCTGAAACCGAGCAGCTTGTTGAAATCGTCTCCAAAGAGATTGTTCGCAAAAAGTGTACTGAAATAGCGGATTTGTGTTGCGGAAGCGGCGCCGTTGTTTTAGCTTTATTACAAGAGAATCCCCAGGTACGTCTAAAACCATTTGGCTTTAACTACTGAAAATTTCAGCTTCAGGCCACTGCCGTTGACAAGTCAGAAGATGCGTGTCGACTAACACTTGAAAATGCACAAAAAAACGGATTAGCGGAGCGTCTTCGTATTATTCGCACCCCGCTAGCTTATTGGCGGCCCCAGAAAAAATTCGACGTTATAGTCTCAAATCCGCCTTATATTTTCAGCGAGGACTTGGAGAAATTGCAGCCTGAAATTAAGCTGTAAGAAAAAAATCACGTGAATGTATTAAGAGAGGTCGTTTCAGGTTTGAAGACTTGGAGGCGTTAGATGGAGGCGCGCACGGTTTGGATGTGATTAAAATAATCTTGGAATTAGCCGCACGTTGTCTAAATGAAAACGGGAAATTATTTCTGGAAGTGGAACCCCGCCAGCCGCGTTTACTCTGCGATTATTTGCGCGGAAATCCCCGCTTGGGGCTTGAGCACGTCTACGCCGATTTTTTCGGGAAAAACAGATTTGTGCAGATAATTAAATAAAATAAAACGCCGCAATGAAAATACAAACATGTTTATTATGGTTTTATTGGGTCGCAATTGAACATTATAATGTCCAGCCATACACTATAATGTTCAAACAGTTTGGGTATGATTTAGGCCTGCACGTCTTCCAAGTCGTCGTAGATTTCGTCGGATTCGCGTCCCAGTCTCGGAGTGTAGTGCACCTGTCTGGATGCGGGTCCTTCGGCGTTGAGGATGATGTAAGTCCAAGGAGTGAGGTCGTCGTTGTTGCGCTTCTGGACGCGTCCTAGTCGCGGACCGAACCACATTCCGTTTGCTCCAGGTCTTTTGATTTCTTCGTAGGAAGGATCGCCGCGGCCGACGCGTGGAAACGACACCATCTTACCTATCCTCCTCTTAATATCTTAAAACGAAAATTGAAGATTTGGGACTTGGGGCGTGGATTGAGTACCTGTGTTTGAATCCCAGTCGTCGGAACGACGCCCCACACGAAGCGAAGGAGTTAAAGCGTAATTGGTGGTAAATTTGGAGCGTTTGGGCTCTTTGGGTTCTGCAACAAAGAGCCCCAAACATGGAGAAGAGTTAAAAGAAGATAAAAACTCACCGGCCAAACAGGCAGCTATACAAAACACTACCACAACCACTTGGAGGCACAAGCTGAGAAAAGTCTTCTTCATCATTGGAACAGCGTGCCGCAACTTGCTCTTCCCTTGCTGGGTGGTGGTGTTTTTATAGCACGAGGCTTTTGGGGGCGGCGTCGTGCGCCGCTACCGTTGTTTACGTCACCTGCCTCTTAAAATGCAAAACAATTATTATTAGGTAAAGCCAAGAGGTAATAAGGGTAGACGCCGTTGGCGATCACCCTTAATAGCCTCCCCGGCCAGGAAATGAAGCGTTTAAGGCGTCGTCCAAGAACTTTTCGGTCGATTGGAAATGCAGTTGTGGGTGATTTTTCAGCGGCACCCCGAACGTGATGTTCCACGCAAATATAAATCGGTTCAATAATCGAGTGTGTCAACCCGACCCATGATCTCTTTGTTTATCATTGCGGGTTGATCCGTGTTAATTTTTTAAATCTGGGGGATTTCGTCTTTTAATTTGTCACAAACGAATCAACTTGTCTGAATAACGCGCGGGGGCGGCCGAAGAACAAATCGCTCGCACGTAGACGTGGAGGACTGGAGTCGGGTCATGTCTTCACCAAATTTGTATCACTTCAGAGGGGCGTCGGAATCGCTTTATATTACTCTGGGGACTGGAAGGTTGGGTGCTGCAGGTGGCCAACAATAACACTTTATTTGCTACAACTCCTCAAACGGAGCTCTCAAACTAGAAAAGAACTCAGAACGCACTTGTATGGGCCAAATTGTCAAAGTAACCAAAGCATTAGGGTTTTGGAGTATTAAGAACTGTAAAACCTATCAATTCATGTTCTCTTTTACAGAGGGGTGTAGAAAAATCCTAATAAATAATAAAAAAAAACATTCACTAATGGTATTTTGGTGACGAAGTTTTCTTCAGTTGATAACAAATGTAAATTTGAATTCCACAATTGTGTCATTTCAATTGTAGTGGCACGTCCGTGTCAACCAGTCTGGTCTGGATGTTAAAAAAATGTGATCAATTTTTATCCATTTGGATAAAAAAAGATTTCAATCTATAGTATGTAGTTAGATAACTGAACTTGATTGTATACTTACTACTATAGTTACTAATAACAGAACGTATACTCGTATAGTGAAGAGGGTGCAATCGAATCTAGTTTTTAATCTTTAATAATGTTTAATTTAAAATCACCCGGTCCAGGGTTGGAATAATACAAGTACAAGCTCATACATGCATATAATTCGTCTACACCTTTTCCAAGTGTAATTCAGAAAATATCACTTGTAATTCAGATTAGTTAATTGTATTTCAGAAAGGGTATATTGTAATTAAGATTAGTCTATTGTATTTCAGAATGTATCAATTGTAATTCAGATCAGTGAATTGTATTTCATTAAATTTCATTTAAAAAAGAATCAATACATGATTATATTTAACCACACAGAACATACAAATACAAGAGTTATCTCTAAAATTCAGTTACATACATACATTGAATTGAACTTATAACTTGTCACACAGGATTTATTTTCATGGTAAATACATATATTGATATATATATATTTTTTTAAATTTTCATTTTCTTAAATACAATTGATTATCTAATCAGAATTAGAATTGATACTTTCTGAAATACAATTGACTAATCTGAATTACAATTGATGCTTTCTGAATTACACTTGGAAAAAGTGAAGTGTGGCACTATTCAAGAAATTGACGCGATGAATTAATAAACTACCATCAATAATAGATATACAATAAAATTTACATTGCATAAATACATATTATACTACTAGTCGTTCCAAGACAATTTTCATATCATATTCTCCTTCAAAGTTATTTAACAAAAAATAATCTTGACGATTATAATTATTATTATAATCTTGACGAAAATTTAGGAAACACTTCTAAATGATTTTGATTTTCAAATTATGAATAATCGGATGCGGCCGTTGTTTAGATAAATGCATTGTTGTTACTGTCATAGCATTTTTCCTTTCGTCGAATAGCATTCATTAGAACTTTTGTTCTTCGTTTTATTTCCAAACTAGGTAATAGGTTAATTATAACGATCTTATTCGGGATTTTGGACCGTGTTCCATTTGAAGTTCCATTAGGTGGGGTGTAGTGAACGCTCCGAGGAGCTAATTCAACAAGTGACCCCAATGAATCTCCAGACGTTTCATCCACAACTGCGGCGGATTTCATCAGTGGTTTAAGTTGCGATGTGGAAGAGCTCGAAGTGTTCTCTTCGCTGTCACATTCGCGACTGTCACATTTATTTTCTGCGGCGGCGTTGCATAATTTTTGTTGTTATTTGTAGTGTTTGCTTGATTTTCTGGAATAAATGACATTACCCTTCTCGTTGACAGTACCGGTTGCCAAGTTTTGTCCATCTTTAACCCTTCACCCATTCTATTGAAATTATCTTGGTGTTTATAAATTTCAATAGCTTCACGGTGTAGGCGTGGGTAGTACTGTTGTATATTAAAACACGTTTAACTGAACACAAGAGGAACTGTCGTTTAGGTGAGTTTGATAAATCTGCCGTAGCTGAACATGGATTGTCTAATGGGAATCATAATATAAAATTTGATGAGACAAAACTTCTGTCGTCCACGTCACAGTACTACCCACGCCTACACCGTGAAGCTATTGAAATTTATAAACACCAAGATAATTTCAATAGAATGGGTGAAGGGTTAAAGATGGACAAAACTTGGCAACCGGTACTGTCAACGAGAAGGGTAATGTCATTTATTCCAGAAAATCAAGCAAACACTACAAATAACAACAAAAATTATGCAACGCCGCCGCAGAAAATAAATGTGACAGTCGCGAATGTGACAGCGAAGAGAACACTTCGAGCTCTTCCACATCGCAACTTAAACCACTGATGAAATCCGCCGCAGTTGTGGATGAAACGTCTGGAGATTCATTGGGGTCACTTGTTGAATTAGCTCCTCGGAGCGTTCACTACACCCCACCTAATGGAACTTCAAATGGAACACGGTCCAAAATCCCGAATAAGATCGTTATAATTAATAACACCGACCGTGAAAGCCTACATACTTTCATAGGTAATAGGTTGTTGGATCGTTGCATATTTGTCTCATTTAACTATGTGCTTCATTAGAATTAAATGAAACGATAGCAGCATTCTTCATAGGAATTACCTAATGAGAAATGTATTCTTTTACATCCTATAAACTTTGCTACGATTAAATCGAATCTTTCAGCAGCTTTATTGTCTAAATCTCTGAGCAAACATACGGAATGAATTGCAATTCTTCTAATTATGAATTTTAAATTATTGACGAAATCTTCGGAAAAGTTTGGAAGGAAGTTTGTTTTTTCTTCTTTCCGGCTAAAATTTTCAGGGATATAGCTGTCGTCACCAAACAATTCAGGATATCGAATATATGAAATTCTGATGCTTATTTTTTGTCTGTGTTTTGTTTCCTATGTGTAATTGCAAATCTATTCCAGTGGACAAACGCAAAATACGGTGTTCAAGAAGTTTACGTTATTGAATAAGATATATTTTAGCTTTCACAGGATTTTTCAATTTATTTCTGAAATTTTGCAGAAGGGGGTTTGTATTCTATTTTGATTACGGAACAAGTGTTTCCGTATGGATTGGCACTCACAATTTTCTTGTAGGTGCTTCTGTCTTTCCAATCTCTCCAATTTAGTGTATTTTAAATTATATAGTTCGACACTTTTTTTAAATGCTTCTAATATAATTTCGCCTTCCTTGCTACTTGAACTACTGTTATGATTATTAGTGCACAATTGCTCTAAAATATACCTACGGATATTTCTACTATTAGCATATTTTACAATAGAGGTAAATTACGCTGCCATAAATTATGGGATCAGCTTCTCTTGCAAAAAATCCAATTTTTATCCACTTTTGGCAGCGTCTTTCATATTATTCCAATATGGATTATTCTTCTTTTAGAAGATAGAGTGCATAAAATACTAGAGTCGATTTTTGCTATCATATTTGGTTCCACAGTTATTGAACAAAAAGTAACACTGACAGAAAAGTTAGTGTTTTATAAAGAACAAAGATATACTATCATTTGGGCAAAAAGTTGTTGGAATTGCGAATATTTAGCTATTATTCAAGAAGCTTGCTCTTGGATGTAGACAGCAATGTGGTCCAGCATTATAAATCCAAACTTGCTAAATTTATAGGAGGCAAGCAAATAAATTTTGCATTAGGTCTTCATATGCCGCCCAACAGCATTGACTTCAAAATATAATTATGCGGAAATCCTTGCATGGAAAAATAATTTATAGAAGTGAACTAAGGAGGAGAATGAAAATTGCAAAAATTTGACAAAGTTTTATGCGACAAAATAGATTATTTGAGAAGAAAAGACCAAAGGAGGCCCAAGATAAATATTATGCCGAAGAATGTCAAACACCTGATATGAATCCAGTAATATACGAAGAAAAATTGGGCGGAAGAGGCCAAGAACCTGAATAAACGTATTTTTACTTACTTTACCAAGAAATAGTGAAGAAGAAGTGGCGCATCTATGTAAAAAGACAAACTCGTTATCAGAGTGAGAGCACTAAATGGCTTGAACAAAGGAAAAAGCTCCTAACAGCTTCCAATTTTGCGAAAATCTGCAAAAGACGACGTAACGGACTTTTAAAAATTAGTAAAAAGCTCAGTTAGAATTATTTTTACAAAAGTCACAAAATAATAACAAAATAGGGTGTTAATCCAGGTCCACACTAAGATTTGTAAAAAGTTTATTTTCTTGATTTTGTAAGATTTTAGCTAACTATGTTGTTAAAAAACTGACAAGTTATATTCTGCTAAACTGTTATTAAAGATTGTGTGACAGTCAACAAAACCACTTTGTTAAAATTAATCTCAATACTTTGTTGAAAGTATAACATAAGAAATTGTACCATTAACAACTTTCGTTACTGTGAAGTGAAAGAAATGCATTAGAAAATATTTTATTTTTGTAAGTTGTCTTTGCCTATGTTGAAGAGAACAATAATTACAGTCTCATCGTTTGTTTTTTAACGACAATAATGACGATAAACAAGTAACAACGCAGAAAGACCAGTAAAGAAGCGTGGTTTTTATCCTATCATTGTTTAGCACAATCGCATAATAGGTACTTTAACTTAACACCGCAATTTGTTAATTTTTTCAAAGCTGTTCGTCAAATTTCAAGGAGCAGTGTAAAACTGTAAATGTATGCTTCCAGAACTGATCGACCCAAGACAGACAATAAATATGCCCCTATGAAATATATTTATAAATTTTTGTTATTGTTTGTTTATATTGTTGGTTGCAAGTGTTGTAAATTGTCTTGTAAAATAGTACGTAGTTATAAGTCACTATAAGGTGCGTACAAATATAAAAAGTTTTAGAGTAGCAGCGGCGGCTCGTGGTCATTTTATCAGAAGAGGCAGGCAATTTTTTTAACTGGTTGTTGGTCCAACTGCAATTATTTGACACATGGCTTGATTAAATTTTTTTATCAAAAAAAGGAACTCTATTTAAAAATTAATTACGTTCGTCGCGGCTGACAAATGCTAATTCTTCATTACAAATTACGATTAACATTTTTAATTTTTTTCTATTTTTGTCACCGAATTATTACATTTTTGAATTCCCACTTAGACGAGCTGAACATTTACTGCATTTTGTTTTGCTAAAAAATGCAATTTACTTGGAGATTTACATTATCCTCACTTTTAGTTTGGCACGAGGTAAATATATATTCAAAGGCAAAATCCAGTCTATGAGCGATATTCTTCATTGCTATTTGAAAAAATAAAACACATGCAGAGTAGGCAATGGATTCACTTTGGAATTGGAATGATGGTAGAAAATGTTTGACTTTGAGATGGAGAAATATAAAATTAAGTTTATTGTCAACAATCAGGACAGAATAGATTTAAGGCCTTTTTAACAAATTTCATCAAAAAAGCCTAAAACCTGACCTGATAATAAAAAAATTGTCGGATTTGTGATAACAATGGTGTTTGTGATAACAATAAATTAAAAGAACGTATTCAACTGAAGAAAAAATAAACATAATGAATTTATTTGTATTTATTTTGCTTGAATCCTTATGAATGACATTTCTTGTGGACATTTTGACCATTTTAAATAGGTTTGTGCTATAATTTAACTAGTTGCATAGCAAATACTCGTAATGCATTGATCTGTGTTTTTTAAATTGAACCTAGGGAATATGTTCAGAGTAAAAAAATGACTCGGTGTATTTGTTTAAAAATTCTATAAAACTTATGTATAATGTAATTAAAATGTAATAAAAAATTGTAAATACAATTACAGTCAAACCTCTTTAATTGGAACCTCTATAAGTCGAATTTTTAATAACTCGAACCAAATCACCAAATGTGTGTTTTAAAACAGCTATAAGTCGAATTTATTAATATGTCAAAGCACTATTTCATTAGATACAACGGTTGTTTAATGTAATTTTATTTCGATAACAGGAATTTCCCCAAATTAAAATTAACAAGCACGCAAATACCTTACACTCGGTATCTTACAGAATCCGAGATGCCGACGAAAACAATTACTTTTTGGTTATGGTTTTCTTTTCCTTATTGAGAGGCACTTGTGTAAATTCCGACTCCCTTATCCATCGCTATTACAGATTGCTGCTGACGTCTAATAAAAATAGTTGGAGGAAGAGAAAAAGTCAAACAAAAATTGGAATAGTGGATGTTACAACTAGGGACGAGTCTTAAATCTCTACAGACGCGGAGGATTCCTGGTTCTTCTTTTATATCGCACAATTGCCTCCAGAGTCCATAAAACAATAGTGGTAATTGTTACGCAATTCATTGCGACCACGCAAATGTAATAGCTGCCGGTAAAGTCTCGAAGAAACCCCAAAGCTGGGCCTCCTAGCAAAATACAAGTTCCATTAGCTAAAGTCTCAATTCCGCCAGCTGCTGGGAGCTTTTCCCGCGAAACGTGGTCGGGGATTACCAGCCACATGTACACCTTCCTAACTCCTTTGGCAATCCCCATAATAAATACAACCACGAGGACGACGTAGTAGTCGCGACTCCACAAAAACACTGCAAGAGCAACATTTCAAGAAGTGAAAGTTATGATTAATACATACCGAACCTGATGACGACCAGAACGCTTAGAGCATAAGCATACATCAGTCTCGAAGACGTGGTAAAGTAGTTCCCGATATAAGGCCCAAGAAACCGGAAGGCCATATCGGCAACAGCTAACGTGGACAAACATACTGCAATTTGGTCGGTGCTCAAACCCAAATCGTTCAACATGAACGGAAGCAACAGCGTAAAATTGAGCTCCGCAAACGTGGCCAGAGCCAAACCTATGAGGATGTTATCAAAAATAGGATCCTTCAATAGATCCAGATCAAAAATTTTCACTAGAGTGTTGCTTCTCGTCGGCTTTTCCAACAACTCTCTCTCCTCCGGCACAACTTCAACCAACTCGCTTTTCATGTGCCTCTTCACCGGCTGCAAAAGAACTGCTGTAAGGAACAAGTGGCTGCAAAATCCGCCATAAATCAGCATAACTTCCTGCGGACTGTAAACTTTCAACAAGAAGCGAATCACTTGCGGGACTAAAATGGGACCGAAGCCTGCGAACGTCACCGCGTATCCCATGGCCACGTTCCGTTTCTTGTTAAAATACAAATTCAACGCTAGTCTCTGCGCTAGTTCGTTGATTTGTATGCCGAGAGCTGAAAAGAACTGTTAGCAATCGCAAGGGGAGCAAGCAATCCGCACATGTTACAAGACCATAGCTCACGAAGAACGTGGCGAAAGTGTATGACAACGACGTGAAGATCATTCCAACTGTTAGAAAGAAGCCTGCAAGAAGTCCGGTTACTCTGCAGCCGTAATACTTGAGGACCAGAGCAGTGATGGGGCCGATAATTTTCCCGAAACTCGAGTTCATGGTCATGATCAGCGATCCCTGCGTTGCTGAGAGTTCCATATCAGCGAAGATGTCTTTGAAAATGAGGCCTGATGTTTGAATCAGTGATAGTACAACAAACTGGAAGGGAACGATTAAGACTTGAATGGACACATTCGAAGCTTACGCTGCTCAAACCACCACAGAATACAACCACCCAGCCGTAGCCCCCATCTGGGGGAATTCTCACAGATTTTAACATTTTTTCTAATACCGTTTTGTTTAGCCAGTATTCAGCTTACGATTGTAGTTTTAATAGCGTTATCACCTCTATTAATCTTCTTACATATTCGGCTACTGCTTAAGCTGATAGCCATGTAAAAGCATTTTAATATTACACTGACGCAGAACAACTGTCCTGGTTTTAATAAAACTGTATTTTTTAAAACATTCCCAAAACATGGAAAATTAACAGCTGTAGAAGAGAAGCTTGTGGACGGGAGCTACACAATTCACTCGATACTGTACGAAATTCTTATTTTATTTTCAATAAGTGATAGTAAGGGTCAAAAAAACACCAATTAGGCGTGTTTTAACACTTATCGTCTTTTTTGACCTGTAGTCATTTAAAATGAAATGATGCAGGTTCCTTTTACTTGTGTCACGAAGAAGTTTGCTCTTGGGTTTAGTCCAGTCTTGACCTTACAAATATTGTAGGAAATAAACAAAGCAACGACAATCAGAAACGTTATACACGACGGGTGTAAAAAATAGGATTCGGAGCAGATTCGTTTGAGTGTAGAAAATATTTTACCTTGAGATGGAGAAATTTTAAATTAAACCTTCGGTTGAGAACCGTACGGGAAAATACTATAAAATGCATTTAACTAGGGGGGGGGACTAGGGGGACTGCAGCCCCCCCGAAAATTCTTGGCTTCACACTAGATAGAATTGAACTTTCCAGACGTCCAGTTTTAGCAGAAAAAAATCCTGGTTACGGGCTTAAATTTAATATAGTTTCTCCATCTCTTGGAGTCAGTTTATACGTCGTTTGGGCAATTTATTTATTGAGAGTTCCTGTCAAATGTCAATGTCAAACGTCTACACTGCAAAAAATAAAACAACAGTTATATTTCTTATTTTGGATGTTTCATATGTATTTTAGCCAGGCTAAATCGCAAAAATAGAAACGAAGACGAGAAATCGGGTCTTGTGTTAATTATTCTAACAATTCAATTATATCTCGTTTCAACTTGATCTTGAACTTTCTTTTTTCTCATAAATCATCCGATTTTTATGGAATAACAATCAGCTCAACAGTGGCGTAACCTGCTAATTTGTCGCTCGGGGCCAAATTATTTCTAATCCAGGCTATTAAATCCGGAACCTTTCTACTTTTCTCTGCACTCGAAACTTACTGTAATTATTCGTTCGATTGCATCTGGCTTGTCTTGAGGCCCGCTCTATCCGCTGCCAGAAGTTCCAAAACTCGATTCGTCTATATTTTATTTAATTATTGCTTTCGTTTTAAATATGCGCAGATATGTAACTATTTGCATTTTTCGTTTTTGTCGCGTGCGTGTATTTAAATAAATTTGCTTATATTATTGTTACTTTTTCGCTTGGATTGACGTTCGTTTAAAATTGTTTGTTTTCTTAATTACCTAGCTGCGCTTTTAGAATGTTAATTCACTTATCGTTTTTACAACAAACATAACTTATTGCTTTATGCTTATTTCTTAGCACAATTTGTGTTTATTACTTACTGGCACAGATGCGTTATCTTGACAATATAAAATTTAGGAAACATTTTAAAATGAAAATAGGTACCTATTAAAAAACACTACTATTGCTAGAACAAAAAATTAAGGTTGCGGTTCTGTTACTGAATTTTCATGTAAATAAAATACATATAAAAACTCAATTCCAAAATTATATAACATTATCTTTTTTTGCATTATAATCTAAGGACATCGGAATAAAAACTATCCTTTTTACGATTAAAAAACAATTACTTTTACATACAAAGTTATGTTCCCACAATTTGTCTATTGAGGACTCCAACAGAAAGTTGTTAATTTGAAACGCCGTGCATGAGACATGAACTCACAATATAGCGTATTTAAATGTAAATGTTTATACCATAATACCTTACATCATTACAAATTAATGGTAATTAATTTTTTGAAAAAAATATACAAGGACGTATAATATCCCCAAAAGGTCTAATAACTTTGTAAAGTATTTTAAGAATTCCTTTCTTCAAAATTGGTGCGAATATACATATGAATAGTTGCAAACAACGAATTTACTTATAATACACTCCGCGCAAAAATTATCTCAAGACCTGTATATTTTCACAGCAATTTATACCAAGATGATGATTGTTTCATGAGTTGGAGTAGGCTTACTGTCCAGAAATTTTTTTTGCCGTTATGATTTTATTTTACAAATCTGAGAGTGTTGCGATAATTTTTGAATATATTAGTTCATTTTACTTACAAAACTACTTTCAAAAATTATTAACATAATTTTGTATGTTAAAGAAAGCCAAAAGAAATTAAAAATTCAAAATTGTGAACCATTTTGCAACTCGAAAATGTAAAAATATAAGTAGGAATCATTTCCTATTAAACGCAAGGTGAAAAAAATGTAATTATTATATACAAATTCGTTATTTGCAACTATATATTTGCACCAAATTTGAAAAACGTATTAAATAATAAGGTTATTTCACCGTTCCGGGATTTTATACTGAAACTGTGTTGGTATATTTGAATTGGAAAATTATGAACAGGGGCTTTTGTGAACCAGCACTGACCGGTAATATTTTATTCATGCTGCATTTGTAACAAACTTCTAACTCTTTCGTATGCAATCAGTATTATAGGCGAAAGTTGAAATTAATGGCACAGACAACAGCAAAATAATAAATACAATAGCGCAAGGCACACGGAACGAAATACGATAAAAACCAAACCGAAACAAAACATTTTATTTATTAATTGTACTAGAAACTACAAATTAATTAAAAACATTAAGTGTGTGAACAATTAAACAACGAGCGCTTTTGTAGATTCTGCGAATTTGATAACGCAGGCAAACGTGGAGCACAGTTCAGTATTGAAGGTAATTTTTTATTTTGTTCAGTCAACACGAGGGTTTCCCCGGCGGTTACGCTCCTGCCCCCGGCTTATTATTTAATTATTGGTAATACATAAAATAGCAAAAAAGCGGTGATAATTACACCAGTAAACTGTATTAATATAAATTGCAACATTATTTAAATTTCACTAAGCATGGGAATAATATATAATGGCAAGAAACGTCGATTCGACTCAATTTTACGAAAATGTCCAAAAAGCACCGTTTCCCCGAAGGCGTGGCGCCGGGCGCGCCGCGACGCCGCCCCTCCGAGCGAAAACCACCCGACCCGCTCAAAAATTTAACAAAAATATTTCAGAATAAAAAATACATATTAATAATGGTTGATATTGATTAACCTTGCTTTCAATTGCGCCGTTATTTTACAATTGCAATATATTTTCTTGTGCTTAAATTAAAAATTAGTCGATATAATCTGAATCCGCTTGTCGCATTGTGCAGTTTGGTCTTTGCGTGGAAGAATGACAATTGTTAGGCGACAACCGGATGGTGGTTATGGCTGGGTGATAGTCTTCGCAAGTGCTTTAACGAACGTAAGTCCACATCCAACACTTCTTCGTTTAAACGATCCGTGTTCCAGTTTATTACGCTCTCAATCGTGCAATGTTTCGGCCTCATCCTCAAAGACACCTTCGCCGACTTGAACCTCTCCGCCACTCAAGTCTCCGTTATAATAAATTTGAACGGGGCCTTCGGAATGGTGACAGGACCCTTAACTGCGATTTTACACAAACTCTTCGGTTGTCGAACGACTGCTCTTCTGTCGGCGCTGCTTCTAACAATCGGAATGGCCCTAACTTCGATTTCGGACAGTTTCGGATATTTGGTGGTGACCTACGGCATCATCTCCTGTACGTAGTTCTTATAGTCAGCTCTTATTTACGGTGCAGTTACAGCACTGGGCACGCAAATGAGCGAATCGACTTGTCGCCTGTCCATCAACATGTACTTCAAGAAGAAGCGCAGTTTAGTGACGGGTTTCGTAATGACTGCCGCCGGTTTCGGGCCGATTCTCATCCCCCAGCTGCTCTGGCTGCTCCTCAAAGTTTACTCAATTCACCAGGTGACGTTGTTGTACGCCGGACTTTGCGTGCACGTCTTCATCGCCGCCACACTTCTTCAGCCGGTGGAGCGGCACATGATCAAGGAAGCCAGCAACGAAGAGATGATAGAACTGAACGTGGTCCACGTCAAACCGGAGAAGCAGACACTTTGTCAAAGGATTATCGGTGGCGTGACCAACTTCTTCGACTTGGACCTGCTCAAGGACCCAATCTTCGACAACATCCTCGTCGGGCTGGCTCTGGCGACGTTTGCAGAGACGAACTTCACGATTCTCGTTCCGTTCATTTTGCAGGATTTCGGATTGAGCACGTCTCAAATCGCCACGTTTCTCTCCACTTTAGGGGTGTCTGACATGCTTTCGAGGTTTGTGGCTCCGTACGTGGGCAGCTACTTCACGAAGCCGTCCAGACTCATGTTCACGTACGCTTTAGTCGTTTTGATTCTCATCAAGTTCAGTGAGTAGATCGGCTTGTAAGAAATTTTCTAAAGTGGCGTTGTAGCGATTCTGTGGAGCAGCAACTTTTACGTCCTTCTGGTGATTGCGTTCGCCTTGGGAATAGCCAAAGGGATAAGGAAAGTGTACATGTGGCTGGTAATTCCAGACTATGTTTCCATGGACAAGCTGCCGTCAGCTGGTGGAATGGATATGCTAGTTCGTGGGTGCTGTATAGTGGTCGGAGGAATTATTTTGGGGACGCTAAGAGACGCCACCGGAAGCTACGAAATTTGCATCATTATAATGAATTGCGTCACGATTTTTAGTATAACGCTGTGGGCTGTTGAATATGTGATTGTTAAATATAAGAAGCGGAAGTTGGCGAAGAAAATACAAGACGATTTTTGAGCTGTGTTAATTAAATAAAATTTAGCTGTTTTCGGGGTTTTTATTAAATATATAGTAACATTTATAACCACGATCGAGTTCACGAAGAACAGAAACCAGTGAAATAAATTAATAGTGCTTGTGTGAACCTGAAATAAAAACGACTTTCAACCGAAGTTCTTTAGTTTCATAATTTAGCAGGCAAATTAACATAAATTACAATCAAGGTTAGTTGTAAACAATTACTTGTTTTTGCTCTTCTGAGAATCAGTTTTTGCCAACATTTGTCGTGGAGTTGTAAACAATGCTTCGCGTTTTAATTAATTGTTATTCCATTTTTTAATCCCAGTGAAAGCGCTAAATGAATCGGTTACAAATGACCCGTACAGGTGATAGGTTTGAAGCGGTTGAAAATAATTCGAACAGTGTGATTTGCAACGAGAATCGAATTAAAATGGTAATAAATTTGTGCTCATTACGGAATGTCGCTCATTAATTATTAATAAGACTGGGGAATAATTTATTGCGCTCTTTGTGTCATTTTGTGTTCAGTAATGTTCCAAAGGTTCGAGTTGGCTTGTTCACTTGAGCAGGTAATGGCACGACGATGTAAAAATTGTTATCTTGCTAAAATTTCTCAACGATTCCTATTTGTTTAATTATTTTTACTATTTTGCGTCCATAACAGAGCTGTTAAAGCACTCAATTGGATGTTTTAATAGTTTTTGAGTTTCGTAATAAAACTAGTGTAATTTAGTTTGTCTATACTGGTATGTCATAATGAGAAATGTGGACATGTCATGTCACACGTCAAAGTAAACATCAAAACAAAACGTTACAATATTTTTAATTTGAATTAGCTTACTTCAATTATGATGAACATATATCGATAAGTTGGATGTTGAGCACTTGTTTCACAATATTTTTCTGAAATTATCTAATTGCATTGGAAAATCAAAATTTCAATTTTGACAATTGTCAACAAACCCGTGCAAAATTCCATAAATTTTTAAGTTGCAAATTTTTAATTAAAAATTGCATATATGTTGCAACGTAGAAAAAAGTATAACAAACTCGCTTATAAGGCTATTATGGTCATTTTAAAAACTTGGACTCGTACAATAAAATACGCCTTCTGTAACTCGCTCTATAGTTTACTATTTTGCTAAAAAGGCAAACTTTTTTTCCACTTCCTTGCAGAGGGTGGATAATCCAATAGATCCATTATGCACTAAATCTATTGCAAGAAAACACCTGCTTATGTGTTACGGTTACGTAATAAAAAAGTTACTAAACATGTAATAAGTATATTACGTAACAGTTATAGTAATTTTTTCTCGATCCTAGGTTTATATTATATTACTCAGTGATGTCATTTGTCGTTCCGATTGATAGTTTAGGTTCTCGCGTTGAAATCAGATTCCAAGTTTCTCTTTGAATATCGTTGGTAAAATGGAATTCGAGTCCATCTTTTGGTCGTAGAAAAAGTCTAGTACACTCCTCCAGTTGAAAGCAGCACACTTACAACTCTCGATATGTAATATACTATTACAAGTTCGGTTTATTTGAGAACTGTCTTAATAATCAATATTCCCAAAGTTGTTGGTTTTCTAGAATCAATTTTTATGTAAGAAAAGTTAACGAATATAATTTAAAAAAAATGTTATTATTTATATGTATTATTATATTCAAGTGAGGGGTATTGCATCTTGTTTGATATGTAGTTCATTTTAGCTGCAAGGTATAGGTAAAGTAAGCGAGTTTTTATATCAGAAACAAATAATTTATTAGAATTTTTTTTACACAATTTCAACAATGTTGAATTCATGAAGGCTGTTTCCGGAGATTGGGGACGCTGCAAACTTTTTAGCTTATAACTGTAAATGGAGCTTTAGTTTACAAATAACCGTTCTGAACTTCGTTGAGTAGCAAGAATTACACCTGTTTGAAAAAATGTCAAAATATGGGTGGGACGCTTCAATTGTCCAGAGGCGGATATATTAAATCAAAATCAGCCTAGCTCGCGGCCGCACCTATGAAGGCCACTTCAAAGTCACTTCGAGGCCATTTCAAGGCTAGCATTTACTCTTATTTTTATAACACGATCTGCATCTCTTCACATTCCCTTTTTTTACATTTCTCATCGTTCGGTTCACACAAGTCGGTTATAATAACGTGTGTACAAAAATAAAATCACTCGGAGTGTGCCACTGAAAAACTTTGAAATTCGTTAGAGTGTAGTAACTATTTGGCCTTGAAATGGACAAATTTAGATTATGTTCTCTCCTGGCAACTGACACGGTTCATAAAATATAGTGCCCTGAACAAATTCCATATTCAGACATGAGCAGGTTTTTTTATTGACAGCTTCGGTCAAATGTCAAGATTTGAAAGTGTCACAATTCTACACTGTAAAAACTGAAACAAAAACTAGTTTCCATGATCTCCTAAGCCTCGTTTTTTTGTTGTAGGTAAGTTCTATACAATGTCCAGTCCAGTCAGTTCTTGCGAATATTAACAAACATATTTTTTCAGCTTAAAAACAAGCATCTTTTAAATATTGAAGAAGAAATTATTTTGTCTTCTGTTTCTATTGAATCTTTGTTCACGGCGCCATATTGCACTTTATTTTGTTTGCAGTAAAAAACTGCTGAACAATCGAAAAGTTCCACCCAAATTTTAGCATGCAGGATGATAAGCCCATTTTATAACATGTTATCTACTCTTAACCGGTTTTCTTCTCCATTAACTCTAAAACAATATAGTTTCTCTTTTAATCCTTCTTAATTCAAGATTATGAGGCCCATAGAACGTAAGAACCTAAATTCAAAGTAGTCATTGACGAGATTGATTCAAAATAGGAATGGTATCGAAAGTATATACCTACATACATCAAAAATGGCAATATTGCTTATTAATGTTAGTTGTTAACTAGATATTGCATAGCTTAAGGAATCACTAAATTGAATATTTTTACTGGATTTTTGGAGTAAAATTAAATTATGTATTGACGAAAAACAATTTCTCAGCCTGACCCTCAATTCTTAATTGTAAAGTCATTATAATCCCTTCTTCATCATAACCCTAGATCTATTTTCTTTAAATTTCGAAACTGCCTTTTTTAGGTGTGCATATCTTCCTGGCCATGTCCATGTTTGTATTTACATTTACCGATAACGACAAGATAATTAGAAACGTCAAACAAAATAATTTTCTCCAGTCGATGAAGACCAAAAGCACATGCTAGTACCATTATCATAATTTTTTTTCTTCCAACGATTAGGGATCATCAAAATTCAATATGTTTACATATTTTTCTAAGTCTGTCTAACTTGTACCATTTGAATAACTGTGCTATCGTCTGCACTTTCTAATGTATAAAAAACACCGTTTTTATTTAAAGAAAACCACAGTATTGATGAAATTACATCTGTTTTAAAAAATTAAAAATTGAAGGAGCGCTTTAATTACTCAGAAGTTTATTTGGTTTTGAGGTGGAAATATTAGATGTAAAACAGTTCTTACTGCCAGTGCCGTTCAAAAATCTTTCGGGCCATTTCACGCTTGGCATTTTATAAGAAAATCTGTACCTCCGGTTTCCATATTTCCCACCTTTCATTTCGTAATTTGCTTTGTCCAATGTGAAATCACTTTCCACAAAATCTAGAGCGGTTCAGGAAAATTTTCCAAAAATTAATAAGCCATTAAACAGATAATTCTGATAATTATAAAGTATAAATCTTTATCACCTTCAAACAAGTGGCTTTAAAATATTGATAAAAATCCGGCTTGTAGATGAAATCTGCTTCAATAAAATGTTTTGTTCATAGCGCTTTATATTGCATATTTGTATGTCTATTTATTTAATATATCAACACAAGAAAAGGATTCAGCGAGCAGGCCATGGAATCACATTGAAAATAGTTAGAGTGTTTGAACTTAAAATGGACATACTGAAATTAAGTTATGTGTTAACATGCGTGTCGGAACCAACTTTTTTATATGTATAATGTCTTTTTTAACTAAGTTCATCTCCAAGCATCGATTTAGACGTCGCTTGAGCTAAGATTTGATGAACAGTTCCTGTAAAATGTCATGATATTTCAATGTCAAAGGTCTACACTGTAAAAAATTAAATAAAAGCTAGATTCCATGGACTCTGAATCATTTTTATTTGTACGCTGTCTACTTTGAATTGGTATAGTTAACTACACTGTAAAAAATAAAAAAGCTAGATTGCATAGCCTATCGAAAATCAATTTTTGTACGCTCCATTAATGCATGGTTATACAGCAATTTTAACTTACTGTACTCATGGGATTTTAAAAAAGCAATCCTTAAAAGCAGACCCAATTTTATAATTACCAAATGTACTCAGAACATTTGTTTCTCATTTTACTCTTCTTATAAGCGATTATAAGTACTAATTCCATCGAGGAACGCTTGATGACTGAAAAAAGTACATAAATTGCTGCTTCCGTGTCTGTGTGTAATTTGCTGTACAAAACTAAATTACACATTTTC
This sequence comes from Eledona agricola, assembly GCA_964023215.1. Lineage (NCBI taxonomy): Eukaryota > Metazoa > Arthropoda > Insecta > Coleoptera > Tenebrionidae > Eledona > Eledona agricola. Next base: position 11,745,980 of record OZ026860.1, read on the forward strand.
TAAATCAAATACCAAACCACTTGTTTATCATAAATATCTGACGATCCGAATAAGATAATGAGAAATGTGGGCTGTCCGGGCTGCCGCTGTGACGTCACTCGAATCCGGTTAAAGCTCCCCTCCAAAGCTTCACAAACTCCGGTTGCCCGGAGTCCGGGATAGCGATGCTCCCGTCACGAATTTAAGGTTATAATCGTTTTAATTTTACACATTACAACAAAATCCTCGTGCATGACAATAAATTTTGTACAAATCGATGTTTTGGAGCACCCTCATTGTTCGAGCACGTTTGTTTCTCAGTTTTATCTCCTTATCAGCGATGGACGCGATATATAGCCGACCCGAGCGGTGTCATTTTGTTAACAAATAAATCGCGGCGATGAAAAATGCAAAAACTGTGGGATACGTCAAAGTGCCACCTGATGGAGGTTACGGCTGGGTCATCGCTTTCGCCATGGCGCTCAACAGCGTAAGTCCCCAAAACTAAACCCCCAACAGTTTTTATTGAAAACCTTCCAGTTTATTTACATCCCGCTGATGCACTGCTTCGGTCTCATCTTCAAGGAAACCTTCGTCGAGTTGGGTTTATCCGCGGCTCAAGGCTCTCTAATCATCAACCTCCACGCCGCCTTTGGAATGCTAACAGGCCTCCTCAACGGAGTTCTCCTCAAGATTTTCGGATATCGGAAAATCGCCTTCGTGGCGGCCGTTCTGTACTTCTCCGGAGTCACTCTCACTTCGTTCTTTACCAGTTTCCAGTATTACATCGTCTGCTATGGATTAATCGCTTGTTAGACCCTTCTTGACTTCTTCCAAACACTAACTGCTTGTTGTAGCGTTGGGGTTGGGACTGTCGAGGTCGTCATACGGCCTCGCCCTCAACACTTACTTCAAAAAGCGGCGCAACAAAGCAATGAGTTTCGCAGTTACCATCACCGGACTCGGCTCCGTTTTCATGCCGCAACTGATCACCTTCCTCATGAAGTTCTACACCCCGCAAGGCGTAATGTTGATTCTGGGCGGAGTCTGCGCGCATTTTTTTCTTACAGCAAGTCTGCTGCAGCCCGTAAAGTGGCACATGAAAGACGGGGACGAGCGACTCCAGCCCGAGCGAAGTAATGGAGTTTCAAGCGATTGAGCACGAGAAGATGTGAGGTTTAAGACTAATTCCGACATTTCTAGATTCGGAGGAAGTGTTCAGGGAAGATTTGGAAATATGCGATAGTAGGCTGACTTTGAACGAGGAACCGCCTCCTCGGAAGAAAAGCACGCTGGGAAACATCGCAAACATCTTCGATTTGGATCTGTTGAAAGATCCCGTCTTTGTCAATATCCTCATAGGGATGGCGCTTGCGGTGTTTGCCGAGCTCAACTTCATGGTGTTGACTCCGTTCATTCTCAACGACTTCGGTTTAACAACGGAACAAATCGCCACGTTTATGTCCACGGCAGGAGTCACTGACATCACTTTCCGACTTCTAGCTCCTTACATAGGCGAATATTTAAAACAAGCCCCTAGACAAATGTACATCTTCACGTTAATCCTCTTAATCATCATGAGATACAGTACGATACATTTTTACAATTTTCACATTTTAACAACACTTTGTTAGTTTTTCTAGTTTCCAACAACTTTTACATGCTCTTGGTGTCTGCCTCCGGTTTGGGCATGGCGAAGGGAATCCGAAGAGTGTACGTGGGTTTGATTGTACCATCACACGTCACGCTGGAACGTCTCCCATCGGCCACTGGAATGGAAATGATGGCCAATGGTTTTTTCATTTTATGCGGAGGCTCCATCCTCGGATTCGTCCGCGATTTTACCGGAAGCTACTCCATTTGCATCATCATAATGAACTGTGTCACCTTCGTCACGATCTTCATGTGGACGGTTGAAGGGTTGATTGTTAAATATCAGAAGCGGAAAGAACGCGTCAAGGCTCGTGAAATTGAAGAGAATCATCCCTTGAACCGAATCTGACTTGTAAATAAACAAAACTTCGAAGAAACGAATTCTCTTTGCTTGGTTATGAATTGTCGCTGATGGTCCCCGCTTAATTTGCTTTCATAAACTAACTTCCACCGAGGATTTAGGTACGATGACGCCCTAGGCCCATTTACTACATTGCCCCATTTTTAAGAATCGACTCTCAAAAAATTGTTTAGAATGTCAATCAAAAAAGGTGCAGGTTTTATACAACTATATGGTAAATTAAAACAACATTTAATTAACGCGAAAACTATAACTGTTTAAAATTAACTGAAAAATAATATAACAAAAAAATTAAGGGTATTTAAAAAAACAAACAGCAACAATTAATTAGAACACTTTCCTAAAAAAATTAGGCGCCCAATTGAAAAAATGGAGTTATGTGCGGTTGAATTTAGCGGCTTCGTATTTTACTAAATTTGTTTTAATCATAAGAAAGAAAAAATTTATGGTGAACTCAGCACCTCTCTCAGTTAGGTCAGTCCAGAGGTATTCGAGTTGTATAACTCGAAAACAGTCCAACTTAGGTACCACTTATGATGAAATTAGGTACGATCTAACATCAAACAAGGAATCTAAAAATTATTTTTTCGGAATTCAAAACTAATGTCACTCTTGTCTAAAACATGGCCTCCAGAAATTATAAATAAATTTAAAATTAAAACATCTAGTGACTGAATAAATCCCTTTTAAAGTATCACAGGTGACACACTGAGAGCATTGGAATTGCCAAATATGTTTAAATTAAGTGAAAAGTAAGTGTCAATAGAAGGCGTAGTCATACAGAAGTATGTGCCCTTTTTCATGCTATGCTATCCTGAACGAGAGGCTATTTGTAAATCTGCAGTAACTAAAACTGTGAAGCGGTTTAACTAGACGGGAAATGTAAAGGAACGTAGAAGAAAAAAACATAAAAAACAAAAAGACCATATGCTTCCAAATTTATTTTTTAAGTTTGCTTATGTTTTGTTATTTTTCTTTTTGCATTAATTATTTTTAAGAAATAAATGTTTAGAGCCATTGCTTATTCAGTTTTCATTCTGTTAGACTTTTAAAAGTGTTAAAGTACAGCTGGTTTTGTCATTTTAACGACAAAACATGTTTGGTTGATTTTTAATTTTTTTACGGTTGTGGTCAACATTTTTCGACACCAGCATTACAAGATGATATTCAGGAAACAATAAGCTTTCGAATGATGTCTAATTTGACCCCTATTGCTATTTTAAAAAAATTGTTGGCTATGTATCTCATAACCTAACAATGCAAAACAGTAAATTAGGTGTAATAGATATTAATTAGTTGATTTCATTTCTCAAATTGCAAGTTATTCTGGTTAATGGTTTTGAAGATACTAGACCGGTTCCATACTTTTTGAAAATCCTGTATAAATAGCTTTATGAAGAAGTTTTTTATACTCTTGGACTTCACAACTTTTATGCAATTTTTAATTTAAAATTTGCAATTTTAAAATATGGGGAATTATGCATGGGTTGGTTGACAATTGTCAAAATTGAGATATCGTGTTGTCGTCTGGCCGAGGGTGGTCCTTTGATTTGGGGATGATAAAAATCGCCTTTCGTTGGTTTTTAACGGGTTTATTCATAAATCAACACAAGAACAAAAATTAACATTTAACGGTTAGAAAACGGCGCGGCGTGCTAACATTTCGGATCATGATGTACAACTCTAGAAAAATTAAATTACACTAGTTCCATTGCGAAACTCAAATAGCTATTAAGGCACTCGATTGAGTGCGTTAACAGCATTGTTATAGACGCGACGTAGAAAAAAATGTTTCTGAGTATAGACTGTTTCGTTTAGCCCACATGCAATTCCACCTTCATATTTTAAATGAAACAGCCTATATTTTTATTACATTTTTATATTCCTTGTTTTATTTTAGGTCGAGTTTATTCATCATAAGTAAAGCCTAAAATGTTCTGTTTTTTCAACTCATTCAATTTTTTTCAGTAAAATGAACTTTTGCAGTGGTCTGAAAAGATACAAATATCTCTCGACCTAATAGACTTAGAAATCTGCGGTTTGATCTGTTGAATTCAGCATAATTTTATGATGATAATGATAATCATAAATAAATATGATTAAAAACTTGTAGTTTCAACTTAGAGGGTGCTAAATACAACATATTCAATTTGAACAATTTCAAACGTACTTAACTATAAAATTTTCAAATGGTAAGTTCAATTTTTTTACTGTTTTCGATGCCTATCAAAGAAAGTTAAAATTTTTGAAAAGAACTTTAATAGTAATTTATAAGCGCCCTCTAGGTGTGATCCAAGTTTTGTTTAAATTGTAAAATAAATCAATTTATGATGAATTCAACAGTTAAAACCGCACCTTTCCGCGTTAGTTAAGTCCAGAGATATTCTCTTTTTTTTTCAGAACGCTGCAAAGGTCCAATTCAAATAAAAAAAGTTGAACTACTCGAAAAAACCTCAAGCTAAAATGAAACGAGTAACTTACAAATGCTATAATATGTATATAGAGTGTGCCATTTAAAATAAGAAGGTGGAGTTGCGTGTGGGCTAAATGGAACACCTGGATACTCAAAAATATTTTTAGGTGATAGAGCAGTTGACTGCAAAAAACTTTTGTCTAAAACCTTCTCTTTTTCCAATTGATCTGAGGCCAACATCCACCAAATTCAGCGACTGTTCCATTTTGAATACGTTATAATTAAACTGTCGATTGGCTTAATTTTTCTCATTCTTAAAATTAACCGGGTTTGAAATCCATATTTGATTGAACCATTATTTTTAATATCTAGAACCTAGATCCGAATTCCCCGTTACTTCCTGATTTGGAGCTGGAGTGTTTGGTATAGGTACTTTGGAAGTGCTTGTAAAAACTGTCTCAAACTTTGGAATTTTTTCAACAGTTCTTCAGTACTTTTGTCTTCAGAGAGTTTTTTTCCTCGAACAATTTTTTTTTGAGCTCACTCATGCAATCTTTACGAACGATGAACTGTTTTAAAGCAAAATATAAAATAATGTTTAAGTATTACTGGTAAACGGATTTTCTTTTAATGATAATGATTTTTTATTTCTCATTTTTTATTTTCCTTTAAATTGTATTATTTAGAGCATTCAGTGGCGGCCCTTAGAGTCAGGCGCCTCTAGGCCCGTTATTAGTTGCTTTAAATTTCTAGAATAACTTCAAGTACAGGTGCAGAAAGTAAAAAACGCCAGGTCAACAAAATATTATGTATTAACAGAAAAGTATCACATTCGGCGGGGACTAATAATACTAGTATTTGTGGTTTACAATTTTTTTCAAGTAGAAGATAATCTTGGAGGTTAAATCATTGTTTAGCCTGCATTTCAATGACAGATACGCAGCGACTCGAAAGAAGATCATGAAGAGACAAAGAATTCCTAGCTGATGCTGGTAGGACACGAGCGGCATGGCCATGTCCACCATTAGCGTATCAGGATGGGAGTAGTGGCAATAAAGCTCGTCATCCTTGCACTCCAGCGGCTCTCTTCCGTAGAAGAGAGTGTTGCAAAAACCGACAATCCCGAACCGGATGAAGGTCAAAGTCATGGCGAACTTGTAAAAAGGTTCTATTGACGCCCGATAGCCCATTCCATACACTCCAAGTGCTAGAAGCGGCGCCAGAACAGAGGGCCCCACCACCGACCCATTGGTAATTTTGAAAATAGATCCGATGAAATATCCCAAACCTTGCGACGTTAAAGCCATGGCCAAAGCCATCAAGCAAAATCCAACGAATCGGTCGACTTCCAAAGGCTGCCCGCTCATGAAATACACAATTGTGGAGAACATCAAACCCAGCAGAGTCTAAAACGGTTGTTTTAACACTTGTTTTAATGTCAATTGCACAACTCACCAGAAGAGGTAACGTGGTCAACGTTAACGCCGAATAGTAAGCCTTCAAACCATACCAGTGGTTGAAATATTCACGTTTCATCATCTTGACCTCAAGCGGGACTACAATCATGCAAATAGCAATTAACCCAACCGCATTTCCAATCCTTACACAACAGAACGGGCATCATTACGTGCGTGTAAACGAAAAACACGCAGCAGCAGATGCAGTACTTGAAAATTGCGATCGTCTGGGAAGCGTCGTTGCCCACTCCGTAGAAGATTCCTCCGACGATCAGGCTCGAGAGCAGGTGGTGGAAGAATTGGATGTACAATCCGGTGCGGTTACGCAGCATTTGTAGAAACATGCGGGAGAAGAGGGTGAGGAATTGGACGCGGAAGGAGTTGGGAAATTCGATGTCGGTCTTTTGGATCTCGGAGGTGAGGTCGTTGTAGACGGTTTCATAGATTTGGCCTTCGATGGTTTTGCTCTCGGTGATGGTGCCGCGCATGTTGATTTTGCCATTTTGGATCGTTTTCTGGAAGCTTTCAACGACTGCTGGCTGAGAGTGAACCAGTTCGATCACTGAAATCGTAAACAACACTTACACACCACTTACTTATTGGTAGATAAACCTAAAACAACTGTTTTGAAAACAGATAACAAGTGAAGCAACAAATAATTCAAACAACAAGTTCACAGCAACAAGTTCAAACAATTTCTCGGAAACTTAATCAAAAATGTGTTTTTGTAAAACTCATTCCTCGAGATGAATGTCTTATAAAACATAATAAAATTATAGAAGCTGTTTCGCAAACATGAGTATTACCAGATAAAGACAACATACAGCAGAAATAACTACAGGGAAACAGTCTCAAAACTTAGAAACCAATGCAGAAAAATTAACAATTTGAAGCTATTGAAGATCAAAACGTATTAAAATTTTAAGTACCTCACAATGAATATCTACAAGTCGAGGAATTAAGGAACTTATTGTCCTGCACCGTAAAGAACAACTTTAGAAAAGTAAAAAAGAAAACGTACAAATATTAAGAATATTCGAATGAGTCAAAGAAGTACGAAGGAAAAAAGTGAGCTGAATAACAAATGAGAACAAGATTTTAAGATATAGAAGGACTTGAGACATGACTACGAATTTTCTTTACGGTTGTGAGGAACAAGTTTTATTGAATATGTAATATTGAGTAAATCGAATTAATCTAAACATTCCAAGAAATCAGAGCAAAAAGTTAAAAAAACTGTAAAACAAAACTTATTTTCAACTGAATTATCTAATAGTATATTAAAGAACGAGTTCCATAAGGCATATTTTATTGTACGAGTTCAAGGACAAGTACCACAATGAACGAGTTTTTTTATACCATTTTTTCTACTTCGCATCTTTTAAGCAATTTTATAATTTGGGGAATTTTGCATGCGTTGGTTGACAATGGTCAAAATTGAAATTTCGATTTTCAAATACAATTAAACGGCACAATTAGTTGGCGGTAAAAATAATATTTAGCAAAATATTGTGGGAAGCAAACCTATCCGGGTTAATTTAAGTACTCAAAACTCATCCAACGTAACGATTAATGTTTATAATAATTGGGGAAAGCTACTTTAAACTAAAAATATTGTACCGTCTTGTGTTGGTGTTTACTTGGACGTTTGACATGACATTTCTGATCATGACGTATCACCCTAGAAAAACTAAATTACACCAATTCTATTACGAAACTCAAATAGCTATTAAAATACTCGATTGAGTGCTTTAACAGCTTTGTTATACACGCGAATTAGAAAAAATTATCTATAGCATTCGCTGATTTTGTAGCGGACAAAATATCTAAGGAATCTGAACAAATTATACAGAGTGTCAGCGGATGAAATTACAAAAAATATTTTATTTTATTTTGATTTATCAGAAAAATGTATTCTTGGTGCAATGACCTGCTTCTTCCCAAACCACTAAAACCATTTTAATCTCAATTAAACACTAAAAGTTATTTATTTATTTATTGAAAATTTGGACTACCTACTGTAGATAAAAAATCTGGAAAGTATTATAATTATTCATAAAAGTTTAAGCACTCCAAGACCTTCAAAATCTAAAACATGAAAAAACTGTTAGCGATTTAGATCTCCAAATCATCTAAATCCCTAGTTAAGTTCTAAATAATTTGAAGATTATAATGAAGAAGTGCACAACAACAGCATATAAACACACAAAAGCTGGTGTGAATTGATTAATAATTTGGTGTGAATTTATTGTTAAAGAAGGTGTATGTAGGTGTGTGTATAATAGGGTGCAGAAAGGAGATGTAATGCAAAAATGCGCTAAATGTATCTTATGCAACGTCGTCAACTCAAAACAAAAATTTTAATAATACATTCAAACCACCCCCGTAACCAGGGGCGGCTAGGGGGCTGCAGAACCCCCCCCCCCCGACATTTTTTGGCTTCATACTAGATAGAATTGAACTTTCCAGACGTCGAGTTTTAGCAGAAGGATCCCAGCCCCTCCCGAAAAAAAATCCTTGTTACGGGCTTGATTCAAACCATTTTCAAAGTGAAGACCTACTTTTTCAGAATCTTTCTTTATAGTACACCCGTTACGAATGGTCATTCATGAAGAAGAACCATCATAACGTGCGTATAAAAATAAAACAAGGCTGCGTAGGTCATGAAATAATTTCAACGTTTGGTAGAGTGTAGCAAAATTTCGATCTTGAGTTGAAAATATTTGAAATTCGAATTTGAAAATTGAATCAGCCTTTTTCGACGAATTCCATCCCCATGTTGTTGTTGACCGTTGCTCTCAAATGTCATGAATGGCAATGCCAAATTTGTACACTGAAAAAAATAAAATAATAGCGAGGTTGCATGGTTTCCTGAGCCTTCGATTTTTATTTGTACATAACATTAGTTATATGCACACATTAAAAACAGAATCAAAACCTGTCAAGCCATGTAGATAGACATGCTATTTAAAACAAAAAAGAACCAGAAGTGTTCCAGTTTTGAATTTATTTCGATTGGATCGACCGAGAACCCTCTCGAGTTTTCAGCAATCTGTATGTAGTTTGGAAAATATTCGACTTGCTTTTACTGTTTTTTGGCAAAAATTCCTAAGCCGGTAATAAACAAAGAAAAAAAATTTCCCTCATCACTTTCATTTATTTATTGAACAATAGCCGTCACGAAAACATCCAACCGGATCTTGCATTGCAATACAAGTACACAAACAACATTAATTTTGAAAAAATATCGTTGAACGAAGCAGTTTGTGATTTTCTGAACGATAGATAAGTTGCTGGGTACGAAGGCAAAGAAATTAATAAAAATCGCAAAATTGCATAATTGTACGAACATAAATAAATAAAGCATTATCAGTAAGTATTATTGTTTTGACTAGATTACAAATTTAGGAATGTTGTTCGAATCAGCTGTTGATAACATGAAATGACAAGAGCGAAATGTTGACCTTAAAAAATGGAAAACTTCCCGCTTTCAAATGCAACGATATAAAACGAGGTACCCGTAAAATATGTGGAGGTAAATTAAAATTATAATAAGTCGATTCTGAACCTAACAAAAAATGCTAAGTAGTTGTGGACATGTAGTTTGTGAAATGAGCAATTTAAAAATTCCAATTACTTGCCATTTCTCGGTGATTAATTAAAAAAAAGTACGAATAGAACGATCAACGGTTGAATAATAAATTGCGAGGCGGAATGTTTTAAAAGCCGTCAATGTACCTTAAGTCTTAAGGTTAAATTTGCAAGCTCGGCAAAAAATTATTAACATAACAATCAAGTCATTTGGCAGCTGTTGCCGAAGACGAGACGAATCACTACGAAATCCTCACAAGAAAAATTGCAAGTAATTATTATCAATTTGCAACGACGCAAAACCAAGAGGCAATACTCACTGTAATCTGCCGGCGTGTTGTTCAAAGGACACGAATATCCAGCCACGGAAAAAAAGGGAATTAGTTGGGTGGGCGAACCGTTGTAGACACAGTACCCGTTCGCCACGATATAAACCTAGAAAATAGTAATTTTGCACCGAAAATCACAGTTAATGACTTCCGGAGTACAAGTCAAGGTCTCCTTCAATGAGAATTGCCCACGGATAGGTTCCAATTAAGTCTATTAGCACAAGGCTAACGCCGGTTCCTTCTGTAGATAAATCCAATTTTTAACTCTGATATGATGACATAAGAGTCATGATGATAACAGCTCCGCTTCTTTTCCGAAGAGCGGTTTGTGTATCTCGCAGTTTAATGGCCTTATTGTGTCAAGTTCAATGTAACGTAATTATCGCACCCTAATTGGTAATTTCCAGGTTTTTGCATTAAAAACGAATCAAACAAAACACCGAAAAAACCGAACTCAATTATGTGGGCTAAAAGAACAGTGCTTGAAAATTTCCACCGATTAGCGAAGCAACGGAAAACTTCCTACGTACCGCTAAAATTTTTATATGTGCACGACGACTAAAAACTAATAATATATTTATAATATTTACATAAATAAGCAACGCAATCGACTTTGCAATAAATAGTGCGCGTAGACCTTGATTTCACTCCACCGAAATGAAACAAACCTGGTCGATGTACTGAAAAAGGGAAGCTGGGGGCTGGTGGATGGTACAAATGACCGTTCGATCTAATTGACTGATTTTTTTCAGCAAATCCATGCACTGCTTCACGGCGAAGTTGTCCAACCCTCTAAGCAAAGCTGTTAGTGTTACCCCGGCGGCCATCTTGCAACTCACGTGGTCGGCTCGTCCAGGAAAATGACCGGAGGATTGTTCACAAGTTCAAGGGCGACGCTCAATCTCTTCCTCTGACCTCCCGATAAATACTCGCTGAGTGTATCTATACATTTCTGTAACCCCAGCAAGACTACGACTTCCTCGATCTAAAATTACACATCTCATCATTCATCTTTTTTATAAAGTGATTCAAATTCTGACTCAACAACCCGACACAATAGCTGATGGAAATGTGTCCCCGGTTTTGATTAAAGCGCATTTTCACAATGACTCTAACAGGTCAATACCAATCAAAACAATCGGCGCAATGCAAATTAATTTATTCTTTTACTTGTATAAATAACAGGATATTTTGAAAACTACTCGAGTTGTAAAATTGGAAAAATTTCGAACCTCAGGTAAAACTGGTACAGTGGGAAAATTCCAAATGGAGTCCGAATATTTGGCAACTCGTTAGATTTCACTTAGACTGATACACAGAGTGGAAACTTTAACTGGAATAAATTCAGAATTTTGAATACAAATGATTTTGAAAAAAATTCCTAAAACACGTCCATTTTTGTTTTTAACTTGTTATATACTTTTCAGCCTTGTCAGTTTAACTTTTTTTCACTCAGGGGTTGTGACCAACCAATTTTTTTTTCAAATGCAAAATATGTCAATTGACATCATTGCAAAGCTCATGAAAAAAGTACAGCGATGTTCTTTTCCCATGTTTAATGTCTTAAAAACCTATCTAAAAACTGTTTTAATTTTTCTTCAAGCAGTGCAAAGGCCACTTCTTGCAAGAAATTTATATATATTCGCAAACTTTGTTAGTTTTCAACTTTAATTTAACAGATCAGTAGTGACAGTTAATAACAATGCGCTATTTAACAGAAAATCGTAGAATAGCAATTTTAATTATGATTGGTTTTGGCGACAAAATAAAGCCCCAACCAATAAAAAAATAACAATAAAAAGTGAAAACGAACAGTTTGCAAAGATAATTAAAATTCTTGCAAAAAGTGGCGATTAGATAATAAACCAGCGTTTGCATAAGAAAAAGAAAAACATGGAAGATCTTAAAAATATTATTAAATATTTTTTCTCACATAAAACATGAAAAGGTGGAAAAAATAACTACATTGTTGTAATCATTATCTAATGAGCTTTGCAATGATGTGTCAAATGACATATCTTTCCATTTAAAAACATTTAGTTATTAATTAAATTAAAAACTTAATTGTCTAAGTGCATTTTCGGTGCAAACAGACCTTTTGATACTACTAATTAATAGTATATAATAAATTAACGGAAAAATTAATCAATATGAATATTTAACACATTCAATTAACGCACAAATAAAAAAAAAGTTTAAACTTGTTTTGGTACTGATTGACTTAGTTTTTTAAGTTAGACAATTTGCATCTTAGAATAACGACGATATTTTGAACTTTGAAAGAAACTGTTAATCACAAAGTTGGTCAAGTGACGTCTAAACGGACGTCCAAAAATGGAATTTGTTAAAGAAGAAGAAATGTATTTTATGCCCAAAGCGGTTGTCAACAGAAAACATAATTTCAAATTTTTAAAACTGTTTTCAGGTATTCATACTCGTTTCAATTTTATTGTGTTTTTATTAATTGTTTTATATTTATTATATTTTTTATTTTGTTTAGCTTTAGTTGGTATTCTGTCAATAAAACCAATCATAATTAAAATTTCAATTCTAAATTTTTTTGTTAATACCGCATTTTTTTAACAGTACTTATTTGTAAAATATAACAAATTTTGCAAAAAGAATTACATTTCTTGAAAAAATGGCGTTAAGATAATAAACCCGCGTGAGCACCGCATAAGAAAAAGATAAACATTGAAGCATTTTAAAAACAATTATTAGGTATTTTTTCTCAAATAAGACATGAAAACGTGAAAAAAATACATTGTTGTACTCATTATTTCATGAGCTTTGCAATGATGTGTCAATTGACATTTCTTTCCATTTGAAAAAAATTAAGGATGGTTACAGCCCCCTGACCCAATCATTTAAATTCAAAATACTGAATTTATTTCAGTTCAGAGTGTAACTTGTCAAAATTATACTGCATTCTTTATAATGCCATAACTTCCTCCCCCCCGCACACTTAATAATATTAATTCAATAATTTAAAAAAAATTACAAATCCAAAAAAGTGTAATTTCGAAAATATTGCATCCATCTAAGATAGTTATTAATTTTTATTTAATACAGCTATTTTAGGTTTTTTAGTCATAAAACATAAAAGAAAATATTCGTAACTTTTTTCTAAATTTTTATGCAGCATAAAGTAGCACAACATTTTCGCCTTTGATCAACTCTATCTCTATCTCTTACAGATTCCAAGATTTCAGTAGTGGCCCTCAAAAAATTAATCACCGTAGAGCCTACAATGGAAAAAATAATTTTCTCTCTGAGATCTCTGGATCTTTTAGCTTTTTTGTTTTATTTTTCACAGTGTTGACGTTTGGCAGACAGAAACTGTAAATTTAAAATTGACTCAAACGACGGAATTAAAAAAAGACGTGCATCTTATGAAAATCAAAACTATTCCTAATTTATCCATCTCAGGGTCCAACATTTTCTACACTAAAACGAATCCCAAAGTGACTCCATGACCTGCTCTGAATCCGTTCTGTTGTACGTCCGTTACAAGTAAAAATGAGGAAACAAATACTTATAAGTGTTGCATCGCGAACTCGAATATTGAAACGTATCAAACCGGCAACAAAACTAACAACGCTTTAGAAAAAAAGATGTTCATATTTGAGTGCGTGTTAAAAAAGCGGGAAACAAGTAACAGGAACATGAAAAGTCAATTCCAAAACAACTGCTGTAGAGTAGCGACGCATTCAAATCAAGAACGAGGTAGCGAAGTATCATTTGACGTAGCAAATCACATAAATTAGAACCATTTGTCTTTTAGTGAGTACTGCGTCGTGAACCTTGCTCGACGCGGCTTCGAACAGAGTAGCGGAAGATCAATAAAAAAACAACACCAGATGAAGCAAATTGTGTAACTGCTAAATTATTATTATTCACTAAATAACTTTAAGGGTGTAGCAAAAAGACAACAAGAACTGAGAATAAATGAATGTCTAAGAATCAAATGGTACAAACATGTGTGTTCAAAGCCACTTACAATAGGGGGGCAACCTATTTTGGTGGATTAAATTTTATAATTCTTCAACGTAACGTATTTGATGATACCACCCATTAGTCTCATAATAAAAAAATGTGAAGCAAGAAGTTTTGAAAGGTATTACGTCGTGAACATTCATCGACATAGAAAGTCAAACAACACAGCTTCGGGCAAGTAGCGAAATATTTAAATGGACGGACAAGCCACTGAAAGAGGAATCGTCAAATTGGCCACAAAATTTTTTTTTTCAGTTGCATAATTGTACGTTTAATGTAAATTTTTTATACCGCCAATTCACATATATGGAAACAAACATGAGAACTAATCAGCGTCAGCAATAAAAATACAACTGTAAAAAACCATATCCGTAAAATTGTTAATTCATTATAATTTAATGAAAACAAACATAAGCGAGATGAAAGCAACTTACCACAGACAATTTATCTTCATGGGCAATATGCGAGCCCAACTTGAGAGTGGCGGCATACGTCATGGCCTCCCTGACCGTGAGTCTGGGCTGTATCATGTCCTCTTGCATGATATACGAAGACAGCTTTTGGAAAACGCGCATATTTCGCGGTCGTCCGTTTACAGTTATACTTCCGGTGACCCCTGCGGTCCTAGACAGCCAAAAAATTACGGAAGACGAACGTTTCCTAACACTTACACATAACCGGCTATGATGTTCAAAAGCGAGGATTTTCCGGCGCCGCTGGGTCCAAGAATCGCGGTCAACTCTCCACACCGGAACTGCCCATGGAGCGAATTCAAAAGCTGACGGTACCCTGAGGATTTTCAGAACATGACCTTCGAGGGAAAAGTGCAAACACCGGTTTCTGTAGTGATAATGAACTTGCATTTTATTTCCTGCGTTTCGCTGCGGCGATTACCTAACGAGGTTGCGCAATTTTGTGAGAAACGAAAATGTGTTTACGTCCGATGAGCGCTTTCTAGTTGGGAAAATAAATACAGTCATCGAAACGCAATCATCTTCCGTCAATTGAATTGTTCGTTTAATTCTAGCTTATTAGGATTACATCACGACGTTTAATTAGCTTTTCTGCAAATTCGAATTAAGGAAAAATACCGGCCGAATTTGGGGGCGCCAATTAGTTAGTAGCAATTGTGCCTCGGCTGGAAATCAGGTCAACGAAGGACGCAATTGGGCAAAAATCGCATCAAAACAAGTTTACAACTAATCAATGAAATCTAAATAAAAATTTAAATATTTGAACAACCTCCGACCCGCTTCTGCGGAAACAAAATACGCAACGTAAATAAGCCGATTTTCACGCTGAAAATTCTTGTCGGATGACGAAGCAGTTGATTGTGTTTAAATCGCACCGCAAGAAATTTTGAAACTCGAACATGTCATGTTCTACTTACCGCCGACGAAATTCGTTATTTTCACAAATCGGAAAATACTTTTTTTTAATCCTCACCTCCTTTGCTGCGGGAGTCGCGAACGCAGTATTTCAAGTCCTGAAACTCCACATCCAACTTGGGTCTTTTGGCGATTCGGTTGAGATGCCGCAGCGGCTTGTCCCTCACCTGGAGGACCTCTTCGTTGGCCATTTTCGCGATCACTGAGCCGCACACCACTAGCACTTCATTCCCTGGCGCGACTTTCGTGAGCCTCAGTCAACAACGAACTGAAAGCGACGCTTTCTCCGAGTACAATGAATGCACGGATTCGCGCCTTTCACGCTGATATCTGCTATCAATAGCGGCGATGAAAATCAGCGACAGTGGTGCAAACCGCGCAGCGAACGCATTTATCACTTCTTCGGCGTCCTTGACTGAAAGAAAAAAAATTACTCGCGTGGAAGGACGTACCTAATTCCGCCGATTTGATTGGCTCTCGCACGACTTTTGGTCGCGCTTTTGTTCAGTGGAAAAAAATGCTGGGAATTAACTGGACGACCCATGAACCCTAGCTTTTTTACACCAGCAATTACAATCCGTTATCGCTAGCCACTCATCAAAATATGCTACGTTCAAACAACAAATGTTATCAATTTAGAAAGAATTAGTGATATCACATCGTCATTAATTTTGTTACTTTATTGTCTGCTTTAACCAAATATAAATAAATACTCTTTGATATTTTTTTACTGTACAAACAGAAAACCCTATCAGGGTATTGACTTCTTTTTTTACATTCAAATCTATGAGGCAATGAGTTTCAAAGAAACATATTTAGAATCAAATTGAAGAGCGTTTTGCAACTAAATAGCGAATTTACTTTTGATATTTAAACCCATTAGCAATGACCTTCAAATAATTAGAAAAAAATTAAGAAGACATGAAAGAATTTCTTTATCAAGAAGATTCATCTGAACAAGACCGGAAGGATCTATAATAGAAATGGCGGCAAAGGTAGATGAACGTAACGCCAAAAATGCATTAAAACCTCGATTGAAACGATAGAAATATTTTTTCAAAATAGTTGTAAATTTATTCTAAATTTATGTATCTACTGTGTGTCTGTTAAAGTTCGCACCATATGGAAATATTTTTTATTATCAATTTTACGAAAACAAGTTGTTCTTTATAAAATGTTCTGAATGGCCTAAAACCCCAAATGCAACCATCAGATATTAATTTTTTTTCAGTCGTATACGAGGTTTCTCAAAAAATATGAATTTGGCTCAAGAGTAAAGTATCGAAAACTTTTATTTCTACATAATTGGCCGCAGTCAAGTGAATATTCTATCTGTCGTTAAACGTCAATTAAAATTTGTTAACCGGTGATATTTAGTGTGCAAGAAAAAATAGAAATTGTGTTAATCTTTGGTGATAAATTATAAATCTTATTGAGAAGCAAATGAAATATTTAACAACAGACATGCAGGGAAAAATGTATGCCATACATCAGTAATGAGAATTATGGAAAAATTCAAATCATGTGGAGATGTTAAAAATAAATTCACAAACAAACGTCGAAAAACTGTTGCAACTGAGAAGATTAAATGTAATATTATCTGCAGTGGAAAAACTTAAATTATCCCTGCAAAAAATGAAAACTTCGTTTCCAGATATAATTGGTAAAGGTTATCAAATTTTTAACGAATAAAAAGATAACTGTATATTTCAACCTAATTTACAATTTTAAATAAATCGTCTTCATAAAAATTTTCGATATTATCAAAAATAAAGATACTTTACTCTTGAGCCAAATTCATATTTAAATTAGGAAAATTTGTATTGCGTTGTAATTTTTAAAAACTACACGCAATACAAATTTTCCTAATTTACATCAAACACGTGTACACAGCTGTCAAATGTTCCAAAAATTCATATTTTTTGAGAAACCTTGTATACGACTGAAAAAAATTAACATTTGATGTGGGTTTTAAACCATGCAGAACTTTTTATAAACAGTAACTTTTTTTTCATTATGGTGCGAACTTAAGCAGACACACTGTACATTCCATTACATTTTCAATTACTAATTGTGGTATTAGTTGTACTAGTGTTCAGAAATTTAAATATTACGTCCAAGACGCACACCGCAGATTCGGTTTGAATACAGAAGAGCTAAGCGTCAACTGTGTTCAGCACTGCACCAATAAAGTCCGCTGCCATGGTAACGAAGAAGTGCGAGTGCGAAACAACCCTCTCAAAGTTGCCTTGGGTGCAGAGTTTGGTCGCCAGGAGTCGTAACTCTTCACTAGTTTTCGCTACTCGGATTGTGCGTATTTGTTTCAAAGTTTTCGAAGCGCGATAAATTTTGTGACTACATTATAATATGTTTATGAGACTGAGTATTTTAGTGTTAGTTTAGTGTACAAACTATGAATCCGATTAACGATTTGCAATTAATTGGAAACTCCGTTCAGTCGTTGACAAGATGACGACAAAAAGGATATGATTAGAGGATATAATAATACACGGACGACCAAGGACACTATACTAAACTTATCTACTTTATGCTAATTGATCTAATGTAGCTTTTCACCTATTTTTACTGGTTTTAAATTCAAGTGCTTCAACAAGAGTTCGTTTGCAACTATAGCTTCAAAATTTGCCAAAATAATGCAAGATTTGCAAATAATGCTCACTAGAGAGCGTAGTCAACATTTACAGTTTGCAAAGGAACAAATAACTGGGAGGGTGTTTATTTGATATTTTATATATTATGTAATAAGTCCGAGTTTGCTCTTTTTTTTTCTCATAAGGGACAAGGAAGAGTCTTTGCACACGATCGTCAGTTATGGGAGAGGCAATGGTTTGGGGAGGTACAACTCCAAATCTTATTATCCGTTTTTAATAATTTGTACAATTAAGCAAATGTGAAGAGCAAATTGGCAGTGGTATATTTTCTTCTGCCGCCTAGCGGCTATTGTCAACTTAATACTCGTAGAATATTACTTCCTGTAACGTGCAGGATCCAGAGAAGGCCATGGAATTACTCTGCAATTCATTAAAGGGTAGAAAATATTTGACCTTGAGTTGGAGGCATTTTAAATTAAATTTTCGATTGACAACCGTTTCGAGCACAATGCATAAGCCACATGTAATATATATATATTTAATTATAACAAATTTCGTCTCCGAGCGTCGGTTTAAACATCTTTTCAGCAACTTTTTGGTTGAAAGTCATGATATATCAATGTCAATCGTCTACGCTACAAAAAATAAAACATGGTCTACTTTGAACCCTTTTTTATTTGTACGCACGTTATCTTTTTAGATAATTTGTACAACCAACAGAATTTATTGAAACTGGCGATATACAATGGAAAAAATCACAAAAAGAAAAATAAAGCAGCCGCGTTATCAGAAATATTGACACGCTAATTTTGCATGGTTAAGATTTTCGCTACAAACATGTGATTACGTCAGACACATTTAAAAGGTCCGAAAATGCAAGACGCTGAGTGGATTGGTACACATCTAACCTGGAATTACACTAAGTGTCCATTAACGTATGGGAAAGGTGTAATACATGTTAAGAGGTGTCCTATTGTCTAATTATGATAAACTAACATTCGAATAAGTGAAAGTGTTTTTGTTTAGGTCCACGACCCACGCAATAGTTTTAAATGTAACCTACGAGGCTAGGGAAGCACTTTGAATTTGTTAGCGTGTAGAAACAGTTTGACCTGGACTTGAGGAAATTTGAAATTAAGTTCGCAGGCGTCGGTTTCGGACACGTTGCATACGATTAATTTATGGTTTTGAACAAATCTCATCTTCAAGCCTCGATTTAGACGTAATTTGCGAACATTTTTGACTGAGCTGTCATTATTTGACGATGTAGATAATACACTGTTGAAAAATAAATAAGAGCAAGTTTCTTCAGAGCCTACGTCTTTTTTTACCATTGCTAAAAAATACATAATTCACATTATTTTCGAAGAATTTAAAATTTTACATTAACATACTTATTCATTCATCATTCTGGTCACACCTGATGGTAGTATGATGGAAATATTTGCGGGTATTTTTCTTTTATTTTGTATTTCCGATTTGATAAAACGTGTTTTCGGACTTACTTTCTGCCTTTCGAACCAATTTTTGTGCCAATTAATTGTCAAATTACATAAATTTGTAACAATTTAAAATTGCGTGTACATGGTACTAAAATTTTAATTTTTTTCTAATTAAATCAATCGGGTAACGTATGATATAAGCCCAATAAAACTGAAAACGCGAATTGAACTAACATTTTTATCAAATTGCAATAAGGTGACGTTTAGTTGGGTTCCTAACGCGCCATAATAAGCAAATTGCTGCATAATTTAAAATAATCTAAGAATTTAAAAGTTAGTGTGAAAGTAACAAAAGTAAATAATATCTTGATACAAATTTGTTTGTACATTTCCTCGATTGGTCAGTAAATGAAATGTTTTTCCACGTAATGTAAGCCAAGTCAGTGCAACAATGTAACGGAAGACATGTTCCCGTTACAATTCTATTTCTGCAGAGGTGATTGCCTGAAAAGACAGCACGAAAAATAAACAACTTCGTGCATAACAAAAACAATAAAAAGACTACATGTTTGTAAACAGTGGCACATTTATTCATAATACAAACACACATCAAGGCAATTAATTTTTTACAATGTTATCGTACTAATTGGAACGCATTTTTCGTTGCTCCGTCATGATTTAACCGGTTTAGCCAGATATTTCGCGTCAAAGAATAAAACGAAGCTGCATAGCCCATGAAAGTACTTTGAAAATCGTTAGTGTGTAGTAATTGAGTTAAGTTATGTCTTGATAAGCGTATCAAATAACACATATTTTGTGTTTGTCAAAGAGAAGAGACAGGGTCGGAGATTGTTGGTGCAAATTTTTGTTTTACGGTTTCCATCAAATGTCAAAGGTCTACACTGTAAAAAATTGAAAAAAGTTAGCTTCATGGTCAACTAAGCCTCCGTTTTTGTAAGCTCCATACATTCCAACGCACTATTTTAATTGCGCTGAATTTGACCTGTAGACTCAAATTATAGGCAAGATTACACAAAACATGACATTATGTAATAAAATAAAATGCGTTTGAAATTGTCACAATGTGCCACAGTTGATTTCTCCCACCTTGTGAGTAAATGATTCTTCTGGAATAGCAATGTGTACCACCTATAAGTAATTTTTGGGAATTATCTCCACTGAAACTGTTTTAAAAGTTTTGAATTGTTGTTTTCAATTTTATGTTATTCATAGCGCAATACTTGGTGATGCCAAAGTAAAACAAAAATGAAGTGTCTGATATTACGAGTATGACCAAACTTATAATTCTATAACAGCCAACAGACTCTGATTAAACAAATTATCTAAAACATGTCATCATTAAATTCGTTTTTGGTATTAAACTGCCAACTTGCTTCATCACATCCTCACAATTTTTCAATAATATTCAAATCTAGCGAGAGAGCGGGTCAGCCTAGACTAGAAGGTCGATATTATCATACAACCAAGTTGTCACTAGTCTCGCCCCACAGATTGGCGCATTATCAGGTTTCTTGAGGAAATATTGCGTTTATGTTGCCAACTTGTCTTTCTAATTCAATTCAGTTCAATAAACGTTTATTTATACTCTATACTCTATTACACTATATTGCATTTTATTATAGTATATCGCGAGAGCTGAGCGTTTGATCCATTCGAATGAACTTTTCTTAACGACTGAATATATATTTTTCCCCTCTTCCGTCCAATTTTGAGGTTTCCGTTTTGTAAATGGTCTCCGAATAAATGTTTCTACGTTCGATTTTTTAATACTCCACTTCCCACGCCAATTTGTTAAGAACTTCTAACATAATGTTGAACTACTGATTGAGACGCAGCATCTTTAACAGGTCATGATAAGACCTTGTCTTAATCGACCACATACAAGTCGATTGCAGCTTCTTTTGTATAAATATACCTATCAAAGACTAACCAAGCAATTTAGCCACTCATAATGACACTGGAAAGGACAGTTTTTTAAGCAAAATGAAGCGTCACGACTGTATAATATCATACATATGTATACCAGGATGTGAGTTAAAATGCCTAATTTTATTAAAATATACAAGGCTTTAATCAAAAACTTACACATTAAAATGTCCTTCACATTAGCAAATCCACGTTCTTAGATAAATATTTGGGCCAATATCAATATATTTGGAGTTAACAATGAATACGTTCGAGGAATCACAAACCCGTCGATAACTTATGTTATTAAAAAAAAAATTTGTAGACAATTTAAAAGCGAATGTTAAATGCTTCTCCTTATTTCAAGAATGTGACCCAACCAGCTACTAATTTGCGAAATTTAAATAAAATGCAGCAACAAAATTATCTATTTTAAGTGGACACAAATTCTCCAAACGAGGAAGAAAGCTTCAGACTAAAGTACTCGTATGTAACGAGCGTTAAAAAAACCGATGCGCAGGAGGCTATGGAATCTGGCTTTTGTTTTATTTTTTCCAATGTAGAAGTTTGAAACTGTCAAATCGTGACATTTGGCAGAAGCTGTAATTAAAAAATTTACTCAAATGGCGTCTAAACCGAGACCAGGAAATGCAATTTGTCGAAGAAGGCATAAAAGGTCCCTTATGCATTTTGTCCGAGACGGTTATTAACAAAGAACTTTATTTCGAATTTCTCCAACTCAAGATCGAAATTTTGCACACTTTTTCGAATGTCACAGTTATATTCCGTCAAATGTCAAAGGTCTACACTATAAAAAATAACAAAAGCTAGCTTCATGGTCAACTAAGCCTCCGTTTTTGTAAGCTCCATACATTCCAACGCACTATTTTAATTGCGCTGAATTTGACCTGTAGACTCAAATTATAGGCAAGATTACACAAAACATGACATTATGTAATAAAATAAAATGCGTTTGAAATTGTCACAATGTGCCACAGTTGATTTCTCCCACCTTGTGAGTAAATTATTCTTCTGGAATAGCCTTCAATTTTTTTTGAACGCTAACCCGTGTACTTATACAAAGAAAGGATCCAGAGTAGGCTATGGAATCTATATTTACTCTCATAAGATTATTTTTGTTTGTATAAAATATTCAATATTTGTCAATTCATCGTTTATTCCACTAGGTCTTATTATCTTCGTTCCTAATTGCAACTACATGACCACCTTATCAAATTAACTTGGCATCAGTACACACCGAAACAAAAAAATTGGGGATGTAATACTCGAAATTCAGAAATGAGATGATAATCGAAAGAGACGAGTCAAGACTTGCTCATATGATAGCTATTCTCAACATCCGTGTAGTAAATTACGTGTGTAGATTGATTCAATTGATTGTTAATATAGTTTTACGCAATAGAAAGATTATTAGTGCGATTAGTGCCGTTTCCCGTACCGATCCCTTATTCGGGAACAAAAAGTTTTAATAATTTTTTAACAATGGTTTGGCACAATTGCTTAAAGCATTAAGAAAAAACCAATCAGTGAATAAAGACCTTGTACATTGACCTAAGATAAATTGAACTGTACCTAAATTGCTACCTGCTAACTGAGCGTCTCTAAAAAACAAATCACACGTGTTTGGAAGAGGTACACTGGAACTCGGCTGTAATCAAGGGTAAAATGTTAAAACACATCATCGCCGAAACTAACATGGGTACAAAAAAAGAGGCTTGGACGACCATGAAATCTAGCTTTTATTTTATTTTTTTCAGTGTAGTCTTTTGAAATATTTCACAGGAGTTGTCATTAAAAAATTTGCTCAAAACACATGTGTAAGACTGATGCCTAGGAAATAATTTGTTGACATTAAATGCATCTTATGTATTGTAGCCCAAACTTAAATTTAAAATTTCCTCAACTCAAGGTCGAAATTTTCGTACACTTATTTGAACGTCAACGCAGCCTCATTTTATTTTGTACTTACGTTAAAATCCCGATTGTCCGTAAAAAGAACGCTTGAAATGAGTTAGATTTTTAGACATCGCTAAATGAAACTATAAATTACCCGAATGATTGATTGAGCAGTGGAATTTTTAAACAAATTTAATGTAAGAAAAATTTTAATAAGTTGTAAAGAATTGATTAAATTCCAAACATCGTCACCCGTCAATCAGTTTACAATAAGAGTTTGATTCATCTTGATTAGAAAATAGTAAATCAATTGCGACTCATGCTTTAATTGGGCAATTAACATTATCGGTTTCGAATTGCAACTTTTTATTAACAACTATAACTAACATTAGTTTAGTGATAAATATACCCATAAAAAGTTCGATCTCTGTACCCGATATTATAAAGGCGTCGACTATTTCTATATTACATATTTCAATTATTATTTATTTTTATAATAAATTTCAGTTCTTGTGCGCTTCGATTTAAAATAAACAACAAGTGTAATGAAATCCCACAACTCATAAAAAACTTAAATAATAAATAGAAAATAATAATTTGACTGACAAACCAATTGAAGGATGTCACTGAAAATTCGGCGTGATTTAAAAGCAAATGTAACTGTCTGTACTCGGATTTACAAACTGTTTTTTTTTACATGGATGTACTATATTTTTTTCCCTAATATAGGGGGCATTAAAATATAGTTTCCATTTCAACAATGCATAAAGTACCTTTTGTGCTTTCTTCGACAAATTCCATCTCCTGGTCTAGGTTTAGACGTCATTTAAGCAACTTTTTGAATAGCAACTCGTGTCAAACTGGACTTAAAAAAATTAACAATGAGATAATCATATGAAACTGTTGTCTAAGGCTTATTTATAAATTCAAAGGGTACATAACTCGTAGAAAACATGACTGTACAAATAAAATGGAGGCTTAAGAGCTAGCGGTCATGAAAAATGGCTTTTGCTACATTTTTTAGAGTAGACCTTTCAATTTCGACAACAGATGCGTTACGAAGCCACAAAAAGACAAACAATCAATCATTCGAAGGCTTTTCTCTGTTCTGCTTAATCAACTTTTCTTTAAATTTCCAAACTGCTCTTTTGGGGATGATTCCTATTTGTGGTCATGTATTTACTGTTGCACGTAACCAACGACAATAAAGTTAAATGAAGCCTCAAACTGTGGACAAAGAAGAAAACAGGCATGTTCGAGTGGCACATGAGGAATCATCAAGACAGGCATCTTCTCGTAGACGGTTAAGACTTTCTTAGAACATGTATAATTCATTCTGTAGAAATTGTTCTGATTACATGACTTTATCTAACTCCCTGGAAGATATAACATGCGTACAAAAATAAAACGAGGCTGCGTAGGCCATTGAATAACTTTGACGTTCGAAAGAGTGTAACGAAAGTTCGACCTTGACTTGGAAAAATTTGCAACTAAGTTTTTGTTAATAACCGTCTCGGATACAGAACATAGATACATCTTCTTCAACGAATTCCACGTCCAGGTCTCGCTTGAGCAAGTTTTATCCGTTTTTATTTGTATGCACGCCAAAGAAGCCGGCTTAAAATTGGATGAGTATAGCGAAAGATGATAGCTATAATTGCTTTAAAAAGAAACCAAAATTTGACTGTAATCCTTCAATTGTTCAGAAACTTATTTGCGCAAGTTTTTATTTATAGTTTTCAATAAACTAATGGATTTACGTGGATAATAATTAACTTTTATTAATAACTCCGTGGGAATATTTTTATACGTATCGCATAATTCCGTGATTGTTGTGTCACATAATCCAACAGTATTTAATTATTTAATTACACTTCGCGGATCCTGCTTTATTCGATTACGTAAAAAATAAACATCAGCCGCCCGTTGACGCATATTTCGTAATTATTGCTCTCACCTGTGCGTACGCACCCCATTATTCTTGCAATAAATCATAATAAATAAACTCAAACCAGCGTTTTCATAATTCTAATTAAAATCGTTTTTATTGTAAACATTATTTCAACTTCAGCTTGTTGTAAAACACCAACCGCAGAAAGCTCTGGGGCGAATCGCTCAAACAGTCCGATTCTTTAACGAAACTGCACCCAAACCGCAACAAATATCTGCAGAACTCGTCCTCCGACTTGTCCAGGAAATTCATCATTTGCTCCTCGCTCATAAAATCCGGAAACCTGTCCACGACAATCGACAATATTCGGTAGTAGACTCCCAAATTCTTGCAGTTGGCCAGGCACTGGAAGCTGTCTTTGTCCTCGCTGAGCGTCACCAGATTCAAATACACAATAAAATCGTTTTGGCGACTGCCGTTTTCTTGCACAATCTTCAGCAGAATGTCCAACAGCTTGCTGAGGAGCGAACCGTGTCGCAGGTTGTTCATGACAAGCCCAAAAATCTGTGTCAGAAACGAGGAATTGCCGCAAAGTACCTTGCGCCCCAAATCCAGCTTGCAGCACGCCTCAAACACGTTAACCACCGACATCTTCGTCGGAAAGTCGCTCACTTTGCTCGAACACAACTCCGACATCAACTTAATCGCCATCGATTGCCAAAGAACGGTGAAATCCTTGTTGCTTCTCAGACCGTCCTTCATTAGCTCGAGGATGAAGTGTTTGTGGTGGTTGGTGTCGACGTGGGGGCTGTGCAAGAACGTGTACAGCTCCGGAATCATTTCAAAGCTGTGCGCTTCCTTCGCCGCCAAATATCGCGTTAAGGGGGCGTACATCACGTCCGTGGGCTGCGCGAGCAGCAAAGCCGCCCTCCCCAAGAACACCCCAACAAAATTGTTGATTTTGAAATCGTCCAACAGTACAACAGCTTTGCAAATCGCTTCGATGAAGCGTAACCACAACACGGAGTCTTTGCTGCTCTGTCTACCTTCCATGTGAAAGTAGAAGCGTTGCAAAATGTGGCTGGTGGCAAGGATTCGGGTCTTGTGGCCGCCTTGGAAGCCGGCCAGCGCCAAACCCAGAGCGCCAGATTTCGTGAAAATATACGTGGGGACGGGATTTTCCGGCGCCAACATGTGACTGAACAAGGGAAGGAAAAAGTCCAAATCGTAGGATTTAGCATCGGTCGGATCAGTGATCGTGGCTTGGATTGTATTGAAGTGGAGATTGTTTAAAACGTCCACCAGTTTCGGTTGCCTCCACAAGACGTTGTTGAGCTCCGAGCGAATCGAATAGTGACTTGCTGCGCCTCTTCCCCAGAGGAACGGCTTGAAGTCGAAGAACTTGGTCCGGTTCGGGTCGCGCTCGTACCTGCAATCACCACAAACTTAGTCCACTCAACTAAAACGGCGCTTCCACTCACAATTTCAACAAACTTAGCAAAGTGCGGTCTTCGCGGATTCCACGGTACGCCGACAGGACTATGGGGATGTGGTTGCGCTCCATAAACTGCGGCCATTTCGTGCAAAGCGTGAGCCACAAACCCGTGAGTTCGCTTTTGTTGGAGCCGCCCAACATCACATCCAAAAACTGCGAGTGGGACAACATCATCTCCAAAACCAACGTGGCGTCTTCTTCACTCAAACACTTCTCCACCAAATGTGTCAGAATGTCGAGCAACACAGAATCGCCCCCGATCCCGTGCTTAAGACACAACTTACAAAACGCCCTAAACGCCTCGTTCGTGGCCAAATTGTGCAAATCGTACTCGCTTGCCTCGAGTAAGAAGTCGCGGAGGATTTGCGCGATTTCCGCGACATTGTCCGCCTTCTTGTCGTTCGATTTCTGCTTCAGCAACGCCACCAATAAGTGAACAAACGTCATAGTCATATTCGCCACACTCTTGTCGTTCTTCTCCGCTTTCTCAAACACCTTTTTTAACAAATAGACGTGCCACAGCTCGCTCGTTTCAAACTTGAGGACTTGTCGCCCGAAACTCGCACCCGACATGAATTTTTCGATTAAAATTCCGACGCTCGTGTAATGCTCTTGAAAGTGTTGGCCCACTTTATGCGGTTTTTGAAGCGCCTTAGTTATGTGGTTCTCGAATTTTGTGTAAACGTCGCGGAGCGACTCCTCGTCACAATTTCGCACGAGTACGTCAATTAAGGAGAGGAGGAAGCTCCGCTTGTTGCAAAGCTCGTCCAAGTTGTCTTTAACACAAGATAGGTACTCGGGTCTGCGATCTAGCAGAAACTCACACAGCGCGAGGTTGTCTCTGTTGAAGTCGCTCATGGCGATTAGTTTGGCGAACACCTCGTCTTGGACCCATTCAATACAGTGTGGAAAAACTCCCAAATAGTTGCGCAACGAAAGAGAGAGTCGGTTCAAGCCGCTCGTTTGATTATCAATCAAAACCGCGAGAAAACGCGACAGTTCTTGGACCGCTTCGCTTTGTAGAGGCTCCAGTTTTAGATTGCTTTTCGCAAATTCGGTTATGCGATCCAGACAATAGCACACCACAACCAAGTTGGGTTTGTGGTCGAGCGACGCTGTAAATCTCTGCAAAACTTGGACACAGTGCTCGTGGTCAAGTCCGACGGCTTTAAGAACCTCCACCGATATCGAATCGTGGTATTTATGCGGCTTTTTGAACATCTTCCAAAGCGTCGACACGATTTTGCCGCGGATGTCGTCCAAGAACGCTTCCGCGGTCGACTGTTCCGAGAATTGCAACACTTGCAAAACCAACTTGCTGCTGAATCCGTCCGAATCGAACAAGTCGAATCGGTCCAGCAATACTGAGCTGCCCAAAATGGCGCGGATGAAGCGCGGGTCCTTGAGTTCGTCGTTGATGAGCGTTAAAAACTTCAAACAGTTCGTCTTGTGGCCGTCTTTCAGCCGCCCCGAGCCCATCAAATTGGTCAAATAAAACATGAGCGCTTGCAAGAGGTTCAGTTTCAAATTCGGATAAGCGTTTACGTCGAAGTCGTCAAGAGTCGATTCAAGAAACTGCGTGGAAAACTTGTGGAATATGTTAAGCAACCGACCTTTGCACTTCCCCAGCGGCTTTATGTCGCCACTACTGCAACTCTCGACGTAATCGCCTAATTCGGGTTGCAAAAAGTCCGCGTTTGATACAAGTTGCTTGAGACCGCTCAAGTCGCTTTGTAAGTGGCACAGACCCAAAACCACGAAATTCAAATACGACTTTACGCTCTTATTGACGCGGCTCGCGTCGATGCCCAGTATCATGGGACTAAAATTGGCGTCGCCGTTGAATTTGGGCGCGGTTCGTAACAAATCGCACAGAAAAACCGCGACGCTTTCATCGTAGCTCTTCAGATTTAACACTCCGTCAATCCACAAGTCGATCTCGCTGGGGCACTGATCGAAAACGTGCGTGTTCTGCATGAGCCGGTTGAGCACCTTCAAACCGCTCGAGTCGGGCGATTCGTAGTGTTTTTTCAGAATCAAACACAAAACGCCGTCGAAGTGCTCTCGAAACAGCGCCGGCTCCAGGTCCAGGAAGAAGTCGACGGCTTTGATTTGCAGATTCGGCGAGGTCGCCACCGTTTCGATTTTATGCAGGAAGTCGCGGACGTCCAAATTTAAATTCGCGCGTTTGAGAATGTCGGGAGACAAAACGCGGTATTTGTTTAACAGCTCAAAGGCGAGCTCCAGCCGCTGGGCGATTGGGGAATCCTCGTCGGGCTGATCCCAACCGTCCAGGATTGCTTCAACACTTAAAAAGTTCTGCTTCACGCGATAGGACAAAGAGCGCTGCAAAACTTCGTAGTTGATGTTTGGCCAGTTGCGGGCGCTGTTCAAGTAACCAAGCGCGGATTCGGTCATCTTCAGCAGCACCTTCAAAACTTGGTGTTTAATTGCCGGTCGTTCGTAGATTCTATTTTCGGGGATGAGGTGCGTGAGCACCGGCAGGGGCATCAATATCGGTTTGACGATTTGACAAACCTGAAAACAATAATACAGGACTTTCTCATTTAAACGACAATGCGTGCCTAGCGGACAAAGTGTACACTATTGAGCGTGACGTAATTGACGGGATAAATCGCATTATCACTTGGCCTATGATAACAGATGGTCCATAAATATGTAACATACGAAAACTGGAAGTCATAAGCTTGCACCTCTATCCATCGCGCGTTTAAAAAAAAACGGTGGGGCAATAATAATTGTATACAGGATGAATCATTAGTGCGAGATCGGCCCATAACTTCTAAACCATGTGAGATACAAAAAAAAAATTAAATACCGGGTGACTGTAAATGATTGACATTGTTTATGTTAGGTTGGCAATATTTTTTAACTCTTCTATTGGGTATACTGATTTTAAAATTTGAAATTGTCATATAAACGTCAAATTTAAAAATTGCCCATATCGGAATTGTTTTCAAAATGGTTTTTACAACTGGAAGATCTTTTCGATCACTCGCTGTAACTATTTCCTCCGTTATTTGTTACTTTTCGTTCGCCATTATTTTGTAAGTTACACTTTTTGACAAAAATATTCTAACCTAAAAAGTTAGTTGACATAAATCACGACGACAGTTAGTCTGGTACCAATTCCTCACTGTTGCCAATCAACTAAATTTAAGTCAATCATTTACAGTCACCCGGTACAATTTGTACACCGTTTATCAGGTTGCACAACATAAAAATATTCTAACATATACAGTTTGTTCCAAAACTCACGCATGCCAGACAACTTTGTTTTTTCAAATAGAATTACCCATGTTTTATTTTACTGTTAGAACATATTTTGACATAGATTTCTGGCGATATAAGGTATTTTACATTTTGAACCACTTTTGTCAAATTACAATTTTTTTTTACATTTTTTGACATTTACAGAGGTTCACTTAAAAATTTACTGAGCGGTTGTTTTAGCAGCTAGAAGGCTGAAGGTTGGAACAAATATGAAGAAAGGATTGCTCTTTACGCCCGATATGCAAAATATAATTTTGACTATACAGGGTCTGCAATAATTCGTGTCAAATTATACTACTTTTAAATAAGCTTAACTTTAGTTTTTTAAATGGCACACCCTATATTTTTGTATGCCATCGAATGCAACTGGAGTCTGGCTACGTTTTTTATTAAGGTTATTCTATAGCTAAAACTCATAATTTACGAGATATTTGATATTTTTGGCTGTGATACAGATTGAGCCAGGATAAGGTAGGTAGTGTGCCATGGAAATCATGGAAATAATTTTAACTCACATTTCAGCACTGCACAGTTGTGTCATTATTGATTTGACATTTGATTATCTATTCCATTATCCACAATAAATTCTATTTTACAAGAACAAATCGATATGATTTATTGTCTGGGAGAAAGCGAAAGAAATCCTTAACTTAAGGCAATTTACGCTCAACGTTAAATAAATTAACAAATAAACACATAAACAAATAAATATAAAAATTCAATAAAATAAGCTAAACTAAATAATATGTTTAATGTGGCGGCCATCTTCCTGAGCACACACATTCACGCGGTAGGTGAATGATCTTCCAATATTTCGTAACATTTGCTGACAAACGGTTCAAAAGGCATTTTAGATTCTAATTTGCATGTTCTTTTTGGTTGTTTTGCCTTATTCCAGACAATAAATCATATCGATTTGTTCTTGTAAAATCAAATTAATTGTGGATAATGGAATGGATAATCAAATGACAAGTCGGTGATGACACAACTGTGCAGTATTGAAATGTGAGTTAAAATGATTTCCATGGCACACTATCTGCCTTATTCTGGCTCAATCTGTATAACAGCCAAAAATATAAAATATCTCGTAAATTATGAATTTTAGCTATAGAACAACCTTAATAAAAAACGTAGCCAGAGTCCAGAGGGATTCGATGGCATACAAAAATATAGGAGGTGCTAATTAAGTTAGTTAAGCTCATTTAAAAATAGTATAATTTAACACGAATTATTGCAGACCCCGTATAGTAAAAATGATATTTTGCATATCGAGCGGAAAGAGCAATCCTTTCTTCATATTTCTGCCAACTTTCAGCCTTCGAGCTGCTAAAACGACCTCTCAGTAAATTTTTTAGTGAACCTCTGTAAATGGCAAAAAATGTGAAAAAAAATTTGTAATTTGATAACAGTGGTCCAAAATGTAAAATATCTTATATCGCTATAAATATAGTTCAAAATGGGTTCTAACAGTGAAATAAAATATAGGTGGTTCTATTTGAAAAAATAAAGTTGTGTAAATTTTGTGAGTTTTGGAACAGTCTGTATACGTTAAAAATATTTTCGGGTTGTGCAGCCTGACAAACGATGTACAAATTGTTTTTAAAATTTTTTGTATCTTACATGGTTTAGAAGTTATGGACCGATCCCGCACTAATGACTCACCCTGTATAAGTTATTAAAAGAATTATTCAAAGTTAACAAAAACCCTTGCACATCATGTCCATTTCGTTTAATCATTTTGATAGAGCATTTGTATGTTTAAAACGGAGGTGGTATTTAAAACAAAAATATAATAAAACGGGTATTAATAAAATGCTTATTATTTTGTATAATTATGTACGGTAAAAAATACGAAATAAAAAATTGTGTTTTTTGTTGATTTGAAGGATGAAATATTGTATATACTTACTAATTTATACTCGGTTTATTGTTTAATTTAACTCGATAAAAATTTCAAATTTGCGGTAAATAGCGGCAACGAGATCTGCCTTCAAACAGTAGGTAAATAAAATTGACGAATTGTATAATATTTACTATAATTTTCTACATTGTTAAAAAATTTTGCCTGTTTGTTTGGACTTATGCCCCAAATTAAAAAAATAAATAAATGTTAATTTATGTTAAAATCGTTTTTTGTCTGCTTTAGCTTATAATAAATAATAGTTATGTTTTACTAGTTTTTATTTTGTTTTGTTAAATGTTATGTTATGTGTTAACTATATGAAATTCATTTTTTACTTCACGTATAGATTACATGTTTAAATATTCTTCAATTATAGTAAATTGAGTATACTTACTACTAAGTACTAATTATAGTAAGATCGGCCTTCAAACGCCAAAAGAGCTCTTCTATTACCCAATAGGTAAATATATAAAAATAATAAAATAAATAATAAATAATAAAATTGACGCATTGTATAATTTTACTAAAATTTACTACATTGTTATAGATTTTTAACGCCCGTTTGTTTGGACTATCCATCCGCTAAATTAAAAAAGAGAATAAATGTTAATTTATGTTAAAAATTGTTGTTTGTCTGAGTATTATTATAATAATCGTTGTTTACTATTTTTTATTCTGTATTGTTAAATGTTATATAAACTAAAAGAAATTAATTTTTTACTTGACGTATATGTTCCATGTTTAAATATTCTTCAAATCAGTATGTCCCAAATTTGATGCTCACCATTAGTATTTGGGAATTGGTAAGAGCTACAACATCGGTTAAATGGGGAAAGTTTTAGCAAAATTTATGCTGATTCCAAATGTAAGATCTTAAGAAATCACGCAGTCTTATTTGAGATATTATAAAATAAAAAAAAAGTTGAATTTCCTTTTTGACCGCAGCCAAGTAATCCTTGGTCAGACAGGTTTTAAACATTACATAATTAGTACACTTTTTGGAGTAAAAATCAAAACTGAATAGTCTTCTATTTTCGAGATGGCCGAGATAACTTTGTTTTTCTTATGACAGTAAAATTTGATTTATCTATTTTTAAAACACGCTTAAAAATAGCTTTCCAACGATGTACCATACGCCAAAGAAAATTTGCTTTTCAATGGACTAATTTAAAAAAATATCCTTTGCTTCAGAAAATAGTAGGCCATGGAAAATCAAAAAGTTTTGTAGAGGCAAATAATATTATTTTATAAAAAATACTTAACGTAATACACGATAACGAGAAACAATTTTTTTAACAACGAATTAACCCAATAATAGAAGAAATGATAGTAAAAAATTAACAAGATTTAATAAAACTGTTCAATATGAGCTCCATTTAGCTGAACGCATTTTTGGCATCTAGGCCTAATTGAACTGATTACTCTTCTAAAAAGTATTGCCATTTATTATTATCCTAGTATTAGCTACTACTGAAAATTATAATGAGAATTAGGTGTCTTCAGAAATTAATATAAGTTGAATCATTTCGTGACCCATTTAAAAGTTATTAAAAAAATTTGAGTGACTGAAATAATATTATTGACAATCTCATATTGACCGGGCTGAAGAGTTAAAAACTATGTTATTGGTAAGATTTAATAGAAAATTTGTTCCCTTCAGAAAATGATAAGAGCTACAAAAATGTACCTGTGATACTAAATTTAACTACCGAAAGAAGATGATGTAAGATGCAAACAAATTGTGGTGAACAAGTGACCAGTTTTAGTTTAATACAGTTTAATTTTTTAGTGGACACAAATCGATATATAAAATCACCTATACATCAATTTTTTGTTTGTTTAAAAGATCGTGTACACAAGAAATAAACTTGCGACATTTATTGCAAAAATTAATGTCGCCACATGTGTAGACAGACACCCATAAAACTCTCTCAGCCAAAAAGGACTTATAATTCCAGTGGTATCGGAAATTTTTGCGCAACTTGAGTTCCTGAATTCAATGGTGGTAAAAAAAGTTGGTCCAAACAATCTGCAAACGTAGTTTCATCAGGAAATAACATGGATATAAATGAAAAAGAGCGGGATTATTTTTTGATAGGCCTAGTGGCCCTATTACAGAGAGGCAGTTTCTAAGTTTTTTAGTTTTCCATAACCTATTGAATTTTTGAGACTTAAAACATAGTCAAAATCGGTTTTTGACATTCTTTAAAGTTGTCCAGTTGTACGGTATCCTCTATCTTTTTTTTTTAAATTCGGGCTATAATGTCTTACACCTCAAGGTAGGATCCATTTTCTTGTCTACAACTTTTTCTTTTTTCGGAATTTAAAAAAAACTTACAACTGTATATGCAGAGGCATATCATGTCTGTTGTCACACATTTCAATTAAATTTGACTACTTATTATTAAAACAATTCCCTTATTTTGAATAAAAAACGCAGACAATTATTTATTTAATTGTCAAAAAATGTCAGCAATTCCTGCCAACTTGTAATCAGTGTAGACACACAAAACATATTTTCTGAAATAATACATCAAATTTTTCTCACAATTACTTGCGAGACACAATTGTAATTGTCTAATGTTTGTCAAAATCTATCCCGCCAATGACGTCACAGAAGCCGCGCGACCTGTTTTATCGACAGGCGGTAAAGTTAGTTTGAATTTTCATTACCTGATCGACGTTTAGATTGGGGATGCTTGGCTCGATGCACTCGGGCCCCAGTTCATTTAAAAGCCGCACCACAAATTCGACTGCTTTGAGCCACTTCACCGTCCAACGCGGCTGCAAGTGGGGCTTAGTGATCAACCACATTGTTCGAATCAAATCTGGGCACACTTTACAAATCTTTATCACAAGATCGCTGGCGTAGGAGTGCTCCCAGGGACGCTCCAAACTGTCCAGGACCGTGTTCATCAATTTGTTGTGGTGTTTGTCGAGGCCGAGAGTCGGGTCTTTGAAAATAACGCCGAATTTGTGGGAAGTGCACAAAACCAACAACAACGCGTGAACGCATTCGCTGACTTTGCTTTTATCTATTTCATCCACCTGTAAACGCAAATGACAAGGGGTTCGTTTTACTACAACAACACTTACCGTGTTTGATATTAATTTTTTTGACGACTCCTCACCGTCTGGGCCCTTCCAGTTGTACAAAGTAATGACGTCTCTAATGACGCCTGTGTGAAAAAATTTCATTTTCACCGATTTGGAAACTTGGGGGTTCTCCAAAATGCTAGTCTTCATTGCAGTTATAAACAAGATCACTGTAGGAGCCGCGTCAAATTTTAGCCCCCGCACCACGTTTGTCATCATTCCTTTTTTCTCTAGCAAAGCGCACAATGCGGGAAAGTGTCCCCCGATGAGAAATGCACTAATGAAGTGAATGAAGGCCTCGCGAACTTTTCGCTTCCCCTCGTGCACCTTCGTCAACATCTCCAAGTTGGAAGGATTGAAATTGACTTGTACCAAAATATTCTTTGCCAAGACCAACGAGAACGTCGCTATGGTGGTTAGCAGCTTCAAACACACTAACCGCTCGTGCGTCGACGACCCAAGACTCAACATCCTGTTTATATCAGTAATGTGCCTGTTCAGCAAATGATGGCACGACTCCTGAGCCCCGCGTTGATACTTTGGCAGCTTGGCGTTGACTTGCAACAGAATGTGGTTGATTACTTCGAACGCCAGGCTCGGGGCGAGCAAAGGGTCCAACTCCATCATTTGCAATATCTCGGTGACGCTACCGCCGGCCTCCAAATAGCTCAAAACGCAATCCTGCTTGGATTCCTGACCGATGGATTGCAAAAACCATTGCAACACTTCAAATGCAAAAAATTAGCGGGTCGGAGCCTTACTTCATCGATGTTTACCTTGAGTTTTTTGAGCGCCGCTCAATTGTTTACGAAACTCCTTCGCTGAGAATTTTAACCTAACTTTTTTGGAAGGGGGCTCAGTGGGGGTTTCCGAGGGCGAATTGGGGCGTTTGAGGCCATCCTGCGGCTCGTCTTCCTGAACTACTTTGTCTTTCATTCTTGATTTAACACTTTATCACTAATCAATCGATTATTCAAGAGAACACTGGTTGTAAAACATAACCTTTACGCAAGCACGTGTCACAGATAAACTGTCATCTTTTTTGCAGTGTTGCAAGATCATGCCGTAAGACAGTAGATTTTCTTGAATTTTCTATTATACTGTAATATTTATTAATTGTCTTCAAATCAAACCCTTATTTTACCAGAAGGTGTTATTACGTATGATTTCAGCTATAAACAAAGTTTGCGCATTTCTTCTCATCCCCACCAATTATTTTCCTCCTTTCTAAGTTTTGTTGTACTTTCCGAGAATTTCCACTATTATACCTTCCTATTTTTTCTTTGGCCTGTCTCTTCTTGTCTTCACCGTTGGCTTTGCCGCCATATCTTCTTCATCTGCCTGTCTTCCTTTATCTTCATCAAGTGTCCAAACCATTTTAGTTCCTGTTGTTCAATTATGTCGAGTGTAGATTCTATTTCCAATTCATCTCCCACTGTTCCATTGTGTATTTTATCTCTCCTTGTTATTCCCTTGACTCCTCTGAGATATTTTATTTCTACTGTCTGCAACTTAATTTTCTGTTGTTTTGCATCCAATGCATTTTAGTATTGGCTTAAATATCGTTTTGAATACTGCTATATTTGTTTTATTTGTTATTTCTTTTTTTCTTAGAACGTATTATTCAATGGAGTATTTATAGTTTTATTGCGTTTTCTATTTTATTTTTTATTTCTGCCTCATTATTGCGTTCGTTTTGTATTTTTATTTCTAAGTATTTGAAACTGTGTTTGTTCTATATGTGTATTGTTATGCTTTAGTCCTATCTGTACACCGTTTCTTCATATCACCTTTATCATTGTCTTCTTTTGTCTATTTTTAGATCTTATCTTTCTAAGTGCTGTATTCCAAGTTTTTCCGTAGTACTTTTTTTTGCATTTATCTGTGGGCGATAATGGGCAAAATAAGCTCATTTTGGTTTATATATTGGTTCTATACATATACCGGTATCCTATAGTTGTAACTTCCTGGCTTTTTTACTTCACTCAGCTCTGGGATTCCTCAAGTTAGCCGTCTGTTGCTCTGTTGCGATTTTTAATCTACCATTTAATAACTTTTGGTATAATTTGGCTACCGTATTCTTTTATTTTACGTAGTTACATCTGTCTTGATTGCTGTTTCAAAGGGCCGGTTTTTCCATCGTTGGTTTACTTCTAGTTAGTAGGTTTCTATGGAAATTTTTGCAATTTAACCAATCAAAATGCTGCATTTTTAGTTTAACTAGCGGTTTAACCTTAACCAACGATTGAAAAACCGGCCCTTAGTGTTTTTAGTAAGTACATTATAAAATAGTTTCTTGTTTCCGTAGGTATCCTGTTGTATTACTGTTCTTTTTCCCTTGATCTTTCTTTCGCTATTTTCACTAGTTCCTTGACTTTTTTCCTCAGCTTTTTATATGTAGAATAACACTCATTATTTCTCTTGTTTAGGTTGCCCTGCCCTTGCTCTTATAAAGCCTGATTTTTATTTGTATCATTGTTCTACCAAATCGTTTGTTTTTGTTTTGTTCAATTATGTTTATTCCGAATGTTTGTCGTTTGCTGTCATTAAAACGGTATCTTTGAAACTTATTCTTAGGGTTTCTACTGTATAACTCGATAAATTTTCCTAGATTGTTTCCATTTCCTCTAATTTTCCTGTATAAATTTCTGCTGGCAGGAAAACTGTATCTTTAAAACTTGTCCATAGGTTTCCTACTGTAGGTATAACTTGCTAAATTTTCTTTGATTTTTTCCATTTCCTTTAATTCTCCTGTATAAATTTCTGCCGTTTTTGTTTGTTTAAAATGTTCGTATTGTTGTTTTCTTTATTTTTTTGTTCCTCCTTGTCACGCTATTATGATCTTTCTGTACTATTTTTATTTTTGATAGTATGTACCATGTAGTGGTATATGTAATACAATATAAACATAGTTCTGGTCCTCTTCGTACTCTTGAGTCTATTACTTCTTTTTAGAAATCTTTATTTATTATTACTTTATTATACTTTATTATTACTTCCTTTGTGTATGTTTGTTTTTTGTTTTGTTTGATAAGGATCGGTTTAAAGTTAACTATTAGTTAACTATTTTCCTTTGAGGTTAATGTTTATCGAAATCAAAAATGAACAAAAAGAAGCACATCCATTTACATCACAACTAGAAAATGATATTTAATAACCGGAAGCTATTTTTCTTGATACACAGTTGTGCCTCTTTTACTGCATTTTGCATAACTTTTTTCAATATATTGGGCGTTATTTTGTCGATTTATTGTCGAATGTTGTCTTTCTTGTGCTCTATAGTTTGAGTGTTATTTGCATAGACTGGTTTCACATTATCAAATTCTCCTCAAATTTCCATCAAACTAGTTGTAGATTCTGGTCTTTAGATAACCCCATAAAAATGTTCTTATTTCCCCACATTGTCTCAATGTGCTCCAATTGTTTATCCAATCTCTTCGTCCCTTTTCCGCTCCCTCAAATTGAAATCGCCTATTAGTATTAAGTATAATCTTCTATTTATAGGTATATTCTATTATTTCTGTTATGTTCCCAAAAATCTGATTTTATTTCAGACTTTTCATCTTCCCCTGGCCCAAGCGTAATTATTAACGTTGTTCTGATTTGTTCTTCTTTTTCGTAGAAAATACTGTAGATTAATTTAAGAAAAAACACTATATTCTACTAAAATTGTAATACACATTTAAAAAGTAAACAATTGTATTTGTATTGTATTGTAGAGGGGTCGTTTGGCTACTGAAGCCCTTCGTCACTGCGACCATTGTTGGTCTATTGTGAATAACCCTGCTTTCTAAGTAGAGTAAACAATAGTTTTTATATATTTTTTTAATTTTACAAATTTTGTTATAAACCTAAATAGGTAATTTATTAAATAAAATAAACAGATATGAATAAAATATATAAAAAAAATTCTGTTCGGATCAGATCATTGTGATGATTCTTGAGCATCAAATTTGTTGAGTATGTAAAGCCAATGTACCTACATATTTTTATAAAACTCAAAACACAAACAACAAGTTTAAGTTACAATTTGTTTCTCTGTTGAGTTTTAAAAAATATATTACATGTGAAAATATTCTTTCGTCATTTGCCGAATAATGTGGAAGATTATCAAATACACATCAAATACAAAAGTGGTTAATACAGAAAACGTTATTTTATGAAACTATGTATAATAATTATAATAAAACGTTATTTTGTTATCTGCATAACTTATTTTTTATTCACCTTTTCTCTCAAACTAAATACTTATAAAAGTTGAATTTACCCTTTAGGTAGTGGAATAGTAGCTAAAGGCCCAAATCATTAGATCTGCTGCAAAAAGAGCAGACCTGGCAACGCTGATTGCATCTGTCAAAAATTGAATTTCAATATTTCATCAGTGATTTTACTACGCATTTTATAACTAAATTGTGTATTGTTGGTGGCATAACTTCTGGCAAAAATTGTAAGAATTTTCTGTTTTTTTTTTCTAGAACCATTAATAGAAATGAAGTGCATTAAAGTATCCGCCGTGCAATTACATCAAATTACACCGAAAACAATTATTTACGAGATGTTTTTACCACATAATTCGAACATAATCATTTCAATTGCCTCATTTAATAGCGACAATTGTTAACCTTATTTTTTGCACGAATCAACCAAAACCGGCATTTCACAAGCAAATTGTTTTTCACGCACTTTCCCAATACCGAATTGCACCCTCCGAACCTTGAACCACTCTCGATTTCATACCATTGCCTCACATGTCAATATAAAACAGCACCGGCCGTCTGAAATAAATCAAAATCGGCAAAATGTTGTTCCGCACTCTTATCTTCCTAGCAATCCTCGCTCTAGTCGCCAGCTACAAACTCGAGTCGGGCAAGCAATACGACGCAGCTGAATTCTCGGCGAAAGGTGAAAAGGGTGAAAGTGGATTCGCCGGTCTGCAACACGCGGAAAAGGGGGCGCAGGGTCACCACGACAAGGAGAACCACCAAAAGCAGTACGCGGAACAGGATGGGCACAAGAAGGGGTATCATCACAAGGACGGCTACTACGCCGACCACCACCAGGGAGAAAAAGGAAGCAAAGGTTTCCACTACGAGGACCACGGCAAGTACGCCAAAGGTCACAGCACCAAAGGACATCACAACGTACACAAGCTGAACGAGTTCAAGAAAGATACCGACTTTTACGACGAAAACAACGACGAGGCGTTTAAGGAAAAGCACGGCGGGTTCGAGACGAAACAAGCGGCTTCGAAGGGGCAGTTCAAGGCTGGAGGATATCACAATAAGGGCAACGAAGCGGGGAGGTACGGAGCTCTGGGATTCTCCGAACAAGGTGCCCATAATTCCGCCGAAAAAGGGCACAACAACGCGCAAGGAAACGAGGCCCACTACGGACATCGCTCCGAGTTCGCCAAGAACGGAGGAGAAGACGGATTCAAGAAGTTCGGATTTAGTAATATTAACATAAAGTAATTGTTGTTCGTTGTTTTATAAATTTATTAGTAACAAATTGTCTGCGTTGTCATTTAATAGTCGTTAGACTGCAAAGTGAGCATCATTAGTCACCAATTGTTGGGAGGATAATCAGGTAAAAAACCTCGCGCCTAATTAGGTAATTAATCAGCCATTACTTCTGCCGGAGCATTGCACACTAATAAACGGTATAATGGGAGCTATTACGGAATTAAAGCGGACCTTTAGAATTTAAACTCGGATTTTAAAATACCACTTTCCTGGAAACAGGAATCGGTATGTTGTGTTTAAAAAAGGAAACCGCAGATAAACAAGGCAATTATATCAAGCACGTGCGTCGTCGACGCTCCTTGGAAGAAATTCTCATTGCAAGGAGTGATTTCATCTGAAAGAGCGTCAACAACCTGAAACTCCAAGAGTTTCAGTTTCAGTAAACCCAACACGGGTTCATCGCAAATTTCGTTTAATCGCCTACGCGGACGGGTATCGCTGTCGATAATATTGTTGTTGTCGAGGTGAAGCGTTGTTTGCCCAATTCGTTATCCACATTATTTGCAAACGAGTGATAACATAAAAAATCACTTGGATCTCAGGAAGCGGTTGTTGGTTGTTTGTCCGCGGAATGGCGGCTCAAGGTTTATGTTCAAACTGGCTTATATCGAAAAACAATTTTTGTTTTATTTGGAATGCCTGCGACCGAATGACCGACGGGTTTAAGGCTTTGGCGATAAAACCACGAAGCTTGGAAAAAAATAAACACGCCGGAGCGACGAGGTTGTCCCAATCGGCGATCAAAATGGCAAGCCACCTAGTTTCTGGTGTTATTCCGCATCGGTCCTTCGTTGGACTCGGTCGTTCAAGCGGTGTTATCATCGGCAACGCGAACAAAAGCTCCACGGCACTGGTTATCATCGGCAGTTATCAGTTAGACACAAAAATTTGGAGCGGCGATTGCAGACCGCGAGTGGCGAGTGGTTGTGAGACTCTTCGCCATGGAGGACAGCAGGAATTTGTTTTTGGAGTTGCCGAAGGAGAAAACCGTCGACATCGAGTTTCGGGACCTCAAATTCTCGGTGCCTAACGGCCGCAAAGGTGAGGAACTCAACTCGAACTAATGTCGTCGCAACAAGGAAAAATGATTTATTCAGCGAAAACTTGTTTTGTTGATTCGCGGAAAAATTGAAAATTTTTTTGGACGTCACTAATCCAGGGTTAATGTCAAGCAACGTTTTTCACAACCGGTTACAGAACTAGTTCGTTGTTTTCGTGCGGAAAACTTGCAGCCGGGTGTAAACAACGTTCCAGAAATTTTGCAAAGACGCAAAGGTTATTGCCTCTGGACGAACTTTGATAGCGTATCATGAGGAATTGCCCCAGTTCCGCGCCCGTCCGATAGTGTTTTCGTAAAATCGCCCAACGCCGAGGTCCCACAATTGTGTCAAGACGATAATGGTGCACCCTTGAAGAAGCGCCCGAAAAAATTTCACAATAAATGATAAAATGCTAATAAACCTGACCCACTTGATTGGAGATTTTCCAGTAGGCGCAATATCGCGAATTTATGAAGATTCGAAAACCTTGCGACATCCATTTATGCTTGTAATTTGCCGCCAATGTCAACGCACAAATAGCGATTTTCCGACATTATCCACTTTCCTCAAAGGAAATCGTGGACTTTGCAGTCTTGCCCCAGCAGCGATGGGCCCAAAAACCGGCCACAAATTCGAAATGACACGCA
Organism: Eledona agricola; assembly: GCA_964023215.1. Taxonomy (NCBI): domain Eukaryota; kingdom Metazoa; phylum Arthropoda; class Insecta; order Coleoptera; family Tenebrionidae; genus Eledona; species Eledona agricola. Next base: position 11,787,932 of record OZ026860.1, read on the forward strand.
AGGACTTTCCCATCGGCTATGCGAACAACAATGCATTGTTTTCCCGACTTGTGATTTATTCATCAATTCGAAAACGAGTCGCTTTTAAGAACGCTTGTTTTCCAGGCAGGAAACACATCATCAAAGGAGTGTCAGGCAAGTTCAAGTCTGGGGAGTTGACGGCCATCATGGGACCTTCAGGTGCCGGCAAAACTTCGCTTCTTAACATCCTAACGGGATTCCAGTAAGTTACCACGGACGAAAACGCTGAATTATCCTTATCCTTATATACAGGCTGTTATGGAAATGAATACAAACATTTTAACCGGTAAAAGAACTCGTCATTCTAAGCCAATTTTCTTCATAATAATTTTGCGAAATATTCTTAGTTCCGCAGATAAAATCCAACAAAGATTTCGTACTAAAACGCGTACCCGCCACTGAGTTATCAAACACCACTTCGAAAAACTATCTAGAAAAAATGCACAAAAGGTGTGTCAAGACTGGTTTCAAAACATGCTTTTTGTGTTAAAAAAACTGTAATAAGATATTTTGGGAGAGACGTTCCCTTTCATTAGTGTTTTTAATGCATTTGCACGTAAAGTCAGGAGGGGTTAATAGACGAAAAAAATTTAGAATATTTCTAAATCCCAATAAGAAAATTTGCGCAAATTGACGAGTTCTACCACCATTTAAAATATTCGTATGAATTTCCATAACATTCTGTATATAAAAGTGAAACCGTATTTTTTGTCGCCAGCTTATGGCTATTTCGTACCAGCTACACGATTCGATTCGATTTATATTTTAACCGTTTTAAGAAAATCGCCACAAGAAGCGTTTATTCTCTTAACATTTTTTATAATGGGACTCATACACTGGGGGGGGGGAAATGTCGAATACTGAATGTTGAATAAACACGCCAGGGCAAAGTTAAAAAGAGCTATACATGGGCAAGCTTGGGAAATGATCTACAATTGTCTTGGAATTATGCGTATACTTGAATTTTTAACCGCAGAATAAAAATACCAACCAAATCTGTTCATTTTTTCTCGTAGTGTATAGGTCGCTTAAAAGTTTCCCTAAAATGTGTCAAGATCTGTCAAACAATATTGAAATCACAATTTGGAGCCTCACTTATACAAACTTTTAATGAAAAACTGTTACAAACACAATAGTTTACAAAAGTCTATATTTATAATTCGCCATCTGTAGAATCCATAAAAACAACCCTAACCATCTTGATTAACAAAACATTGTCCACAACCACCATCCCATTATGAATATTTCCTGCTTCAACAAATTTGTTGATGTAACAACTTTAAATCAAAAAGAAGCATTCGTCAGATAAATAGATATAGGGAATGCGACTAGCAAATGAGACGAGTTGACTAATAAAAAACAGAACGTCGAAAAAAATAACCTTCAAGTAAACCATTGAAAAAATGCAATATCAGTGGGAAATTTAAATGTAACATCTCATGAAGCGCAATCTGGAAGCAGAATTTAGCATTTGTTGTCATTAACTTTATTTTTAATGGTTTTAAATATGTAGATACGGTCTTGGATGTAGAGGAATGAGAGCGTGAATTTCCCGGCGGAATTTTCAATTTACAGAATCGTCCAGGATTACCTCTACATGAATTGAAGTTATGATTTCGTATTTAAAAAAATTTAGAGCCACAGAAATTATTGTGCAATAGTCCCATCATATCTTTAAAAAAATTTATAATCGAGGACAAAATAGTATCTGGTCTTTGTGCTGGAGAAATTGTGTTGATTCAAAAAATTCTCCTAATTTAGTCAGATTTTCAAAATGCGCGGGAAATTTAAATGTAACATCTCATGAAGCAGAATTTAGTACCCGGTGACCATAAATGATTGAAATAAATTTAGTTGATTGGCAACATTGAGGAATTGATACCAGATTATAAGTCATCGTGATATATAAAAATTCTGATATGGGCAATTTTTAAATTTGACGTTTATTTGATAATTTGTAATTTAAAAATCAGCGTACCCAATGGAAGAGCTAGAAAACATTGCCAACCTAACACAAAAAATTTCAATCATTTATAGTCACCCGGTATTTGCCGTCATTGACTTTAAATTTTTTAATGGTTTTAAATATGTAGATATGGTCTTAGATGTAGATGAGAGCGTGAATTTCCCGACGGAATTTTCAATTTACAGATTCGTCCAGGATTACCTCTAGATGAATTAAAGTTAAAAGGATTTCCTATTATTTTTAGTGGCGGCTGGTTCTCGGGGCACAGGGGCATGTGCTAGAGAAATAAATAATATTATTTATAGACTTAATTTTTAATTTGTTTTGGTTTTCGCATAATGCATAATTCAAATAACTTGAAAACCAAAACAAATTAAAAATTAAAACCTATAAATAAGATTATTTACCTATTCGTCTAGCATCAGTGGGCACATGCCGCTGTGCCCCTGTCACTGATTATTTTATTGAAAAATTTAGATCAACGGAAATTATTGTGCAATCATATCGTTAAAAAATGTATTATTGAGTGAGTACAAAATAGTAACTGGTATTGGTACTGGAGAGAATTTGTGTTGATTCAAAAAATTCTCCTATTTTAGTTAGATTTTCAAAAACAAATGAAATGTTTACAATTTCTTCTTAGACCTTCCTCTGCCATCACTATTAATAAAGCTCTAGGACAAACAGTCGACGTAAATCTCGAATATGAAGTATTTTCCCATGGTCAGTTGTATGTAGCATTATCCAGAGCAGGACGTTCTAACAATCCATTTATTTATGGTCCTCAACAGAATATTTTAATTTTTTTTTTAAAGAAGCACTTTGTTCCATATTTCTTCACACCGCCATATTTTAGTATTAAGTAAACTTGTAACTAAAAAATCACAGAACCCAGGACCAAAAGAAACATTTGTAGTGATAGGCGCTTATTTTTAACATATATCTACTCTTCTTAACATACGTGTTGTAGCAAACAATGATATGAATATTTTATTACAAATTTACAGTAATTAGGAACGAAATGATTCGTTAATCGAGCACGCCGGGTCCCTTTGCTAGTTACCTACAAAGTCATCTAGAGCGTGGAAATTTTACTTACAAATTCACAAGCAGACGCCGTGGCGTGTTGCCAAAATACATTCCCGCTATCAGCGGCAAAAACAAAGGGAACCCGTTGTCTCTAACAATCAAGTCAAAGTTCAAGTTCAAAACAGTCACAATTAGTCGTGCGTTATGGCACGATTAAAACGTTTCAAATTTCGGATAAATTCCCCGGAATGGTCCCGGACTTGCCATAGCTGCACTTGCTGAAATATGGGTTACAGCGATTAGAGGCTATCGGAACACGAGAGGTTATCGCCAGAAACGGGGAAAGTAAAAAACCGTGGACTGTGGATGTTAAAGTTCTTAGCCAAAACATTTAAACAGTGATAAAAACGACCTATGTCAATGATTTTAATGGATTTCAGCGCGGTGGCCACTGAGGGGACCATAACAAGCGTCCGCAATTCGCTAGTTCAGTTCGGAGCCCAGCACTACAAGAAGCACTCCTGCTACATCCTGCAGGACGACCATCTGGCACCGCTGTTCACCGTTTCTGAGATCATGAACTTGGCCACGGACCTTAAGGTGGGCCCCGGCCTCTCGACGAAGAAAAAATCCCTACTGGTAAGTCGCAAGTGGCGAGTCGCAAGAAACTCAATGCCATCACCACAGATCGACAACATTTTGGAAACCCTGGGGCTGTTCATGACCAAGGACACGCGCTGCCAGCGGCTGTCAGGCGGCCAGAAAAAGCGACTTTCCATCGCGCTCGAGCTCATCGACAACCCGCCCATCATGTTCCTAGACGAGCCCACCACGTAAGTCTCGCCATTACGTAAATCCGGCCGAACTTCCTAGGAAAAGTAGCGGAATTTCTCTCCGACTCGATCCTTCTAGACCGACGCTTACGTAAACTTAACGCGAGCTGTTTCTTGCAGAGGTTTGGACAGCTCGTCGTCGGCGCAATGCGTGGGGATTTTAAAACAGCTGAGTCGAGGTGGACGTACCATTATTTGCACCATCCACCAACCCAGCGCGACTCTCTACGAAATGTTCGACCACGTCTATGTCATGGCCGAGGGGAAATGCATCTATCAAGGCTCCAGTCTCAACACTGTCACGTATCTGAAGACGATCGGCTTCAACTGTCCCCAATACCATAACCCCGCAGACTACCGTAAGCTGTTAAATTTTAATTGTTTACTTCGTTGTGTAACGGTGAGAGCAAAACGCGCAGAAAGATGACAACACTGAAATATCCGAAAACGTTCGGCCCTGACTTTTGTTGACCGTTGCCAAGTTGTAATTTAGCCCAAATGTTAAAGGTCCTCCAACGGCTACTTGTTTGAGCACGTGGACATTTACAGTTTCTAACAGTGGTGGCGATTAAAAAAATAATCTCCCACGAATCGTGCGTTGAACCCTTCACGTTTATTGATTTATGAATTATTTTGTCTTTGCTACAGAATACAAAAGTGATATACTAAATACACATTAGTACGAATACTACTAACACATGACGTCAATTACGACCCGATTATTGAAACACAGTATTAATTCCCTATTCAAACCAAATTTACGCCAATTTGCACATTTTTATAAATTAATATGCAAAAAAATTAATATGCAAAACGGTTCAAAACTAGAAAACAATAGCTTCATTGTCACTGTTTACATTCATTAACAATGCAATATTTCACACCTGCGACTCGGTTGCAATCGGAATCGGATCTAGCTTCTTCCACAATATTTGCTTGGCGACTTTCCAAAAGCAAATTCAAAAGAACCGGATTTTTGTTATTACATTCTGGTTTTATCACTTATGGTAATCAGCGCGGCAAGCAACCAAATCGGATAAAGAATTCGTTAGCGATAATTAATGAAAAAACAAACATTTTATGAATATTCCTAACCGATGACGTAAGTTATTAAAATTAGTATAATTAGGCGACGTCTTGGGCGTTATCAATATATTTGATAAGACGCATATTATTTATTACCTAACTGCATAATCAGCTGAATTGCAAACAATATTCCTTATCTTTCTCGCCTTGCAGCTGGCCGAAGGTTTTTATTTTTATTAAACTCAATAGCAACGTTCAATGGTCGAGTTATTTTGCACAATTCACTCGAATTTCGACTTTGTTGTTTAAAATACAAGAGGTGTTTACAAGGCTATCTACCTCGCCACGAAAACACAATGCAATCGCAATTATTTGTCATATCTAATCACTTGATATTCACTTTTGTAACTTCCAATATTAAGGTGAAAAAATAAGTGATTTGAGACTTGAACACTGAAGCGTAATTTAATGTTTGATAAGAGAAGGCAATAACCCAAAGAATATCCATGACAGAATGACGGTAGTGTATGTAGACAAGTTATTTCCAAGTTCAGTTCTAGTGCATAAGGAACGAGTTGTCCCAAAAATGCAGTTTTGAAGAACTTGCTCGTCAAGCATACCGTCCTGCTGTTCTCCTTCTAATCCCAAAAACAGTTCTGGCTCTCCTTCTAATCCCAAAAACAGTTTTTATCAATCTAAGACTTAGAAAGCAAATTTTTGTTTTTTTTCAAACCAAGAGGTACAAATCCAATTTTGCAGAGTAACCAAACGAGTTTTTTTCGAAGGGATAACTTTATTGGAGAAACATTGGAGTAAGTTGTAAGCGTTCATGGATTATATCGTATCATATTCCTTCGTGGCTGGTAGTAGTAGATAACTTTATAAACATCCCTCGTATTTTATGACGCCTTTTTTCAAGCGCACTTAGATAATCGCATTGTCTGTAAGTCGTAAACCGCTTTGTGGAATGGCAATAAAGACAAATGAACCGAAAACGTTACATTTACAACAATACAATTAAAGTTAATGTAATTGAATAATGTCCTCTTGCAATTTGTGTCTTAATGTCCAGCCATTAGAATGTCATCACCGCATTGTTATCTGCTTGATGCAAATCCATGTAATTCGCATTATTTCTCAATCGTGTAATTATTGCTCATACCGTGGAAGTGCACGATCGCTTGTCAACTCTTGTCAAAGTTGCAGTGTTTAATTTCACGGTATTAGGAGACGGGATCAAGTTTAAGCCAAGAGCCAAGATTCCGGTATCCGAGCAAAACTGTTAGAAAGTGGCGTAAGCGGCTCTGAATGACCTGACACGGCTATTTTTTGAACCAGTTGTAATTCCCCAAGCCAGCCACAACTTGGCGTCTTCGCAGTTATTACTTTTTTCATAATTCAACTTTCTAATCAGGAATTAATACGAAAAGCGATTCGGGTCTTGTTTGTTTAAATCATGGAATTCGATGCCTACCCACATTAATTGCCATCAGCTTCACCTTATAACAACTTTATAAAATTAACCACGGTTTTACGACTTTTGCGTTTCGGTGTTATTACAGTTTTATGGTATTCAAACTTAAGCGGATATATTATTTGTCTTACGTAAGTGCAAATTGATTCATGGACATGCCACAGCAATACACTTAACCGCCAAAATAGTATCAATTACAATAAATTTAATTTTCCATGAGGGAACCGCATGAATAATGAATTAGCTGAATTAATAACTGTTTCAGTGAATCAAAATTTTTTGCCGGTAATGCCATTAAGACAATTAATGATAACAAGAACCTCGAGAATATCAAGAGCCGGATACGTGATGGACAGGCAAAATTAATTAACAGAAACAAATAATAAATGCAAATGTTGACAAATAACGCACCTTTACGTTTATTAACCCCTGCGATTGACTTGTCAATTAAATTAGCAACAAGCACATGCAAACTTAAGAAACGATGACATGAACGCAATAAAAGCAATTTTCAGTTCGAAGGTTAGAACATTTAACGAAACTTGGAGGTGAAAAATAAATGGTGCGATTAAAAGCGTTTGATTGCGTTACATAAAAATGTACATATTGATTATATTCAAACAGTAAAATATGAATAAAAATACATTGTTTCATTTTGGAATCAATTTCTTTCGTTTCTTACGTGACTTCGAGAAAATGTCAGAAATCCGTTTTACAAAATTTGTTGTATTTTCTAACTGATGACTGCTAGCAAAACAATCAGAATTGACTGTGCTTCGATGTTCTAAAGCCACAATTGCAATAAGACCAGCAAAGTCAAAAAATAAAGCAATAATTTTTTCTAAACTCTTCTTTTTCTCTTTGAGTCGCTGTGTGTGAGCTTGCATTGTCATGATGTTGAATTATCGGTCTTTTTTTATGGATTTTCCTTGCTGAATGCAAAACAATGCCTTGACTGTTCTTGTTGGCTGTTCTTCGGTCTTTTAAAACCACAGTTGCAAGCCAAAAATTAAGATATCATAATTTTTCCAATCACCATTGACTATTCTTTAGTCTTCTAATGCCTAAGCAGTAATTGGATCAGCACAGAGTTTTGGAAATACTTCTTTGGGGGCTCTTTGCGTCCATTGTCATGATGCAGGACCATCTGTCTTTTCCCATTGTTTTTTCAAACTCATGACTTCTGGCAAAACAATATTCATTGACTATTCTTTTGACTCGGTCTTTTAAAACCACAGTTGCAGTAGGACTAGAAAAGTTAAAAAAATCAGCATTGACTATTCTTCGGTATTTAACTAAGCAGCAATAGAGCTAGTAAAACAAAAAATGGAAGCTATTTTTTTGAAAAAGTTCTTTTGGCCCAATAAGTTGCCATGTGTGAGCTTGCTGCAGGATCATCCGTTTTTCCCAATGATTTTCCTAACAAATAACTTATGGCAAAAAAAGCAGCATTGACTGTTATTCAGTCTTCCAAAGCCCCAGTTGCAATAAGACCAGTAAAGCTAAAAAATGAAGCCATTATTTTTTGTAAGGAATTCTTTTGATCCATTGAGTCGCCTTGTGTGGGCTTGCATTGTCATGATCACCGCATTTTCTCATTTTTTTTTTCAAACTAATGACCTGCGGCAAAATAATGTGATTATTGGCTCTTCAGTCACAGTTGCAGTGGACCAGTAAAGCCAAAAAAATTCTTTTGTCCCTTTGAGTGGTCTTGTGTGAGCTTGGATGGTCATGATTTAGGATCATCATTTTTTTTATTTTTCCCAACTGATGACTTGTGGCAAATCAATCAGCATTGACTGTTCTTCGGTCTTCTAAGTCGCAGTTGTAAGGACGAGTAAAATAAAATAATGAAGCGATTATTTTTGGAAACCTTTGAGAATTAATATTATAGTTGGTTTGGGCTCATCATGGAAGACCTACATTTCGATTACGATGTCAAAATTTTACGATCATCTGAATTTTTGTAGCACTTTGCACTATTGCAAATCGGTCAAATTGTTTGAAATCCAACTAGCACAAAATTTCTTACATTTAAATGCTTATGTAAAACAGTATGTATTTGTTTGGTGTAGTTGTCTAGAGATGCTTCAATCACCAGAAATGTCATATTAGAGCCCATTATTACCAATTCGAGCACAACATCCATGTTTTTTGAGACTAGTTGAAGGACACCCGAAAATCATCGTTAGAAATGTTACAACCATCGATAAACTGTTGTTTTTGATAGTGCTTCATAACCAATCTATACCCTTCCATTCCTTAACAATCACGACACGAAAATGCTCACGACGCTACTTCATCCTATAATCAATAGTGGAATCAGTTTTGTTCAAACAAAAACCGTCGTTTCAGGAACAATAATGAACCAATCGCCTTTTTGCAGTTTTGGAAGTGGCAAATGGCGAGTACGGCAACTACACTGATGTCTTGGCAAAGTCAGCTGACGAAAATCAGTGGAGAGCGCCGTCGGTGACTTCAGAGAAACGTAAGCAAAGCAACAATTTAACTGCACAAGTCCCAATAACAACAAAACGATTACAGTGGAGGATGAGCTGTGCGAAAAGAACGAACAACAAACTAGTCCATCATCAATAAGTGTCGCCAGCGCTCCACCGTCCGAATGGTTCAAATTTGGGGTTCTAGTAAAGCGGTCGTTCATACAACTATACAGGGATTGGGTTCGTCGACGTTACTACTATTTTTGTGAATGTTAATCGTCAATTTGCAGACGATTTCCCACCTTAAAATTGCGCTGCATTTTCTAGTCGGAATCGTATTAGGTTTAAACTACTTCCAGTCGGGGAACGATGGTTCCAAGACTATCAGCAATGTAGGGTTTTTTATTATCAGCGCCGTGTATTTGGCTTATACCTCACTGATGCCGGCAGTACTCAAATGTAACATCTCATTGTTAGATATTATCTATTGCTACCAAGTTTCTTTGACTTTTAGTTCCCGCTGAGTTAGCAGTATTAAAGAAGGAGCGTTTCAACAATTGGTACAAGCTGAAGACGTACTATGCCGCCTTTCTTATTTCGGACATCCCGCTTCAGATACTGTTCAGTACGACGTACATTTCCACGTCGTATTTTCTCAGCGACCAGCCACCTGAAGGCTTCAGATTCGCGCTAGTACTCTTTGTACTGATCCTCCTGAGTCTGACGGCCTCTAGTCTTGGATTAGTGATAGGAACTCTAGTGAATCCAATCGTGAGTACAACACTCTTTACAGAGATCCATAATCATTAATTTGTATACAGAACGGCACGTTCTTCGGAGCCATTTTAATAGCGATAATGTTGTGTGTGGCTGGGTTCCTCATTCTATTCACTCACATGTCCAAAGTGATGTATTTGCTGACGTACGTTTCGTTTCTTGCGTATTCGTACGAGGCGCTGGTCCACGCCGTTTACGATTTCGGAAGAGCGACGATTCCGTGTCCTGAAGATGTCGAGTACTGTCATTTGAGGGTACCAGAAGTGATTCTGAAGGAGTTGGGAATGGAAACGAACACATACTGGATGGATGTTGCATTTCTTATTGGAAATATTCTGCTGTTAAGGATAGTGGCGTTTTGTACGCTAAGAAAACGTCTTAGCTCTGGGTGAACAGTGATTGTTATATTATAAACTAGTTTAAGTGAAATTATTTATGAGCTGTAGTTTGGATGTCCAATATTTGGTGTAAGATACGACTAATACATTTTTGTATTAAACAAAATTAATAAATTGTTTTATCGATGTTAATTGTGTTTTTAATGACCGCTTCCTTACAGCTAATTATCTGGTTTTTACCTGGGTCATGGAAACGGTTGAAGGCCGCTAAAGGTAGTCGCACTAAAAAAATAGTTAATTTTTATTATACCAGACATGGATTCTCACCTATCCAGTAGACGATTTATTAATAATTAATACTGGAATCGGCACAAACTCACATATTAAGCAGCAAGAGATCTGCTAACCTCAAAGGTCAAATCGTTTTAACGTCACCGAGCTTCGTTGATTTTAATCAAGTGAATAAAAAACGTTCAAATCCTGGTTCTTAAATTGTCCCTTGAATTCAGTAAAATCTATACCAACTCATTATATAAGAAAATTATATTTAATTAATATTTTGTGGCAACAGTTTTCCACATTTACATATACAATGAGACCCAATGAGAAAAAGCGTGTACATTTTAATACGTTTTTAGCTCTAAGAGAGAGTTTGACCCGACTTAAAAAAAACGTTTTCGAACGTTCCTGCAAGAAATCGAATAACCAGTCCGTTCCAGCATTCTCGACAAACACTCGCGTAATAGCCTCCGAAATAATTGTTAAATTAGTTGGGTAAAACGCAAATGATGCAGTGGAGTTGGTAAAAAACGAACGCGTCTCGTCGAATATTTATTTACCGGTCATAAATTATTTAAAATGGTAATTACAAAGTCCTTGCGACAACCTCTCATTAACACATTAGTTCACGACATGGCGGGCAAGTAAAAAACGAAGCCTCCGACTTTGCGTTAAAACAAATAATCAATTACTGGAAGTTAAAAGCTAATTTTTGTGCAAATAATAATGAAAAGGTCATGTTGACATGGTGCGCAGTACTTGCTTGAGCACATTTTCATTTTTACAGACACTGAACAATTTTTAATGCCTTTTTATTTAACTGTATATTTACTGAAATATTAGGGCCATATTTTTGGAAAATTACAGGAGACGGGTGCCTTTATAGTCATTGTAACTTTATTACACAACAAATTAATAACGACATTCGAAAGGAGCTGTCATTCAAAATTTTCTCAAATTCATTGTCCGAGACGGTTATTAACAAAAAACTTGATATCAAATTTCTCAAACTTAAGGTCTAAATTTTAACGTTCGTTATTTTAACAGCTCCACAATGATGAGACCAACATACGTCTAATAATGTGAACATTATTCAACTTTAGTGTAATATTTTAAACAATATGTATACTTATTGATGGGACATTCCATACCAAATAACCCACAAAATATTACATTCCGTTCAAATTAAGTATATCAATAGTACTGCAACTCTCATGCACCATATAAGATTTTTTGGGCTCCTAGTTTTTGATAAGCTACATTTTGAGTTCAATTTGAAACAAATAAAAGCAGTCACAAGATAAAACAAAATATTATTTAATGTCCCTTATGTAAAAAATAAATCATTTTATGGTCCAAACTGGGACATGGATGTAAAATTTGCTAAACGAACAGCAAAATGTATCGTATTTGAAACGATTGGAAACAGGAATCAATTCGAAAATTTCACATTACAAGTTTATTTATAAATATTTGCCCAGATGGGTACCTTGTCGAGGAGGTACATCCCTTACTAAGTAAAAGTAAACCCTTCTTGCATGTGGTTGGTGAAATTTACAACCACTGAAAACCTGGAAAAGCCTAATACCAAAGAATCAATTGTAAAAGTCTAATAACACTTAACAAAATATAATCCTTCTATCAATGAAAAGTTGATAGGAACATAAGGAAACATCGTAGCAGAAGATTTGCAGCATTTATTTATAGTAACATATGCATAATAATTTTAAATTGGCTGCTTTGCGTTATCCCTTAGTAAAGTGGCAAACTGTAAAAAAGGTGCAGGTCACAGATTTAACAATGTAAGTATACAATGAAATATTATGTCAAAAAAACTGATTAAATATATTGTATATATAATTATTTTTTATCAATAGATAATTCCTCTGATTTTAATTTCGTTTGAATGTTACAAGTTGTAAAGCGTTTAAAAAGAAAACGGAGTCTAACGCTGCGTTGGCCATGCATTAAATAACTATTAATGATTCCGATGAGCGTAGGTCCTTTTCACCTTGAACAGGTTAAGTTTTATGTTGACAACCATTTAGGAATCGGTACATTTAACTTTTTTTATTTCCTCTTTGTTTTAACAATACCTACATTATTGTATATTACACAAACAAAATTTGTTCTTTTTAGAACCGAATGTCAAATCTATATGCATATTCATGTTGTTAATGGTGTACGCTTTAAAAAGTAAAAGAGTAGCGAAGTTCCATGGCCTATCCAGCCTCCGTTTTTTAACGCCCGTTATTTCTAACGTACGCCATGGAATAAATTTGACGTTCGAAATGGTTCGAAAGAGTTGCAAAATTTCGACTATATTTAATTTATGACTGCTTGGGGAAATTTAAAATTAAACTGAGAAATTAAGTTATATGTAAATAATCATCGCGGACATTCCCAAGTTTTGGTTTAGACGATAAATGTAAAAAATAAAACAAAAGCTAAATTAAATAGCACCTGAGCCTCAGTTTTTATTTGTACCCACCATTATATCATTTTTACTCAATAGGCAATTAAACTATTATTAAAAAAGGAAGAGTTCTCACCTATGGATCTCACTGACTGATATAATAATGTCTGGTCCTGATGTCTTCCTCTTCTGCAGATTTCCGTAAAAGTACTTCTAGCTATTGTAAACTGGTACTAGTGGAAAACAAAGTAATGACCTCAATTTCATCATTTCTTCAAGTGTTGTGGAAGTTTCAGTTTACTCTTGGAGTTGCTCTTTGCTGAAGACTTCAGCCAGTTGTTTTGAGTACCCGGTTCAACCCAGCCGGACTCTAACGTATCCTCGCTTCGAATTCGTTTAGTCGGAACCACGCATCTCTAATTTCTAAAAAAAAACTAACCTATAAAAGTTTGAGGTTATGTAACTCCACAATTTTCCTTTTAAATTAAAACGTTTACAAAACAAACGGAATGTGGCTAACACTTCTCCAAATACCAAAAGCCGCTACGATAATAAATCAACTAGCAAACTCCTGCTGCAAGGTGGTTGTAATTACATGTTATGAATTTAAAAGTTCTAAGCTAAACTTCTAGCAAATCGTACGAAACGGCAGATACTTCGGTAGTAAATTCCTGGTGGACGCGGAGGCCAACACTAAATATGAAGTAACAAAAAATCCAGACGAATCAAAGTATGTTGAAAACATCCTCCCGCCTGTGCTAGTCCCGGAGCCGAAGAAGTTGCCAAAGTATAGATCAGGCTGGAAGCCGCCAGCGGTTGATTTCAAAGACAGACCGTACTACATTGCACGCTCTCGCAACCACATGATGCCTGTCTACTTATTAATCCTGCAGAACGGATCAGTTCGACGTACAGTGATAAGAAACATCAAAGGCGACATTTGGCAGTTGGAAAAGGAGCTGAAGCCGTTCTTCCAAGACCTCGTCAAGCCTCGGCGTCTCCGCTGGCAAATCGACGAGTTCGCCGGCAAAATCCTCATAAACGGCGATCACGTCAACGCATTAAAATACTGGCTAGCGCAGCGAGACTATTAAAATAATCTATTACCTAAGTGCTACTACATAGCTTAGGGTTTGTTGGAATAGTAACGTGCGTTCAAAAAAAAAACGAGGCTGAGTTGGCCATGGAAAAACTTTGTGCATCAATTTAGTGTAACAAAATTTCGAACTGTCAGATAGTTTTTAGGTTGGGTTCTTTGTTGACAATGGTTTGGTATACGATGCATTTAGCGTTTTCTTTATCAAATTCATCTCCAGACCCCAATTTGGACTTCTCGGCATTTCGTCTGCATTTAATATGGTGTTTTGTCTATTACACAAACAAAATCAGTTCACTTCGGAACCTCACCACACTGAGTTTTCGTTTGCTCTAGCGTTTGTAAAAAGACAGGTGAGACTTTGACGCTACAAAATTTATGTTGCTTTTGAGTTTTGTTGTCGATAGAATAAGAAATGTTCATGGTTGATTGACAGTTACATACGTACTGTAAGGACGATCGATTGGAATTGACAAGATTGTGTGATTGTGTATTCGCTGTTTAGTCCAATAAGTCGGTTTATCTGTATGAGCACAATGTGGAAGAAGATGGTAATAAACTTTACATCATCATGAAATAATTTTTAAGCAAATTTTTGGTCATCAGATTTATTAGCCGTAATGCAAGGAATCATTTGAACTTACAACGTGAATTTGGATCCAATGATATCGTAGTTTCTGGTTTTACTTTGTGGTCGAAGTGGTACAGCCATGGACAGTCAAGAATAAAACTTTAGTCGGCGGGTGTCATGCAAATACCGACTCTATGAGATATTGTCATTGAGTCGGTATTTGCATCACACCCGCCGGCTAAAGTGTTATTCTTGACTGTCCACGGTTGTACAATTCATTTACAAAACACTTGATAACAACTCGGAAGAACTTCGGAACAGAATGTAAAACAAAAACAATTTTTTGGGACAAATTTCAGTATATGGACGCGAAGGAGGGTAGCATTATGTTTATGAGAGCGATGTACGCATGTCCTGGCACTTATAATAAACAATTTAAATAAAAATTGGTCAGTTTTATTTTGATGGAAAATTTTAGACTGACAGTTCTTGTCATTTGACATTTGTCAAATCTATATGTTTATGTTTTCTATGATTTCTACACTGGAAAGCCGATAAATTCCATGGCCATCTCAGCCTCGTTTTTTTTTTAACGCACGTTATGTGCAGGAAACGTACATTAAAAAGTTAATGCTTTTCAAAAAATCACAAATTTATAGTGCGTCAGGCTTAGGTTGTGCTAGGTGTTGTCGGGGGTGAAACTGGTGGAGGAGGACACGTCTTGGCAGAGCTTCGATTCGCTCATGTCGTTCGCAAGCGCCATCAAAATATCCAAAATCATTTCCTTGCTCAGCGATTTCAGCAGTGGCAGCTTCACCACTTTGGTGAAGTGGTGAACGATTTGATCCAAAGCGTACTTCTTCATATCTGTGGCTTGCATCCTATCTGCCGCCTCCAATATCTGTATCACATTCTCGAACGAAACGTTCATTTCCAAGTTTTGCTTGCAAAACGCCTGTAATCTGTTATTGGTGAAGCTGTAATACAGCGGCGCCGAAAACAAATACAGCGAGTCCTCGGGCGGCATATTATTGTCGCCGTAATATATGAAACGTAAAAGGGAGTGGAATGACTGCAGCGACGGAATCGTCTCCCCGATTTGTATCTGAAACATCGACCAATAAAGAGCGTGAAACATGCAGAGCGTCGTCTACTAACATTGACTTTGGATTCAGTGGGAGTAAACCGGAAGTGTCCTTCAAAATAGGCGCTTCGAGCCGCCAGAATCGGTTTATGAGCCGGAATAACTTGTCCGTCCAATATTAAATCGACGTCGTAGAAGGAGGCGCCGTGACATTTAAGAAACGAAGCCATGTCTTGCTCTAAAGTCGTCCCAGCGAGCTCACCTTGACTCTCGCTAATGCATTTATTAGTGGTCGCAGTTTGCTTCAACCGAATTATCTCAATAATCAATTTGCTGCTCAACGTTTCAAACTTGGAGGACATAATAATGTCGTTGTAGTTCGATTCTTTTACTATAAACCTCAAGCAGTGGTCGTTGATGACGTTGAGCTTCAAGTTGTGCGCCGCTTCCAACACTTCCAAGACATTCGCCATGTTAATAGAGGAGTTGAAATAATGGACGCACAAATTGTCGAGACGCGCCATTCCAAACTCAACAGCCAAACGATAGACGTCCATCATTCTCAAGACGTTTTCCGTCGGAGTGCCACCTTTCTTAGTGGGATCGATCCTGTCCATGTATATGTAGTCCAAAACCAAGTCGAACGCTTCGGGATTTGCGTCCGGAAACTCGATTTCCACCAAAGGAACCTCCTTGAAAGGGACGTTCACGGTACCGAACAGCTTCTCCAGGTGGTCATCACGTTTCGCTTTATTCTTCTTCAGACTCGAGCGAAGATGTGCGGATCGCGCGGCTACTATCGCCATGTGCCCGAAAATCTTCTTCTGCTCGGGTCCTATAAGAAACTGGACGTCGTACAGCAAGTTGGACATCAAGAGTTTGCCGAAGTCTTCATGCAGCGTGCATTTGGGGTAACACGAGAACTGGAAGCGGTACATCTCGCCGCTGCGCACGTTGTTGTCGATGGTGCCTCCGAAGACGAACATTGCGTCGTCGATAACGGAGGCTGCATGGAACAAGCGACCGGAAGGTACGATGGATTCGGCTGCGGGAAGAATCGTGGACCAAGTCTGCGAGTCCAAGTCGTAGCAGTGTAAGTCGTTGGAAAGGGTACTGTCAGCGGCGCCTCCGAATACGTACAAGTGGCGGTCGAAGGCGACCATAGTGTGGCCGTAACGACGTGCAGGAGGAGGCGGCGCCGCTCTAAGGATGTGATCTGTCGTTATCCGCGTCCAACTACAACATGCGATAGTGAAGGTGTTGAAAAAAGTATAAAACCGTTACATGTTGGTTTTGAACTCGAATTCGAACAAGGAGTTGGTGATTTGGGCGCCGCTTTGGCCGCTGAAGACGTACATCTTCTCCCTGGCCACGGTTACGGGGAAGTTGCAACAAGTCGGAGGACACTCCCCTTGTTGCATCACTTTTACCCAGCATCTGCTGTCACCCTGTAAAGCGGAATAGTTTTTTACGTCACAAGCTTGCATACGTCGTCTACACCTTTTCCAAGTGTAATTCAGAAAGGATCAAATTTATTTCAATGTAATGGTTAAAATTACTTTTTCTACTTCATGTCTATAACAAAGCTGTTAAAGCACTCAATCGAGTGCGTTAATAGCTTTTTGAGTTTCGTAATAGAACTAGTGTAATTTAGTTTTTCTAGGGTGGTATGTCATGATCAGAAATGTCATGTCAAACGTCAAAGTAAACACCAAAACAAAACGTTACAATATTTTTAATTTGAATTAGCTTTCTCCAACTATTATAAACATTAGTCGTTACGTTGGATATGCCTTGAGCACTAAAATTAATCCCAGGCCGCAATATTTTCCTGAAAATTATTTTCACTGTAAACTGTTGTGCGGGCTAATTGCATTTGAAAATTAAATTTTCAATTTTGACAATTGTCACCCCATGCAAAATTCCTCAATTTTAAAATTGCAAATTTTTATTTAAATATTCCATAAAAGATACGAAGTAGAAAAAATAGTATGAAATAGTACTCGGTTACAATTATCTGAAAAGTTACGAATATGTAACCCTATTCCTTTGTGTTTTATGACTCATAAACTAAAAATCCCCGTTTGATTTAAAAATTAATAACCTTCTTATCACGAGGATGGGCCTAATTTTTATGAAACGGAAACTCCTTGTTATATCTGCCATATTCGATTTCTATGCCATTGGATAGAATAACATTTCAACTTCTCAATTATGTAAGACACTGCATGTTCATACATAAATCAATAAGTTGTTGAATGTTTTTCTAAAATTAATTTAAGGTCAATTAAATAAGGTAATAAATGAAATGTATTAGCATTCCACATTTTATTTCGTCGATTTCAATTTGTGAGTTTCGTCTATTTTAGTCAATTATTTATCTATCTTGTTAAATCAGTTCATATCTCTCTATCTTGCATTATATCAATTTTTCGTCGTCGTCGTCGTCTTCGTCTTCGTCTTCGTCTTCGTCTTCGTCGTCGTCGTCGTCGTCATCGTCATCGTCATCGTCATCTTCATCTTCATCGTCATCGTCATCGTCATCGTCATCTTCATCGTCATCGTCATCGTCATCGTCATCGTCATCGTCATCGTCATCTTCATCTTCATCGTCATCGTCATCGTCATCGTCATCGTCATCGTCATCGTCCTCGTCATCGTCATCATCATCATCATCATCCTAAAATTTCGACACCTCTTCGCATCAGTAATGGTATAAGACTGTTTAAAACCAGAAAATCGCTAAAAACTGCTTCAAGACATGACCCGTTTCCTATGGCGACAACTGTACTGTATTATCGATGAAAATATTTCAGCCAAAATTTAAAAAATTAAATTAAAAATAACTGTTACCATTTAAATGAAAATGAAATGGTTGTTAAAGGTTTGAAAGCAATCAGGCCATTTTATCAAGAAAAAATAAAAAAATTAAAAGAATCCTTTTTGTAAGCCCATCCGTGGACCTAGTTATTTTAATAAAACAAATAATCATTATTAAAGTGATTAAACGGTAGTATTCTATTCAATTTCCATTGATCAAACACATACATACCGGGTAACTATTAATGATTGACAATTATTTTATTATGTTGGTAACAGATTTAAAGTCTTAAGGTGGCAACATTGTTGACATAGCACTCTTTAATTTCAAAAATTTCAACAATCAACGTTGTTTACAGCTAGGAGGCCAACACTTCGAACACCTTCTTTAAATGTATTTGTAATTCGTGTTATATAGTAAAATTTGTTGATTATTTTGAGATCTATTTAACATTGTCAATTAACTTAACCTAGAAAATTATATGACAAGTGACAAGCAGTACCGTGTTGCGCCAACTAGTCAGTGTTGCCAATCCACTTAATTGCGGTCATTCATTTATAGTCACTCGGTACATACATGGAAAAAAAACAGATAAGTCATTTTAATAATCGTACATACGAAAAAGTTTTCGAAAATAGCCAAAAGTACCTATCATAAATAAAATAAATTATTTCAACTTATCCCATTTTCCCCAGAAACCACGGAATTATAGAGCACGAAAAAAAAGAAGTTCAGAGGCCTTGTTATTTTTTCCTTTGTTAACTTTGTTAATTTTTTACAGCGTAGATCCTTGACGTTGACAAATCATGACAGTTTGTCAATCAAAAATTTACGCAAACGTCTAAATCGACGCCTGGCGATAGAATGGGTTGAAGAAGACGACTTTAACTGGTATTTTAAGGTGGGAAATTTTTCATTTGTTACGATTCACGGCCGCTAGATGTCGCAATGTTCGATTATTCATCCATCAAAGGCAGGCGGCCAAATTTTAACATTTTCCCTGTTTTTTTTTGCCTCAAAGATTACGATGAATCGTAGTATTCGTTGTAGAAAGTAGTTTTGGAAATACATTTTCCCGATATTTCATTTAGGAACGAAAAGTTGATCGGCAGCGATATCTCATTTTCAAGTTGAGAACGTAGGTTTTACATGAAACACGTTAAAAAATAATGCTTAATCTCAGTTATTAGGCAATTTAGGGCATTCATCTTTTGGTAAAATATTTTTGTTAAACTGAGGCATCTTCATCATAATCACATTCCAAAATAATCTGCTTTGGTGTCATCTTTTTCAGCATTATGCAAGGGCCGTTTAATTAATTAATTATTAAATAACTACTATTACGATGAATCTCATATGATCTTAATTTAAGTTGCAATGTTCAGTGAAGGAAATACCACAAATTACTCCAGATGCTGACTTCATAGGGCGATTTTGTCCGGAACTATCTCTTTTCTACATATTGAAACTAGGCGCATGACATCTTTGTCACAGATACCATAAGCAAATGTAGAGGCGCTGTAGTCGTTGCTAATACTTTTTACGACCGCTAGATGTCACTACAAAAACTTTTATTTAAATTCAAATTAAAGGCACAATATTTTTACTATTTTAAAATGAACAATGTACAATTCCGTGTGTTTTTAAAAATCGTGCCTGTTTCTACGCTTGTTACTTTTTTTCTGACTAATATTTTAAAAACAGCATTTTGCTGCAATTATAATCAAGCCAGCAAATGTCAAAACGTGCTTGTCGATTGAATTTGTGAAAAATTTTAAGCGAAAGATGGGTCTTTTTTATATTATTTGTGGTGTTGGTGAAAACTAAGCGGAGACTCTGCATTGTTTTCTAAAAAGTGAAGAAAGGTTACGATGTTTTATTAATACAACGAATTCAGGAAATCTAATTACATAATTCTAGAGCGAAACTGTGGCAAGAAGCTCTAAACGTCCAAAATTCCAATCTAAAGCAAAAGTGGAGGGTTTGCAAAAAACACTTTTCGGCATCGTTAGATATTAGGCTTCATTATTCCTTATTTTTGTGTATGAATTTGAAGAAGTAAGCCAGGTTGCTCTATTGGTTGTCCGGCAAGTCTTTCAAAATTTCCATTATTATGTAATAACCCCAAGTAATTATCATATGTGTAAGTTATACCTATTTTAGAAATGTAATTGTTAACATTTTGGGTATAATTTTGTTTAATTTAAATTATGTAATATAATAAATTGATTTTTATAAAATTGTTTGTATGACGTGTAAATCATAAAATATTCGAAATATGATAGCATTTTTTCTACCTATAAAGAGAGGAGAGAATATTTAAATTTGCCGCAAAATTTGATCGATACGCCATCTAAAAACTGTTACATAATTTGAAGGTCGTTAAAGGTCATTCCGCCAAAATATTTGCATTGAGTCAGTCATCTGGAGTAATCTGTGGTAATACCAAAAAATCAGACGATTCTGTTGAAAAAAACCCTCCTATGGAAAAATTGCATGTATTATTTTTTTCTTAAATAACTACCGTTAGGATGAATCTCAAATAATGTTAATTTCAAGTGCAATGTTCAACTTTTACATTGTAGAGCCAAATATTGGAATGATTAATTAAATGCGAAATGCATTCAGTCAAAAAAAAATCCTGGACAAAATTAACGCACCATTTAATTTCAATATAGAAATCGAAATCAAACAAAACATATAAATTAGACCAATGTTTTTTACTTAACAACATTGGTAGAAACAGCAGAGAATGTCCGCAAATTACTTGCAAAAAATTAGTAGGTGTAAAATCATTCTAAACTCAAAGTTTTAAAATGGAGTGGTGCGTTAATTTTGTCCAGTAGTTTATATCATGTCGTTGAAAAAAACCATCAGAGAAAGTTCAATTTAAGTTTAAAATGTTTTTCACTCTAACAAAACTCCAAGTGCTTCCATTGCCTACACATCTTCCTTTTAATGCCTTTTAATTTGGAACGCATGCTATAACACACTCGATATTCCTCTCAACGTCTTAAAGAATTAATAGTAACTATATTAAAGAATCCGTTCCATAAGGCATATTTTATTCTACAAATCGCAGGCGTGTTTTTTATACTATTTTCTCTACTTGAATTTTTTGTGCAATTTTAAAATTGAAATTTCGATTTCCAAATGCAATTAGCCGGACAAACGGTTGGCGGAAAAAATAATATTCAGCAAAATGTTGTGGCAAGCAACCTATCTGGGATCTCGCCTGGAATTAATTTAACTATTTAATTTAAGACACATCCAACGTATCTAACGATTAATGTTTATAATATTTGCCGAAAGCTAATTTAAATTAAAAATAGTGTTGTAATATTGTATATTAAAAATAAGTTTTGTATTGGTGTTTGACGTTTGTATTTACATTTATAATCATGACATACCACCCTAGAAAAACTAAATTACACTAGTTCTATTATGTAACTCAAAAAGGTATTAACGCAGTCAATATAGTGCTTTAACAGCTTTGCTATAGACGCAAAGTAGAAAAACATTTTTTGAAAGACACATTTTAAAAAACTAATAAGAATAATGTAATGAGTCTTGTCTTGGATTAGTTTGTAACTATGGAAGGGGAATCCCCTTAAACACTTACAGTGAGAGAAATGATCCACATGTCGTTCAACCTGGTATTTCCGTCGTACCCAGCAAAAATCCACAACTTGTCCCCATAAACCGCCGCACCATGCGCCGAGCGGGGCTCAGGCGTAATCCCCAGAAACCTCCATTCCACCCACTTCCCCGAATGAAACTTATACTCGAACAAATCGTTTTTATTCGTCAAGTTCGAGTTGGAGTGAATATCGCCCGTGTAGCCCCCAAACACGAACATCGAGTTTTTGTAAACAACAGCCGAGTGGTGGTATCTGGGGGCTGGGGGACACCCGTTAGCGAACGCGCGCCCCCACGACTTCTCTTTCACATCAAAGCGTAGTAAATCATTGAGCATGCTCTTGCCATTATCGCCTCCGAATACGTAAATCGCCCCTTTATAAGCGACCACTGTGTGCTTGCTTCGGCGGGCCCCCACGAATTCGTCGCACTCGGGCATCCAGCGGTGGACGGTCTCCATGGACCCGATCTCGAGCGTGAGAGCGCTGTCATCGACGCAAGTGACTCTGCTGCTCATTTTTGCTGCTTTGTTGATACTAAAAGTGAGGTTATGTTGTAGTTTTGCAATTGTCATAAAATTGTTTATAACAGATATTACCGGTTGTTGTTGTTAAGATTAATGATTTTTAATTGTAGTGCCGTTGGTTTTCATTATAAGGACAAACTGTCAACACAGAAACACCCACATAAAATCAAATTATTTTATTAATTTGTTGCTGAAAATGTTCACAACAGAGACCGGGAAGGTTAGAGAATGCCAGAGATAAGGACGGCGTCTCCCAGTTGCGTACCCCCGTTCCCACTCACCCGCTTGCCCGTCAAAACATAAGCACTGTAAAAAATGGTAATCTCAAAAACTACACCACGGATCAGAAAATGATGAATGGTAATCTAATCTGGAAACCCCATTCCTTATAATAGGAACTTTTGAAGCTGATTAAAGCAACCAATCAAAAGATATTGCTAAGTTAAAAAAAAAGGTAGAAACTTGTCATCAACCTGTACAGTTTAATTTAACTTATTTTTGCTACATAATCTCCTATTATACCCGCAGTAACATTATCTTCCAAATGAGACCAAAATTATTCCTGGACGACTTGTCGTTTTCAAGATTACCATTTTTTAAGCAATAATCCAGGCTGGCTCTTCATCTGTCCCTAGATGAAAGCGGTCAAGTAGAAACCGGTAAAAGTCGGTAAGATTTTAGTTCAGCTATTGTGGTAACGATGTCGCTGACATAGTATCAATATTGAAAGTTAAAGATCGGATATAGTTATTTTTTGAGAGTAATGGCAGTGGCGCGTGGTACTCAGCGGTAAAATTCGCGGTATTTTTAGATCAAAAAAAATTGAGCGGCAGACCGTCGCGATGCATAAAAGCGCGCATATAGAACAATGCCTTTAGAAAACGTCGCGATTTTTTCCGTCGGGCGGTAGACGACAAAAACGCGTGCAGAAAATCGGTTTAATGTATCAAACTCACGTCGTGTGCTTGTTAATAATCTATCGGAATTTTGTGTTTTTCTATCGGTGTTCTTATTTTTTTCTGCGGTCAGGCTTTAGCTGTTGTCTTTCACAACAATGTTTTTTACTATAGGTTCAATTTCAAACAAAAAAAAATTGTACTTTGATAAGTATGAGTTGAATTTAACTAATTTCGGGGTGTTGATTACAATATGTAATTTATGAAAAATCTAGCGCTGATAACCTGTGCTAATAAGAAATCATTGTTTTTAAAGAAGAATGAGTAAATTTATTAATTCATGGATTTGTCATATTATCTAATAAGTACTAAAAACCAATTTAAAAAATTACAAAATTATGACCCCGGCTTTTTTCTGAAAATCACCAGCCCTGCGGCTAACACGTTTACTATTTTTCTGTACGACTGTGTGGGTGGAGGACGCAGGTAAAGAGATGCCTTTTATTCGAGTTATTTAAATTTATGGAAATACTTGAATGGTATGAAATTCATACCTGGTAAAATAAAATGTAGGTTCTGGTTCCGTACGTATTTATGAACAACTGATCTAAACAAACACGCCCTTTGTTGATCATTAAAAAAATCACAACTGCAACATGGTTGGCAAAAACTGAATTTTCAGGAAACAGTCACCGATAAGTATTCTTTTTACAGAACATCATTATTATTATTTTATACAAATAACTACAAAAAATACAAAATACGTACAAATAACTATGACATGAGCTGTTTTTGGCTGAAACAATTCAACGCAACAACAACAACAACGCAGTTTTTTAATCTGCGTCCTACAAATTAAAAAATATACTAGTTATTCAATTCAAAAACATAGGTAGGAAGAATTTCCAGTTATACAAAAAATGAAAAAAATAAATAAAGAAATTCGTGAACATCATTATTATTATTTTATACAAATAACTACAAAAAATACAAAATACGTACAAATAACTATGACATGAGCTGTTTTTGGCTGAAACAATTCAACGCAACAACAACAACAACGCAGTTTTTTAATCTGTGTCCTACAAATTAAAAAATATACTAGGTATTCAATTCAAAAACATAGGTAGGAAGAATTTCCAGTTATACAAAAAATGAAAAAAAAAAATAAAGAAATTCGTGATTTACAACCATATATGTATTTTTGTACCAAAGTTGAAAATTAAGTTTTTAGATAACAAAGTTAGTTAATTTTTTTGACTAGTGCTGTTTTTGAAAAACCCATGAATTTAGTACAACTAATTTCGAAGTATGTAGACTTTCGCGGCCGGCTTCATTAGCGGTTATATTTTATCGGTATGTAGATCGTGTTCCAATCGAAGTTATTACATTAAAATGACGCAATCAAAAATTTTAGTTGCCATTTAAAAAAAATTGAAATGACGTCATGGCCTTGAAAGAGATGACATAACAAAGCAAATTTTTATGTCACAATTAGCGCATTTAAATTTAAAAATTAACGTGTCCAAGCGATTTTTTCTGTTGCATCCTATAAAAAAGTTATCGAATTAGTTCCAACCTTTTCATCCGTACTGTAAGTATTTTTGTACCAAATTTGAATATTGAGTTTTTAGATAACAATGTTAGTTGTTAATTTTTTTGACTAGTGCTGTTTTTGAAAAACTCATGAATTTAGTAGAATGAATTAATTATGAATTTACAACTAATTTCGGGGTGTGTAGACTTTCGCGGCCGGCTTCATTAGCGGTTGTATTTTCTCGATATGTAAATCGTGTTCCAATCGAAGTTATTCCAGTAGGTGGGGCGTATCGAGCAAATTAATCAAAAAATATGGCTCTTAATTTAAAATAAGAAAGATGAATATTACACAAAATATACCATGAAATTTAGAAAAATTCAAAAATAGTGGGCTTGTGGTAAATTGGAAGCCATTTATTTGGTTTTTAATTTCTTGAAATCGGAATTTTACAGCGATTGCCGCTTTTTAAAAATCATCTTGTGCACGAATCTTTATAATTCGAATTCGAACTGTATATAATGAATTACCTGGAAACGAATATTACCCGAATTCTGAAACTGATAAGGAGGAACAAGCTTCATTTCAAATCTATCAGAAGGAATCCTTTCTTAGAAATAAGCCGTTTTCTTCATCGCACAGACAATACAAATCCTGATTTACATGACAAGACAAGACCAATCTATAGGAAGAACTAATTAAATGGCCGAAAGAATTTCTCAGTACTGTACAGCTGTAAAAGGAAAGAAATAGCGGTGGTGTTTATTTACATGGACTCCGGCGTTTTACCTATACCTGTGTCTTTATTCCGACACAAGAGCCGCTGGTTTTATCAACAAAGATCGGGACATTATCTGTACCCATCGTTTGCAGTTCCGGAAACTGCGTGATGAATGAACATGCAAGTCTGTGCTGTCACTCGCTAATATTGAAAAAAAAATTTATAATACTTATCTAGGCAGTTACGAATAATCTACAGGTGTCCCATCCAAAAATTGACAAATACCTTTCTATACCTAAAACCACCCGTTTTTTGGATAATTTAATTTATATGTTTATCTAAACCGATGAATCAATTTATGCTAATTTTTGATTCCAAAATGGCACATCAATAGAAAATAAGGATAAATGTATGATTTATTTGCTCGCTTTCGAATACTGCAGATCATAAAAATGCAAATATCTCAAAAGGTACAGGACAGTAGGTAGCTAGTCGTCATCAAACTTTAGACTTTTAAATTTATTTATCATTAAAATATTATTGATACAAAATATTGCCGTTCTTTTTTTTGTTACAACGATGTTGCAGCTGTGATTTTTAAAAATGGTAAGCAAAAACGCCATGTTTGTTTAAATCAGTTCAGTAATTGTTTATAAATACGTACTGAAGCAGAATCAACATTTTTATTTTGAGGCGGTATGAATTTCATTCTTTCGTTCTTGAATGGAAGGCATTCCTTTACCCGCGTCTTCCACCCGTAGAGTCGCACAAGAAAGTAGTAAACGTTGTAGCCGCAGGGCTGATGATTTTCAGATGAGCCGTAGGAGGGGTCATGTGTATGTATGTATGTATGAACATTTGGGTGAGGCAAGTTTCATGTACATTTTCAAAATATAATTTTCTAATTAAACAAAAAATTTACAAAATTCAGAAATGATTTTTATACTTAGGAGCATAAGTTATAACGGCGCAAATTTGATTTAGAATTAGGCCCTAAGTCATCATTGACGATGAGTCTGATTAGCCGAAAGGCGAAAGGAAACAGAGAACTCGTCATTTTATTTTTTCTATTTTCAATGATTCCAAATAGTAGTTTTGGCGTTTTAAATTGACCGTGAATGATTTTAGATTATGTTGGGTTTCGACCAAAGTGTATTTATTTCAAGTCTCTCCGCCTATGAGTCTGATTACGCAATTGTTTCGTGGTAAGTGCAGACTCGGATCTCTAGTTCGACATGGCAGAAATCTGTTTACTGTTTAAAGACGTTTCACCTCTACTCGGTAGAGAACGCTGTCACTGGTCAAATAAAAATTGAATTTAAAGAGATTGCAGATGCAAGTGCCATCTATCGGTCAAAAATCAGTAGAGTTTGTGAGACACCGCTCTTAACGGGGACGTTGACAGTCATATACATTGTTCACAGCGTACTAAACACCCTCATGATTACAGAATTAGACTCATTTTCTAAATAAATCATAATAACTCCTAAAGTAATTGAGATAGGTATAGGACATGCTAATACAATATTGCCTTAAATTTCATTTTCTATCGACTGGCGATATAAAATTTAGTAGGTGCCATTTAATAAAATGAAATATTGACGTTTTGTTTTGGGCATTTTCATTAAATTATTGTAAGTACTCAGAATGTGATACAGTTACTTTTGAGGCCAGCCTACAATTTTGCAATCTTTCCTCTATCAACAGGAATAAACAGTTTGTAGATTTTCCCAATGGTTACTGCAAAATCATATGGCCTTCATTTCATCCATTTCTTCAAGTGGGGTGGAAGTTTCAGTTTATTCAAGGCGCTGCTCTTTGCTGAAGACTTCAGCCCGTTTTTTTTCAGTACCCGGTTCAACCCAGACGGACTCTAAGCTGTTCTCACTTCGGATTCGTTTAGTCGGAACCACGCATCTCTAATTTTAAAAAAAAAAAACTAACCTATAAAAGTTTGAGGTTATGTAACTCCACAATTTTCCTTTTAATTAAAACGTTTACAAAACAAACGGAATGTCGCTAACACGTCTCCAACTACCAAAAGCCGCTACAATAATAAATCAACTAGCAAACTCCTGCTGCAAGGTGGTTGTAATTACGTTATGAATTTAATAGTTCTAAGCTAAATTTATAGGAAATCGTACGAAACGGCAGCTACTTCGGTAGTAAATTCCTGGTGGACGTGGAGGCCAACACGAAATATGAAGTAACAAAAAATCCAGACGAGTGGAAGTATGTTGAAAACATCCTCCCGCCTGTGCTAGTCCCGGAGCCGAAGAAGTTGTCAGAGTATAGATCAGGCTGGAAGCCGCCAGCGGATGATTTCAAAGACAGACCGTACTACATTGCACGCTCTCGCAACCACATGATGCCTGTCTACTTATTAATCCTGCAGAACGGATCAGTTCGACGTACAGTGATAAGAAACATCAAAGGCGACATTTGGCAGCTGGAAAAGGAACTGAAGCCGTTCCTCCAAGACTTCGTCAAGCCTCGGCCTCTCCGCTGGCAAATCGACGAGTTCGCCGGCAAAATCCTCATAAACGGCGATCACGTCAACGCATTAAAATACTGGCTAGCGCAGCGAGACTTTTAAAATAATCTATTACCTAAGTGCTACTACACAGATTAGAGTTTGTTGGAATAGTATGTGCAGAAAACGTACATTAAAAAGTTAATGCTTTTCAAAAAATCACAAATTTCGCAGTGCGTCAGGCTTAGGTTGTGTTAGGTGTTGTCTGGGGTGAAACTGGTGGAGGAGGACACGTCTTGGCAGAGCTTCGATTCGCTCATGTCGTTCGCAAGCGCCATCAAAATATCCAAAATCAATTCCTTGCTCAGCGATTTCAGCCGTGGCAGCTTCGCCACTTTGGTGAAGTGGTGAACGATTTGATCCAAAGCGTACTTCTTCATATCTGTAGCTTGCATCCTATCCGCCGCCTCCAATATCTGTATCACATTCTCGAACGAAACGTTCATTTCCAAGTTTTGCTTGCAAAACGCCTGTAATCTGTTATTGGTGAAGCTGTAATACAGCGGCGCCGAAAACAAATACAGCGAGTCCTCGGGCGGCATATTATTGTCACCGTAATATATGAAACGTAAAAGGGAGTGGAATGACTGCAGCGACGGAATCGTCTCCCCGATTTGTATCTGAAACATCGACCAATAAAGAGCGTGAAACATGCAGAGCGTCGTCTACTAACATTGACCTTGGATTCTGTGGGAGTAAACCGGAAGTGTCCTTCAAAATAGGCGCTTCGAGCCGCCAGAATCGGTTTATGAGCCGGAATAACTTGTCCGTCCAATATTAAATCGACGTCGTAGAAGGAGGCGCCGTGATATTTAAGAAACGAAGCCATGTCTTGCTCTAAAGTCGTCCCAGCGAGCTCACCTTGACTCTCGCTAATACATTTAGTAGCGGTCGCAGTTTGCTTCAACCGAATTATCTCAATAATCAGTTTGCTGCTCAACGTTTCAAACTTGGAGGACATAATAATGTCGTTGTAGTTCGATTCTTTTACTATAAACCTCAAGCAGTGGTCTTTGATGACGTTGAGCTTCAAGTTGTGCGCCGCTTCCAACACTTCCAAGACATTCGCCATGTTAATGGAGGAGTTGAAATATTGGACGCACAAATTGTCGAGACGCGCCATTCCAAACTCAACAGCCAAACGATAGACGTCCATCATTCTCAAGACGTTTTCAGTCGGAGTGCCACCTTTCTTAGTGGGATCGATCCTGTCCATGTATATGTAGTCCAAAACCAAGTCGAACGCTTCGGGATTCGCGTCCGGAAACTCGATTTCCACCAAAGGAACCTCCTTGAACGGGACGTTCACGGTACCGAACAGCTTCTCCAGGTGGTCATCACGTTTCGCTTTATTCTTCTTCAGACTCGAGCGAAGATGTGCGGATCGCGCGGCTACTATCGCCATGTGCCCGAAAATCTTCTTCTGCTCGGGTCCTATAAGAAACTGGACGTCGTACAGCAAGTTGGACATCAAGAGTTTGCCGAAGTCTTCATGCAGCGTGCATTTGGGGTAACACGAGAACTGGAAGCGGTACATCTCGCCGCTGCGCACGTTGTTGTCGATGGTGCCTCCGAAGACGAACATTGCGTCGTCGATAACGGAGGCTGCATGGAACAAGCGACCGGAAGGTACGATCGATTCGGCTGCGGGAAGAATCGTGGACCAAGTCTGCGAGTCCAAGTCGTAGCAGTGTAAGTCGTTGGAGAGGGTACTGTCAGCGGCGCCTCCGAATACGTACAAGTGGCGGTCGAAGGCGACCATAGTGTGGCCGTAACGACGTGCAGGAGGAGGCGGCGCCGCTCTCAAGATGTGATCGGTCGTTATCCGCGTCCAACTGCAATATGCGATGATGAAGGTGTTGAAAAAAAAATGAAAACTGTTACATGTTGGTTTTGAACTCGAATTCGAACAAGGAGTTGGTGATTTGGGCGCCGCTTTGGCCGCTGAAGACGTACATCTTCTCCCTTGCCACGGTTACGGGGAAGTTGCAACAAGTCGGAGGACACTCCCCTTGTTGCATCACTTTTACCCAGCATCTGCTGTCACCCTGTAAAGCGGAATAGTTTTTTACGCCACAAGCTTACATACGTCGTCTACACCTTTTCCAAGTGTAATTCAGAAAGGATCAAGTTTATTTCCATGTAATGGTTAAAATTACTTTTTCTACTTCACGTCTATAACAAAGCTGTTAAAGCACTCAATCGAGTGCGTTAAGGTTGGAAACGAATGAGTAAAACCTATGCTTACGAATTTCAAGACTTTACGAGAATTAGGGAATTTATCGTAAATGTTGCATACATATATTTGTAGATAAAAAAATTATCTGTGTTTCTTGGTAAAAAATTTACAAATTGGGGGCAAAACAATTTCATAAACTCAAAAACTGTAAGCAAAAAAATGAAAATTTTTGAATAGAAATTTGCTTACCAAGAGACATTAAGGCACCTTTATAGATCACAGATCTGCGATTGTAAATGAAAAGTATTTGTATATAACAACAATATTCATGTAACAGTTTTTATTACCATTACTAGTCAATTTTCATCCGCAAGAGTTCAATGACATTAAAAGAGATGGCGCTGTTTAATTGTGCCATTCTGCTATGGTCTAGTTTACCAGAGCCTGCGTGACGTCACAAATATTAATCCGATCCGATCACGTTTAGGGCCGGTTTTCAATCGTTGGTTTAGTTCTAGTTAGTAGGTTTCTCTGGAAATGTTTGCAATTTAACCAATCAAAATGCTGCATTTTTAGTTTAACCAGAGGTTTAACGTTAACCAACGATTGAAAAACCGGCCCTAAGAGTGTTTTTCCCATAGCTTCGGCGCGCTTTTGATGTACTGCTAATAGCGAAAGTTAAAGGAAATAATGTACTCCATTGTCTCTTTCTTGTTAGAAATAATGTATATGTTGTCTTTATTTAAATGAGACTGCTTTATATGGGAACAATTATAATTTTTAAAGTTATACATCCGTACGTAACGAAGTCGCAGAACGAAGTGCTTACATCTGACTGCACAACATATAAATGAGGAAACAAATTCAGGCGCCTTTACATGTAAAATTGCGCCGTTGCCCCTAGTAACGCAAATTATATTAGCGTAAATTTGATTTTTAATTAGGGCCTGTAAGCCGATTATGGTATTACTTTTAAATCAAAACATAAAAAACGTATGGTACACACCATGATGACAGACAGACCTACACCCCAGATTCCAATGGTTTTTGTTTTTTTTTTTAAATATCAATAAATAAATCCCTAAAATTATAGTGGCAATTTTATGGATTCTGTACAAATATATACGAATAATATGAAGTCTGTTATAAATTGGATAACTCGCTAACAATAACTCTTCGACTCCCTCCCTGCTCATTACACACTGACTGCTCCACACCTTGTTCATCTCTCCCGAGCCAGCCAGACATTTCCGATTTTAAAAATTAACATAATTATACTGCGTTTTTTAACAAAGTAAAATAATAAATAAGATGTTTATGCCGGACTCTCGTATAATATTTTTTCAGTATCAATAATTTATATTTGTGTCTTTTGGTCAGACGTTTGACGTTTTCTATTTTGCGAAGCGTTATTTCAAGAATGTGTTTGATTCGCAGTTCTAAACTTGATCTGCACTCCAACAAAAAAAAATATATAAAACAGGAAAAGAGTCCAACGTGTGAGGTAATTATGAGTCATGAACAATTGCAACTCTGTCTAGGCGCCAGTGGTATAAGTCGTTATTTGCGGATTGTTTGCAGATTTTTGTTTGCAGATTGTTGTTTTCAGATTGTTCTTTGCAGATTTTTTTGTGTTGTTGTCTGAAGTGTATTGTTGTAATGCCGAAAGCTCGCGTTTATGCAAGCAGGAAAAGAAAATTGTCCTCACATGGAAATTCTTCTTTCTCCAAAAAACAAAATGTTCATTTTCATCTTAAAAATAAACATAGGGGCGCTAGGTAAGGGCATTTTTTATATATACCTACTTAAAAAAACTAAAGAGTGGTGCTGGTGATTTCGTTGCGTTCAATGTGTTGTAAAATTAAAACATTAAAATTAAAAATTATTGTTAATATTTTAAATGCAAACAGAGAAGGTCAACCTAATACTACCCAAGATTCTCCAACTGTTGATTTTGAAAGAAAAAAAACCTTTAGAAGGAAATTTTATTAAGAATTCCAATCTAGAGATCTCCAAAACGTGAGTTATTTTGAAAATGGTTCGCCACATTATAATAATTATAAATACACAACAAATAATAAGTAAGTGAAAAATAAAGAATATGATTATTTATTGGTGCTGTGTTTTTATTTACTACTTAGTTTCTTAGATAATGATGTTATTTTACGTTCAATTTTGATATTTTTCACATAAACAAACACAAATCATACTTTTATCTAGAAAAACATGTATGCAACATATACGAAAAATTACATAAGTACTTTTCATAAAATCATGAAATTCGTAAGCTCTGCATAGTGAAGGTTTTACTAATTCGTTTCCAACCGTGTTGCCTTCAAATTTTAGAAGTTAAAAAAATGAATTCCTCTTTGAAAAAATATTTTAAATTTAATAAATTAAATAAATAATTAAAAGTTTAGAGCGGCTGCCGCCAAAACTTCCACGTCGCCCATTCTCCTCGGCTTGATAAACCGAACAATCGGCAAGTGTGTAAACGGGTTTTGGGAACGAACGCCGAATGCAGTCGCGAATGTCAGCGAGTGACGAGGCGAACCACGAGCGCAAATGTGTAAAAGCTACATTTTAGATTATTTTTACCACGCACCATCTATGATTATTTTGAATTGGCTTACAAGTGTGAAACTGAGCTAAATTAACTGGCATTGAACTAGTATCGACCTCTATCGGCCAAGAAAAATTTTTGTTTGTCGTGTTCCACCCTTAATAGCTTTTTGAGTTTCGTAATAGAACTAGTGTAATTTAGTTTTTCTAGGGTGGTATGTCATGATCAGAAATGTCATGTCAAACGTCAAAGTAAACACCAAAACAAATCGTTACAATATTTTTAATTTGAATTAGCTTTCTCCAACTATTATAAACATTAATCGTTACGTTGGATATGTCTTGAGCACTAAAATTAATCCCAGGCCGCAATATTTTTCTGAAAATTATATTCACCGTAAACTGTTGTGCGGGCTAATTGCATTTGAAAATTGAATTTTCAATTTTGACAGTTGTCACCCCATGCAAAATTCCTCAAATTTTAAAATTGCAAATTTTTATTTCAATATTGCATAAAAGATACGAAGTAGAGAAAATAGTATGGAAGAACTAGGTTACAATTATCTGAAAAAGTTACGAATATGTAACCCTATTCGTTTGTGTTTTATGCCTAAAAAACTAAAAATTCCCGTTTGATTTAAAAATTAATAACTCCCTTATCACGAGCATAAACTCCTTGTTTTAGCTGCCATATTCGATTTTTATGCCATTGGATAGAACAACATTTCAGCTTCTCAATTATGTAAGACACTGCATGTTCATACATAAATCAATAAGTTGTTGAATGTTTTTCTAAAATTAATTTAAGGTCATTTAAATAAGGTAATAAATGAAATGTATTAGCATTCCACCTTTTATTTCGTCGATTTGAATTTGTGACTTTCGTCTAATTTAGTCAGTTATTTATCTATCTTGTTAAACCAGTTCATATCTTTCTATCTTGCATTATATAATTTTTTCTTTTAGTTCTTTTTAATAATTAAGTAATTCATTTTAGTGTATCATGTGTATTTGTTAAGGATTGTGTTTGTAATCTCTTTTTGTTCTGTAATTGGATCCGTCTGGTGGGCAATAAAACTAATTATTATTATTATTATTTAGGGACAACTGTTTTGTCCATAATAATTCTGAAGTCGTTCGTTTGATTAAAATCTTGTTTTTGCAAATCATGTTTACTTTGTCATCCTAAAATTTCAGACCTTTACGCATCAGTAGAGGTATAAGCCTGTTTAAAACAACTAAAAAATCGCTAAAAATTGCTTCAAGACATGACCCGTTTCCTACGGCCATAACCGTACTTGAATTATCTATGAAAATATTTCAGCCAAAATTTAAAAAATAAAATAAAAAATAACTGTTACCATTTAAATGAAAATGAAATAGTTGTTAGGGGTTTGTGAGCAATCAGGCCATTTTATCAAGAAGAAATAAAAAAATAAAAATAATCCTTTTTGTAAGCCCTTCCCTGGACACTGTATGTTTGAATACCTAGTTATTTTAATAAAACAAATAATCATTATTAAAGTGATTAAACGGTAGTATTCTATTCAATTTCCATTGATCAATTACATACATGCATCCATAGAAAAAAAAGAGATAAGTCATTTTAATATCGTACATACGAAAAAAATACGTCACTTTTTCGAAAATAGCCAAAAGTACCTATCATAAATAAAATAAATAATTTCAACTTATTCCATTTTCCCCAGAAACCACGGAATTATAGAAGATCACGAAAAAAAAGAAGTTCAGAGGCCGTGAAATCTAACTTGCTAATTTTTTCGTTTGTTATCTATTATTTATTTTTTTTAAAGCGTAGATCCTTGACTTTGATAAATCATGACAGTTTGCCAATCAAAAATTTACGCAAACGTATAAATCGACGCCTGGCGATGGAATTAGTTGAAGATGACGACTTTAACTGGTATTTTACGTATCGTGTTCAAAACGACAAACTAATGTCGAAGTTTTGCTACACTCTATCGAACGTGGAAGTGATTCCATGGCCTACGCAGCCTCGTTTTATTTTTGTACGCACAAAAGAGGCGATGGAAACTACATTTTGTTTCATCTTTTGCACTGTAGAGCTAAATATTGGAATTATTAATTAAATGCGAAATGCATTTTGCCAAAAAAATCCTCCTGAACAAAATTAACGCACCGCTTAATTTAATATCATTCTAAACTCAAAGTTAATTCAAAAATGGAGTGGTGCGTTAATTTTGTCCAGTAGTTTTTATCATGTCGTTAAAAGAGAAAGTTCAATCTAAGTTTAAAATGTTCTTCACTCTAACAAATTTCAAAGTGCTTCCATTGCCTACACGTCTTCCTTTTAATTTGGAACGCATGCTACCTAACACATTCGATATTCGTCTCAACGTCTTAGGGAATTAATAGTATATTAAAGAATGCGTTCTATAAAGCATATTTTATTGTACGAGTCGCAGACGAGTTTTTTATACTATTTTCTCTACTTTGCATCTTTAATGCAATTTTAAAATTGAAATTTCGATTTCTAAATGCAATTAGCCGACAAAACGGTTGGCGGAAAAAATAATATTCAGCAAAATATTGTGGCAAGCAACCTATCTGGGATCTCGCTTGGAAATAATTTATTTAATTTAAGACACAATTCAACGTATCTAACGATTAATGTTTATAATATTTGCCGAAAGCTAATTTAAATTTAAAATAGTATAAAGTTTTGTATTGGTGTTTGACGTTTGTAATTACATTTATAATCATGACATACCACCCTAGAAAAACTAAATTACACTAGTTCTATTATGTAACTCAAAAAGGTATTAACGCAGTCAATAAAGTGCTTTAACAGCTTTGCTATAGACGCGAAGTAGAAAAAAGTATTTTGAAAAACACATTTTAAAAAACTAATAAGAATAATGTAATGAGTCTTGTCTTGGATTAGTTTGTAACTATGGAAGGGGAATCCCTTAAACACTTACAGTGAGAGGAATGGTCCACATGTCGTTCAACCTGGCATTTCCGTCGTACCCAGCAAAAATCCACAACTTGTCCCCATAAACCGCCGCCCCATGCGCCGAGCGGGGCTCAGGCGTCATCCCCAGAAACCTCCATTCCACCCACTGCCCCGAATGAAACTTATACTCGAACAAATCGTTTTTATTCGTCAAGTTCGAGTTGGAGTGAATATCGCCGGTGTAGCCCCCAAACACGAACATCGAGTTTTTGTAAACGACAGCCGAGTGGTGGTATCTGGGGGCTGGGGGACACCCGTTGGCGAACGCGCGCCCCCACGACTTCTCTTTCACATCAAAGCGTAGTAAATCATTGAGCATGCTCTTGCCATTATCGCCTCCGAATACGTAAATCGCCCCTTTATAAGCAACCACTGTGTGCTTGCTTCGGCGGGCCCCCACGAATTCGTCGCACTCGGGCATCCGCCGCCAGCGGTGGACGGTCTCCATGGGCCCGATCTCGAGCGTGAGAGCGCTGTCATCGACGCAAGTGACTCTGCTGCTCATTTTTGCTGCTTTGTTGATACTAAAAGTGAGGTTATGTAGTAGTTTTGCAATTGCCATAAAATTGGTTATAACATATATTACCAGTTGTTGTTGTTAAGATCAATGATTTTTAATTGTAGTGCTGTTGGTTTTCATTATAAGGACAAACTGTCAACACAGAAACACCCACATAAAGTCAAATTATTTTATTGATTTGTTGCTCAAAGTGTTCGCACGTCAAACGGTTCTTTGTGCCTGATTTTGGTTCGTTTTAAATGAAATAAATAAATAATCATTTCTTTCGAATGTTGCTTTTATTGTTGAATGCACACATTTTAAACAAATTATGTTTGTTAGTTTTTTAAATTTGTTGTTTTGACAGCTGTCAAAATGAACCAATGAACAATCACACAATCACACTAGAAAATGAAAAAAAAGTTCCCAAGCCCAACTTGTGGACTTCACCCAAAAATTATTTTATACTCTTTTAAGATTATGATTATAAATCAAATTCCGTTCTTAGAAAGCTGTTGAAAATTGATTGTTCAAG
Organism: Eledona agricola; assembly: GCA_964023215.1. Lineage (NCBI taxonomy): Eukaryota > Metazoa > Arthropoda > Insecta > Coleoptera > Tenebrionidae > Eledona > Eledona agricola. The sequence goes on from OZ026860.1 coordinate 11,824,729, forward strand.
GAATTTAAAAATTTCAGCAAATATAACAAAAAATTTTTATTTGAACACATTTTGTGTTTTTGGCCTTTTTTAATCCAAAGAATTGTTGGAATGAATTAAAATGATATAAAAACATGAGTTGAAAATTCTAATAAGTGTACAAAAAAGTAGCGTAAAAGAGTAGGCCAAGGAATTACAATGAAAATGTTTAGAGTCGACTAAGATTTTGACCTAGAATTGTAGAAATTCGAGAAATTCGAGAATCTGTTTATAAACGTGTAGAACTCATTTCATGTGCTTTTAACAAATTGTCCAGGTGTCGATTTAGACTTTATTCGAGCAACTTTAGTTTGATTGACAGTGTTTGCCTAATGATGGCCTGATAACGTGTGTAAAAAATTAAAACGAAGCTGCATGGACCATGGAACAATTTTGACGTCGAAAGAGTGTAGCAAAATTTCAATCTTGAGTTGGAAACATTTGAAATTAAGTTCTTTGTTGATAACTGTCTCGGACACAATACATATGGTACTTTTTACATGTATTGTCTTCTTCAACAAATTCCATTTCCAAGACTCGGTTTAGACGTCTTTTTGAGCAAATTTTTGAATGACAACTCCTATCAAATATCGTAATTTTACAGTTTCAAATGCCATACTGAAAAACATAAAACAAAAGCTAGATTCCATGATCCCCTGAGCCTGGGTTTTTATTTGTATGCACGATATGTCAATGCCAAAAGTCTACTCTGTAAAAAATTAAACAAAAGATACATCCAGTCGTGTGCCTCCCGAGCCTCTGTGTTTTTGTAACCGGTTAAGAATGTTATAAGGCATAATTGAAGCAATTGATGTTTTCAAAAAGACTTATTCCCGCTCTGACATTTTTTTCAGGGAAACCAAAAACTCCAAGCAAGTAGAAGTATTTTTCTTATATACATATTATTGCGTTTACATAAATAAGTTGACATAAATATTTCACAATCATTTTTTTTGATCCACCTTAATAAAATATACTTATATATTTAAATTGTTATCCTAGAAATAAGCATTTCTGGCAGACTTTAAGAAATAAGCTGTTTTGATCTGTACTTAGGAGAATTGAATTATTTTGTTTTTGATTACTTTTTGATGACTACTACAATAATAAATGAATTGATAATAATTTTGTTACAAAACTAATCACGATTTTCTCGGACATCGTTTTCGTTGCAATCACACTCCTGCTCGTCTGAATTTAATTTACATATAGATATAGAATAATAGAATGTCCCAGAAATAATGGCATCAATTAGAACGACTCGACAATATACTTTTTCTATGTACCTAACATTTTTCTTTAGTTTTTAGTTTAGTTTTAGCATTTTAGCTCCCTGAAATTGACGAGCAGCCTATGGACTTGATAAAAATATGAGTTCAATTGACATTTTTCAGATTTACAGAATTTTACAACAGCAGCGATCAAAATAATGCGTTGCTGCCTCGAAAGAACTAAAAAGTAGGGAGTTTTTTGCAATGAATTTTTGTTATGGGCTAATCGATGTCTAACATAAGCATTATTATCCATAGGCGGGTAACAAAATAAGAGTTAAATCTTCAAACAATTTTAACTTGTTAACCAAAACGTTTACAACAAAAAGTTATAAATAAAAGCTGGGTGTGGCGAGTTATACTACTGGTTCAAATTAATGTCATTATTCCTCGGACAACCTGTATTTTATACAAAGCCACCTCTCCTCTCTAAACTGTTTTTAAACAAATTGTTTTTTTTTATTTGCTGATAGACCCTTTGTAATATTTTCAACTCCATATATATCTATTGGTATTCTTTTCCTACGTTTTAATATCTTTCAAATCTATAGTGTTCATAAGCTTCTATGCAACCCAGTTTATGAAAGTATGTAGGCTTTCACGGTCGGTGTTATTAATTATAACGATATAACACATCGCAACTACCACTGATGAAGTCCGCCGCAGTTGTGGATGAAACGTCTGGAGGTTCATTGGGGGTCAGTTGTTGAATTAGCTCCTAGGAGCGTTCACTACACCCCCCCTAATGGAACTTCAAATGGAACACGGTCCAAAATCCCGAAGAAGATCGTTATAATTAGCAACCCAGTTTGTTCCGTTTATTACTTATTTTTCTTTATTTCAATTCTTTTCATTTTCTGCAATCTCTCTAAATTATTACATTTTATTTAGTTTTTTGTTAGAGAATAAGTAAGACCAACAATGGTCGCAGTGACGAAGGGCTTCAGCAGCCTAACGACCCCTCTAAATAACAATACAATAGATAATAAGTATTTTTTCTTCTTAGTACACTTTAGTAAATCTCTACTAAATACTATAAATAAACTACTATAAAAAAATCCAAGGACATAATTATATTATGGAAATAAGCTGCTTTGTTGCTCATCAATTTTTCATAGATATTACGTAAGTTATATATTTTAACAAGTAATATTACATAAAAACATTTAAAAATATATTAAAAGCAACGATTAGCGTCATTTTGAAAAGACACTCGTTCATGTAATATGGAACAATATTTTTCTTTAAGATGATGAAATTGATAAATTTTCAGACAAAATAGGACGGACGCCCATGACGCTTCCACGCTTTTCAGATAACTCATCGCTGTTGCGCTTTTCATTTCCGATTTGAGATGCTGACGTCTTTCTCAAAATTCGTTTTGGCCGGTGCAAGTTACAGCCGGTTCCATTTCGGAATGCTAAACGATTCAGCAGTGTCCCATTCTGCATAATATAACAAGAGGACGGACCAAAGTCACATTTTATGCTTTATGGGAGCAGATAAGGGCGCAAAAGCGGCCGTGGAACGTTCGCCTCTTAGGAAATTACGATACGAAGAGTATTTTGCGCGACGAGCGAAAATCGTTCAAATGCTTAGATACAGGTTTATTTTTCTCACATGAATAATTACAGTGTTGTTACATAATGGTACGTATAATTACAAATGTTCCCAAAAATACTTAACATATTTTAATCTTAATGATAGTAACATTATATAGTACAGTACAATGATTACAAATAATGCTTATATCACCCAATTAACAAGAAACTGTTAAAATAAACCAGATGTAGTCGGATGTTAGTAAATCTACTTTATCTGCAACAAATCGAGACTGTATTATTGGATACTCGTCGATTAATTATGGGATAGTTACATATCGCCCCAGGTAATGTTTACTGAGCGATTTGATCGCTTGGAACGCTTCGTTTTCCCCAAATTCCTTTCAAGTTGGACCAGGCCGGCTCGCGTTTTCCCCATGAACCTGCATACAATTGATTAAATAAATAAATAAAACTGTAATCGCGTTCGTTGTACCTCTGAAGTTGTCCCATTTGCTGCGTTTGCCCCAGCCGCCGTGGAACTGTCCCCAGGTTCGTTTCTCGTCGTCGTTGATGTCCAAGTCGGATTCCTGGTTGTAGTCGTCGACCTGGGGCTCAACCCTGTCGAGCATTGCAGCTAATTGTCTGATGGCGTACTCGTCTTCCGGAGCGAAACGTTTGCCCCATCCGCTCTGTAAATTTTGCCAAGCCCGCTTCTCTTGCTGGTCGCCCCAATTCTGGACGCTCCGCTTGCGCCCCCATCCTTCATGCAGATTATTCCAGCCGCGTTTTCCCCAGATGTGCAAATCTTTATTCCAGTCCCTCTTGGACATCTCCTCGTCCATCTAAAACCCCAATTTCGTTACAATTTACAGGCGGGAAAACAAAGGAAGAGTTGAGTTTGTGTCGTCGTGTCCCTCATCATTACGTTGTCGGCTTTTGCCATTTCATATTTCTCCCGTGGCAGTTCGTAAGACTATAAGCCGGCCTCACCTGTGGATTGTCGTTGGTGGATTTCATGGGCGTCTCGTCCGACAGGGCGCCGGCGATGGTGGCTTGGAGGCAGAAAGCCAAAATTACGGCCCCCAGGAGTTTGGCTGCGACCGGCGTTTCCACATATCGCATTATTGCTGCTGCAAAATACAAATCATGAAGACGCTCTAACCAATCCCGGGATTTACACGAACCGATCCGTTCCCGGTTCATGCAAATTGATGCAGATTAGGATTTGGACACGAACCTAATTAAGCGCCAGAAAAATTGTACCGATTCCTTCAGCTCGGGGATAATTTAAGAGTTTTATGTCTGACTACATATTTCACGGGATTAAGGGTGATTCGCTTGGATTTTTTAAAATTGAATCCGGGGGACATAATTATTTATAGCCGAGATTAGGTCTTGTGTGTTTTGCGCCGAAAAGCGCAATCGTGGGAATTTTTATACACCCAGGTGTTGGAGGGTTGATGTTTAAACCACAAATATTTGCAGGAGCGATGTGCAAAGAGGATAATTAATTGTTACACGGCGTGGGAATTAAAATTATATGTGAAGCTCATCAAATTTACTTTCAAATTTTCATTTCAGCTATATTAACTATAATATTACCTCTTGAGTAGAGGGTGAGCTATTTGACTCCGTCTGCCCACAATCAGGTGAGGGGGTTGGCGTTAAATTGCGGTAAAATTAAATTTAAAAATGTGACTGAACTCTATTCGTAAGAGTAAAGTCACAATTGAGTGCATTATCACGTAAGGTAAAACAGGAACAAAAATATTTTTTTATTAACGTTTATAAGATGGTCATTATTTATAATAATTAGCTCAAGTTAGATTCATACATGCTAAATATATCAGAAAAAAATTAACATGTAACACAAAAAAATATAAATTTAGTTTTAGATTTATTTTACATAAACTAGACTGGTGTCTTCTTTTAAAGCGGCCATTAGAAAATGTTTAACTTATATATAAGCATATATGCTATAAACTTGAAATTTGGAAGACTGCCGAAATTTGCCATTCTGAATAGAATTAAATTTACAATATGGTGGCGGTTTTGCTTATATTGGAAATTGACGCCATCCTTCTTTTTATTCAAATTTCGAGTATCCCTTTTCCATCAAAGTACAGTGCATCTTTGTTCTCTCTGTCATAGTTTTGGAGAAATGCCGATTATTAGTAACGATGGGAGTACTCGAGTACAAAGTATCGAAGGTATTCGATTCCTCACTGTACTCGTAGTATTCGAGTACTCTCCCAGTAGATCTCGAATACTTAAGTATTCGAATGAGTTCAATACAAAAGACTAGTGATCGGAGTAGATCATTGTACTCGTCCTCAAAAACGTACCCACTAGCTTTCGAATACTTGAATGATTTCGATTCAAAAAACATCTAGAAGTATGAGAAGCGAAAATTATTACTCCTGGAACGATTTTTTATCTTTACGCACGAGTTCGTTTGGGAAATCATGTCGGCATCGTTAAAGACACCTAGGATTTTGACTGAATAAACTATTATATTTAATTTAATTTTTCAAAACAACATTAAAATTATTGTCTAAATAAACAAAAATAATATAATACGACCATAAAGTAAAAATAAAACCATACATGTGTAGAAATAAATAGAAAATTATATACAAGCATTCAAAAAAACAATCATATTTGTATGCGAGATGCATGCCAGAACAGAACAGAACAGAACCGATCCTCGGGTGAGGTATCGTATCGATATCGATACTCAGTATCGGTACTCGGATAAGGATTCGATTCTCTAACGCACTCGAGTACTATTTTGTCGATTCCTAAAACCTACTCGATTCTGCCCATCGTTAATTATTAGACAAAATTTTGCATACTCTGATTTATAAGTTAATAAGCAGCTCGTCAATTTCAGGGAGCGTAAAATGCTAAAACAAAAGTGCAATTTCGAAAAAATGGAACAAAGTTTTGGCGAGTTCTACCATAAGTTAAAATTAATGCCATTATTTCTGGCACACGGTGGTGGATAATAGAAAATTTGAAGAATCTTCTGTTGGCCTTATCAATAACTAAATCACATTCTGAATACTTACTAACAATGTTTTAATAAAAAGCCCAAATCCAAGCGTCTATTTTTATTATTTTTGGCACCTACCCAATTTTATATCGCCAATCGATTGAAAATGTATTTTAAAATTTACAATTTCAATTTTTTTAATAGCCGTCTTAAAAAAACACCTTTATTATACCCGAAAAACACATCCACTAACGAAGCCGAATAAAATCTACACTTTTTTAGGCATAAAGGCATAAAATTGATCAACTATTAGATGATAGAATTTAAAGACTTCTAGGGATGTGTCAAATTTCAACGAGTTCCGATGAACCAATCCACAAATATCACCAGTAGACAGATATATAATTTACTTTAAAAATGTGTTGTTTTCATTCAACAATCCAAAAAGTGTTTCCAAAAATTGCACACACTATTCCAAAGCCGAAAAAAAAATCTACAGAATTACATCTACGTCAAACAGACAAACGTGAAACCTGAAAACTATTTGTATAATTTCCCCGACCGTTAACAACTTCATCGCAGTTATTTCAGAAAACTTGTAACAAACTTACTGGATTATGGCAGTAATACACAAAAGAGGCAACACCATTATGATATTGATAATGAAGAACGAGAAAATAGAATTGTAGAAGTTGTTAATGACCAATCGAAATCGTCATTATTATCAATTTAAGCCAAATCTTACATCGTTGAACAGATAATAAATAATGGTATACAAATTTACGCAAATAAAGCTTAAGTCTCTCTTGTGTTTCTGTAAATAAACGTATAAATTGAATTTGTTTTAAATTATATGGTAGTCGAAACGGTTAATAAAAAAAAACAATTAATATCAACTTTCTTCAACCCAAGCTCATCAATTATCTACACTCCTTTGATCGACGAAGTTATTCCATGGCATACGCAGTCTTTATTTTTTATGCACGTTAATTAATAAGAATAAATACATTTTTTATGTCAAAATCTTTTATTGGGGGGGTTATGATACATCGTTGAAATGGAAATAAATAATGGTATTCAAAAATACCAAACGATTAATTATGCCTATAAGAAAAACTAAATCAATGTAAAATAAACAATAACAAAAATATCAGATAAAATAAAAAATGTATCTACATTTTTGTTTTTTTCTAAATTATTTTAGAAAAACCGATGTAATTACAGATTTGAAGTAGCCATAAAATTGTGTAAATTGTCCATTTAACCATCTGTATATCTTCAGTAATACGACAGTTTAAAGTAATTAAATAATATTTTGTTGAATTAAAATTATACGTTGAAATGTTAAAATAAAATAAAAATAAAATTCTAATAAATGAAAAAATTCTGTTCTAAACTAAGTTAACACATATGTGAAAATGTTCTGTAAATAAAAATGATTTTGACAAAGCGAAAAAGAATTAACTTAATTTTTCTATTTTCGTATCAGTTTTATAATACTGCGGCTTCTAAACCCTTTAAACATAAAAATATGCTTCTCCAGATCAATCGATAAATTTTCGTTCCAATATAATTCGTCGTGGATATTTATTACATTGAAATACGTCGTCAGCTCTTTCCTCATCAATATCTTCTTCAAAGTCATGTTTATCTTTTAAAAATTCCGTCATTTCGTCGTGATATTTTAAGTAAATTCACATAAATGCACAAATGTTGATGAAACGTTATTTTGGGGCTATGTGATAATGCAGTCAATTGTAACTTTACTTTTACGCCTAAAGTCACATTTTTGAATGTAACGCAATTTAACGGTCCCTCTTCTTCTTTTGATTGGTCCGCACCTTGAGACAAATAGCTTATCCTCAGTGTTGATAAGCTGATTATGGACCGTCCTCCCCCCACCTAAAATGCAGTTTGGGTGGGGGGAGGACGCTCCGGTTTGTAGTATTATTTTCAACTCTTAATCAAATTCAAAACTTTTGGCTCATTCCGCGTTTATAATTTTATAGAGGCATCATTTGATAATGGGGCAACATTGATGAGTAAACCAGTGGCTGTTTAATTCGGTCCGGCATCCCTTCCGGCGGCAGATGTTTTTTATCTCACAGTCCGGTTCTTTGGCTTTTTTAATTACTTACTCTAAAAATCCCCATCTTTTATCACACACCCCGCGATGTTTATCAATTCAAACCGTGTAATTAAAAGTTTTTAATTAACGTGTCGTGTAGCAGGAATGCTAATAGTGGCTGAAAGTTTCAAATTCTATTAACCCAAGCAAAAGTGTTACTGAAACTTGATTCTGCAACTTTATCAATTACCTTGTCGATTTTTCCCATTAATTATCGCAAGAAGCCAGGTAAAACGAGCAAATCCTGGACCGAAAGCGGGCCACGTGGCCAGATGTCTACGATTACCCAATAAATAGTCGCATGCTAATTCCGGGGCTTTACATTTCACGGAAAATCGTAATTAAAACCGGCAAAACGCACAAACAAAAACACTGCTGGAAAAAGTCGGGAGGATTTATGGACGGCGTTCGGTTAGGAGACAGCTTCTAATTTCAATTTGCGAAGTAATTAGGTCGGGAAAAAATGGCCGGCTCGTAGGTAATTTGCACGATTTAAACGAGACGCGCAAACTGGATGTAAATGAGATGTAATTCGAATTTTTCGCGGCTTCTTCCGGTGTGAATTTGCGCCGGACTAATGCAAATGAAATTTTGCTAAATATTCATGTTTCGCCCGACAATATTCTCTCACTTTTTAATTCAACAAAGTCTGTACCTGCGATTTGAATATTTCGTGGGCGCTTAATCAATTTAGCCGCTTGTATTCTTTAATGGTGGAGCAAATCACAAAAGCACGATTCAACGAAATCGGGCTGAAGCATCGCTTTCATCCCTTATCAATAGACCCGCAGATAAAGCTCCGAGTTTGCAACAAAATATTGCTCATGAACTTTTTCATTGCACTGTAGTGATTATATTGTTACATATTCATGACATGTTGGACTATCGACGTTAATGGCGCCATAAAATAGCGAACGGCTCCAATGATTAATAAATGCCGCCATTTGAAAAGAGCAAGAGCTCTCATGCATGACGTCCTCATTTCAAATCGATACATTTCTTCTCTTATATTATTAATAACGAAATTGAGCTGGCCGAAACAATTTACATTAGTTATCGACGACAGAACAGTGGCGTCCGATTCCAAACGTACCAATCATTGTAAAAAAGAGTTGGGAAAATTTAACTTTCCAACAAATTAAAACGAGGCTTCTACGTAAATGAAGCGCAGTTGTTGATAACGACGCGGATTTCATTGCTTTAACAACTTTGCGTTTAAACTTTTAATTCCATTTGAATTTTAAAATGTGCGGCAATAAACGCAATGAATAGATGCACGTCACTGGGCAATCTGCGAGCACAACTGTTAACGTCGGTTAATGCAATATTTCAGTTTTTATAAAATGTAGGAACACTTTTCAACAACACTCCGATAGAAAATTGAAAAGTGATAAACTTTGACCTTTGGCTGAAAGGTGAAAGGAAGCGACAGAGGCCAGAGACGAAATATTGAACTAGACCGTTCCTCCTGAGAGTTAAATTTGTTGTGCTAGTAAAATTAACATCGCACTCGAAGGCGTTTTGTCCAATGAAGCGCAACTGAAAATATTTATCTACCCCGTAAACTCGCGCATTTTTTCTGGAAAATATTACAGCAAGTCGTCAAAACGAGACGTAAAGTTACAGTAAAATTCAAAAGAAAAAATCATTATAGTATGCAACGACTTTCAGTTTATGCAACGACGTAAAATAAGATATCACCGGTTCAGAAGTTCATCCAAGTTTATGCAGCGAATAAATTACAATTTGTAATTGATGCGTTATTGGACAACAAAAAGCACTGGGAAATGAATCATCGTTCCAGCAACCGGCTCATAGATAAGAGTGATTCGAACGAAACGTAGTGGCAGCACAAATATTAAAAAAATATAAAGCATACAAAAAAATTGGTTCTCAGTAGGCCAGAATCTAGCTTTGTGTTATTTTTTACAGTGTAGACCTTTGACATTGATATATCGTCACTTTTGACCGAAACTGTCAATAAAAAGTTGCACAAACGATGTCTAAACCGGGTATTGGAGGTGAAATTTTTGGAGAAGGCACTAAATGTATAATATGTATTGTGTTCGAGAAAAAAAAATTCAAATTACTCCAACTCAAGGTGCAAATTTTGCTACACTCTTTCGAACGTCAAAATTATTCCATGACCTATGCAGCCTGGTTTTATTTTTGTAGTCGCGTTATCTTACGAGTATACAGCTGGGTGCAAAAAAGTATGGATACAGTTAAATATTTTGAAAACGGTTTATCCAACTCGTTTAAGTTTGGCACTTGGTTAGAAGTATTTCAATTTTTCTAGCTTCTAAGATTTACATCTGTGTTTGTTTTCGAGATTCAATAACAATTTAATTTTAATTAAATTTTAAATAAATTTTGAAAAAAGCAATTAGCTTTGAAAATGCTGCCTATAGCTGTCTGTTACTTGCATATCTAATAGTTGAAAATTAAACTTGTGTGTAATAGTGTGTGTATTATGTGTAATATCACATTCTCCATAAATAATAAATTATAATATAAAAATTGAAATATCAGACTCTATTGGGTTTAGGTATAGAGTATTATAACATATACACAGAAAAATGAAAATTTTAGAATCAGAATGCATAAAAATAATAGGGGAGTTCCGTTTAAATTAGAAAACTTATTTGATTTTTATTAGTTTAAAATTTGATGCAATATTACTCATAACCGGTACAAAATATAGAAGGTTTATTCAACCGTCAAGAAGCATTAGGTATGTTATAGTTACCAAGAACTTAATTTTTTAACTATTATAAATTTTAATGTTATTATGATTTTTATTTCGTTGGACGGAAATCGTTATTTTTCGCATAAAAAATAAATATCTCTGAAACTGTTAAACTTAGATATAGGAATGATTACATAAAGTGACGCGTAAATTATACGAGGAATCAAAATATGTAATAAAAATAGGAGTGTTCCATTTAAAATAAGAAAATTGGTATTGGCTTCCCGTATAACCGGAAGTGAAGCACATTTGCAATTATTTTTATTAAATTGGCCCCATCGATATTCGATTTTCATATATCGATCCATCCAGATCTTGGTGGGAGCTTGAATTTCTCCGATTAATTCTTTGCAAAATGATGTTCTACGAATTAATTATTTTCAGGAAGTAAATGGAGCATAGGTATTGGTCATCTTTTGTCAAAAATATTGCTGTTTAAAGTAATTTTCATTATTATTAAAATATATAAGGGCTAATTTCATACTTAACTGTTATATTTATAATTATGCAGATAAAGCTCTAAAGCTAAAAACAGCATTTTAAGACTAACACAATTTGGCTTTTTTGGCCTAACACTGCATTCAATTTTTTTAAATTTTTGATAACAAATGAGATATGCGTGTGCTATATCGCTAAATTCAGAAGAAATGCGCTCTTCAAAAATTAGACTCCTAAAAAAAATCAAGACCCTTATAACTTCTAACGTGCGTACAAATAAAAAAGGATTTAGAGTAGGACGTGGAATCACTTTGAAATTGGTTAGAGGCTCTAAAATGTTTGACTTTGAAATTTTCTTCACTTTCGGAGACGCCATATAATAACACATTTAATATTTTTTTACCAAATTCCATCTGCGGGTGTCGGTTTAGACGACTTTTGAGCAACTTTTTGATAGCAAATTCTTGTCAAATGTCTATACTCGTCTACTAGCTCTATATGTATATTATTTCTCAAATGAGTTTTTTGTCGGTACGTTATATCTAATACTTCATTAAGACTAACGATTGGGCAATCATTTTGAAGATTTCCTTCACTGCTAATGACGAAAAATAAACAAATAATTTAACATTAATGTTTCCTATAAAATATTCGCGTATTTTGGTCATAACGCCATCTATTGACAATCTGTTTAAATAAAAACCGCATTTTGGTCATAGCGCCATCTATTAACAATTTGTTTAATTATCATCTCATCTCAAAGTCAAACTTGTCTACAATTAAACGAATTCGAAATTGATTCATGGCCTACTATGAATGCTTTTTCATTCTTACATTCGTTACGTTGGGTGGTTATCAACAAGTGCTCGAAATTGTGGAATGGACGAAACGAAAATCCTCGCAACGATTCATTACCAGGCTTGAGTTTACTCAGCTCGCGATTTATCAGAAATCCGTGCTAGCCACCCCCGCTATTTGTACTCCATTTAAAACCCGGTTTTTCACAAACACCGATTATTTATCGTCTTTCAGCGCGAAGACGATACGGAAAAAATAAATTACCTCGTTGGGATTATTAATTAAAGAAAAATCCCGCGGCTTGTTTGGTTTCGTTCGGGCTTATCTGAACGTTTGTGGCGCAAAGTTCTTTCGCGTTGGGTTAAAACCGCATCGATTACGTGCCCAATGACGCTGTGGCGGTGTGTTCGAGTGGTTTTTAAAATAAATACGTTTAATGTCGACAATTCCGGGGAAGCGGAGGGCCGAGGGTGAAAAATCGCGCCCCGGGACTCAATCTGCTCCGATTTGATTCGATTAAGGTCGACTCTTTCCTGAACAGTTTAATCTCGGGGGTCCCACGTCTGGATTCTTTCCAATCCTCCAAGGCGATCGGGAACGGATCCGGGACGCGGGAATTTATGCATCGAATTATACACAAACTAATTTGATAAAGCAGATGCACTTGTCACTCGAGTGATTTACTGTACGGTTAATTTTCCTGGAAACTGGCACGAAAACACATTAGCGGCCGCAATGCCGACAATGCACATTGTGCCGCGAAAATTAAAGTTCTTGGACATAATTACCGGAAGGATTTTTATTTGCGCAGCCCGCACAGTTTTGTAACTTTCTAAAAGCTACGTGTAGTCATCGATCGTTTCCGTCGATGATTTTCACCGGACTTTTTTCTACATTTTCTAGCATCTCTCGCAAGCACTTAAATTAAAAGCACCTGTTGCTGTAATCGAGTAAAGACCACTCGGAATCGAGTTAAGACCAATTAAGTCGGACGCCGGAGGGAAGAGCAAAATATTTATTCACCGCCCCTCGATTCATTTTTCCCAATTGCCAAACTGGGAACTGACGGATCGTTGCATCAGTTATTGGCGAGAATTGTTAAAAAAGTTGCCGCGAGATGTTTATGAAAGACGTCCCTCAGCAAACATCTCAATCCGGACGGAGTTAGCAAGCAATTTGTTCCACACACGACGAGTCAATATTTTCCCGAGTATCGGATCAATTTGAATCTGTCGGCGTGTGCTTTAGGAAAACCCGCCGCCAAAGTTTTTCTTGCTTTCGTAAGTAATGACAGGGCCGGTTCCCCGAACAGTAATTGCCCGTATTGGCGCTTTAAAAATGTATAACTAATAGGGAAACTTTGATCAAAGTCGTCGAAATAAAACGATCCCGACAAAGCTAATACCCCCGGTTTATTAAAATTGAAATCCCGGAACTTTACAAAGCTCATAATTTATACGAGCGAGATTATTTCGCAAACGGATTCGTCTAAAAACTAAGACGGTTTGCCTTGCAAATAAACATTACCCAGTCGATACTGAAGAAGTTTTAGTGTTTATTGCGCTCCGAAATTCAGCTAAAAAATACCTAAAATTAAATAAACATAATTTTTGTATTTCGTATTTCTGTTGTCGACTGGCGATTGCTGCGTTAGGCACCACGCGCACTGAATCGACTCGGCTCGGTCGGATCGGCACGGCACGATCGGCATGTTTTGGTATACATGAAATTAAATGAGAGCCCACGCACTGGATCGGATCGGTCGGTTCAGACCGGTCGGATCGTCTCGGCATCGGCAGAGAATGATCGAAGAGGCAAAAACTGCCGAAAGGTCCGACGGCTTTCCGCATTTCGGTCCACATCTGCAATTGTAAAGTAATCTGCAAATATAAATATGCATCCAAAAAATAGCCGTGCCGCCTCCACCACCATAAGGTGATCAACATAAACACTCTGTATTAAGGAAAAACCACCACGATACAATTAAACTGTTATTAATTACCCGATTTTAATCATTCAACAACCACATAAGACATCTATAAGAGCATATTTTTTATTATATTTTTATATATTATATATTAAATAAATTGTTGTTAAAAACGAACTGTACTAAATGAGCTGATGAAATCACCGAAGGTGCCGACTGCCGACAGTGCCGATTGTGCCGATTCAATGCGCGTGATACGCTGCCGTGCCGATCGTACCGTGCCGATCGTACCGGTCCGAGTCGATTCAGTGCGTGTGGTGCCTTAGGTCATTTTCGGAGGGTGTGTTGCAGTTCTGGCAATAAAGTACACCATTCCAACCCCTCAAGCGTTTCCTCGTAAAAGACGGCCAAAATCAAGAAAAAAGCTCGTAATGGGCCAACACTAGAAAAAATAAAAATGAAATACGCATTCCTGTCTTATCAGAATAAGGCTGTTACCACTGATATCGTGCGACCACAAATAAATGGAAACATTTTCAAATTCGCTACAGCGTATTATGTAAATTTGAGGATAAGTTCTGTGTTGACCCCGTTCGCATACTATAATTTTGTGTTTTTACAAATTCCATCGACAGCAGCATTCACAAAATACAGGAGAGTAGGAAAGTATATTTGGACGTCGTTTAAGCAAATTTTGAATTCATAATGTCACGATTTGTAGTGCCAAAAATCTACACTATAAAAATAAAACAAAAACTAGATTCCATTGCCTCGTAAATATTAGCTTTTTCCGCTTTTAACGTGAGAGAGAATTATTTGTATTTGGACGTGGTTTAAAACGAGTCTCAAGTAATTTTTCTTATGGGAACTCAATGTTAACCGATTTTGATAAATCAAAAACCAAACCGATCCTTATTCATTTGATTAAAATAACGGCCGGTCATATTTTTCATAAAACCTTTCATTTTGATAAAAAATCGAAAAATGTGTAAGGGTGTTTTCCATAATTTCGCCAATATTAGTTTGTGTTCAATAACTTTGGAACCAAATATGATAGCAATAATCGGCTCCAGTCGATTTGTAGTATTTCACGCACTCTATCTTCTAAAAGAAGAATAATGCATATCGGATGAATTTAAAGACGCTACAAGTGGATTAATTTGAGAATAAAAATTGTATTATTGCAAGAGAAGCTGATCCCATAATTTATGGATGCACAATTTGCCTCTCCTAGTATGTTGTAAAATATGCGTAGGCCTTGGAAGTATTATACTTTAGGAATTTGGTAGAGTGTAGAGAAAAATGTTGACCACTTTACTTAAAACTTTTTTAATTATTAACATTTTACAGTTAATATGATTATTCATAAATAAGTAAACTTCTCAATAAATGTTGATAACAGCCTTAACAAGTAAAACCACTGCCGTGTTTTAAATGTTACAAAAATAGTAATAAAACTTAAGTAGTATGTTAAAGCTTGTTGTGTTAGAAAAAGCTTACATCATCATTCGTAGACATTCTTGAGGCAGCTTTAAAAGCTAAATATTTTGTGTATATAATAAATATTCCGCACGCTTAATAATATACTGACATAATCCGAAAATGAATGAAGGTTATGACTGAAAAATACCCTTAGGTACACTTGAAAGTTACTCTAAACATTTTTCAAATATTTAAATTCTAAGGCAAATAATGTAAACGATAGTGTAGATAGATATCATATCGTAATTTTAATTGATGGCGCTTGAGTTTCCTATATGGATAGATTACCATATAGGAAACTCAATTTTCTAGTTTTCTGAGTTAGGTCTGTATATAATTATACGTGCGATTTATTTAAATGCGATTATACCGGATGACTATAAATGATTGACATTTTTTGTGTTAGATTGGCAATATTTTTTAACTATTCCATTGGGTACACTGATTTTCAAATTTGAAATTGTCAAATAAACGTCAAATTTAAAAATTGCCCATTTCAGAATTGTTTTCAAAATGGTTTTTACAACTGGAAGATCTTTTCGATCACTCGCTGTAACCATTTTCTCCGTTATTTGTCATTTTTTGTTCGCCATTATTGAGTAAGTTACACATTTTGACAACAATATTCTAACCTGAAAAGTTAATTACGCCGACAGTTCATCTGGTACCAATTCCTCACTGTTGCCAATCACCTAAATTTAAGTCAATCATTTATAGTCACCCGGTAGTAACTAGTTCATAATTTGTGTTCAAAACTAAAAGAGGCTGCAAATTCCATCTCCAGGCCTCGGTTTGAATCACAAAGAAAGGCAAGGGTCTAATGGACATCTAAGGTCTACACTATCAAAAATAATACTAAACGTAGATTCCACGGCTTGCTAAAAATCTAGATGCTATATCGTTCATTTTATTACTTAAATTATTTAAATATTTTTGATATTTTTGGATGGTCATAACGTCAGTCTTTATAGCCGTTCACTGTTTAATGGACCTCAAGTAAAATTGCTTTTTACATCAAATGTTTTCATTTATTTACAGTTGTTCTTGCACGGTATACTTTAAAAAAACGGATAGGATTGTAGCAAATGGATGGAATCTCTCCATGAAAAGTGGCAACGATAAAAAATACCTTTTGGAACTCCAACCAACTATTGAAAGAGCAATGATAAATATAGACACAAGTAAGGAAAATAAAAGAGGCTCACCAAGTAAATATCTTGAAAAAAAAAATGCAGAACCATGTAAGTGGATAACCAAACACAAAAATGCTATATACCGCTTTTCCGGATTTTTTTGAATTTTTTCATATCAATACCTAGGCTTGATGGCATGGTAAAAGTGCACTGTACTTTGTACTTTTTAAGCAAAAATATGTATTTTTTAATGTGAGTTACTTTATTCCTTTTTTGTACAAGTTCTAATCTATCTATCTGTTTTTTAAGGCGGCCATTGGGAGAGCCTGGCTATTGAGAAATATTTTTTTAAAAGATTATTCTAAATGGAGAATTTTGTGAAATAATTGCCATATATCTAAAACTATGACAAACAGAGACAACATGCACTGTAACTCAGATCGAAAAGGGGGACTCGAAAACGGAATAATAACTGGGGTGTTCCATTTAAAATAACAAATAGGGCGTCGATTTCCGGTATAAGCGGAAGTGTCGCCATATTGAAAATAATTTATGGTCAATTTCGGCCGTGTTGAAAAGTTTCTAATGGCCGGCTTGTATATATAAAAATAAATGTTTGTTTGTATGGTTTTTGTCCAGTGTAGACGGAAATTACTGAACCGATTGCGCTCAAATTTACAGGAAATATATGTTTTGATGCCGGAAACTTTCCTGGAATTGTTTGGAAATGTAACAATATATTGGGGACGTGTTTTGGTGTTTATAAATTTTGTCTGTCATTAAATGTCATTTTATAACTGTTCTATTTAACGTCACATAGCGACAATTGACAATAATTATGCTACAAACCTTATGACATAGGAACCTACTAAGGGAGAATTTTTCAATCCCTAGGAGGTAAGACTGGGGAAAAAATAAGTTTCTATAAGGATTTACTTGAAACTTGGCACAAATAGTTTCTTATAGTTATTTTTATGCAAATTCAACTTTTAACTATCGGGGGCGAAGCGGCGACGGGTGAACGCTAGTTATAAATAAATGTTCTCAAAATGGAAAATATTGAAAGGGTTTAAACTTCAATGAAGATTGTACAAAAACGAAGGCCATGGAATCTGGAGATTTGCCCAAACGACGAAACATTTAGCGTCTTTTTAACAAATTCCATTTCTGGGCGTTTTACAAATTGTTGATGGACAATTCTTGTCATGATTCAGTGTCAATAGTTTACACTCTAAAAAATAAAGCAAAAGCTAGATTCCAAACGTCATGCGAATCCGTTTTTTTTAAGCGCTCTATCGCAGTTTAGAATTTGTAAAGAGTGTGGTTTGCGTTTAAATTCATTTAACGGTGGGATTTCGAAATAACAATGACTTAACACGTTGGAATTGGAATTCGCGAAAAGCTTGATTAAAATTGTAATTGCGCGGGATGCGGCGTTCAAAGTAAAATAATTACTGGGGAATTGACGAAATTTCCTTTGATCGATAAATAAAGCGTGCCGGAATATTTCGGCGAACCTGAAACACCTCGTTGTCTGTCGGGCGCTTAAAGCAATCTTGTTTATTATTCGAAAGATTGGCATTCTTGAAGTTTGCGTTTCTCCAAGTCGCGATAGTTTTGAATGGGCGCGCTTGAAATTCCTCCCATTTCCTCCGCGCCCCGGTTCCTGTTGGTAAAACTTATTAAAAGCTCTCCGCCTTGAATTATTTATGGCTGTTTTGCATCGCCCGGCGTCATTTTACGCGGCATTATCGGCGACAAAAGCAAACCGAAGCACTAAAAAAGAAAAGACTCCATTATCGTTTTTGTGCCGAGCAGTGCCTGTTTGCATGAACTCGGCTTGCCGCAAACACCGTGACATCGAACCGGAAACAACAATTTGTCCAATTCCTTCGGCCTGATCGAGTTTAACTTTTCCCAACTTCGTTTGGGTATGAATCCGCCGCAATTTCCACCCGCGGACACGTCCTTGCTTTCCACTAACTCCGAATACATATTTTCCGTTTCGATTCCTCCCTGGAACGACGACTCCGACCGCTCTGCTAAATGTAGACTCCACGGGCTTTCAACACCAGCTCGAGGCGCTTATTAAATTTTCCCACTGCGTTCGGCTTATTAATTGCCACAGATTCGGACTTTGACGCGTTTTCGATGGTTCGTTGACTTGGGGCCTGTAATTGCGTTAAGTGCCGACGGAGGAGGCGCCCGCCGTAAACTTGGAGCTTTGAGTCCCGAAAACACGTGCTAATCCCCGCTGAAAGCTGTCGGGCGCGCTTTTAAATGCGGGCCAGAAGAGCGTGATTCGTGCTTTTATTTCGCAGGAAATTGCACTAACTGAAACTAACCGGAAAACGAAGACGTCACAATAAAAGGTTTTGCAACCGAACTAAATATTTAGAACATTTTCCTGCACATTTTTATTCAAAATATCGGGTGTCTACAAATAATTCAATTTTTTTGTCAGATTGGCCATGTTTACTTGCTCAAATTTCAAATTAAATTGTCAAACAAACGTGAAATTTAACAGTTGCCACTATAAGCATTTATTTTTCAAAATGGTTTTTACAATTATATAAATACATCACTTGCTGTAACCATTTTCTCCGTTATTTGTCCCCTATTATTCGATAAATTACTCTTTACATTCACAGTAATGACAAAAAAATACTAACCTGAAAAGTGATTCGCGATAAATCACGATGACAGTTAATCTAGTACTAATTCCTCGACGTTGTCAATCAACCAAATTTATTTCAATCATTTGTAGACACCCGGTATAAAATACTAAAATAAAACGATGTCTGCACAAACGAGTGCAGAAAAATTTCGACCTTTGAATTGGAAATATTTGACATTGATGCATTCAATGCCTGCTTCAACAAATTCCATCTCCAGGTGTCAATTTAGAAGTCATTTGAGCTAATTTTTGATTGACAGTTCAAAGGTTTGCACTGTAAAATACTAAAATGCAATAACGAATAACGTCAATTGTATTTCAGAAATCGTCAATTGTAATTCGGATCTGGGAATTGCATTTCAGAAAATGCATATGAATTTAAGAAAATATCATTTGTAAATCAAAAAGTATCATTTGTGTTTCAGAACGCACCATAGTTGTGTAGTACCGACGACAACATAATAAACAAATAATAATAATATTAATAATACAATAACTCAGTTTATTGAAAAGTCGCATATGTACGTAATATTTTAGAGAAAAAATATTTGACATAGTATTGTGATTCTGTCTCCAATTTATATCACTTCTGCAAATAGGACAGACAATTTCGGTCACGTTGTTAAAATATGCGACGCATTTCGCATTAAATAAGTGCCTGCATGTTAATAAGCGAAAAAACATATTTCTTAACATGGACACTACAAATTCCGCAATTATCAGTTAAATTCATAATTCACTTTATTACAACAATCGCGACATTCGACTGTTGGAATTGTTTACTATTGTATGATCCGTCCTATTATTTTCTGAAATTCAACTTTTCTGAAATTCATTTGACTTTTCCTAAATACAATTAACATATGTACGCTGTAATACATTTTACATTTCTAAAATACAATTAACACATTCTGAAATACATTTTACCCAAACTTTCATTATCAGAAATGACATTGGGGCATTGTTTTAACGTCATTAAAAAAAATTTTAAAAATCGACGCAGGACAAGAAGTAAAATTTTTGAAAGTATGTAGGCTTTCACGATCGGTATTATTAATTAAAATTTTACCAATTTTAATTAAAATTAACCGGTTACTTTCTGAACTACAATTGGAAAAGGTGTAGTTAGCAAAACTCATTAGCCGCTGCTTCATTTCTGTGTTTGCATAAAGTGTGTTAAGTCTAGTATCGTTAATTTTGGAAAATCCAACTTTAAACATTGCTAATTTGTACAAATTTCTATAATTTCCAATCCACACTCGTTTATATCTTTGCCTTAACTTTACACGTGCAGAGGAAAAAATGTAGTTTCTGTGGGTCATGGAATGTAATAACAAAATTCAAAACACTAAGCAGTAGACATAGATTTGTACGCTCTATACAGGGCGTCTCATAACTACCGCATGAACGCATTATATTTTAACAGCCAATTCTGTAGTGAAAATAAACACTAAATTTGAAGGAAATGGTGTCCAGGGTTGTAAGATATTCAAACGGCAAGCAGTAGAAACTCACCAATCGCGTGAAGCTCTCTTTCATTGTTTCTAATAAGGTAAATTAATTTTTCTTTATATATTTTAAAACTTGGTCCATAATGAAAAATTGTACAAACGTCAATGTGACATCTCATCATTACTTGCATTCGAGAACTTCGTGTTTTGTAAATATTATATAGTTATAACTATATTATAGTATTCTATAGAATACGTATAAAAATAAGACTTAAAAAAATTGTTACCTTTTACACAATAAAATTTTGATTTATCGACGAGTTGAAATTGTTCATACGAAAAAATTTTTGAAAGCTTTTCACTTGAAGTTGACGCAAAAATTGTACTGTCAATGTGACCATTATGAAATGCCATAATTTATATCTGCGTGGTGTAAATATACAGGGTGACTGGCTACTCGTGTTATTAACTTTGCCAGTTCCTTAATAGAAACGAAAAAGTTCCTCTTTACTACTTTACGACTTTTATTTAAAAAAACGCCAATAACTCCAGGACCTAAGGGTACTGTTGGATTCTACGTAATTTTTTCCATCTTTAAGTCCATATAACTAGTTTAAGTCAGGAGTTGGGTCTTCAAAATAATATATAAAAAAATTAAAATGTACACAGTTGTGAACATTTTTGATGATGTAAATGATGCACAAGTTGCAAATCTAGGACACAGCAAATATCACGAAACTCCTTTAACAAAGCTTTTTAAAGGTATAATAATTGTTGTTATTACTTTTTTAAATGTCCACCAATAGTTCCGGAAATGTGATAAAAGTAAGAAGTTAAATTTATATTTTGCGCAAAGAAGAACCAAGTGAATATTTATTAGCCCTCGCTAGAAGCGAGAGGCACGACTACAAAGTTGAAATTTGGAATCCGATCTTTCAGTATAACCAACTATCTCAATATTATTTTGTCGTCTTATTTCATATCTGGGTCCAAAAACTAGTTGGACCCCATGCAAATACTGAATTCGCATTGCAATCATGTTTGTTTTACCATTTTACCGCTTGGAATGCGCAAACGCTTGGGAAATTGGGAAATAACTTAATAGATGGCACTATGGCCAAAATAAGGTTTTTAATAATAAAAAAAAACAT
Organism: Eledona agricola; assembly: GCA_964023215.1. Classification (NCBI taxonomy): domain Eukaryota; kingdom Metazoa; phylum Arthropoda; class Insecta; order Coleoptera; family Tenebrionidae; genus Eledona; species Eledona agricola. Next base: position 11,846,491 of record OZ026860.1, read on the forward strand.
TAACATTTTGAATTGTTTGTTTATTTTTCGCAGATAGCGGTAAAGGCAATCTTCAAAATGATGGCTCAATCATCAGTTTTGATGAAGTATTAAGGGAGACCTGGGGTACTGACAAAAAAACACCGTTGACAAATAATATAGGTATATACACTAATCACAACAATTAAGGGATATTTTAGTTTTAGCCCAATTATGGTATAAAACTATTTATTTTGCTTGAAATGAAAGTAAATATAATAAATAAATGTAATAAATATAATTAAACGTTGATTTTATGTATTTTATACAATACCGCAGCATAAAATATATGTTAATATCTCCTAATTGTTTGATCAGTGTATCATGCAGTAGTTCTGGAATAGGCTTTATGTACAAGTTAATTATAATTGCCGCCGCCGTTTATTATAAGTGTACGTAAAAAATGTATTTTTCTTAACACTTGTGCGGAGAACGATGCATTGTCATTAAAAAGAGACACGTAAAAATTTTTCATTAGGTTCCGCGGCACTACACTTGACTAGAATCATTTATAATAATCTGTATAAAGCGGTAATAAAGTATTTTAAAAGTTTTCCATCAGATAAAAATTTTTCCATGTTATTAATTCGCAGAAACACATTGCTTTCATGAGCAGAGCGGATTGTAAAATTAGTTGCCTTGATCTCAAAATCAAGTCTCTACTCATCAGTCGCAACATCTCCATTACGTGAACATCCGAGGTTATAAATTCAAATTTGAACAACAAATTACTACAAAATCCACCACACTTTGTGATTGTGATTCCAAAAAAATGTCTTCTTGTCAATTTGTAAAACACTGGATTTAAAATTGATTTGTTTTCTATCTACCGGTATGAGACGTTTTGGTGATGTGTCTGTTATTTTGTCTTCGCGGCGGAAAATGCAAATTGGGAACAACGTTGCATGCGATAATAGCAAATCGTGTGCACTGTTGTTGGAGTTGAGTCCTGAAATATTCTTAAAGCCATTGTCCAAAGCGGAACCCTGATTTGAGGATTATGGCCAATTGAAAGCTAGTGTTATTAGAGCCGGGAGGGCACTAATCTGTAATTATTCCCGATGGGACAATGCCAGCATCCAGCAATAATTCCTGTCTATTTTCATAAGGCTGAAAGGTGATTTTCCGCGAAACTTTGAAAAGCGCTTCCGATCTATTATTCCCATCAAAACGAGCGGTTTTGAAAATGAGTCGTCGCTGACTTGCACCCGTCCATCGATTAGCAGATTGGTTTTGGGAAACGACAAAACTTGCAAAAATCATTTACATGCGCCGGCTAAATTCGGTTAGCTGATTATGCCGCGGCGCAATTTCCCCGCTAATTAACCGGAGGTGGTTATTCAATTAATCAGAGCCAAATTGTTTTGCTTTACGAGGCGTTCGCAGGCTGAATGTCTGAATTTAGGGTTATTCCGGGCCTGATGGGGCGGCCGCAAGTACCATTTTTATGGGGGTGCGGCGATCTTGCTCTGGGTGTCTTTGCGGATTAAAGCGGCTTTCCATCGATTTACCATTAACAAGCAAGACGTTACACTCCGATTCTAGCATATCTGTTAGCCGAACAGATTATTCATTATTCATAGACCCGGCTTCGTCGAACTTTATAAAATAATAATTAGAACGCCGGATCATTATCTCGTGATAAAAATAATCGGCTTATTACAAATGTTGCGTCCGATAAAAATATTTGCGCAAGTTGTGTTTAATGAATATATTGGCCATTAAATCTCGGGAGATACTACAGAGCCGGAACGCCGAAATAGCTGAGGGCGAGAAGTGCACGTGCCCCCTCAAGTCATAAAATAACACTTTGCCCGATACTATGCCAAACTTTCCGCAGATTGTGCCCAACATAGCCCAAATTGCACGGCCAAGATTCCTGTAATTATCTCCGAGGAATTTGCCTCCGGCTATTACGGCAGTGTTTACGCAAAATCGATGCGTTAAATAAAATGCAACATTGCCGCACTTTCAAGTAATGAGAGGTAATGTGTGAATTGTGTGAAGCGCTTACCGAGGATGAGCTCTGGGAGTCGAGGATGACCTGGACGCGTGCACCGGCGTTGGAGATGTGGTCGAGGTTTGAAGCACGGGGACGTCACTGGGGTGTCGAGCGGCAGCACCCTGTGGTAGGTTTGCGACTGTGCGCGCGAGGTCCGGAGTTATATAGACACGTCCCCGCCACGAAAGACGTCTTCGGGGCGTTCGCTCCGGATGGGACCATGGAGGTCGTGGGTGTTGAGGTGGAAGGCGTGCGACGCCGCTGGTCCGCACCCACGCCGCAATCCAAAAAACCACTAATTGCAAACGCCACCAAACAATAACCAAATTCCAAATCGGTTTTGGGGTGTATCGATCCCAACCACTTTGCGGCGAAATCATTTCTGATAAATGGTGTCTTACAAAGCGACGCCTGAAATTTGTACACTTCAAGTGCGTTTCTCATATTTTATCCGCGGAACTGGCACGGAAATATCGTAAAATTCATCTGGTCGCGAGACATGCGGCGCTATTAAATATTCAGCCCCGAAATCGCGGGGGGCAAATGTTAAATAAATCGTTTGCTTTGGGGGCTGAAGCCAGCGAAATACTATCGCTCGCACAAATCATCAAACAACAAACGGCTCTTTATTAGCGTAAGCTAATATTGTGTTTTTGTTAAATGAAAGCGGCGTCATCGAACAGTAAAAATGCATTTAGGGGATGCGTTTTTTCAGCGACCTGGATTGATTCATGTGTGTTTTCCTTTATTTAATTACACATTTCCACTGTACGGCTGAGTGCCCCTGATAACCTTTCGCGATACCAATCAGAACAACGATAATGACGGCAAAAAGAACACTATTCAAATTACTGAATTCGATAATTCATGTAGGTAATTTACTAAGTGTATAGAGCGCGTAAGTGATCTCAGTAGCCCATGGAATGTAATTTTTGTTTACTTTTTACTGTGTAAACGTTTGGCAATGACAAAATATAATAATAAAATAGAATTGGTCCTAATCGTACAAAAATGTTCTACACTCTAAACATTTTCAAGTAATACATTCAATCTTTTTTTCAATGCCCCAACATTTTAACGTAAAAATAAGAAGTTAAATTTATCTAACTGACTATACCTGGTAGTTCATTGAAAACGAGCCAATCAAAATAACGCGGCTGGAATGTAAATTTGCAAAAAATGCCGAAACAAGTCAATTTTTATACAAAGGGCGACTCTACTTTTGTACGGAAGTAAATGGTCAGCATTTAGAACATTGATTATATAATTAATAATAATATAATATAAAAAAACAACAATGATGTCCACATTTATAAAAAAAATGTGTTTTTGTTCTTATTAATTTTATTTTGATAATACCACAGATTACTCCAGATGAATGACTTCATACGGGGATTTTGTGCGAAACTATCTCTTTTCTACACTCATTTCGAACATTGATTATATAATTAATAATAATTTAATATAATATAATATAAAAAAACAACAATGATGTCCACATTTATAAAAAAATATGTTTTTGTTCTTATTAATTTTATTTTGATAATATCACAGATACTCCAGATGAATGACTTCATACGGCGATTTTGTGCGGAACTATCTCTTTTCTACACTTTGAAACTAGGCGCATGACATTTTTGTCACAGATAGAGTAACCAAATGTAGAGGCGCTGTAGTCGTTGCTAATACTTTGTAAATTCAAATAACAGGCCCAATATTTTTTCTATTTTAAATTGAACAATGTACAATTCAGCGTTTTTTAAAAAGCGTGACTGTTTCTACGCTTGTGGTTTTTTTTTGGCTAATATTTTAAAAACAGGATTTTGCAATTATAATCATGCAAGTAAATGTTAAAACTTGCTTGCATTTTGTATTTGTGAATAATTTTAAGCATTTTAAGCATTATTTGTGGTGTTTGTGAAAACGAAGCGGAGAAACTGCATTGTTTTCCAAACAGTGCAAAAAGGTAAGGATGTTTTATTAATAAATAAAATCCAGGAAATCTAATTATATAACTGCAGAGGGAAACTCTGGCAAGAAGCTCTAAATCTCCAAAATTGCAAAAGAAAACCTGGAGGGTGGAGGGTTTGCAACAAACACTTTTTGGCATCATTAGATATTAGGCTTCATTATTCCTTATTTTTGTGTATAAATTTGAGAATCTAAGCCAGGTTGCTCTAGTTGTCGGGCAAGTCCTTCAAGATTTCCATTATTATATAAATACCCCAAGTTATTATACCTATCTTAGAAATGTAAATGTTAACATTTTTGTATAATTTGGTTTAATTTAAATAATGTAATATAATAAATTGGTTTTTATAAAATTGTTAGAGATTATTTAAATTTGCTGCAAAAGTCGATCAATGCGCCATCTGAAAACGGTAACCCTAAAGGTTAAAGGTCATTCTGCCAAAATCTTCGCATTGAGTCGGCCATTTGTAGTAATCTGTGATAATACTAATTAACAAAATTTTGCTTCTGATTTTTCTGTAAATAAAAATGTGTAAAGTCACCTTTCAAATGAGAGATCATTTGACTTATTTTCCTTATTCAAACTTTAAGGATGAACCCATTCAACTCCGTTGAAACGAGTACCTCCACAACTTTAATTTTAACGTTTATAAAAATATAATCTGTAAAAATGGACCTGTCTCGGTGTGCAAATTTACATTCCATACGACATATTTTGAATGGCTCGTTTTCATTCATGCAAAACAGATAACTTTTAAAACATTTTTTAAAATATATTTTTAGATTATATTGTTGATTATTGTATAGTCAGTTGAGTGATTTTAAAAAAACGGGAGACGCCGTAAAAGTTTTATTTATGGTCCGGTTTCAAAAATCAAAAGTCATGTAAAATAGCTTCTAATTTATTGCAAAACGACCATTTTTGTCTCTGACTAAAAAGGTTATAAAATCTAGCTTTTATTATACGTACATACCTTATGCATTGTGTCCGATTCGGTTATTAACAAAGAACTTAATTTCAAATTTGTTGAACTCAAGGCCGAAATTTTGCCACTCTTTCGAATGTCAAAATTATTCCATGTTCTATGCAGTCTCTGTTTTTTGACCTTTGTTTTAAACGCTCGTTATATTTTGTACGATATACAACTTTCTTATTTCAAATTGGGACACATATTTTTTTTTGCATAATTTGAAAGATTATTTTTCTTCGTCAATCAATATGTTTTACTTTGACTTAAAATTAGTGTTTCAATTCGTTTTAAAGAAAAAATTTATTGTTAACCGCAATGATTTGTATCAATGGCATGCAACTAAAGTTAACATTTATTCAATATTTTTAAATATTAATATACTTCTTAATTACTTTCAAATAAAATTAAACAAAGTATAAATGTATGTATCAAGAAAACTATTATCTTTCAAATCAAGTATATAAAAAATATAGGTTCCAATTAAAAATAATAAAGTTGAATATCTCACAAAATATACCATGTCACAAAATTTAAAATGCAATATTCAAAAACCGTCGAGTTGTAGTAAATTTAAAAGCCAGTTAAATGGATTTTTTGAAATCAGACCATAAATAAAAATTCTACAGTGCCTGTCGATTTTTAAAAATCAATCTGTATATTTTAAAATTATACATATATCAATAAAAATCATCGGATTGACTGTCGTGGTATAATTTCAGATAAATCTCTCTGTTGCCTTTTAGATTGTTGAGTAGCTTTTTTGATAGTGATTGGAAGTATATCGTTCAAATAAAAAACATATTTCCGTGGTTCTGGGAAAAAGGAGAGAAAAGTTGAAATTATAATTTTCAGGAAAGATTTAAATCGATGTCACTACTGCAACTCCAGTTTCCAATTCTAGTGGTGGGGTTCTCAAACTGTCAATATCAATATACTTTGTGAAATCATAGACAATTTTGAAAAACACTTAACCCTTTTCCCAGAAACCAGGAATTTATGAAACAATTTTCTAGGTCAGAATTGAATACAATGATTGCAAATCTGCAATTCATTTGCCAGACAAAATGCCCCTTAGGAAAACCGTTGTATGTTGAGAGAATTGTTGAAACCACAACTGTAAACGTCTTGCTAATTTATAATCGGTCAGACAACCGAATGAAATTAACTAAATTAGGAAAGGCGATTAAAGCGGCACTTTTTACCGAAAAAGATGGGGAGAATTGTTTCCAGGCAAGTTGAGGCGCCATGTAAAAAGTCTTTTCGAACGCGTCAATTCCTAAGGAAAGTCGTACCTAAAACGTCCAATAATTTAATAGAGCAAGTAAATACTTATTCTAGTAATTGGGCATTGTTTTATACTCGTAAACTGCTACCTTAATTTTAACACCTGGACATACGAACAAATGTGCTCGTCTTCTAGATTCCGTAGCCGTGAAAGACGTTTTCGTAAAAATAAAAATCCATTATATTTGTTTGTTGTTCTGGAACGTTTATTGATTAGATTGCGAAATTTTGTCTTGTAGTATAAAATATATGGCATGTGTTATACGGAAGATTTTGTTTTGCGCCCACGTCCACGCCACTGATTATATCAACCGCAGTCGTAGACGAAACGTTTGGGAGGATTTTATGGTGTTCACTTTTCGGATTAGCGCCTCGGGGCGCTCGCTACATCCTCCCAATGATTCAACTTCCATGGAACAAGGTCCTCGAGCCCGAGAAATATTCGGAAATTCAATATAAATATGTATTCGATACACTTTTTCCATTTCCAATACCCAACAATGACAAGTTTCTTTAATCATTCCAAATAGCACTAGCAAAATAAACGACTACGGATGCGATAAGCTCCTCGTAAGTTGAAAATATGTGTCCTCCCAGCAAAACTTTAAGTTTAGAAAAGAGGAAAGCCACGGAGAGCTACAGGCTCTCTATATTTTTCCAAAAATTGGCCGCCCTGGTCTATAGACTCTATAGCTTTATTCCCTCTCCCCTAAATACACCACTATTTACTATCAGTCCCGCTTTAAACGGGGGATGGATAAAAAACCCCACAAAGACAGAATGCAGACTATTTTCGTATGACTACCGTATGAGATCATGGCATTTTATTGTAATTGTAAAAATAAAACTTTTTGTAAATTCCCATTACTGATGCAAAGCGAATTTTACTGCAAAATACACATTTTCAGGTTGTAGATTTCCACAGCCGGAATTCCTGGTTCTGTGGCTGTGGTCCATTGTGATATATTTTAGACAAGTTTTAGAAGCGAGCAAAAATATTAAGGTTAAAGATGGATTTGATTCAACAATATTTTCCATTTCCATTTTTTACAAAACGTTTTATGTCCAAATGTGAATAACCGTTACATTATTTTTATTTTTGTTGCTATTACAATTGGCAGCGTTTCTATCAACTACGAAGAACTCAATAATGTCATTTTATATGAAAAACACAATAAAAAAGCTTTTATATTACGTCTCGGAATATAGATTACAATGCGCCTTGTGCGGCTCACATGTTTTAAATTGATTTGAACCTACGATCGTTACTAAAGCAAGTAAAAGCTCTGTAATTTATATAAAGCGTACTAGAAAAAAACGGAGGCTCAGAGGTCATGGAAACTATCCTTTGTTTTAGTTTTTACAGTGTAAACCCTTGCCACACTTCCACCAATCAAATATTTATATAGACGGGCTTCATTAGTGGATGTATTTCTCGGGTATGTTTGAAGATGTTTCATTAGGAATCAAAAATTTGCTAAAACGACGTCTAAACCGGCACCTGGATGTGGAAGTTGTTAAAAAATACTCTAAATCTGTCTTATGTACGTGTACAAACTGTCGTCGACAGAGAACTTATTTTCCCATTTCTTCGACTCATGGTCAAAAATGTATCTACGCTCTAACGAATTTCAAACTGTTCACGTTTAATTTTTGTGCGCACGTTATAATTCATTAGATGTAATTAGTTAGTAATTTTCTGGGACTTGTTAAGTTTAGTGCACCAAAAGCATTAGCGTTTTTTTAATGATTCTTATTGAATTTTCATTAGTTTGGAATATCTTGCACGCCCAGAAACGCCATAGAAAACCGTTCCTTTGTGTCGTTGTCTGTAATCCTGGCAATGCTTAGTTCCGAACCTGCTATTAAAAGCGACTGGAACAAATTTCCTTCACCCAACCTTTAATCACTTTGTAGTAAAAAGTTTTAATTTTCCCCGCGAGTTTTTCCGAGCAGACGAATTTTCATTCGGCGTCAGGCCGATTTTTCAATTAACTCGAGCCTGTGGCGGCTGCAGTTTGGTCGAGCGGTTATTGCTGGAAACAGTGAGTTTTAATCAAGTGCAGCATTATCCGTGTCAGGAGTAGCGATCATTTATTAACGCGAGATATCCACCAAATGACAGCGGTTTAACCGGCGGTTAACGCGCCCCACGTCGCTATATAATTCAATCGGTTAATTCGCTTATGAAACTCCTCTTCACTCTTTCCCGATCACGCCGAATTTATTTCGGCGTTAACGCCTCGCTTTATTGACTCTTAACGTCTCGTCTTTTGGTGATGGGATTAAAACGCGGCCGTAAAGCCGAACGACAACTGCATCGCTTAAAATACACAAACAAATCGGAATTGCCAAATATCATGGATTGTTGGAGCGATTTCCGAAAATTTTCACCGAAATGTGTGTAGTACGTGACAACGGCGAAGATAAACACTTGAATTTGTAAACACCGAACACACAATCATCGTGAAAGCACTTTTATTACACAGAAAGCTCCAAGCCGCGCTAATTCCGTCTTCCGCCATCGTTAGACGGAGCTGCAATGTTAAAATAGTTCTAATTATTCGCCGGGATTGAGTCGTTCGTTGCATTTTTATGCACGGCCGGCGATGAATATTTTCTGTGAATGCAACAAATGTGTTTATTATCGAGGGTCGGATGCGTAGGCCAAATCAAACACAATTAAGCGATAATAGGTGTTATCCAGGTTTATTACAAAATTAAACAAAAAATATGATGTACTGTAATAATACACATCGACGAATTGTTTGTTTACAATAACGAGAACACAGAGTTTTGAAACTGGACTCCTCATGGGAGAGTACAGTAAACACGAGGAGCAAAGAGTGGACGGAACTGATCGGTTTTTTTACCGATAGATAACACAACAGCTCAAAGCAATGTTAAAAAATTTGTTAAAAGTTAAACAATCATAAGTTTATGCAACAAACCCGCGTAAAAATGTTTGGGTATGTGACCAAACGTTTCATCTTCATCTGCGAAGGACATCCTCAATGACGGTGCGTAGACGAAATTCTCATCTCAAAGCCAAGCTCCTGCAGGAGTTGAAGTAACGTTTATAATTTCAGTTAAAAAAACTTTTCTAATTTACGTTGAATAAACGTTGAATAGTTGGTTTCTAATAACGTTAAATCGCGGGACATTAAAACGTTAAATAAACGTAAATAAAACGTTGAAGTAACGTTTATAATTTCAGTTAAAAAACGTTTCTAATTTACGTTGAATAAACGTTAAAAAAACGTTGAATAGTTGGTTTCTAATACAGTTAAATCGCGGGACATTAAAACGTTAAATAAACGTCAATAAAACGTTGAAGTAACGTTTATAATTTCAGTTAAAAAAATGTTTCTAATTTACGTTTCTAATTCAACGTTTAGAATTCATTAAATGGAAACGTTAAAATAAACGTCATATTTTAACGTTTAAAAGACGTTTATTTTAAACCAATTTTTAACCTTTGGTTTAAAGATCAACGTTTATTTAACGTTAAGGCGGAAACGTTTTAAAATCAACTAAAAATAAACGTTTCAGATTCAACGTAAAACCGTTTTTCAACCGACTAAACGTTTCCTCAACGTTTGAAAAACGTGAAATGCATTTTGTGTGTTTACTGGGTGGGGGCCACTTTTCAGGAACACTGCCTGATTGTGTAATTTCATTATATCAGCTATGAAATTGGTTAAATAGAGACATTGTTCAACTTTTCCTGTTATAAAATAGTCGAAATAATTTTTTTATAAAATCAGCGGTTCTAAAAATATTTTGAAAAAAACAAACAAAACAAAAATTGTCTCAACTGTGAAAATAATGATAAATAGAAATTTATTTGTCTACAAAATCCACGGACTGCATAGAAATGGCAGCGACTGGAGACTGTATACTTCCATATGGGAGTGGTAATTATTTTGTCGACAAAGCCACAATTTCCCTTCCTTCCCTCTTTTAGTCTACAGTAATTTTTGTTCTTAAGAAATCTGCACTATAAGCCGAGGTGTAATGTCAGGAAATCTCTTGCTCAAAAAACAGCATTTAGAATGAGGTCTATATGCCCGTTTTTTCTTTGCCAACTCTGGTACTAATGGTTTCCTATTAACTGTTTTCTATTTGAGTCTTCCTAACCCTCTTGAGGTTTAAAACTTCAAAAGTTTGAGAACCATGCCCGCATGGTTATTATTTGTAGGCATGCTTTCCAGTGCAGAAGATGAATCCCATGAGAACGTTAAAAAATGAGTTCAAAGGAGAAATTACGACACTATAATTCAGAAATAAGAACACAGCCTAAAAATGTTTCTCTTATGGCAGATTTTGTGTAACTATGGTGAACAGCTGAAATTCTTGCTAAAAAGAAATACGACTTTCTTTGAAATCGATTTAAAATTAAAATGTGTTTTAAACAAAAACCATTTTGTGATTTTTCAGAAAATATGCAAAATTATTGTCGAACAACACTGAATAATTGTGATCTCGTTAAATTTACATTTAAATGCGCTATATACTGTCCTAGTTCACGTGTCAGGTCCATTATGCCGATTTCATCTTGTTTTGTGCGAGGATTCTTGCTTCCGCCCGTTCTTTTCCCTTCTTGTTTAGTATTCCCCCTTCGTTTTTTCCCATGCTTTTGCCTTCCATACTTTTTTCACGGGTCTTGCATTATTCATTATAATGTTGTCTGTTTCCTATAAAGTCGAGTGTTGCTGGAACATCTAAGTGTTCCCTTATTTTTAGTTTCTTAATTTATCATGTTTTTAACTCGTGTGTATATCCTACTTTTTTATGCTTTCGTTAATACCCAAGATTTACAGCCAAAAGTTAATGAGGCTGTAGATGGTTTTAAAAACATTTGTCTTGGTTTTTTAGAAATGTCCTCTCTATTAACAAACTTTTTATTCATAAGATTTATTGTTTTCCATTTTCCTAGATGCTTGAAATGTTTCACTTGTTCAATATTTACATTATGTTTATTGTGTTCGTTCTTTACCTTGACTTTTGTTTTATTTTTGGATATTCTCATTCCATATTCTTCTAAATTTCTAAGTTCTTTTGTATATTCTTTTGTTCTACTATTCTTATTACGTTGTCAGCAATTGCTACTTCTAACAAGTCCATTATGTTTAGATAACTGACTCCCACATTTAATTTCTTTATTTCGGAGTACATTTCTTTATTATTTTGTCCATGATAATTATATATGGAGCTGGACCTAATCCCCTTCCTGTATAAAAATCCATAATTTAATGTAAACGCTTCTGGATTTTTATTGTGTCTGCATGCATTGTCTTTGTTGTTAGTATAGTCTTAATGATTCTGGCAAATTTTTCATTAATTAATTAATTCCTCTTTCGATAAAGATTTTCCATAGTTTTTCTTTTTGTATCATATCGAAGGCCTCGATGAATCCCAAATATACTTCTCTTCCTTTTTGTGCTACCTTTTCTGTAATATACTTATCTGCAAAATGTGGTCCTGTATGCTTCGTCCTTATTTTTAAGTCACTTTGAGTATCTTTTAATGTGTTCTCAATTGACAATAATTTTGATTGATAATGTGTTCTCGGTAGTTGTCACAGTCATACTAGTTTCCCTTTTTGTGTATTTGTGCTATCGGTACTGTTTTCCAATCTGTTCTCCCATGCATTTAAACATTTCTGTAGTTAGTTTATCACGACCTGAGCTTGTTAATTATTTAAGTATAACATCGCAAGAATTGAATTGAATCCGAGGAATACCACGATTCAAAATTGCAAATAATTTAATCTAAAATTTCGACTCAGAGTCGAGAACTTGCTACACTCTAATGAATTTCATCCGCACATTACGCAGCAGCGTTTTATTTTTGAACGCACATTCGGACAGTAAATTTTCCCTATATTTTTTCGTTGCCTTTATTTTTGTCTCTTCTTCGCTTTTGAAAATCAGATTTACATGTCTGCATCATATCTGTTAAATATAATGAATTTATTTAATGTTTACAATGATTGTGAGATTAACAGTTATGAACAATTCTCAAAAATAACGCAAAAACTATCTGTATTTTTCCAAACATAAACAACGTTCCCCGTTGCCCAGCACTCCGATCATCCGCCTCCTAGAAATTCCTCTCCTATCTGGTCCTGGTCGTGCTCACGTGGCCATCCTGATGTATTATGGTCCTTAGTACTACACCAGAATTGTTAACATATCCTTTTATTTTGTTTGTATGTAAGATCTGGTTGGATCATATTAACAATAAAGTACAAAATATGTTGTATAATTTGAGTTCAAGAACGAACGAAGAACAAAGGAGAAAACAGAAACATAAAAAATGATGCAGTGATGTCGCGTTATCAGAAATTTACGTAATTCTGCTGATAAACACTGAAGTTCATTATTTTTGGCTTCCTTACCATTTTGTTATTAAAATAAATTAGTCACAATCGTCACGATTAAAAACCAAACATATGGTTCTTGTATCCCAATAAGTAAAAAAGCTTTTTATTCCATTAAGCCCATTCAGCATATGTCGAAAAACTAAAAATAAATTTTGGTGACGGTTTGTTGATACAGAAGAGACGTAATGAAACGAAGTCATCTAAAAGTAAACGATTTACTTTTAAATAAATTAAATTAAATGATTTTAAACAACTTTGAAATATTGATTTTATTTCCTTTCAAAATCTTCAAAATGTATAAAGAAATAATTATAAGTACCTACAAAAATAAATAGGAAGCAGGAAAGTAAATTTGTTGCAGGTACGTTTCGGATACGATTCATAAGATATATTTAATGTCTTTTCTAACAAGTTCAATATGTGTCGTCGATTTGGACATCGTTTACAAGTTTTTGATTGACAATTGCTAAGTCTACACTGTAAAAACTAAAACAAAGCTAGATTCCATGGCCGTTTGAGCCTGTAAGTGTGTTATCTTCAGATGAGTAAACCCATTTTATGGTTTTACAACTTCATAAAAAATTTCACTGAACGATAAGACCGGTGAGAAATCATTTGGCATTGTTCAATTTAAGATGGAAACTGAACAGCACTTTCTTTATCTTAATATCGCAAAATAAATCAATCAGAATTGTAAAAACGCGAAAACCGCTATTATTAGTCGTTTTTAACGTCATTGCTTATATTACGTAATTGAAACATAAAAACTTAATTGTCGTGGATCACTCCCGTCTTCATCTCATCATCCGCGCACATTTTAATTAAGCAATCCGTTTCGGTTGATTTAACAATTTCCTATTCTTGTGGAGATCGTCAGTGCATCATGCACCCCCCATTAATTCCGCGAAAAAGCCCCATTTTTCCATTACCATAACCGGGGGCGGTTAAACACCCTAATCCGGTCAATTACCAGAACAAACCCGAAAACGCCGATGAGAATTAATCTATCTGCGAATGGGGCTTTTTAAGACACGCGGACGAAATGTAAGTAGTGCAGTTGCAGGATTGGCTCAAGGGGCTCAACAATTCGTCGATGTGTCAACACGGATTTGATGAATCATCAATCTGTAATAAGAGAAGAGGAAAAAGCACCTGTGGCTTGCGAAGGATTTCGGCTAATTCGGGCCTGGATTTGTTTGTCTTGATAATTGATTGGCAAATGGTGCGACAGTCCGTAATATAACAAATAATTGCAATTTATAGGGCTCAATTAGCATGTTCGCGTTTTAATTAGTTTTATCTGGTTTTATCGGGCCGTGCGATAGCGGCGGCCGATATTTATACGAGTCCATGTTTGATCTGTCGAGGATTATTAACCCAAACCCGGCGAATCCGCCGACTGGAATCAACAGGACTATAAAACTCTTCCAAAGCGGGAACGAACAAACCGAGCGAGTCTTTGAGACCGCCACCAACTTGATTGGCCACAATTTCTCTTTATAATTACCGCAAAATGCGCCCCGATTTTTTAGCCGGCTTTGTGCCTGTTCGACTAAGTTTCGAACAGGTTGCACGAGCAAAGTTTTGCAATTTAAATCGACTAAATAATTTCCTCGTGTTCGGCACAGACGCAGCAAATTTGTTGCCGTCACACTCGTTCGATTGTGACGCAATTATCTCGCGGACCTTACAGAAATCACGTCGAGATTATGGCAATCTGACGGGAATTTCTTAAGATAACTGGGAGAATAAACTAATAAATACAAGCGCTGTAAGTTAAGTTCAGTACGAATGTAGCTTCGGTGCGGTTAGTTTGAAATGGACACGCAATTCTTTTCGCTGGAGGAGGTGTCCAGGAACGACGGTAAAAATGGAAACAAGACCTGGATCATAGTTAAGGATAACGTTTTCGACGTCACCCAGTACATAGAAGAGGTAACATTACTCCTTCATACACGCGACATATCATTTGCATTAGTAATTGGGAAATATCGTCTTGAACCGTTTTCTCGAATTAGCGACAAGATAACCAACAGATCTTCTTTGTTTTCTATTGATTGCTGTGTTTTTTTATCGTAACGTGAATTTTAAATATTTCTGATAATTTGTTATCTTTATGCCTTCTTAGAATACATACGTTTTGTATTATCATACAATGTTGTTAGTCTTTTAATTATTTAATATTTTTAGTTACTAAAAATAAGTTCTTGGAAATGGACTGTTTCAGCTTGCGAATAATTCTGTAGAGCCCCTGGGGCGCCCATACGCGCATCATTTATCATAATTTTTTTCAAACAAAAAAAGTCAGGACTTTTTCTAGAATTTTCATCAGGTTACTTAAGCTCTTATGCAATACCAACTAAGTTTTTTGATCCAAAAAAAATGGAGCCATACAACAGCTTTCCAGTTCTTCTACTTTTTATCTATTCTGTTCTATTTTTATCACCTCGTCTGAGATCTGGTCATTCATATGAAACTTTAGATACAGGTGGAACAAAAGTATCAAATAAATGGCTCTAACTTTTTAATTTAAAAATTTACGAAAAAATGTTTAAGATTATTGTCTTTCCTACTAAATCATTTGTTTCTCCTTTATTTATTTTACATTTTTTTCTAAAGTAGGAAAGAGAAATAAATAATGTTTTTTATAATTTTATTATTTAATTTGTTTTGGTTTTCAAAAAATTGTGCCATTGACCCTTTAGCACCAGCCGCCACTGGTTAAACACCGATAACTGCAAAACAAAAAACCACTACAAGAAAACCTTTTCTACTTTTTATTTTTTTTGGACCCAGCAACTCATTTTTGACGGCTGCTGCTGTAAAAATTCTGGAATTCAAATTGAAAAATGTCACTGGTTTATCAATTCCATAGGAAGCTCGTCAGTTTCAGAGACGGTATTATGCCAAAAGAAAATCGCGATTTCGAAAAAATGGTACATATAAAAATTGTGTGTCTGGACGAGTTCTTCTACACACTGGTCAAAAAATTAGTGCCAATATTTCTAGGACCCATGAAGAGGTTCAGTAGGGCACGGAAACCAGCTTTTATTTTATTTTTTACAGTGTAAGACATTGCGTTTGACTAGATGTGTTAATTAAAGATATATCCAAACGACTCCTGGCATGGAACTTGAATAAGCTCTTGAATAAGAAGACACATAAAATAAAAAAAGATTCAGAGTAGGCCATGGAACCTACTTTTGTTTTAATTTTTCAGTGTACGCTTTTTACATAGACATATCATGCTATTTGAGTGGAACTGTTAACCCAAAAAGTTGCTCAAAAGACTCTAAACCGACGGCCGGAGTTGGAATTTGTAAAAAAAGACACTAAAAATTTGTTATGCATTAAGGTCAAAATGTTTCTGCACTCTATCGAATTCACACAAAACCTCTTATTTTGTTACTTTTACAATGACACCGTTTTTCTCGGACCTATGATACTTTCCCATTCTTGTAAAACTAAATAATGCTCTAAACTCATCGGAATACAGTACCATGTGTACCGTATCATTTTTATAAAAAGTTTTTGAATAGATCAAATCTATTAAAGCCTGTTCAAAAATGCGAAATAAACGATTTGTTCTCGTCCGAAATAGAATAAATTTAAGGTGTACCTCAAGGGACTATATCGGGTCCTTTGATATTTTTGATCAATATTAATGATATCAATTTGTGCGTTGATGTTAGTAGTTACTGTTAAACTTATTCGCACTTATTTTTATTATGGACGATGACACTTGTGGGACAGATTAAACTTAGCTGTATTAAATATTAGGTGAACGGTTTCATAAAAAAACTTATTATGAATACTACTAGGTAAATGTAAAGGCATGCTACTTGGAAATTTTTATACTGATAACGTTCCGTCCATTATTTTAAACGGTGAAATCATTGAATATGTAACTCAAATTAAATAGCTAAGAATATATATTGACTGTAAACTAGATTTCAATAAACCTCATGCCCAAGATGTTGTTAACACGGCTACTAAAATAATTAATAATTTCAAAAGAGTGGCACGGTATTTAAATTTATCTGCGCGGATTTTGGTTTACAAAACTCTTATTTCGTCCAATTTTCTGTATTGTCCAACCATTTCATATTATTTTGATGATCAATATTTTTATAAGCTACAGGTCCAAAAAAAACGGGCGCTTTGAACTATATTACGTTGTGACGTCTACGCAAATGTTAGAATGATGCTTGATTGACTTCAGTTTTTTTTTCGTTCGGCAGGATTTAGTTGGTTTAAACATGTGTTTTATTTAGAAACTTAATCATGTTCAGCTTTATTCGTATTTAGACTGTCGTTATGTTACGAATATTCTTAGTGATAGGACGCGTTCTGTGAATAATTTCTACGTTGATTGTGTGAGAAAAGAAATCGCTCTTTTATATTGGCTTAGTTTTTATATAATAATTTGCTATTATATATTACGGGAATTCGATATTGTTGTATAATTTTTAAAAAATAGTAAGATCCTTTATTCGTTCTAATTACATAAAATAAAATACATGGTTTGTTTTATATGTACATATTCAAGATTTGATCTTGCTTATTAGATATTTTTAAGATGTATATGCATGTTTTCTAAATTGTTTTGTGTTTGTATGTCCATATATTTAATAATTCAGTCTTTCATTCATGTCCTAAAATATTTTTTTGCTTATTTGCTTATATTGCTACTCTATATCTGTCATAGAATCTTTCACTGTACGTAAGCGGAACAATTACGTTAATAGACTGCTTTGAATAAGACTCTAGTTAATAAGAACGTTTTTTTTTAATAACATCGACAATGGAAGCCTGCATAACTTTATAAGACTTTAGTTATTTAAGAAATGAATAGTTGTGGTTAAACTGAACCCACAATTCTCAAATTCTGCCTTTAGAATGCTCTTTTTATTATCATCATTATTTAATTTCCATCAAATGGATTTGAATGGGTATAAATCACAAATATGCAAAACCAGTTCATTTAATCCACTTTATTGCAATTGCATTAAAACGCCGACAAATTCACAAATCACCAATTAAAATTAATCAAAATTCACAACACGTAGCTGTAACATTTGAATATTGCAACAATCGGAAAACCCAAGCGGTGTGAATCCCATAATTTTTCGTGGAAAGCGGTCAAGGATCTGCATCCGTTCCATTGTAACGTCTGAAAATACAATTTCAGCACCCCGCCGGCGGTGAAGTCATCCTCGAATGGGCAGGCAAGGATTCAACGAAAGCCTTCGATGACGCCGGCCACTCCAGCGACGCCAACAAGGAATTGAAGCAATACAAAATCGGCGAAGTTAGACACGTAATTCGATTTATCAAATCCATCCGCCGTAAATACCAAATGATTTCATTCCGCAGGAGGACCGCAAGCAAAAACCGAAGAAGAAAATCGAAACCGGCGAGAAAACTACGGCGGACAAAGAAAACAGAAGGTGAGGTTCGTTTGGACGACGACTGTCGAAGTAAAATGTGTGTTCTAGGAGTTTCTGCAGCTATTTGACTTGCGGATTGTGCGGATAAAAGTTACGACGAAGGCTAATCTGATCTGTGATAAAATATAGATGTCCAACATTATAATAAATATTTTACTAAACCGATTAGGAGTCAAGGACTCGAATTGGATTGAATGTAAACATGTCCAGGCAATCTTTCACGCTCTCTGCAAACAAATGGAGGCGGGAGTGGCCATTGTCATCGAAGAAGTTACACATTGAAAGGAAAATGGACACGTCTTGTGTC
Source organism: Eledona agricola (assembly GCA_964023215.1). Classification (NCBI taxonomy): domain Eukaryota; kingdom Metazoa; phylum Arthropoda; class Insecta; order Coleoptera; family Tenebrionidae; genus Eledona; species Eledona agricola. Next base: position 11,864,882 of record OZ026860.1, read on the forward strand.
ATTTGTCAGACACGTGACGCAGACAAACATTTAAATAAACACAAACTGAAAATTAAAAAATTCCCTTCATTTGAATCCTATCATGATAATAAATTAAAACGTATTGGACATACGATATGTATAAATATTCAATTTTCAATTGGATGCTTTTTGTGTATTTTAACAAATAATAATTAAACAATTTAATAAAACACAAATAATTTGTTTTTAATTAATACCATCATCTGTAAAATATAGGGCGGAAGCTCCGGAGGTTGTGGAATATAAACTTTATTTTATTTTTTACAGTGTAGAACTTTGACAAATATTGGCATTTGACAGAAACTCTCAAATATTAATTTGCAGAAACAGCGTACATGTTACAAACCGATGCCTTGAAATAGACTTTGTTAAAAATACAAAATGTTGTATTATTTTTCAAGCCACATTTGTAGAAACATATTTGGCCAATGCATAAATCTGTCGATCAACTAAATAAAAATAAAAATCTTCGCTCTCTGCTTATTTGCACCATACTTCATTAAAATATGGTGTACAAAAAAAATTAAAAATTTTTTCAGAATAAATTTGTTCATTGTTGGATTCTCTATTAGTCCTAAAAAATATTGTAAAGATGTGATATTAATACAATATAAAAGTTGCAATCCCTTTACATTATGCCACTCGATCTTGTCTCTTGTCACATCTAACTGTTCTCATAATTTTCTTACTAAGTGATTTTTCAATTGATTTACCAATCAATTTAATTATATAATTTATAAAAGTTTGTGTTTCTAATAAATAAAATTTTTAATGTGTGGCATACATTACGCTATTAGAGGTATGTACCTGACCATTTTCATAATGTCGCCAATGTTTTATTTTTGTAAATACTGATTCTGTATTTCAAAATATAAATTTGCATCAGTGAAATTGGTTTTCCTTAGCCGTTATCTGAGACCAACTTTCGTTTGTTATTTTTTTCAATCTTGCTATGACTGTTAAAGCGTCTGCAAAGGCCAGACAGTGATAGTCTTGTTAAAAATCGTCGCTTCGTTTTTTATTTTACTATTTCTCATTCGTGTTTACAGTTGTTATGAAACTCTAGTTATTCATCTCTCTTCCATGTTATTTTGTTTTTGTATTGTTCAAGATCATTTTCATTATTATAATGAGTTTTTTCGTGATTTGTGGCTAGGGCTTTAGTTCATACATTTTTCTGCTACTTATTCTGCCATATGCTTGCTTGAAGTCGACGAATAACGCATAATTGAATTAATATGTTTAACGTTACGTTACCTCATTTTTGCATATTAAACGTTAAAAAATAAGTTTATTTCCGTAATTTTGTATTTTAATAGATAACCAAAGCAACTATTTGAGTCAAATCATTGAGGAAATGCTTTCTTTGTATTATTGTGTCTTTTTAAAGCCACATTTAAAAAAAACGAATTTAGAAATGACTTAAAATATAGGGCAACAGAATCACTCTGTTGTGGATCCCAGGGCATGAGGGGATTGAAGGAAATGAAATGGCAGACGCCCTCGCCAAGAAAGGTGCGACAGCTCCATTTATTGGACCAGAACCATTCTGCGGGCTAACCAAAGCCCAGAGAATGTCCGACATCCATAAATGGGAAAAGGAACAGAAAGAATCCTACTGGAGAAATACTCCAGGCCAACGCCAGGCGAAAAAGTTCATACACTATTCGTCAAAGAAGACTAAGATGCTTCTCAAACTGGAAAAGAATGATCTGAGGCAAGTAACTGGCCTCCTGACAGGACACGGTCCAGTCAGATACCATCTCCAGAAAATGGGGAAAGCAGAAGTCGCTACATGTCGACTCTGTGGATCGGCGGTAGAAACGGCCGAACACATTCTCTGTGAGTGCAACACCATCGCTCATAATAGGTTACAACATCTGGGTGCGGCTGCACTCACGGCCGCCCAGATACGTAAATCAACTCCCAAGGATCTGGCCCACTTCATCAGGGGGCTAGACTCCCTGGGATTCCAATAGGAAGCAGGGTTATTCACAATAGACCAACAATGGTCGCAGTGACGAAGGGCTTCAGTAGCCAAACGACCCCCCTACAATACAATACAATACAATACAATAAAATATATTGACCTGAAATACTCTCAGGGACTTCAAAAACAATTTTAGTCGTTATTTTAGAATAAATAAATATACAAATAGGTGGTTTTCCGGCTTGTTTTTTTTCATTATGACAGCACTCTTACTTGTCAACAAATCTATATCCATTCACTTCATTACTTGCTTTATGGTTTTTCAATTTGTTGACATCTATGGTTGACATTATTGACGTTTGACGTGACATAACCTCGCTTTTATGTAGGCCAAATTAATTAAAAAAAGTCGTAATAGCGTAGCATTTGTGACTCAACAATAAGTTCGTGTGGCGATTCTAAGCTAATCATCACAAATGGATTATGAATTACCAACGGATTTCGATATCATTATTGTGGGAACAGGTTAGCCATCTGTCACTTTGACACTAATTTTCTAACAATTTCTTTGAAGGAGTGATAGAATCGATTATATCAGCAGCTGCCAGTCGAATTGGAAAACGAGTTTTGCACATAGACAGGTTTTATGGCGTAAATGAGGGAATTAGGGCTGAACGAAGGGTTTTTCAGCAACAACTACTACGGAGGGCAGTGGGCTTCGTTCAACTTGGACGCGATTAAAAAACTGGACAAAACTAGCGCCGAGTCAGCTGAACCCGACCAGTTAGAGGAAAACGAGAAAAGTTACAGATTTAACAATGACTTGTTCAACATTAAAAATTTTACTTGCAACTGGCACGTTCCTGAGTGAGTCACACTACTATTGCCACACAATTATCAAAATCAGTTAAAATTTAGCAAGTCCGACGATGGGGAGACACAGCAGTGGACGCGCGAAGCTCTCCTCAAGGAGTCAAGGAAATTCAACATTGATCTAACCCCAAAACTACAATTTGCAAGAGGCGAGTTCGTGGAGCTGCTAATTTCGTCGAACATTGCGCGCTATTCGGAATACCGAAGCGTTAGTCGGGTCCTGACGTGGCTCAATGGCCAGCCTGAAACTGTTCCGTGCTCACGGTCCGATGTTTTTGCCAACAACAAAGTCACAGTAATTGAAAAACGAATGCTAATGAAACTGTTCCTTTCCTTGGACAACATCGAACAGGAACACGCCGGCTATGAGAATAAAACCTTCCGTGCGTTTCTCACAGACAAAAAACTCACCCCGAATCTTATTCACTATGTTTTGTATGCAATTTCAATGAGCACGGATGAAACGTCGTGTTTGGAAGGGATCCACAACACTAAACGATTTCTAGACAGTTTGGGTCGTTTCGGAAAAACTCCCTTTTTGTTTTCCATGTATGGTAGCGGTGAAATTACGCAAGCGTTTTGTAGGTGAGTAGGACACTCGAAAATACAGTTTGAATTGCTAATTTGTACAAATTAGATTGAGTGCAGTATTCGGCGGGATTTACGCGCTCAACCAACCTTTGAACGGTTTAATCTTCGACGGACACAACAAATTTAAGAGTATAGTCTGCGGAAAACAGCGAATTAATGCAGAAGTGTTAGTTATGGGTGTTGAGAAGGCCCCCTTCGAGTTTGTCAACGCAAATCCCCAAGAATATATCGCTCGCGCTGTTTTCATAACAGATAAGTCAATAATGGCAAGTGATAAGGAGCATTTGACGTTGCTTGTGTATCCACCAGAAGATGGACACAACTCCATTACTGTTATCGAGCTTGGGACTTTAACTGGAACATGTCCTAAAGACTTGTGTAAGATTCATTTAACAGTCACTGGTGTGAGATAAATTGATACATTTTTAGTTGTTGTCCACTTAAAGAGCCGTCAAGTCGTTTCGCCTCAAGCCGACTTCCAGCATTGCATAAACAATATATTTAGCCAAAGTGAAGATGATGGGAAACCGAAAATTTTATGGTCCTGTTACTTCTCAATCCCTGACACAAACAATTTACATTTTAGCACACTGGAGAGTGTGTTCTTGTGTCCTGGACCTGATACAGATCTAGATTATGACGACGCTGTTAAAAAAGTAAGCCCCACAAGTGAGTTGTTATGACTGAGTTGATATTTGCAGGCTAAAGCGATTTTTGCTGGGATTTATCCTGACTTGGAGTTTCTACCAAGAGCACCCGATCCAGAAGATATAATCATAGAAGGTGAAGTGACAGATGGGAGTGATGATAAAGAAGCAGATGAAGCAACAATTGTTGATGTAAAAACAGAATGTAAAGAACTAGATAAAGAAAACGAGCAGGAAAGTGATGCTGTGAAATGTGAGACTGGAATTGAAACACTTAAGCTCTAATCAATTATCTTTTACAAGTTGCACTTAAACATATAATCATTAAAGTAAACTTACATAAATAATATATTTATCCCCAAGCGGGCGTTTTACAGTAGTGCAAAAGCAATTTGCCCTCAGTGGAGTAGCACTCGTAGAGGTTTTTTATGATTTGGTCAGGCGACGGGGCAAACGTTTGGTTTACATAAAGAAACTGAAACTGTTCGTTAATTTCAATCAACAACAACTTATTTCACCCACCAATCGTTCCTGCGGTTCCATCCCTATGTATTTCTTAACGAATTCGGCAATCCACGAAATGGGTTTGTCGCAGTCAACCTTCCACTTCTGTATCTTCATTATGGGCGCGTTCCCGGTCGGTTTAAGATAGATCTCGACTGAAAACGTTTGTAAAAAAAATGTAAACAAACAACATTGTCTCACTTTTTTGTTTTTCGGATTTGGCGTTGCTTTTTGATTCGTCACTTGCTTCCACCGCATCAACTAACTTCAGTGATTGTAAACTTTGAATTGTCTCGGTTTGTTCTTTAATTTCCGAATGTTTAGTGTCTTCCATCGTCTCTGGTTGTGGGATAAACGAACATAACCTCAAACATCAATAGCTTGACATATGACATTTGATAAGGGGCGTACAAAAAAAAGATTCAGAGTAGGCCATGGAATCACATTAAAAGTGGGTAGAGTGTAGCAAATTTTTATTTGTCGATTTAAGTCTTTGTTTCCTATCGTTTCAAATACGATACATTTTTGTATTCTTTTAGAACATTTCACATCCAGAAGTCTGTTTGGACTATAACATGAATTATTTTTACATAAAATATTAGTTTAATAATAGTTTCAATTATTGTTCACATTAGCCGTACGTTGATCTCATCATTGTGGAGTTGTTAAAATATTTATGTAACAAACTACATACAAGAGTCACAGAAAAAAAGGAAAAGGGCAAATGTAAAATGTATTGTTTAGATCATTTATTTGTTGATTTCTATACATAATTATTCAAATAAAACAAGCGTATACCACAGAACATATTATATTATTGCACTAACTTACAAACAAGTAACACAGCAAGTAACTAACTACATTGTATAGCACTGAACTAAATTATAATTAATTATTGGGCAAGAATTAACAAAAACAACGAATTTACGACAAAACTATCTCATCTCGATTTTTCTTGTTTTCTCTTTGTTATTCTTTAACTCACAGTTCGTCATCATGGCCAAAGTGGCTTACACAAGTAATGCAATTAAATCTAAACTATAATATTAATAAAAGTGTAATTAATTTAAAATAATTCTCATTTTCAAATATTTTAACGAACATATTCGTGCTGCTGTACCACAGAATTAATATCATTAACTTTTCATATTCATCAGTTTTGTATAACGTTCCAGCTGTTTGCGTTCGTTGTTAGAAATGTAATACGATTTCTAACAATTTAAAGAGCAAGAGCCATTCCATCATTGTAATTTAACAAAATATTTTGGCAAAATCTCATCGACATATCATCAACTTTTTCACACATACATATCAATCAAATAAAGATTGCCTTTCATGGATTCTACCTATAATTTGTTTTTGTCGTGATTTGTTATTAATGTTGAAAAATGGTGAAGTGAAAAAGAAACTTATTGAAAAAGGTTCGAGCTGTTTGCGTTCGTTGCTTGATTGAAATTAAATATGAAATTGACTTGCTAACAATCTGAAGAGCAAGTCTCATGTATTATTTTACATTTAACAAATCAGTTTGCAAAATATTATCATAGAACAAACTACTACTTTTTTATCTGTGCAAACGACCACTGAATAAATGACAGTTCTGGTCAGATTTTCTCGTTATATCCAGTTTTTGCTATAATTACGTTATTACACAAGTTTCCATGCAGTGACCGATTTCCGATTTTAAAATGTATTTTTTGTGCAGCAGGTCATAGGTTTGTTCAAGGCCATTGCACGGTTGTTTAAATTTAGGTAATTTGTCGGAAATATGGTCAACAGGTAAGCGGTACTTTCTTACAGCTTTGCCAACTATATTAGACCACCAAATAAATTGTCAATGTAAAAATAGTGGTTTAGATTGCTCTAACCAAAAATAGAAATAATTGTATTATTATATTGCAAAATGTTCAAAAAATAATAAAGTTAAAGTTAGGGTTTGTTTCATTTGCGTAGAAGAATGGCTTTATTTTGCAAGAATTTTAATTTAAATATGATTGAGCGTCATCTATAATCATAGAATAACACCAATGGTTTACAGTTATCTGTATTTTACAAATCGAATCATATATTCTGACATTACTTTGACAGCTGTCAAATTCTTTTTATCAAAATTTTAGTGATCGTGATGACTAACGAGAATCGATTATTATAACGTTATAACTATTCTAGACTAGTCTAGAAGATCGGAATTAATATATAAGTAGCATTTACACGATTTAATTTAGTTTAGTCCCCACATTCCGCCATACCATGGAGTTTCCAAATGTTGGTAAACACTGCTCCAAATCCAATTGCAACAAATTAGGTAAAACCCATTAGTTTCTACCGTCAATCAAGTGTTATTAACCTCCAGTTGTTTCACTATAATCGTTTGTTAATGTATAAAATTTGCAGATTTTCTCCCCATCAAATGTGACGTCTGTTCCCAAATCTTCTGGTGAGCATTTCATATCCATAATTGAATTGAAGTTTACAAGTTCCGGTTTCAGTGATGAGCATTATTTTTATACAAACCACAATTGTGCTTATGCGTATCAAAAAGACAACCAAGTGCCTGTTTGTCCCCTATGTAACAAACCAATCCCTGTTGGTTTTGGCCAGGAACCTGATAGAGTTGTCGGAGCTCACATAGACAATGATTGTCAATCAGATCCTGCCAAATCCAAGAGAAAAGTGTTCACAAACAAGTGTTCAGTCAAAGGCTGCAAAATCAAAGAAGTTGTTCCTGTTATGTGTACCAAGTGCAATCAAAACTTTTGTCTAAGACATAGAAATGTACTGGATCATCAGTGTCAAGGAAAACAAACAGCCAGCAATAAGAAAATATTGTAATATGAGTTAGTTGGGTGAAAACTGATTAGTAATGGTTGTGTTGTAGGAATGCTGCTCTGGCTAGACATGAGAAACTATTAAACGGGGCGTCTGATAATATTGTAATTGTTGTTTATTCTAGTTTGGGGTGGTAGAGTAATTGTTGAATTTTACAGAGCGAAGATGAAGCTTTAGCACGGGCACTGGCTTTATCACTTGAGGACGCTTCAAATAACAAAGCTTTAACACAGGAAGAAATAGATCTAGCACTTGCCAGAGAGTTGCAAGCAAGTGAATATCAAAATAATGCCACTGCCAGAGGCAGGAGCAACACACGAGCTGGGTGTTCTGTTCTTTAGTATTTACAACCACTGTCATACATTTATGTTTAAATAAAAGTTTTACGCTTTGTGTTTTTTTAATTTAAACTTCAAACCAACAAATCGGTCGATTAAGTATTTGTCAACACTTGACGATAGTCAGATTTGTGTAATTTGGCACAATGAGCTTCGCAATAAGTGATGAAATAATTGGAAAATAACTTTGTTTCTGATTTGGTAATGTGAGTCAGTGGCGTCGACTCATGGTGACGAAACTAATTAAATTCAAGATAAAACTGACAGTCATGAGGACCTTGAACTTTCAAGCTTGAGGCGTACAAAAATGCGTAGATTGAGCAGGCCACGGGAACTAGATTTTGTTTGTTTACAGTGTACAAGTTTGACAGGAACTGTCATTCAAAAATGTGCCCAACATTTAAGACGGATTTTGTTGAAGAGCGCACTAAATAGATGTATGCTCGTGTCCGAATAGACGAAGAGAACTTAATTTCAACACTTTCGAACTCAATATCAAAAGTTTGCTACGCTTTCGAACGTCGAAATTATTCCATTGGTTGGCACGTGGCTAAATTTATAACAAACTTTAAAAAAAACCAAAAGCTGCGTTGGCCATGGAATAAGTTTGACGTTCGAAAGAGTGTGATAAAATTTCAATTCAAGTTAAAGAAATTTGAATTTAATTTTTTTGTTAATACCCGTCTCGGAGACAATACATAATAAGGTGCCGTCTTCGGCAAATTAATTTTCCATGTCTCGGTTTAGCATCATTTGAGCAACTATTTGAATGTCAGCTCCTGTCAAATAATATGTTATGACAGTTTCAAACGTCTACATTGGAAAAAATAAAACAAAAGCTAGATTCCATAGCGTCCCGAGTCTTCATTTTTTTAACTCTCGTTATTAAGATTTATCGCAATATAAAATGTGGTGGCCACAGATTACTCGTGGTGGCCTTCAAATATTGTCCTTTACTTTATAAATATAATTAATAATTTTGTGAAGTAAAGCCTCAATTTTAAACATAATTTCCAAATCATTACAAATTGGGACTGCCCGAATCATGTAAGGCGATTAAAACCACATAACAATGGGTTTTTAATTATTATTTTATAACCCAATTAATTGGGTCAAGGACACGTCCTTGATAGCACAAGTTGTGAAAGTGAGGTTATGTTTCATCTCCCCACGTGTAATAATAAACAAAACAGCAACAGGTTGTGCCCTTTAAATCGAATAAAATGTGTGTTAAACCCGCCACTGGTGCCCAACTCACGAATTAAGTGCGTTAAGAGCGATAACCTTGTCTTAGTGTTATCGTGTTATCCTTCCACAAAATATTACCAAAGACATCAGTATCATCACAAGCCATGGTAAAAGACAGTGCGTCGATCACTAGGTTCTACCTGAGCCCAGGTTTCACCTCTTCTAAAACGGAAGATATTTTACAAAAATTGCGTTTGGGGACCCCCAGCCTGGCCGGGGTTGAGACCGAGTTGTGCTATCACGTGGAGACCACATCGAGTCTCGCCCCGAAAGACAAAACCCTTCTGAAGTGGCTGCTTCAAGAGCCGCACCGCGGCGGTTTGGGCGAAGAAACGCGCCTGGAAGCAGCCGCAGCTTCTGATGTCGTCGTGGAAGTCGGGCCGCGGTTCAACTTCTCAACGTCGAATTCCACAAACGCGGTTTCGATTTGTCGCAGTTTGGGGTTGGGGCAAGTCGTGCGTTTGGAGGTATCGCGACGGTTTCTGCTTCGCTTCAATAAAGCCGGGGCTGTTGAAGAGGAGGATGTCGAGGGCGTCGTGGCCGCCTTGCACGATCGCATGACGGAGTGCCGGTATACGCCAGAGAATATTCCGAAGAAGAGCTTCAACGAGAAGCTGACGAAGAACGAGGATATTAGGCAAATCGATGTTTTGGGAAAGGGCGAGAAGGCGATTCAGGAGATCAACGCGGAGTTGGGGTTGGCGTTCGACGATGCCGACTTCAAGTATTACACGAATTTGTTTAAAAATGTCTTGAAGAGGAATCCTACGAATGTGGAGCTGTTCGATTTGGCGCAGTCCAACAGCGAGCACAGTCGGCATTGGTTTTTCAAGGGCAAAATGGTGATTGATGGGCAGCAGTATGAAGAGTCGTTGATTGACATGATCGTCGACACACAGAAGCACACAAATCCTAATAATGTCATCCAATTCAGCGACAACAGCAGGTAATATTAATTCTTTCTTTTCCCGGTTTTGATGTCTGTCCAAACTGCCTTATTTTTTGTGCCTCCCTTACTGTTTTACATTATTACGTGTGTATATGGCTAGGCTATGGAATATCTTCGACATTCGGTAGAGTAGAGCAAAATTTCAACAACTAATAGTTTCCCAAACTTTCTGAGCCTCGAGCAGTTTTTATTTGTACGCATGTTACATGATACACTGTTCGAGTTCTTCAACCAATTTAGATTTTATAAGGTACTAAAAACACTAAGAAAAGACAAACAACACAGATGTAATGTCCACTACAGAGTGGCGCATCAAAGTTGTCTTTTTATAATTGGAACATTTAGTGTATTACGTCATTATTCCGTCTAAAAAAATAATTATACTTCTGTATAACTTGTTAGGGAGCTAACTTTAGTAGTTTTTCTATTATTTGACATTTAAGCGAAAAAAGGCCCTTTTTTGAAAAATCACTGAAAGCAAATCAATAAAAGTTGTGGCTTGAAATTTTGACAGAAAATTTTCAAATATCTTTTAGTTCATAATGATCAAGTCCAATTTTGAATTGTAGTAATTTAATATGCAGGATTGTTGCTCATGAACGCAAATAATTTAATTGAATTTTTCCACCTATATATTTTGGTATTAATCGATTACAATTTTGATGAGCTTTTTAATGATATGATATGAATAGTGGAATATCAATAATATGGAAAATAGCTGGTTAAGAAGTTTAAAAATGGTGTCATTAAAAAGCTTATCAAAAATGTGATCGATTGATATCAAAATATCAGGTGTTCAAACTAAAAAAAGGTTTAATAAACAAATTACGGTTATGAGCTATCCTGTATACTGAATTATAACAATTTAAGCACTATAAAATAGACGATACAAAAAAAATTCTATCAAAATTTCAAGCCTATATTCACATTGGTTTAGGAGCAGCAATTTTTCAAAAATGGGCTTTTTTGCATAAGCGCCAAATAATAGCAAAAGAACTGAATGTTAGATCTATAGAAGGTTATACAAAGTAGAATTATTTTTTGATAAGGAATCCGATAGACACTCTGTATGTACATACGTACATACAATAAAACAAATGATACAAAAGAACCTCAACGTCTTCATAGACCTTGAAAAGGCATTTAACAGCGTACCAAAAAATCAATAAGTAAAAGTCTGAAAAGAAGAGGAACAAGTAGCACGTTGATCAGAAATATAGCCTATATGCTGGCTATATTTTTGATCAACGTGCTACTTGTTCCTCTTCTTTTCAGACTTACCTGCCTGAAACTATGTCAGAATGCACAATTTGGAAACAGAAGAATTAAGGCAAGATGATATCAATGCAATACTAGATGAAGTAACAAAAGAAGTGAAGCAAAAAGTTAGGAAGTTACAAATAGGGTACAGAAATACGGAACTAATATACATAACAGAATGTGATTTGTCGATGATGTGATGATTTATGCCAAAAACGAGAACGAACTGCAGCAAAACATGGAATTATGGAATACAGCACTCAGAATGATAAATCTAAAAATAAACATAAAGAAGATAATAAGAATGGTGAATGGAAAACTGTACACAGACCAGAAGTAAGGCTTGAGAATACAGATCTAGAACAAAAAAAAAACAGTTTTAAATACTTAGAAATAAAAATACAAAGCCAATGGAATAATTAGGTAGATTATATCAATGCAATACTAGATGAAGTAACAAAAGAAGTGAAGCAAAAAGTTAGGAAGTTACAAATAGGGTACAGATATACGGAACTAATATACATAACAGAATGTGTTTTATGAAAGTATGTAGGCTTTCACGGTCGGTGTTATTAATTATAACGATCTTTCTCGGGATTTTTGACCGTGTTCCATTTGAAGTTCCTAATAAACCTCCAGACGTTTCATCCATAACTGCGGCGGACTTCATCAGTGGTTAAAGTTGCGATGTGGAAGAGCTCGAAGTGTTCTCTTTGCTGTGACATTCGCGACTGTCACATTTATATTTTGCGGCGGCGTTGCATCATTTTTGTTATTATCATTGTTTGCTTGATTTGCTGGAATAAATGACATTACCCTTCTCGTTGACAGTACCGGTTGCCAAGTTTTGTCCATCTTTAACCCTTCACCCAGAATGTGTTTTATTGATGATGTGATGATTTATGCCAAAAACGAGAACGAACTGCAGCAAAACATGGAATTATGAAATACAGCACTCAAAATGATAAATCTAAAAATAAACATAAAGAAGATAATAAGAATGGTGAATGGAAAACTGTACACAGACCAGAAGTAAGGCTTGAGAATACAGATCTAGAACAAAAAAAAAACAGTTTTAAATACTTTGAAATAAAAATACAAAGCCAATGGAATAATTAGGTAGATATAGATTAGGAAATGCAACTAAACTATACTACTCATTGAATAATACGTTGATAAGATAAGAGGAAATAACAAATAAAACTAAGATGATAGAATTCAAGATAATATTTAAGCCAATACTAATCAATGGATGCAAAAGCTGGACACTTACAAAGAGAAAAGTAAGTTGCAAGCAGTATAAATGAAATCTCTCGGAGGTGTTAAAGGAGTAACAAGAAGACACAAAATACGCAATGAAATAGTAAGAGATGAATTGTAAGTAGAATTTACACTTCACAACATTGAACTAGTCAATTAAAATGGTTTGGACATCTGGTGAGGATGAAGGAAGACAGACAGATGAAGAGGATATGGCAGACAAAAACAACGGTAATGAATACAAAAGGCAGACCAAAGAAAGCATAGGACGGTGTAATAGTAGAAATCCTCAGAAAGAAGAACAAAACCTGGAAAGAAGGAATTAGCGAGGGATAAAAAGAAATCGACAAAGCTGAACACGTACATTTCTCCGGGAAAAATAAGGGTTTGATCATATTATACAAAATATTATATCTCCAGTCGATAGAAAATGAAATTTAAGGGGATATTGTATTAGCATGTCCAATACCTATCTCAATTACTTTAGGAGTTATTATGATTTATTTAGAAAATGAGTATAATTCATGAGGCTGTGAACGTAAAACAATTGATATCACTGCAAAAATTGCAGTTGTCTTGTAAATCTGTTTTAATAATTGAGTGCAATGGATAATTACCCAAATGTATTGATTTTAGATTTGTTTATTATTCACGGAAGTTGTGATAAAATCGTTCAAAGGACGTTAGTATTAGCACCTAACCCCAATGAATAAACAAAAATTTTCCCGTCTTCAGGATCAGTTTATCCATTCAGGAATAATACGTATCACAAGAGAAAGAGTTAAAGTTGTTCCTAGAAGTAAAGAAAACCAAATCGACGTTTTGGGATATTTTGCCGCGTTTCCCCGTGCATAACGACGCTAAAAATTTGGGATTAAATCTGTCTTTCTGTCTTTCCAGACTTAGTGAAGTTATGCAAATTAGTTATTTTTGTGCTGTTTTGGGCATAAATTTACAACAGAACTGTAAATAAAAAAACAATAAAATATAAAACGACAATACGAAAAATTCCAAACTCAATAATACATATTAAAAGAAAATGCTTAGGACGCTTAAATCTATTTATTACATTAAATCAATTTATTACAACTTAAACGGCGACGTTGACAGTTATATACATTTTTCACAGCCTACATGATTACAGAATTAGACTCATTTTCTAAATAAATCATAATAACTCCTAAAGTAATTGAGATAGGTATAGGACATGCTAACACAATATTGCCTTAAGTTTCATTTTCTATCGACTGGCGATATAAAATTTAGTAGGTTCCATTTAAAAAAAATGAAATATTGACGTTTTGTTTTGGGCATTTTCATTAAATTATTGTAAGTACTCAGAATCTGATACAGTTACTTTTGAGGCCAGCCCACAGTTTTGCAATCTTTCCTCTATCAACTGGAAAAAACAGTTTGTACATTTTCCCAATGGTTACTGCAAAATCATTTTTTGAATAGACCACTGAAATTGCAAAATTTTGTAAAAAAGTGCGCATATCTCTAAAACTTTGATAGATAGATAGGTATAAGATACTTAAAAAGAAAGAGGGTATTCGAAAATTAAATAAAAACTATGGTGTTCCATTTAAAATAACAAAGATAGCGTCCACTTCCGGTATAAGCGGAAGTGCCGCCATATTGAAAATAATTTATTTCGATTCAGAATGGTCAATTTTGACTGTATTCCAAATTTCAAACTTATAGCACTATAGAACGTTAAAAATTTTCTAATGGCCACCTTAAAAAAACACCCTGTATAGAAATATAAGAACATACTCTTTCGTAAATCTGTAACTCGTGGCCGATTTCGTAAATAAAATTTGCACAGATACATGAAACACAATTCAGGTTCTTCAACCAATTTTGATTTAACGCCTTACATAATTTGCCGAATAAATTGTATCCTCGAACGCCTGATATAAGTAATATTAATATGATAATTTTGACGTAGTGCAATAAAAGGCTACCACCACCGAAGTCTTCGCCCCGTAACGGCCGGCTCAGTGAGCGAACTCCGCGAAATCAGCGCCCAATCGCACCTAATTTTCACTGCCGAGACCCACAACTTCCCCACCGGCGTGGCCCCCTTCAGCGGGGCCACCACTGGAACCGGTGGACGGATCAGAGACGTGCAAGGCGTCGGCCGAGGCGGATACTGCATCGCGGGAACTGCTGGATACTCCGTGGGCAATCTAAACATTCCAGGTAAGTAACCACAAGTCTTCATAACAATTTAACACAAAAGTGCAGGATATTCGCTGCCGTGGGAAGACCCCACCTTGGAATATCCAACAAACTTCGCCCCGCCTCTGGAAATCCTCATCGAAGCCAGCAACGGCGCCTCAGACTACGGCAACAAATTCGGCGAGCCTCTGATCGGCGGTTTCGTTCGGTCCTTCGGTCTGGTGAACTTGGGCGAACGCAGGGAGTGGATCAAACCCATTATGTTTAGCGGAGGAATCGGTACCATGGAAGCCGACATGACCGAGAAGCTCCCGCCGAAGCCGGGCCACCAAATTGTGAAAATCGGGGGTCCTGTGTATAGAATAGGAGTCGGAGGTGGATCCGCGAGTTCTGTAGAGGTTCAAGGCGACAATAAGGCAGAGCTGGACTTTAACGCAGTTCAAAGAGGAGATCCGGAAATGGAGCAGAAGTTGAATCGCGTGGTGCGGGCGTGCTTGGAGCTGGGGAAGGACAACCCAATTGTGAGCATCCATGACCAGGGAGCCGGCGGTAATGGAAACGTGCTCAAAGAGCTGGTGGAGCCAACCGGCGGCGTGATTTATGCAAACCGATTCGAACTTGGCGATCCCACCATTAATGTTTTGGAACTGTGGGGAGCGGAATATCAGGAAAACAACGCTTTATTGTGTGATAAGAACGACTTGGAGGTGTTGAAGAATATTTGCCGGCGGGAGAGGTGTCCGATTAATGTCGTTGGAGAGGTCACAGGAACCGGTCGAGTCGTCTTATACTTGGACGAGACAAAGAAAGTTGCTCCATTCAACTTGGAATTGGAGCATGTCTTAGGTTTGTTGCTAGAAGCAGCTTCAGTGATTTTTAACAGTCTATAGTTTCTATGCTGTCGGGTTTAACAAGCACCCATCTCTACTTATAAAAGGGAATGTTTCATGACACTAGGACTTTGGGTTTGAAATTTGAAATGTTTACTAATTCTGGGTTTAGGTTTTACTTTTTAAATTATTACCGAATGACCATTGAATGAGTTAAGTAATTTGCTACGAATTAAGACAAAAACCAAATGTCTCGGTCCTGAGGCTAAATGTGTGTCGACAAAAGCAGCGCTTTTGTTGTAACACAAAGATTCCTTTATGTGAATGGGATTCAGTTCTAAATGTAAACATCATCTTATCAGAAAATAACGAAGTTGTAAAAAATATTTCGCTAGTAAAACGTACAAAGAAAAAATGAATACGTTTCTATATTGGTAAATGTGACATTTGTAACGTAATGGAAAATATTTTTCTGTAATAATCAAAACTGGTTCTTATGATGTCCTTAACATGTGTAGTAAATAAAACAAACTCTTTGATCAAAGGAGGGTTATAATATTATACTTTATCAAAATTAATTAAACGCTAGGTATTTTATTCGCATGCAAACTGTATTGATTCGTGATTTTATTCGGTTGTTTAGCAAAAATACCAAACACTCAGTGAAGTAAATGTTCGGTAAAATAATTAAATGAATGATAAAAAAACTAAAGGCTCAGGGAAAACTGAATGTTTTGTAAAAACCAATAAATGCACGTTAGAAATCCTAACCGCTTAGTAAAAAGGCTAAGTGCTGTGTAAATTTACCAAACGCACGGTGTTAGTAAAATAAAACATTTTGTGACAAAATTAAACATTCCGCAGCAAGCAATATATTGAAAAATAAATCCAATTTATATATAAACTATATTAATTTACTATAATTGAAGAATATTTAAACATGGAACCCATACGTGAAGTAAAAAATTATTGTCTGATAGTTAACACATATCGTAACATTTAACAATACAAAATAAAAATAGTACAACATAACTATTATTATTAGCTAAAGCAGACTGTCAGACAAAAAACTATTTTTAACATAAATTAACATTTATTTTCTTTTTAATTTGGGGGATGGAAAGTCCAAACAAATTAGCGCTAATTTTTTTAACATTGTAGAAAATTATTGAATATTATACAATTCTCAATTTTATTTATGTATATGTAGTTTGAAGGCCGATTTCGACGCCGCCATTTATCGGAAATTTGATATTTTTAACGAGTTAAATTAAAAAATAAACCGAGTATACATTACTAAGTAAATACAATATTTCATCCTGCAAATATACAAAAAAAATTTTTTTCTAATATTTTTATTTAGGATTTTTTACCGTACAATTTGATAGTTATCACCGGAGGATTTACGTAGGGGCCCCACTGAATGCTCTAAATAATAAGAATTATATTAAAGCACAAAATGAGCAAAATACTTTTACAATATCGTGTAGTTTATAGTGGTCCAGTCAAATTTGAATTATAGCAATATAATGTACTGAGTGGCACATGAACGCAATTGTTATTTTAATGTTATATTTTGGTATCAATCGTTCACATTTTTGATGTGCTTTCTAGTGACTCAATTTTATGCCTTATCATTTTTCAACTTTTTAGTCAGCTATTTTCCGAATTATTGACATTCCATTATTCAATGATTTATTTAAAGCTTTTTAAAAGTGTGATCGATTCATACTAAAATATGCAGGGTATTCCATTTGAAAACATTGATTAAATTTACAAATTGCATTCATAAGCCAGCGTGTATAATAAATTATTACAATTCAAAATATGACTTGACCGCTATAACCCGATATTGAAATATTTTGTCAAAACTTCCAGTCAAAGTTTTCCTTAGTTTGGGAGCAACGATTTTTCAAAACAGGGGCTTTTCTTCGCTTAAATGCCAAATAATAGCATAACAAGTTGGGTCCATGGAAGGTTATACAAAGTATATTTATTTTTTGATAAGAAATAAATAGCGTAATATACTGGGAGTTCCATTTGAAATAACATAACTTTGATGCGCCACTCTGTATGTGGACAAACTGTATAGAAGCAGATATTTTCAGAGTGTTCTCTTAAAAGCCTTGTATCTTCGATCGAAAACCGCATCTCGATATCTTTTTTAATTTTAGAGTAATCGTACTTCCCCACAGCGCTGGCACACTCTGTATTTGTACAGAGTGTTCCGTTTTGCAACACGTAACTCCATGTTCTCATTTTAAATAGAACACCCTATATATTATTGCATTTTTAGATTCCTCGTTTGATATTAGATAGAGTTTATTCATAAGTGGGACCTAAATGGACTGTTTGCGAGTTTTTCAAATTTATTTATTGAAATGGACCCGAAATCGGTTGTAATTAATACGAATATCTCTGGACTGAATTCAACATAAATTGTTCTATCTTATGATTAAAACAAATTTGGTATTTGGTAGAGGCCGCTAAATACAACGTGTTAAATTTTAACAATATTAAATGTACATACATAACTCTTTTTTCTATCGAGTCCCCAGTTTTTTGTAAGGATGTGTTGGAATTAATTTGTGTTGTTTTTTAATATCTTTGCAGTTTTATTATATTATCTTTCAATTTATTTTATACAGTTATAGTTTTGTTTTAATTAAAAGTTATTCTACGGGAGTATAATATTAATTTACAAATGTATAAAGCAGAATGTTAAAGTTCGAATACAGCTTTTTTTTGTTTGACATTTTACATCACAATCTTTTGAGTCTTTTGGGCCTAGAGCGTCATCATACGTAAATCCGCCATTGATAGTTAAAAAAATAAGTGTTTTATTACGATCCATATTTTATTACATTTTAGTTTAAAATATCGCCACAGGTTTAAAGATACATATGACCGTATCAAAAACAGATGATTATACGAAATATATATGATTTGCAAGGGTTTCATTATGTTTGAATAATTATTTTAATGACATATACAATCTATAATTATTGCTTAAGCACTCTTGCAGACGTCTTTCCATGCTAGTAACTAACTATTCCCAGAAACACATTTGGTTTTTTCTCTTAATTCCTAGCAGTTAGTTAACTCATTCAACATTCAATGATTCTATGGACATTCAGTATTAATTTAAAAAACAAGACCTAAACCAAGAAATAATGAACATTACAAATTTTAAACCCAACGTCAGTGCATTCCCTTTTTTAAGCAAAGGTAGCATAGAAACTGATGAAAATCACTGAAGCTGGTTGTACCTATTTCTGGGGAATGTCTTAACTCATTCCCATTAGGTAAAATGCCACGGAAAGTTTATAAATTGGAACGAAAAGCTGCACTGGTGAAGGAGTTGACTCTACCTGACGCCTTATCAATTTATAGTACTTTGGAACGTGTCCTCCGCTTACCATCAGTCGCCAGTAAAAGATATCTTACAAATAAAGTAGATAGGTGCGTAACTGGGCTCATAGCCCAACAACAATCTGTGGGACCTCTTCACACACCTTTAGCAGATGTTGCAGTCACCGCTATTTCCCACTTCGACTACGTAAGTCGCTTACAATCTCATTCCCCTTCATTTTTGTTCTACACAAACAGGAGGGCATAGCTTCTTCCATTGGAGAGCAACCAATCAAAGGTTTAGTGAACACGGCCGCTGGGGCTCGCATGACCGTTGCAGAAGCCCTCTCCAATTTGGTCTTTGCGCTTATTTCCGACATCAGAGACGTTAAATGCAGCGGTAACTGGATGTGGGCCGCCAAACTCCCAGGCGAAGGCGCCGCTTTATTCGACGCTTGCAAAGCGATGTGTGATATAATGAACAAACTGGGAGTTGCAATCGACGGAGGCAAGGATTCGCTAAGCATGGCCGCGCGTGTTGGCCGAGAAACAGTCAAAGCACCTGGAGCTCTCGTCGTGTCCACATACGCGCCGTGTCCAGACGTCCGCAAAGTAGTTACTCCCGATTTAAAAGCACCGGCTCTTGGGAAAGTTGGGCACTTGTTGTTCGTGGATTTGTCTCGTGGCTATAGCAGATTAGGCGGGTCTGCGTTTGCCCAGGCGTTTGGGCAACTAGGAAATGAAGCAGCGGACGTGGAGGATGCCAAAGAGCTGCGCGACGCCTTCGTGGCCACCCAACAACTAATCAGAGATGGGGCGATTCAAGCCGGCCACGACGTGAGCGACGGAGGTGTGATCGTTTGCTTGCTGGAGATGTGCTTTGCGGGAATCAGCGGAGTCGACGTGCAAATAAATCACAAGCAAGGCGGAACCATTCCGATTCTATTCGCCGAAGAAGTGGGCTGGGTCTTGGAGGTCCTGGAAGGTGACGTCCAGCACTGCGTCAACGTGTTTAAGGTGATTAGGAAAATGCGAGCCGCACCCCGCCACAGTTTTATTTGCAGAAGCACCACGTCCCCGTCTACAAAATCGGAAAGAGTGTGGGGTTGGGGATTGATGCCAAAATCACAATTTCTGTAAACAACGCCTGTATTGAAAGCACAGTGCTGCCTCTTATGCGAATGTGGGAGGAAACGAGTTACAGACTTGAGTTGAAGCAGACTATTAAATTGTGCGCCGACTCCGAGTACAACTCCTTAACTCAGAGAAGTCATCCGAGGTACAAGTTAACATTTGACCCGGACGCCGACGCTGGTACTAGGGGTCCAGTGTACGTGAAGGTGGCGGTACTGAGAGAGGAAGGCACAAATGGTGATCGCGAAATGGCCGCAGCTTTGGTGCGGGCCGGCTTCAAAGTGTGGGACGTTACCATGCAGGATTTGCTCTCGGGAACCGTCACTTTAGACCAGTTCCGCGGAATAATCTTTCCTGGAGGTTTTAGTTATGCTGACGTGTTGGGCTCGGCGAAGGGTTGGGCCGGTAGTATTCTTTTCAATCACAAAATCAAAGAACAGTTTGATAAGTTCAAGTCGCGGCCTGATACGTTCAGTCTTGGGGTTTGTAACGGTTGCCAATTGATGGCGTTAATCGGTTGGGTTGGGGAGCAGAGCAATGACAGCCCCAACGTGGTACTGGAGCACAACGTCTCCGAGCGCTTCGAATGTCGCTGGAGCACTGTCCGGATTGAAAAGTCGAAAGCAGTGATGTTGAAGGACATGGAAGGGTCGGTGTTTGGGGTGTGGGTGGCGCATGGAGAGGGCCGCTTCAGTTTCAAGAACACCGCAATATACGAAGACATAAATAAGGGTGGTTGCGTGGGGCTGCGCTACGCCGACGACCACGGCAACCCCACAGAGATTTATCCAATGAACCCCAACGGCAGCATCGGCGGAATTGCCGCTATTTGTTCGCGCGATGGCCGCCATTTGGCCATGATGCCACACCCGGAGAGATGCGACCAAATGTACTTGTGGCCCTACGTTCCTCCAGGTTGGCAGCACTACCAGAAAAGCCCCTGGGAGAAGATGTTCCGTAACGCGTTCGACTGGTGTTCTAACGTTAATTATTTCCCAGTATACTACTAGTGCTATAATAAATATAGAAATAGAAATTTGTTTGTAAATCGACAGCGATAAGGAAATTGTCACATGACATGAGTCATGGGTTTATTTTTAATCTTTGGAACAAAGACTTGTTTGCCAAACATTTCCAAGCAGCGTCTGAGCACAAATGTCCACTTTTAACACAAAGAACGAGTTTCACCCGCAGCGGTTATCACAACACACATTTCCTCAATTTAATCCATTAAGTCTTAAATGGAACCGCAATTATTCTATCAGAAGTGTCACATTAGAGCAGTTTATCACCTCGGCGGCCAACACGTACCAGAAACATACAAATTACGCAGATTATTATTTTAGTACAGATTTTCTGCTATTCTTATTTTTTTGTTTTGATTTGGCGCGTTGAAAAAAATTTTTTCACAGGCGTCTAGTTCCAGTAATTTATACTTTGATCCTCATATATTCCCTTTTTGTGTTATATGCTATCCTAGCTTTATAAAAATACAAAGTTAACAGAGAAATCGTATTTCTAAAAACTGTGATTTAAACGAAATATAGGTTATGTTTATGGAAATCACATAGTCCCTACATTTTGTGGGTTTTCCCCTAAACATGAACTTAATTTCTTGTCCCTCTTTTAACCATGTAATTACTACACATAAAATAAACGCAACAATAATAATAACTCAAAATTAATTGCAATTACGTTGAAAAAATAAATATTTTTAAGTTAAATGAATCTCATAGTGATTTTATTTATTATTGTTTGTTTTGTTGTCTGGTCACTAAGTATAGAGCGCACACAAAAATGAGTCTACATACCGAGTGTTCAAGAAAAAATGGAGGCTATGAAATCTAGCTTTATTTGTTTGATTTTTTCCAATGTAGACGTTTGAAACTGTCAAATCATGACATTTGATAAGAGCTGTCATTC
The DNA here is from genome assembly GCA_964023215.1 of Eledona agricola. NCBI lineage: Eukaryota > Metazoa > Arthropoda > Insecta > Coleoptera > Tenebrionidae > Eledona > Eledona agricola. The sequence continues at coordinate 11,886,754 of OZ026860.1, forward strand.
AAAAATTGTTCAAAATACGTCTAAACCAAGACCATGAGATGGAATTTGTCGAAGAAGGCACAAAAAATACCTTATGCATTGTATCCGAGACGGTTATTAATAAAAAATTAAATTCAAATTACTCGAAATTTTTCGAACATCAAAGTTTTTCCATGGCAAACGCAGCCTCCATTTTATAACGCTTATAAAATCATTAAAACATACAAATTAGAAGACAAAAAATTAAGGAAAAATACAAAATTAAAATAATGTTTACAATAAATTCAAATAGGGATAAACTTGACACAAGAAATCTCGATAAAATATGGAAAACCTTTAAAATAATGAGAAGCAGGTCGAGGTATGCGGAATAAACAGAATAACGAAAAAAAATTAGCGCGTTAATAGAATGAAGACATAAAACTGCAGATGAAAAAAAGGAGAAAATACTCATACTTAGGAAATAGGAATTAGTTGACTACCAGTTATAAAAAAGCCAGGATTCTAAGAAGATTAAAGAAGCTAAAACAAAATCGAGGCAAAATTTTGGAGTGCAAATGAAGAAAAATGCAACCCGAAATGCCAATAAAACGTTGTATCATATATATAAGAGGATACAGGTACAGATGTATAAGAGGCCTAAAGAATGGTATGAAAAACCCTGTCAATAATGTAAAAGATGTGGATAGTGAAATAATTACTAAAGAAAATAAAAATAATAAAAAGATACCAACATTATTTTGAAGATTTATTGGGAACACAAAATACAGAAGAGAGAAGAAATGTAGAGGAGAAAATAGTTACAAGAACGGAAATAAGAGTAGAGTTACGACTTACATTTAAAAAAATACATAAATTACTGTTATTCCATGGCCTACGTAGCCTCCGTTTTTTTATCACTCGTTAGCTTGTTTTATTTTTACCGGGTGACATTTGACAGAAATTGTCAATCAAAAATTTTTCTCATATCTCTTGTCTCTAATGGTCCCTGATGGATGTGAAATTTGTTAAATAAAGAACACAAAAAATGTATCGGATTTGATACGGTCGAAAACAGGGACTCACGGTCGAAAATTTGCTACACTTTAATCACTGTCAAAGTGTTATTTTCATGCCCTACTCCAAATAGTTTTTATTTGTACTGTGGTCTACTCGGAATGTTTTTTTGTAAGCATGTTTTAATGAGCGTACAAATAAAAACGGAGGCTTAGGAGACCATGGAATCGCTTTTATTTTATTTTTTTCACTATCAAATCATATTTGACATTCAAAAATTTCCTTAAGCAACAGGCGTCTGAAGATGGAAGTTGTTGAAGAAGACATTATGTATTGTGTCCGAACCGGTAATTAATAAAGACTTAGTTTAAAAGTTCTTCAACGCAATGTCAAAACGTTTCTACACTCTTTTGAACGGCAAAGTTATTCCACGGCTACGTGACCTCGTTAATTCTACTGGAATATTTAATATCTACAGTTTTTTATATCAAATTTTCTTGTTAGTAGCATTGTATAGGAGCAATTTGTTTACAAATCGATAAAATTATGAATTGTGTATTGTCGAATTTAAATAACGGACATGCGCGCAAATACAGATCAACATGTAAAGCGCTCTCTCCAGCGATTCGATTGTTACCGTCATTTATTTCAGTTATCAGCTGACTGTTGTTGTTTGTGGTTGTGACAATGACTCCGCTCCTAATTCTCCTATTATTGTGCCACTATTTCGTCGATAACGGCACCGCAGAGCACGAAAAATACATACGAACCATCCACGGCTACGAGGACCCGCCCTCGGGCGCCCAAAAGACTTTCGTGCTAACCAGCGAGTTTGACAGGACCGAAGAGCCGAGTCGAGTTTTGAGAAAAAGATCGGTTGTTGCTTCTGGGAACGACACCATCATTCCGAAGGTAGCGAGCCGGTTCCGTAGAATGGATGCTTTTTCAGCGCAATTATTTGTACGCGTGTGATGTTGTTTTTGCCAACGTTTGTTGTGCGTATTTAACATCGATTCGGTGTATCTAGGTGTTTTGGTGACCTTGGGTTGGCACTGCCAAGTGCACATTTAGGGGAATGTCCGAGGCAGGGTTATCTATTTTTTCGAGATGACGTCTTGTTTTTCTTTGTACGACGCTTTCGGGGGTCATGTTTTGGACATTGTGACGGTGCATTCTTATTGATTTATTTACAGATAGAGATACATGCGTTTTACTTTTTTGTTGCGATTTCGACGGCCTAGCCTTGGTAATGCCAATCTCGCGGGGAACTACACAACACAATTGTTGCAATCATCGTTTTTATGATTCATTCTAGAATTTGTACGTATATCACATCTGTTTACTTGTTTTTTGATCATATAGAGTTATATCAATATTATCACACAACGGAAAAGTTCTTTTCAAATTTGGTAGATACCAAATAACCAATTCCAATACCAATAGATACCAATAACGTAGATACGTTATTGAAATTATTGGCGGTCTGGCACACTGTTGAATTTTATTTTCTTGTAAATGTTATCTTGTTTTTGGTGATTTAACTTTATGAATCATCTTCACATGTCCGTTATTTTGTTTTGTAATTTAATTGCTCGAATGCGTAACAAACAGATAGTGGGTTACGCCAAACTCGACGTCCTTTAAACTTAAAAATTATCATTGTTTTGATGTTTGTGACACAGGAAGAGACTATTTGGATATTAGGAGCCATTTGTCTTGTTGCCAGGCAAACTATCTATACATAATATTAATAATTTGGAGATTCTGTATTTAAATAACGTTTGCTCGAAATAAAAAAATGGCCACGGCACTTCAGTTAAGTCCCCATCAGTTAAATTTGACGAATATAACTATAACGTCAGGTAGACTATATAACATTAAGCCCTAACACGTCTTCTGTTCCTTAATACATATGTTTTGTGATATAAATCTAAATTACGGCTACCATTTTCAAACGCTATACATTTATTTCCCGTTGTGACGTCAGCTGGGAATGCCCCCCTTCTCATTGGTCCGCGTGTCTAGTAAATTTGAATTTTGTACTGTGATTGGAGCCCTCTGGTGACGTCACAGAAAGCGCGTCTTTCAAATAAGACAAATGATTATGCTTTTTTTATACAGGTTAGTACAAAAATTATCTTATGCATTGTGCCTAAGACGGTTATTAACATAGAACTTAATTTCAAATTTTTACAACTCAAAGTCGAAATTTTGCCACACTCTTCCGATTGTCAAAGTTATATCATGGCCTACGGAGCCTCCGTTTTTTTTTGAATGCTCGTTATAAAATCCCGGAGCGGCGTAATATCTTTCTTATTACAATGTAATCATTTTCAAATGTAGTACGAATATATGTAAAATTGCAATTAACGAATTTACCATCATTTTTTTCGCCTTCTGTTAAACAGGAAATGTTTCCTACTTTTATTTTTTAATTGGAACACCCAGGATATTTTTAAATTTTTGGATGCAGAATAAAAAATGCTTCGATAAATAAATTAACATAAGTTTTTTATTCTTAAAAAAAATACAAAAAAATTTAAAACGCAAAATCGAGATACTTTTGAAAACCATTTTGAGACTATAGAAATGTTGAAATTGTGCTAAATGCTGCAGAATTCACTCAGACATTTTATTGATCGATTATATCACTTCCAAGTTGTAAACGGAGCACAATTTGATCATTTTTGTAGTCTCAAAATGGTTTTCAAAGATATCTTAATTTGAGTTTTTAATATTTTTTATATGGCGTCCTTTAACATAAAAAATATGTTAATATTTTATTCTGCATCCGAAAATGTAGAAATATACTGGGTGTCCCATTTAAGAAGGATAAGTAGGAAGCATTTCTTGTTAAACGAAAACTAAAAAAAAATTAAAATATATATTAAAAATTCGTTGTTTGCAACTATGTATTTAGGGCGTACAATAAATTAACCGGAGGCTGGAGCCTAGTCCAGACTGTATACAATGTTTGGATGCAGTATTTATTCCGTTCAGAAACAGTTTATAGACAGTTTCCATACTGTTCAAATTTGGATACGTGTTTTACTGAGCTGGGGCAGTATTGGAATTGTTGCGGAATATAAAAATGATGTTTCTTGTCTCCCATCAGAATGGAAAACATATGTATACAAGTTTCAAGTAGTCTGGACGTACGTGGTATGTATACGACACGGTAAACCAGTAAACAGTATTTGCTGGGCCATGTTTACTGTTATTTTAGCTTTATTATGTATTAATATCATGTGGAGAGGATGTTTTAAAATTACTAATATAAGTGAATAAATAATATAATAAATGCTAGGTATAATAATAATAAAAATCTAAATAAAAAGAACAATGCTTTACAAAATTTAGCACAAAAGTATAAAGTTACTTTCGTTGAGATTGAAAAAAATCCATAGCCTAAAATCACAATTTTGCCAACAACAAAAAAAAGTAGAATTCTGGTAGTATTCATTCTATTTTAAACAAATAGAAACACTAAAAGTTGCATCTGTAGTGTGAACACGCAACAATAAAAAAAAACGGAAAAATTTAAAAAAACCTTGAAGGGGAATCCGAAACGAAATAAACGTTTGAACATGACTTTTCTATTTTTTATACAGGTGTCCCAGAACCCGCTCCCCAGAGAAAAAAGGAGAAATCTCCAAAAAAGTACTATAAATCCCAAAAAGAATTTACTTAACTTGAATGGTATTCAAAAAATGAACATTTTTTTGCTAGGTTGCATATTTTATTACATTTTCAATAAACTGGCCGGTACAATACCTACAATCGGCAAATGCTATACCATACTTTCATATTTTGAAGAGATGTATAAAAATGTTTTTCAAAAAATTGCCACTACGAAATGGTTAAAAACTGAAAGAGTTACGAGCACTCCTAATCAGTTTATACTTAAAATTAAATGAAATTCTGAAAAATCAGATGTGTCATAGCGTTACTAATAATAACCAAACAAAATCTTCAAATACTTCAGATTGTTGTTATATCTGTCTACCGTTGTAATAGTTGTCTGTGAAATCTTTGTAATAATAATAACTGTTACGTAACGTATGTTCATTCGATTATTATTTAGCGGAAGCCAGATTGCCGTCGCAATATTTTATCACACGCGCAAATCAGATAATTTTTGAGTCATAGATTCCGGGTACCCATCTCAACTTATTTGAACCACACGTTTAGTTATGCATTTAATACGAATGCGGTTTAATTTGTTATCATTTGAAATAATGTACGGGAAAGCAGCTTATCAGTGGTGAAGGTTGACGGTTTTTTGCATACTGATACCGATTTTGCACGGAATACATAGCACGTACTTTCACAATTGCACAAAATCAAAGGGAAACTATAAATCTAATAATTTGGGAGCATAATACAACTTACTAAAAATGTTCCCTAAATCTTAAAGATAAACAATTAAGAGACATCAAATATTCAATAATATTACATCAATATCCTATGTCCGCTTTTCTTTTATATCGTCACAGGAATCTCATTTTCGGTCTAACCAACGAAAAAATTTAAGTATGATGGCGCCTTAGGCCCATTTACTGCGGCGCCCCATTCATACAGAAAAGACTCAAAAAATGGTTTAAAATGTCAAACAAAATAAAATGTCTATACGAAAATTTAATATTCTGTTTTATAATAGTGGAAACTTTAACTGGAATAAATACAGTATCTTGAATAAAAATTATTTTGCCTGAAACACTTTTATTTTTGTTTTATTTTACTTTTCCATCTAATCATTTTTTTTACTGAGGAGGCTGACTACTCTTAACCTTTTTTTTCAAATTTAAATACATATATGTCATTGACACATCATTACAATGCTTGAAAAAAATTAGTACAACGATGTATTTTTTTCACGTTTTCTTTCTTATGTGAGACAAAATACCTAGGAACTGTTTTAGATGCTTGAATGTTTTTCTTTTTCTTCATGCGCTGCATACGCGGGTTTATTAACTTATCGACAGTTGTCGCAAGAAATTTAATTATCTTTGTAAACTTTGTTAGTTTTCATCTTTTATTTGCAAATAAGTAATGACTGTGAATAAAAATGCGCTATTTTAGAGGAAATTTTAAAATTGAAATTTTGATTGATTGGTTTTGGCAACCCAAACATAAAAAAATAGCAATAAAAAAATTAAGCCGTGAAAAAACCAACGTATTCCGTTTTTCATAATATAAACAATGATGTGTCAATTGACATACCTTTTCATTTGAAAAAAAACTTAAGAGTGGTTACAACCTCCTGAATAAAAAAAAAAGAAAAACTGTTTAGGCTGAAAAGTAGCAGGTTAAAAACAAAAATCGAGGTGTTTCAGGAATTCAAGATACTGATTTATTCCAGTTAAAGTTTTCACTCTGTATGTATATTGGGTAATGGTTCCGATAAAAAATTCAGGATTTAGGATAAAAAATGGAGTCGAACAGCTGTTAACATTTTTGTTTATTGCGACGTTTTTCGTAAAAAAAATCTTAAATGTGGTCAATATTGGTGCTTCAAATTTTCCCAAGTCAAGGGACTGCTTACGAAAAAAATGGTAAATACCTTTTCGACTAAATTTTTTATCCTGAATCCACCCTGTAACATCCTTTATAAATTAAAATAAAATAACTTGGAATATTTAACGCGCAAACTATAACTGTCTTAATATAAATTGAAAAGTAATATAAGACAAAAATTCGGAGAAATAAAAAAGACAAACAAAAATGGATTCGAACAATTATGGTCTCTTCACAAATAATTTTTTCAGCTTCGGTTGCAACAAGATTGAAGTACAATTAAAAAAGAATCAAAAACAGTAATTTTTCATCCTTCTTAATATTATCCGGACTTATTTGACTGAACCATTATTTTTAATATTTCGATCTAGATGAGAATTCAGAACTTTTTTCACGGTTACTTCCTGATTAGGAGCCGAAGTGTTTGATGTAGGTACTTGAGAAAAATGTTTCAACCTTTGAAATTGTTTCAACAGCTCCTCAGTTTTTTTGTCTTCAGAGACCTTTTTTCCTCGACTGGTAAGGACTTAGTCTTTTTCTGAACTCACTCAACATTGACTGAGGCTGAACTGTTAAATCAAGATTTAATATAGTTAAAGGGTTATAGGATTAATAAATGTGCATGCAACATTTGGAAGTTGTAATGTGTAGAAAAACTCTAGTACCCAAAATATAAATACATATATGTATTTTTCTCTGTTGTACATTACAACCTCTATTTTTCATAATGGATACCAAAAGCGATCTATCCTGATTATACAGTGTGGATCAAAAGGTTGGAACTAATTCGATAACTTTTTTATAGGGAGCCACACGTGAATTTTTAATTTTAAATGCGCTAATTCTGACATAAAAATTTGCTTTGTTATGTCATCTTTTTCTAGGCCATGACGTCATTTTAATTTTTTTTATATGGAATTAGCGCATTTAAAATTTAAAATTAAAGCGTAGCGATTTTTTCTGTCGCACCCTATAAAAAAGTTATCGAATTAGTTCTAACCTTTTCATCCACACTGTATAACAGAAGTGATACTGGTAAACGAAATCCTAAAAATAGATTTTCTAAAAAATACACAAAACCCGTAACATAAAAACAAGACTGGGGGGCGAAGGGTAGCGAGATGAGATGCAAGAAGAGTACTTCAAGCAATTAAAATGTATGGTTGTGGGGCGCCCGTTCGCTCATAACGTAATAAAATAGTAGATTAGAATCGGTGTATCCAGTTTTTTGTTTTTTTCTTATGATATTTTTTTTTTGTTTATTTTTATTTATTAAGAGCATTCAGTGGCGCCCCCACGTAAATCCTTCGGTGGTTCTTAACTACTTCTTGTACCATTTCAACCAGTGTTCGTTTTGACTGTTATAGAGTAAGTTCAATTAGTCAGACACAACTTAAAACGTTCCTTTTTGGTCCAGACGAACTATCTGAATGACAGCCACAAGCAGCTGATGGTGCACTGGGTGGGCGAAGGCAGCAACGTCATAATCTGCCTGGCCCGCGATCCAACTCCAACAACCAATCTTTTACCATTGGGTCCCTCAGCGGTGTACATTTCCTACGACTACGGCGAAACTTACGTCAACAAAACCGAACTGTTTAAATTGGAAAACGGCACCTACGCCAGCCTGGAGAAGTTCTACAACCACCCCAAATACAACACCCACGTAAGTCCAAAAAAAACGAGGTACTTTAAGTCCGCATCGTTGAGAAATTTTAGTTTGTGTTCGCCGACGTCACGCATAAAGCAATTTTCGTTACGACCAACCATGGCAGAGATATCAAGCGAATCGACTTGCGTTTTACACCCAACGACGTTTCGTTCAACGAGCTGCAGCCATCGACATTCGCGGTGGCCGATAAAAACGACCCGATCCCGACAATCTGGATGACCGAAGACTTCGGAGGTTCGTTTAGAGAGACGCACACGTTCTTCAAGTCGTACCATTGGGTGAAGGAGAGCGAGACGAAGCTGTCGTTGGTCGTGCAAAGACTGGAACCGGACGCCATGGGGGCTGTTATATATTCTTCGGATATGTCGCGAAATCGTTCAGTTACAGTCTACGCGTCTCGAACCGAAGATTTTTACATCAAGGGCGACTATTTGTTTACGACGCAGCTGAGGAACGGCACTTTGACTCTGTTCGTCTCGTACAGATTGGGTAAGAAGGTGGAGTGCGTCTTTGATACACCATTAGAGCGTCAGAGCTACTTCATCGTGGACGTCACCAGTAACAGGGCTTTGGTCGCCGTTAGTCACTCAGACAACACGTCCCATTTGTACGTTTCCGAAAATTTGGACACGACAACCGATGTTGTAAAGTTCACGTTGTCGCTGGAGGATGTCTTGTGTTATTTTCCCAACTCCACGTGGCATGACACCTGGATCCAGTAAGTTTCCAACTTGGTTGGATCAAAGTGTGATTTGTTTTGTAGTCACATGTCTGAGGACGCCTTCGCGGATGTCTACAAAGTGGAGGGACTTGCCGGAATATACATAGCGTCCAGAGTGCTTCAAAAGCCGCAGGGTAACAACTTGGGGCCGCAGCATTTGGGCTCTGTAATCACCTTCGACCACGGACGCTCTTGGCGTTTGATCAAAGCCCCAGAACGCGACATTGAAGGCCAGCCCAATTCGTGTTCGGTCCACAACAACTGCTCGCTACATCTGAGTCAGAAATTCAGCCAACTCTACCCCGACACCAAATCCATAGGAATTTTGTCGAGTAAATCGGCGCCGGGGATTATTATAGCCACCGGTGTCTTGGCGAAGTCGCTGAAAGGTCACTACGCGGTGTATATAAGCAGCGACGCCGGACTGACTTGGAGACAAACGTTGCGCGATTTGTACTTCTTTAACATGGGCGATCACGGCGGAATATTAGCGGCTGTAAAATACTTCAAAATGCAGGGGAAAACTCGCCACGTCCTGTACTCAACCGACGAAGGCGAGAACTGGAACCCGGTGGCCTTCCACGACCAAGACATCCGCCTCTACGGTTTGATGACCGAACCCGGCGAGAACACGACCGTGTTCACGATGTTCGGGTCGCTCCCGCACGAACACCAGTGGATCATCATCAAGCTGGACCTCATCAAAGCGTTCAAATACAACTGTTCTAAAGACGACTACAAGACCTGGTCCCCAAGCCAAAACGACGAGAATCGCAACTATATTCCGTGCGTTTTGGGACAGCAAGTGACCTACCAGAGGCGGATGGCGCATGCGAACTGTTACAACGGAGAAGACTTCGACGCTCCGATTTCGATGATGCCGTGCGGCTGTGACATCTACGACTACGAATGGTAAGTTGTGTAAATACACTGATGGGCAATTGAACCGTTCCACTCAAAATTTTGGGTGTTTTTAATGCAAGTATAACTGTCTTTGTGGTCATCTGATTTTAAAACGGTCTTCTTTAGGTGAAAGCCCCATTTTATATCTACCAAAATATGTAAAACTTATCATCATGTCGCACATGTAGTACAGAAGTGACACAACTCAAAATTATTTGCTTTTCAGTAGGCGCAAAATAGTAAAACTGTTTTATTAGAATTAATTAGCAGTGCGCATTATTAAAACAATATAAAAAATTTTAGCTAATGTTTCGCGGTTTAACCTCTTTTTTGTCACTGTCAAGTTACAACTAAGATTTGTTATTTCTGCCGTTTTAATCTTTTTTTTTTCGGTTTAATCCACAATTTACTTTGAAGGGAAAATGACACCTGAGCTATGTAGCTCCAATTAGTACAGATATATTTTTGAAACTTGTTTAAAACAAAGAACGCACTTTTCACAGTATTTCTCGTGGAATTAACTAATCAGCACAATATATACAGCTGTTTTTCCATTTGAGGTTTGGTAACTCTCTTGTGGTTACAAAAAATCCAATTTATGGTACTTACGTGAATCTGAAAACTTCATTCGAAGGAGCCATCAACGCAATCGATCGAAATTAACAAGTAAAAGTTGTAACACGGCTCTGAAAAATGGCAAAACCTAAAGGGCCTATACATTTTAATTGTAGGATAGATTTTCCGTAGCTGCGATTAAAATCATATAGTCAAATAAAAACGAACGTTTAAGTGTAATTTTTATCGTAATTTGTTTTAATAATGAGTGTGAACAAAAACCCATTTTTTATTTTGCGGTGAAAATGCAAGATTACTGCCGAACCAAAGGCAGTTATTTTGCAACGCTAACTAAGGACTTGTTACATGTCAAAATCAGTGGAAATTTAAAAATGAAGTTACGAAAAAATTAAAAATGGTATAATTATTATTCCAATATAACTAATGTAATGGTGTGGTGACAACTTCATTTTGAAATTTTCACTGATTTTGAGATGTATTAGAGAGTTCTATTAAGTTCTCTATCATCTTTAATAAAAATACTTTTGAGTATGCAGGTGGTTCCATTTAGCCCACACGCAACTCCACCTTTGTATTTTAAATGGAACACCCAATATAATATTGCATTTTTAGATTCTTCGCTTCATTTTAGGTCGAGTTTATTAATCATAAGTGAGGGCTAAATTTAATAAATTGAACTGTTTTCGAGTTATTCTATTTTTTTTATTGAAATGGACCTTTGCAGCGGTTTGAAAAGATGAGAATATCTCTAAACCTGGAGACATGCGGTTTGAACTGTCTGAATTCGGTATAATTTGCTTTATTTTATGATTGAACAAAATGAGAATCACACCTAGAGGGTACTAAATACAACGCGTTTAATTTGAACAATTTCAAAGGTACATAATTGTCTATCAAATTTCTATTCTCTATAGCTATATTTAGCGATTTTATTTCTACCAAAAATTATGTACGTTTGAAAAGTTTCAAATTGAACACGGTTGTATTAAGCGCTCTCTAAGTACGGTACCACATTTTTTAAATCGTAAGATAGAGCAATTTATACTGAATTCAACAGTTCAAACCACAAGTTTCTAGGTTTATTAGGTCAAGAGATCTTCGCGCCGCAAAAGTCAATTTGACTCAAAAAAAATGTAATAAGTCGAAAACTGTTTATTTTAGGATTTACATATGATTAATTTGACTCAAAAAATTTAATAAGTTGAAAACTGTCTATTTTAGGCCTTACATATAATTTATAAACTCGACAAAAAATGAAACGAGGAATTTAGAAATGCAATAATATACAGAGTGTTTCAGTGTATACTACTGGTCGATTTACCAATTACTTTTTGATTCGGCAGTAATCTAGAATTTTCACCGCTAAAATAAGAAACGGCTTTTCGTTCACACACAGATTCATTTTAAACCAATTACGATCAAAACTGCACTAAAACGTTCGTTTTTAAAGAGACTGTATGATTTTAATCACAGTTACGGAAAATCTATTCTACAATTAAAATGTACAGGCTCTTTAAATTTTGTGACTTTTCAAGGCCGTGATACAACTTTTACTGCTTAATTGCGATTGATTGCGTAGATGGCTTCTTCGAACTTGAAGTTTTCAGATTCACATGAGTACCTACCATAAATTTGATTTTTTTAAACCACAAGATAGTTACGAAACTTCAAGTGGAAAAAACGCTAATATGCAATCATTTGTTTTGAAGTTGGCGAAGAAGGAAACGGACAAGAACAGCTCTAAATGTTGTTGAGGAGAACCATTCTATGAGCCGTTGAAAACCAGAATGCTCCTAGTCAAAAAATTCAGTTATGGGATAAAGAAAAAAGTCATACTTTTTTTGAAAAATTCCAGAGTGAAATTATGAAGTGTTATTGCAGAATAGTGCTAGAAAACATGTCAAATTAAATTCCCATGAGCCGAGAAATGTAATTTATTACAATTTTGTTAGATTTTTTTGATCTTTTTTTGACTTAGACCTCTATCGCCTTCAACATTTTTCAGAATTGAATGAAGAGTCAGTATTAACAAATGGCAAATAATGACAAATGAATTTAGATATCACTAAATATATTTATTTATCACTTTAATGTCTTTACAAAGAATGTTTACAAAAATATGGTAATAATGAAAAAAATAATTAAAAAAAATTAATAAAAAATAATATGTTAGCTGAACAACAGAGTAAAAATGCTACTATCGCTTTCATACTTTTGAAGTATTAACAAAAGGAAAATAATGACAAATACATATAACGTGCGTTCAAAAAAAAAACGAGGCTGCGTTGGCCATGGAAAAACTTTGTGCATCAATTTAGTGTAGCAAAATTTCGAACTGTCAGTTCGAATCTGTCAGATAGTTTTTAGGTTGGGTTCTTTGTTGACAATGGTTTCGTATACGATTATTATGTTGCGACAAATTTCAATAAATGGAACCGAAAAAGGGTAGCATTATGTTTATGAGAGCGATGTACACATGTCCTGGCATTTATTATAAACAATTTACATAAAATTGGTCCGTTTTATTTTGGTGGAAAATTTTAGACTGTCAGTTCTTGTCATTTGTGGTTTCTACAGTGGAAAGCCGATAAATTCCATGGCCAACGCAGCCTCGTTTTTTTTTGAACGCACGTTATTTGCATCACTTGAATGTGTTTACAAAGTAGAAGAAAATAATTTTAAAAAAATGTAAAAAATATTTTATAAAAATAACAAAATGTTAGCTGAACAGAGTAAAAATACTACTATCGCTTTCATAATTTTTCAGTATTAACAAAAGGAAAATAATGACAAATACATATAAAGTGCGTTCAAAAAAAAACGAGGCTGAGTTGGCCATGGAATTTATCGGCTTTCCAGTGTAGAAACCATAGAAAACAAACATATAGATTTGACAAATGTCAAATGACAAGAACTGTCAGTCTAAAATTTTCCATCAAAATAAAACGGACCAATTTTATTTAAATTGTTTATTATAAGTGCCAGGAAATGCGTACATCGCTCTCATAAACATAATGCTACCCTCCTTCGCGTCCATTTACTGAAATTTGTCTCAAAAAATAGTTTTTGTTTTACATTCTGTTCCGAAGTTCTTCGGAGTTGTTATCAAGTGTTTTGTAAATGAATTGTACCACTTAGACCACAAGGTAAAACCGGAAACTACGATATCATTGGATCCAAGTTCACGTTGTAAGTTCAAATGATTTCTTGCATTACGGCTAGTAAATCTGATGAACAAAAATTTGCTCATGCTCATGAAAGTTTATTACCTTCTTCTTCCACATTGTGCTCATACAGATAAACCAACTTATTGGACTAAACAGCGAATAACAAGTGTGTAGTACTTGATTCAAAATGTGTCGAAGAATTTCAGGAGCTCCGAGATCTCATTAACATCACTTCCAAACTATATGAGCAATGCTATCAGTTTTTCGAAAATAACTCATGACTTAATGTTCGTAAACTTCGAATTTTTCATAATGATACGTGTGTGCTTGAAAATCTTCAGTATATGCCTTCACACAAACTTGTCAATTCCAATCGATCGTCCTTACGTTACGTATGTAACTGCCAATCAACCATGTCCATTTCTTACTCTATCGACAACAAAACTCAAAACCAACATAAATTTTGTAGCGTCAAAGTCTCACCTGTCTTTTTACAAACGCTAGAGCAAACGAACACTCAGTGTGGTGAGGTTCCGAAGTGAACTGATTTTATGAAAGTATATAGGCAGAGGCTGCGATTCTTCTGCTAGAATTCTTTTGTTTGCGTTTAAGTTAGAGAAAAAAATTCCTTGCATTTCAGTACGAATACAAAATGATCCATTGAAAATAGTGTTTAAAAAGGTCGCACGTCTGGAAAGTTCAATTCTATCTAGTGTGAAGCCAAGAAATTTCGGCGGGGGCTGCAGCCTCCTAGCTCCCCCCCCCCTTGGTTACGGGGGTGTTTACATCACTTGAATGTGTTTACAAAGTAGAAGATGTGGTAAGAACGATGAAAAAAAAGAATTTAAAGAAAAAAAGTATACTGTGCTGATTACATGACGATGATAAGTTTAAATGTTTTTGTAGATATAAGACTATATTCAACTAAAGAAAACCGTTTTAAAATCGGATGATCGCAAAGAAAGTTAAACCTGTTTTAAAAACACCAGTGCAACGGCTCAATTGCCCCACAGTGTAGTAAGTAGTAAGTTTGTGTGGTTCACATAATTTTTATAGCGATTTCGGGTTCGTCCGCTCGGAGAAGCCGGGAAACTGCGTGCGTAACAATTCGATTGTTGGCGATCCGTACCAGATCCCGCTCACTTGCAAACAGGGAAAATTCTACAAGCGCACCAAAGGCTACCGCAAGATTCAAGGCGACGTGTGCGTCGACGGTTTTAAGAACCACTACGAGCCGGAGGAGATTCCGTGTCCGTTCAACGAAGTGCAGGACTTCCTCTTGTTCGCGCAGCGCGAACGCATCAGTCGCTTCAATCTCGTCACGCGCACCTTGGAAGAGCTCCCGATAAAGAAGCTGAAGAACGTGATCGCGATCGATTTTGACATGCGCAACAATTGTGTTTATTGGGCCGACATCGCTTTGGACACCATCAGCAGGCAGTGTCTCAACGACAGCGAGCCCGAGATTCTGGTGTCCAGCGATTTGGCCTCGATCGAAGGCATGGCCCTGGACTGGATCTCCAACACTCTGTACTTCGTGGACGGGATGCGTTCGAAAATCGAGCTGATTCGGACGGACATCAAGCACAGCGGGCGCATGAGACGCACGGTTTTAGGCAGCGAGGTTCTGAAGAAGCCGCGCGGGATCGCGCTACACCCGAAGGCGGGTTATATGTTTTGGACCGACTGGTCGGTGGAAAACCCTTCGGTGAACCGCGCGGATTTGGACGGCAGCAATATCAAGAATCTGTTCCACAAGCCCCAGGTGGAGTGGCCCAACGGGATTACCATCGACTACATCGCCGAGCGCATTTACTGGGTGGACGCCCGTCAGGATTACATCGCAAGCAGCGACTTGCACGGCGACTTCCACCGCTACATCGTCTCCCACCACGACGTGGTGTCGCACCCGTTCGCCGTGGCCGTCTTCAAGAACAACATGTACTGGGACGACTGGAAGCGCAACGCGATTTTTAGCGCCGACAAAGACAGCTTTCGCGGAGTCGAGGTGCTGCAGAAGCAGCTGCCGGCGTTGATGGACCTGAAAGTGTACGCGCACGGAATCCAGGTGGGCACCAACGCCTGCACCAACTCCTCGTGTCCGTACGTGTGCATCGGCCGTCCCAAGGACCAGAGCTCGTGTCTGTGCCCCGACGGCATGGAGAACGTCGCCGGGAAGTGCTTGTGTCCCGGCCACGTGGCGCCGCTCGCCAATTACACGTGCCCGCGTTTCCAAAACACGTGCGGGGCCGACCACTTCGCCTGCTCGAACGGCCTGTGCGTGCCCAAGGGCTGGAAGTGCGACGGCGAAGACGACTGCGGCGACGGCAGCGACGAGAGCCACTGCGGCACCCAGAGCTGTCCCCCGAATTACTTCGTGTGCGGCGACGGGAAGTGCCTGCCGCAGTATTGGAAGTGCGACCACGACTTCGACTGCTCCGACCATTCCGACGAGATGAACTGCCCCAGGCAGAACTGCACCAAGGGCCAGTTCACGTGCAAGAACGGGCGGTGCATCGCCTCCAAGTGGCAGTGCGACGGCGAGGACGACTGTCGGGACGGCTCCGACGAAATGAACTGCGAACAGGCGGAGCCCCACGCTTGCAAAGACGACGAGCTCGTGTGCAAGAGCGGCGGGGTCAAGTGCGTGCCCAAGACCTGGCAGTGCGATGGGGAAAAGGACTGCAGGGACGGCTCGGACGAAGAGAACTGCAGCGACAATAAGTGCTTGGATAGTCACTTCTCGTGCGGACCGCCCAACGACAAGTGCATATACAAGACGTGGGTGTGTGATGGCGATAAGGACTGTCCGGACGGACGTGACGAGATGAATTGTACCGCGACTAAAGCGCCTCTGAATCCGGGAACCATGAACCAGTTCGTACCAAAGAACGGGTCTTGTCAGGATTGGATGTTCCAGTGTCTGAACCGGCGCTGCATTCCCTACTGGTGGAAGTGTGACGGTGCCGACGACTGTGGCGACAGCAGCGACGAGTTGGGGTGTCCCTCAGTCAGCACCACTGTGAAACCGTCGTCCATTACAACTCCACAGCCCACAACTTGCGGCCCCAACCAGTACCAGTGTCTCAGCGACGCTTGCATATTCTCGTCGTGGGTTTGCGACGGCATGGAGGACTGCCCCGGAGGAGACGACGAAAGCAACTGCGAGAATGTGCGCAACTGCACGTCCGACCAGTTCAAGTGTCGCCTCGACGGGAGTTGCGTCCCGTTAACTTCGGTTTGCAACCAACGCTTCGATTGTCCGGACGGGACCGACGAATTGGCCTGCGACCACAATTTACCCATCGGTCCGGCGACCCCCAGCTGCTCCAAAGGCTATTTCCCGTGCGACGGAGGCAGCTGCTATCCCCTGGCCGTGCTTTGCGACGGCAGACCCGACTGTAAAGACGGCTACGACGAATCCAACTGCACCAAGAACTCGCGCGTCTACCAAGTGCTACAAATGGGCGTGGACGAGCGCGGCACCAACGAGTCGAGTCTGTTGCTGTACTGGTGGATCCCCACGCCGTCCAAAGACACTCTAGAGTTCATGCCGTCCATCAGCAAGGCCGGGGAAGACGTCTGGGACAATCAGACGTGGACCGAGAACACGGAATACAAGTTCGGGAAGCTGGAGCCGGCGACCAAGTACAACATGACGATTTACGTGCGGATTCAAAACACGAATCGCGTGTTCCTGCCCGCGAAGTACTTCGTGGCGTACACGGCCGAGGGGATTCCGAGCGAGCCGTGGAACGTCACGGCGGTGCAAAAGAACGACTCCCACGTTTTGCTCACCTGGAACAAGCCAGTACATCCCAACGGGCTAATCGTCAACTATCAGATTTGTTGGTACCCGCCGCTTCCGCCGATCAAGCTCAAGCTCAGCGGAAACGAGACGGCTCACTTGCTGTCGACGTATTTCGAACCGAACCAGAAGTACTCCTTCTACGTAATCGCCCACAACAAGAAATACGAAAGCAAGCGTTCGGATGTGACGTCAATGTTGTTCGACGGCGACTCCAAGCTGCACAAAGTCAGCGATTTTAAACTGGAGAAGAAAAGCGAGAATAGCGTGGTTTTGTCGTGGAAGTACAACCGAACGGTTGACGGATTCACCGTCGATATAACCCCCGAACGAGAGTATCCTCGGTTCGTCCCCAAGACCACCACGACCACGTCAATCACCATCGACAAGTTGGCATCAGGTGCTCAGTACCTGTTCGTGGTGAAGGCGTTCAGGAAATCGTTCGTCGGACCAGAAAGCCGCCTCCAAGTGGTCACGGACGGAACGACGCTGCCGGAGATTCCCTCGATTCAAGGACGCGCCGTCAAGGAGTTGGGCACCACTGTTAAGTTGAGCTGGGAGTTGCCTGTGGATGCAAGGAAGGTGACGTGGACCTATGGAATTTACTACGGAATCGAAGAAGAGGAGCTCTATGAAAGTAATTACATATACAGGTGTCTCAGCGCTGCGGGGAAGTAAGATCAAATGAAAAAAAAGATATCGTGATGTGGGTTTCGAGAAAACGTACAATCCATTTAACACGTTCGCTGTAGGGCGATAAAATTCAAATTTTGTGGGGCGCGTTACGGGGTCTAGAATGTCCCGTATAGTATAGTTCAGTTTACGCGATACGGGACCTATTTGTCCCGTATAGTTCACATGATTTTCCTCCCTCTAAAGGACCATGGAATTATAATCTTAAATGGATCTTGAGACAGGTCACTTTATAATAAACCAATACATGGCATACAAGCGCAGGACGAGGCTGAAATGTACGTTCAACTTTATTTGACATTCGAAATTATTGTAGGATTTTTACAAGATATTTCAGATATTTATTACATACTAGCCTTTGCCCGCGACTTCGTTCGCGTGGAAATTTTGATGTGTATGTTTGTGAAATTACGGCCTGATCATAATAAATAAAGTATAGATGACAGGTTGCGACCATCGCCGCCATCTAGTGATGGCTGGAAATGCTACCGATACGATCCCTTGCTTTATGAATAACAAAAACATCTATCCCACGGGAACATGTTTCCGGGATAAATAGTAGCTTACCTGCTACTCCAGACTATAATCTATCTCTGTGCCAAATTTAATGCAGATCCGTTCTGGCGTGATTGAGTAACACACATCCAAACTTTCGTATAGATTTATTCTAATACCGTTTTGTATATTCAGCTATATTCGCCTCATTTCTGACGGATTCGACGTTTCGCTCCGCTTACTCAATTCTTCTAAGCTCTACTTCAGAAGTCGTCCCTCTACTTCTAGCTACCTTCATAGCCCGAGCTTTATTTCTCCTCTGCGAAAGATTACATTTGCGTTTTTCGGGCATTTAAAAAAACTACCAAATAATAACAATTCACACAAATTATAACTGACCTAAGAATAATTTATGACAGCTCTGATGACAGCTTGCGACCATCACCGCCATCTAGTGATGGCTTGAAAAGTACTCTATAAAAAACGATAACATCTATCCCACGGGAACATTTTTCCAGGATAATTAGTAGCCTATGTGCTATTCCAGACTATAATCTATCTCTGTGCCAAATTTCATCCAGATCCGTTCAGCCGTTCTGGCGTGATTGAGCAACAAACATCCAAACATTCACATTTATAATATTAGTATAGATTTATAACAAAAAAGTCAAAGATACATTGATATCAAAATACAATACATTAAAACATAGCCATCACCATAGAGCCATCGCCAAAGATACAAGTTTTTTTTCTCTATTTGACATCACTAACACAGTTCTTACTCACAAACAATAGCAACTAACCGCTTATTACCATATATGCGAATGATGTGCCATTTGTTTCAACTTATCAGAACTTGTCAATTGTGTCCCGTATCGCTCCACGCAATAAAAATCTCGCATGAAGCGATACGGGCCAAATGTGTCCCGTATATTATTTTTTATTTAAAATCATCTACACTTCTCAAGAAATTTGCTGGTGTCGAGATAATTTTTTTATCTTAAAAATTACGGAAATTAGAGTCATCGCACCAAAGAAAAGTTCTCCGATTTTTAAGGTCGCTCCGTGAGAAGTACGATACGGGACATATACGTCCCGTAACGCAGCAAACGTGTTTAGAGAACATTGAAAATTACTGCTTATGTACAGATTGTCCAGATACAGAGCGGCGTTATGTTTTTATAAATGACGCAACCAGTATGTTACATTATTTTCGGACTCTTTATGAAAAAATAATTATACCTTGTATAAACTATTATAGACCTAACTTCAGTTGCTATGCTATTATTTAACATTAAACAAGTAACAGGCTTTTTGTTGAGAAATGAATGCTTCCAAATCAATGAGAATTTCGGCTTGAAATTTTGCCAGAAAATTTTTAATATCGTCTAGTATAGTGCTCAAGTCAAACTTTGATTCAATCATATCATTAAAAACCTTATCAAAAATGTAATCGATTGATACCAAAATATGCAGGTGTTCTATTAAAATTTGATTAAATGAACAATTTGCGTTCATGTGTAACTCTGTATATTAAATTATTACAATTCAAAATTCGAATTGATCGTTATGAACTAGAAGATATTTGAAAATTTTGTGTCAAAATTTCAAGCCAAAATTTTCACAGGTTTGGGAGCAGCGATTTTTTAAAAAAGTGGCTTTTGTTGGCTTAAATGTCAAATAATAGGAAAACAACTAAAGTTGGGTGCATCATAGGTTATACAAAGTATAATTATTTTTTGACAAGAAATTCGAAATTAGCGTAATATACTGTGTGTTCCATTTAAAAAAGCCTAACTTTAATGCGCCACTCTGTATGTGGACACACTATATAAGCAGATATTTTCAGAGTATTCTCTTAAATTGATTGTACTTTTGTGGAAAACAGCATCTCGATATCTTTTTTTCATTTTAGAGTGATCTTACTTCCCCGCAGCATAAAGGTATCATATGCCAGTTTTGCTTGGTTATTACGATATGTCTTATTTTTTATAAAAATGCATTTTTCTTTAGATTTTGATGAGTCTAGGATGGGAAATAGAAAAAAATGAATCCCAAACAATTGAAATTAATACCTGTCACATTATCATACAAGGTATTATATTCCAGTTTTGCTTAGTTATTAGGATATTTATAATTTTTTATAAAAATCGGGTGCTGCGATTTTTTGCATATGATTATAACAAAATAACTATATTTTTTTCAAATAGCAATCAATCTAAAAGTGTCGGTCGATGTAGAAATAAAAAATTACTCGACTTTTATAATGGTATCATATGCCAGTTTTATTACATTTTTCATTTTTTATAAAAATGTATTTTACTTTATATTTTGTTAAGTGTAGAATGAGAAATAGAAACTAAAGAGAAGATGCTTTTTTACAGCATCTGGAATATCGTAATTGGCATAACAAACCTTTATAAAGGTCGAGCTATTTTTTACTGTTACATCGAATTCCGTTATAAAATTGTGGGATTGCAATTTGAAAAAAATTGAGTTTTTTTTCATTTTGTTATAGTAATTTTCGGGAAGTCGCAACGACCTCCTGAAACATTAAGAGGTATTAGAAGCACCCTCAAATAATTATTTTAAATTTTACGAATCGACAGGAAAAATTATTACAATACTTCAAATGGTTCAAAAAATATCAATTTTTAAAAAAATTTATTTATTTTCAAATTTTAGCATACAATTAAGAATATTAAAAAAACTATGAGGTAGGTGGCAACAATCTAGGTGCGTCTTATTCAGAATTGAGTGCCCAAATGAATGAGTGCATAAAAATACCCCCTATTTTTATTTGACATTTAAAATAACAAAGTTGATGTCAATTTCCGGCATAACCGTATTTATGAGAATTTTTTAAAAATATTTTTACGTTTGTATTTGGCAATTTATTCACTTTAACTACATAAGTTGACATTTACTCTAATTATTTTTTTTATTTTTTTACGTTATTTAGATACACTGCTTTTATTAAAGTAATTAAATTACAAAATAACAAACATACATTATTCATTGTACAAAAATTCACAATAAATGTGTTTTCTCAAAAATATGGCTATGTAACTTATTAAAATGTTTATTGTTTTATATGGCAAAACAACATGCTCTTTAAAATGACGCAATCAAAAATTTGGGTTACCATTAAAAAAATATATAAATGACGTCATATCTTTGACAAAGATGACATAAAAAAACTTATTTTTATGTCGAAATTAAAAAAATCGAATTAATTCCAACCTTTTCATCCGCATTGTATACTTTTGATTACCTGGAGGGTTTTTCTGTTGATGTCTCTTTCATTCAGAATTTGCCACACCCTGTCTCGGGGAAGTTTATCAAACGCTTTTTCGAGGTCTATAAACGCTAGTAAGAGTTTAGTGTCTGTTTCGAATGCCTTATGTATCAGCTGTTTTATGGGGAATATATGGTCACATTTCTGTCATTGCGGAATCCATATTTATGATTCGTCAGTGTTTTCTCGATTTCTATCCTCAGTCTGGTCTCTTATTATTATTATTTCGTAGACCTTCAGGGGATACTAAGTAATGTTATTCCCCTGCAGTTGTTGCAGTCTTATGGGTCATCTTTTTTCTTTATAGGTAGGATCTTTCCCATTTCCCAGCCCATCGATATTCTTTCCTACTTCCATGACTGGTTGTTGTAATCTTTAGCAGATGCGGTTTTCCTTTTACTCCCATGTGTTTCAACTTTTCTGTTGTCACCTCGTCGCGTCCTGCAGCTTTACCGTATTTGATTTTTTTAGTGCATTTTCTAGTTCTTCAGTTATGTGTTGATGTTCTTCCTCTGTTGTTTCTTGTATTCAATAAACCTTTCCATGATTTGCGTTGGTTCAGTTAGCATTTTGCCTTGTTCGTTTTTTATTCTCATCCAGTCCGTTTCTTTCCCTTTTTTAAATGTTTTTAAAATCGTATAGAATAACTTCTTGTTACCACACCTGTTTGATCTTATTAGTTCCCCAAATTTTTCCCAACTTATCTTCTTTTTTCTTTGGAACAATTTTTTGACTTTTAGTCTTTCCTCTGCAGTTTACATACGACTGTTCTGTATTTTAACTATTTTCTCTTGTGCTTTTATTTCTTTCGTCCACTACGGTGTTTGTTTTCTATTACTATTCGACGTTGTGGTTCCACAAACTTGTTTTGTTGCTTTAATAATTGTTACTTTTAACGATTTCCATGTTTGTTCTAGTTTCTTGATTGATTTCACGTAACTTCTGGCTTAACATTTATCCGAATTTCTCCCCAGTTTATTTGTTTCTTGGTATGTGATTCAATATTGATACATGTGTCGGTTTAATATATTTTGTTTTATTGGTCTTTGCCATTTTAATCTTGCCTACGAGTAAATAATGGTCGCTGCTCCTCATCACTCTTACGTCATTTACTGAACGCCGAATTCAATTGGGCAGGAGTTGAGTTGTGTTTTTTGTTACAGAACCTCGACTACAAACCACCAATTTGACCGCAACGATTAATAATTTGAAAGCGTGCGAGTTTTATACGTTCAAAGTCGGTCTCGTGGGTCCTTACGGTTATGGTCCGTTGTCTAGGAAGCACGTGGACATTAGCACTTCCATGAACAAGAAAGCGCCGCCGAAGAAGTTGCAAGTGAAGGAGGACGGCAATCCGTTGAGGATGAGAGTGCAGTGGTCGCCTTCGTGTCCCGCCATCGGAGATCCAATCGCTTATATTGTAAAACTAGCACCGCTCTTTCATTTGAATGTTACAATTGTTGATTGTAGATACGGGTGTATGAGAGGACCAAAGCCCAAACTTGGAATATCAGAAAAAGTGATGGTAGCGATTTCAGCCACGTGTTTAATATAACGTACGGCGCCATCTACGACGTTAGCGTGGCGACCGACGATCCCGAGGCCATTTACACCCCTAACGTGACTTATTACGGGCCGCCGATACTCCCGCCTTATGAAGTGAAATCGTTCGTGGAGAACAACGGCAGTTATATAGTTTACTGGCAAGAACGTGAGCTACCGGACTCGGTGGGGTCCTTCAAGTACGAGGTCCTGGTGTCGGAAGGTAACACTTTGAACGAGTCCACGGCGGCGCGCTTTGTGGTCACGAAACCGCCTTTCATTTACACCAACAATTCAGCGAATATGTACACGTTCGCGGTGCAGATCGTCACAGACAAGGGATTCAAGTCGATAATGTCGGAGAGGATGAGTTTGTCCGGGAGTGAACCTCCCACGGAAGCGATCACGGGCACCAGTTTGTGGGTGATTTTGGTGTTGGTGGGGCTTGGTGTGGGCGCGGTCGCCGCTTTGGGAGTGTTCGTAGTGAAGCATCGTCGTCTGCAGAACAGTTTCACCAGGTTCGCGAATTCGCATTATGATACGAGGTCGGGAGCGGCGACGTTCGACGATCACGGTCTAGAGGACGACGATAGTCCGCAAATAACGGGGTTCTCGGACGACGAGCCGCTGGTCATAGCGTAACAATGTTGAGAAAGTATTGCGAGAATAGAGACTTGGTGATGGCAGTCGGTTGGTTACCAAATATATTTATATAATTATTATTCGGCTGCTACAGCCTTCTAGTATTTGTCCATTTACAAAGATAACACAATACTTTTTCATGATGACCATATTCCAAGAGACCTAGTCGTAAATTAATATTTTGAATGATGATCGGTGTTTTGCTGAAAAACGTGTTTGTTGTGTTTTTTAAAGTCTTGATGCTTTGTCGAGTTAGTGTAAGTTTTATTCTACTGAGATTCCTATGTGTGAAGAAAAAAAATGGATTGGTAGATGCGCTCGTGGAGTGCTTTTTATTATAATAGATATATTTTAAGTCAAATTTCTGTGATACATTCAGTTAAGTTTTAATATTTTCTCATGAAGGAATTTGACTGTCAATATGTTTGTGCTCTTACGTGTTAAAATAAAGCATTAAAACTATTTCGGGGCTAATTATTTTAAACGCCCACTGTAACTTCCTCATACCGATCCTAATCCCTTGTATTCAAACCAAAAACTAGTTAAATATTAGATTAGAAATATTTTTCACGGAAACTGGCACTGGCATGTTTAAAATTGACAACCAGACGAGCCCGAAAAATTCAGAAATTGGAATTGGCCTAAATTAAGTGTGTTTTAACATATTAAAACTTAAATCTATTAGATATCGCAAAATATAAAAGAGCAGATTTTAAATTCAGTCAGGAAATTTGGCTCTAGTTTGAAATTACCTTGACTTGCTCATTTGGTCTGGTTGTTGTATCACAAAATACAAATAAAAAGAATGATACATATTGCTTCCTGGAACTGGCACAAAAAAGTGAAAGAATTTCGGCCAGCAAATATTGTTAATATTTTTTTATTCGGGTCAGCGACTGTTAATTACGTCTTATTACAAACTCTTGCAATATCCTTCATAGCAGCACATTTGAAATTTTTAAAGTTAAATCAATTCTGTCATAAAAGTGAAGGATTATTTTACAAGATTTCTACTCAAATATTGCACGAGGTGTCAACGAAATTATCATATGATGACCTTGTCAAAAAAAGGAGCTAAATTGTCTAAGACTTAAAGTTCGCAAACTTCACAAGCGGAGACATCATTATAAGAGACCGTCGATAGTAAGTAATGATTACTTCTTATGAAAGTTAAAAAACTCGAATAAGATCGTTATTATTAGATTACTTCTTGTAAACATTTGTACAGGATATCTCAAATTGGGACACTTTTGAGGTATTTCTCCTATTTCCCGAGTGTATATAATTCCTATTTTTAAGTAATAAATGAATCTATTGCCTACTTAATTATTTACATTTTTTTACATTATTCAAAACTATTTGCTTTCTCTAAAATATTATCTGCAAAAATATCAAGTGCTGTATATCGTTAAAAAGCTGATTTAATGCAGATTTCAAAAATTTGAAAACAGGGTTTTCCATTTAAAAAAATGTGATATAATGTGATATGTGATATGATCAAAAATGGTATACTATTAAAAATTACTGACTAAGCAATTATATTTTCTATTATTAAAAAACTAAAAAAAAATTTAAAACAAATCAAAAATATTCATAAATAAAAAAAAAGTCTTCAGAAGATATTAAAAAACGAGATATCTTAGCTATTTTTTAGCTATCTCTTCGGAAAATCGGAGAAACCCTTTAAAAGTGTCCAACACTACACAAAGAAACAATTTAAAGGAATACGAACCGTTGGTGTGAAGAATTAGGATTCAATTAACCAAAAGAGTGTTAGCACATATTGGTCCATGAATCGGAAGTTGAGTTTTTATGATGTAAAAAATGCAATTGTTTTCTTAATTTTAGTGTTAAAAAATTACAATTTGGTAGGCTAAAGAGCAAACACTGCTGACAGCCAAGCAAAAACGAAATAGGCTAATTGGATAAAATTGAATGTCTGGATTGAAAAAGATTTTTAAGCGCATCAGTTTCAGTGATGAGACAGAAATGGTAATTTTTATTTAATAAATGGAGAAAGTTTGATTTTGTCCGTGAGGGCTCGTATTTGTCATTATTATTTTTCAATCACCCAGTATATTGTTTTGTTAAAAAAAATAAAAGTGCGCATGACACAAGCCGATTGTAAACAATAGTTGTGGCGTTGTCATGGCAACTGGTATTTTTACACTTGTTTCTGGTGACGTTGCCGCCGTGAGGTTTCCCAAACCGACAAAAATGACAATCGGCCAATTGTTTTGGTAGCATTTGTGTGTCAAATTTGTCAGTTTTGTTCTCTTTTCCCATTTGACGTGTAATTTAAAATTATCCATTAACTTCGTTGCCTTCCACACTGTTAAATTCCTCGAATCAGCTACGGCCGGGCCTACCATGTCATTATTACCATTATATGTTGCGAAGTTATAACAACAATAACGATGGAATCCCGAGGCCCACCGTCACCCAGCGATTTCAGATCATCCACAGTGCGAGCGTTGGTGGACGAATTGAGTCTTCGATACACCAATCAAGTGCTGCCCCAAGGAGGAGGCAGCTTCTACGCCGTTTACTTACCTCCAGAGGGACCGAAACGTATGCACCCATCACTTTGTGTCTTCTTCAATAAAGCGGAAGCTATGAAGTGCATGAAGCTATCAAAACGGGCGAGATTTAGAGCGTTTAAGGACCATGATATGGCGCTCGCTTTTGCAACCGATGGATACGTGGATCCTCCAAGGAGCCCGGAGAGGAAGAACGGCTATAGCACTAATATAAACCAAAATGTGATCAATGAGAGGCTGAGCCCGTACAAAGCTCCCAAACCGCAGGATCTGGTCAAGCTGCGAAAGACGATCGAGAATGGCGAACTGGACCATTTCTGGACCATGATCTGGAGCAATCCGCGATATTTGGTCAGCAACGGCGACACACCATCCATTCTGCAGGTTCAAATTAAATTATTACCTTGTGCATGACTCCACCAAACTAAAATTCATTTTTCATTCTTGAGTAAATTATTTTGCTTTGTTGAAGTTGTTAAAACATTTAAAAATTGAAAATTCTCAATGTTAGAAAATAAAAGAAAAGATGATGGAAACACTTTGACATTTGTTAAGAGTGTAGAAAATGTTTGATCTTCAAAAAGAGAATTTATGGAAGAAACGTGGACAGTTCAGATGCTGCCTGTTTAACCCATTTCTTTTACCAATATTGCGTTAACACAATGTAAAAATTACAATGTTTTCAACATTAAATTTTTCAATAATGTTTGAACTAACACAAGGTATAAAGGGATCGATCCTCGTTACTTATGCCGGGTGACTATAAATGATTTAAATTTTTTGTGTTAGGTTAGCAATATTTTTTAACAATGCCATTGGGTACATTGATTTTCAAATTTGAAGTTGTCAAATAAAAAAATTGCCCATATCAGAATTGTTTTCAAAATGATTTTTACAATTGGAAGATCTTTTCGATCACTCGCTGTAACCATTTTCTTCGTTATTTGTCATTTTTTGTTCGCCAATATTCAGTAAGTTACACATTTTGACAACAATATTCTTGAAAGTATGTAGGCTTTCACGGTCGGTGTTATTAATTATAACGATGTTCTTCGGTCCAAAATCCCGAAGAACATCGTTATAATTAACAATATTCTTACCTGAAAATTTAATAGACATAAATCAGGACGACAGTTAATCTGGTATGTACTAATTCCCCACTGTTACCAATCATTTAAATTTAAGTCAATCATTTATAGTCACCCGGTATAATTTCGCAATTTTTAAGGCTTCATTCATCCCAAATCCCCTTTTCTGTATATTTTTTTTAAGGGCGTAGAGTAAACTTTCAAAAAACAAAAATAGGACGTATTGGACGTCAAATGTTATAATTTGACAGTTTCAAACGTCTACATTGGAAAAAATAAAACAAAAGCTGGATTCTATAGACTCTTGGGCCTCCGTTTTTGTAACGTTCGTTATGGTTCCGAATAACGAAATTGCTTATAATATACTCCTCAAAAAATGTATCAGAACACCCCCAGATTTGTAATATAAAATCATAACGGCATTTTTTTTCTGAAGATAAGAACATGACAATAAGGCACCTTTAAGGTCTGATGTTTTTTATGTAGTGATACATATTCATGAAACATTCATCATCTTGGTATAAATTGCTGTTAAAATGTTCATGTGTTGCGATAATTTTTGTGCGGAATGTATTTTATTTATTTTTTCACCTTCCGCTAACAGGAAATGCTTTCTGCTTAAGTTTTTTAAATGGGACAACCAGTATATTTTTAAATTTTTGGGTGCAGAATAAAAATCAACTTTAAGAAATGTTAGCATGCAATTTTTTTTATTCTTAAGGAAGACATACAATGGAACATCCTAATGGAACTTCAAATGGAACTCAAAAATCCCGAAGAAGATCGTTATAATTAATAACACCGACCGTGAAAGCCTACATACTTTCATAAAAATGATAGTATTATAAATAAATCAGCCTCTTGCAACTCTGTTCTTAACAAATTAAAAAAACTAATTTAAAAACAAACTTATTCGGCTGTTCGGGGACTTTTGCCGAGCCCGTATAATTTTTTTAATTGAGTGATTTGTTAATTAATACGTATAATTGATGATTTTTATTTGTTACAACTGCGTTGGGTGATAAGCTGCAAATTAAAATATTTATTAGTAAAAATAAATCAACGAATCAACAACGTAGAAATAAAAAAGCGAGGCTTAGGAAGCCATGGAAACTAGTTTTGTTTTATATTTTACAGTGTAACCTTGACACTGTCAAATCATGACATTTAAAATTTGCACAAACGACGTCTAAATAGAGACCTGGAGATGGAATTTGTAGAAGACATTAAATGTATCTTATCGATGGCCTCAAATCAATACCTCGCAAGTGCGAAATTTGCACTCCACTTTTTTTCATTCAATACTTATACCGGGTGTCCGTTGCAAGTCTGGACGTAGGGATTTAACATGGGAAATATTTTTTAATTTTTTTGCTGTAGGGTTGACGTTCTCAAAACCGGCTATCTTTCTGTTATTTTTTCAATTCTCTACGTAGAGCAGTTTTCGTGCAAAAAGCCTCCAAAGCAAAAATTTGAATTTGATGCGTTTTAATCGCCTAGCAATGCGATGCCAACTCAGGATTACCATCCATTATAACAGTAAACCAGTAATACAGTAGTCTACGCATTAAACTTACTATTTTTACAACTATTAATTAGTCACATTATTTCATTGTTTATAACGAAATATAATAGTGGTAAATAAGCACATGTAAACAAAAAAAATAGTTTTTTCATTTATCTCAAATCCGTCAAATTGGACTGTATTGATTCTAGGCCGCCGTTATGTAACGTGTCCGCAGGCGTTCTCAACCGAGAACACCCAAATTTTTCTACACTGTATCGAACGTCGAAAATGTTCCTTGGCCTATGCCGGATCGTTTTTTTTTGTACGCACGTTAGTGCGAATGTAGTGTAGTGACTTTTTGCAATTTTTGTACAGGAAGGCTTCCGTTACAACGCCCTGCACGTGGCAGCAAAGGCAAAAAACGCCCGCCTCGCCGAGGCAGTCCTTAATGTAATTTGCAACCGCAAATTCATCACACAACTCTACGGAGAAGACTACGTCTGCGACAATATTGACGCCAGGATACAAGTCTTGTTGGATTTGTACCTAAACACCCCAGACAAGGGTAACAACGAAACGCCCCTACACTTCGCCTCCAAATACGGCGCCCCCGAAGTGGTCGAAGTCCTAGTCGCTTTCCCCGAGTGCGACAAGACGTTAAAAAATAAATATGGACAAACGGCTGATGTGGTATGTCAACTGTCAGTCAGTACGCCTCTTTGTTTAGTAATCATTTGCGTATAGATCATATGCGATCGGTGTGATAAAAATGAAGAGCTTGAGCATGTAAAACAGAAGATTGCTTTGCTTCTGGGCAATTGCTTCTATGTACCTGTCTTGCGCTCCGAAGACGACAGTCTTCCACCGTCGATCGGCGAACCATTCTCGCCGGGAAAATCGTCGGTAAGTCTTCATGGTAACTTGCAAAATTGTGCGGTTTTTTATTTCGTTTTTATTCAGGTGTTTGAAGCTGACCCGTTGAGTCCACGTTTTGAAATTCACGCCTACGCCGGCCCCATGAACAAAGAAGGCGCCGACCATTTCCGCAAGGTGTGGAAAACACCGCCGCGGATGTCCACACCGACGAAGCGAAAGCCCGACGCCGACGGTGACGAGTCTCTGCAGAGTATTCTGGCTTTGCGTTACACAGACACAAATAAGGGATTGGAACGCATGGGCCAGACTCTCGCCAACAAGTTTCACGTGAACTGGAAGGAGTATTGGCCGTTTTTGGATAGTTTCGTCGACATAACGTCGGAGGAGGGTTTGCTGCAGCTGGAGCAGCACCTGCGTGGGAGGTATATAATTTGCGATAAAATGTGCGCTTCCGACGAGGATATCAAAGCAAATAGTCCCGTGGCCGACTTGTGTTTAGCCCTTCAAAGATGCGAAATCAGCTCGAGATCCACATTCGGCGCTTATCTTGCCGTGGAGAAAGCGTGCGACGTGTTCGGTAACCGATTGGCGACCAAGCTCACCAAGAAACGGAATACCGATTTCATTACGTTCATTACCTGCATTGAGATGCAAGCCATGAACTTGGAGCTTTGCATGACGAGTTTCATGGACGATGAGCGATTTAAAGACGTAAACTTTTCGGTCGTGCACTATCGCGTGGCGATGCACGCCGGCCATGAGATTGCATTTTTGTGCGCCAACGAACTAAAAGTAGAGATCATACAAGTCGCGAAAAAATATCTGGGCGACTGTATCAATTCGTACGAGATTATTTCATCAGACGACGAGACCTTCTACCTCGACATCAATGGCCGAACGCCGATCCCGAGACAGACCGTTTGCATTCTAGAACAGTTTCTGGATAATTTCGACCTCGACACAAAGCCGCAGCCCGGACCGACCAGCGAGAGGAGCTGTCGGGAAGCATTCGCTAGATCAAAGAAATGTAAATGCGCTTTCGACATCCACAGGCCGCGGAAGAGTATTGGGCCTGCGAAGCAGAGATTGAGAGGCCTTAAGTCGTCACGCAAGCTGAATTACAGCAAACAGAGTCAGAATAACGACGATTCGTGGACGGATGACGAGTATTTCACCCCGCCAACTAGTCCCCATGACTCTGATCTGTCGGAGGATGAATACAGCGACGCCCCGCCGCCCCAGGAGGTGTTTGTGGAATACGGACGGCCGACTAAAACCGACAACGCTTTGTACAAAGCGCTCACTTATGCCAACTGTAAGATTACGCCAGACGTGTACCCCAACATCTACAGGTGGTACCACAATGTGAATCTCTACACGGAAAAGGAACGCAAGAGGTAAGTCGTTCAGGCCATCTGAGTCGAGGGGTAAACCGGTGGCGCAAAAGTGTACTCCCTTTTCATAGAAATAATCCCTTTAATTAACCAATAATTCCATAAAGCCGCCATAATTCCCGTAAATCCTAAATAATTCCTGTAATTCCTCAATAATTCCTGTAATTCGTATGTGGAGTATTAGGGAATTAAGTACTTATGGGCAACTATACCTGCTATTTACGCAATAGAAAATGCACGAGCAATGTTTTTAAACGTTAATTTGCACAAATATTATGGAACTTTCCTAACTCGAATGTTTTGTGAACATAAAAAGTATTTAACAATCTTCCCTTTAAGTCGATCTTCTATTACTCGAATATTTCTAATACTCGAACCGATATTTAACACGTAGCCAAGCCTAACTGATTTTTTTCGAAGAAATACTGTATTTTGGAGAAGCATATTTTTTTACACGTTTACTGGAGGATTAAGGTGGGAAATTTTTCATTTATTACGATTCACGGCCGCTAGATGTCGCAAAGATCGATTATTTATCCATCAAAGGCAGGCGGCCAAATTTTAGCATTTTCCCTAGTTTTTTGCCTCAAAGATTACGATGAATCGTAGTATTCGTTGTAGAAAGTAGTTTGGAAATAAATTTTGCCGACAGTTCATTTAGGAACGAAAAGTTGATCGGCACGACATCTCATTTTCAAGTTGAGAACGTTGGTTTTTTCATGAAACACGTTAAAAATAATGCTTAATCTCAGTTATTAGACAATTTAGGGCATTCATCTTTTGGCAAAAGGTTTTAATAAACTGAGGCATCTTCCGCATAATCACATTCCAAAATAATCTGCTTTGGGGTCATCTTTTTCAGCATTATGTAAGGGCCGTTTAATTAATTAATTAATTATTAAATAACTACTATTACGATGAATCTCATATGATGTTAATTTAAATTACAATGTTCAGTGAACGCAATACCAAAAAATCAGACGATTCTGTTGGAAAATTAGGAAATTAAACCCTCAAAACCCTCCTATGGAAAAATTGCATGTTTTTTTTTCTTAAATAACTACTATTAGGATGAATCTCAAATGATCTTAATTTCAAGTGCAATGTTCAACGAATGCTATACCAAAAAATCAGACGAATCTGTTGGAAAATTAGGAAATTAAACCCTCAAAACTCTCTTATGGAAAATTTGCATGCTTTTTTCCCTCCTTAAGATTTATCTCTACCAATTGCATTAACGGTGGTGCAGTTTCACAGAGGGTTTATTGGTGATATTGGCGCAAAAGTGAAAAAGATAGAAGTAGATTTAAAATGTTAACACTTAGGAAAAATTTGAAATTAATTGCTGAGGTTGGAATTAGCG
Source organism: Eledona agricola (assembly GCA_964023215.1). Classification (NCBI taxonomy): domain Eukaryota; kingdom Metazoa; phylum Arthropoda; class Insecta; order Coleoptera; family Tenebrionidae; genus Eledona; species Eledona agricola. The sequence goes on from OZ026860.1 coordinate 11,919,531, forward strand.
AAAGGAAAAGGAAAGTTATTGCAGAACAATTTGGAATTCCCCCAACACATTATCAACTATTTTAGAAAACAAGGACAAACTTTTGAACTAGTCCAATTTGATCCAAAAAAATACTGATTTTTTCAAACGGTAAGACTATGTATATATTTTTCTTCCTTTGTTGCATTATGTATGTACATATGTAGGTATGAATCTTGTATTATGTACAAATGTATGAACCAGTGTTTTCTTACAATGCGTATTAAATTTAAGTTATAATTTGGCATATTTTTCTAAGTCAAATTTTCTCTAACCCTAAGTCAATTTTCGGTCTCTTGGAGTTTCGAGTTGGAAAAGTTGCACTGTAGATATATGCATATACATAACTTTAGAAAAGTGGACTTACGAAGATCTTTGAGAATTCGGCATAAGCAAGATCATAATAGTTTCCCTTTAGTATATCTTCATGGCACACAGCTTCCTGCTGAAGATATAAAATGTAATAATTGAATGAACCGCTTACCATCAGCAACTATAATAAACATTTTTTCCAAAACCTCAAACGTTCCTCCGATTTTGATTCTCAAGAGTATCCTGCTTTAGAGGAAAAAATTTAAGATTTAATTCGTCTGCATCTATTAGAATTATTATTAATACATATTAACTTAAAAAATGTCTTTAATTGTTTAGTTACTCCAACAACTATTTGACGAAATAAAAGGTTCATTTCCCATGGCTAAAATTTTTAAAACGGCCAATTTCCATCTCACTCATTCAATATGAAGAACTGTGTATATTACTTACAATTTCTAATTAACGTTCTGAATGTTATGAAGTTTTATACAGACTCTCATTTAAATCGAACCATTCTTACATGTTTAAAATCCATAAAAAATTTAATCGCACTTCTCCACAAACATTGACGATGGAGATTGGCCATTTTAGTACTCAGGTCCAGAAATATTATGTGGGCACTTGTGTAGGTGCCTTAGTAAATGCAGAAAATATTGAACAAAATAAAAACTTTGCAATCCAAAAAAACCCAAGAAATTATCAAGAACTATGATAAAAACGAGTTGTTTCGTATTATTGCATCTATGGGCAACAATCTTGTCTGGCAGATACTGCGCATGTGCAATTATTATTTCTCTTGTAATTCCCAATAACTTTCGATAAATCCCAATAAATCCTTCTCATAGTACACCAAAAATCCCCAGCGGTTTACCCTTCAATCTGAGCCTTCAATTGTGTGTCTAATGCGGTTTCAGCTGGCGAGCCAAACCCAAAGACATAACGCCGACTAAATGCACCAGCTTACGATCAAAAACTCCGCAGCCTAGGACACCACCTAATTCCACTTCGTGGCTCCGCATCACCGGAACGCACTCTCCTCAGGCGAGTTATCAACGCAAAATCTACTTCTAAGAAACCGTCGTCAGCAACGTGCGTTTCAGTTTTTAATCTAATGCGATGTGTTTCCTTTTATTTTCCAAGACACTGCAGCGGTTGTGCCTAATTAATAGCGTAGGTGTCGTTTATACTGTTGTGTAATATAATACATTTCTATTTTGTTAATTGTTTCACGTGAACGATTATAAACCTTTATAACGAAACTATTTGAGCTTGAGTTGTTTTAGTCTTACGTCGAGGGCGTCGTTTTCGCGTTGCAAATCGCCGAGTCTCGAGCGAACTTGTTGCAAGATTTCGCCGGTTACGCTTTCTGACGGTTCCTCGCTGGAGGAAGCGCATTTATCGTCGACTGAAAAATAAGCAAACATATGTAAGTTCTTTGCATGTATACTACTTTTAAATTCTTCAGAATCTTGATGAATTCTGACTATTTTAAACATTTACTATACCGGGTCGCAAAAAAGTATGGGTACAGTTAAATATTTTGAAAACGATTCATCGGAATTCGTTGAAATTCTATTAATTAACAATTTTTCACTTTTACGTCTTTATAAAAGAGAATAGACGTTCACGGCCAGCTTCATTAGTGCATGTATTTTTCGGGTATATAACAAGTGTTTTTTTTACGGCGACTATTAAAATAATTGTATTTTAAATTACATTTTCTATCGATTGGCAATATAAAGTGGTGTCATTAAAAAAAATTAAAATATTGACGTTTTGTTTTGTACGAACTTAGAATGTGATTTGGTTATTGTTGAAACCAACTGAAGATTCTAGAAACTTTCGTTTAGCCACTGCAGAAACAGTTTATGTTATTTCCGTATGATTAGTGAAAAATTTTTTTTGAAAAGACCATTTGTAAAGGCAACATTTTGTAAAATAATTGGCATATCTCCAAAACTTGGACAGATAGGTAGAAACAACAGCATACATTATACTCAGAAAGAAAAAAGACAATTGAAAATTAAATAAAAACTGGCATTTAAAATAACAAAGATGCGCATACTGAAAATAATTTATTTCGATTTGGAATTGCAATTTTGGCCGTGTTCAAATTTCAAGTTTATAGCACTGTTGGAAGGTAAAAATCTTTTAATAACCGCCTAAAAAACACTCTGCTATAGACCGTGTTCAAATCGAAGATGAACACCTTGATTTTTAATGGCATCGGCCGTCAAATTTAATATTTTTGAAGAGTACATTTTTTTCTGATTATATGATGTACAGCCATAGACAGTCAAGAATAAAACCCGTGTTATGCAAATACCGACTCTATGAGATATTGTCATTGAGTCGGTATTTGCATCACACCCGCCGGCTGTCCACGGTTGTACACAAATTAAATTTTGAAAAACAGTAGAACAAAGTTGACAATGCTGCTTATAGTTTTGTTATTTGTATTTTAGCTAAACTTTTGTGTAATAATTAGTTTAATAATGGTATGTTTCAGTGAAACTGAACGTATAGAAATTTCATGATGATTGGATATGGCTGTAGAAGATGAAGTTGTGCCCAAGTAGTAAATCTTTTATTATTTATCCTAACCGGGAACTGATCTGAAGGACAACAGTTTCAAACACTTTTTTATGAAACTGGACAACATAAAATTGTTACCAACGAAGATAATTCTTTCAACGCAATGTTAAATGTGCCAGAAACTCCAAAAATTTCAGAACAAGAGTTAACTTTGAACCACAAAATGAGTAGAGGATCCTTCCAAAAAATAATGAAACACGAAAAATATCAAAGCTACAAAATTCACTTGCTACAAGATTAGAGTGAATACGATTTTGTACGCAGAATCAAATTTTGTGAAACTATAATGCACAGAATAAAGCACGATGGTAACTTTATCATTCTCTTCTCTGATGAATCAACTTTAAGTTTAAATGTAATAAAATATCTACTTTTACGACATTATTTTGTTCCCGCACTTCCCAAAACACTACAACCGAAATATACCGCCCCATTTTGGACTTCAAGTGCCCCCAATATTTGAGTGAAATGTTTCCTGGTAAATGAGTAGGACGAAAAGGAGCAATTGAATGACCAGCTATGTCACCTGATTTTTAACCCCACTTGATTTTTTCTTGTGGTTATGTAAAAACAGAGTTTCTGTCAACAGACCAACACAAATCAAAGACTTACAAGAACCCCTATGAAATGAAGTTGCCAATATTTTTCAGAATATGTACTTTCATTTACTGCTCGTGTGCACAAGCAATAAAATGGCAACGGTTTTTGCGACATAAATGACTGTTTACACTAGTATTTGACAATTAAATACAAAATTATTTGCGTTTTTTTCAAAGAAAGGGCATTGATTTAATAATTAGTAGTCAAATTTAATTGAAATGTCTGATCAACAGACGTGATATGCCTCTGCATATACAGTTTTTTTTAAATTCCTAAAAAAGAAAAGGTTTTAGACAAGAAAATTGATTCTACCTTGGCGTGCATGAGATATTATTGTCCGAATTAAAGATCCTGCACACCTGGACAACTATTAAGAATTAAAAAATATTTTTTGACGATCTTTTCGTAATCATAATCCAAGGATTATGAAAAACTAAGAAACGGACAAACTCCCTCTCTGTAATTGGGCCACTAGTCCTTTTGGGAGGGGGTCTAAACAGAAAAAAACGATAATACCACCGCTTTTCATTTATATCCATCTCATTTCCTGATGAAACTGTGTTCGCAGATTGTGCAACTTCCCAGATAATTCACTTTAAATTATCTTTAAAGTTTGCGGCTACATCTTTCAAAACTTTTTGTTTCTTAATTTTATTTCTATAATATAATTTTTGCTTTTTATATCCTACAATTACAAGTACGACTCCCAGATTGAAATTAAACAATAATGTCCTCTTTGGACCAACTTTTTTTGCCATCATTGAATTCAGGAACTCGCGACACCTCTGAAATAATAAGTTCTTTATGTCTGAGAAAATTAATAAGTGTTTACACTAAGCTTGCTTGAATTTGCTTAAATCAGTTTTCGCAATAAAACTAAACTGTGAAACATTGGTCTCGTTGGTGTCTTCACAAGTGCCGACATCAACTTTTGCAATAAATATTTTAAGTATATTGCTTGTGTACAGGAGCCGGATTCATTATTGCCAGGAAGTAAATAGAGAGCATTTTGAGCATCTTTTGTAAAATAAACAAATAGTAAATGTTTAAAGAAATTTTCATTAGGTATTACGAGCATTAAAATGTATAAGCGCTAGTTTTATAATTAAAACTGTTATTTTTACAATTATGCAGATGGCAAAGAGCTAAAGACGAAACACAACATTTTAAAGACTAACAAAATTGTTTTTTTAGCATAATACTGCATTAATTTTTTAATTTTTTTAATAACACATTAGATAACGTGTGTGCTATATTGTTGAATTCAGAAAAAAAATGATCACTTCAAAAATATTGAATTTTATTCTCATCAAATAAAGTGACCATTATATCTGTATTTATTTAAGAAATATATTACTGTACCTATATTTTTTAGCGACCTGTATGGAAGCGTGTGGCAATGCCCGCTTTAACTATAAATCAAAAAAACGGAGATTGTGCTGCAACCAGCTAAGATTGAAGGTCTCTTAAGTTAAAAAATATAACAATTCTCGGTCATTTTTTACTTCATGTCCTCCACCGTTTATGCGCATGCTCCACTCGAACTGAGAAAAGCGGTTGTACGAATTGGGCTGTTCTAAAAAGATACTTTGACATGAAAAATACATTTTTATTAAACCACGCAAAAAGGTGTTTTTACTGCACCATTCATTCGCAGTGAGTAATCAAATTGCACAATGAAGCTGTCGCATAAACATTCGCTTTAGGTATTTTAGAGATATTTCCACAAATTTCATTATCAGAAATGGCATTAGGGCATTGTTTCATTCCAAAAAAATTGTGGGAAAACCGGCGCAGGACATAAGTAAAATTTTACCCAATTCTCTTCGACGCAAATAATTAATAATCCAAAGACTTACACACCTTGTTTGAGATTGATTTGACTGGAACGCAGCAGACAGGAGTTGAGGAAGTCGATGTTCAACCTCGAGTTGTGCAAATCCTTAACGAGCGACGCTATTCTAGAGTTCAAGTGTTCGATTTCCGTGCTTTTAGCCCTATTGTCGTCCTCCAGACTTCCAATAAACGTTCGCAAGTCTTCGTTTAGTTTCACGACACTTTGACAGGACTCCAAACAGTGTTGTCGCTCGCACTTTTCGCCTTGCAGTTTTTCGAGCTCGGCTTGTAACTTCGCCACATCTTTGCATTTTTCCTTCAGCTGGTTGTCTTTCAGTTCGATTTTGCGACAGAAGCGTCGCTTAACCTCCTGCATCTCCTGTTTCAGTTTCTTGTTGCCTTGTTTGTGGGCCATCAGTTCTTCCAGCATAACTTTCAGCTGCTCGTTTTTCTCGCACAGTTGTGTTTGTAGCTCCTCCAGGTGCCCAGTGGGCTTGGTCCTAAACCCCTGTTCGATTTTACGCTTCACTGAATCGATAGCACTGGGTGCCACTCCCAACGCCGTCAGAAGGTTGTCCAAATAGTCGCCGCTTTCATCGTTTTTCAAAACGATACTTTCGACTTTCGAATTCAACACGCAACTCAACAACGAATCCTTAGTGCTGCTATTGTACAGCTTTGCTATTCTTAGACACTCCACGGAGTTCTTGCCGATTCCTATGAGCTCAAGAATGTTGTATAAACAATCGGGTTCGAACCTCCATGACTCGTCGCGCGTGTAAGCTTCGAACAAAGAAATCGGGAACTGGCGGCCAACTCCAGGCACTTCGGTGCTGAAAACTGAGAGCGTGTAGTGATATCCTTCGCGCAGTAAATGCTCAGCGATTATAAGACTGAAAGCTTGTCTTGATAACGAGAAGCTTGTTTGTGGCTCGATTTTGACGTTTGTGTTGCGGAGCTCGTTGATCATGAGCAATCTCAGGTAGGATCTCAAGTGCGATACCAAGCCTTTTTCTTCAAACCACGAGTACAGCTTCCTTTGGAACTCTTTCGATGATATTTGCGCGTTGGTGGTTAGGAACAACGCGGGTGATATTTCGTGAACGTCTTCGGTTTGCATTTTGGCACTGACTGGTGTTTGTATTATGAACGTCATAGCAACTGTGCAGCGACCATGGTCATGGGTACGAAGGGTTGCTTAGTAACCACTAGAATTGACACAAAACTGGTGGACAATTGAACCCTTCCACCCAAACGTTTGGGTGTAACTTTCTTTGTGCTCATCCGATTTTAAAACGGTTTTTTTAGGTTAAAACCCCATTTTTATCATTATTAACCCCATTATTATTTATCTACCAAAATATGTAAAACTTATCATCGGCATGTAATCAGTACAGTATATACAGGGTGAAATGGATACATGTTGCAAAAGTGTTGAAGTTTGGACCGTTCCCAATGTGTTTCCTAACACCATTTAGAGCTATTTTTGTCGGTTTCCTTTTCGGCGATTTTAAAACAAATGTTTCCACGTTAGATGTTTTTCTTTTTGAGGTTTCGTAACCCTCTTGTGGTTAAAAAATCAAATTTAGCCGAAATAGCAACATTTGAGCCATTGTAAAAAAACAGTTTTTAAATTTGGAGGAGACGTATCGCCTAAGAAGATATTAAGAAGTTCTTCATTATTACTACAAGCCGATTCACGATTTAGTCTTTGGTTCGGCAGTACTCCTGCATTTTCTTCGCAAAAATAAGAAACGGCTTTTCGTTCACACACACATTAATTTTAAACCAATTACGATCAAAATTACACTAAAACGTACCTTTTTAAACAGCTAGGGAGAAAATCTATCCTACAATTAAAATTTATAATCCGTTTAAATTTTGTGACTTTTCGAGGCTGTGCTACAACTGTTACTACTTTTCCTTCATAATGTAGTCAGTCGTACATTCATATAAACTTGGGATGTTAATTTTATTATTTGTATGTACACGATCGCTTCTGAACTAAGTTTGCATATCTCGTCTTTGCAAAAATTATTGATTGCGTTAATGACTCCTTCGAAGTTGAAGTTTCCAGATTCACGTGAGTACCATAAATATATTTTTTTAAACCACAAGAAGTTTACGAAACTTCAAATGAAAAAAAGGCTAATATGGAATCATTTGTTTTAAAGTTGGCGAAGAAGGAAACGGACAAGAATAAATAGCTTTAAATGATGTTGGGGAGAACCGTTAAAAGCCAGAATGGTTCTAGTCAAAAAATTCAGATATGAGATAAATTGATTAAAGTTATACCTACTATTTTTGAAAAATCCCAAAGTTAAATTACGAGGTGTTATTGCAGAATTGTTTTTAGGAAACATGTCAACTTAAATTCCCATGAGCAAAGAAAAGTAATTTATTACAATTTCGTTAGATTTTTTGATTTTTTTCACTTAGAACACTATCGCTTTCACGTTTTACAGAATTGAATGAACTCAGTATTAACAAATAGCAAATAATGACAAATACATTTATTTGCATCACTTAATGTGTTTACAAAGAAGAAAATATGGCAAGATAATGAAAGAATAGAATTTTCAAAAAAAAATTTGCGGTACGGTAGTGGTTAGAGGCGCAGTGGCTTGCTCGGCGGAGTCAAGCAAGTCACACAGCGTCCCGCATTTGGATGGGTGACCGAATCCCACCAAAGGCCATTACGGCTCGGTGCGACACCAGGCAAATAAAATCTGAGCGGCTTTGGCAACACTTCCGCTAAAGGGGGCTGGACAAGGGGCCCAATGGGGCCTAAGTCCTGTGGTCGTCAGGCCACACCCCCACAAATATACATACATATATCCCTGAAATATTGCTGATGAACTGGGGAAATAAATTGAAAAAATCCTTCCATGTTTTTATTGTTTTTCTGGTTTATCCGCAGAGGTAACAATGTTTCAAGAGAAATATTTCTGAAATTTCGTGGAATCCATTTGCGGTTTGGAAGTAAATTAATAACTTCGAAAGATACTCTCGATCCTCGATCAGTGTTTCTTTATAAAAAATCTTATGAGCTTGATCCTTCTTGAAACGTAGCCATTGAATTTTCAACAAGGATACGGAATCATTTGCATCATTTTTAGTTTTCTGGCTCATATTCGCTTTCGTTAGCATTAAACGGCTCTACTTCTGACTCACTGGAATTGATTTTCTTTGGTTAAGAGCGCTGTACACCGCGTGACTAAAAGCAAGTCCAGAAGATGAAATGCACAAATCAAAGACACACGCTGTTACTTTGGTGGCTAAGTGGGAGAGTCTGTCGATATGAACGTAACGCCGTAACGCTTCGTACGGAGCAAAACTAATTTTTCATCCCCTATTAAACAGTGATGGAATTTCACATCGCAAGTTGCGTTGATCGGTATAGAAACATCTCCAGAAGAGTGCATGCTTTTTTAAATTATTAAATTATCATAAATAGCGTTTTTTTTATTCTTATTTTTATTATTGTAAAATATAATTAGGCATGCACTATGTGTTATATAATCTCAAATCAGGAATTCAAAACCGTTTTCAAAAATATTGAGCCATAATAAAATGGGACAAAAATTACGAAATTCTTGGGTGAACAGCGCTCTTAACACTAAACGAATCACTACAAACACTTTCGAAACTATAGTCGTCTAATTCAGACTTGTATCTTGTGACTTGTGTGATTACACACACAAAATACTGGTGACTTTTATACGTAAAATAATGAAACTGTATTTTTGAAAGTATGTAGGCTTTCACGGTCGGTGTTATTAATTATAACGATCTTTCTCATGTAAAAAATGATGCAACGCCGCCGCAAAATATAAATGTGACAGTCGCGAATGTGACAGCGAAGAGAACACTTCGAGCTCTTCCACATCGCAACTTTAACCACTGATGAAGTCCGCCGCAGTTGTGGATGAAACGTCTGGAAGTTCATTGGGAACTTCAAATGGAACACGGTCAAAAATCCCGAGAAAGATCGTTATAATTAGTATTTTTGAAATTTGGTCACAGCGTAAATTCCTGGATAGAAAATTAATTTTTTTTTTAAATCATTTATCTCCAATTATCTATGGTTTTCAAAGGCTCTTATCAAGTCGGAACGTCCTCTCCGGAGATTAGGGACGGTCTAAATTTCAACACTTTTGCAACATGTTTACATTTTAGCCTGTACAGGTCATTTTTTTAATTGTTCCAATAGAGATTTATCGGATTCTAAAATAATTGGTGCTTTGTAATTTGGCACACGGTTCCGCGCAATCTACCTTTTTAAAATATTTTGAACAAAATCCAACTTCCGGTTATTTAAATTGTATTATTTTAAATGGAACTATATATTCTGTAACTCCGTTACATTATTTGCTGAAATGCAAAATTTTTTATCTGAGTTATGTTTACTTAAATTGAGATCACAACTTTTGTGATAAAATGGCTACTTCCAAAGGTTTGTTTGAAAAATCATAACTTTTGAACTGCTCACTATAAATGAATAGGTAAAATGCCCGATAATAGCAAAATAATTGTTTTTTTCCACTGCATGATTGTAGTTTTTTGTAGCTTTATTACAAATGTCAGAATAAATTCGTAAAATTGAGAAACTACAAATAGGAATTACTCAAATTTTTAAATGGACTTTCCCTATTTTCTATATAGATTTAGATAGATAATTAAATCTGAAACATTTTTTTAATAATCGATGTGCCTATCATTAATCGTTTTTTAATCAAACATACTTTTATGTAAAATTACTCACAATAGACCAACAATGGTCGCAGTAACGAAGGGCTTCAGTAGCCAACCCTCTAATAAAATATGTAAAATTATCGGATTTATTCAATTTACTGAGACCACAAGCTGGTTTTGGTATCAAAGGTAAATACAACTGTTTCTATTTATGTTTATTAGTGACTTTCACCATTTTGATCAATAAATAGTGATAATTACAAATTCAATTATCTATCGATTTCTCTAATAAAAATAGGGAGGTTTTATTTAAAAAAAATTAGTTATCCCTATTTGAATTTCTCAATTTTAAAAATTTATCGTGACAATGTTATGTAGATCTACGATCATGCAGTACAAAGAACAATTATTTTGCTATTATCGAGAATTTTGCTTATTTCTTTATCGTGAGCAATTCAAAAGTTACGATTTTTCTAACAAACCCTTGCAAGTAGCCATTTTTGCATACAAATTGTGATATCTCTGTAACCACAACAAATAAGTAAAGTTATGTTTAAAATGTAGCAAATTAAGCAAAGAATGTAACGGCGTTAAAAATATATAAGCACTAGCCTTTGCCCGCGACTTCGTTCGCGTGGAAATTTTGATGTGTATGTTTGTGAACTGTATGATATAAATTAGGGAACTTGTAACTCATTGACTTATTTATTTATTTATTCCAATACCGTTCTGTATACAACATTACATACAGCTCTCGACATGTAAACGAAGAATCTGGGTTTTCGTTCCAGGTCGAAATATCCGAATTTTTTATCAATTTATTTATCTATAAACTCCCATTTAGAAGCTTTCTTTCTTTCCCTACTTTTTCCTCTCCTTAATCCTGTCCCTAATAACGTTAAAAAATACGTAAAAAATCTACTAAAACTGCAAAAAACTATGTCGATCACTTGCTCTATGAAAAACAAAAACATCTATCCCACGGGAACATTTTTCCGGAATAAATAGTAGCCTATGTGCTATTCCAGACTATAATCAATTTGTTCTATGATCTATCTATGTGCCAAATTTCATCCAGATTTTGTTCAGTCGTTCTGGCGTGATTAAGTAACAAACATCCAAACTTTCGCATTTATTATATTGGTATAGAATTATTAGTATATAACAAATCACACAAATTATAACTAACATAAGAATAATTTATGACAGCTTGCGATCATCGCCATCTAGTGACGGCTTGAAATGCTAGTGATGGCTTGAAATTCTACCGATACGATTCCTTACTCTATGAAAAACAAAAACATTTATGACAGCTTGCGATCATCACCTATCCCACGGGAACATATTTCCGGAATAAATAGTAGCGTACGTGCTATTCCAGACTATAATCTATCTCCGTGCCAAATTTCATCCAGATCAGTTCAGGCGTGATTGAGCAACAAACATCCAAACTTTCGCATTTATAATATTAGTATAGATATAACGTGCGTTCAAAAAAAACGAGGCTGCGTTGGCCACGGAATTTATCGGCTTTCCAGTGTAGAAACCACAAATGACAAGAACTGTCAGTCTAAAGTTTTCCACCATAATAAAACCAATAATAATAATAATAAATGCCAGGACATGTGTACATCGCTCTCATAAACATAACGCCACCCTCCTTTATGCGTCCATTTATTGAAATTTGTCCCAACATAATAATCGTATACGAAACCATTGTCAACAAAGAACCCAACCTAAAAACTATCTCACAGATCCGAACTGACAGTTCGAAATTTTGCTACACTAAATTGATGCACAAAGTTTTTCCATGGCCAACGCAGCCTCGTTTTTTTTTTAACGCACGTTAGATTAGTGTAGATAGTTCCATTTAAAATAAGATATAACCAGAAGTGTCATTTTGATTAAAATATTTTAGAAAGGTAGATCGCACTGAACAATGATCGTGTGCCAAATTTCAAATCACCAATTTTTTTAGAAGCCGAGAAACCTCTAAAGGACCAATTAAAAAAGTTACTCTGTATACTTACTGATTACATGACTATGATTCATCTAAAGAAAATCGTTTTAAAATCAAATGGCAGAGAACGTTACAACAGCTGTCTTAAAAACACCCAAATTATTGCGTTCAATTGTCCATCAGTGTAGCATAACGAAGACAAAGAAAACGTGATAACGAAAAACTCATCATACAATTTTATTTATAAAAGTACAAAGATACAAAACTAGATGTAATAAATACGAAGTTTGTACTTAATGGACGGATCGCGTTCGTTATTAGACAACCCCAAAGTGCACGACCTTGATTTTTGGTGGCTCGCCCTCACTCCCCTCTTTCTTCCTCATGGGTGTGAAGTCTTTCAAATAGTCCTCGTTGGGATGACACAGCGGTAAACTATCGGCCAACTCCTTTTGTGGATCGGTCAAATGTGGCGGCGGAGGCGGTCTCAGCGGCCGCTTCACTTCGGGCACTATAAACGCCGTCACCGTATCTGAGAACTTCACCTTCGCCTGTGCCTTCTTCACGGCCCCGGTGTAGCTCGTGGACGGCAGCGGAGGCGGAGGAATCGCGGGTTTGATCGGCGCGAACGAGTTCGCGTTATTACCAACCCTAGCTTGACCCAAAACATTCGCCGAGAACTTCTCCACGTAGGGAATCCCCAGGTTGGGTAGTGGGGGTGCGAAGGGCAGAGGCGGCGCCGTCACAAAACTCGCGGGCACCTGGGGCGTCTTCACGTAAGTGGCGCGGAGCTGGGGCACCGGCGGGACCAAATTGCGATAGGTCTTCGGCTGCAGCTGGTTGAAATTCGTGGTGAGGAAGTTCTCGCTGTTGCTTTCCGGTTCGTCGCCCGACTCGCTGCTGTCCGAATGCGAACACTGCGAGCACGAGGACCTGGTGCAGTTGGACGCTTCGCTGGAGCACCGGCTCAAGAGCGCCGAAGCCTGCGCCCTTGCAGCCGCCGCCATTTCCGTCTCGCCGATCTTCACCGCGATATAGTGCAGATCCATGAAGAGGTCGTGGTGGCCCATGTCCACGGCCAACAGAAAAGCGGTTTCAAACATCTCGGCCCGCACCAGCTGATGGAAGAAGCGCCGCGTCAAAGAAAACACTTGCGTGTAAAATCGATTTCGGACGTCGCTGTTCAGCGGAACTGGAGGACTATGAAACGAACCTAGTGCGTCCTGCAGGTGTTTGGCTACGTCGTCGGTCATGGGACGCGACAGTAAATACGCTACAGTCTTCTGGAGGATGTTGAAGGCGTCTTCGTTGAAATCCCAACTCAGGAGGAGTCTAATAGCCTTGTCGATTTTGCCCATTTTCAAATAACGCTGCGACAGCGACTTAAAGCTCAAAGAGCGCTCGGCGTGCGATATAAGCAACATGGGGCCCTGCTCCAACCCCAGCACCAGGTCCTTGCACCCCCAACTCACCGAACAAACAGTGAATTGCACGTTGAAAAAGCCAGACAAGTCCACTAAAGCGGTTGGGGTGCAGTCCTCGCCCATCATCTGCGATTTAATTCCATTCAAAGCGGTGTCGAAATATTGCAGTTGTCCCCGCTCGTTTAAAACCGCGACCACGGCGCCCAGCGGATTCCATCTGGCGAATTTCGGAATAAACAAACTTTTAACCGTACGAGTGGACCCGCGGCTCCGATCTAACAACGCCAACGAACCGTCGATGCAACCGATCAGCAATCGTTCCTCTTTTTCGCTTAAAGCGCAACAGCTGACTTGGGTTTGTAAGGGGACCGAAATAACGGAAATCCGCTTGAGAGTGCTGCCCACAAGCTCCAAGCTGCACACTTCCACGGACACGGAGCCGCGAAGAGTGACTTTCTGTTCTATTAATATAACAGTGCGTTTAGTCGTCCTGCTGACGATTACATCAATGGGATCGCCGTCGGTTTTTTTGTACGCTAGGAGCTCGGGACCGCGCGCGCCGATCCAGTATAAGTGCAAATTGGCGCGCTGGTAGTCTTTGCCCAGTGGACTCCACGGTTGTGGGTGTTCGGCTTCCGACTTGCCCCACACGGCTAACCACTCGTTGTGGAAGTTGAGATGGCGACGTGGCCCACCTTCCACGATCCAGCCGTCCTTCCATTGCCCCCCGAACCCGAGGACGTGGCCGTCGTTGCAAATGCAAATGATTTGCTGGCCCAGAATGATGCCGTCGCAAAGAATGTTTACTTGCAGCTTTGCAGCTAGCTGTTTTTCGAACGTTATACTAATCAAATCGCCGGTTTTAATGTTGATTGTTAAATTAACTAAAACGCCGGTGGACAAAAGTAGTTGTAGTTGATTGTCGGTCCATGCGAACGACACAATTTTATTGTGCAGCAAGTATTCCTGCAACAAATCATGTCGTAAACGCAGGACACAGCGGAATTCAGTGAAACCTCCAATTCCTTCAGCTTGTCTCTCAGCTTTTGTGGGCGTTTGTTGGGGAAATGCCACACCGCGCCACGTTGTTCGCAATACTTCTTTTTGCTTTGATAATACAAGTTGTCAGACGAATCCTTTTTCGAGTAGTATCTAAAATGATTCGGTTAGACGAGGATGCGGTTTGGATGTCGATTTGTTACTTGAAGGAGCCGTAATCGTTGTGTTTCACGATTACATCCTCCTGACTGCTCCAGAAATGGATTTCGCTCAAAAGAGCCAACATTTTTGGATGCGCACTTGTCAAGGCACTATATCATTATAAAACTTCATCTTCTCTTATAAATACGGATATATCACATTTTAAATCTTTTTTAAAGTACAAACAGGACTTGTTTGTTGACATGTCATTCCATCATTGTGTATGTGTCATTTAATTGTCAAATCAAACGTCAAACGTCAATCTAGTGTCAACCATTCCAGCCGACCATAGACTAGTAAATTAAGAATAGATTTGTGTTTGTGGTAAGACGGTTGTTTAATTACATTTCAATACAAAACATTTTAAAATATCAAATATCGCTCGTCTGGGATTGAATGGGGTAAAGTCGAATTTAATTTGCTTCAATTAACTCTCAATTATTTCTCCCCATTTCAATTAAATTAACTCTAGCATGTTCCCGGATTAGATTACAAAGAAGGTGTAATATTATTATATTTTATATTGTGCAGAGACATTATAAATGATTGTAGTCCAAGTGTGATGTGCTGTGTTCCATAGGAACATTACTTGCGTTCAAAAAAAAAACGAGGCTGCGTTGGCCATGGAATTTATCGGCTTTCCAGTGTAGAAACCACAAATGACAAGAACTGTCAGTCTAAAATTTTCCACCATAATAAAACGGACCAATTTTATGTAAATTGTTTATAATAAATGCCAGGACATGTGTACATCGCTCTCATAAACATTTATTGAAATTTGTCCCAACATAATAATCGTTTACGAAACCATTGTCAACAAAGAACCCAACCTAAAAACTATCTGACAGATTCGAAATTTTGCTACACTAAATTGATGCACAAAGTTTTTCCATGGCCAACGCAGCCTCGTTTTTTTTTTTTTGAACGCACGTTATTTCTAATTCAGGGACTTTTTTTGCAACTGAACTCTGACCTGTCAATTGCCAATTAGTTATTTCGCTATTGCTGTCATAATTATTACGTATTTGTGTTTTGTCGTTTGTGTAATTTTTGTCATCTACTTACGCTGTTTTTGCTATTCATTAAGTGTACGTTATAAATCTCGTTTTTTCTTAATAGTGTACGGAGAAGATGATGCACTATTACAATGAAGTGGCACGTCAAAATTTTGCATTAGTTTCCACAACACCCTCTGACTACATTCATTTATAATGACCGCTTGTACAGTAGAACTTTTCTAACTCGAATCTCCAAGGGACCGAAAATTTAGTTCAAGTTAGAAAAAATTCGCCAAAATCAGACTTATGTTAATAAAAAAACAAGGGTTCATACATACATAACTAGTTATTTATTTTACAAAGTCGACTTCTTTTTTTACCGTTTTTCTTCAAGACCAAGACTACATGTGTTATAACGAGCTTTAAAAAAAACCGGAAGCTGCGTGGGCCATGGAATTATTTTGACTTGCGCAAGAGTGTAGCTAAATTTTCACCTTGAGTTGGGGAAATTTGAAATTAAGTTCTTTGTCTCGGACACAATGCATAAGGTACCTTTCGTGCCTTTTTCGACAAATTCCATCTCTTAGTCTCGGTGTAGACATCATTTGAGCATATTTATGAATGACAGCTCCTATCAAATGTGATGATCTGACAGTTTCAAACGTCTACATTGGAAAAAATAATAGAAAAGCTACATTGGTAGCCTCCTGAATCTTCGTTTTTTGAACGCTATTAGTTACAATGTATTTCTATTGCATCACAACATAACAATTAATGGGAATTGCATAATTGGAAACACTGGAAATGATGATGCCTTCCTTTATCCATTCTTGCATTTGATTACGCACTTCGTCTTGCTCCGAAATTGGCAGCCGTCTTGGCTGTTGAAAAACAGGTTCTTCATTGGTCAAGATTATCTTCATAACCACTTCTTTTTTTTCTTTGTTTCTTTCGTGGATCTGGGATTGTAGTTTTCTACGATGCGTTTCACTTCTTCCTTGCATTTAGTTTCACCGACGTCCAATTCTTATGTGAAAGACTGAACTTGAAAAAGCGAGGTATATTCTGGTCTTCTTTCAACAAATCATCTTCCAAAGCTTATTTCCTTGGAACGAAACGAATCGTTGCAGAATTTCCAATCAAAATAAACTTGTTCTTCAGGCTCATAAAGTCCATTGCAGTTGTGTATGAAATATCTGGAATTTCATTGAGGGCACTTGTTGAGCCCCTAGGGGAGCTCACTACATCCCCCTTAATAGAACTTCAAATGGAATACGTTTCAAAAACCCGAATAAGATCGTTATCGTGATGTGAAGATAATGGTGTGTCAGTGCGCATACACTATCTGTCTTTGTCTAGCACTCTGACGTCATGCTCGATGCAGAGATGCACTGAGTTTAATGCTTTTTAATGTTTAATCTCGTATAATTATCGGTGCCATTTTTTATGCTATACCTATTGCTAAACGGACAATGTGTGTACATTTTTTCAGGCAACAATTACCGTTTTCGGCTGACAAAACGCAATCTAGCTAGGTCCCAAAATATTCAGGAGATTGAATTAAAAAATGAAACATTTTTCGATTTTATTCTATTCGTTCAATAAATGTTACATGTTATATAATATACATATATGTATAAAAATCTATTTAAACACAAATCACATTTATTTACCTAGACAACAAATTACTTCTTGAAGTTTGTAAATTTTGACATCTTGCGCTCTAGCTTTCAGCTACAATTTTGAAAACTTATTTTCTTATTTAAATCCTTCTTCTTATTATTATTATTATTAAGCTAACTAACTTGTTTTTCTAGGTTGTCTTTCCACCTTTTTTGTGGTCTTCTATCTCTTGCTACCCTGACTTGTCTGCTCTCGTTCATTCTGGATATGTGCTGATTCCATTCATTTCTTCGTTTTTCTACCCATTCTCCAATCTTTTGTATATTACATTCTTTTCTAAGGTCTTCGCTTCGTATATGATCTCTTAGGGATTTATTTGTTATTTTTCGTAGTGTCTTCATTTCCACCGTTTCCAACATCTGTTTTGTTTTAACTGTATCCGACCGTGTTTCTGAGGCATACGTCAGTACCGGTCTTACTATATCCATTGTTTAAGTATATACTTAAATATAATATACTTAAACAATGCTATATCCATTAGACTAATAAAAGTACGTGTTCTAGCTAAACTTAATACGACTTCAAAAGGAATAATAATGTTTTGTGGTATTTTGGACATTGTCTTCTTTGCTAGTGTATCCAACAAATATTTATTTGAAAACGATTATTCATGCTAAAGTTATTATTGCCACTTGCAACAATTGCTTAGTGGGGTACGTCAAATTACCCCGGTAAATAGATTGTAACCAGACTGGCTTTTCTTTGGCCAATAATTTATTTGATTCGACTCCCAAATCAGCATATCTGTTCTTGGTTCATGGTTCAAAAGTTGCCTTACCGTATTTTAAGTTAATAACTCTCTTTCCGTTGACATGCCTTTATTCAATTTACTGACAAATCCTCATTTTTGGGGAAAAAAATATTTACTGTCACTACCCTTTGTTTTTCTATTGTAATTTGTGCATCCAAAAACTGCACAACTTGGCATTTTGTTTTTACTGAGTATATTTACATATACTAAACAAATTAAACACCGAACAATGATTGAAACTGTTTAAACTGGCTTAAAATTTAAACTTAACGAATGCGTACGAGGAATGATGCATCGAACGTGACGTCACGAGATGGACATGCGCGAGAGTGTACGATTTTGGTTCGAAATACTGACACACCAATATTCTCACACCACGATCGTTATTATAAATTGGTTTTTATATATTTTTTTCCAACGTGTTCCTTACCGTATTGAAAAATAATGCTGGCATAGGTAAACGATGGTTGCGTTTTTCTTGTTCAAGAATAAAAATAAAACGAGGCTGCGTAGGCTACTTTGAAATTCGTTAGAGTGTGAAACATTTTGATCTTGAGTTAGAGAAATTTTAGATTAAGTTTTCTATTAACAACCGTTTCAGACACGATCCCTAAGATACATTGTCTTTATTGACAAATTCCACCTCCAAACATTAGTTAGACGTCATTTAGGTAACTTGCAAAATGTCATTATTTGACGATATGTCAAAGATTTACACTGTAAAAAAAATAGCTAGTTTTCATAGCCTCTTGAGCTGTTTTTATTTGTACGGTCCATACGAGTAGTTATTTCACTGGGAGGTTTTAAGTGGAAGAATTTCGTCGAAGCCACTTGTTGAATTAGCCCCTCGGGATGCTCGTTTTATTTCCCCCAATGGAATAACTTCTATTATATGGTACACGATCTCGCGACAACTGTTGATAACACCGATCGCGAAAGCCAACTTTTTTTTCATGAAACTGTGATAGTTACGAATGACGTCTTGTGCTTGGAGATTTGAAAACAAGCAGAAATTAGATTTCGCACGCTTATAAATCTACAAAGGTACACATTGAAACTTTTCATTCAAATTGAGACATATTTTTCATTCGTTTGACCGAGTGGGTGAAACATAAATGACTACTCTTTCAATTTATTTTTCGATATTTTTAAATTTACAACAAATCCTACTCGCTAACTAGTTCCAGTAAATTTTGACAATTTTAAGAATTATAAAACGACCTAAACGCAGTTATTCGTCTATAATTGATTTGCTTATTCACTACAAGGCGTTTTAACTCTATTGTCTGTACTGAAATGTAAGCATCGTGACGTGAATCATACTGGTCCCATGAGAAAATTAAAGGAATGAAATGAGGATCGATGAGAACACAAAAACATAAAGTGATTTGTGGTTTAATCACGAAGAGAAAACAAAATGGTACATGGTTACATGGACTTATAAAAAATGCATCAACGATCAGGTACTCACTAATCATCCAAGTATGACAAGAACGCTGCATAAACGAAGCATTGTACAGCGACTTCTACAAGCGCTAAATAACGTCAATCGCTCGACCTATTATATTAATGAACACGTTTTTACAATCGTTATCACAATCGCTCATCCTTTGATTAGTTTATTTCGTCATTTGTGTGTGGAAATAAATATATCACCTGAAGAAGAAAACTGCAAGAATATCACAAAATATAGAAGAAGCGAAAAGTGCGTTTCATTGTGCCTATCAATTCAGACCATTCCAAACCCTTCCGTCCCTTCGGTGATCGCAAGAAGCAGCGCCTTTTCGAAGTGTTCGTAACAGTCGTAATCTGGCAGACAAAGCTGATTAAAGCTGCAAAAAGCGTTATATAACACAAGGCAACTGATTTTCACCAGTTTATAGTTTCTCTGCTGCCTATCTCTACTTATAAAAGGGAATGTTTTATGGCACTGCAGCTAGACGTTGGGTTTTAAATTTGTAATGTTTACTATTTCTTGGTTTTAAAATTATTACTGAATATCCATCGATCGTTGAATGAATAAACGAATTTGCTACGAATTACGAGAAAACGTTAAATGTCCTGGTCCTGAACCTAAAGGTGTAGTGGGCTCGCTGCTTTTTTTTGTAAAATACATATGCGAATGAGATTCAGTTTTAAATATAAACATAAAAAAATCAACGGTGTTGTAGAAATAATTACGCTGGTATAACGTAAAAGATAAATTTAATACGTAATCTTTCATTGGGAAACGTGACTTATTTGTAACGTAATGGAAAATAATTTTCTGTAATAATCAAACTAGTTCTCTTATGATGCAGTTAACATGTGTAGTAAATAAAACAATGCGTCAATTTTATTTACCTATTGTAATAGAAGGCCGATCTCGACGCCTCATTTCATTTTCTGAAAATTTTATGTATTTAACGAGCTAAATTAAAAAATAAACCGAGTATAAATTACTAAGTAAATAGAATATTTCATCCTGCACATCTTAAAAAAAACACTGAATGTTTTCTACATTTAATACCGAGCATTATTTTCTTCAGACTTAATGAAACCTTTTCGAATCACCGTTTCAATTTCGTATCTGTTTTTGATTTGGACATCTGTATGTTTAAAACATATATGTGATATTCAAAATTAAAAATGCTCATTGTTTTATATCATTTTGTGCTTTAAAAAATACTAAATGCTCATTATTAAATGTAGAAAACATTAAGTGTTTTTTGTAAATTTGCAGGATGAAATATTGTATTTACTTAGTATGTTATTTATACTCGATTAATGTTTTTAATTTAGCTCGTTAAACAAAATAATTGGAAAATGAAATGGGAGTAAACAGCATCGAAATCGGCCTTCAAACGCGAAAACAACTCTTCTATTACAATAGGTGAATAAAATGGACGCATGTATAATATTTACTATAATTTACTACATTATTTTAACGTCCGTTTGTTCGGTTTATCCGTTCGCCAAATTAAAAAGAGAAGAAATGTTCATTTATTTAAAAAAAATATTTTTTGTCTGACTGCTTTATTTTATAATAATCGTTATGTTTTACTATTTTTTATTTTTTATTGTTAAATATTATGTTATGTGTTAACTATAAAAAATTAATTTTATAACTACTCCTATTTAAACAGAATGTATACGTTTTATGTTTAAATATTGTTCAAAATATAGTTAATTAATAGATAGTTTATAAAAGGGATTTATTTTACAATATATTGTTTATTACGGAATGATTAATTTTGCTACCAAATATTTTATTTTATCGATGAGTATTTCGTTTATTATACCCTGCGTTTTGTTAATTTACTGAAAATTTAGCATTATTACAGATGGTATGGTATTTTTGTTAAACAACTGAATAAAATAACAGATCAATACACTTTGTATGTGAATAAAATAATACCGATTAAGTATTTCCCATGACATCTTTCTCACAGATAGGGTAACCAAGTGTGGAGGCGCTGTAGTCGTTGCTAATACTTTGTACGACCGGTATATGTCACTACAAAAACTTTTACTTAAATTCAAATAACAGGCCCAATAATTTTTCTATTTTAAATTGAACAATGATCATTTCGCGATTTATAAAAAGCGTGAGTGTTTCTACGCTTGTTGCTTCATTCTGATTTTGATATTTTAAAAACAGCATTTTGCTATTATCATTGTTTAAGTATATTCTAGTTGGACCACCTTATGGCAGTTTTACTTGCCATATTTTGGGAGGTTTGGGACACGAACGCTATGGGGGCGTGGGACAACTCAATAGTAAAGCTACTGTTCCCTAGAGCGCGCAACTGCTTCAGTCGAATTTGTAGTGATCTATAAATGATCAGTCCGATACAAGTGCTTTTCTAATTTTTGTTTGAATTTCTCTCTACGTCCAACTATTTTTACTAGACGTCAGCGGCAATAGCGGTGGATAAGGGATTCTCGAAATGTAAATACACAACGGCCGGTCATAAATACTGCCTCTCAATTTGGAAGAGAAAACCAGGACCAAAATGGAATTATTAGTGTCGGCCTCCCGGATTCTGCAAGATGCTGAGTATGAGCTTTTTGCGGACTTGTTCTAATGAATTTCCGCAAATTCGTTTTATCGAAAGAAATTTACTTAAAAAAACTGTTGTGTGCAATCAAATCCTGCTTTGTCATATAAAAAAATTTGACTCATCGCTGTTAAAAAACACATACTGCTTTGCTGGAGAATAAATATTTTGTACAACTTTTTATTCATTTAAATTACATTATGTGGGGGCTTTTAGAACTCGCGCCGCAGAGAAAAATGGTACATACCTACTTGCCGACGACAATAAGTCGTCAAAAAATAGAAGAAAAGGATATGCTACTGTTTACATAACCGAGTTACAAAACTTGTAATTCTACCAATCCCAGAAGGGCATCTCGAGGTCTAATGTTATTTCTACCAAATAAAGCAAGTTACAAGGTTTCAAAAAAAAATACCATCAGCTACAAAAAATATTTGGTTTACCGTAATTTTAACAATACTAGATTTAACTTTTCAGTGTCAACAAATTTAGGCTAAATAATCAGTGGCAGAATAGATTATTGTAGAGACCCTTTCATGATTTTAACCAAATCAATAAAGGTTTTGTCTTTTTTATATGAATTTAATTTGACACTGACATCATTCGAAAACCCCAGTCGCACACATTTATATTTTAAAGAGGTTTTTTTAATAAAATCCTAGTAACGTAAAATTAAGGCAAACACACCTTGAAGGTGTAGATCTCTGATTAGTTAATTTTAAGTTGTCTTTTCTCGAATATCTTTGAAGCTAGATTTTTTTTTAACTCTCAACATACCTATTCCCTATGTTCAATTTAAAAAAGCACAGGTCAATCTATTGTAAAATTTTTGACATGGTATTATTGCAATGTTTTTTTTTCTGCTTTTTTTTATTTGAATTATACATTGTTTTAATTTATTGTATCACAATAATAATACAAACTCCACAATTTATTTTATTGTCAGGTAAGGTTTTAGGCAATTTGCTAAAGTTATAAATCTATGACCATGCAATGGAAAGAACCATTATTTTGCAAATATCGGGCATTTTGCATATTTCTTTAATGCAGTTTAAAAGTTATGATTTTTCCAACAAACCCATGCAAGTGGCCATTTTTCTAAAAGAGTTGTGATATTTCCGTAACCATAACAAATAAGTAAACATTACTAAAATCAAAAGTGAAGCAAAGAATGTAACGGCGTCAAAAAAATAGTCTAAATAAAATAGGTTGAAGGCTACTTCCAGTATAATCGGAAGTGCCATTTTGATTAAAATATGTATTTGAGAAAGAAAGATCGCGCGGAACAATCAATGATATGAATTATAATCCGAGAAATTTCTAATGCACCTATTAAAAAATTAAATTAGAAACATCAAAAGAGCTCCAGTTGAGAACGGCAAATTTGACTCCAGCTCGCAGACGAAGAATTGATGATTCCAATAAACTTTTTCCCCAAAATTAAATATTTTATTGCTTGTAATTATGCGAGTGGTAAGAATACACTTTTCTCGATAAGATAGGATTCGGGTCTACATTTAGGGAAACATACCTGCTACTTGATACCTGATAGCGAAAGACAGCCAGTGAAGGACAGCACATTTCAGTATGAGATGTGTATTATTTACTACTTGCGGGCCGATTAAATGTATCCAGACGCTGACACAAAGAAATAAATTTGGCGCTGAAACTGAGTCAGTGCAATACGGAATTCTAAAAACCGGGACAAATTTGTATCATTGGAGACAGGTACCTAATTTACCGGCAACGGAAAATATTTATCTCCGCTATTGGCTGTTAGGGGTCCGCCACCTCCTGGTCAGTATAAAGTCTGAAATATATATTCCTATCCTTTTCTAGACGGGCAAGTAAAAACTGCATTGCATGGTCCAACTAGTATATACTTAAACAATGCTATTATAATCAAACAAGTAAATGTCAAAACTTGCTTGCATTTTGAATTTATGAATAATTTTATACGAAAGATGGGTCTCCTTTGCATTATTTGTGGTGTTGGTGAAAACTGAGCGGAGAAACTGCATTGTTTTCCAAAAAGTGAAGAAAGATAAGGATATTTTATTAATAAAACAAATCCAGGAAATCTAATTATATAATTGCAGAGCGAAACTGTGGCAAGAAGCTCAAAATCTCCAAAATTGCAAAAGTAAAAGTGGAGGGTTTGCAACAACACTTTTCAGTATCGTTAGATATTAGGCTTCATTATTCCTTATTTTTGTGTATGAATTTGAGGAACTAAGCCAGATTGCTTTACTTGTCGGGCAAGTCCTTCAAGATTTCCATTATTATATCATAACCCCACGTTATTATCATATGTATAAGTTATTATACCTATCTTAGAAATGTAATTGTTAACATTTTAGGTATAATTTTGCTTAATTTAAATTATGTAGTATAATAAATTGTGTTTGTTTTTATGCCTCATAAATATTGAATATTTTATTATTTATTCTTCAAAACTGATTTTTTACATTAGTTTTGTAGAATAAATCATAAAATATTCAAAATATAATAGCATTTTTACTACTATAAAGAGAGGAGAAATTATTTCAATTTACTGCAAATTCGATCAATGCGCCATCTGAAAACGGTTACCCTAAAGGTTAAAGGTCATTCCGCCAAAATATTTGCATTGAGTCGGCCATCTGTAGTAATCTGTGGTTACAACAAAAGCAGCAAAAACAGCGTCTCTCTACACCTTTATGTTCAGGACCAGGACATTTGGTTTTTTCTCTTAATTCGTAGTAGTTAACGCATTCAACTGGATATTTACTACACCAAGAAATAGTAATCATTACAAATTTCAAACCCAACGTCTACTTGCAGTGTCATAAAACATAAAACATTCCCTTTTATATGTAGAGATGGTTGCTTATTAAAACCGGCAGCAAAATAACTATAGACTGGTGAAATTCACTCAAGCCTTTTAAATGTACATACCATGTGTGTGCGGTTGGAAGATTGCCAAAAGTGGGAGCCGCCGTTATTTGGAATTTCGGCGTCAGTTCTTTGAATCCGCCCGGCGGCAGCTGCGAACATCCCGTGGTAAATTGGAGCAGCCTCGCCATTTCCTCCTGAGTGAAGTTCCCCACCGCCGCCCAGAACCAGCCGACGATTCGCCTGAACTCCGCCGAATTTCCGTTGATGACGTGGTGCGACTTGAAATCGGCTATGCTGTACTGACCCGTGCCACACAGCAGGAGCTGGAAGGCCCATTCAAACAAATATTATTAACATTATAAAACTCCAACAAGCGGCGGTGCCTACTTCCAGCTCGTTCTCGTCGAAGATGCTCAGCAGGTTGTCGGGAATTAGCTCGTTCAGCCCCTTCAGGAACGCCTCCATTTCGTCTTTGATGCTCGTGGCGAGGCGGTATTGCGCTAACGCGTCCAAGTACTGCAGTTTCGTTGCGTTTCGAACGCGGATCTTGGAGCCGTTGGGAATCAACTCCACTACTCTCAGCAACTGACCGGATGTATCATACTGCTCCTCCACGAAGAACAACTCGGTGTCGATGAGGTCGATGTCGTTCTCCAATAAATACTTGATTTTGGACAAGTAGAGGTCGGGATCGTCCTGTTCGAAGTATTTATAGTGCACTCGCAACCCTATAACTTGGGCCAGGAAGGACCTCGTAAATCGTCCTCGCACGAGCTGCCGATAAGACCCTCCCAAGGCGCTTTCGTATAAACATTTCCCCACAACTTTCCCGGCAAACTCGTAATGTCTCAGTTTCAGATGAGCAGGCCGGTTGGGATTAGGATGAGCTAGGGATTGTTGTCCCTCGTGAAAACTTGTAAACAAACCGTTTTTGGCGTCGAACAGTTGCGCACAAATCAGTTCGAACCATTCCCTCCGCAAGCCGCCCCAATCGATCCCTGCAATATCACCATCAATCATTTTTCCCCGAGATAACGACCGGATTTAGTGCCTTGCTCCCCCTGAAACGTAATCTCGAAGTTTCTGCACCATTCACCCACTGAAAAATTCTTGGTGGCTTTCATGCTCGACTCCAGCAGCTTCTCGCGACTGACTTTCATCGACAGCTTCTCGTGGTAGTGCTTCTGGTGGTACTTCCGCACCTCGTGGTAGAAAAAGTCCTGTTTGTCTTTAAACGTCTCGGAACCGCCCATATTTTTTAAAAGAAACTGGGCGAAAGTGGCGGCGATCACGTTACGCTCCTTCGATACCAGTTCGATTTTGGGCTGGCAGCCGTCGTCGACGGTGAAGAAGCCCTGGGGATTATCTATCGCTTTGCTGGGACATTCGCGTTGGAATGTAAACTGCAAACATTGCGCGTCAATCTCCAATCAATCACACTAATCAAAGAGTACCTTGGTGGAAGGACACAAGCGAAACGTATACAGGCGCTTCGGGATAAATTTTAAAATCAGCTCTTTTATTATGAGTTGCTTCGGGGACACGTAGCAAAGTACTTTTTTCGGTTTCGCCAGTTTCTCGTTATTGATGCCGATCAGTTTGGCTTCGTAGCAAATGTTGTGGTTTTTGGAGGCCACGTTTTTATGGACGAGTGTCGAGTCTATACCTGATACACAAATTTGTACTAAACCCACTTCAGACGTACCAATCGCAAGTATGGACACCTTGGAAAAAATTATAGTGTTACTCAACTGGGGAAACTACTGATTTCCTTACTGGCGATTCGTACGTTTAAATTGATGCACCGATCGATAAAAATGTAGGGAAAACCTTCATCAAAATGCAAATGCACGCAGAAGGCTTCTTTACACAAACTACCGGGCGTACAAATAAAAAAAGATTTATACTATATAAGTCATGGAATCTAGATTTTGTTGTATTTTTTTACAGTGTAGGCGTTTGACATTGACATATCGTTACATTTGACAGAAACTGTTACACAAAACGTTGCTCACAGATATGAAATTTGTTAAAAAAGACACTAAATGTATCTTATACAGGGGGAAGTAAGATTACTCTAAAGTGGAAAATGATATCGAGATGCGGTTTTAGGTATGTATTCCTCTTAGAAACTTTTTGAATTCTCAACTGTTTTAGAGTTACAGCGTGTTAGGTAATAACTTGAGGGTAACGATGAAAAATGGAGTTGAAAATCTATTTACCATTTTTGGCTAAATCGTATTTTTTACGAGAAATTTTTTTTAACAATAGTCAGTATAGTCTAAAATTTAGGGACCGCTGGAAGTTGATAATAAAATTTATTTAGCAACAAAAAATATTCAGCAGTGTCAGCGCTGATGTGCACATGCACTTGACTAAATTTTGGACTACCGATTCTGACCATTTTTAAGATTTTTTCCTCAAAATTACAAATTACTAAAAAAATAATTAAATTAATTTGAAGCTTATTAATAAAGATATTTTTGTGAAACCTTCGGTGTTTTTATTTTATTTGGCCTGTATATCATCCAAAGAAAAAACATAATTAGCGCTCTATGTGGAGCTTATTCAACGCAACAAAATATTCGATGTCCTAATATTGATAGGATAATCACTGATTTACTGATTTTCGAAACATATCCTGATAATATTTTGGGATCACTATAATAATTTCTATGCAGATAATTGCATAAATGAAAACAGATAAAAATATCGTCCTGTAAAATTTGTCTCCTCGCTTAATCGATTGCCTCAAATCAATCTACCTCGTAAGTCCGAAAATTGCACTCCACATTTTGTCATTCAATACTTTGGTATATCCATTATAACATTAAACCTACTGTTTTTACAAATATCGCATCATCAAATTAATTAGTCACATTATTTCATTGTTTATAACGAAATATAAAAGTGATAAGCACACCCAAATAAAATTAAACAGTTTTTTCATTTATCTCAAAACTGTCAAATTGGACTGAGGTCATTGTAATGCGGTTTGAAAAGAAGCTCCACATATACAGTATGTCCACATATAGAATGGCGCATCTAAGTTGTTTTTTTATATGGAACACCAAGTATATTACGCTATATTTGGATGACATCCGACCAAAAATAATTACACTTTGTATAACTTTCACCAACCTTCTATGGACCTAATTTCAGTTGTTTTATAATTATTGGACATTTAAGGTGGGAAATAATCATGCAATTTCTCCAACAATAGTAGGCATTTACTAATTTTCCAACATATTCGTTTGATTTTATTTTTTGTACTGCATTTATTGAACCTTGCACTTGAAAACGAAAGTATTTGAGATTCATCCCAATTGTAGTTGTTTAATAATTAATTAATAAAGCGGCTTTTGCATAATGATCTCAAAACTGACGATAATGCAGTTGCATTAATTGCTAAAAACCATTGTTGTTTATCTTCTACCAAAATATTAATACCCTAAGTTGCCTACCAATTAGAGAACGAGATGTCGCTAGCATTTCAGCATTTCTCTTATATGTATAACATCTATGTAAACTCTAATCAAAACTAATTTTCTTGAAATATTGTCAATTTCGTAAATATCTGAATATCTGAGAGAACTAGGGAAATTAGTGACATTTTGCGGCATTTTTTCATGGGGGATAATCGATCGTTGCGACATCTAACAACAGTGAATCACAACAAATAAAAAAATTTCCCACCGAAAAAAAGACCCTTATTATAAAAATCGCTGCTCTCAAACCAATGAGTAATGCTGTGGTAATGCCTTGAAATTTAGACAAAAAATTTCCATACCGCCACAAGTCGAATTTTGAATTGTAGTAATTAAATACAGGATGATTCACGTAGACCGTTCATTAGAAAATTTTCAATTTCCCGTAAAGCTAGGCAGTTGAAATTTGGTGTATGATTATAATCGATTGTTCTGAATCGAAGTAAAATACAACTTTGTTATTTTAAATGGCAACCCCTTATTTTTATGCACTCGTTCGTTTGGGCAATCAATTCTGAGTAATAAGCGCCCAGGTTTTCGGGACTGATCTCTCACAGTTTTTGAAATATTTTTAATTCAATGATAAAATTTGGAAATGCAAAGATTTTTCTAAAAATTAATATCTCTTGAACCATTTGAAGAATTGCAATAATTTTTTTTTCTATCGATTAGTATAACTTTAAATAATAATTCGAGAGTACTTCTAATACATTTTAATGCTTCGGGTTTATACTATAGAATTTGTGTTTGTTTTTTAAACCACGCTTACTGGTAAATAAATGATTTTAATTTTAAAATTAATTTTTTTCACTAAAAAATTATGCGCTAAAATTGGAGCAACCGTGATTCAAAAGATAATTTTAGATGGAATTACGCGAGTCTTATTAATATTTGAAATAAATAAGTCTGGGAATAGAAGGAATTTCCATAATTCAGTATAATCCATATTGCAGTATTATAATGACTTAATTATGTAACATGCATTTTCGTCTGCGGGATTTTTTATTTTACATAGAAATATGTACAATACTATAATACATAATAAACACCTGCTTCGGAGCGCTCTTAAAGTAATCTTACTTCCCCGCAGCTTTGGAATTCCTTGTATGTCCTGCCAGAAACTTAATTTCTAATTATCCCCCATTTCAAGGTCAAATATTTTCTACACTTAACCGAATTTCAAAGTGATTCCATGGCCTACTACTACTCGTTCCGTTTCAACTGTTCATGCAAGAACAATGTTTAACTACGCGCGACTTACTATTGAGTACTATGATATCAAAATCGCCGTTGTGGAGATCAGTTCCTTTGTATTTGATAGTAGTGTGATAGCAGCCCTCGTAGAAAAATTTCAGTTGAAGACTAACGCGCTGACTCTGCCAGTCGTATTCTAAGGCGACGGTAAAATTATTGTCCTCATTGTCCAAACTGGCTTCCTTCGATTGCGCCCCCAGGTGATTGATGTGCACCGTATAACCCTGCAAAAATGGGGTTCCTCGCCATTCGACTAGTTTAAATCACGAACCTCCGTCGGGTCTTCGTCTGACGCGTAACTGCAAAGATTTCCGTACTCGTCCCGAGGCTCTATGTACAGCAAATGGGCGACGCAGGCCGTGCACAGGACCGTACTGCAGTGCCTCACCACGACCGTTCTTTGCGCGAAAGCCGGCCCCGCGATGAAAGTACGCACGAAGGGGCTCCCAGCCACGTGCTGGTTGCCCACCATTATGTTGATGCGGTACTGCCCCGCGT
The DNA here is from genome assembly GCA_964023215.1 of Eledona agricola. Classification (NCBI taxonomy): domain Eukaryota; kingdom Metazoa; phylum Arthropoda; class Insecta; order Coleoptera; family Tenebrionidae; genus Eledona; species Eledona agricola. Next base: position 11,949,763 of record OZ026860.1, read on the forward strand.
GTCGTACCGTAAATTTCACTTTGGCGATGTTACCGCTGTTGGGGTCTGTGGGCGAGCCCAGTTCGGTTATAACAACCATCTACAAGTAGTACAAACTTGGTCACTCAAAATACCCAGTCCGGTTCAGGCTTGGACAGCCCTGTCACAGACCCCACTTTTCTCTGCCATCATTGTTTCACTCACGAACGTGTATTTCTAGATCGGTGAACAGTCAAACATCACATGACATGACGATACCGTAAAAAATGAAAGTATGTAAGCCCTCACCGTAAAAAATGTTTAACATGTCTTTCAGCTGATTTTAACTACGTCAATTTCATCATAAATTTTACCAAACAAACTTATGTGATGCTTTTTTTACTATTTGGTGTACACCAACTTTAATGTCTTCGATGAAATCGAGTTATACGGTCGTTAATTTGATCTTCTTTACACTAATTATGGTAACCGTGGTGGACATATTCCTATTTTGCAATTTCAATTATTGCGATTATTATTGTGAATTAAATTTAATTTTTATCCTGATCGCCGATGAACATTTCGATCGTGGAACGTTGAATAACTTATTTTATAGTGCAATTAACTATTTAAGAGTGAAATCGATTTATTTATTCTTGGAAAATTTGACAGCTGTACACGTGTTTGATAAAAATTAGGAAAATTTGTATTACGTGTAGTTAGTTATTTATTGTTGAAATTGTTTTAAAACAACATCAACCCGTTTAGGCCGCGTTATCAGCAGTCACTAATCAGCAATACCGATCGTGAAGATTGGAGCTTGCTCATGGTGATGTTTTGAAAACTCCTCTCAATATTTATAACAGAAGCGACCTTTTCCGCCAAATAAAAATGAAAACATTCCTCAAATTAACTCAATGGGCATTCCGCAAAAAAATGAGTTTTTTTAACAAACAATTCTTATCTGCGAAAGCATAACAGGCGGTCGTTCTGCATTCAGCACAATCCTAAATATTCAAATTAAATGGAAGGCAGAGAAAGGGGTGTGGCTTGCCGATGATAAGAATTGATTGTTATCAGCGAAAGCAAAACACATGATCGTTCGCAAATCAGCGACAATCCTAAATATAAACTTAAACGGATGGCAGAGAAATAAGTCGATGAAGAGGCCTGCGCCACAAGGGGTGTCCAAAATCGGCTTCGACTTGCTAGACATGGGCTCTTTTAAAGTCCCCGGTTGTACAACCGGCGCAACTTATTTTCACCACTTTATAGTTTCTCTGCTGCCCATCTCTACTTATAAGAAGTGTTATATGGCACTGCAGGTGGACGTTGGGTTTGAAATTTGTAATGTTTACTGTTTTTGGTTTTAAAATTATTACTGAATGTCCATCGAATCGTTGAATGAGTAAACTAATTTGCTACGAATTCAGAGAAAAAAACCAAATGTACGGATCATGTCCATTGATTTGAGCACATGTATGTTTAAAACTGATGTGGTATTTTTTATTACGACCACAAGCCCATGTAGTATTTAAAATTAAAATTGCTCATTGTTTTATATCGTTTTGTGCTTTAAAAAATGCTAAATGCTCAGTATTAAATGTAGAAAACATTCAGTGTTTTTTGTAGATTTGTAGGATGAAATATGGTACTTAATTGGTATGTAATTTACACTCGGTTAATTTTCTAAATTTAGGTCGTTAAAAAAAAATTCGGAAAATGAAATGGGATTAAACAGCATCGAGATCGGTCTTCAAACGCGAAAACAACCCGTCTATTACAATAGGTAAATAAAATTGACGCATTATTTACTATTCTTACTACATTGTTTTAACGTCCGTTTGTTTGGATTATCCGTTCTCTAAATTGAAAAGAGAAGAAATGTTCATTTATTTAAAAAATATCTTTTTGTCTGACTGCTAAACTTTATGTTATGTGTTAACTAAAAGAAATTAATTTTATATCTCATATTTAAGTATACGTTCTATGTTTGAATATTCTTCAAATTATAGTTAATTATTACTTAACAGATAGTTTATAAAATTGATTTATTTTCAATATGATAAGCATGAGCATTTCGTATATTATACCCTGCGTTTAGTTAATTTACTGAGCATTTAGCATTATTACACATGATGTAGTATTTTTGTTAAACAACTGACTAAAATAACGAATCAATACACTTTGCATGTGAATAAAATAATACCGATTAAGTATTTTCCATTACATTTACCAATGTAGAAATATGTATTATTTTCTTTTTACGTTATAACTAGCGAAATATATTTCTACAACTCCGTTAATTTCTGATACGATCATGTTTACATTGAAAAGTGAATCCTATTCACATATGTGCGTTAAAACAAAAGCAGCAAAAACAGCGTCTCTCCTCTACACCTTTACGGTCAGGACCTGGACATTTGGTTTTTTCTCTTAATTCGTAGCAAATTACTTAACTCATTCAACGACTCGATGGATATTCAGTAATAATTTTCAAAATAAGACCTAAACCAAGAAATAGTAAACATTACAAATTTCAAATCCAACAGTGCCATAAAACATTCCCTTTTATATGTAGAGATGGGTGCTTGTTAAAACCGGCAGCATCGAAACTACCTATAGGACTGGTGAAAATCAGCCGGTTGTACCAAACCAAGGATGAAAGTCATTCAGAGCGAACGAGTCGTTTACCTGTCTTGCGCCTTCGGCGACGTCCACGACAAAATTGTCGGTATCACAGATCGGATAAGGCTGTCCGTTACGTTGGTAGAACTGCACGGCGAAGCAAACGGTATGGCCTACGGGGTGAGGGTCGGACCAGTGAAAAATAACCTTGCAGTTCGAGGGCAGAAGGTATTTTCCTGTGACGTACTGCAGGAGGGAGTGTTTGGCTTCGGGAGCTAGCGACGGTTGGGTCATTGCTGCTAACGTCACCAAACCGGCAACCGATACGGAAACGACCAACATGCCTCCTGAAACACCGCTCTGATGACTGGGGTTTGGAGGGAGAGGAAATGGTCAACCCCATGTCCAGGCGTCTTGGTGATTGCTGGACTTGACAACCTCGGACCAAAGGTCGGCTTTGAGCGTTTCCAGATCGGGTTTGGACGTGGGTAAAGATTGTCGCGCTGCGGACCACTTGGCGAAATCTTTCTGCAAGATGGATCGGGCTTTGGTGTCTTCCAGCCAGTACACGTCTTCCAAACTAGTCACTTCTAGACTGAAAAGACGCGGGTAGTAGTTCTGGAGATTGTACTTGAACAACCATTGACGAAGGACGAGGCGCTGCTGCAGCAAAGCGGCCGCCTTCTGGAGACGTTGCTCGTCGGAGGCGGGGAGTTCTGGCAAGTCGCCGAGTTGGCCACATTGGGCCAGCTGGGAAATGCCTGACAACAACAAACTGAACAAATTCCATCCCCCAACTTGTTTTTTTTTTAAGACATATTATGAGCTGTCACCATCATTAGCTCTACTGAAGACTATTACATTATTCGGCATGATCCAATGACTAGAAAGATATTATATTGCGCATGTGGGCGTGGTCTCAAGACTCCTCGCTGACGTCACCCGGAGAGTAGTTCCGGCATTTATAAACATAATCCAAAAGTGGTGTGAATATTTGTTCGAACTATTTTGTCCCTGGTGGAAATTACACACACAATAGAGAGATATAAATTACTGAAAAAAGTGCTTTACAATACTTGGAAAGCGTCGGCTAGTATGGGCTAATAATTATGTGTATAGAAATATGTTGTTCTGTAACCGGATGCAACAATGACCATTCCAAAAAGAGAATTTAATCAGCAACACTTTGTTGAAATTGTTATATGAATATCTGAAGATGAAGTTTGTATTAGTTTTAAAATTGTCACATTCCAAATGATAGAACCGCATTCCATAATCCACAATTATATTTGAACTAAAATAACGTTGGCTTAAGAGTTTAAAACGGCTAAATCCATTTTTGGTCAAATATAACATTTATGTACAATTCGAAAGAGAAAGAGAACTAATACTAATACATACTAATCTAAAATAATTGCTACGCCCAATTCACTCCTTTGTATAATGAGTAAAACATCTAAATCCATATGATTTTAAAATGGCGGTAAAGCTGCTAACTCCTGTCAATTTTTGCTGTTGACGATTCCCGGTTAAAATAAATTCTACTTGATTTTGAACATTTAGCGATTAAAATAATGGCAAAGGTTTTTCTTTCAAATTTGTGGCCCAGAATTTTAGATTTAAATTTGTAGCTTAGTGCCATACGAGATATACTGACTCAGACTTTGATTATACTTAATCAGAAAAAAGTAAAAAACGGAAGAAACGGGCACAAATGTCGAATTGGTTTGCAGAAAAGAATAGAAAATTTAGAGAGTGGAAAAATCTACTATGGAAGGAAAAAAAACAGTTACAACAATTATGAAGCTCCAAAAGAACCATACCAAATGAAGAACAGATGCAAATATGTATAAAATGACAGTTCAAGGCATACTTAAATGCTCAAATATAACTGAAGAACAAAGAAAATATATTTTTAAGAGTTTTTGGAGCATGAGCTCGTCAGGGAAAAAATTTACATAGATTCTCTTGTAAATAGTTTGTCCGTAAAGACACCACAAGGACGAAAAAACATGAATCTAGAATTTTGTGTATTATTTAAATATACGACATGAACAGGTAAAAGAACGCAGAACTATATTTGCAAAGACGTTTGACATTAGGAGGTGGACTATAGTACATTGGCTAAATAAACAAAGAAAAAATAAAGAACAGAATCAATTTCAAACTAAATCCTGTTCTAAAGCTTTTGCAGAGGAATGGCAAGAGTTTATAAATTTTGTGGAATCCTTGCCGGTTAGGAATCACACTACTGCCAACCAACAACCACAAAAAATATTTATTATCGCAATGGAAATCAGAACAAGCAGTACATAATTTTTACAAAACTGATTGGTACTAAAAACAAAACGTGCCTCCTCTTTCCATCGCCGTTTTTTTAAGGTATTGAACGCCAAAAATTATGGATTATACTTTCCTAAAAGGGATCAGTGTGAGAAATGCGCTAAGTTTAAAGCTGGTACACTATCCGAAGAAAAATATTTTCAACATCAACAAAAGAAGGAAGAAGCAAGAGCAGAAAAACCAGAGACAAGATTCAAGAAAAAATTGTCCTACTGTTGACCTGCAAGCCGTGGTGATGAGGCTCCTATGTCAAAAATCTTCTAGAATATAAAGAATAGGAGCGGATATTGCTATTTGTGGAATGAAACCGAAGGAGGCTTGAGTTCTGAAAAACTTGCAATTATTTGCAAGTTACGGACGCTCGTGCAATTCGGTGATATATTTTTTAAACTAAGATTTAATGATGAGTGGAACGTTATACCTCAAGTAAAATCATTATTGGTAGTGCCCTTTCCGTTTTCAGATTTAGGAAATCTGCATCAAAGAAGAAAAATCAACGATAGAAACTATGAAGATATTAGATTTAAATAGACTTTATTTTTCATTAATATTATGTTAATTTAATGTATTTTTGTTAAAATTAATAAAACAATCAAATAACTTCAAACAGTAACATTAAAAGAAATTGTTTTTTGTTTTATTTTGTATATAGCAATGCGCTAAATTTAAAAACACAACCAACTGTATTTTTGATTTTGACTATAGATGATAAGATTCATTTGTTTTAAGTTTAATCGCTCTCCTGGAAATTACGAAAAACGGATTTAGCAGGTTTACACTCTAAGGCGACGATGTGTATGTATGCAATATGTTATTTATACATATGCAACACTTTGAAGATGAATAAACATTCGAACGATCGATTCGAAAAAGTAGGGATTGTTTTAATCCACCTACTGAGGACGAATGTCCGGATTTCCTGCCAAATATCAAAAAACGCCATAATTGTATGTATGTACCTATAAAAGGGATATTGACGAATAAAGTCAATCAAGATGTACCGGGCAAAGGGCGGTCCCATGATCACCAAGATACTTTGAAATTTAATTATCGTTTGAGAGCGTACATCCTTGGCAAAATTGAGAATTGTCTTTCAGCAGCTGGGAACTGTGAAGAATCTGCAGATCTGCAGGGAGATTACAACTGAGATGGACAATGGACCTGAAGAATATAATAACTTGGAGAGAGAACTGGATTCATTTCAATATGATAAACTTGATAATTTGGCTGGCGTCAAATTTCATTGATTTTTTGCAAATTAATTTTATTAGGGTCATTTGTCTGAAAGGGGACTTTATAAGCCTTCAGAAGACTTTACGGGGTATGTGCAGCGCCCGGAACTAATTTTTACAGAGGTTAATTCTGACAAATTCCTTATAACCAAAAATTATTTGAAAAATCTTCTGAAGAAAGCTGTGAACATTGACTGTCCCGATAAAGTTAAAGTTTTTTCGTATTTGTAATTTAAACAAGAAAATGTAAGAAACGGCACTGACTAAGAAACGAAAAATGAAGAAAACCGTTGATTGATTTATTGTAATTGTGAAAAAATAATCTCCATTTGAAATTAATATTTCATGTTCCACCTATTTCAAAAAATCGCATTTGAAAATAAAGTTTCTACTAGCAATTTTACGCTCTATTTATGTATGATACCTACTGTGAAACTCCCTTCCAATTGAATTATTAAGAAAACATAATTTTCAGATATCAAAAAATAAATAATACCTATTAGCATTTTTCACATTTCAACAACAGAAATTCCCCAACTCACCACGTGACGTCATGCGCAAAGCCGGTCAATTTTGGTGCGTCTATGTATCATATCTCCTATAGTTATCATGATTATTCGGAAAATTGCAAAACCAAGCAAACGCTTTTGGTTCTAAAATTTAGAAATAACGTCATTCTATCACCATTTTTTAATTCAGGATTGACAAGAGTCGCATAACTTTTTTCTATATATGTTACTGATAACACAACTGATAAAAGTTTCGTCTGCACCTTTGTCAATAAATACACGATACAAATCTGTGCTTAAGTTCCGTAAACAGTGGCCACGGAAGTTTTTCATGTGTACTTCAACAAAGATTTGATTTGAAATGTTCCGCTCGAACCACTTTTCCAAGTCACTCTTTGCCCATTTACATTTCGTGTTTTACACCAATGTTGCTTTTCTCGTGTCGATAATTATAACATTATTTGTTTTCCAACCGTTTCGATCGTTTCATTTTTAATTAGCAATCATTACCTGACACCTTCATTGAGTGTCACGTAATTTAATTAATTACCCATCGTTACTTTTTTTAAAGCGCTAATTGGTAACTAATTGTTTAATTAATGGTGTGTCTCAATTACGAAGTTTACACATTACATTTTAGATTTATTTAGTTTAGTTGGATGTTTGACGCTATAGTGTTAAAAATGCAGAGATCACGTGTCGCCATGATAAACGTACTAAATGTCGAAATTTTGCCAATATAAAAAGTAAACCAAATATAAATATTTCACCACGATGGGCTGCAGTTGATTTAAGTAATTTGGAATGCAGTCACGTCAACGGCTATGTTAATGTAACGTTAAATATTTAAAGTGGTATGCTTCCTAGTGATAGCTTCGTTTGACATGGATCGCTGGTAATGGTATTGTTTTTGTTACTAGCAAAATCACAAACATCTTTTCATTTGATTGCTATTTGGTACGTAGATAAAAACGATTTTTCATATTATAATGTTATTTGGATAAAAAAAGCCGTTACATTTTTAATTCGTTCCTGACCTGTATCCGTTGGATTGTTTTAAGTTTGTTCTCATTTCAAAAATAGATCAATCAATTTCCCATTCTATGAATGTCTTAACCAATCCTTTGAAGATTTAAAAAGTTATTTGTCAAGTCCTCATAGTTTGTGAATTAATATTTAATTATAGTAATTCTTAATATTTATAAAATAAATACCGTCCACTTCCACTATAAATAAAATTGTATCAAGTCGAAAAAAATAGAGGAGATTACGCGCAGAATGGAAGGCGCTTAGAAAATGGGATTAAAGAAAACCGATCATAAACTAATACGAATAGGACAACAAAGTAACGAGCGTACAAATAGAAACGAAGGCTCAGGAAGCCATGCAAGCTAGCTTTTGTTTCATATTTTGCAGTGTAGAGTTGAATGTGTCACATTATGACAAAAAGATGCCCAAACGAAGTCTAACTAAACCGGCGCCTGAAGAATTTCAGGAATTTCCCGAAACGGTTGCCAACAGAAAACTTAATTTCGAATTTATACACTCTATGCTCAAGCGAACGTCGAAGTTATTTTTTGGCCTACGCAGCCTCATTTTATTCTTGTACGCACGTTAGTAGTTAGTAGACACAACCAACACAAGGGCATTTGACGAAATAAAAGAATTTGAGAAAGGAATGGAAGAAGAAAAACACAAACATGAGAATACTGAAGTGAGGAGCCTTAATTAAGTAATCAAATAAGATCTAAACAATTATCTAGACTCTGAGAACTGGGTGCTAACCAAAAACGCAAAGAGCCTTCAGAAAAAGGGAAAGAAAGATAATTAGGAGAAAGATAGGAGACAATTTATTTAGATAAAGTATAAATTTAATCACTAGTAAGACACACTAAATTTATAAATAAATATAATGATAAAAATAAATTTAATCACTAAGACACACAACTAACTTCTTGGTTAATATGTAAACTAATTTTCCAATTTCAAATATACAAAATTTAAATATTCATACTTAACTAAAAATAAAATATGCATATGTTGCATTAGTGAATTCGGAAAAAAATGTTTACAAAAGTGTTAAATTGATGAGCGGGCTCATTTACATAAATCTGCCGCTTTGTCAAATTTAAAAAAGGTCTATTAACCTGTTTACAAACAATAAAGCGTTTGTCGAATAATAAGGCATATTAACGACGCTGCAGCTAAATAAAAATTAATTATTCAAAACTTTTATTTATGTACACTAAAAAAATGTAAACATTCATTAAACCAAAATAATTACAAAAAATAGCACAGATGCTCAATGCAGCACAAAAATACAAAAATACATAGTGTTGAGGAAAATGATTTTCATCTAGTTACCTTTGGAATCTTTTCCAATGTAAATTTTCCTGTGCCGCTCCACTATTTTTAAATTTCACAATACTGTCAATAAATGACATCAATCAAATTGACAGTTATTACAATTTATTGAAGTGAATTGAATTAACAAAGGTTAAAAATGTATACCGTGCAAGAGAACACTTTCATCATTGAGGAGTGTTTTAGATCTGGACGCATAGTATTGAAATTTTAATGTATATTTTGAAATTAGGATACCGCCCTCCTTTTTTTGTAGAGCGGCACTTCGTATTTTTACAAGGGTAATGCACAGGTAACTAGATAAAAATCATTTTGTTCTACACTGTATAAACTAAAAAAAACTATTAAATTATTGGTTGATTTACAAAATAGCCAAGAAGTTGGTTATTTTGTATTACTATCCGAATACCTTCCGTTAGTTTATAAACTAGCCAAGATGCATTGGTTATTTTGATTACCTACTTAGTTTTGGTTTATACCTTAATTCAACGATCTTGGCTAATTTACAAACTATAGTATAAAGGGTCCTTCATCTCAGCTCCCGTCTTCTGTAGCTGAGTTAAATAATTAGGAGTTTTGATATTTTGTAGACATTTATTACATTCTAGGACTCATTTCAGAAAAATATTTTCGATTATACAGAATGTCCCAAAAAGGCGTTTCTCTCATAATGATAAATTCTTCAATTTGCATGCTATATATTTTTTGTGCCCATTAGAGTGCATTTTAAGTTGCTTACACATTACCAAACATTGTTTAACTAGGTTCAGAGAACTGAAAAAACTATTAAACAAAAAAATTGGTTTTCCCCCTTGAGTTTTCAAAATAGTTGATGTCATTAACGCCAGGAGTAAACAATGGCTGGAACATACTGAGAGTAGGAAAGACAAAATAATAAAAAATTCTAGGGCGATGCGGTGAAAGTAGAACTGGAGAGAAAAACTTAACCAGCTAAAAGACGAAATCAAAAGAGAGAAAAGTGTGGAAGAACTTTACCAAGTTCTTGGTTTAAACGGTCTGTAATATAACCCCATATAAAATTTTTAAAACTTTTCCGGATAAAAGTGAAACGTTGTGCCGTCACTACTTTTAATTTTCAGTCGTGAACACTTGGTTCTAGACACGAAAATTTAATTTGAAAACTTTCAAACGGCCTGCATGTACGTAATTTTAATTTAGTTTTACAGTCTAAACTTCACTACAAGAGTTTTGATCAAATTTAACATGGACGAGTTTGATTTCAGTTCGCTTAGATTGACGATGTTTTCGCCACTTTCGATCTAAGAATTCAAGCGGCTTTCAGGTGACGTCGTTTATACGTCAGCACAGATTTCCACGCGAATTTGCGGGGAAACGTTTATTTACGCAATTATACGCAAAAAACATTTACGATTTAAGTTTCGATTACAATTTTAATGGCGGTGTTTACCCATAAACCCGAAGGCCGCTTCAATTTACCAAAACACTTATGCCCGTGTCACACTATCAAATTTTCGTCAAATTTCCATCAAACTAGTTGTAGCAAACTGAGTTGATGACGTCAGGAACAACTTTCGTCAAATTTTCTATTTCCATCCAACAAACGTCAGATTAGATCAAACTTTGAGGTTAGCTTAGGGGACCGCGGACGATCGTGTTTTTGGGTGCATTTTTGTTTGGAATCGATAGAAATTTGAGTAGTAATCGAATCCCACGCAAAAGAGGAAGGTGCTGTTATTATCATTAGCACGAATCTTATTAACTAGAAAACTCAAAGCCTAAAAAAAGGACGCGATCTTAGATAAAACGAAGGAATGCTGTGATGGATAGAGACAAGGGGGCAAAAATGGATTTCCCTCATGAAGTACCAAATCGCGGACGAAGATCCGTATGACTTCACAAATAACATGCCAATTGATCAGGCAACATTTAATAAATTATTACAAAAAAGGAACACGATTTGTTACATTCTCCTCTCCTGTCTTTAATAAAATCTTGTAGGCTTTTATGCTGTCAGCTTTTCGAAACCCGATAACAATGTTCTTCATTTTTTGCCATTCTTTCGTGAACTCTTCGACCTTTGAAATTCTAGTTATTCTGGGCTGAATTTTGCCCATTTCCTCAACAATTCGCTGCAGTGCATCGCGATGTGCAAATTTGTTATAGTCCGAGTCATTTTTCGTGTCGTACAATATTGCTTCCTATTTGTATAAATAAAATATTGTCGACAAATCACTGCCACTCCAAATGTTCATTCCCATTTCACCCTCACGTGAAAATTACAAGGACCTAAATGTCAACAAGGGAATGTTTAGAACTGGCGCCCAGTTATCAGCCAATGAAAGTACCGACCGCATCCAATAGTTTGAGGGAAATAGACGCCCTCCTATTCTCGTCAAACGTTTGACGGTTGTTGCGTCCAACGAGTTTGAGCTGAATTTGATAGTGTGACAGGGTTTTTGCCGAACGCAGCAAACAGGGTAGTAATGACGTCATCAACCCAGTTTGCTACAACTAGTTTGATGGAAATTTGACGAAAATTTGATAGTGTGACACGGGCATTAGTTTCCCAAGTAATTTGTAAGCGTTTATCGTTGGAGCGAAAGTAAATCAGATTAGCAGGCAACAATCCATAAAGTTTTATGGTCCGTAAAGTTGGTTGTTGAAATATTTAGCGTTTACGACTTATTTGATGCGTGTTGACCTCCGCGACAATGTATCGGAATTTGGGTGAATTTGATCGAATTAAAACCGGCGCATCCACCATTTCTCACCCCGGATTTCGAGGCCGCTTTTCCGTCACACGCAAGGTCGGCGGGGTCGTTCTTGCCACTTACCAGAAGAGGCACTAGCGGACGGCTGCATGGTCATGCCAATTGAGCAAATTTCGTGGTCGTCATTCCACATTTCGCGTGCACTCAACCGACTCTAAACCACGACCAAACCGAGGGTACAGAGACTTGGAGGAGTTCCATGGTGTGTGTGTTGGGTCGATGGGTGCTCGGCGTCGACTGCAGTGGTCGGCGGCCGCTTTGTGCGTTACCCCGGGCGACTGAAGGAAACGGGGCGAGATACTGCGCCTTACAACCCTCGCGACCCCACATTCGGCGCCGCGTTTGCACTCCTTCTAATTAATCGCTAAAGAGCCGCCAATGCGCAAGGAACGCCGACTTACCCTTCTTGAGGAAGAGGTCTTTGAAGGGCACCAGGCGGCTCTCCTCCAACCAAATGTCCACTTCTTGGGATCTACCGGAATCGAACAATCCTTGGCAAAAACAAAAGCACAGTCTAACGACGCATGTGACACTAACCAAAATCAAAAATACAATACCGAATATTTTGGCACAACGCTTCATAATCGTTCGAAACGTTTCGATTACATTGTTTACGGGTTTCGGGAATTTTGCAATTTTGACGAGAGTCGGATGCAGCTTCCGTACACTAAACCGACTGACGCCATTGCTGCTTTGTGTTTTCGTCGACGGTGAGTCAGTGCCATCTGTGAGCGGGCTACGGACGACCTAGCGTTTCCGCATTTCGTTTTGCTAGAGCTGAATTTGTATTTATAACGTCATTTCAATCGCAGTTCGTGTCAATTGTCGTAATTTGACAATACCAAAAGTTGTCTACACTGCAAAACATATCCGTTTTTTGTACGGTCTATATCAATTTTTATCAATTTTTGTGTTATGTGGTTTACACTGTAAAAATGAAACAACAGCGAGATTTTAACACCTCCTGAGCCTCAGTTTTGCCGCCCATTTGGAATAATAATTATATTTCAGATCTGAGTTTTACATCTTCTTTCTTGCCAAAATTGTTACATTCTTGTAAATACATTTCAATAGTCGCACGATGTAATGGTATGTGTACAGTCTTTGGCGATGGAAATGAGACTCATTAATATACAAAAACCCCCATAAGTCCGTAACCCAAATGGCAACGGGCTCTATTTTTATTCCGCTTTCTGTCACTTTATAATACGTCAAATTTAAGGTTAGTCTTCTGTTTACAAAATTGGAAATGATGTATTTCGCGTTTTCTTTATGAGATTCTTATGAGATTCTCTCCAGGTGTCGATTTGGAGTTCTCAGTATCACATTCGGTGTTAAAATGTGGCGATCTTTATTACTGAAATAATCAATATAGCATAAGCATATCTTTGTTGTTATCAAAAATAATATAAAAAAATCGAATTCAGTAATAATATGCCAAAAAGTAATTCTGTTAGTCTTCAAAATGCTGTCCTTACGTCTCTCATTACCTCTTGCAAGGTTTTGAACGGACTTCTCCGATCCACATTAAATAATAAACTACCATTAAAATGAGTATTTCATTGTGTAAATTAATTACATTGTTAATGTAAAGCGATATAAATTTGAAATTTATAATAAGTACTCAATCACACGGTGCTATTTTAGCAACTGTCAGCATATTTTCTGTTGCAGTAAAGACCGCAGTTAATTGAAAGTTTTTCATATTTTATTTCGTTGTTGTCAGGTTAGATATGTTTCACCCTTTAAATTTCAGGTAAAGCAAATATGAAATTTGCATATCCAGGTATGCGTGGATGGATTTTCCGATCTTTGGTTGGGACATTTATCGCATTTCATCAACTCTACGCAAAAATAGAGAAACACTATCGAGTAAATAATAAACTGCCATTAAAATGACTATTTAAGTCTGTAAATTAATTACATAAGTTACACATAGGACTACATCGAATTTCCTGCTATAAAGATTAAATAACACATTATAATTATTATATGAACACCAAATTCGCACTTTCACAGCATCTAACTGAAAAATAAATATTCACCTATCTCAGCCTACATCAAAAAGATTTAGCTCGATTATTTCTCATTCTTTTTAAAAAAATTATTACCTAAAGTTATTATTACAATATATACAATTATTAGTATATATAATTATAACGATCTTCTTCGGGATTTTGGACCGTGTTGGCATTAGGGGGGGTGTAGTGAACGCTCCGAGGAGCTAATTCAACAAGTGACCCCAATAAACCTACAATTTTTTGTGACATTCTCTTTGTGCGCTGCTAAAATCATAATACGTTCCCACAGTGCTATTATTTTGCTGCGAGATTCCACTGTAGAATCTTTTTGATGAAAATGTCTTCCCATAATGTTAGCAAAAATGAAAGCCACAGCCAAAAAAATACAAATTATCAAGTCGGTTGTTCACAGAGAACTAAGTCTTAAATTTCTGCAACCTAATATATATCCCGTTTCTACACTTTTACGCCGTTTTTATGGCAGGATGGGAAAATCCAAGGCAGAAATCGTTTTTGGAACAAAATATACCTGGATTCGTTTGGCGTTTCGTCATTTAATTCTGATTCGCTTTTACATTATCGTACTGTTTCGCCTTTGACTTTAAGAACACATTAGAATTATTACGCTGAATACGCTTACAGTTGCTTAAAGAGTACACGGCGCTCTTTTTGTAATTAATTTACAGAATGAAAGACTCATTTTAATGATGAAATGTGATCAATGTCAAACCAAAGATCGGATAATCCGTCCAGGCATACCTGGATATGCAAATATAATTTTGCGGCGTTATTTGGACGAAGTGTTTCCAGGAAGATGGCTAGAAACAAGAGGTCAAATGGAATGGCCGGCCATTCCATTGATACACCTTGCTTTTTAAATACATAAATAAATATAGGAGTATTTAAAAAGCAAGGTGTGTCAAAACCGATCCAACAATTTGGATGATCTTAAAGCAAGAATTAGACATGAGTGCAGTTTAATAACTCCTCAAATCATTCAAAACGAATTGGCTGCTTTTTATGATCGTCTTGGATTTTGTCGGATGATGCAGGGTCATCAGTTTGAACATTTGGTGTAATATATTTTTATAATTGTTACATCGTTTTTTTTTTTGTTAATTTGTTAAGCCTACTTTGAAATTTAGGGTTGTTTTTCTTATTTTTACTCATTGATTGCTTTTTCAACATTGTCTTATTAATTTCCGATAAAATAGACTGCTCTGTTAATTTTTTGAAATCTTACTAATTTAAACTTTAGAACCGTTTTTCATTGTTTTTTTCTTATGTAACCTATTATGTATTTTATACCGTTGAAATAAATATAGGTTGCTATAAAAAACATTTTGATGGCGTCATTACGGTCAAAAAAATAAATGAAAAAAATTAGTATACGTTCCTCATATGCGTTTTAATTAATCCTACCACATGCTTTTTACGTTTTATTTCTAGTGCCAATACTAATGGAGTTATTGAATTTATTCCTTACTTAATTTCCATACTGTATGTTTATTTCAGTAAAAAAGTTATCTTCAAAAATATAAGATTTGAGCCCTGCTATTTAAAATAAAAATCCACGTGTTCCAAACTTTATTCTCACTCCGAGGCATTACCACCTTTGCGATCTTTACGTACACTGTACCCAATTTACGGAATATAGCTCATACGTTGCCGTTGAACGAATCGGTATCAATAGACCTCTAAAACCCATAACTAAAATAAAATGTGCTGTTTTACAATCACCATTTTCATGCCTGTTTCCTGTTTATATCGAAGAAAGGCAGAACTTCAATGTGAGGATCTGATTGTGTTTTTAAATTTGACAGTTCGCCACATTTTAACACCGCATGTGATGCAGAGAAGTCCAAATCGACACCTGGAGAGAATCTCATAAGAATCTCATAAAGAAAACGCGAAATACATCATTTCCAATTTTGTAAACAGAAGACTAACCTTAAATTTGACGTATTATAAAGTGACAGAAAGCGGAATAAAAATAGAGCCTGTTGCCATTTGGGTTGCGGACTTATGGGGGTTTTTGTATATTAATGAGTCTCGTTTCCATCGCCAAAGACTGTACGTCACTTTATTTTCCAAAATTCCTTGTGTAAGGTTTCGTTCAAAAATTCATAACTGTTAAAGACTACATATCCATTTTATTTCTGTGAAGGCCCTAGGCTTTGGTCAATCTTTGAGCTATTGCCGAACGGCGAGGAATTATTCCAACGCTTGCTACGATTTTTTGAAAATGAACTACAAATGAGAAAAACACATTTTTTTCAAATGGAACATTGTGTACATTTTGACACCACTCTTTAACGTTTTTGATAAGCTTATCTGTGGGATACGGTTTCTAGAGTTCAATTATGATATTAGAGAAGTTATTGAGAAAATTGCATTTTTAAAATGAAACCACTGTTTCTAATAGGATTGACCAAAAATTAAATATTACCTTTGAGATTTCTGTTCCGTCGAAACTAAAGACTAAGTCGAAATGAATTTTACGCGCCAAGAAATGATAAATATGGTTTATAGTATTGGTGAAGCAGATCGAAATGTTCTGCTAGCCAGTAGAATTTATCCCCAAAAATATCCAGATGCAAGATTACCTCAAATTATTTCATTTCAAAAATTGAGGGAAAGGGATAGCGACTGGAAACATCTGTTATACTAAGCAAGAATTGATTGGGCGGAGACTGAATGTTTGTGTAGAATGGCCATATATTTGAACATTTATTATGATACTAATAACCAATTATAAATACTATGATAACTTATTTTTCTAATTATTGTTGAGCTTGTTATGATTGTTGATTTTTTTTATTTTTTATTAAACATTGGCCGTTTGTCTATGGGTAATGTTGGATTGTATTAACTGTACTAACTTTACAAAAATGACAATCTCAAACTTGACATTTAATTTTTGCACAATCCTACTAGAAACTGGTTTCATCTAAAAATACGTAAATTTTATAATTTTTTATAAATTTTTTCAATAACTGAAAAAATTGAGTGAACCTATTTGTAGTTTATCATTTTCAAAAAATCGTAACAAATGTTGGAATATACCTTCGCCACTAAGCAGTAGCTCAAAGGTTGACCAAAGCCCAGGGCCATGACAAAAAAAATGAGTACCTATGTTTTCTTTAACAGTTTAGAAGTTTTAGAATTTTTGAACGCAACCTTACATCAAGGTATTTTGGAAAATAAAGTGACGTACATCACAGTATATTTAACGCAGAACTTAGCATAGAATTCAAAAATAAAATCAAAATGGGATAGTTCCTTTAAAAAAACTCTGTATACAAATGAAATTATTTTTGGAATATGCAACAGAAGCGCACTTATCATCCAAAAAGAATCTTAAGTCGATCCCTCAAATATCAAAAAAGTTATGGAGCTTTTACGGTGCTCGGGGTCACCCTGTATGTGTGGATATATGTAAGCACACTCATATATCTTTTACTCGTATCTTGTCAGGATATCTTCAATCAACCAACACTTTGACTTTTCAATGTTTTTATTCAATAAACTCTCTCAATACATCAACACGTAAAAAGCCTCGAACAACTAAAGTTACAAACATTTATATCAAATTCATTCTTTCTAAAACAAATAGCTTACCTCAACGAACATCCTAAACATCTTCTACATAAAAATAATAATAATAGAAACTTATTTATATTACTAACGATCGCTTCAAATTTCAACCTTCTTCGTCTGTTGGCAAAAAACAACATCCAATGGTCTTTCCTGGACAAATATTATAACAGCTTGGAGTCTATCTTCTGCTTTATTTTTTTACAACGTAGTCTTTTGCTATTTGCCCCAACGACGCACAGTGTATCGTCAAATCAACAAAAACCAGAAATCAAAATATTTTCTAAAGAGTTATTTACCATTTGGTATTTATAATTAAGCTTTAGACATCAATTTCATACAATTATCTTATTGTAATTTTTTTTTGTCGCCCGTTTTTTTAAAGATCTTATAATGCACTTCTTGGCACTGCTTTTATTAATGTAGGTCATTAATGCAGGATTTTAAATTAATGAACCATTTTCCTTTAATGCATTATTTTTTCAGCGGTAATTATGGTTACGAGGATAGGTGACACTGTTATTTTACGAATTGAAATTTTAGAAGCAATTTTTATTTCTTAAAAAAGTTTAAAAGAGTTTACGGTGAATGAAAAAATATTGTCGTCAACTCGTATGTTTATAAAAGCAATTAATAGTCTCGTTTTTTTTAAACAGTCTCAATTATTAATCGCCTTTATTAACATACTTGTTTATTAAATAACTATTAAGCCAATACAATGGCCAAAATTCAAGAATTAATTCATTTTGAAGTAATCTCTTTATCACTTAAGTATTTAATTTTTGTGTCAAGCGTGTTATTGCTTCTAAAAGAAAAAAAACACGCCAAGGATGGAATTACAGGCAAACGTACCTATGTACTTAAAATTAATATATGTTATTTAAGAAGTTTCGCTCATTAGATTATGTATATTGAATGCTTGTACATACTGTGTGAGCATCAATTTTATTTCAAACTTTAACTTTGCTGAAATATCATTTTGTAGTTTTTGCATATTCTTATTGTTCTGTGAATACACTTTAATTTGCAGTCTAGTTTTACTAGGTATGTTTTATAGCTTTCTTTCTGAAGACAAATTTACCATAACGATCGCATAGTTGTCGGAAATATGTTTCCTACACAAAAAAAGCGATTGAATTCAGTAGTTTTTGATAAACTATGTTTGCTGTTGATTGTAGAAGAGTCTAATGAACAATACCGAAGAGAAATTATTAAGACACCTGTCGAAAAAACATCGTTACAAAATTTTAAAAGGCAGGTAAAAGATTTTACAACTAGCAGGACATTAAGATTTACTGCAGAAATGTATGCGAAAAGTTCTGTTCCTGATCGGAAGTCTTCATCAAGCACTAGCTTTATACATAGATTTAGATTTCGCACGCATAATACCTATATTGACTTGAATTCAAAAAAATTGAAAATTAGGATTCTTATATGGATAGATTACTTTTAACGCCATCAGTCAAAATTATGCTAACGACACTATAGTTTATTTGTACCAAATTTATTTTAAATTAGTAGCAAGTATCTAATGCAACATCTTTTCGGGTCTCTTTCAGTTTCTCTCTTTAAATACGAGGAGTAAACTCTACCTAGCCATGGAAACGAGTCGGCGAACAAATTCTAAGAATGTTCTTTATGTTTGATTCATCTTGCTTCCAATAAATTCCAATAAGTTCTAAATTTATAAATTTGAGAGAGTAATCAGTCACAACTCTAGCATTTTGTCTAAAATAACGAACTTCTATTCAATAAGGTGTCAATGTTTTAACATTTCAGTAGGAACACTTTCAACTTTAAATAAATTAGTAATTTTTAAGTTTTAGAAAACTCAATAGCAGTCTTTAGTGCTTATGAGCATAAACATATAAGACCGACAAAACAGATCTGATGAAGACATAAAACCTACACAGCACAAAAAAGTGTTTCTAATGGAAATACATAACTTAAATTTACTGAATTAAAAATAAATTAAAATTTGAAATTAGAAATTTACCACCAAACTAAATAAATAAAAATAGATACAGATTTTTCCTAAAAAATACATAAAGTCAAACTGATTTCAAATTAACATTTTGTTATGCTTTTTGACATAAAACACACATAAGTACACATAAGTCTTATGTCAGGACATTGTGTACGTCAGCGGTCATTGGTCATTGGTTTTATGTATTCCTTATGTAGTCCTTATTCTTATGTCAATTGTGAACAAGCACTTATAGTTTATGCTTTAGCTAAATCTTCGGAACCGGTACGAATCCAAAAGCTATAGCTTAAAAAAACGTTGAATATTGGTTTCAAATAACGTTATATGGCGGGACCATTAAAACGTTAAATAAACGTCAAATAAAACGTTGAAGTAACGTTTATAATGTCAGTTAAAAAAACGTTTCTAATTAACGTTGAATAAACGTTAAAAAAACGTTGAAGAGTGGTTTCAAAAAACGTTAAATTGAGGGACATTAAAACGTTAAATCAACGTCAAATATAAACGTTTAATAAACGTTTGTGTGTTTACTGGGTAATAAGAAGAGTACAAAAATGGGATTCAGAGCAGGCAATTCGAGTCTAGCTTTTGTTTTATTTTTACAGTGTAAACCTTTGCCATTGGCTTTTGACAGGAATTTTCAATCCCAAAATGGCCAAACAACATCGAAATAAGCGATGTCGGGAGATGGAAATTGTTACAAAAGACACTAAATGTATCTTATATGTCATGTCTGAAACGATTGTTAAGGAAACTTAATTTCAAATTTCTCCAGCTCAATGCCCTAACTGCTACACTCTAATGATTTTCGAAGTCATTCCGTTTTCTACTCTAAATACTTTTTTTAGTACGCTAGTTACATGAGTGGATATTAAATTCTAATTCCGAACCTTGCATTTATTAACTTGCGATGTGAAATTGCCAAAAATTTAATTTTTGATATTTTTAAATCAATGGCTGGTTTCAACAGACACGTGTGTGTTTTGAACTGGATCCAACCTGAACCCTTCTTTGGATCTATAGAATCCGTTGCCATAACGACGGGGAACTCTAACTCAAAACAAAGCGTAGAGGACAAGTTCCAAAACTGAGACGTTAAAAATGTCAACTGTCGCGGAATCTGAACAATTTTCAGTTTTTTCTTCGTACATCGCAATGGAGAACCTTTTGGACAAACTGAAACTGTTGAAGTACGAAGCGGAGTTCTTCAAGGAAACGAAAATTAAGCCCATTCACAGGTAAGGCGTGTTTTCTATTTTCTAATAGCCATCAAACAACGCTTTGTTTATAAATTATTTTTTTTACATTTAGGTACTATTTTGTGGTGACGAAGAATCCGGGCGAGCAGTTTTATCTGTTTGCGCTCCTGGCGTCGTATTTGATTGGAAAAATCGGAATCAGCTTCCAAAGACCACAGGAATATGACGACCCGAACGATACAATAGAGAAGATTCTTGAAGTTGTGCGGAACAATGTGTGTAAATCCATTTGGAAAAAGTATTTATTAAATTAAACGATTGTGTAACGTGCACAACACATGTAAGCAACTCAATGCACAATACGTTCAGTTAATTTAAAACATTTTTTGTGGAAGTAAAATGTATTAGTTGTATAAATATTTAAGGACATCCCGGTGAGTTTTGCCCCCAATAAGCTAAAACAAGGTGTGGGTGAACATGTTGTGTACATACTGGATCAATTAGCAGACAAGGCTTTGGCAAAGAACTTTGCATTTGAACGGTTAGTGACGAAACAGTCGGGAAATTATAAAAAACACGTTTTGTAGACCTCTTCCACCGGAAGAGAAGAAGGAAGACACGGAAGTCATCAACGACGAGTCCGAAATCAATTTGGATCGAGTCGAGGAGGAGATGATGGCAGCATACAGCGACGACTCGGACGAAGAAAATCTTTTCCTTCTGGACAACATCAGAGTGAACAGAAAGGAAACGCAAGTGGCTGAAATAAAAATGAACGTGAACGAAGAAGAGTGGAAATTGGAGCTGGAAAGAGTTCTGCCGCATTTGAAGATTACAATAAAAAACGAAAGCCGCGACTGGCGCTCACATCTTGAACAAATGAAGCAATACAAAAGCAACGTCGATTCGTCGTTGGGTGTTGTGAAAACTCAACTGGAGAAACTGCACAAAGATATCGGTCAAACGTTGGATAAAATAGGGAACAGAGAGAAATATTTGAACCGGGAATTGGAGAACAGTTTGGATGAGTATAGGATGCTGCAGGACCAACTGTCTAAGATCAAAGACGCATATAGAGGGATTAGTGAAGGGGTCGCCGAACGAAATCGCGAATTGTTGAGGTTAAACGATCGACTAGAAACCATTAAACAGCAAATGGAGGAAAGAGGAAGCTCCATGACTGATGGAAGTATGTTTTTTAATGTAGTACACATATGTCCCAAATTGTAAGCGTCTGTATTATTAGCAAATCAATTTCAATTTGGTCTACATAATATCCTTGTTAGTTTTTCAACGACGTTTTGACTTTTTGAATTGTTTCAGCTCCACTGGTGAATATCAAAAAATATATAAGCAAAGTCAAGGCGGAACTCGTCGACATGGACGTTCGGATTGGTATTCTTGAGTGCATTCTGCTGCAGACGAAAATACGAGACGAGAAAAACTTGGAGACTGAGTTTGGGCAAGCTGTTTCCGTTTTTTGAAGTTGTTAATATGAAGTTGTTATATGGGGGGGGGGGGAAGAATGAAAATATACAAATCATTTAAACACCCATTGTCAAACAGTGTGTATTTTCAGGCAATGAAAAAGAACTGAATTAAATTTTAGATATTAACAGTAGACTTTGACTTGCTTGCCATTAAGAGCGCTGTTCACCCAAGAATTTCGTAATTTTTGTCCCATTTAAATATGGCTCAATATTTTTGAAAACGGTTTTCAAATTTTGCTTTGAGATTCAATAACGCATAGTGCATGCCTAATTATATTTTATAATACAAAAAATAACAATAAAAAAAACGCTATTTATGATAATTTAATAATTTTAAAAAGCATGCACTCTTCTGGAGATATTTGTATACCGATCAACGCAACTTGCGATGGGAAATTCCATCACTGATTAATAGGGGAAGAAAAATTAGTTTTGCTCCGTACGAAGCGTTACGGCGTTACGTTCAGATCGACAGACTCTCCCACTGAGCGGCGTAAGTAACAACGTGTGTCTTTGATTGTGCATTTCATCTTCACGTACTTGCTTTTAGTCACGAGGTGTACAGCGCTCTTAAATATTTTGGAGTGGCGAGTTTTAAATGACGCAACAAATTGATAATTCAAGGTATCCTCTTGGATAGAAAATATAGAATATAATGTTTCCACATCGCAACTACCACTGATGAAGTCCGCCGCAGTTCTGGATGAAACGTCTGGAGGTTCATTGGGGTCACTTGTTGAATCAGCTCCAAATCCCGAAGAAGATCGTTATAATTAATAAATAATGTTGATGTAGTTATTTATGTCTTTGTTATTTATTTTCTATGGTATTACATGAAAGGTTCAATGTTTTGAATAAGAATTTTTGGGCAATTGAACCTTTCGACCACATGTAAGAAACTCAAAATAAAAAATTAAACCAAACAATCTAAGTTGTTTTTTTCCGCGCATAAGTTTAATTTCCCCCTCATTCTCTCGTTTGGCCCAAAGTCCACGATTGCATTTAAAAATATGCGGATGAAAATATTTAATGAGTGAGGTTGTGGTCAGTTAGAATTTATTAAATCACCCACCAAAACATTTTGTTTGGCGCTTGTTTCCAATTTAATCTCAAACAATTAGACTTTTGACAGATTAGAAGTATGGAAAGCGATTAAATGGCGGGAAATTAAATTTATAATGGCGCCCTGTAAAAAATAATCAGCACTTTAAATATAATTGTGCCAGTCAGAAACCGTCCTTTGACAAAAATTAATAAGAAATTCGAGGATCCAAGAAATTCGCGGCAGGTAAATATGTCTACGAATATAATACTAATATCCTGTGTGAACAGTAACAGACCGAATGTATTCGTAAGATAAAGTGAGGCAATGTGAGAGGATCAAATATGACTTGTCGAATAAAGAAAACTTGAAAAGATGACTTTAGCGCAAGTTGCCAAAGACTGGATGAATTTCCAACAGAATTATTCAAACACTCGATGAATATTCACATGATAGCGTGGATGCTTGCAATTAATACAAAATATGTCTAGATTTGTCATGTTTTCAGGAAATCATACATTTTTAATGGATTCTGCTACAGTGGAACGAACGTTCACACAAGCAGAATCGCTGCTTTTGATTATTTAAAAAGCGTCCAAACCCCCAACAATGTATATCTTATTTATTCTACTTACAAAGGAGTGCGTTTCAGAAACTCAGAATCGATGAAACGACGTACTCAATGGAGGACACTCTAGGCACATACCTCTCCAGATAATTATTATAATTTTTCACACACTCTGTATCTCTTACATTTTCTTTCACTTCGGTCATCAACCATCTCTTTTTCAATCTTTTTTTCTTATGAAAGTATATAACTTTTTTTCTTCTTTCACCAATTGGTTTTCTGCGCCCCAGCACTTGACTTAGTATTTTTTCCCCTCCAGCTCTCCACGTATCCCAATTAGAGCCTTTAGAAATTTGGTTATAATAGGTTTTTTATATAGCATTTGTAGTTTTTTGTTCCTTCTTGTTTTTCCTTTACATTTTCCGTCAAAAATGAATCTCAATATTTTTCTTTTACATCTTTCCAACACAAAGCTTTTCCTTTGATTTATTCAGCACCCTAGTCTCGCATGTGTATGTCACTGGGTTTTTTTACTGTCTGGTATATTCTTATTTTCGATAAGGATATACTCGTAGTTTTTAAGTCATCAGTGATCTTAGTGCTTCAGCTTTTTGATTACATTTTGCTATTCTTGATCTAATTTCCTGCTCGTCGTGTCTTTTCTCCCTTATTAGCACTTCCAAGTAGGTACACAAAGCTCCCCACATTTTCGAAACTATAAACTCTTTTTTTGAGATTACTTTTAGAATTTGCGAATTGAAGAGGACAGTGTCTCTATTTTGCTATTATCGTTGGGTCATTCGCAAATGCTATGCACCGATCTTCGTTGGTAATAAAAATTGTTTTTTTGGTTTTCAATCTACTTTTCTTAATTATCTTGTCTAAGTTCCCTTTCCACCTTGAAACAACACGACACGCGCTGCTAAAAAGCTAGCGGCGAAACAATCTTTACTAATCGAATTAGTTTTTTGGACATTTGCAAATGGTTGGACTTGAAATTATTAATACCCACAATAACTAAATAAATAATATTTTGTGCACACCAATTTTTCATATGATTTGTAGAGGACATTGGCGGGCAAAATGATACAGTTTTCAGTTAATAACTAAAATCTATTTATACAATTTCCATTGATTATTGTTTCAAATTGGTGCTTCTGATTTGACTGTTTTTATTGAAATACAAACATGCCAAAATAATGGTTTTAAATTTATTAATACGAGGGTCATTTGAAAAGTTCTCGGCATGATACAGAAAATGCAGAACTGCAAAATATGGTTATCGTTAGACGGGTCTCAGTCCGTCAAAAATTTTTTGGGTTTCGGGGACAATAAATGGTAATCTGAAGGAGCCAGATCTGGAAAATAAGGCGGATGTGGTAGGATTTCATAGCCTAATTCGTTTAATTTTGCCATCGAAACTGTACAGATGAGGAGTCTTGAATTTTCTTGGTAATAGATGATTTTCTTTTTTGTTAAATCCAGTCTTTTTTCTCGAATATTGATCTAATTGGTATAAAAACAATAAATGGTAATCTGAAGGAACCAGATCTGAAAAATAAGGCGGATGTGGTAGGATTTCGTAGCCTAATTCGTTTAATTTTGCTATCGAAACTGTACAGATGAGGATTCTGGAATTTTCTTGGAAATTGTAGATGATTTTCTTTTTTGTAAAATCCGGTCTTTTTTCTCGAATATTGATCTAATTGGTATAAGAGGTTAACACAATATTCCCCATTATAGTTTATTCCTTTCAAAGGATATCTATCAATACTCAACAGTGTTCTTTGGCATCTCAAAAAACTGACGCACCTTTACTGCAGATTTATTTTACTGACAGTGTCTTTTTGGAGGTAGAGAACCCGAATGCTTTCATTGCTTTGTCTGCAATTTCGATTCTGGAGTGTAGTGGTGAACCCAACTTTAATTTAAGGGGTTACCAATCGGTGGATAAAATCAGTGCGATTTTTTTAAAGCGGATCATTTTTACTCGAATATGTTTTTGCTCAGTAGTGAGCAAAGGCGGCAACCTTCACGCCGAGAACCTTTTTATGCACAATTCGGGCGTAAAGATATTATATGTTCCTTCATCACACCTATCGGGTGACTTATCAATCTTAGAAATCTTTAATCGATAATCTTCCAAAACCAATTCATGGCTTTTTTTGATAATATTTCTAGATATGGCACTTTTTTAGACTCTCCCGGCCTCGCTTAAACTCCGTAGTTCATTTTGAAATGGTAGAAAATTAAGGTGAAAAATCAACACACATATCGGGAGACTCAGCAATCTTAGAAAACTTTAATCGATAATCTTCCAAAGCCAATTCATGGATTTTTTCGATAATTTTTTTATTATATACAATAAGGATCTTACGACTTTTTTTCAAACGGCTTTAAGAACAAAACTATTTGACGGATGATATAATATTTGATCAGCTACTAGATAAACCAAAAATTTGAATGCCGGAAAAAATTAGAACTCAAATGTAAGTGAATCTGACGTTGCGAGAACTTTTCACACGATCCTCGTAGCAACGCGTCTCATCAGCATTTCTGTTTTTTCTTTCGCAGTGTCGACACGACTTTTGCGTTCTAGTCGTGGAATGAAAAATATGATTTTCTTTTCCCTACTGTCTCAAAAGGTACTGTAATGTAACAATTTTTCCAATCGCAAATTTAATTCAAATTTAAATTGCGCGCTTAATTTACAGATATTATCCAATCGACCAGTAATAATTAATTACAACTATTGTATCCGTTTTAGGAACAAGCATTTTCTGGACGACTGGATTATTCTACAGTAAATAGGTTCAGATTTAAATTTTGCTTATTAATCTTACTTACAGGAATCGATCGTGCGGTGATATTAAAGAAAACTGTGATTAGATAATATGTAGACTAATTAATAAATTAAGTAGATTAAGTTAAGAGCGTATATGTCAAAGAGGTTGTTACGGATAATGATAGTTAAAAAAAACAGCTATAGGTTTTAAGTCGTTTAAACTTAAAAATGCGTACATTCATGGTCTTTATTCATGGTATAATATTTATATAAAAATAAATTGTTTTAATTATTTTATTTTAGAATGCAGTAAAGATTTACAACAACAACAACAATAATAATAATTTCAAAATGGCGCCATTTTATTAGTTTATGCATTTGTGATCTAGATGGCGCCGCGGCGCCTTTTCCATCTTTTACAAAAGCCATCTCATTTCTCTGCATTTTCTCTTAGTTCAGTCAGTGGTGTTGGGTTGTCTATGTAACAGGCAACTAGCAGAAGAAGAGCAGTCGCCGCAAGTCGTAATAATGTAAGCCCGTAGCGAACGGAGTCCAGTTGGAATAAAATGTTGATCGAGCGACGATGCCCGTCGACTTCGGTCCTCTTCAGTTAACCAAAATCCAGTAACGGTGTCATCCTCGGCGGTGAGAATCGTCGCGAGAAAGGGGAACGATGCAAGGCGATGAATGAACAGGAAAGGCCGCGGCTGTTGTAATAATCGTCTTTGATCGTTTCTGGTGTCTTGGTGCGGTCCTCTGTGTTGGTGCGATGCTGTGCCGTTAGTCCAGGAGATTCATCAGCCATGTCGGCTGCTCCGGGAGGCAGGACCGGATCGGCAGCCTCCCCTACAAACGCCGTCTCCCTCAAATCTATCGAGGTGCCCCAGGCCCTGCAGAACGGCGAAAAGTTCATCAAATGGGACGAGGTGAGGGCGAGTTTAAATATAAACTCCGTTATTAGGTTAAACTCCACCACCACACCCTCCGCGGAGCCAAGGAAATCACGACTTTTTCGCTAATTCACACGCAGAGCGCTCGCTATTTTTAGGTGCAGTTTTTATTGTGATTCCTCCGAGTGTTTAGTCTCCAAACATTATTTCCGACACGCTTTTATGTCGATCCGTAAAACCGTCACGGAACCCCGTTAGTCGCGTCGAAGATGTTCAAAACAAAGGCATCAACTGACCTGAAGATGACCCGGCGAAACGTCGTCGCACGCCAAGAAATCCATTCGTTCATTCATGTGGTGTCTTGGCGCGGTCATAAAAGCGCGAGTAACGGAAGCCGGTTTCATTGCATTTTTCCAGATTCTTATTTATTGTTCTCCTTTATGACTTCATCAGTCTCACTGTAAGGTTAGTACGGTGAGTTCATTTCCTATTCATCATCGACGATTTATGGTCAGTAAACTTCAATTTTTCGTAACGGAACTGAAATGAAGTGAGTCAAGTGGCACAATGTGCTTTACGTTTACTTCAACTTGTTATCGTTTACTTTGATAAGGAATATTAGAAAGTTCAGAGAGCTGGAAGATATCAAAGCAATTAGAAAAATAAATAAAATCTGTACGCTATGTTATAAACGAACGCTACAGTGTCAGCAAAAATACATGAAAAACAACATGAACCACTTCGGATATATGTAGCAGGAAATGCAATGATTAAAAATACAACGATAAAACACCTAAAAGTGGTATTGAAATAAACTGCAATTCTCGTACAAAGTCTATATGAACGAATAGTTTACGAATAAATGAACCAGAAAATGAAGACGCGATGCTGATTAAAATAGAAAATGAAATTTTCAAGTTTAAAAAAGTATATTTATTAATTTCTTCTACTGTAAAGTAACAAACATTTTGGCTCTTGTATCGTGAATTAAAATTAAAACACACCGAGAAAAATGTATTGAAAGACTGAGATGCACAAATCATAGCTGATCTACTATGAGTTTTTTTGTTGCAAAAGTTTCGTGAAAATTTGCGGGGAAACAGGAAGGTTATTAAAAAATTGTTAATTGTTTTTAAAAATGGAACCTCCTCGGAAATAGCAGTAAATGCAATGATTATAAATACAACGATAAAGCACCTCAAAGTAGTGTATGGCAAAATAAACTGTAATTCTTGTACAAAGACTAAATGAACAAACAGTTCAAGAATAAATCAACCGGAAAATGAAGACGATGATCATAAAAATAGAAAATGAAATTCTCACGTCTCAAAGAAAGTATTTTTATTCATTTCTTCTACTGTAAAGTAGCAAAAATTCTGGCTCTTGTATCGCGAATTAAAACTAAAACACACCGAGAAAAATGTATTGAAAGACTGAGATGCACAAATCATAGCTGATCTACTATGAGTTTTTTTGTTGCAAAAGTTTCGTGAAAATTTGCGGGGAAACAGGAAGGTTATTAAAAATATTGTTAATTGTTTTTAAATATGGAACCTCCTCGGAAATAGCAGTAAATGCAATGATTATAAATACAATGATAAAGAACCTCAAAGTAGTGTATGGCAAAATAAACTGTAATTCTTGTACAAAGACTAAATGAACAAACAGTTCAAGAATAAATCAACCGGAAAATGAAGACGATGATCATAAAAATAGAAAATGAAATTCTCACGTCTCAAAGAAAGTATTTTTATCCATTTCGTCTACTTTAAAGTAGCAAAAATTCTGGCTCTTGTATCGCGAATTAAAACCTAGAAAAATGTATTGAAAGACGGATGCACAAATCATAGCTGATCTACTATGAGTTTTTTTGTTGCAAAAGTTTCGAGAAAAGTTGCGGGATAACAGGAAGGTTATTAAAAAAATGGTTTATTGTTTTTAAAAATGGAACCTCCTCGGAAATAGCAGTAAATGCAATGATTAAAAATACAACGATATTGCACCTCATAGTGGTGTATGGCAAAATAAACTGTAATTCTTGTACAAAGACTGAATGAACAAACAGTTCAAGAATAAATCAACCGGAAAATGAAGACGATGATCATAAAAATAGAAAATGAAATTCTCATGTCTCAAAGAAAGTATTTTTATCCATTTCGTCTACTGTAAAGTAGCAAAAATTCTGGCTCTTGTATCGCGAACTAAAACCTAGAAAAATGTATTGAAAGACTGAGATGCACAAATCATAGCTGATCTACTATGAGTTTTTTTGTTGCAAAAGAGTCGTGAAAATTTGCGAGAAAACAGGAAGGTTATTAAAAAAATGGTTTATTGTTTTTAACAATGAAACCTCCTCGGAAATAGCAGTAAATGCAATGATTAAAAATACAACGATAAAGCACCTCAAAGTGGTGTATGGCAAAATAAACTGTAATTCTTGTACAACGACTGAATTAACAAACAGTTCAAGAATAAATCAACCGGAAAATGAAGAAGATGATCATAAAAATAGAAAATGAAATTCTCATGGCTCAAAGAAAGTATTTTTATCCATTTTGTCTACTGTAAAGTAGCAAAAATTCTGGCTCTTGTATCGCGAATTAAAACCGAGAAAAATGTATTGAAAGACTGAGATGCACAAATCATAGCTGATCTACTATGAGTTTTTTTGTTGCAAAAGTTTCGAGAAAAGTTGCTGGAAAACAGTAAGGTTATTAAAAAAATGGTTTATTGTTTTTAAAAATGGAACCTCTACGGAAATAGCAGTAAATGCAATGATTAAAAATACAACGATAAAGCACCTCAAAGTGGTGTATGGCAAAATAAACTGTAATTTTTGTACAAAGACTGAATGAACAAACAGTTCAAGAATAAATCAACCGGAAAATGAAGACGATGATCATAAAAATAGAAAATGAAATTCTCATGTCTCAAAGAAAGTATTTTTATCCATTTCGTCTACTGTAAAATAACATAAATTGTCGCTCTTGTAACGTAAATTAAAACTAAAACACGCCAAGATAATGTATTGAAAGACTGAGATGCACAAATCATAGCTGATCTGTTATTACTTTTTTTGTTGCAATAGTTTCGTGAAAATAAGGGCCGGTTTTTCAATCGTTGGTTAAAGTTAAACATCTAGTTAAACTAAAAATGCAGCATTTTGATTGGTTAAATTGCAAACATTTCCATAGAAACCTACTAACTAGAAGTAAACTAGCTATTGAAAAACCGGCCCTAAGAAGATTAAAAAAAAAGATTTCTTGTTTTTAAAAATAGAACCTCTTCGCAAATAGCAGTAAATGCGATGATAAAAAATATTACGATAAAACACCTAAAAGTGGTGTAAGGTAAAATAAACTAATTCTCGTACAAAGTCTAAATGACCAAAGAGTTTCAGAATAAATGAAACAGAAAATGAAGACGCGATGATGTTAAAATAGAAAATGAAATTCACAAGTCTCAAAGAGAGTATTTTTATCACTTTCTCCCTACTGTAAAGTAACAAAAATGGTGGTTCTTGTATCGTGAATTATAATTATAACTAAAACACGAATAAAAATGTATTCATAAACTGAGATGCACAAACCATAACTGATCTACTATTACTTTTTTTGGTTGCAAAAGTTTCGAGAAAATTTGTGAGAAAACAGGAAGGTTTTAAAAAAATGGTTTCTTGTTTAGGAAATAGCAGTAAATGCAATGATTAAAAATACAACAATAAAGCACCTAAAAGTGGTGTATAGCAAAATAAACTGTAATTCTCGTACGAAGTCTAAATGTACAAACAGTTCCAGAATAAATGAATGAGAAAATGAAGACGGAATATTATTTTCTTCTACTGTAAGGTAACAAAAATTGTGGCTCTTATATCGTAAATTAAAACAAAATCAGACCAAGAAAAATGTGTTGAAAGACTGAGAAGTGCAAACCTATTACTTTTTTTGCGAAAGTTTCTAGAAAAATTATGGAAAAACAGTCCGGTATAAAAAAATGGTTTATGTTTTTCAAAATAGAACTCGTTACTACTTTTACATTTTTACACTTTTACATTCGGAACTCTATCGGCATTTCAAGGACAATGGGACATTAATTTCATCTTTTGGCCCTCTAAATATTCAACTAATTGAATTGCCGTGTGAGCATTGTCATGATCCAGAGTGATCCGTCTTTTCTATTGCTTTTCCTTCTTCATTAACGACTTGTGACAGGCCAATTGTATACCAATCAGCATTGTTTGTTCTTCGGCAGATTGACGTTTAGTTTCTGGCTGCAAGCTGTCATAAAGCAATTTGAGGATCCTCCTCCGATTTTTTAAAATAATTTCCTTACCACTGCAGATCAGTGCAATTGTGGTGCGTCCAAAGAGCACAATTTTTTTTATTACATTTAAATGTTACGTAAAATCGAACTAAGTATGTCACACTTTAATATTTCTGCACAGCATTGATGTTATTTCGGACAATAGCAATTGGTGGACGGCCAAATTGTTTATTCAAATTAAAATTTCTGGAATCACCGATAAGCTGTTGCTTTTTGATAGTGCTTCATCACCAAGAGTCGTTCTAGACACTGTTAAATTATAAAAAAATATTATTAAATTAATTAAATTTCATGACGCTCACGACCCAAATTTATTTTTGAACGTTTTTCTCAAATATATACGCAATAAAATCTCAACCAAATGGCATTTATCCATTTTGTTAACTCAAACTTGCTTTTAAGAAAAATTATTTCAGTATGTACGATTTTCTCGAAACTTTTGCAACAATCAAAATAACAAAAGTTGGAGCTATTATGGCAGAAGCAGAAAAAACTCATTATCACGAAAAAAAGACATGAAAAACCGTGAAGCAGAAATTCATCTCCAAAAATTTTAATCTGTTTTTGTAGATTTTAATCACCGGAAATCGCAACCTGACTATTGTTGATGCCACTGCCAAAAACTTCCGTGACTAGGAAACATTTAATAAGAGTTGCAAAATTCTTCAGAGTAGTTCAGTTGTGAAACTTGCGACAACAATGTCCAGTTTAACACGTCACGATTCACTGGTTTTGTTATGAATGCTTTATTTACTGATGTGAAATTATTTGTTGAATTAACTTATCAAACTAACAAAATGCACAAAGAGTAGGTATACGTAGTACAGTCAAGCACTTCAGTTATCAAAAATTTAATAATGCTTGATTCGAGCTGTAAAAATTTTACAGTGCACATCGGAATCGAATGTTAATTGCAGCAGGGAGCAGTAGAAAAATTTGATAATAGTTACACAAACAAGCAAGGAAAAATAAACAAAATGAAAACGATTAGAATATGCCGACATCACTTAATCTTGACGGTAATGAATGGGAATCAATAACGAAGAACGAACTAATTACAAAGACGAGCCAATTTCTTTAAAACGGTTAAACGATTTATGACGTAAACAATGTAAGAAAACCGGTAAACGGAGCACAAAAATAATAAATAGTAGTTAGAGTCTAGTTACCGACGAAGGAAAATTAATTATTTAAAAAATTGCGAACAGGGGCACAATAAACAGTCCACAAAACGGTCCGCGAAAATGTGCGAACGGGAGCGCCATAAATGCAAATCGCGGCCCAAGTTGTCCAAAATTAAACCGGACGGTCGTTAGTGTTTTACTTCTGTAATCGGTGTGAAATTAGAACAATGCGGTTTCAGCAAACAGGTCAATGCTGCCGATAAAAGATAAAACGAGATAAACCAGAGGGGAAACGACATTATCAAAGCGGCGAGGGAGTAGCTCAAAACGTAAACAGGATACAGCAACAACACGAATTTAAGCGAAATAAATATGATTTCGTGAACTGCATGAACGATTTGAATCGTTCCGGGAAAATTTATTTATAGTGTGTTGTATTTGTTATTCGGGGCTAAAACGTTGCGATTGTTGCTTCTTCATCAGTTAATGTTATCGTGTTGATGCACGATAATGGAATCCGATAAATACCCATCAGTACTTGTTCCAGATAACCTTTCGATTTTTTAAAACTGCTCCGGCTAGTTATGGAAGTTGGGGAATAAATATTTAATTATGTTCATCGACAGTTTGCTGCAATATTTCATAATTTGTTTACGTTCACGTGTATATATAACTCGACGGGATGTGAATTTGATTGCTCAAACTAAGTCTACATAATTAACGAAATTAGGACACTCTAATTCGGCTTTTGTCAACTTGCACCGGGCTTATCTCAATTGTAAGCAAATATTTGTCAAATTTTGGAAAACTGGTGTCCAGTCTTGTGTCTTCCACACACACTGAATATAATACATACAGGGTGAATCACGTAGACCGTTCATTAAAAAATTTTGAATTTCCCGCAAACCTAGAGAGTTTAAATTTGGTGCATGATCATTATCGATCATTCTGAATCGAAGCAAAATACTTGAGATCAGCTTTGTTATTTTAAATGACAACCCCTTATCTTTATGCCCTCGTTCGTTTGGTCACTCAATTCTGAATAAGGCACCCAGATTGTCGGCACTTACTTCTCATTGTTTTATTTATATTCTTAATTGAATGTTAAAATTTGAAAATAAATGAATGTTTTAAAAATTTGATATCTTGCAACCATTTTAAATATTGCAATAATTCTTTTTTCTGTCGAGTCGTAAAATTTCAAAAAATAGTCTGAGAGTACTTCTAATACTTTTTAATGTTTCAGGAGGTCGTTGCGATTTCCCGAAAATTACTATAACAAAATGACACACTCAATTTTTTTAAATGCAACCACACAATCTAATGACGGAATTCAATGTAAAAGTAAAAAATAACTCGATAGGTTTGTTATGCCAAGTTTTACGATATTCCACATTTTGTAAACAAATACATGTATGTATGTATATTTGCGGGGGTGTGGCCTGACGACCACAGGACTTAGGCCCCATCGGGCCCCTTGTCCAGCCCCCTTTTAGCGGAAGTGCTAAGCCGCTCTGATCTTATTTAGCCTGGGTGTCGCACCGAGCCGTAGTGGCCTTTGGTGGGACTCGGTCACCCATCCAAATGCGGGACGCTGTGTGACTTGCTTGACTCCGCCGAGCAAGCCACTGCGCCTCTAACCACTACCGTACCGCACCGGCTTTAAACAAATACATATTTTCTTTAACTATTGATGTGTGTGTAGGCTGTGGAATAAAAACCTTTGAATCAAACAATGGAAATTAGCATGTCATAAGAATTATCGTTTTTAAGAAAAATTTACTATAAATTTACTTTGTACATTAATAATAATGAAACAGCACACAAGAAAGTAAAACAAAACTTTAAATAAACAAAAAAATGCATTTTTTTTAGCATTTTTTTTTAGCTTTTGATATGTGTAGGCTGTGGAATAAAAACATTTAAATCAAACAATTGAAATTAGAATTTTATATGAATAATGCTTTTTATCAATACTATAAATTTATTTTGTAAATTAAGAACAATGAAACAGCAAACAATACAATAAAACAAAGCTTTAACTTTAACAAACACTCTACATCAATTATTGTGGATGTACAACATTGTAATTAATGCAAATGTTCTACATGTCCACCATATTCACTTATACATTTTACGACACGTTTTGATTGATTTGATCTTCTTATTTCAGCTGGATCAAGATTATCAAATGCCCTAAAGATTTTTCTTTTAAGATCTTCTTTATTTAAAATAGTTGTGCTGTACACTATTTGCTTTATACGGCCCCATAAATAAAAACCAAGAGAGGTCACTATAACTATTATTAATTATTATTTGCCATTTCAACAATAAGTTTAACATCTCAATTACAGAACACTTAACTGAATCTCAATAATGTTACAAGTATCGATTTCAATTATTTGCTCTTTATTTTTTCAATTTTACAACTTACACATATAATAATCTAAAGAGAAATACATTTTTACAGACAATGGCAAATATCGGAAAAACTAAGCAGAGCTGGCATATACTACCCTTATAAAAGTCGAGTTATTTTTTATTTCTACATCGACTGACGCTTTTAGATTGGGGGTTGCTATTTAAAAAAAAAGTTTTTGATATTTTGATATAATCATATTAAAAAATCGCAGCAAACCTTTGAGACATTCAAATTGTATAAAAAGTACTTTTAAATTATGCTCTAAGGCCGCCATTCTTAACCTGTGGTCCGCGGACCCCTGGGGGTCCGCGAGAATATGTATCGGGGTCCGCAGTTCATCTGTTAACAATATTAATAAATAAATGCTAATATACAGAATGAGTCATTAATGCGGGATCGGTCCATAACTTCTAAACCATGTCACATACACAAATTTTTAAAAATCAATTTGTACATCGTTTTTCAGGCTGCACAACCCAAAAATATTTTAACGTATACAGAGTGTTCCAAAACTCACAAAAGCTACACAACTTTATTTTTTCAAATAGAACCACCTTATATTTTATTTCACTCTTAGAACCCATTTTGAACTAGATTTATGGCGATATAAGGTATTTTACATTTTGGACCACTGTTATCAAATTACAAATTTTTTTTCACATTTTTTGTCATTTACAGAGGTTCACTTAAAAATTTACTGAGAGGTTGTTTTAGCAGCTAGAAAGCTGAAGGTTGGTACAAATACGAAGAAAGAATTGCTCTTTACGCCCGATATGCAAAATATAATTTTTATTATACAGGTTCTGCAATAATTCGTGTCAAATTATACTATTTTTAAATAAGCTTAACTTTAGTTTTTTAAATGGCACCCTCTATATTTTAGTATGCCATCGAATGCGTCTGGAGTCTGGCTACGTTTTTTATTAAGGTTAAAAATTCATAATTTACGAGATATTTGATATTTTTGGCTGTGATACAGATTGAGCCAGGATAAGGTAGGTAGGACAAATTGTTTTTAAAAAATGTTTGTATCCTACATGGTTTAGAAGTTATAGACCGATCCCGCACTAATGACTCACCCTGTATACAGCGTGAATCTCTTATCGTGTCATTGTATCATCTCCAACGAATGAAGAGATATTAATTTTTAAAAAGATCCTTGTATTTTCTAATTTTAGCATTAAATTTAAAATATTTCAAAAACTATGAGAGGTAGGTGCCGACAATCTCCATGAGTCTTATTCAGAATTGAATGCCCAAATGAATAAGTGCATAAAAATAGGGGGGTTGCCATTTAAAATAATAAAGTTGATATCAATTTCAGGAAGTGCCATACTTCGATTTAGAATGATAAATAATAATGATGCGCCAATTTTCTAGCTTTACGGGAAATTAAAAATTTTCCAATGAACGATCTACGTGAATAACTCTGTATTTTGGCATGGATAAGACTTTAATTTGTATAGAATACAAAAAAGTGGCAAACAAATGCACATAATTGGCACGCATTACATTGTTACAACAAATACCGCAAATAAACATCACAGGCGTCCGTTTACATTGACATTATGTTTAGATTGGTTCTAATTTTAAGAATGCGGAATAAAATGTTCGTTGTTCGTGTTTTTCGGACAATCGCGCGTAAAATCCGCCTACCCAAACAAATATCGACAAAATTTATTTAAACATTGTTCGAGTTAACTATAGTTGCCAAATCGGGGCCGGCGTAATACAAAACTGTTTTTCGCCGGTTCCTCTTTCTTTGCGTCACACGCCACCCTCGTTAGGTACACACACACACACACATCCAGCATTTAATCAATGGGGGGATTGAACACGACCCACGAGCAACAAGGAGTGATTTTTATTTCAGGATTCGGGAGTGGGGACTCCGGTCACCCTGCGAGTGGACAAGAACGGATTTTATCTGTATTGGATGGACCAGAACCACGAAATGGACCTACTGGACGTCTCCACCATCAGGGACACGCGGACGGGTCGATACGCGAAAATACCCAAGGTATTTGGCGCGATTGTTAGTCGAGGAACGACAGACAGGTTACGGTGGCGATTTTCAGGACCCTAAGTTGAGGCACATCGTCACGATGGGCTCGCAAGACACGCTCGAAGAGAAAACGGTGACTGTATGCTGTGCCAACGACTTTGTCAATATGAATTTTATAAATTTTTGTTGTACGAGAAAAGATATCGCCCGACTTTGGACCGACGCTCTCATGAGTCTGGCGTACAATCTTAACCAAATCAACGGCACAACTAACATGTATCTGATGAAGGCGTACACGAAGCTGATTCTAATTACAGACAAGACGGGAAAAATTCCCATAAAGAAGTAGGTTTGCGGAGATGCTAGATGTGTGCGCATTCAATTTGTAATGTTTTTCCAGCATAATAAAAATGTTTGCGCAAAGCAGGGACGACAAGAGGCGGATCGAGACGGTTTTACAATCCACCGGACTACCGTACGGAAAAAACGACACGATAAGTCCGGAGAAGTTTCAGTTCGAGGATTTTTTTAACTTTTACAAAAATCTGACGCAGCGCAGCGAAATCGAGAAGGTCTTCAATGACATGTAATTAGCTCATTGTTGTTATTTGTGTGTTTGATTATTGCTCGTTGTTGCGTTACTTGTCGTTGTCAGCAGTGTTGTAGTCTTTCCGGTTTCTTTGTTGCTCCATTTATTTAATCGTATCTTCACGTCGCCTCATTTCACGAATCTCCTGGTTTATTTCAGATACATAGAATATTTTTCGAACGCTCAAACTTTGTTGTTTGGCACATTCTATACAGGCAGCGAATCGGGATCGTGATGCGAGGTCGGTTAAATTAGAGCAAAGTGACGCATTTTTATGGCGATAATGACCTGAAAATTTTGATTCATTTTTAGAATTGGGTGTTTTGAAGAAAAGTGTAAAGCCGAAACGTGATAGCACTCTTTTGCTTCATTTATTTTTGGGTTTTACAATTATACCTTTCTAGTTTTCCTAAAATTTAATTATTGGTAAAACTCTATTCATCTAATGAAGAAGTTTTCATTCTATCAAGTATTCATTATTATCAATTATGAATAATGACTTTCTTAAAGTTAAATAGTAAATCTTTGTTGACAGACGCGTAATATAATTTTTTAAATTTTTTATTAATACATGTACAGGGAGGTTGATTCAATTTTTTTCACATTTGATTGGTAATATGTATAACAAATGAAAAATTCTTTGTTTTCCATGGCCAACTTATAAGCAATTTCGAAATAAATGTAAATTATTAATTTTTTCAGGATATAAAATTATAAATTTTTGAAAAAATTTGCCTTTTTATAAATACAATTGTCTCCTATTGTTTATATTAAAAAACACCAGTTTGATTTATTACGGCTAAATAAAATTTGACTAGATTGTTGCATTCTACGTAAAAATGTGCCTGCATAATGTTTTCATTTCAAGTTAATAATATCGATGATAAAAAAGTTAAGAAGATTTAAAAATTTCGACAAAATGTCAACCTTTGCTTATATCTCGAAAACGAAGGATGATAACGGGACGCGGTCCATTATTTTCAGAGAACTGTATTGAGATTGTATTTTTTTAAATGCTTTTTTTTATTTTAAAAATTTTATTTATCAAATTTTATATGATAGTCCTGAAAATTCCTGGACAAATAATTTAGATTTATTTCACAAATCTTATAGGTTGGCCATAGAAAATATATGATTTCTAGCGCCTATACGCCTATACAATATATACATTTTATATGATAGTCCTGAAAATTCCTGGAGAAATAATTTAACATTTATTGCACAATTTCTTATAAGTTGTCCATAGAAATCTAATGATTTCTAGCCCCTATACGCAGTTACTGATATGGATTAATTTTATAGGGTTCGGGATGGATAATACTTTCTTGCACTTAATACCTGCATCATCTTCAATTTGTCATGAAGAAATGTTTGGATAAGACACTAGGATGTTAATTCCTGAAAAAAGGATAATTTATAATTACATGTCCCAGCGCTGTGGGAAAGTAAGATTACTCTAAAATTAAAATAAAAAGATGTCGAGATGCGGTTTTCGATACAAAGTACAATCTATTTAAGAGAAGATTCTTTTTTTTAATGAAACACCCAGTATATTTATTTTCCGATTCCTTA
Organism: Eledona agricola; assembly: GCA_964023215.1. Taxonomy (NCBI): domain Eukaryota; kingdom Metazoa; phylum Arthropoda; class Insecta; order Coleoptera; family Tenebrionidae; genus Eledona; species Eledona agricola. Next base: position 11,989,164 of record OZ026860.1, read on the forward strand.
TCAAAAATCAATTATACTTTGTATAACCCATTATGGACCTTACTTTAGTTAGTTGTTTTACCATTATTTCTCATTAAAACGGAAAAAAGGCCCTTTTTTTAAAAGTTGCTGTTCCCAAACCAATAAAAATTTTGCTTGATATTTTGACAGAAATTTTTTAACTTCGTCTAGTTTATACCGGTCAAGTCAAATTTGGAATTTTAATAATTTAGTATACATGGTGGCTCACGAACGCAAATTGTTAATTTAATCGAATTTTCAAATGGAATGGCCTGTATATTTTGGTATGAGTCGATCACATTTTTGATACTTAAGCTTTCTAATGACATCCTTATGGCTCATCATTTTTCAACCTCTTAATCATTTATTTTCCAAATTATCGATATTTCACCATTCAATCATATCATTAAAAACCTCATGAAAAATGTAATCGATTGATACGAAAATATACAGGTGTTCCATTTGAAAATGTCGATGAAATGAAGAATTTGCGTTTATGAGCAATTCTGTACATTAAATTACTACAATTCAAATTTCGAATTTATCATTATGGACTAGAGAATATATGAAATTTTTTTGTCAAAATTCTGATTAGTTTGGGAGCCACGATTTTTAAAAACAGGACCTGTTCTTCGCTTATATGTCAAATAATAGAAAAACAACTGAAATTAGGTTCATAGAAGATTACACAAAGTATAATAATTTTTTGATAGGGAATGAAAAAATAGCGTAATATATTGGGTGTTTCATAACTTTGATGCGCCTGTCTGTAAGTGGACATACTGTACATAAGCAGATATTTTCAGTGTTCGCTTGAAAGCGTTATATTTTCAGTCGAAAACCGCATTTCGATATCTTTTTTCATTTTACAGCACTGGGACCAAATTTACAAATATTCAGACAATTAGTAAAAAATCTAAAATCACTTGGTTCCTTTATACAACCACGTCCAAAAAAATTCACTAAATAAATGAGGGAGGAAGAAGAAATTAAAGTCCTTTCTAGTGCATTACTTTCCGAGATCTCTATGTGGCCATCGAAAATGAACCACCTGTACATAGTAACTGTAACAGATTTAGATGTATTAATTTTATAGCCCTTGTACGGCTATAACAACTCTTCGATTTAAAATATTACATATTCTATTACCGTTTCGTCCGACAAATTTTTCCCTGTTCAATTTACTTGGTTTCTTTGTCGTCGTGTCGTTTGTTTTGCTTTTAAATGCGCTTCGCCACGTGTAAAATTTCAGCTGGCTTAACAGCAGTCACTCTTTTGTGCAGTGTCGGGTCGAAGAAGCACATGACAGCCGCACAATTCGTGGATTTCTTGAACAAAACGCAACGCGATCCTCGCCTGAACGAAATCCTCCACCCTTACGCCAACACGACCAGAGCAAAAGACATCATCGCACAATACGAACCGAACAAATACAATGCTCAAAAAGGCCAATTGTCCTTCGACGGATTCCTGCGATATCTTATGTCGGAAGACAACAACATAATAGCGCCCAGCAAATACGAACTGTGCGAAATGGATCATCCCCTCGCCCATTACTTCATAAACTCATCGCACAACACTTATTTAACTGGTCACCAGCTAACGGGGAAGTCCAGCACGGAAATGTATAGACAGTGTCTTCTGGCGGGATGTCGGTTTGTTGGAAAATCGCAGGTGGTTCGAGTAAATTTATTAACGGATCGTTTGTCAGGTGCGTGGAGTTGGACTTTTGGAACGGGCGCGAGGAGCCCATCATTGTCCACGGCTACACTTTCGTACCGGAAATATCGGCGAGGGAAGTCCTGGAAGCGATCGCCGAGAGCGCTTTCAAGACTTCGGACTTTCCAGTAGTTCTGTCGTTCGAGAACCACTGCAATCCGCGCCAGCAGGCGAAGATCGCCAACTACTGCAGGGAGATCTTCGGGGATATGCTTCTGGAGGCGCCGCTCGAATCGTTCAAGCTCGAACCCGGAAATCCGCTGCCTCCGCCCTCGGTTCTGAAGCGGAAGATCATAATAAAGAACAAGAAGAAACACCATCATCATCACCACCACCACCACCATCACCACCACAAGAAGAGCGCGGCGGTGGCGTCGCCGGAAGCGGCGCTGTCGGAACCGACGGGAAACGGCGACGTTCCCCATCACGCGCCCCCGCTTCAGACGAGACAAGTAAACGGAACGACACATTAATATGAAGTAGGTATCGATTTTCGTTTTTTCCATTTTCAAGGGCTCTAAAGACTCCACGGGGACGGAAGACGAGGACTCGTCGACCGACGACGATGGCGAAACACTGGAGGGTGATAATCCAACGGAAGCGGCGAACGAGGGAATCGAACCGAAGCCGGCAGCGGCGACCGAAACCGAGGCCGGGGCGGAGATATCGGCTCTTGTCAACTACGTGCAGCCCGTGCACTTCTCCAGCTTTGAAAATGCGAAAAGTGAGTTTTTGTTCGTTGCGCTGAACCTGTGTGTAATCAACGTTCACGGATGTTTGAGTAAACAGCCGCTGATAAGAGATATTGAGGCTGGCTTGAAATTCATTAACGCCGCGTCTATTGTGAGAAGGAAAACAAAAGGCGCACAAATGTACAGGTGTTCCAAATTCGACACTATCCTGAACAAGTAGCTTGATTTTTGAGAGCAGTTAAATGGCATAAACCCCACGCCCGTAACTTTTTTCGTAATGAATATTTTTGTTTGAAAGTTCGAAAAAAAGTTAAAATAATTTGACAGTTTCAATAGTTTACACTGTTAAAACTTTGGAGTACTGATGTTGACCATTTTTAAAACGTACGTTTTAGACAAAAATGGTAAATGGCTATTCGACTCCATTTTTTATTCTGAATCCACCCTCAAGTTATTTCGGAACCATTACTTACCACTCTGTATTTTTACATTTATAAGACCTATATGAAAATTTTCTTTTTAACGATTTACAAGGTTTTTAAAAAGTACCGACGCAGTAATATATTTTAAAAACGATTTTGGAAATTTGATATATGTAGACTTAGGGAAAGTTAAGTTCAATTACTTGTAATTGCCTTTATTTGTTTTTACTTTTTTTTATAGCACGTGTGTCTAGTTCATTATTTTTCAAGAGAGCATTTTTTTATGTCAACGCATTTTATTTCTTATATAAAATCTAAAAAAAATGGAATGCAGTATACATATTTATGTATGTACTAGCCTTTGCCCGCGACTTCGTTCGCGTGGAAATTTTGATGTGAATGTTTGTGAACTGCATGATAAATTAGGAAACTTGTAACTCATTGATTGACTTATTTATTTACTTATTCCAATACCGTTCTGTATACAACATCACATACAGTTCTCGGCATGTAAACGAAGGATCTGGGTTTTCGTTCCAGGTCGAAATATCCGATTTTTTCTCAATTTATTTATCTATAAACTCCCATTTAGAAGCTTTCTTTCTTTCCCTACTTTTTCCTCTCCTTAATTCTGTTCCTAATATGTCAAAAAATACGTAAAAAATCTACAACTACGCAAAAAAATCATGCCGATTCCTTACTCTATGAAAAACAAAAACATCTATCCCACTGGAACATTTTTCCGGTATAAATAGTAGCCTTTATGTGCTATTCCAGACTATAATCTATCTCTGTGCCTAATTTCATCCAGATCCGTTCTGGCGTGATTGAGTAACAAACATCCAAACTTTCGTATAGATTTATTCCAATACCGTTCTGTATATTCAGCGTGCTATATTCGCCCCATTTCTGACTGCTCCGGCGTTTCAGTTGATCTAGAAGCAGCTCCGCTTGCTCAATTCTTCTAAGCTCTACTTGAGAAGTTGTCTCTCGACTTCTAGCTACTTTCATAGCCCGAGCTTTATCACTCCTCTGCGAAAGATTAGATTTGCATTTTCCATGCGTTTCAAAAAACTTTCAAATAATAATAAACAAATCACACAAATTATAACTAACTTAAATTATTATTTATGACAGCTAGCGACTATAACCGCCATCTTGTGATGGCTTGAAAAGTGTTCTATGAAAAATGATAACACCTATCCCACGGGAATCAGGGATAATTAGTAGCCTAAGTGCTATTCCAGACTATAATCTATCTCTATGCCAAATTTCATCCAGATCCGTTCAGCCGTTCTGGCGTGATTGAGCAACAAACATCCAAACATTCACATTTATAATATTAGTATAGATTATGCAAAAAAAGAATCCTTTATTTAATCTTCAATATGGTGTCTTTAGTCTGTCGTTGCTCTTTGTCATGTGCATAATTGTAAAAACAACACTTTTCATTATGAAATTAGCTAGATCCTATTCAAGCCATCTCGGAATTTTTTTGTACGCCCGTTATTTTACGCCTTTTTTAATATTTGCGTAATACGTGTACTTTTTATAAATAAAACATTCTATATATTTCTACATTTTTGAGACCTATATGAAAATTTCCTTTTTAACGATATAAATGACTAAAAAGTATGGATGCAGTAATTTATTTTAAAAACGATTTAGGTACCTGCATTTTTTGAAAATTTGGTATGGAGTTAGGGAAAGTTAAGTTCTATTGTATTTATTTTAAATTTATGCCTTTATTTGTTTTTGAAATATAGAGTTAACTTTTTTTAATAGCACAGTGGTCAAATTCAATATTTTTGAAGAGAGCATTTTTTTCTGAAGTCAACGATATAGTTGACGCATATCATAATAACACTTTTCATTATGAAATTAGCTAGATCCTATGGCCTATTCTGAATTTCGGAATTTTTTGTACGCTTGTTATTTTACGCCAATTTTTAATTTTTGAAAAGTACGTGTACTTATTGAATAGAACACCCTGTATGCCTTTTAAATAAAATAGATTTTATTACAGTGTGGAACAAAATGATTTTCATCTAGTTACCTTTCTATTACCCTTGTAAAAATACGAAGTGCCCTCTACAAAAAATGGAGGGTGCTATCCTAACCTCAAAATATACATTAAATTTTCAAATGTCAATTATTGTGAAGGGATGATATGCAAAAATACGGAAATACGCCTCAATGATGAAAGTGTTTTCTTGCACGGTATAATTGTTAATTAAATTCACTTCAATAAATTGTAATAATTGTCAATTTGATTGATGTTATTTATTGACAGTATTATGAACTTTAAAAATAGTAGAGCGTGCAGGAAAATTTACATGTGAAAAGATTCTAAAGGTAACTAGATGACAATTATTTTGTTCCACACTGTATATGAGGATGAGACCTATAACACATTACAGAGTCGCTAAAAAGTATGGACGTAGTAAAATATACTCCGCACAAAAATTATCACTCAGATTTGTAATATAAATATCATAACGGCTTTTTCTTTTCTGATGGCAAGAACATGACAATAAGGCACCTTTAATTTCCCAAAAAGCCTGGTGTTTTTATGTAGTTATACCTATTCATGAGACAAGTTTTACGATAATTTTTGTGCGGAGTGTATTTTAAAAACGATTTAAGTATGTGAATTTGAATTGAAAATTTAAAAAAATTGAATGCAGTACATATGTATTATGCCAAGAAAAGAAACATTTATTTAGCCTTCAAAATTGTGTCCTTAGTCTGCCGTTGCTCATTGTCATGTGCATAATTGTAAAAAATAACACGTTTCATTATGAAATTAGCTAGATCCTGTGGGCTACTCTGAATCTCTGAATTTTTTTTGTACGCCCGTTATTTTACGCCTTTTTAAATATTTGCGTAATACGTGTACTTTTTAAATAAAATATCCTATACATTTTTATATTTTTGAGGCCTATATGAAAATTTCCTTTTAACGATATAATCTCTAAAAAGTGTGGATGCAGTAATATATTTTAATAACAATTTAAGGTGACTGCATTTTTTGGAAATTTGGTATAGAGTTCTGGAAAGTTAAGTTCTAGTACTTACTACAAATTTATGCGTTTATTTATTTTTGAAATAAAAAGTAACTTTGTTTTAATAGCACGGGGGTCAAATTCAATATTTCATGCAGCATTTTTTTCTGAGGTCAACAATATAGTACACACGTTTCATTTCCTATCAAAAATGGAAAAAAATGCAGTATTTACCCCCAAAAAAATTATAATGTATTTAGTCTTTAAATGGCGGCTTTAGTCTGTTGTTGTTTTTTGCCATGTGCATAATTGTAAAAATTACACTTTTAATTTTGAAATTATTTAGCCTTTATACATGTTAATAAGAATGAAAAATACTTACGATTAATATTTTATTTTACAATGAAAGCGCAAGATGCTCTCCATTTACTTCCTGACAATAATTAATTCGTGGAACAAAATTTTACGAAGAATAAAAGTATTCGGAGAAATATTGGCAACTACATTTCTTATGCTTTTTTGTAAAGCCTTGCCTAGATTAAATAAGCATTGTTGACAACTTGACAACAAAAAAAATCCTACCATCATGCGAACTAACTGAGAAGAGACTCTCAGAAAAACATTTCTCTGCAAAAATAATAAATTTGACCCGTGCTATTAAATAAAAATAAGTATAATAAGTTTTCATTGTATCTCAACAACATTGGTGTAAAATTGATAAAATATTAGATGATAGAATTTAAATTCTCGTAACCATATGCCATATTTCAGCCAGTTCCGATGAACCGTTTTCAAAATATTTAACTGTATTCATATTTTTAGCGACCCGATATAGCTTTCTATACTTGTCTCAACAAATTTGTTTGAGAACTAAATTTAAAAATTATTAGTGAATAACATTGTAGAAAATTATATACACGATGTTTCAGGGGTCACATATTTTTTGTATTATTCGTTTCGAATGGAAGCAATATTTCAACGACTGGTTTGAACGAATGCAAAGTGAATAAACAGGAACGGAGATTATTTTCCAAAACAATAAACAATTTTAAAAATCTCTCCCGATTTCTCACATTTTTTCCTGGAGTTATTGTACCAACCCACGTATGTCCGAAATTTTACTTTTACCCCGTGAAATACATTTTTGCAAGCTGACGCCGAATTAAGCGTGGCCGATCAGAACCGTAAAATTTTAACGACATCGATTTTATCGATCACAAAGTTTTATAGCAGAGCAAGAACCCAATTTTAATTTTTTATATTACACATTCATTCGTGTGATAAACTGTTGTAAAAGTTCGTGTGATTACTTTTTCGCTGAATCAATTTGAGTTGGAAGCGGATTGAGGGGAAGTGTTGTAAAAATGCAAAACTGCGACCAAAGTTTATTGAAATTTCGCGAAGAACAAGAGCAACAGTCAATGGCTATGCAAGAAAAAACACAATTGCATAACCATTAATGTATTGTTGGTATGGTATTTTGTCAGGAGTTAGTCTGAAGTTCAATTGATGACAGGTCTGGTGACGTTGACGGCCTCCATGTCATCATGAACTGACGGAACATTGTTGCTTTTGGAGAAGTGCCACAAAAAACATTTTAAGTAAAATCAGGCCTACATTACCTAAACGGACGCGAAAACTGCTTCCTAAGAAATAATCGTTATGAGAATTTTTTTTAAACCGCGTGGCGATATTCTAAATAACATTCTCACTAATAGGGGTAAATATTTATGTTTGAAATTTCACGATTCGTCAATATTTGCGGTGGAATTTTGGGAACGTATAAAAATTTTAAACGGTGAAGATGGAGCGAAAACTGCAGAATCGCCTGAAGCTCTGGCGCTCCAAATCCAGCTAATCTGAATCTGAATTAATAATAAAACGTGCGTTATTAGTTCGTAACAGGCTCCGCCGATAACCATATCAGTTAATAGAAAATTACAATTACGAATCCAAGAGCTTGATTTACATACGTTATCGTCGAGTAATATCAACAAATGTAATTTAGCTGGCTTGGGGTGATTGCACCGTAATTTGATCACGTACTTTGATGTTATCACATTTTCGATTCAGTTTTATTACGATTTGTTTCTTATTGCTGAATTGGTACAAGTTTCGACCCTCTAGCAATACACAAATGGTAGGAATGGTCGCTGCATAGCCGCAAATTTAGGCAATTCTTCGCCAACAACAACTGTAACAGCAAAACTCGGACAACTCGTTTCAGTTTTCCCTCAAGATCACATCTTAGATAAAACGCTCTTCGACGAACTGCAGACATGATACATCACTTTTTAGAGCTGAAATGTATTTAAAAAGTCGACGTCGCGTAAGGATCGTTCGCTTTTATTGAAACCGTAATTGGAGATCGATTTATGATCGCATCGGACATAAATGTCAGCGACTCGAGTTAATGGCGATATAATCAGAACCCCACCTGTCTAAAAATGCTTTTATTAATAGAAATTTGGCAGCTGCAAGATTTGGTCGATGATTTGAGTGATTTCTACTGGCCTTTGCCAAATTCATGCGAATTTAATCGAAAATAACCTACCGAAACAAGCAATTCCAGTCCAATTACAGGGTCATAAGTTTGTATTTTATATCCCAGGTCTGTTGAATAAAACTGAAAACGTACCAAACACACCAAGACTATGTATTATGTTTCCTTTGTGAGAAATCTTTCAAAAATTGTTTGATTTTTTATTGTTTTTGCACATTTCTAACGTGGGTGCGAATAAAAACGGAGCTCAGGAAGTCATGAAATGTAGCTATTGTTTTATTTTTCACTGTATAGATTTTTGAAACTGTCAAATCATGACATTTTACAGGAGCTAGGCTGTTTTCAAAAATTTGATCAAACAGGGTCTAAACTGAGATTTGTAGATGGATTTGTCGAACAAGACATGTGTCCGAGACAGTTATTAACAAATAACTTAATTTAAAATTCTTCAAGCTGGAAATTTTTCTACATTACCGAACATCATAGTTTTATTTTTGTACCCATGCACAGTGCATCGTCCAATGGACAAAACTCAAAATAATTTCTAACGAATTATTTATCATTTGGTATTTATTAATAAGCCTTAGACAACCGTTTCATATAATTATATCATTATGATTTTTTTTTCATTCAATACAATGGCCAAAATTCAGAAATGAATTCCTTTTGAAGTAATCTCTTCATCACTTGCAATTTAGTTTTTGTGTCAAGCGCATTGTATCTAAAAGGAAAAAAACACGCCAAGTGTTGAATTTACAGGTACTAAGTACTTTAAATTACTATATTTGAGAGTCTAATGAACAATACCGAAGATAAATAATTAAACTAACGGACACATTTCGAAAAAGCATCGTTGAAAAATATAAAAAGGCAAAGAAAGGACCCTGCAACTAGCAGGATATCCGCTGAATTGAAATTTGCTGCAGATATGCCTGTGAAATATTCTGCTCATTACCGGAAATATTCTTTAAGTCCTCATCAAGCACTAGCTTTATATACAGAGTGATTCACGTAAACCATTGACATTATCATTGTTATTTTAAACGACAACCCTCTATTTTTATACACCCATTCATTTGGGCACTCAATTCTGAATAAGACGCACCCAGATTACCGGCACCTATCTCTCAGAGATAGCAGAGCAGAGATTACAATAGGTATTTTTTGTCGTTTTTCATAACCTCAGAGCACAATCTAAAATTACTTTTCATACAGTTTCAATGGGTTGCTGCAATTTTTTGATTATGATTATAACAACATATCAAAAACTTATTATCTCTCATTCGATGTAGAAATAAAAGATAACTTCTGCTTAGTTTTTACGATATTTCTCATTTTCTGTAAAAATGTATTTTTCTTTTGATTTTGTTAGGTGTAGGCTGTGAAATAGAAAAAATTAATCGCAAACAATTGAAATCAATAACTGTCACATTATTGAGATTCAATTAAGTGTTCTGTAATTGAGATTTTAAACTTATTGGGGGGGGGGGTTGCAATGGCAAATAATAATTACACAAATGAAGTAATATTTGATTGAACATTTGCATTAATTACAATGTTGTACCTCCACAATAATTGATTTACAGTGTTTGTTAAGTTAAAGTTTTCTATTACTTTGTTGTTTGCTGTTTCATTGTTATTAATTTACAAAATAAATTTATAGTAAAGATTTGATAAAAAGCATAATTCATATGACATGCTAATTTCAATTGTTTGATTCAAAAGTTTTGATTCCACAGATCACATTTAAAAAAATTGAGTTTTTGTCATTTTGTTATAGTAATATTCGGGAAATCCCAACGACCTCCTGAAACATTAAAAAGTATTAGAAGCACTCTCAAATTATTTTTTGAAATTATTCGAATTGACAAAAAGAAGAATAAGTTTGCAATACTTCATATGGTTCAAAATATGTATATTGATTTTTAAAAAGATTTATTTATTATTAAATTTTGGCATACAATTAAGAATATTAAAAAAACTATGAAAGGTAAGTAACAACAATGTTTTTTTTCGATTCACAATTGAGTGATCGAATCAATATTAGAATAAAATTAGGGGGTTGCCATTTAAAATAACAAAGTTGTTGTCAATGATCGGTATAACCGGAAGTGCCGTTATTTTGAACGTATATACGTAAAATATTTTACTTCAATTCAGAATGATTGATAATGACGATGCAGCAAATTTAAACTTTATAGCCATTACGGGAAATTCAAATTTTTCTAATCTCAATCAATACAGTGTAAATAGATTTAGATTTCACACGCTTAATAATAATTATTATATTGACCTAACTCAAAAAATTAGAATTTTTTTTTAGCGCCATCAATTAAAATTACGATAACTGCACTATCGTTAAGACAATTTCTTACATTATTTGCCTATGCAAAGGTTGCAATTTGAAAAAAATAACTTTTATCTTCTTTTGATTTATTGAATTTCAGCTGACATTTCTTTTTCTTCAGGAATATTCTTAAAAATGTTTAGACTCTTAGACATAGCTGAATCTTTTGTCCAACTGTTGACAAAGTTTTGTCGACCTGACTTTTAGAGTTTATTATTTTTTTTGCACTGGTTTTTCGCTTTTTTTACAAAATAATAAATTTGTTTCTCAAACAACGGGAGAAAGTGCACAAACGTTGATATCATATGATATAGAATTTAATGAAGAATCTGAAAATACATATATTGAAAATCGATATGTTGCATTTAAAATAACAAAGTTGATACCAACTTACGGTATAACCAGAAGTGACACAATCATGAAAATATTTTCAGCAGGTAGATCTTATAAGTTTATACAAGTATGCAAAGTATCAGTTCTCTTTATCTGCCTAATAGGCCCTCGTCGTGAAAAATCCGGTATAGGACGTTCCATTTGAACAATTCGCTTAAATTAATTGTTCATTGGCCACCATGTACAGTCTTTTGCAATGGAAATGAGACTCATGAATATACAAAAACCCCCATAAGTCCGCAATCCAAATCGCAACGGACTCTATTTTTATTCCGCTTTCTGTCACTTTATAATACGTCAAATTTAAGGTTAGTCATCTGTTTACAAAATTGGAAATGATGGACTTATGGTTTTTTTTTTTATTAATGAGTCTCATTTCCATTGCAAAAGACTGTACCTACACTAAATTATTAAAACTCAAAATTTGACTTGACCACTATAAACTAGACGACATAAAAAAAATATGTCAAAATCTCAAGCAAAAATTCTCGTTGATTTAGGAGCAGCAATTTTTCTAAAAAGGGTTTTTTTGTTTCGTTTTAATAACAAATAATAGCAAAACAACTGAACTTAAGTCCATAAAATTTTATGCAAATTCTCTCTTCGGGCTTTTTGGTTAACAGTTCCGTTCTGTTCATGAAACACCCTGTATATTAAGCGTGCGATTTGTCCGAAAAGAAACATAAATTGTTAAGGTCTGTGCTAAATGGTGTTCACTAGGATTCCCAGGCTGCATTTACTACATTTGACTAAAAATGCTCTGTTACCAATTTGCAACTCATTTATTAAGGTGGGAAAAAAGCATGCAAATTTTCCATAAGAGGGTTTAATTTCCTAATTTTCCAACAGATTCGTCTGATTTTTTGGTATAGCATTCGTTGAACATTGCACTTGAAATTAACATCATTTGAGATTCATCCTAATAGTAGTTATTTCAGAAAAAAATAATACATGCAATTTTTCCATAGGAGGGTTTTGAGGGTTAAACTTTCTTATTTTCCAACATAATCGTCTGATTTTTTGGTATTACCTTCACTGAACATTGCAATTTAAATTAAGATCATATGAGATTCATCGTAATAGTAGTAATTTAATAATTAATTAATTAATCGGCCCTTACATAATGCTGAAAAAGATGACACCAAAGCAGATCAGATTTTGGAATTTGATTAGGATGAAGATGCCTCAGTTTACCAAAACCTTTTACCAAAAGATGAATGCCCTAAATTGCCTAATAACTGAGATTAAGCATTATTTTTAATGTGTTTCATGTAAAACCTACGTTCTCAACTTGAAAATGAGATGTCGCTGCCGATCAACGTTTCGTTCCTAAATGAAATATCGGCAAAATGTATTTCCAAAACTACTTTCTACAACGAATACCACGATTCATCGTAATCTTTGAGGCAAAAAAACTAGGGAAAATGCTAAAATTTGTCCGCCTGCCTTTGATGGATAAATAATCGATCATTACGACATCTAGCGGCCCTGAATCGTAACACATGAAAAATTTCCCACCTTAAATGGTGTTATTTATATCATTTTTTTAAATCTAATTTCTTAAGGCCAAACTTTCTTCTTTTAATCAAATATCAGAAGGCCAAGAAACCATTGTAATTAACCCACAAACTCGATCATTTTGAATAGTTTTTGTTTTTTCCACTTTACCCAAACACACAAAACACTGTGACTCGTTGCAACAGCGAAAACAAAAAAATCCAATTGAGTGTTTTGCAGAGAAGAACCGCAGCTACGAGATGTCCTCGTTCGACGAGAAGCAAGCGACGAACCTTCTGAAGGAGTACCCCGTGCAGTTCGTCAACTACAACAAGCACCAGCTGAGCCGCGTGTATCCCGCGGGCACGCGCTTCGACTCTTCGAACTTCATGCCCCAGGTGTACTGGAACGCCGGCTGCCAGCTCGTGGCCTTGAACTTCCAAACCTTGGACCTGGCCATGCAACTGAACCTCGGCATCTTCGAGTACAACTTCCGGAGCGGTTATTTGCTCAAGCCCGAATTTATGCGGAGGACCGACCGTCGCTTCTACCCGTTCGCCGAATCAACCGTTGACGGCATCATCGCCGGAACGGTCAAAGTAACTGTGATATCGGGACAATTCTTGACTGACAAGAGAGTAGGGACTTATGTGGAGGTGGACATGTACGGCCTACCAGCAGACACGGTGAGGAAGCGTTTCAAAACGAAGACGGTCCCCAACAACGGCATCAATCCAGTCTACGACGAGGAACCGTTCGTTTTTAAAAAAGTCGTCCTGCCGGAGCTGGCCTCGATCAGAATAGCGGCGTACGAGGAGTCGGGGAGGTTCATCGGCCATCGAGTTCTTCCCGTGGTGGGCTTGTGTCCGGGTTACCGCCATATAAATCTGCGCACGGAAATCGGACAGCCGCTTCCTTTGGCCACGCTTTTCGTGCAGATCGTCGTGAAAGATTACGTCCCGGACGGACTGTCGGACTTCGCTGAAGCCCTAGCCAATCCCATCAAGTATCAAAGCGACTTGGAGAAGCGCGCCCAACAACTGTCGGTCCTCACCGACGACATGGAACCGGTGGAAAGCGGCGACGAGCAGAAGAAGAACAGCATCAGTAAAATTCCCAAGGAGCAGCAGGCAGCCAACGGGAGTCCAATCCAGAGACCTGTGCTCGCAACCGGCGCCACGTCCGTCGACATGACTTTCGACGGCGACGCCCCCACGACGACGCCCAGCACCGCGACGCCGAACCTATCCCACGAACCCAACTCCCTGGCGAAGAGCGTCGACGTTAAAGAAGAGAAATTCGAAGAGTTGACCGCCGAGCCCGTTGACAAGATCCTCGACAATAAGCTAGTGAAGGAGAAGCGGTTGGAGCTGGACAAGAAGCTGGAAACGTTACGCAAGAAGCACGAGAAGAAGAAGATGACGTTGCAGTCGCAGAAATCCGGCGAGTTCACCGAGAAGAAGTCCAGGCTGATACACATGAAGATCGTCAAGAGACTGTCGAGCAAAAACATGTAAGTTAGTTTGTTTTCGAGATTGTCCCGTAGTCCAGTAATTCACTTCTGGGGACAGTAATTATTGTCAATTGTTATTTTTATGCTAACAACACGCGCGTGAAGTTTTTGTTTGAAAAAAACTAAATTTGCGCGACTATTAATTTAATAGTCATTTGTACCGTTTGTGGATACTGACGCAACAGTTAGGTAGATTAAATAGATACGCATATATGTCAATAGATTGCGTGCGTACAAGTAATTAAATTTAGCTTTTGCTTTATTTTTTACAGGGTAGATTTTTGAAACTATCAAATCATGACATTTGGCAGGAGCTGTTGTTCAAAAATTTGTTCAAACTTGGTCTAAACTGATTCTTTGAAAAAGACATGTGTCCGAGACGGTTATTAACAAATAACTTAGTTTCAAATTCTCCCAAGTCAAGCTAACGTCAAATTTTAATTTTTGTACGCACGCACAGTTAATGGCCAAAAATCAAAATAATTTCTAACGAGTTATTTACCATTTGGTATTTATTAATAAGTTTTAGACAACCGTTTCATATGATTATAACATTGCGAATTTTTTTATTCAATACAATGGCCAAAATTCAGGAACGAATTCCTTTTGAAGTAATCTCTTTATCACTTGCAATTTAGTTTTTGTGTCGAGCGCATTGCTTCTGTATGAAAAACAATAAGCCAAATATGGAATTTACAGGCAAAGGTACCTAAGTACTTTATTTGATTTAAGAAGTTTCGGTCATTAGATTATTTTGCATTATTGTAAAGTGTGAGCAATCAATTTTATTTAAAACTTTAACTTTGAAGAAGCTATGTACTTTTTCCATGTCCTTATTGCTTTGTGTATACATACACCTTAATTTGCAGTGTATTTTGACTGCGTCTGCATGCGACTTTCATAGTTTTATAATATTCTTTCTTTAGGCAGATTTACCGTAATGAAGGCACACTTGGCGGAAATAGTTTTTGATAAACTGTGTTTGCTGTTGAATTTGGAAGAATTCACGTAGACCGTTGATTCGAGAATTTTGAATTTCCCCTAAAGCTAGAAAGTTTAAATTTGGTGCATCATCCTTATCGATAATTCTGAATAGAAGTAAAATACTTTCAAGATGGCGGCATTAAAAAAAACTACCGAGAGGACGTTTAAACAGATACCTGGATATGGAATTTGAAGTAATTTGAAAGTATTGTGAACGACACGTTTATTAACAAAGAACTTGATTTTAATTTTCTCCAATTCAAGGTCGACACTTTGCTCCACTTGTTTGGACGTTAAAGTTATTTCATGGCTTACGCAGCCTCGTTTTATTATTGTACGCACATTAGTTGTGGAAATAATAATAACAAAGCAACGGTACCGTTAGTAAGCTATTATACAGGGTGATGTATTTTTCTTTAGATTTTGATATCTGTAGGCTGTGAAATAGAAAAATTAATCGCAGACAAGTGAAATCAATACCTGTCACATTATTGAGATTCAGTTAAGTGTTTTGTAATTGAGATTTTTTAAACGTATTGTTGCAATGGCAAATAATAATTACACAAATGAAATAATATTTGATTGAATTATTGAATTTGCATTAATTACAACGTTGTATCCTCCACAATAATCGATTTACAGTGTTTGTTAATTTAAAGTTTTGTTTTACTTTCTTGTTTGCTGTTTAATTGTTATTAATTTACAAAGTAAATTTATAGTAAATTCTTTAAAACCATAATTCCTATGACATACTAATTTCAATTGTTTGATTCAAATGTTTTTGTTTCACAGCCTACACACACTCTGAAACATTAAAAAGTATTAGAAGTACTTTAGCATCATTTTTTGAAATTATAGAAATCGACAGAAAAAAGAATCAAATGGTTCAAAAGATATAAATTTTTAAAAAGATTCATTTATATTCAAATTTTAGCATACAATTACGAATATTTAAAAACTATGTTAGGTAAGTAACAACAATCGTGTTTTTTTTTCGATTCGCAATCGAATCAATATTAACATAAAAATAGAGGGTTGCCATTTAAAATAACAAAGTTGGTCCATTTTCGGTATAACCGGAGGTAATAGTCATCTTAAAACTATTTTACTTTTCGATTCAGAATCATCGATAATGATCATGCACCAAATTTCAACTCTCTAGCTTTACGGGAAATTCACAATTTTCTAATAAACGGTCACTTGAATCACCGTGAATAAGCTACCAGTCTTCTGTAAATCTAACTGTCCACGCTTCACTTAAACTCCTACGCCAGCAAAAAACCTGAATGAATTTGAGAATTTAAAAAAACATTTTTAAAACGTTATTTAGATCGGTTTACTACTAAAGAATAATAATTTCTCTTTGTTTATTATTTTGAAGGATAATGTTTAATATTGAGCTTTCCTCCACAAATAAGATAACAAACTAGACATAATTTGCAAATAGAATCAGAGCTCCACAATTACGATTCATTTTGCATAGGAAGTAATCGAAATTATTTGTATAATTGGACTGCTTGTTGCATAGATCGGGTCAGCTAATCCCTTAATCAGTCAGAAAATGTATTTATTTGCCAAAGAAGCGGTTTCAATTTGTTCTGATTTGTCCGCAATTTTCGTTCATTTCCTTAATTTCATGTCAACTTAATTGGAGGCGAATACATAAAATTATGCATTTTATAAAAACGAAGCCACAATATAATAAAACTATTTATAAAGTAACATAAAATGAGGAAATTTATTACGTATTTTATGTTATAATCGCGTAAATATTTTCCGTGCTTATAATAATTTTTGGACATTTACTTAATTGCATAAACTTTTATCAAATTTATTAAGGTTATAAAAATGGTTGGGATGCAACACTAGCCAGGTAGGATAATTTTAGTTTTTTGCGGATATTAAATGTTGACACACTGTCTTAGTTTATTAGGTCAAAATATTACCATTTGTGTGCGATTCTGTTGTTGATCTGAAATTCTATAGGTGCAGAATAATTTGCTGATGTTAGATTGGTAACAAATCAGTTCAAGCTTAATATTCGGATTGCACCATTAAAAGTAGCACAACACGAAATAGAAGTATATTTGGGATTTATTGATCTAGGGAAGACCTTCGATAAGGTACAAAGAGAAAAACTATGGCATTTCTAATCAAAAGAGGAATTAATCAAAAACCTTTCAGAATCATCAAAGGCAATGCAATGTGTAATTACGCAGAGCAAAATTTTAGAAACCTCATAACAAATGAGGAACTGAGACAGGGAGGGGTATTGAGTGTAGTCCTATTCACAATTATCATGGACGAAAAATATAGAAATGTACGCTAAGAGTAAAGAAATTAAATGCGGGATTCAGATGCTTAGACATAATAGACATCTCAGAATGAGCATTTGCTGACGACTAATAATAATGACAGAAAAAAAATCTACAGCAGAACTTGGAAGATTTGGAATACAGTTCTGCAAGAATATGGGATTAGAATTTAAAAAAATAAAACAAATGTAATTGTCATAGGTAAAGAACGAAAAGCATTAAACATAAAAATTGATAGGTACATAATATAAATAATATTGATGTAAAATATTTCAAATATCTAGGAGGGAAAATAGAAGAAAATGAGAAAAAATAATTAGCAAGCAACTGTATGAAAGAAAAAGTGTTAAAAGTATACCGTCTTATGAATAAAAATGGTATAGTAAAAGAAAAATCTTTAAAAAAACAAGAAATGTGTTTTTAGAACTATCTTCAGGCCCATATTAACATTTTGCTGATAGTCGTGGGTATTAACGAAAGCACACACAAAAGAAGGATACAAGCCACAAAGATGAAGTATCTCAGATGAATTAAAGGAGTACCTAACAAGAAACGACAAAGTAAGAAACCAAAAAATAAGAGAAGCCTTGGATGTTCAAGCAAGTTCTTTACACAAACAAACAACTTAATTCGTGGGGTCTTAAAAGAATCAATATTGCAAGACCAGTGGAAAAAGTATGGGGGGCAAAAGCACAGAAAAAGAAACAAAATGGAAGACAGAGGCAAACATGGAATAAGTAGTAGGATGTCCTCTAAGGTTTGTTTCTTAAATGATGTTTCAATTTATGCCAGAGTTTCAACAACTAAATAAATTTTTGAGGGCATTATCATATAACTTGTTGAAAAATAATATTGCTGTCACTTCTTAATTAACTCTCGCAATTAAGTTATTTTCAATAGTTTACAGCATTTACTACTCCTTCAATAAATTGAAGATGCCCTGTCCTATTTTCGAATAAACATCTCCAATCATCTGATCTTTTGAAAACTATGCAAAATTTGGATTTAATAACTTTTTTCGGTAATCGATAATTATTGAACTTCGTCTCCCTAACTACCCTAATTACCCTATTGCGGTTGGCAGTGATTTCTTTTTGGTCTACCAAAATATCATTTTTCAACCTTCAAGGTAAGAAATATTTGTAATTTAAATTTTTTATCGTATAAAAACTCAATCTGTTTGCAGTAACGTCCTTTTAACAAATTTAATTCTGTCTTTCTTTACAAGAATTCTAGCGTGTTGATCGCTTACGTGAGTGGTCTTGTTAATTTCAGATTTGCGTAATTCACAAGTTCGTCATTTGCTTATTCTTATCAAGCGAAACTGATTAAATGCGAAAATGACCACAAATAATGACCCTCTAAATTAATTCCCAGCGTTTTATTCCCCTGTTTAATAACATTTTGCATAATAGAATTGGGACAGGTGCACAGGTAAACATAAATCGCACGGATTATTTTTAATATTTTATATCTGTTTATCTCGTTTAATTTTTAACGGACCGGTGAACAACAAAAAACAAATCGGACGGATTATTTTTAATATTTCATATCGATCATCAAGCGCGCCTAAAATGGAAACAAGTCTAATTGGGTTTAATTTGGCGGCGCGCTTCGCTGAGAACACCTAAAAGCTCTTCCGAATACGTCCAAAATTAACTGAAACGTCAAACGCAGCAAAGAATTTTGACGCCACTTTTTATTTGACTCGTTTATTAATAGACGGGTAAATGTACGAACAAAAAACTGTTAACCCAATTTTTCTCGTGCTAAATACCGGGTGACTATAAATGACTGACATTATTGATATTGATATGACACTATTTTTTAACTCTTCCATTGGATACACTGATTTTCAAATTTGAAATTGTCAAATAAACGTCAAATTAAAAAATTGCCCATATGAGAATTTTTTTCAAAATCGTTTTTACAAATGGAAGATCTTTTCGATCACTCGCTGTAATAACCATTTTCTCCGTTAGTTGTCACTTTTCGTTCGCTAATATTCGCTAAGTTACACTTTTTGACAACAATATTCTAACCTGAAAAGTTAATAGACATAAATCACGATGACAGTTAATCTGGTACCAATTCCCCACTGATGCCAATTACCTAAATTGAAGTCAAGCATTTATAGTAATGATGGGAGTACTCGAGTACAAAGTACCGACGGTATTCGATTCCTCACTGTACTCGTAGTATTCGAGTACTCTCCCAGTAGTACTCGAATACTTAAATACTCGAATGAGTTCGATACAAAAGACTAGTGATCGGAGTAGATCGGAGTACTCGAGAACACAGTATCGAGTGTCAATGTCATCCAATCTTCACTGTACTCGTTCTCAAAAGCTTACCCACTAGCTTTCGAATACTTGAATGATTTCCATTCAAAAAACATCTAAAAGTATGAAAAGCGAAAATTATTACTCCTCGAACGATTTTTAATCTTTACGCACGAGTTCGTTTGGTAAATCATTTCGGCATCGTTAAAGACATCTAGGATTTTGACTGAATAAACTACATATTATATATATTTCAATTTTTCAAAAAAACATTAAAATTCTTGTTTAAATAAACAAAAATAATATAATACGACCATAAAGTATAAATAAAACCATACATGTATAGAAATAAATAGAAAATTATATACAAGCATTAAAAAAAACAGTCATATTTGCATACGAGATTCATGCCAGAACAGAACAGAACCGATTCTCGGGTGAGGTATCGTATCGATATCAATACTCAGTATCGGTACTCGGATAAGGATTCGATTCTGTAAAGTACTCGAGTACTATTTTCTCGATTCCTAAAAGTACTCGATTCTGCCCATCGTTAATTTATAGTCACCCGGTACTAAAAACATATTCGTCCACATCTGCGATGATCATTTACTATGTCAATAAAGATGTCCACAAAACGTCTGGAGATAGATTCCACGGAATCGCGGTTTCAAAGCACGGAAAAGCTTCAACGCCGCGAAACTTGCAAACTTTATTGCGCTCTTATTTTTTTCATGTGGTTACTTTCAGCGTAAGCGGCGTCTTCTCCACGGAGTCCCCGAGCGCCGAACCTCTGACAAGCGTGGCGGACGGTCCAGAAACCAGCAGCACCGAAGGGGAAAAACCTTCGCTTCCAAGGAGCCACTCCGAACGTCTGCTGTCCTTCAACCGCGAAATCGTTTCAGCCGAAAAGGAACTGCGCGAGAAGTACCACGAAGCCATATACAACACGGCAGAGAAAGTCATGAAGGCGTCGCAGAACAACCAGCTGAAGACGCTCAAAGATCAGTTCGAGCGCGAGACCACTGATTTGATGCGGAAGCTCCAGGCAGACCATCGGGAAGAAGTGAAGGCTCTGGCGAAGAAGCACAGAAATCGCGAGCAATTTACGCGGGTGAAGCGGGAAGCCGTGACGGCAGTCGTGGGCAGGGGAGTGTCCGAGAGGGAGAAGCTTGAGCAGGTTTTTGAGAGTCGCAGGGAGGATCTTCAGAGGCAGCACGAGGCGGTGAAGGACGCCTTGGCCGAGTGCAGGAATAAGGTAAGTCGGTTGGCTTAACCCCAGAATGGTAGCCATTAAAAAAGTTACATGATCGGTACCCAGGGATACAAGTGTGCCCTGAATTAAAATAACAAATCCCAAATTAACTTCATTGAAAAACTCAAATTGGTAAAACAGACTTTGGCTCTTAATTATTATGATCACAGCATCATAACATAGTAAGCAAAAAAATACAGTTTGGACCACTTTGGTCCAAACAAACGAATTTTTTGCAAATGCTGCACTCCTGCAAATCCTGCTTTTTCAGTCTTGCGTCTAGGGCACAAAGTGCACTTTCCAGAATATGTTTTCTTGAGCTGAATAGGCTCTTCTGGTGCTTCTGCTTTGAGGATAGGTACGACTAATAGTTTTCTTGGGCTGCCATGACAACGTCTTCTGGTTCTGAGTTTTCTTTCTGTTTACTTTCATCGTTGCTTACTTGGTGCAATTCCGGTACCCGGGCAGTGTTTTTCTCTAAAAATCGATTTTCAGCATCATCTTCACTATTTTCAACCGGTGCCGCTAATGTGTACACCATAAATCCTTTTCATGGAAATAATCCTTTTAATTAACAAATAATTCCTATAATTCGTCAATAAATCCCATAAATCCTCCACGATTCCTATAAATCCTAAATAATTTCTGTAAATCGTCACTAATTCAGGTAAATACTATATAATTCTTGTAATTCGTATGTAGAATTTTAGGGAATTAAGTACTAAGGGGCTACTGTATCCGCTATTTCCGCAAAAGAAGATGCACGGTCAGTTTACTTAAACGTTTATTTATACATATACTCCTACTATGGAATTTCTCTAAGTCGAACTTCCATAACTCTAAATATTCTCCAACTCGAATTTTTTGTGAACATAAAAAGTATTTAACAATCTTACCGATAAGTTGAACTTCTCTTACTCGAATATTTCTAATACTCGAAGTCATATTTAACACGTAGCCAAGCTTAACTCAAATTTTTCCATGAGATACATTTTTTAGCACGTTTAGTGGAGGATTAAGGTTTATTTTTACCAATTGCATTAACGGTGGTGCAGTTTCACAAATGGTTTACTGGTGATATTAGTGATATTGGAGCAAAAGGCAAAAAGATCGAAGCGAGAACACAATTTTTGAAATAGTCCAATTTGACCCAAAAAAAATACTGTTTTTTTTTCAAACGGTAAGACATTTGTAGATTTGAATCTTGTATTATGTGCATATGTATGAATCAGTGTTTTTTACAATGCTTATTAAATTGAAGTCTTAATTCGGCGTATATAAGTCAAATTTTCTCTAACTCTAAGTAAATTTTCGGTCCTTTGGAGATTCGAGTTAGAGAAATTCCACTGTAGATACCATCTAGGTAAATAAGTAAAGTAACAAAAATTAAACGTAATCATTTTACATTATTATGGATAACAAAACTTCAGTTATGCATACATGTAGTTAAAAAGATTACAAATATTATGTGGGTACTTGTGTAGGTACCTCAGTAAATAAAGAAAATATTTAACAATATGAAAACTTTGCAATACAAAAAACGTAAAAAAAATCATCAAGAACTATGGTAAAAAAGAGTTATTTCGTTTTATTGCATCTACAGGCAACAATCTTGTTTGGCAGATACTACGCATGTGCAGAAACGCATGCGCAATTGTTATTTCTCTTGTAATTGCCAATAAACTCTTGTAAATCCCAATAATCAATATAATAATATATATTCAATAATCCCATAATTCCTTCACACTGTATACCATAAATCCCCAGCGGTTTACCCAGTGGCGGCTGGTGCTAAAGGGCACAGGGGCACGTGTCCACTGATGCTAGAGAAATAAGTAATCTTTTTTATAGTTTCAAATTATTTGAAAACCAAAACAAATTAAAAATTAAAATATATAAATAAAATTATTTATTTATCTAGCATCAGTGGGCACGTGCCCCTGTGTCCTTTAACACCAGCCGCCACTGGGTTTACCCCTCGCTCGATCATTTTTTCTGATGTCAAAATCATCATTCACATCAATATCCGATAAATTGTCGACCAATTGCATTCTTTTTGCGAATGAGGATTATTTCGATTAGAAGACCAATCATGCTAAGAGGTTTTAAAAAGTGCTCTGAAAGTGAACTTATAATAAAATGGATCAAACGCGAAAATGTAACGATTTCGGTACCTTGATGTTACCATGTGCCCCAAAATTGGCTTAGAGAAAAACTTTAAAGATGTACGGTAAAAATTTGTCACACGTCAAATATTTTTAGTATATGTAAAGAAAATATAGAGAGTTTTGAGAAAGTACTGTACTTTATTAAGAGTAGCAGAAGCTCTTGGGGTACCATTCTAGGGTTAAGCTGAATGCCTATATTTAAACACTAAAATGGTTATGTCAGAAGAAAGTGGGTGATTATTATACTCGTAGTAAGAGTAGCGGTTCATGTGAAACGGAGAAAAATTCCAGGCATGTAAAGGTGATTGCTGATTTGAGTCAAAGTAAAGCAGTGAAAGATGCTCACTTCCATTTAGTTTATCGAATTAACTGGAGATACAGTAAAAACTGTGTAATTGAGGACCGGTCAAGGCACAATCAGCTATTCTAATATATACGTAATTCAGGTGTTTGGAATTTTTTGTCCATGTTGGGATTGAAACAGCCAGCTTCAGAATTTGTGTCCCAGTGAGTGAGTCAGTGATTTTCAGGCAAAAGTGGCGCTTTTGAAGGAATTCGAGACACGGCTCGCCCGAGTGGACGCCGAAAGTAGCGGAGTTCCGTGACTGTTATCTTTAAAAAACAATCCCTCTTTCCGAGTCTTACTGTGAGTTACCTGAAGGGAATCTTCAACCACGCAACACACCCACACACAAATCTCTAGTTGTAAACTGAGCAAAGTGCAATATTTATTAATATTGTCGTAATTTATTTAAACGAATACTGTCTTTGATACTCTCGACAATCAAAATGTTAAGGTGGCCCAGATGTTTTTAAGTGCTACAGTCCTTTAGTCTTGTTACTATACTAATTATAGTCTGTATTGATGTTTATCGTTTATTGTGATAGTAGATTTAGACAAAGTAATATTAGAACATTTCAAGTGATACTGAATTTGGGTTCATTTGCTTCGTTTTGAAACGTCCCAGCGCTGTCGTCATAGAAAGTGGAGCACGACCAAGCTACCAACCGATATTTCATGGAAACGGCTGTGAGAACCACTGAAGGGATGCAGTAATTTGATGGTCGTGCGCCACCGCAAGTGGTATTTTTTTTATTTGGATCTTTTCGAGCGGGTTTTAGATCTAGTCACTCGAGTTGCAGAGTTCGATAATTTGTGATATAGCATTTTCGTTCGGGATAATCGTGAAGGAGCTTTTTCAGCATGAGGGAACGGCCTCAATAAGTTGTTGTGTTTCTCCCACATCTCGAGACAGCTTAAACCGAATCGCTTTGAATCTTCAATGTTGCTGACTAGTGTTGTTGCTACTAATTGTTACTATAACTGGTTGTTGAACATGTAGGATAGATGAATTGTTAGATGAAACTGCTCCACCCTCTTGTTCTTATAGATGACGTACTAATCGGTTAGTTTATTGTCTGAAAATAATAATAAAAGCAAGGGTGACAATGTCGGGGGCAGTTTAAAGTTATGAGGTAGTTGTAGTCGAAATGATTTCCCTTATTAGATACTGTACTCCGTATGAACATACTCAAAGACGGCCTATTTAGTCTATTTAAGATTGTTTATGATTTAATCGCTCGATTCGTTTTTTATATATATTTCGTTCTCGAATAGGTATAAGTACTTATTTTTTTTTATACAAGTGCTCAAGAGTATTTTTTCGGTTTTGTTGATTTAGTTTTAAGCAAACGACACGTGTACCAGGTGGTTTCTGTTCACATACATTCCAATTCGGTTCGATTGTTGAATATATTTACGAATTTCGACGTTTTGCATTTTTCCAAGTCGTGCCTTTTAACCATGAATAATTTTACTTGTACACTATTCTTACTCATCTATGTATTACATGTGTTTACTATGAAGTTTATGTCAGAATAGATTTATGTGCTCCAGATGTTTTTCTTTCATTTCCTTCAGACCAAGTCGACTTGCAACATTTTCAATACGAACCCATTTTTCCCATTTGTACTCAAAAAAGACACCAAACAGATAATATAGCTATTAAAGTTATTTCGAGTGATTGTGTTTCTGGGTCACAAAAAAAATGGGGGCTTTTGTGAGATGATCTCTAAAATTAGTTTATTGGTTTGAGTGGCCAGTGTTCCATAAACAAAGGTCATGTTTAAAGTAAATTTTCAATATTCTTTATTCTTTTTTGGTCTTGTTTTTACATCAGTAATTCAGTTGAAATATCGCGCGCGCTTTATTGGGAATTCGGGTGTGAGTTTTGGAACTTTTGGAAGACGAACATGATTCTTTACTAACTAGAAACGAAATACAATTTTTTTCTACAACCGCCCATGAATGTCTATGAAGATCTGACTGATGCAAATTCCTGTCAGGAGGATAATTTGAATTTTTTCAATTTGCTTGGAAGTCAGTTACTTGCCGAAGCTGAGATTGGCAACGCTGGAGATGATGACCAAGAACCCGATAATTATGTTTCCATTCGTGAAGGCGTAAATGAAGAGTATGAAGATGACGTGCCTTTGATTTCAATGCCAAATTGCGTTACGAAAAAATATATCTGGAAAATGAAGGATTTAGAACTGCAAGATTTTGAGTGGCCTGCAGTTGATCACTTACAAACAAAACTCCCTCGAATTATTTCAGCAGTTTTTTTACGATACCTTTTCAAAAACTGAGTGTCCCAGCGCTGCCAGTAAGTAAGATATTACTCTAAAATGAAAAAAGACGTCGAGATGCGATTTTCGACTAAAAGTACAATCAATTTAAGAAAACACTCTGAAAATATCTGTTTATATGCAGAGTGGCGCATCAAAGTTTTTTTTAATGGAGCATTCAATATATTACGCTATTTTCGGATTCCTTGTTAAAAAATAATGTTACTATGTTTAACCTGCTACCTAACTGGACCTGGACCTAACTTTAACTGTTTTGCTATTATTTGACAGCTAAAAGAAAAAAATATTTTTTAAGTTGCTGCTCCCAAACGAATGAGTATTTTTCGCTTTAAATTTTGACAGAAATTTTTTTAAATCGTTTTGTTTATAGTGGTCAAGTCAAACTTTGAGTTTTAATAATTTAGTATACAGAGTGGCTCATGAATGCAAATTTTTAGTTTCATCGAATTTGGAACGCACTGTGCATTTGGTATCAATCGATTCCATTTTTTATAAGCTTTCTAATGGCATGACTCATTTACGATTTTTCAACCAATTATGATATTTTCCAAATTATCGATATTCGAGTATTCAATTATATCATTATAGGAGGACCCCACTGTATGTACGCTAAAAAAAAGAATAAATTGCCGAATATAACCCACTCGGAAATTAGAGCTTTTTAGTCGTTCTTCAGAGTGGTTAAGTCCAGGGCGACCACTTTTTTGGGAAAAAGTCCAAATAATCGCAATCACAGATTACTTCTCGCAATTAGTTGCTAAGGCCATCTCGAGAGACAAATTCGAGTTTACATGTCAATTCTACATTACTGTGACAACTACCATCATCTTTCCAAGAATAATTGATTTGCAAAAGTGCGCCCATTGATTTAAACATGATTTACAAATTTTTAACGTTTTTCTCCCGTCCGTGATCAACAAAGCGTCGATGGTGCTTTATTTTAGAAGACATGGAAAAAATACATTGTTGTACCTTTTTTCATGAGCATTGCTATGATGTGACAATTGACATATCTTTCAATTTGAAAAAATAGGTAAGGGTGAGGTGAGTATAAAAAATAAAAACTGATTAGGCTGAAATGTTAAAAACAAAAATCGACGTTTCAGGAATTTTTCGCAAAATCATTAGACTTCGAGGTACTGAATTTATTCCAGTTAAAGTCTCCACTCTGTAAAACTGAGTATACAATGGTTATTGCGTTTGGGTAGAACCATATGGTCGTTTTGTCAAATGTCAAAGGACGCACCGAAAATGTAGCTTATTTCTGAAATATTCCAGTAAAATAGTTTTGTATGTACGCACAAATTATATGTTTCTGAATCCGTAAACACCAACTGATACGTTTGCGTTCAAATAAAAAATTCAGGCATAACGGCATAAGAACGTAAATCTCGAAAAAATAGTCGAATTTATTAATAAAATTGAAATAACAAAATAGTAACAAGCTCAACAAAATCCATTGTATAACAATAAATAAACGGGAACGGCTTCATGTCTTCTAAAGGCGCTCAGCTCGCCTGATTAATTTACTCGACAGTAATCATCAAGTCTTCAGCTTCCAGTTTCATTCCCATCGTTACGTCAAGAGTTTTAACAACTCCAGCCACCGGACTTTGGACCACGGTTTCCATCTTCATGGCGGATAAAATGACGAGTGGAGTTCCCTTCTCGACTTTCTCGCCAATTTTGACTCTAATATCAATAACAGTTCCCGGCATTGGAGCGCCCACTTGCTTCTTGTTGGCTTTGTCCGCTTTGGGGTGAACGTGAATCTCTTTCCCCGCATCCTTATCCCTGATCAGGACAGATCGTAACGTGCCGTTCAACTCGAAGAACACTTCTCTTTCCCCATTCTCCGTCAGATCCTCGGCCATTGCCAGCGTCTTCACTCCCAGATTTTTACCCTTCTCGATCGTCACTTCAAACTCTTCGCCCACTTTAGGCCCCACGAGGAATATCCTGGTGTCGAGCTTATCTACCGGTCCGAACTTGTCTCTGAACGCGAGAAATTCTCTGGTGACTTGCGGATAGAGCGCTGCGGACATCACGTCCCTGTTTGTGACTTCCGGGAATGTTTCCTTCAGCTCGGCGGTGAGCTCGCCGAAGTCGAACGGTTTCAAAGACTCTCCAGGTCGACCATCGATCCGTGGCATGTCTCTGAGTACTTTAGATCGCAGCGGCTCGGGGAAACCTCCGTAGGGTTGACCGATGTGGCCTTGCAAATACTCGATTACCGATTTGGGCAGCGACAGTTCCTCAGCTTTGTCCAAGACGTCTTTGCTGCTCAGCTTATTCTGTACCATGAACTGGGCCAAGTCCCCTACGACTTTGGAGGATGGCGTGACTTTGATTATGTCACCGAGAAGAATGTTGGCTTCGGCGTACGCCTTTTTAACATCCTCGAAGAAGTCGCCCAAACCTAGCACCACGAACGAGTATTAGTAGTACACTTTACGTCATTGCAAATGTGAGCAAGCATTTTTTTTTCATCCAAGTGAGCAACCAGAAATACAGGCGATTCAGGGTAAGGTATTCCCTTATTGGAAAGGTGGCGAAAGGATCCGAAGGTAATCGTCATACAATAATGGAATTTTGCAATATTAGGATGAAGTGATATTTCTCAACGAAACGAAGGAATACACTCTGAAATGGCACAAATATCGCTATAATACAGGTGATTTAGACCCTAAAAAAAAACAATTTTGGGAGCCATCATTTCGTTGACACTTTTTATATAGAGTTATTTTTAAATAAATATAAAATGATTTTTAAAGACCATATCCTCAACTCAATGTTAACGAATTTAACTATAGCGACGTTATTTGTGGACCGATTTGAAAAATCAAAAACCACATCCATCTCGTTCATTTGTCTAAAATATAACCGGTCAGATTTTAAATAAGAGTTTTCATTTTGATAAAAAATAGAAAAATTGTAAGGATGTTTTTCAGATTTTTGCCAAAATTAGTTTTTGTTCAATAACGATTGAATCAAATATAATTTTTAAAATCGGCTCCAGTTGATTTGTAGTATTTTACGCACTCTGTCACCTAAAAAATATGAAGAAAAATAGGATTTTTGCAGGAGAAGCTGATTACATAATTTACGGCATGGCATTTTACCTCTCCTGGGGTTGTTGTAAAATATGCTAATAGTACAAATATTCGTAAGTATATTTATGCACTACAAATAATAACGGCAGTTCAAGTAGAAAGGAGGGCGAAATTATATTAGAAGGATTTCAAAAAAGTGAAATAAACACCAACAAGAAAATTGTGGATGCTAATACATATGAAAACGGAATACGTAATAAAAATATTATGTCGCAAGCACATCCTGCAGAATTTCAATCATATATTTTAAAATGCTGTGAAATATAAAATATATCTTATTCAAAAACGTAAACTTCTTAAACATATTATTTAGCGTCTATCCACTGGAATTAGATGTGAAATTATATAAACTATAAAACGACGAATAATTTCATAATGCACCCGAGTAATTGTAAGTTCTAAATATCTGGTCACGTCTTTTAGCTTAGGTAAAGTGCTGCACTACTTTCACTTTCATCAAAGGGTTTATAGCCTATTTATTGACTGACTCCGATTGGATCCATTACGGTCGTACCGACGCCGATTGATGACAAAATACAAGAAACTTCGCCTGTGCATGGTCGAAAAATTTTGAATTTGTGTGTGTTTTGTTTCCTTGCACATCTAAGTCCAGTTGATAGACGCAAAATACGATGATCAAGATGTTTATGTTTTTGAATAAGATGAAGAACCCCTATTCATCTAAAAAAATTGAGTTGTCCTTATTTGATATTTCTCAATTTATTGTGACATTTTTCATAAAGTTATGTAAATCTACGACCATCTAGTGGAAAGAACAATTATTTTGCTATTATCGAAAATTTTTCTTATTTATAGTGAGCAGTTCAAAAGTTATGTTTTTTCTAACAAACCCTTGCAAGTAGCCCATTAAAATGGCTAGGAGAGGTAAATTGCACTGCCCTAAATTATGGGATCAACTTCTCTTGCAAAAATCAAATTTTTATTTTCAAAAATATTCCACTTGTAGCGTCATTAATATTCATAACTACGATATGGATTATTCGTTTTCTAGATGATTAGTGAGTAAAATACTACAAATCGACTTTAGCCGATTTTTAAATTAATATTTGATTCAAACGTTTTTGAACAAAAACTAATTTTGGCATAAATCTGAAAAACACCCTTACAAATTTTTCTATTTTTGTCAAAATGAAAAGTTTTAAAATCTGACAGGTTGTTTTTAGACAAATTAACAAGTATCTAAGTGGTTTTTGATTTATCAAAATCGGTCCACAAATAACATTTTATTTTTTAATATTAATATTCATTTTATTTAAAAATAAAACTGAAAAGCGGCAACGAAATGACGGCTCCCAAAATTGTTTTTAGGGTTTAAATCACCTGTATGATAGCGACGTTTGTGCCATTTCAGAATGTATTCCTTCGATTCGTTGAGAAAAAATAACTTTCACCTAAACCCAATCTTGTATGACGATTAGCTTCGGGTCCTTACGTCACCTTTTCGATAACCGAATATCTTACCTTTAAGCGCCCGTATTTCTGGTTGCTCTTTTCGATGAAATAAAATAAAAATGCTTACTGCCATTCCCATGGAGTAAACAGTATATACAACCGGCGCAATTGATTTTCACCAGTCTATAGTTTCGATGATGCCGGTTTTAAGAAGCACCCATCTCTACTTATAAAAGGAAATGTTTTATGGCACTACATGGTTTGAAATGTGTAATGTTTACTATTTCTTTTTTTGGCTTATTTTAAAAATTATTACTGAATATCCATCCAGTCGCTGAATGAGTTAAGTAATTTGCTACGAAAAACCAAATGTATGAATCTAAAGATGTAGAGGAGAGACGCTATTTTTGCTGCTTTTGTTGTAACGTACATATATGAATAGGATTTAGTTTTAAATGTAAACATGGCCGCATCAGCAATCAACGGAGTTGTAGAAATATATTTTGCTAGTTATAACGTAAAAAGAAAATAAGTAGTAAGTAGAACAAAAATACCACATCATGTGTAATAATGCTAAATGCTCAGTAAATTAACAAAACGCAGGGTATAATATACGAAATGCTCATCAATAAAATAAAACATTTGGTGGCAAAATTAATCATTCCATAATAAACAATATATTGTAAAATAAATCCATTTTATAAACTATCTATTAATTAACTATTGAATTTGAAGAATATTTAATATTTATTGTATACATTCATGTTTGAATCTGAGTTATGAAATTAATTTCTTTTAGTTAACACATAACATAAAATTTAGCAGACAGTCAGACAAAAAAGTATTTTTTAAATAAATGAACATTTCTTCTCTTTTTAATTTGGCGAACAGATAATCCAAACAAACGGACCTTAAAACAATGCAGTAAATTATAGTAAATATTATACTATGCGTCATTTTTATTTATATATGGTAATAGAAGGGTTGTTTTCGCGTTTGAAGGCCGATCTCGATGCTGTTTAATCCCATTTCATTTTCCGAATTTTTTATTTTTTTGAACGAGCTAAACTAAAAAAATTAATCGAGGATAAATTCCATACCAATTAAATACAATATTTCATCCTGCAAATCTACCAAAAACACTGAATGTTTTCTACATTGAATACTGAGCATTTTGTATTTTTTAAAGCACAAAACGATATAAAACAATGAGAAATTTTAATTTTAAATACCACATCAGTTTTAAACATACATATGCCCAAATCAAAACCAGAACGAAATTGTCATGATTCGTACATTTGGTTTTTTTTCTCTGAATTCGTAGCAAATTAGTTTACTCATTCAACGATTCGATGGACATTTTAAAAAATAGACCCAAGAAATAGTAAACATTACCTGCAGTGCCATAAAACACTTTTATAAGTAGAGATGGGCAGCAGAGAAACTATAGACTGGTGAAAATCAGTTGCGCCGGTTGTACAACCGTGGACAGTCAAGAATAACATTCGTGTCATGCAAATACCGACTCTATGGGACATTGTCATTGAGTCGGTATTTGCCGGCATTTTAGCCGGCGGGTTTGATGCAAATACCGACTCAATGACAATATCTCATAGAGTCGGTATTTGCATGACACGGGTGTTATTCTTGACTGTCCACGATTGTAACAGGTTTTGAATGTTGGCCACTTACCAAGTGAGTAGGCTTGGAATTGGAGGTTGGTGTACTGTCCTCCGGGTATTTCGTTGTTGTAAACGTCGGCATTTCCTGACTTCATGGTCGTGGTGCACTCGAACGGTGCGTAGAGAGTTCTGGTTTGTTCCCAATACGCTGAATACTCGGAGACTTTAGACAAGTCCAGCTTGGTATCCAGTGGAGACCCCTGAAGACTGGCTACTATGGCACCCATACTGGGCTGACTGGTGAGACCAGACATGGAATCAACAGCCACATCCACGACATCGGCACCGGCTTCAGCACACGCAAGCATGGACGCGACTCCAGCACCGCTGGTATCATGGGTGTGGATATGAATCGGTAAATCGGGATATTTGTCGCGGATGGCGCCCACTAGCAAACGCGCCGCTGCCGGTTTCAGCAGCCCAGCCATGTCTTTAATCGCCAGAACGTGCGTCCCAGCTTTCACCAGCTCCTCAGCGATGTTGAGGTAGTATTTGAGATCATACTTCTTCTTGTTGGGATTGCTGACATCACCCGAGTAGGAAATCGCGGCCTCGACTATTCCACCAGCTTTACCGGCGGCGTCCAAGCCGACGATCAAGTTAGGAAGGTAGTTGAGCGAGTCGAAGACGCGGAAGACGTCCATTCCGGTTTGCACCTACGAACGCAACTAATATAGTTCTTGTGGTGTAAGTTTTTGGGGATTTTACAGCGAGCTCGCAGAACTTGTACACGACGTTGTCGGGGTAGTTAGTATAGCCCACGGCGTTTGCGCCACGGAGCAGCATCTGGAAAGGAATGTTTGGAATGAGTTTGCGCATCTCCTCCAGCCGCTCCCACGGACACTCGTGGAGAAAGCGCAAGGCCACGTCGAAAGTTGCCCCGCCCCAGTTCTCCAAAGAGTACAATTGGCTGAAGTTGTGCGCGACGAAGGGTGAGATCTTGAGGAGGTCGTGCGAGCGGACTCGGGTCGCCAGAAGAGACTGGTGGGCGTCTCTGTACGTGGTGTCCATGAGAAGAAGGCCTTTGTTGTTGCGCACGGCTTTTGCGAACGCTTCCGGGCCCTGCTCCTTGTAGATCTGGCGCAGTCCTTTAGGTGGCTGCACTTCTGCATAAAGAATTGCGCCGTTAAATGCGATCAAGCCAGTTATAAACAATCAGTCAATGACATGCGTTAATAGAATAAAAAATGTAAAAAACTAAAATGATACTTTACTTGGATTTTGTTGAGGCGTGGTGGCCAAGTACTCTGTCAAACAAAAACAAAAAGCGTGCACATTAATAAAAGGAACAAAAAGAGCATAGTAAAGTTGTAAGAAGTGGACTAAACAACAGAAGTGTTTAAAGAAACTGGAAACGCACCAATTATTACACAAGCCAAACTGCAAACTACCGATGTTTCGTGATCGATTTCAGTTGTATTAGAATTTGTAACTTGTCCAGTATTGAGGCAAGTGCAAAATATTTACTGATGGACAATTTAACTGTTCCACTGAAAATTTAGGGTGTTTTTAAAACAGGTGTACTTTCTTTTAAAACGATTTTCTTTAACTGAAAGCCCCATTTTATGTCTACCGAAGAATGTAAAAGTTATCATCTACATGTAATCAGTACAGTATATACAGAGTGAATTGTAAAAATGTTGCAAAAGTGTTGAAGTTTGGAAGGGGACGGTCCAAACTTCAACACTTTTGCACCATTTTTACAATTCACTCTGTATATACTGTACTGATTACCTTAACGAACCTTGATATATGTAATGAAAATGTTGTATAATGTAATAATATATTAAAAATATTTTTAGAACTTGAAAATGTCAAAAGTTAAAACCGGTCGTCCAATAAAATAAAATTTAAAAATGATGAAATTTTTATTCCATACCTTTTGAAGAGAGATAAGGGAAAAACAATCAACCATTAAATAATCAATCTCTCAAAGTATATATATATATATATATATATAAAACATTTTTTCTTGATATAATGGTTCTAAAATGTGCTCCCTACCAACATTTAAAGCTATTCTTGTCCGTTTCCTTCTCCGCCAACTTTAAAACAAACGATTCCTGTTTTTTCATTTTTTATTGTCGTAACCCTCTTCTGGTTAAAAAATCCAATCCGGTTTAAAAAGTATGAAGGAGCCACTAGCGCAATCGATAGAAATTAAGAAGTAAAAGTTGGAGCACGGTCCCGAAAAGTCATAAAATTGAAAGGGCCTATAAATGTTCATTATAGGATGGATTTTCTGAAGCTTTGATAATAATCATAAAGTCTGTCTAAACAGGAACGTTTTAGTACCCTTCTGACCGTGAATGGCTAGATTTCTGCCGAACTAAATGCTAAATCCTGATTTCGGTCAGTATTATATTCACGTGGACCGTTCATTAGAAAATTTTGTATTTCCCGTAAAGCTAGAAAGTTGAAATTTGGTGCATGATCATTATCGATCATTCTGAATCGAAGTAAAATATATACTTTTAAAATGACGGCACTTTGGGTTATAGCGGAAATTGACATTAACTTTGTTATTTTAAATGGTACCCCCCCATTTTTATGTTAATATTGATTCGATCACTCAATTGCTAATCGAAAAAAAAACAGATTGTTGTTACTTACCTTTCATAGTTTTTTAATATTCTTAATTAGATGCTAAAATTTGAAAATGAACGAATCTTTTGAAAAATTGATCTTTTGAACCATTTGAAGTATTGCAATAATTCTTCTTTCTGTAGATTCGTATAATTAAAAAAATATATTATAGAGTATTTCTAAAGCTTTTTAAAGTTTCACAATCTAATAACGGAATGCGACGTAAAAGTAAAAAATAACTCGACCTTTGTTCAGTTCTCAATAGTAAATTCTCCATGGTTTTTAAGATTTTCCACAGTTTTCGCTTTTGTAGGCATAAAAACAATTGAAATTAGCATGTCATATGAATTATGCTTTATATCAAACCTTTACTATAAATTTATTTTGTAAATTAATAATGAAGCAATTCTGGATATTTCATGTTAAACGTTCGGCAAGTTCTTTCCACTATACGGTTGCATTCATCAAATCAAATATTATTTCAACATTTTATATTTTCAACAACAACAAAAAATAAGTTATTCTGTTATAATCATATTCAAAAAATCGCAGTAACCTTTGAGACATTCAAATTGTATAAAAAGTACTTTTAGATTATTATCTGCAGTTTTGCAAAACGCCAAAAAAAAACATTGTATTATTTGCAACGAATCAAGAGATATTCATTTATAAAACGATTCTTGCATGTCATAATTTTAGCATTAAATCGAAAATGTTTCAAAAACTATGAGTGTGACAATCTGGGTGCGTCTATTCAGAATTGTGTGCCCAAATGAATGAGTGCATAAACTAGGGGCATGCCATTTAAAATAAAAAAAATAAAAATTATAATAAAGTTGCTGTCAATTTTCGGTATAACCGGAAATTCTTCGCTTCGATTCAGAATGATCGATAATGATGATGAACTAAATTTCAATTTTCTAACTTGAAAATTCAAATTTATCTAATGAACCGTCTACGTGAATCACCCTGTATAATCAAGGACTTCTTAATCTCTTATTATATAGTGATCTTCAGCGATACATCTCTTCCAAATTTAAAAACCGCCTTTTTAGGATGATCCGGCTCATGTGCAGTTACTTACAACGGTAATTAAGGACTTGATACATGTTAAAAGCAGTCAAATGTTTAAAATAAAGTTGCGTAAAATTAAAAAATGGTATAATAATTGTTCCAATATAACCAATGTAATGAAATGTAATTCGTGTGGTGACAATTTCATTTTGAAACTTTGACTCATTTTGAGATGTAACAAGTCCTTAGTTATCGTTGCTAAATAACTGCACATGAGCCGTAATAGCAACATTTGCGCCGGATCATCCTAAAAAGGCAGTTTTTAAATTTGTATCGCCATAAATCACTGACAAGAGATTAAAAAGTCTTTGAATATATAATACTGGCCGATTCACGATTTAGTCTTTGGTTCGGCAGTAATCTAGCATTTTCTCCGCAAAAACAAGAAACGGTTTTTCGTTCACACACAATTTTAAACCCAATTACGATAAAAATTATACTAAAACGTTCCTTTATGATTTTAATCAAAACTACGAAATTTAAGTGCCTTGCTACAACTTTTACTTCTTAATTTCGATCAATTACGTTGATGGGTCTTTTGAAATTGAAGTTTTTAGATTCATGTGACTGCCATAAATAGGATTTTTTTAAACATGAGGGTTACGAAAACTCGCATAAAACAGCTAATGTGGAATCAATTGTTTTAAAGTTGACGAAGAAGGAAACGGACAGAAATCGTTCTAAATGTTGTTAGAGCACATGTTTACATTACAGCCTGTATATACTGTACTGATTACGTGACGATGATAACTTTTACACTCTTTGATAGATATAAAATGGTACTTTCACCTAATGAAAACGGATGGCTACAAAACAAAGTTAAACCTGTTTTAAAAACACCAAAAATTTTGAGTAGAAGTGTTCAATTGTTCATGAGTGTATTAATGGTAGTAATGTTACCTTTCGAAACTTCAGGCACGTGGGGCCTAGTATCCGCCGGCTTGTTGGGAGTAGCAAGCGGAGTTTGAGGTCCATTGACCAAAACCTCCCCCAAATAATTCAACAACTTCTGGGCCCTGTTGCGCGTGGGGGCGAAATGGAACAGCTGCGGATTCTCGTCAATAAAATACGTATCAACGGATCCGTTTAGGAACTTTTGATTCTCTAGGACGTTCAACAAGAACGGGATGTTTGTTTTCACCCCACGCACGCGAAATTCTCTCAAGGCCCTGTTCATTTTGGCACAGGACGACTGGAGATCCCTGGAATGCGCAATTACTTTCACTAGAAGAGAGTCGTAGTATGGTGAGATGATGGCGCCTGCGAACGCGGATGCCCCGTCCAGACGGATCCCCATTCCTTCACCAGAACGGAACACTTCGATTCGGCCAGTGTCCGGTTGGAAATTCTTGGCTGGGTCTTCTGTGGTAACACGGCACTGGATGGCGAAGCCCTAAAGACACGTCATGGGTAATATTTGCACGCTCGTTCGGTTTTTAAGTTACACTGGGCTTGATGACGTCCTGGCTGATGCCCATCTCCGGCAGCGTCATCCCTTCAGCGACACGAATTTGCGTCTGCACCAAATCGATCCCGGTGATTTCCTCCGTGACTGTGTGCTCCACCTGCAGCCGCGCGTTCACTTCAATAAAGTAGAACCGGCCCTTTTCGTCGCAGAGGAACTCCACCGTGCCCGCGTTTTCATACCCCACGTGTCTGGCCAGCTTCACCGCCAAATCCGTCATTTGGTTCCGGACCTTGACGTCCAGGTGCGGCGCCGGCGCCATTTCCACCACCTTCTGGTGCCGTCTTTGCACGGAACAGTCGCGCTCGTAGAGGTGCACCACGTTCCCCGCCTTGTCGCCCATGAGCTGGACTTCGATGTGTCGCGGCCGTTCGATGAACTTCTCAATGAACATTGCTCCGTTGCCGAAGGCGCTCAGTGCCTCCGACGACGCTCTTTGGAAGTTCTCCTCGACTTCGGACATGTCACGCACCACGCGCATTCCGCGCCCTCCTCCACCGTAAGCGGCCTAAAATTCCACTTACAGTTGTGCAAATTACAATTGTGAGTTACCTTAAATATGACGGGTAAGCCGTGCTTGACGCAAAACTCCTTGGCTTCTTCTTTCGTGGTGATCGGTCCATCGGTACCGGGGACGATGGGAACACCTGCGTTTTTTAACAATTAAGGTGTTAAATAACGTGGGGAAGTGTGTTACCAGCGGCTATTGCGGCTTCACGCGCGGCGACTTTGTCGCCCATTTGGTGCACCACCTTCGGAGAGGGTCCAATGAATCGTATTCCAGCGTCGATAACAGCTTGGGCAAAGTCTGCCCGCTCGGAGAGAAACCCATAACCGGGATGCACGGCATCGATTCCGTTGTCTTTACAAATTTTGATGATTTCCTGAATGTTGAGGTATGCCTGGACCGGCGGGAGGCCCTCGCCCACTAAATAACTCTCGTCGGCTTTGAGTCGGTGGATGTGAGCTCTGTCTTCTTTCGAGTAAATCGCCACGGATTTAATCCCGAGCTCGTTGCACGCTCTGAAGACTCTAACAGCGATTTCGCCTCGATTTGCCACGAGGACGCTTCGGATGGGTTTGTATTCGATTTTCGTTGAATAGGCGCATGATTTTGATAGACAACCGATGTGTCGGGTCGAACGAAGAAGACCTTTTGATGTTATGACTCGTACTAACATTTCGGGACCGTTTCTACAAAACCAACTGAAGATTAATTTCAATGATCCGCTGCGACGTGTTTTTCATTCAGTGCGTCTCGGTTATCAGACGGACAAACTCGGGATTTTTTATCTAATCTAGATGGTCCACGAAAAATCGAGCAATCCTCGTATTATTAGGATAGGAAAATTTTGCACCGTGTCCAAACCGTGGCAGTATGTCACGATCGTCCTGTGTGACATCCCTCGCGCTAATTGCTGTATTATATAAAAGTTGACAATGAACTTCCGATAACCGAGACACCAGTTCCAGTTGAACGGCAACATTTTCACTGCGCTATGAAATTAATGTTAAGACATCACAACAACTTGTTATTTTTGGATCGATTGATGAACTTTAATTTATAATATTCGAAAAATGTGAACCGGACTTTGTACGAATCAAAACATATCGAATTGCGTCACGCGGATCAACAACAACAACAAGATTTTCCAACAAATTTGATTTTATAATTACTGGCGTAAGCCTATTTATAGAGAATATTAGGAACGGGTTCCTAATTGTACGTGTGGCTGTCAGAGCGGACAAATGCAAATGAACTTAACTGTTTAAATAAATTATTAATTATCGGTTGTAACGCGGTCACTGCTACCGTATCGAAAGAACAAAACAAATACAGACGAAATGGTTATTCCATAAGCCAGTCCTGGACGTGCTTAATTTACGATGAATGACGCGACCGCTTATCAGATAAGTAAAGACGAATAAACACATAAAAAATTGAGAGATTTTGATGCTGTCTCGGGTGCGTGTCTCACGAATTGAGGCAATTATCCGCGCGCGTTTACGTAATAAAAAAAACGCAAAAAGCGGCGGAATTCGTTTCGAAACCGTTACTTACACTATTCGTCGTCCAAAGGCACCACCAAATCACCGTTCGTGCGCTCCAAATATTCGGACCGAAATGCAGTACATGCGATCCAAAGACCGGGTGAACTCTACCAATATTTTTAAAATGAAATGGAAAGCAAAGTCACCGAACACGAGGCGCATGCGAACTTTACTCCGGACACATGATAAGAGCGTAAATCAGCGGTCGGGACGACTTTTCGGTTTTAGTTAAAAATAAAACGGGAATATCCTCACTGGACTTGACAGTGGAGAGTGGTGGCACCGAGTCAAGGACCAAGGAGGTCTGACGCAAACGGGAAATATTGATTTAAAGACTGCTTATGTCTGGAAAATAGATTCGGGGCCAATAAACAGTGGGGCGCCCTTGTGCTAGATGCATTTTTTATTTTGTACTTATTGTGTAAGTCCGGCCCCCGGAGCTGTGCGTTCAGTCCCACAATTCTCTGCTGTTGTGCTACAAAGCATATTTATGTAATAAGCAGTTACAGCGTTTGTGCTTACAAACAAATTTACAAACGTAATGAATGTTGTAAAAAAAATTGAACAGTGTGTGTATTACTGGTTGTCTATCCACAACGTTGTATTTATTTGTAATTTCATGTTTGTTCAACATATTACGACTCGTAACGTTACGTATTCGTAACAACAAGTCACGACTAAAAAGCATGTTTAATACAAAAAAAATTACAAAATTTAGCATAACCTAATTTCCATACGTATGACAGTTGTGACCTTGACACAGGTCAAGGACGCAACTAAAAAACTAACAAAAACGGCAAACGATAGCAAAACGAATATTTCACCTGCTCGTGCGTTCTCTAGTGCACTTCCAACCGAGTATCAGGCTTAGGTCCCAAAATTTTTATGGCTGTATAAAATTTGTTGTAAAATATCAG
This sequence comes from Eledona agricola, assembly GCA_964023215.1. Lineage (NCBI taxonomy): Eukaryota > Metazoa > Arthropoda > Insecta > Coleoptera > Tenebrionidae > Eledona > Eledona agricola. Next base: position 12,029,210 of record OZ026860.1, read on the forward strand.
TCGTTAAATTGACATATGACAGTGACAGTTGCGCAGCATTTGTTTACCGACATTTAGTGTCATGTGTCAAAAAATGTAAACATTTGATTAGAAGCTAAACTGCAAATGAATTGTGCAATTTTCAAGTGAATCGTTGTAATTATCGTTAAGATGTGGCCAGTGTACGTCGTGCCGTTCCTTTTGGAAATCGTCCTCGTTTACAGCCAGGTTGTGTGGTATCAGCCCGAGCAAATTCACCTGGCTTACGGCGATACGGTCGATGAAATCGTTGTAACTTGGTCTACGTTCAACGACACGACCGAGTCGGTTGTCGAATACGGCATCGGAGGGTTTGTGTTAAGTGCCAGGGGGTCGTCGAAGTTGTTCATCGATGGAGGTGAAGACCACCACTCGCAGTACATTCATACAGTCCGTCTGGGGAACCTGACGTACGACTCGCGCTATGGTACACAATTCCGACTGTTGTGTTACTTTCTAACTACTGTGTGTTTTAGTATATCACTGTGGCAGCGCCTTGGGATGGTCGGAAGAGTTTTGGTTTAAAACGCCGCCCGAAGCGGACTGGCAGCCCCATTTGGTTATATTTGGCGATATGGGGAACGAGAACGCTCAGTCGCTCGCCAGGTTACAGCAAGAGGCCCAGAGGGGATTGTACGACGCAGTTTTGCATGTTGGTGATTTTGCCTATGATATGGATTCGGTGTGTTGATAAGATAGCGTTGTGGAGCGAGGACGTTCATTGTTTTTGTTTGTAGGAAAACGCGGCGGTCGGTGACGCGTTCATGCGTCAGATACAGTCAGTGGCGGCGTATTTGCCTTATATGACTTGTCCCGGAAACCATGAGGAGAAGTAGTAAGTGTTGTTATTACTCATATACAAAATTGGTGTTATTGTCTTAAATTGTGTTGCATGTGTCCTGGAATCTAACAATTAACGTCCAATTTGTACTCAACTGTTTGTTACACGTTAGATACATTTTTGTAGGGAATTTACTTACTTATCCTCAACTTCTTCTATCTGTTGTAGTGAAGTGGTACGATTTTTCTCCAAGCGTTCTTATTTCTGCCTCTTTTTCGCCTTGTTCCAGCGCTGTCCCTTTTGCTTCTCTCAGCCCATTTTTTTCTTGATCTGCCTTTCCTTGTTTTGGCACCTACTTCTGTTTCCCCCACCACTTTCATCACTCTTCGCTCATTCTCACTAAGTGACTGAATCATCTTAATTGTTTTATTGCACTTTTCTGAATTATATTATTCACTTTTAGTTCGCTTCTTACAACGTCACTTTGGATTTTTACACTCCCGCGTTTTTCCTTGGAATTCTCATTTTACACGCATTTTTGTTTTAAATCTGTGGTCAACATCATCATTCGCAATCGTACATTTTTTATGATTCATATATTTGTATTTTTGTTTTAGTAGATATTTCTTTCTTATTGAATATTTTGTTTATACAGAACAAAGCTATTACGTTATTTATTCTAGCAAAAATGTCTTCTTTAAATCTACCATGCACGTCTGTAACTGTACCTAAGTATTTAAATTTTTTAATCTTGTATTTCTTTTCCATTTGCTTCTATTTGTATCTTTTTTTGGATTGTGTAATATTTCCATAACTTCAGTCTTTTGCGTGTTAATTTGTAATCCATATTTCTTCATATATCTAATATCTACTTCATATTACGATTGTCCAGTTGTCTTTTTAATTTTTGGCGACAATCTAAAAATCTAGATTTTAATTTTCTATATCTTAAATGTGTTTTCCTGCTTTGATTAACAACTTCTTTTGCTATTTCATCTATAGTTATAATGAACAGTAAAACACTAAGTACTCCTCTATTTGTTCTAAAGCTATTGGAGGATTTTCCACTTACTCGTATTACATTTTCAGTAGGTATTCTCGTATACACTTTTGATTATTTCTATTACGTTTCATTTATTTCTCTTTTTCTTAGAACTTTCCATTTCCTCTCGTCGTAGACTGTCAAAAGCTTTTTCTAAATCTATGGCGCTGACATAAATCTTATTGCTTGCTACTGTTATTTTTTGTGCTATTTACTTTGATGATTTATTTCTCCTGAATGCTACTTGTATGTTATTTAAAGTGTTCAATTTTTTCTTTTAATTTATCTTCTATCACACGCTCCTACAACAGATTGTATGCTGTACTTCATACCCAAATTTCTTTAAGGTTATTGCAGTTATTAAATTACTGTTTTTGTGGATTGTTGTAATTATTTCTGTTTTTTATTTCGTTGGTAATTTTTGCCAAATTAAATATTATCTTGAGCATAGTGGTCCCTTCTTCCCCCATGTATTTAACTAGCTCTAATCTTATTCTCATCTATTCGCGTTGTTTTGCCTATTTTGAGCTTCTTTATTACTTTCGTCAGTTTCCTTTCTTGTAGTTTGTCTTTCCGGTTATTGATCTCCTATTTGTGTATTTGTATATTTTGTGTTCCCAGTAAATCTTCTAAAAAATGTTTCTATCTTTTTATGATTTTTATTTTCTTTAGTAATTATTTCACCATCCATATTTTGCTTTAGGTCCTTTAACTATAATAGAATCTTGGCTTATTTTATAATTTTATTATCTTTATTATTTTTTTCGTTATTCTGTTTAGCCTGCATACTTCGGAGCTGCTTCTTATTATTTTAAAAGTAGTCCATATTTCATCGAAATTTCTCGGGTTAAGTTTATCTCTATTTAAATTTATTTCATCCGTTATTTTGATTTGGTATTTTTCCTTAATTTTGTATGTTTTAATGCACTTATAACGAGTTTTCAAAAAACGCGTCAGCCATGGAATAACTTTGACTTTGGAAAGAGTGTGGCAAAATTTCGACCTTGAGTTGAAGTAATTTGAAATATATTTCTAATTTTCTTTAGTTTATTTTTCTCCACCAGTGGTAGATCTATAATTATTGATCTGTCATTTCTGCTCGGCACGTCCCTGGTATATTTATGGATTTCTTTATCTTGAAAGAAGGTGTTAACCACAGCCATGTTGTTCAAAAAGCAGAAATCTATAATGCTTTTTTCATTATTTTTTGTGGTTTCTCCGAATTTTTCCTCTGATTCATTTGGGTTGTTTCCAACTCTTCCATTTATATTGCCTACTATTAACAGTGTGCCCTCACTATCATTAGTCTCTTCTTGAAACTTTTTCCATAATTCTTATAATCAGTATTCTAAATATTTCTTCCTAGTTTTCGATTTCTAGTTGGATCATATTTTCTGTTCCATGTCCATTTCCTGATTTTTTTCATTTATTTATGATACAGGCAACTCTGCTTCATCCACTCCATTGTACATATCATCAGGTGGTCTACTTCTAATTCTTCAAAACCCTACTTTTTCTTTTTCAATGTCTGTTTCTTCATACATTTAATTCAACTTATTTTTCTATTAAGCCTCGGATATTCCAAGTTCCTTGTTTCCACGTTTTTCTTTCTTTTTTATTTGTTATTAATATTTCTATTTCTTCGCTTAGTACCCTTATATCCTGTATTTTATTTGCTTGGTTGTGTATATCTTTCCTGTTCTTTTGTCGCGCCAGTGCATCATCATTTTTATCTAATATCTTCGCTTTCTAGTTTTTTGAATTATGTAAATTACTGTGGTTTGATTTCGTCCCATTGTCATGACTTTGCTTTAACTTTGAGTTTGTTGCCTTTCATTTTGGCTCTTTTTCGTATACTTCTTTCTTCTCTTTCCCGTGAGTTATTCACGTTTTAATTTGTTAATGTAAGGAACGCAATACAAGGAAAAAATAAGCTGGTTTGTAATCTAAATTTATTTACAAAAAAAATTTAGAAAAAGCCAAAAAAACTATTTTTTTGTTCATTTATTTTCTATAATTATATATTTCGTTAAAATCCAATTCGAAATAAAAAATCCCCTCATAGGTCTAAATAATCTTTATGAAATTCTATCGTTTATTTTGATTTCTTTTTTTAGTGCCAAAACTTTTACAAAACGAGTATTTTCGTTAAAAATAAACGTGCATCTACACTGCATAAAGGCATAGAGCGTACATACAAGTAAATTTTCAGGGACCCATGGAATCTAGCTTTTCTGTCATACAAAAATTTGTTCAAAAAGACGTCTAAGCCGAGACCTGACGTCGGAATTAGTTGAAGAAGACATTAAATGCATCTTATGTATTTTGTCCGCGAGTTTTTCAAAGAACTCTTCAAATTCTCCAAGTTATGGTCGAAATTTTGCTACACTCTTTCGAACGTCTTAAGTTATTTCGTGGCCTACGCTGCCTTGTTTTATTTTTCTACGCACGTTAGAATATTTATTCGTTTCCTACATTTATATATTTTTTACAGTAACTTTAGCAACTACCAGCAACGATTCAACATGCCAGGCTCCCCCGACTCGTTAATGTTCAGCATAAACGTGGGTCCCCTGCACATCATTTCAATTTCAACCGAAGTCTACTACTTTCTAAATTACGGCATCAAATCGCTCGTCTTCCAGTACCAGTGGCTCGAAGACGATTTAATCAAGGCGAATTTAAACCGCCAGAATCAGCCATGGATCGTCGTGATGGGACATCGCCCCATGTACTGCAGCAATTCAAATACGGACGATTGCACCCATCACGAGACTCTGACGAGAGTCGGTTTACCGTTTTTGCACTTCTTCGGCTTGGAAGATTTGCTTTACAACTACGGCGTGGACTTGGAGATTTGGGCGCACGAACATTCCTACGAACGATTGTGGCCGATTTATAACTATAATGTGTACAACGGGTCATATCAGCAACCGTATGTCAATCCGAAAGCGCCGGTGCACATAGTGACGGGGTCGGCTGGTTGTAAGGAAGGAAGAGAAGATTTTAATGGGACCAGACCCGAATGGTCGGCGTTCATAAGCAGAGATTATGGGTATACAAGACTGAAAGCGTACAATGCAACACATTTGTATTTGGAGCAAGTGTCGGATGATAAACTAGGAGCGATAATTGACTCGTTTTGGATTGTCAAGGATACTCACGAGCCCTATCAGTATGCTAAAATGGATTGGGCCAAAATTGATAGTCTAAGATTAAGAAATTTGGATGTTTAAATCACAATTAGCTCCCAATTAGTTAAATTAATGCTGTCGTACCAAATATATAGCAATAATAATTACCACAAAATGAATAATTTAACTAGCCACCAGTTGATCAAATCCATTAATTTTGAATTAAGTGATTAATTATTTATTCAAAAATAGTGTTAATTTTTCTAGGGTAATCAACTAATAGAGGTTGGCGCTAGCGTGTTGTCACCAACTTATCGAGCTATATAATTTTTGAAATTGTAAATTATGAAACTAATGCAAGCGATAGTATTATTATAGCTTTACCTGACAAATAATGATAATTAATTTACTTGTATTTATATAAGAAAGTTGCTGATTATTTTTGTCGGGACATTCGACTAAGTCATGTTGGCAGCAATTATGTCATGTCATGTGTCAGTTCATAGACGAGAGATATGTGTCAGTTATGGTCAATGTCAAAATCAGCTGATGAGTCAATTTTAATATCTGTGCCATATCTCCACAAATTTTACGTATTATGTTAGTTATCGATATTTAATTAATTTATTATGCATTTCACCGAACGCCCTAATCAGCTAGACATGAAGTTGAAACGATTTGCCTACTGGTTCGTGGGGTTATCAATAATCATAATAATTTGGAAGTTGTGCTCAATCCAGTCGAGTAAAATCCACAATTCGTGCTTTGACTACATTCAAACCATATGTTTCAGGTATAGACACCCTGAACGCGTTGAAAGCAACAACGTTTGAAGCCCACAAAGATCAACTGCAACTATCGCATCAACAAGTAGTTTTACTCGAAAATATCCTGACAAAAAGACGTGGAGACTCGTATGTAACCATATACGCTGTTACTCCAACATACTGGAGGCACGTGCAAAAGGCGGAGCTGACACGAATATCACAAACACTGCAACTCGTACCTAATGTGCACTGGATTGTTGTGGAAGATTCAGAGACTAAAACCGATTTGGTTAGGAATCTAATAGCGGAATCCAATTTAGTCGTCACCCATTTGAATGCTAAGACGCCTCCGTTTGAGCAGCTCAAAGACAGGGTGAGGTGCACTGCACGTTTTATTTTGCCACTTATGCGTGTGATTAGGATCCAAGGTGGAAGCGTCACAGAGGCGTTGAACAAAGAAATGCGGCTTTAAAGTGGCTGCGAGACAATTTAATATTAGGGCAGAGCAGAGGGGTGGTGTATTTTATGGACGACGACAACACCTACAATGTGAGGGTCTTCCACGAGGTACGTGTATAGTTTTATATTTATTATGCGTATTTTTGCAATTTGATGTTTGGATCATATTTTGAAATTCGGTGGAATTGCATATATTATTACGCCTATTTGTACTATCATTGTTACATTAGTGTTTTGTGTTTGCCACAGATGACTAAAGTAAAAAAAGTTGGAGTGTGGCCTGTGGGTCTCGTAGGAGGTCTAAATGCCGAAACGCCCATTCTGGACGAGAAAACTGGTAATTTGGGTCGTTATTAATCCCACAGAATTGGTCAGTGGATTTTTTAGGCAAAGTGAAAGGCTACAGGAGTGGATGGAAAGCCGACAGACCTTTTGCCATAGACATGGCCGGCTTTGCCATAAATCTCGACCTGATTCTAGAGAAAAGCGACGCGTTGTTTTCTTACAAAATGGAAAAAGGTTTTCAGGAAAGCGAGTTCCTTAGCTATTTTACAGAAAAGGAGGAGCTTGAGCCCTTAGCAGACAACTGTACAAAAGTGTATGTCTGGCACACGCGCACAGAAAAGCCATCAGTAAACGGGCTAGTGCCCGGTCTTGAGGTTTAGATTAATTTACACAATTCGGGTACTTATTTCGGCAGTTTGAATTGCAAAATTTGCATATCTGTGATAGTTATGTTGTGTTACGTAAGATATGAATTTATGATGTACTTTTCTTTCTATACACTATTAATAATAAATGAGCGATAATTATATATTTAATAGGTGTAATAATAATTTTAAATTTTGTTTCCTTCTAATCATAGCAATCAAATTTACAGTGCTTTAGTCACTGAGACCTTACTTTTCTTCACAAAATAACTAATAACTAATAGTTGAGATTATATGCTGAGTCGCCGCAAACTGATATATTTGATGAATTTTTCTGAAATTGAGTATTTCGCATCTACGAGGGGAGTTTATAAAGTTATCTACCTAGCCATGAAAGTTATGAAAAAAACAAAAAAAATGATTTATACATATTCCAACGTTTCTCCAATTCAGCTATCTCTTCGAAAATCATTGGTAACCCTGCAAAATAGGCTTTTACAGCTTCTTCCATTGTTCAACGAAAAACGGCGCCCATTATGTGTTTTTTGAGATTGAGAAAGAGATAATAATAGTCAGAGGAGCCAAGTCAGAACTGTATTGTGTATGAGCAAGCAATACAATAATACTATGAAAATAAAAGAAAAACAAGAGTTTTGGCATAAGCAAAAAAAAAAAGAAAATTAATTGTTTGATTTAAGAAAAGAACTTTATTAATATTTCATAACAATATATAACAAATGTACTATTTCAGTTGTTGGTAATCTGAAAAAACATAAATATTCTCAACAATAAATTTCTTGGTTGAACAGTTTTCATAATCCAAACATAAAACATGCATTAAACGATGGTGAAGTAAAAATATAATCGTTGTTTTTGGCATGGATGTTCTAATTGTTATGATCAAGATTTTATTAATAAGTATGGAAGATATTTAGGACCAAACAATAGAATGAAGCGAGCAAATAAAGAAAGGTGGTTATAATTTAATAGAAATAAGGAAATGTGATTTTTAAGAATATAAAGAAGACATAATACAAAACGAAATTTGAAGAACCAAGTCTTAGAAATGCATTCGTTTGAGGAAGATCTAATGCAACAAAATTATTGAAATTTCAATATCTAAAACTGGCATTTACGAGCTAAAACAAATATTTATTTTATCAGGTAGATATATTTAGTACAAACTTAAAAAATAGCCGCAAATGTCTTGAAAATGAACGAAGCCTCATGAGCCAAAGGCAAATTGTAACTTTTTTAAATCAAGACAAAAACTTCGAAATATTTGCTTGATAAAACTAGTTGGAAAAACAGGTTAAAATACAATAAAATAAAAAATGTTATGTGACGAACAGGCCTATACATATAGTCACGTTTTAAAAGGGTACCTTTTTTGAATTTACGATGTATCATATGCGCGTCACCTTTATTTTATTTCAAACACCAAAAATTCAAACGAGGTGGGATCAAATATTTATAGATGCTAGCACTTGGTATGTTTTGTATTTTGCAAGACTTTGCCTACAAAAGACACCCCCACAAGCTATTTTAGAATAATATGGCACGTTTCATGTATGTAATTTACTACAAACATGGAATAGGAGAGCGAAAAAGACAGCATGAAAATTTTAATGATCATTCGTCTCAATAATCGATTCAGCTACTCAGAAGTAGTAACTGCCCAATCAAATTGTCCAACATATGTAAATTGTTAAATCGATGGTGAAAAAATACAGCGATTTAATGAAACTGGCAGTGTCTAAAATGGTGCAAATGTTTTAATAAATATTGAATACACAATTTCAATTCTGGCTTTGATTTACCATCAGTACAAAAAGTTTGAAGCAATTTTGATTCATTAATTTATTACAATTTCGCATGACTGCTATGAACATGATCACGATAGAAATCGAATTGGATTTTTTTAACGATACCTACGACTTTTTGCCCTGATTTAACACACAATCGCTTCCTATTTCCTGAGGCGAAGAATAAATGTGGGGTCTCCGTTTTATGACACCTGAAGAAGCTGTCAGTACCTACATAATATTGAATATATGTCGTTCAAATAAAAAAACTATAAAAAACATTTTGTATTTATATTACTTTAAAATAAAATGTGTGCTTCTGAAAACTATCTGAAGACTGTCTAACCGATACGTCTAAAAGGTTTCTTTGAATACTCTGGACAGTTCTAAGAAAGATCATGAGTTTATAAAAATAAAGTCTAAAAATTTAAACAAATGGAACAATATAAAGAAGAGTCTATAACGATGATTTAAAGCGAATCGAAAAGAAACAAATTGAGAGGAGTATAAATTGCACAATGAAAGTATGAACACAGGACATGACAGGAAAAGATCGCAAAGAAAGAAAGTTGAAAGAGAGTCTGAAATGACAACGTAGTCAAGGATAGTGAACTATGTAAACTTTCACCCTCGTTATTATTTAAATTAACAAGCTATTTACGATAAAATACAAAAAATAAGTCGTCCAGGTTTTCAAAATCTACCACCGGAAATGTAGACAAAACGTCAAATCAGGCGTAAGCATTCAAAAATATTTTAGAAGCGGAGAGAGTCGAGAAAGAAACAAAAAATTGCCAGTCCTCTTATAACAATAATACCGAATTTAATTTATTTTTTTTGCAGTGAAGTGTTTAAAAATTTAATTAAACGTTCAGGAAAGTCTGTTATACGCACTCTATCAATAATTTTTTCATTTAGTAGACTCATTGTTAGAAACTCGTATCAAAATAATAATTAGAAAGGGAGCTTGAAAGTCACGATGACCAATCACGAACTTTTATTGTCGTATTATTGCGACCACACACATAAAATCGCAGTTTATGGAACAATCACTAAACTATACAAACTAATTGAAGAATTAATAAACCTAAATTAACTAACAATGTAATGAAATGTGTGAATGTGTTTGCTGACGGTGACAACTCTTATAATTATTATTATTATTATTATCTAATTAATTCCACACGACATGAATCAACTTTCTTCTGTCATTGTTGTTGTTGTTAAAGCGCTCGGTGCTTTCATTTAAAGCATTTCACTAACAGTTGACCATATGTTGCGTTCATTCCATTTACATAGACCAGTAAAGGAGAGTCAAGTTTGATTATATCACACGATCGTTCACTTTCATGATTTGTTCAAGAACTTGAGCAGGAACTGGTGCGTGGCTCCATACAAGAGTTTTCCATTAGCGAACAAGTGTCGATTACACATTTTATTGAAAACAGTTTTACAAATAATAAATAAACAAACTTAAACAACTAAATAAAAAAAGAACAAATTTGCGATATAAATTACAATATTAACCGAGCCGAATTCTTCTTTGGTAATTGGTTTCAAACGGAGGCGGTCTGAGGTTGGTATGAATGTCTCCTAAATATCTTGGGTGTCGTCGAATTTGCTCGCCTGACGGCTCGTTGAAAGCACTCAGCGGTTGGGGCTTTCCGTAAATTTTATATTGGAAACGAGGCTCGGATTGGTAGATTTGTTGCGGCTGGTAGACTACTTGAACGGGTTTGTTCTCTGAAGCCTCTTCCAGAGGAATCGTCCGATATGCTTGCTCGTAATTCACGGTTTGTTCCGCATAATTCACGTCTTGGGGTTGCTGGGGCGAGTATTTTGGGTTCGCAAGGACCACGAATCGGTTTCTTGCCGCGTCTTCCACGAATCTTGCATCCACTTGTATGGGAATGTGCTGCTGAAGAAGAGACGTATCCACTTGTTGTTGTTGTTGTTGTTGAGCTCTTGGGTTGTAGTAGAAGACGTTTGGTTGTAGTCCAGCATTGCTGTTGTCAAGGGCATTGCTGGAATCAAACTCCTGGCTTCTTCCGAGCGCTTTTTCGTGGTCAAATCCGCTCGATTCCGGTCGTGCATACTTCGGAGGGGTTGTAGCCGCTGGCACTTCGGTGCTTCGTATGATTTCAACTCCAGGACTCAGATTCCTCCACGAGTATTTCTGCTGCAACTCTTGCGAGTTCTGCACTTGAGGTTTGGCTTGCTCCAAAGCTCTGTAGTATTTTTGCGTGTTCGGCGACAGGTTCGCTTGACTTATCAGTGTCTTCGGATTAGGGAAGTTTGTAGGAAACTGCGACTTCTGTTTGAGCCCCGCCGCTTTCTGTCGTTTGGTTCCCGTAAACGTGGATTGAGGAAAACTGGACGGAACTTGGACTTCTTCGTTGTGTTTTCTTGTGCCCGTGATTATTTCCCCGTCGTCGAGACTCGTTCGTGTAAACTTCTGCTGTTTTGGAGCTTTTGGTCTGTTGTTGCCTGTGAAGCTAACACTGTAGCCCACGTTGAAGAGCTGCGACTGCGAAGGATGAGCAAATTCTTGGCGCGGCTTCTGGTACGGATTCGAACGGTAGATTTGTTGATTCAAGTCGGTATTGTCGGTGTTGTAATTAACTTTAACGGAGCTTTGAGCCGCTTGATCCGGATAATTAGGGTTCTCGTGCACTATATTGCTGCTATATGATTGGATTTGTCGTCGCTGTGCTATTTCTTTGGGCTGGCGGTAGGAATGAACGCCGAGAACCGCACAAAGAAGGATGGACGTCTGCAAAATCGTTACTAATTATAACGCTCCAATTAGTGTTAATTTAATTTAAGTGCAAATTAGTGCGATGCATTCTTATCGAGGCGTGACTGCCGGAGAAGCGAGGGTCATTGAAATGACTTGTAAATTATGTTCTGGAATTCAAAACACTTGTGATACTTTTTCTCAACTTGGTGGATGGAAATTCTTTCATGTCGCGCTATGCAAATGAGAACTGCATCACTTCAGATAAATATGCGATTCTCTGACGTCCCAATAACCTCGCGAAGAAGCGATTTTCCTGTGAGAAAAATTTTCTCTGCACAGTGTCGTGTTGAAAAGAGCCGTAATGATCCAACAATTTTACAGCTGCCGGTTTTATGCTAGTAATAATGGTATAAAAATTAGTGCCGGAGGCCACTTACATGAATCTTCATGTCTGTCGATTACACTGTCACCATTAATTGGACTGGACCGAACCGACGCTGAGGATTCTACGACCAACACAGAAATGAAGGAATTTAAAAGATATTTTCCGTATATACGATTTCCCCCATTCCGTGCCCAGCACAAGAAGCGCACAATTATTACCATAACGTATAAAACACACGGCTTTCAGAATAACTTTCTCAGATGGCACCGGCACGAGTTTTATTCGAAAGAAAAAATGGAATTGTTAGCGACACAATGCGGGCCCGACCGCGAGCAATTGCATAAAATCGCGAAGCGATTATTTGATGAAAAGCGCAATTTCCGGGCAGTTTTATAAAATATAATGGGCGAATTGGCGGTCAAGGCGTTGAGTAAAAGTTATTTAATACGTCCACAAACCTTGTGAAAGTACAAGTTCATTACTGCAGTGAAACATTTGTATAACAGATTAATTATAAACATTGCGCCGTAAATGTCGCAGATTTCGCGTCCGTGTAAGGCTTTCCCGGCGCTTCCTGCTCCAACGAAACCAAACGTGGAAGCGTCAACGATTTTCCTGATTTCCTTCAAACGGTTTCACTTTCGTGTATTTTGTGGTGTTTTTCTGTCGCCGAATTAGAAACTCGATCTCTTTCGACTCCAATGAGCCGATGAATTACCAAATCCCGATAATCGATAATGACATTCAAGCGGAGCGCAAAAACCGTCGCTGGTTCATTGCACTCAATTGAAGAGTCTTAATATTCGTTTTTTGTAATATTACGATAACGTTCACGCACGCTATTAATTAAGTAGAAAATTCGCTGCTTTCTTGACAAATTCCACTTGACCTTCTTGTTAAACCATTGCAACTGTTTTATTTCTTATGGTATACGTTCACTTGCAAATCTGAAGGATTAGGACTTGAAAAACGGCGGGCCGCGTTGAGAGTAAAAGTCTTTTGTCGAAGCAATTTCAAAAGAATCAAGCGACAATCACATGCTTAGATAATGCAACTTGGAATTAGCAATTGCTCAGGTTTGTTGAAAATGCATTTTGGAAATTTTCTGTCATATTAACGCCGGTACATTTTTATAAAAAGCGTACAAAACAGGAACTACTAAATATAGAACAAACAAACACAGCAGAAGATAAAAATGGTAATACAGAGCAAGGGATATAAAGGTTCTACCAAGAAGAATTTAGTACAGAAGAACTAAAAGATGCAGCGAAAAGTTTAAAAACGGGTTAAGCAGCAGGACATGGGATAACTGCTGAAATACTACGAAACTTAGGAAACAATACTTTAGAAGCCTACACACTTTTATATAATACTTTAGAACTACTAACAAGCCTTCTGAATAATTTTTGGAAGGAACACTCAACACTGTATACCCATCAAGGACTGGAAAGCGGATAGAATTGTACCCGTCCATAAAAAAGGTAACAATAGAAACTTTAATAACTACAGAGACATAACGCTGCTGAGCCAAAGTGCACGAAAAATTAATAAAGGAAAATTAAAAATCCCAGAGCGGCTTCAGAAAAATAAAAGGGACACAGAACCAAATACAGGCTGTTAAAGGCTTCATAACTTTATTGCTATTCGAAGTATCTACTTTTTTTCACTCTAAAAATATTTTCGTTTATATAGAGGTGCCCAAATATTATTAAAAACAGCAAAATTATGTTCTTTTAAATTAAACTACCTCATTTTGATAGTTTATTTCTACCTTAGGATCTGCGTTAATTTGCACTAGTCATTTTCACGTATTTGTTACACTTTTTAATGTGCGGCACTTTTTTTTCCAAAATTCTCAGATGTAGGGTTCCGTTAAAAAATCCATAACTGTATATTTTTTACACTGACTTATAGAAAACGCTATGGAATGGTATAAAAATATACACGCTGTTCCATTTGAAAAAATTGAGTTATGGTATTTGTAGTTCATTATTTAAAAAAAATCGTAGCAAGCGTTGGAACATCTTTTCGCCACTGGCAATATCTCCTAATAAATCCTAAAGCTTTGACAGAAAAAAAATCGGTACGTTTTTTAACGGTTTAGAAGTTATGGAATTCTGAACGGATCCTTACATTTGGAAATTTGGGAAAAAAAACGGACGCACATCCAAAAGTGTGAAAGATACGTGAAAATTACTAGTAAATGTAACACTGAATTTCTATTAAAAAAAACATAACATTGGTGTTTTTTTATAATATTTCGACAGCCTGTATATAGATTAAAATATTTTTAAAATGTGCAAGAGAAGCGCAGCGAGAAAAAACATAAGTCGAGTAGCAAAAAAGTTATGGAGCTTTTACGGAATCCTGTATATACAATAAAACAAATGGTAGAAAAGAACATCAATAACATATACGTAGCTTTTATAGACCTTGAAAAGGCATTTGACAGCGTACCAATAAAATCTATATGGAAAAGTTTGAAACAAAGAGGAGCAAGTAGCACCTTGAATATAGACAGCATATACAACAAACTATGTAAGAACGCACAATTTGGAAACAGAAGAATTGGAGACAAGAGAAGGATTAAAGCATACTGCTCACTGAATAATACATACATAAGGAAAAACAAATAAAACAAAGATGATTGTATTCAGGACAATATTTAAGCCAATAATACTAACCATTCTATGCCAAAGCTGGACACTTGAGGAGGTATATTTCAAATAGCAGTATTTGTCAAAATCTAGAAAATGAGACGTTTCTAGAAATCTATATTTTGTTTTTTGTGTACTTTTGAGTTTTTTGTTCATCCACTGTTTCGTAGGCAGAATTTGCATAATAAACCATTTTCAAAAGAATTGCGTCATTCGTGGCAAAACGCAGCTTTTTTCGTTTTGTTGAGTTAGACGAGTGTGTGTGTCTGGTTGCCTGATGAACGGGACTGTGCTGCCGATAACGCCTCATGTAGAGAGCGCCATTACCGACATTCATTCGTTGTTGTTGTTGTTGATATACACACGTGCATGTTAGTCGTTACAAGAATTTTATGTTTTAGTTCTTAACTTTAGTATTAAAAGTTTTAAAACAACCAGCGATCCATTTATTAGACCACAAACGATCGACATTTCATCGAGCGAATTCAGTTGCCATCGGTCGCAACACGTTTGTTTCATAAGTTAATTTTTAATAATTTTTTAATGTACATATAATATCATTTAAAATGCAGCATTTTTTTATTTTTTGACGATAATTGAATTCAAGCAAACATTAATTTAGTCAAAAATTATATTTCTTCGTTGCATGTGCCACAGTCAAAACTGGAAAAATCTCCGTAAATTGTGTAGTATTGATAGAAACTGTCAATCAAAAAGATGCCCAACGACGTCTTCTAAACCGACGCCTGGAAATGGAATTTGTTTAAAAAGGCACCAAATGTGTCTTATGTATCGTATCCAAAACTGAATTTCTTACTTCAGTCCCCAACTGAAAGTCAAAATTTTGCTACACTCTAATCATTTTCATGCCCTGCTCTGAATCCTTTTTTGTACGCCCTCTATAATTTGCAATACAAAACCGAAACGATGCGCTTTTCAGCATCATTTACTCCGTGTACGCGAATTCTTCACGGCTCATACATTTTTATAACGGATGTGTTCGAATTTTTTCGAAAAATTTCCGACAAGCATGTAAATCACTATATTTATCGGAGAAACCGATAATAGCATGCGGTCTCGTGTGTGCCAGCTTTTTAGTTTTTATCGAAGCACAACGACACGATATCAAATCGTAGAGATTCTTCACATTCTATTAATATTTCTTGATATATAGATAAGTGGGTCCGCATAGACACGATTCATAACAATATGCTGAAATGTCGTAACAAGAAGAACGGCTTGTGCACAGATTTGTCTCACTTTCTTCATACGCACAAAAGATCAAGTTTATTGTTGCTAACGACTTCCTCGGTCAAAACACGGCAGAAAAGAAACCGCATCTCGGTTTGGGACAATTAACTCGTCAACAAATTAACACAGTTGGAGGAAAAATACGGTCGGAGGTTAAAAGTTCGTCCGAGATTCCTCGGCGATGACTCCTAGTTGTGTTTTCACAAAATGGTTTTGCTCGATCGGATGAGTACAGTAAGAGGATTTGCTCAAGATAATGACATTCATTTTATTTAAATGCCGCAATAAGTCGTATTTATGGTTAGCTAACCGTGCACACGAGTATTGAACCATTCTCTCCAGCTCGACGTTTTTTCTCATCTTCTTAACTTTCTTTACCACGGCACTGTATAAATTGCATACTATATTACTCGTACGCGGTTTTTCTGCGTTTTCTGAAGAGTGAAGCGTTTCTTTTTCATTCTGGAAATTCGGAATAAGAAACGCTTAAAGTATTACAAGTTTGATTTTCCCTGCTCGTCTTCGGCTCCATATACAGCAACAAATTGCGCGGATAATACGAACAATATTATTGGAAAAATAATTAAACGACACAAGTAAGGAAAACTATAACTCATAACATGTTTATCTGAAAACCATTAAAACGACAAGCTTTAATTGAGATTTTAATTTATTAGTATTGCAATGTATGTACCAGCAATTTGCTTTACAACAAATCGCTACTAATTCCAATAATTATTTGCAAAAATCTACATCAAAGGATAGAATTATTAAAATCGTACGTTATTATGAAATAGTTTTGCAAATTACGAGAAAGGGTAAGCAAAAGTTGCTACAGATATGGTTAACGAGAACGCTGATTAGTTTTGTTAAACAAGACAAATTAGTCGATTATGATTTATATCTTAATTTGATTTTCTTATATTTTATGACTCCTAAGTCCAGTCTGTCTTTTGATATGAGAACTCTTAATCCAAATTAGTGATAAGATAAAGGTGTAAGGTGCGTAAAAATAAAAACGGAGGCTATCGAGTATAGCTTGTATTTAATTTTTACAAGGTAGATTTTTGTAACTGTAAAATCGTGACATTTGACAGGAGCTATCATTCACAAATTTACTCAAACGACATCTGAACTAATATCTGGAGATGGAATTTGTGGAAGAAGATTAATGCAGCTTATAGTGTACTAAATTCTCAATTTTCTTGGATTGTGGTGTAGTCATCTTTATGCAATGCTTTATCTGTTATCATTTTAATTAGAACATTCTATGAGTTCATACTGCTTTGACTTGCCACTATACGAGAGTAATCCGGAAAGTTTTGAGCCCAACACCGAAACAAACATTTTTTGGTCAAATATTGTTTTATTTGTCAACGTATTATAGTGGAGCTGGGTCTTTTTGTTTCCGGTCGTGTGCTTTTAACAACTAAACTACCGGCTCATACAAATCTTTCTATACACGCTCCACTTAAACTCCAATTTGTTTGTAAACTAGCCAATAACGTTGGTTAAAGTATAAACAAAAAGCAACTAAATAAATGCTTCTTGGCTAGTTTATATACTAAGCGAAGGTATTCGGAGACAACTTCTTGGTTATTTTGTCAACCAATCTAACCTAATAATATAATAGTTTATTTTTTTAATTTATATTTTTGTTGTTTTGTGCTGCAATGAGTACTCATATGAGTTATTTTTTGTCATTGTTTTTGTTTAATGAATGTTTACGTTTTTTTTAATAAAATTTTAAATTTTTAAGAATTAATATTTTATTTAACTACAGCGTCGCTGCAACACTTTATTATTTGACTATTTGACAATTATTAATTATTTGGAAACAGGTTAACATAACTTTTTTAAATTTGACAGGATGAGGATGAGGATGCAGATTTATAAGAATGGTACCGCTCATCATGGTTATATTATTTACTTGCTTTTGGTTTATTCTTTAACCAACTTTTTTGGCTAGTTTACAAACTAATAATTGGATAGTATCTAAACTAAACACTTTAACCGTAACAGATACATTTTTTCCGGCATTGATCCAACCTCTTTAATATTGCAAAATTGATCTGCAAAATCTCCTCGTTCGATAAAAAATCTTTGTCCTCCGAACTTTGAGTTTGGGAAATGACCAAATCTTTGTGAAACAATATTTTCTTCTACTTCAAATGTGGCGGTTTAGTCCAAATTTCCGGTTTCATGTTGTCAAGTGATGTATGTGTTACACCTTTTTTATTGTTATACCTCGATAGTCGAAGAACACAATTTTGAAACTTCCTGTTTTTGAAAAGGTTTCGTTTTTTGAGACATGTTTATTTTTCTTGTTGACTGTTTTTTCGCCTAAGGAGTGTAGTGAATCAATGTTTCATAGACAGATAGAAAGTCAGACTCGTTTGCGTTTTTGGTTAAGCCAGCTCAGGTCTTCAGTCAATATATGAGAAATGTTCTTTTGATAATTTTCAGTCGCTGGTCGTCCAGTCTAGACGCGGCCTTAATTTGCATAGGTATATTGCCTTTCAAATGCAAGAATTTAATTTTTACAAAAATCTTACATCAAAATGAAATCAAAAATGAACAAAAAGAACCATATCAAAAATTTGCTAAACCTTGGGAGATCCACTCTATCGCAACTAGAAAATTATGTTCAATAAATAGAGGTCATTTTTGTCGATACAAAATTGTGCCCTTTTTTATTGCGTTTTGCATAACATTTTTCAATATATTGGGCGTTAAGTTGTCAATTTCGCGTCCATCAAATGTTATCTTTTTTGTGTTCCAAAGTTTGAGAACCCCAGTGTCTAATATTTACAAAAACACCTACATCTTCTATCAAACAATATCCGAGCATCTAAAATTGCCCAAAAATTATTAGGACTATCCTCGTAACTCATTTTCGTAAACAGAAAATGTATTTACTGAATTAAATGTTGTACAAGGTAGGCAACCAACGTTTCGTTAACTAAAAAAGCAAATTGAAAGTGAATGCGATACTTATTATTGCTCATTTGACAAAGTTTGCACTGATTATGAAATAGAAATACTGATCCAATTGTCGAAATTCTTGTAGCTTTATATTGATACTTTTCTATTTTAAACTACATATTTAGTATAAGAATTCTCGTAGTAGTAGGAATTTCGAGTCAAATTTTAGTTTTAATGCAGAAATTTAAGAAGTGCACGAGTTACAACTGGACTTGTTATAAAATCTAATTCTTGAATCTTCAGTCAATGAAAACATGTGGAAAGCTATTCGAATGTTCCGTTTTTTTTCTCTCGGATGGGGCTTAGAATAGTATCGAATGGCTGAGCAATTAAAAGACAAATTCAACAAATAATAAGTAGAAAAGCTTTAGTCTGTTCACAATTGATTTCACGGTGCAATTAGTACCAAGCACAAAGAATATTTGTTTAAATTCCAATTTCTATTTGTGTTTTAAAGAGCGGGTAAAATAGTTATTAACCACTGCTGTGTGCATTTTATTTGCTATAAAATGAATGGAGATGAATCGAAATGATCTAAGATTAAATAAAGTGAGTAAAGACAAATTAAGCAATCTCTGGCATTATAAACAATGAAACGGAATAAATAAAACTATATAATGCAGCTCCTTTCTAAAAACTGTATAGTTCCAAAAATCATCTCAGACGAACAATTATTTGATGAGATCCAAATTAATTTAATCTTATACAGCGGAGATTTTAAACTCAGTAAAGTACTGTATAATTCTCTGTAAAAATGTTCAACAAGCTTGAAGAACAGATTAATGAGGACTTTGAACAAATGACGCTTCTAACTAAATAAGTATGATTAAAACTGAATGTAAATAAATCCAAAGGCATCTGCATGTTATCCAAAAATACAAAAATTGATCATATTGAAATTGAAACGGACTGTATTCAAATTCAAGTCGTAACATATGTAAAAAATATTCGTCTTATGATAGACAATCAGTTGCGCTTTATTTTTTTGCGTTTGCGTAAATTCTATTGTAAAAAAAATATATTCTGCATTAAAAATGCTATTAAAAATACAAATTATAACATTTTAAGTTAAGAAAAAGCTTTGTGGATATTTAGCCCTTACTAATTTAAATTACTGCCTAATTAATTATTATTCATGTTTAGATTATCAATCCAAATATTATCGTTTCAAAAAAATTAAAAACTTGTATATATATTATTGAATTAAAAAATTTTTTGATCATGTCTCACCTAAAATTAAGGAGTTGGGATAATAAAAATATCACTACATAATACTACAAATATCACTTTAAAAACAACCAAGACTAAACATGATAAATTCAACCAAAAACCGTTTTTCAACGAGCTAAACGTTTAAAAAAAGTTAAATGCATTTTGTGTGTTTATTGGGTTCGAGTTGGGATAATCTGAATATCACTTGTCACTATTTGTATTGAAATTGTTCAAAACGCTTGTTTCAGCAAAATATTTCTGTTCAACCGTTTCGAAAAAAATGTAGGTATTCTCTAATGTAAAATTTTACTTACTTTAAATATGTATTTGTGCATAATTTTAGTTTTAGTAGAATTTAGCATTTTGTTTATTTTTGCAATAAAATGTTTCCATTTATTTGTATATTTGTTATTTCTTTATTTCCATTATCTTATTTTATTTAAATATATTTTTATTGAATTGTACATATTTATTTTGGGTTGCGTAGCTTCGGCTAGGCTTTGCCCCCCATTATATTAATAAAGCCGATTTATTATTATTAATTAGGTTTCTCGGCGTTTATGGAAATGAAAAATCGATTGCATCCTTCTAACTAATAAAATCATTATCTCTGTTACCTACCCACATACAGGGTGCAGAAAAAGTAACGCATCAGTCTAATATTTCCTAAACTGTCAATGTTCTTAACAAAAGTTTTTTGATACACTGCATTTTATTGGTATTAACATTTTACTATAACTTTATTCTTATTTGTCGCTTATGACATTTCTGTAGTTTTATAATTGTTTTATTTATTTTTTATTTTGTTACCTAACCCTATGAAAAGAAACATAATAGTGCAATTGCAGTTTAAACTATTTGGGGATCACCGAATATTGAAACAATAAAATCAACTCGAATCGTACTAACTATATAATTGTAAAAGCCAAAACCTTTTATGTTTAGTGCCCGATAAACTTGTTTCTAAGGTTTTTCAAATAATTTTTTTCTTTTCCTAGAATGACTAATGGACGGCTCCGATAATTTTTTGTAAAATGTCCCCGTTTTGAATAATATTTAGTTGCTTTTTAATCCACTCTTTCACTGACTGCCATTTCCTAATACTTTCTTCTTATTTTAATATTTATTATTATGAATAATAAGTAGAAACGATTTAGTCTGCTCATAATTGATTTCACAGTGCAATTATGACCAACGCACAAAGAATATTTGTTTAAATACCAATTTCTATTTATATTTTAAGGAGCGGGTAAAATAGTAAAAACTGCTATGTACATTTTTATTTGCTATAAAATGAATCGAGTTACATCTAACATTAAATAAAGTGAGTAAAGACAAAATAAACAATCTCTGGCATTACAAACGATGAAACGCTATAAATACAACAAAATAATGCAACATTTGCTCCTCTCCAACAACTGTCATTGTATACTTCCAAAAAACATCTCAGCGAACGATTATTTGATGGGATCCAAAACAATTTCATCGTTGCTTTGTTGCCTCACCCTGGACAGCCTCGTCTTCTTACTTCGTTTATGGTGTGCATGGTAATTGTAAGGAGCATCGGTTTGTTGATGGACATAACTTTGTTGTTGTTGTTGCTGCAGCGCTACTTGTTGTTGTTGTTGTTGTTGGTAGCCTGCATCTTGAATCTCCTGGTTGTAGTAATACTGTTCCTGGTCCTGTTGTTGTGGTTGGTAGTAGTAGTTTTGCTCAATCGGGTTTTCGTATCTGTATTGCATGTGAGGCGTTTCCACTTGCACCATACTGTACGATTGTTGTTCTGGTACAACTGGAATATTTTTGGTCTCTGTGTGGCTCGGCTCGTTGTTCTTATCAGTGCGGAATATGACCCTCGTGTGCGTGTCTTTGGGGTAGTTTTCGTGCGTTAACAACTCGGGTTGTTCGTATTGGTAGTCCTGTTGATACTGCGGTTGGTAGTATTGTTGTTGGTTCTGTAAGTGACCCGCCAACAACGATTGAATATCTATGGAATTGACCACGGACGCCAAAGGATGCGTTTGTGGTAAATTCGCACGAAGAGTAGCCGTCGGGTCTGCTAATTGACTTGGAAAGACTCGCAGTATTATAACTGGGACTTGGGGTTCTTGTGCGTGTTGAGGAAGATACGATGTTAGGCCTCCAACGTGTCCGGCGTTGTTCACTGTTGAATATAGTGTTGTTCCTGGTTGATAGTGTTGATTCAGTTGCGGTGCAGAGTTGTACTGTTGTTGTTGAATGTTGTACTGGTGGTTTTTAATTCCTGCGCTGAAATAACTGGAAGGGCGGAACGGAGGGATGTCGTGTTGGGAATATTTGTACACTTGGTATTTAGGTGGCGATTGGTAGCCATAACCCAGCGACCCTTCAATCGTACGTTTGGAGTTCTTTCCGGTTTTGTTTTCGTGCGGGTCGACTATTTCGATGGCGATGATCGCTGGTGGGGTCTTCGTTTTAACCAGCGGCGTTTTTTTCTTGATTGTTACGGAATCGTCTTTGGATTTTTTATTAGATTTGGCGGTCGTGGACGACAGGTGGATTAATAAGAGCTGAAACAATGTCATATTTTGCAAATTGTAAAGTTGGAGACGAAGTCGAAAGTGAAAATAATTCCGGATTCCCTATTTATTTAATAATCACGTTACTCGTCTTGTTGATGTAATCTAATGCCATCTGCTGGACTTTCACTACATGTGACTTTCTATGGCGCAGCTACGCTGTTCTTGGGACGAACTGGATTGTTGATGTTCGTGGTCCGTCAATGCCAATCAAGCATGTATGAATCATTTGAAAGTTTTGATTTACTTTCACGCGACTATTTCAAGTTTGCTTGCATGTTTTATAACTCCTCCAACTCGTCATACAAATTTTTATTCCATTTACTACATTAGTCCATATTTTCAGCGCTTTCACGACGCGGTATCCATAACAACAAAAATGCGCATTTCTCCTCTCGAGTCCGATTAACAAAGTCCGGTAAAAATAATACGTGTGATTTACGGAATGAGGAGAAAGCTGTTTAATGATGACCAAGTACCGTCCGCTAATATTAATTAAAACAAAGCTTCCCGTCGTTGGAAAAAACAAATCGTTTCCTCTCTAATCGAGTGAAATTGTGAGAAAAAGCCGAAAGGTTCGAGCGTCCATCGCTATTTGTATCAGCGATTGAAAATTAAGAAAATACACTTTCACTGCTGAAAATCACTTTGTTTGGGAACCGGCAAACAATGGCTTATTTTATGCAACTGAGCCTCTTAATTATTAAGTAATTTGCGTGTCTCTTTGCTGGTTTTAAGCCGCTTCCAAAACGCATTGCGAAATGGTTTCCATGTCAATGTAAAATTGCCCAACTCTTATTAAAGTAACCGATTTTTTGCATCTAATGTGTGAACTTGTTGGGTGAGTGTCAAGACTTTCAAAATTGTTATAAATCAAATTACATATTACTCTAGCACCTTTCGATTCGTATTAAACAACTGTAAATTAATTAATGGAACAAATGGAACACGGTCCAAAAACTCGAATAAGATCGTTGTGATCCATTTTAAAATGTAGAAAATCATTGCAGAATTAAGACGAGTTTATTAATTAAGTAAGATATTATGACAAACATTTAATTATTGGTAATTGTTGACCGGCTGCGTTAATTAAACTCTAATTAGAAATACGCAAAGTTCTAGTGATAGGTGTAAGCAATTACTTACGATCGCGATGACCCTAATTTTCACTCCACCAAACATATTTGAGCACGGTTTGGATCCTTTTACACACTAACAGGTAATCTGCGACTTCTTATGGTTATATACTCTAGTAGAACGCAACAAGAGGTCCTCCCTTCCTTCCGTTGCATCCTCGACCTCAACATCGCTCCTGTATTGTTGCATTTTAAATTATAACGTACACATTACATGCAAGACTGTACTTTCATACATTTACATAATAAGTGCATTTGTTTTATGTAACCGAACCAGTCCAAATTATACACATGAACTATGAAAATTACGATTACAACCAGAACTGAAAAGGGGCGTCTAATAAATGATTAAGAAACGTAAAATCCATTCGAAAAATTTCTCGATTATTTCGTGTGCCAGATGCTGCGATTTTTGAAACTATCAAGGCTAAGGTTAATGAAAAATGAGGAACTTTCTAGTCGTCGTGAGTAGCGGTTCCATGAGCGTTTTGCACGTTTTAATAAAACTGAAAATTCGTTTCGGAACAATTAGTGCTTCGGGCATGGAACGTATTCCGCATTGTGTTAACTCGCGCAGACAATCGAAGGAGCGATTGACGATTTGAGATGTATCGTATTTGTGGTGAAAGTTGTGGTGTTTTTTAGACAACACTCGTGTCCAGTGTATTGACGTTACATCTTCGGCGTTATTAATTACGTGAGACGAATTCCATTCCGAGGCACGGATTTCCTGACGCGGCGAAAATGCTTGATTTATTCCCGCGGCTCTTGTTGCAACATCCAGTGAATTATGGCAGGATTAAAAAGATAGTAAAGAAATTGTTGGAAAAGAAAGGATATGCGGTATGAATTTTTAAGAATGGTTACTTAACCGGTTTTTGTGAGGTCGCGATTTTAAGTGACATTAGAAATGCAGCTTCTAGAAATGGCAGTTTAATTTAAATGATTTTGCTATCTTATGTTGAGTTAAGTTGGTGAAAACGTGGAAGGCCAAAATATTTTTTAACATCGGAATTTTAAAAATAACTATAAGTGAGAAATAAATTAACACATGAATAGTGCATGTGGTAATTCCTGCAATTTTAAATTTGAAAATTATGAAAAAGCTTCCAAGTTTAACCAAAATTTAATATTGCTTCCAAAGCAAATGTTGCTATGAAGATTTTTATTCGAATTTTTGAAAAATAAAGTATTGTAAATTCACCTTGTTAAAAATGTTCCTCAACGTTTTATATCCTTTGCTGTATAGGTAAAGAACACACAAATATATTCTTTCAATTTTTTCTGGTATAATTTTAAATTAGAAATTAAGGGCAGAATCTCCTGTGGAATATTTTAAAATACAAGTTAAAAATAAGATAAATTTGAAATATCAAAGGCAAAAGCAAATGTAACAAAAAATTGTAAAACATCAAAATTGATTAGATAAGAATTTGGTTTGCAATTTTCAATCAGAAATTGTTTGGAACTAAAAATTTTCTTAATTCTATCTAATGTAATTTTATTTCGAACCTTTAATTTGACACAAAATTATTTTAAACCTTATAGTTTTTTATTATAAATAATGCACATGTTGCACAGAATTTACAAACAGTTCGAATTACAGTTATCGAAAATTCAAAAATAAAATGCATGTTCGTAAAACATAATTATAAGCTGTGTTCGGTTTTATTTTAATGCTTGAAAAATAGCAAGGCTTGTATTTGAAAATTAATTTAACTAAATTCAACTAAAGTAGGAATTTTACGAAATTTCTCTGAAATTAATGACGCGCTAAATTTTTTTGACTTTTAAATGTATATAATGAAATTATATAATTTTTTTAACTTATAAATTTTAATACATTTATTCTGAGTGGAATTATTTTTCAAGACGTCCATTTTAATTTAAACTATTCTTAAACTTTCCCTCAATTTTATTGGAACTATTTAAAAATGTTGCTCGAATTATTTTGAAGCCCAATAAAAATTGCGTTTTAATATCTAGTTTTAAAATTCACTTGAATTCTTCTCAATACACAACTCAAATTTTTAATTTGGAAGTGCCTAAATTTCTATGTAGAAAAATACATGAATTTCAAACTTGGAAATTTACTGAATTACCACTGAATTTATCTCTGTGCGAAATAATTTGTTTTTTCGATGCTGAAAATTCTGGATTCGAATTTCTTAACGATGTTAATTGGTGCCTGAAAGCAGCATTTCTCAACAATCTTTTTGAGAAGTTGAACGTTTTATTTTGAGTGAAGGAGCGATCGAAAATATCATTACAGGCAAATTAAGGTATTTTACCGAAAAGTTAGAACTGTGGACCAAGAAAGTTAAAAATTTCTTGAAGCTCGAAGTGTTTTCTAAGCATTTTGATTTGGTCAGAAGCGCAGAAGAAATTAGAAAACCTCTCTGTATGATTTTCTAAGTATTTTTCATCACTTGATTATCAAATGTACGACTGGGTCATTAATCCTTGTGCAACAACAGTACACACCTGCCATTAACATTAAAAGAAGAAGAAAATTAAAAAACGACCCTATTCACAAAGCCTCATTTTCTATTTTAGAATCGTCAGAATTTTCGATTTCGCTTTGGAGCCTATCTCCTCGATTAGCTATTACGTTAAATCTCTGTTGTACTTTGGATCATAACATCTGCGAATCCTGTAAATTATGCAAATTATCATATTTTAAATGAATTTTTTTTATTTAGATTTTAAACTCGGTAAAGTACTGTAAAATTCCAAAAAATGTTGAATAAGCTTGTAAACAGCTTAATGAGGGCTTAGAATAAACGACGCTTCTAACTAGACAATTAGGATTAAAACTGAATGTAAATAAATGTAAACCCATCTGCATTGTCATCCAGAATAACAAAAATTGATCAAAAGATTAAAATTGAAATATACGGTATTCAAATTAATATTGTAACATGTGTAAAAAAATCTTGGTGTTATGATAGACAATCATCAGTAGCATGTAAATTCTATTGTAAAAAAAATATTGTTTATTAAAAATGCTTTATGCACATTATCACATTTAAAATTTTAAGTCAAGAAAAAAACTTTGCAAATCCTTTGCGGTCTTTTCTAATTTAAATCAGTGCCTAATTAATTATTATTCATGTATATACAGTGTGGATCAAAAAGTTGGAACTAATTCGATAATTTTTTTATAGGGAGCGACAGAACAAATCGCTTGCACACGTGAGTTTTTAATTTTAAAGGTGCTAATTCTGACATAAAAATTAGCTTTGTTATGTCATCTCTCTCAAGGTTATGACGTCATTTCAATTTTTTTAAAAAGCAACCCCAATTTTTTATTGTGTCATTTAAAAGAGCATGTTTTTTTGCATATAAAACAATAACAATTTTAGTAGGTTACATAACAATATTTTTGAGAAAAAATTAAAATTTAAAAATTAGAATTACTCAGGAAATTTTGCCCCACAAATTATAAATAATGTCATAAAAGAATTTGAACATCGTCTTAGCCATTGTCAACTTGCAGAAGGTAGGCAGTTTGAACATTTAATCTTATTATTTTGTAAATTTTACGTTCTTTAATTAAACTGCTATTGTTAAAATCATTAAATTACTAAATAACAAACGAAAAAATAATTTTTTCTTAAAAATATAGTTATGTAACACATTAAAATTTTTATTGTTTTATATGCAAAAAAAACATGTTCTTTTAAATAACGCAAAAAAATTAGGGTTGCCATTTAAAAAAAATTTAAATGACATCATGGCCTTGAAAGAGATAACATAACAAAGCAAATTCTTATGTCAGAATTAGCGCATTTAAAATTAAAAACTAACGTGTCCGAGCGATTTTTTTCTGTCGCTCCCTATAAAAAAGTTCGAATTAGTTCCAACCTTTTCATCCACACTGTATAATCAATCTAAATATCGTTTGTAAAAATTCAAGAGGCTGGTTGTAGATTTCTTCATTTCCATTGTCATGAATCTATCTTATTTTATTTGTATTTTTTTATTGAATTGTCCATATTTGTTTTTTTTGTTGATAAATTTTCTTGACAAATTGCATTTTATTGATGTTTAACATTTTGCTGTAATTTTTTGCATTTGTCGTCTATGACATTCCCGTAGTTTTTTAATTGTTTTATTTTTTCTTTATACATTGTTACATAACCCTATAAAAAAACATAATTGTATTCTGAAATGTATGTAGATTTCAAATTTGGCAAAAAATAGTGCAATTGCAGTTTAAACTATTTGGGGATCACTGAAAATTGATAACAATAAAATCAACTCTAATCGTACTAATTATAAAAGCCAAAACCTTTCATCTTTAGTGCCCGATAAACTTGTTTCTTAGGTTATTCAAATAATCTTTTCCTTTTCCTAGCATGACTATGATGGATGGCTCCGATCAATTTTTGTAAAATGTCCCCGTTTTCAATAATATTTAGTTCCTTTTTAATCCACTCTTTCACTTACTGTTATTTCCTACTTTCTTCTTATTTTAAGTATCAAGCATTGCTTTCTAATTAGTTGTTTCTTCTAATCAGTTTTATTATCAAATGTTAAATACATAATATATATGTTTATTAATAAGTATTATATCCAGTTTAAACTTTTTAAATCTTTGGTGTTATTTCTTGAATATTTTTTGCGTCATGTGCGAGTCAAATAAAAATCAAGCCGACTTCGAAATAGGTTTATTAAAAATGTTATAAAAATTATAAAAAATACATTTGTATAAAAATAGTACAATTATATTAAAGCTTATTTTTACATGGTTGTTAATATTTAATAAGAATTTCACTGCAATTTATAATTTTCCACAAAACTGTTCCCCCATCGTAAATTTATTTTTCGTTCAGCGACACAAGTCTCATTCAATGACTTTCGTCTGGCCCCACATTTATTGGTCCCGCAAATTTTCATTGCCTCGTTAAACTCATAAAACAAGCCACTGTCGCCCCCATTTGGCCCCACTAGAATCCCACATTCGATATTCTTTTTAACGTCGTTCATGCAACATTGCAGAAATTCCGGAAAAACAGTGAAGTACTTTCTCAAATCAACGTGTTTTATTTTAAGACTCTTCGCCAAAATTCCGGTTACATAAACATCGTCAATCCAAAAATACTTAAAATAATGCGACAACAACATCAATCTTGAGGCAGTCTTAGGCGTTGTGATATAAAACCAACCGGACACAAAAAGAGGGTAGTTGGAAAAACGATACTCGTCCACTGTAACAAACCATTTATTAGCGGGCTCTCTAATGGGCTTCATACTTCTGAACACGTAACCGGCCACGGAATTAATTGGCAGTGTAAAATTCTCTTTTAATAGTTGCACTACTTTCGCGACGTCCACAACAATATCGTCGTCCATTTTTATAACATAGTTGGCCTTCGCGCAGTTGTCGCTCACCCACCGCAGCCCCATCACGTGTTTATACGTCAGATTTCGATAATCCTCGTGGAAATTACCCTGAACCATGTCTCCGAAACGTTTGTTCTCATTTAAAACCATATTTTGGGTCATATAAATATCGTCGTCTGTTTCACCCAACAGAAACACTCTCCTCAGCTTTAGCCTTCTTAAATCGGTTTGGGAAAAAGCCCGTCGCATGGCACTTCGCGTTTCAATGTTATTCCGGTGGGAAGTTACCATAATAACAGCTAAA
Source organism: Eledona agricola (assembly GCA_964023215.1). Classification (NCBI taxonomy): domain Eukaryota; kingdom Metazoa; phylum Arthropoda; class Insecta; order Coleoptera; family Tenebrionidae; genus Eledona; species Eledona agricola. Next base: position 12,058,443 of record OZ026860.1, read on the forward strand.
ATGTCTGCGGATGAGCACGGTTCTGGTTCGAGCACGTACTTCAAAATTATGTTGAACAACTTCGAGTTGTTGGAGACGTGCATGGTTGTGATCAACTCCAAATCGCTTGATTTCAATTCCGTTAGCTCAGTTCTAGTGGTCCCAGGAAATGAGTACAGGAAGATTGTCACGAAAAGTAGGACGACAACAGTTGTGAGGAAAAAGTACAAACGCATGCATTGTGGTGTCATAATGCGACCAATGCGTATTTTTTGTATTCGCACACAAAAACATTCTTTCAAACCGATTTTATACAACCGATCATTTTGTGGGGTTATATTTTTGTTTACTTGTCAAACGTAAACGTCAAAATTCAAGCGCGGAAACATTGTAAAAAACCGCAAACAAAAAGCCCTAAAAGTACTTATCTTAAGGACGGCGTCTCACAGTTGCGTACCCCCGTTCCCACTCACCCGCTCGCCCGTTAAAACATAAGCACTGTAAAAAATGGTAATCTCAAAAACTACGCCACGGATCAGAAAATGATGAATGGTAATCTAATCTGGAAACCCCATTCCTTATAATAGGAACTTTTGAAGCTGATTAAAGCAACCAATCAAAAGATATTGCTAAGTTAAAAAAAGGTAGAAAATTGTCATCAACCTGTACAGTTTAATTTAACTTATTTTTGCTACATAATCTCCTATTATACCCGCAGTAACATTATCTTTCAAATGAGACCAAAATTATTCCTGTACGACTTGTCGTTTTCAAGATTACCATTTTTTAAGCAATAATCCTGGCTGGCTCCTTCATGAAAGCGGTCAAGTAGAAACCGGTAAAAATCGGTAAGATTTTAGTTCAGCTATTGTGGTAACGATGTCGCTGACATAGTATCAATATTGAAAGTTAAAGATCGGATATAGTTATTTTTTGAGAGTAATGGCAGTGGCGTGCTACACAGCGGTAAAATTCGCGGTGTTTTTAGATCAAACAAAATTGAGCGGCAGACCGTCGCGATGCATAAAAGCGCGCATATAGAACAATGCCTTTAGAAAACGTCGCAATTTTTTCCGTCGGGCGGTAGACGACAAAAACGCGTGCAGAAAATCGGTTTAATGTATCAAACTCACGTCGTGTGCTTGTTAATAATCTATCGGAATTTTGTGTTTTTCTATCGGTGTTCTTATTTTTTTCTGCGGTCGGGCTGTAGCTGTTGTCTTTCACAACAATGTTTTTTACTATAGGGTCAATTTCAAACAAAAAAAAATTGTAGGTACTTTGATAAGTATGAGTTGAATTTAACTAATTTCGGGGTGTTGATTACAATATGTAATTTATGAAAAATTTAGCGCTGATAACCTGTGCTAATAAGAAATCATTGTTTTTAAAGAAGAATGAGTAAATTTATTAATTCATGGATTTGTCATTATTATCTAATATCTACTAAAAACCAATTTAAAAAATTACAAAATTATGACCACGGCTTTTTTCTGAAAATCACCAGCCCTGCGGCTAACACGTTTACTACTTTTCTGTACGACTTTGTGGGTGGAGGACGCAGGTAAAGAGGTGCCTTTCATTCAAGTTATTTCAATTTATGGAAATACTCGAATGGTATGAAATTCATACCTGCTAAAATAAAATGTAGGTTCTGGTTCAGTACGTATTTATGAACATTTACTAAACTGATCTAAACAAACACGCCCTTTGTTGATCATTAAAAAAATAACAACTGCAACATGGTTGGCAAAAACTGAATTTTCAGGAAAAGCAAAAAACAGTCATCGATAAGTATTCTTTTTACAGAACATCATTATTATTATTTTATAAAAATAACTACAAAAAATACAGAATACGTGTGTACAAATAACTATGACATGAGCTGTTTTTGGCTGAAACAATTCTTAAGAATAAAAAAGAAGTTTTTTAATCTGCGTCCTAAAAATTAAAAAATATACTGCGTATTCAATTCAAAAACATAGGCAGGAAGAATTTCCAATTATACAAAAAATGAAAAAAAAAGAAATTCGTGATTTACAACCATATATGTATTTTTGTACCAAAATTGAGTTTTTAGATAACAAAGTTAGTTGTTAATATTTTTGACTAGTGCTGTTTTTGAAAAACTCATGAATTTAGTAGAATGAATTATTAATGAATTTACAACTAATTTCGGGGTGTGTAGACTTTCGCGGCCGGCTTCATTAGCGGTTGTATTTTCTCGATATGTAAATCGTGTTCCAATCGAAGTTATTCCAGTAGGTGGGGCGTAGCGAGCAAATTATGCAAAAAATATGGCTCTTAATTTAAAATAAGAAAGATGAATATTGCACAAAATATACCATGAAATTTAGAAAAATTCAAAAATGGTCGGCTTGTGGTAAATTGGAAGCCATTTAATATGGTTTTTAATTTTTTGAAATCGGAATTTTACAGCGATTGCCGCTTTTTAAAAATCATCTTGTGCACGAATCTTTATAATTCGAATTCGAACTGTATATAATGAATTACCTGGAAAAGAATATTACCCGGATTCTGAAACTGATAAGGAGGAACAAGCTTCTTTTCAAATCTATCAGAAGGAATCCTTTCTTAGAAATAAGCCGTTTTCTTCATCGCACAGACAATACAAATCCTGATTTACATGACAAGACAAGACCAATCTATAGGAAGAACTAATTAAATGGCCGAAAGCATTTCTGAGTACTGTACAGCTGTAAAAGGAAAGAAATAGCGGTGGTGTTTATTTACGTGGACTCCTGGCGTTTTACCTATACCTGTGTCTTTATTCCGACACAAGAGCCGCTGGTTTTATCAACAAAGATTGGGACATTATCTGTACCCATCGTTTGCAGTTCCGGAAACTGCGTGATGAATGAACATGCAAGTCTGTGCTGTAACTCGCTAATATTGAAAAAAAAAATTTATAATACTTATCTAGACAGTTACGAATAATCTACAGGTGTCCCACCCAAAAATTGACAAATACCTTCTATACCTAAAACTACCCGTTTTTTGGATAATTCAATTTCTATGTTTATCTAAACCGACGAATCAATTTATGCTAATTTTTCATTTCGAAATGGAACATCAATAGAAAATAAGGATAAATGAGGCGATTTATATGATTTATTTGCTCGCTTTCGAATACTGCAGATCATAAAAATGCAAATATCTCAAAAGGTACAGGACAGTAGGTAACTAGTCGTCATCAAACTTTAGACTTTTAAATTTATTTATCATTAAAATATTATTGATACAAAATATTGCCGTTCTTTTTTTGTTACAACGATGTTGCAGCTGTGATTTTTTAAAATGGTAACCAAAAACGCCATGTTTGTTTAAATCAGTTCAGTAATTGTTTATAAATACGTACTGAAGCAGAATCAACATTTTTATTTTGAGGCGGTATAAATTTCATTCATTTCGTTCTTGAATGGAAGGTATTTCTTTACCTGCGTCTTCCACCCGTAGAATCGCACAAGAAAGTAGTAAACGTTGTAGCCGCAGGGCTGATGATTTTCAGATGAGCCGTAGGAGGGGTCATGTGTATGTATGTATGTATGAACATATGGGTGAGGCAAGTTTCATGTACATTTTCAAAATATAATTTTCTAATTAAACAAAAAATTTACAAAATTCAGAAATGTTTTTTATACTTAGGAGCATAAGTTATAACGGCGCAAATTTGATTTAGAATTAGGCCCTAAGTCATCATTGACGATGAGTCTGATTAGCCGAAAAGCGAAAGGAAACCGAGAAATCGTCATATTATTTTTTCTATTTTCAATGATTCCAAATAGTAGTTTTGGCGTTTTAAATTGATCGTGAATGATTTTCGATTATGTTGGGTTTCGACCAAAGTGTATTTCAAGTCTCTCCGCCTATGAGTCTGATTAAGCAATTGTTTCGTGGTAAGTGCAGACTCGGATCTCTAGTTCGACATGACAGAAATCTGTTTACTGTTTAAAGACGTTTCACCTCTACTCGGTAGAGAACGCTTTCACTGGTCAAATAAAAATTGAATTTAAAGAGATTGCAGATGCAAGTGCCATCTAGCGGTCAAAAATCAGTAGAGTTTGTGAGACGCCGCTCTTAATAGGGTTTTTAATTTCTTGAAATCGGAATTTTACAGCGATTGCCGCTTTTTAACAATCATCTTGTGTACGAATCTTTATAATTCGAATTCGAACTGTATATAATGAATTACCTGGAAAAGAATATTACCCGGATTCTGAAACTGATAAGGAGGAACAAGCTTCTTTTCAAATCTATCAGAAGGAATCCTTTCTTAGAAATAAGCCGTTTTCTTCATCGCACAGACAATACAAATCCTAATTTACATGACAAGATTACTGAAAAGTATAACCAATCTATAGGAAGAACTAATTAAATGGCCGAAAGCATTTCTCAGTGCTGTACAGCTGTAAAAGGAAAGAAATAGCGGTGGTGTTTATTTACATGGACTCCTGGCGTTTTACCTATAGCTGTGTCTTTATTCCGACACAAGAGCCGCTGGTTTTATCAACAAAGATCGGGACATTATCTGTACCCATCGTTTGCAGTTCCGGAAACTGCGTGATGAATGAACATGCAAGTCTGTGCTGTAACTCGCTAATATTGAAAAAAAATTTTTATAACACTTATCTAGGCAGTTACGAATAATCTACAGGCATTGTTTAAGTATATACTTATACAATGCTACAGGTGTCCCAGCCAAAAATTGACAAATACCTTTCTATACCTAAAACCACCCGTTTTTTGGATAATTCAATTTCTATGTTTATCTAAACCGGTGAATCAATTTATGCTAATTTTTGATTCCGAAATGGCACATCAATTGAAAATAAGGATAAATGTGGCGATTTGTATGATTTATTTGCTCGCTTTCGAATACTGCAGATCATAAAAATGCAAATATCTCAAAAGGTACAGGACAGTAGGTAGCTAGTCGTCATCAAACTTTAGACTTTTAAATTTATTTATCATTAAAATATTGATTATTATTATTTTTTAAAATGGTAAGCAAAAACGCCATGTTTGTTTAAATCAGTTCAGTAATCTATATATATAAAAGAAAGTCGTGTTAGTTACTTCACTTATAACTCAAGAACGGCTGAACCGATTTAGCTGAAAATTGGCAGGGAGGTAGTTTAGAGCCAGGAGAAGGACATAGGATACTTTTTATCCCGTTCGACATCATTCCCGTGTGACTTGACATGTAACGTCAGTCACTATAAAACGTGGTATAACAAAAAAGAATCAGACTTGGAATAACAAAATTGACGTATAATGACAGCTATGTAATGACGTATGGATGACAATTTGATATTTGTAAGAAATCAATAATAAAACTATTTCTATTAAATAAATAATTAACATTATTGTTATATAATTTCTGTAATTTTGTCTCATCAAAAGACGAACTTATCAACAATGTATTTCCAGAAATTATTTCTAACTACAAAAATTATGAATGGATGAGTGAGCGAGCAATTTTAGCGGCTAAGAATAAAGATGTAGATGACCTAAACTACATAATTCAAAATAAGATCATTGGAAAAATGAATTCATTCAAATCTATTGACTGCGTCACAAATGAAGATGAAGCCACCAACTATCCAATTGAATTTTTAAACTCTTTGGATGTGACTGGCTTACCACCGCACAATTTACGCCTAAAGGTTGGCTCCGTAGTAATCATGCTTAGAAACATAAACCAACCAAAATTGTGCAACGGTACGCGTTTGGTGGTTAGAAAATTGATGAACAATGTAATTTACGCTACGATAATGATAGGAAAATTCAAAGGTGAGGAAGTTCTCATTCCGAGGATACCGATGATCCCAACAGATATGCCGTTTGAATTTAAAAGACTTCAATTTCCGATACGTCTTGCATTTGCCATGACCATCAACAAATCACAAGGCCAATCCTTAAAAGTTTGTGGTTTAAATCTAGAACATTCATGTTTTTCCCATGGTCAATTATACGTGGCATGTTCACGGGTCGGAAGACCATCTGCGTTGTTTGTTTTTGCGCCTGATAATAAAACAAAAAATGTCGTGTATCACAAGGTACTTAAATGAAGAGCAACCTATGTACTAAAATAAAGAAATAATTATGAATGATTGATGTAGAAATTTAATTTTTTTTTGTATTTTTTAAAATAAAAAAAAAATCTGATTATTTATTGACATTAAGGCGGAACAAAGTTCGCCGGGTCAGCTAGTTGTTTATAAATACGTACTGAAGCAGAATCAACATTTTTATTTTGAGGCGGTATGAATTTCATTCATTTCGTTCTTGAATGGAAGGTATTTCTTTACCTGCGTCTTCCACCCGTAGAGTCGCACAAGAAAGTAGTAAACGTTGTAGCCGCAGGGCTGATGATTTTCAGATGAGCCGTAGGAGGGGTCATGTGTATGTACTGTGCGTTCCGTCTAACTTTGTCGCTTTGGTGGGGGGTCTGGCAATTAGGGCGGTCTTCCAATCATTAGCGTGCAAGCCGATTTTTACTAACAAAATTATTCCAACATATATTACCCAATTCTTCATCTGATGACTGTTATATTGTTGATATTGTTAGAAAAATATGCTCCGCCGTCGCATAATCTTATCCTCACACGGTATTTACGTGTTTTCAATAATTAGATGGAAGTCTGTCCTAATCCCACGAAGTCGCACGCCAATGTCACCGACATACACCTGTTAAGTAGGAGGAGTCCTGCTCGGCGCGTGCAATCTCCCAGTAAAATAAATGTCGGTTCGTCGCGCGGTTTTGCTCGCAAGAGGAGAACATTTACGGGCCACTAATATATACCAATTGACAGTGCTCACTGGATATCGATATTCTCATTCTAATGCATGACGGGGAAGCAGGAAAGGTATACGAGCGGAGGAAAGAAATGATGCACATTCTCACATTCCTCAGAGCGCTTTTCTTAGCCGGAACGCACAGTATGTATGTATGAACATATGGGTGAGGCAAGTTTCATGTACATTTTCAAAATATAATTTTTTAATTAAACAAAAAATTTACAAAATTCAGAAATGATTTTTATACTTAGGAGCATAAGTTATAACGGCGCAAATTTGATTTAGAATTAGGCCCTAAGTCATCATTGACGATGAGTCTGATTAGCCGAAAGGCGAAAGGAAACAGAGAACTCGTCATTTTATTTTTTCTATTTTCAATGATTCCAAATAGTAGTTTTGGCGTTTTAAATTGACCGTGAATCATTTTCGATTATGTTGGGTTTCGACCAAAGTGTATTTCAAGTCTCTCCGCCTATGAGTCTGATTACGCAATTGTTTCGTGGTAAGTGCAGACTCGGATCTCTAGTTCGACATGACAGAAATCTGTTTACTGTTTAAAGACGTTTCACCTCTACTCGGTAGAGAACGCTTTCACTGGTCAAATAAAAATTGAATTTAAAGAGATTTGCAGATGCAAGTGCCATCTATCGGTCAAAAATCAGTAGAGTTTGTGAGACGCCGCTCTTAAACTAGTCTAGCCGACCTAAGAAACTAAGAATAATTATAAAAGTAATTAAAATATTGCGACAACATCTGTCTTGGCTTTGAAAATTAATGTAATAATACTATACAGTTTGTTTAGTTTTTTTAAATATTTTATTCTTACGTTATTTACGTAAAAGGGTCTTTATCTTTCACGGCCTGCTTGGTGTTTGTTAATTTGACACTTGACACTGTCACAATTCAAAATTCAAAACACACCTAACCTCACATTAATTGATCGCTTTTTAATTAATTTAGTTCGTAAACTGATAGTTCCATATTTACAAGCAGTAGAATAAGCAATGGCACAAGACAACAGAATTGTCTACATTTACAGCGAAAGTTTGCGTAAACAGTGCGACAAGCTTCCAACAATGCTGAACCGAGTAAATATTGATTATCTTAAACTGGTTATTGTTAAAGCAGAACGTTGTAGGCAACCATCGTCCACGATTTGATCACTTCGTACCGTTTGTTGAGCAGCAAAAAAGTCGTTGTGGTGGAAAGTGTAGATGCGACTGAAGACGAACTGAAACTTTTTCATTCGTCCAGCTATGTCAAGTTTTTGAAGCGTGTGAACGAAAGAGACGAACTAGACGAGAGTGAGGACGATGACGAAGAATTTGGACTGGGATACGACTGTCCAGTCCTTCCAAAAATGTTTGATTTAGTTAAAACTTTAGCCGGCGGGTCATTGACTGCTGCAAAACTACTAGCGGGACGTAAATGTGATTATGCCATTAACTGGTTCGGGGGGTGGCATCATGCGCAGAGGTACCGCACTGTTGTTCAAGCTCGTTTTTATTGTTTTTTATTTCAGAGACTCGGCAAGTGGTTTTTGTTATGTGAACGATATTGTTTTGGCAATCCACGTCTTGACTAAATCGTTCAAAAGAGTGTGGTACATAGATTTAGACATTCATCACGGTAGTTAATTCAAATCAGCACAACTTTTATTATGAGTAATATTCTAGGTGATGGTGTTCAAAATGCGTTTGAGTTTAGTAAAAACATTTTAACACTGTCTTTTCACAAGTTGATGCCGTGTTTTTATCCGGGCACAGGTCGTCTTGAGGATGTTGGAAGTGGCAGAGGGAAGTACTATTCTATAAATGTCCCATTTATGGAAGGCGTTTGTGATGAGAGTTTTCTCGCAGTATTCGCTGCAGTTTTTGCATTAGTGTTCAAAGCATTTCGACCAGAAGTTTTTGTGGTACAATGTGGTGCGGATGGACTTAACGGCGACGCAGTGGGAGAAAGCAATTTGACGTTAAATTCATTTGGCGAGTGCATAAGTACTATCATGGGTTGTAAAATACCGGCGTTGATATGTGGAGGAGGTGGATACAATTTTGAGAACACTGCACGATTGTGGGGTTATTTAACGTCCATTATTGTGGGGGAAGAGTTAGATGATGATATTCCAGACACTAGTCAGGTAATTTGCATAATTTCGTTATTTAAGTTGTTGGAGAAGGTGCATTTTTAGTTTTTTACCAACTATCAGCCGACTTATGAGCTTCATGTCGAGAAAGGGAACCAAAAAGATTATAATGCGGAAGGGTATATTGCTGATTTAATTTCTACAGTAAAGTCGTATTGTGATTTTATACGAAATGATCATGATTAGCTACTAATTTTATTAGTGTTCAAAAATGTACTTGAATGTTAATTAGTAAGACATTTGTTTTGAAACATTTCATCCTCAATGGACCACTTAAGTTTTATTACGATTTTCTATTATATTATCGATAACCTAATTACCATTTGTAATGATGTAAGGTGTTTTAGTACATTAACATTTAACCATGCTATATTGTCCTTGTTTCATGCAGAAACTTTGCCCACTTATTCCTGTTTTGGGCGAGGATTCTTGTTTCAGTCTATTCTTTTCTCTTCTTGTTTAGTATTTCACATGTTTATACCATGTTTACCTGAACTTATGCTTCCACACAATTTTCACTGTCTTGCATTATTAATTCTTTGCAAGTGCCCACCAAGTTGTCTGTTTTCTACAAAGTCTAATGTTACTTATCTAAGTCTTCAGTTTATTTTTTGTTTCTTATTTTATCGTTTAGCTCGTCTGAGGTTCTTCATCTCTGTCGCTTGTATCCTACTTTTTTCTGCTTTCGTAAATGCCCAAGATCGCAGCCAAAGCTTAATTTGGGTATGTAGATATGATTTTAAAAACATTTGTTTTTCTTTCCCACTAATAACATTTTTATTCATATAATAGTTTAGCGCTTTTTCCACCTCACTGTTGATTTCTAATTCTTGTTTCTCATCTTCACTTTCCACTCCTATATATTTGAAATGTTTCCCTTGATTAATTTTTTTTATTGCTTTTCGTTCTTTACCTATAACCATCATTACTTTTGTTTTATTTAAATTTATTCTTATATCATTATCTTGCAGAACCTTATTCCAAATCTTAAGTTCTTTTGTTTGTCTTTTTTTTATGCCATGGTTATTATGTCGTCTGCAAATGCTCTTTCTGAAATGTCTATTCTGTTTAGTTATTTTGCGTTCACATTTAATTTCTTCACTCTCAGTGTACATTTCTCTATTATTTATTTCATCTATGATTAATTATGAATATAGCAGAACTTCTTCCCTGTGTAAATATCTAATTTGTTGTGAACGTTTCTGAAATTTTGCTCTCTTTAATTATACAATTTGCATTGTCTTTGTATATGTTTTTTATCATTCTGACAAGTTTTAATATATTCTTCTTTCGATTAAGATTTTCCACAGTTTTTCTCTTTTCCTGGCCCGCACACGGTCAATATTTTGATCAATAGAAAAATATTTCTTTCCGTATTATAGGGATTATAATATTCTGTTGTTTTACTACAATATTTAGGTTTATTTGCCAACACTTTCTTAATTTTTAGTTGTCATTTTATTCCTTCTGTCCACCCAAGCGGCTTATTTTCGATTAGGTTTTTTCACTATAATATAAACTAAGATAAAAATACACGGCAGAAATCTATACAGATAATCTAGAAATGGATAATTACATGTAACCAATATACGTAACATTATAATTTATATGCTTTCGCTGATGATATATGCCAAAAACGAAAAACAACTGCAGTAAAACATGGAATTATGGAATACAGCACTCGGAAAGAAAAATTAAAAATATAAACAAAGAAGACAAAGTTTATGGTAAACTTTCAGTGATATACAGTTTGTAGGATCCAGTTCACATATTCGAAAAGTTATTGAGAAAATAGGTATTCTTACAAACTGCATATCACTGAAAAGCTTATCAATATTATATTTAATTTCCTTTTCTGTTTTTCCGAATTTATTATTTTTGCTTATATTTCCTCCGTTGGTGAATGGGTACATTCAATAACAAGATATAAATGAAATAGGATAGAATCGAGACATGTGAAAATAAATAAATTACATAAATAGAAACATTTCATGGCAAAAATAAGCAAAATGGAAAATTCTACAAAAATACAAAACAAAAATTATGCATACATATTTTATAAAATAAATAAAACTAAAATCGTTTTCTTCCATTAGAGAATATCTAATTTTTTTCGAAATGATTCAACAGAAATATCTTGCTGAAACAATAAGTTTGTTGGGTTTTAACAACCTTATAAGAGCAGGTTATTTAAAGTATTGCTGTCTTGGCATCGAAATATCCAAAAGACGACGATTTTGAACGTTATAACAACTTCTTTGTGAACGAAATAAATTTCTAACGTTTTAAACAATTTAAATACAAATAGTTATAAGTGATATTTATAGATTATCCCAACTCGAAGCCTCCTTAATTTTAAATGAGACATGATGAATTTTTATAAATTTAAATATAAATCTTCAAGATGTTATTTGGATTGATTATCTAAACATGAATAACAATTAATTATGCAGTAATTTAAATTAGAATTGACTTAGGATTTGCAAAGTTTTTTTATGTGATAATTTGCATGAAGCATTTTTAATGCAGAATATTATTTTTTTACGATCGAACTTACTTGCTCCTTAAAGCGCAACTGATTGTCTATCATAAGACCAAGATTATTTACTCATGTTACAACTTTAATTTGAATACCGTCCGTTTCAATTTTAATCTTATTATCAATTTTTGTATTTCTGGATGACATGCAGATGGCTTTACATTTCTATAGTTAGAAGCGTCATTTGTTCTAAGTCCTCATTTCTGTTTACAAGCTTGCTCAACATTTTTTGGATGAAAATTTAAATATAACTGTATCATTCATAAAAGCTTGAATTTTACACTACATTACCGAGTTTAAAATCTCTTAAAATAAGAGTGGCACTAAAATATAACCCTGAGGAACTACTGAAGTGATCAAACCTACTTGCAACAACGAGTTACGAATTACCACAACTTGACTTTGATTTAGTAAAAAATGTTTAAAAAACTGGACCGAAATGTCATCAAAGCCATGAACAGGGAGCTTTGTAATGAGTAGAGCATGATCTAAGCTATCAAAAGTTTTGGAAAAATCTAGCAAAGTCAATACAGTCGATTCCCCCCCAATGCTCTAAAACTTTTCCTAAAACACTTGTGCTAAATCTCTTTCTAAACCCAGATTGTTTGTCGGTAATTAGCCAATAGGACAAAATCATTGACTTGATTGTAAATTATTCGTACTAAAATTTTGCAAAACATTGAGTTTTGTTAGGATATTGCACAGATTAGTCCAGATGACTGACTCAATGCAAATATTTTGGCGGAATGACCTTTAACGACTTTCAAATTATGTAACAGTTTTCAGATGGCGCATCGATCAAATTTTGCGGCAAATTTAAATAGTCTCTCTTCTCTTCATAGGTAGTCAAATTGCTATTATATTTTGAATATTTTATGATTTATTCTACAAAACCAATGTAAAAAATTGTTTTGTAGAATAAATCATAAAATATCCCTTCATTATTTACACGTCATACAAACAAACAATTTTATAAAAATCAATTTATTATCTTACATAATTTAAATAAAACAAAATTATACCCAAAATGTTAACAATTACATTTCCAAGATAGGTATAATAATTTATACATATGATAATAACTTGGGGTTATTATACATATAATAATGGAAATCTTGAAGGACATGCCCGACAACTAGAGTAACTTGGCTTAGTTCCTCAAATTCATGCGCAAAAATAAGGAATAATTGAAGCCTAATATCTAACGATGCCGAAAAGTGTTTTTTCCAAACCCTCCACTTTTGCTTTGCATTGCAATTTTGGACATTTAGAACTTCTTGCCACAGTTTCGCTCTAGAATTATGTAATTAGATTTCCTGAATTTGTTGTATTAATAAAATATCCTTACCTTTCTTCACTTTTTGGAAAACAATGCAGTTTTTCCGTTTAGTTTTCACCAACACCACAAATAATGTAAAAAAGACCCATCTTTCGCTTAAGGGGTTATACGCAGTTGCAGAGACAAAAAAAGTCTTTTTTTATGTTTTTTTTATGAAAAGGGATTTTATTTGACAAATACAAGAAGTATTAATAAATGCAGTGGTTACTTTTAACTTTATTTCGGCATTTTTAATTTTTAAAATTATTGATTTATGTGGCTCCTGTAGACGGTTTCCTGAAGGTCCTCCAAAAAAAGGTGTCGGGCGGTGAGCAAGATATCTCCGGTTTGGATTATTTGAAATAAAAAAAACTAGAACACTCTATTAGTGCATAGATAAATCTAGGTATTGATCGAAAAAATGAACGAAATTTTGATTTTTGACAAAATGGCAGCTACAAAAAGAAAAAAATCCGAATTTTGACCAACATTTTTCATTAAATTGTTTAAAAAAATAGAAATAATTATCGTAAATCTTATTCCTTCGATCAATCCCTGAAGAATATATCTGAGAAGGTTGTCTTAAAATTTTAAACCGATCGGTTCAGCCGTTTTAGAGAAATCGTGCTCACCGACTTTGAAAACACCGTTTTGAGAAATACGCATTCAAAGTTTCAAAAAACGTTACACATGGTTAAATTTTTTTGAAGTTTATGATACGACCATCACACTTATCACACAGTATAACGATTTTAAAACCAGTCCAAATATATGTAGATTTCGAAAATGCAATAAAAAAAACAATTTTTTTGAAATTTCTAACTGCGTATAACCCCTTAAAATTTTTCACAAATTCAATATACAAGCAAATTTTGACATTTACTGGCTTGATTATAATTGCAGCAAAATGCTGTTTTTAAAGTATTAGTCAGAAAAAACAACAACAGGCGGAACAGGCTCCTTTTTCCAATGTTCTTTTGTTCTTTAAGGAAACCTTTATAAAAAATACGAAAGTTGCTTAAAATTACGACATTTTCAACATGAATTAACTTAGCAACGGATAAGAAGTCTAAAAATTTGGACCTGTCCCGCCCTAAAGACATGCATTCACAATACAGATTAAAATTCACACTTCTCTAGAAAATTACATAATTGAGTAAAATATCACTACCGATGCTCTGTCCATATTCAACCCAGACTTTGTATTATCTGTTTTATTATCTGCTTTTATTTACTATTGGCTCGGAACGATGTAAATTGTTGCAATTACAGTCAACCCTCCAATATCGCGATTAATTCCTACCGCGTTATATACAGGTGTTTTTTTTTAAGGCGGCCATTAGAAAATTTTTAATTTCCTATAGTGCTATAAATTTGAAATTTGAAATACAGTCAAAATTGACCATTCCGAATCGAAATAAATTATTTTCAATATGGCGGCACTTCCGCTTATACCCGAAGTGGACGCCATCTTTGTTATTTTAAATGGAACACCTTAGTTTTTATTTAATTTTAGAATGCCCTCTTTCTTTTTGAGTATCTTACACCTATATTGTACTTATCTATCTGTCAAAGTTTTGGAGATATGTGTCGGCCCTTCGGATTCTGCAAGATGCCGAGTATGAGCTTTTTGCGGGCTTGTTCTAATGAATTTCCGCAAATTCGTTTTACTGAAAAAAACTTACTTTAAAAAACTGTCGTATGCAATCAAATCCTGCTTTGTCATATAAAAAAATTTGCCTCTTCGCTCTTAAAAAACACATAAGTATACTGCTTTGCTGGAGAATATGGATTTAGTTCGAGATATCAAATATTCGATTTAAAAAGATTTGAGTGTAATTGTAATTACAATTTTTTATTACATTTAAATTACATTATATAGGGGCTTTCACAACTCGCGCCGCACAGAAAAATGGCACTTGCCAAAAAATAGAAGAAAAGTATATGCTACTGTTTACATAACCGAGTTACAAGACTTGTAATTCTACCAATCCCAGAAGGGCATCTCGATGTGTAATGTTATTTCTACCAAATAAAGCAAGTTACTAGGTTGCAAAAAAAATACCATACAAAAAAAATTACAATACAATACAATACACTACAAAAAATATTTGGTTTACCGTAATTTTGACAATACTAGATTTAACTTTTCAGTGTCAACAAATTTATGTTAAATAATCATGTTGAATAGATGATTTTAGAGACCCTTTCATGATTTTTAACCAAATCAATAAAGGTTTTGTCTTTTTTATATGAATTTAATTTGACACTGACATCATTCAAAAACCCCAGTCGCACACATATTTTAAAGAGGTTTTTTTAATGAAATCCTAGTAACGTAAAATTAAGGCAAACATACCTTGAAGGTGTAGATCTCTGATTAGTTAATTTTAAGTTGTCTTTTCTCGAATATCTTTGAAGCTAGATTTTTTTTCTACAAAATTACACATACGAATGCGATCTCGTATTTCCTCATTTTCTCTCGGGCGCGATTTCTAAAATATCCTGTATTTAATTTTTATACAAATTTTAAACAATTACCTATACCGGGACATTTTTTAACTCTCAACATACCTATTCCCTATGTTCAATTTAAAAAAGCACAGGTCAATCTATTGTAAAATTTTTGACATGGTATTATATATATAAATCGTTTTATTTGCCTTTCGGCCTTAAGACTCCTACAAATCATACAATTTTTCTTCAACTTAATATTAATTTCTTCTAAAACCGATTTCTTCTTCCTTCATTCCTTCATTCCTTCTTTTTCGCACTCTCCCCCCTCTTTCTCTCTCTCACCACGCTTCTCATCCATTCTATTCCTCTTCCATCCTCATTCAATACCTCATCCCTCCTTCTTTCATCCTGTCTCAGACTCTCACATTCCTTCATCAGATGTTCGACTGTTTCTCGTCCTTCTCCGCATATTCTACATACTCTCTTCTCCTCTTTCTCCCAGAATTTGCATTCTCTCTCTTCATTCCCGCACCTGAATCTTGCAATCATTCTTTTCTCATTTTCATTTACTCTTTCCAGGTACTTCGGTAGTTTTTCCGATATTATTTCTTTATACTTGTTATTGTACCTGGACTCTTTTATTCTCTCCATTCTCTCTTGTCTCTCCACATCCCTATCTCTGTCTCTCAGTTTTTCTCTCATTCTCACCCCTCGTCCACTCATTCTCGTCGCTTCTCCTAAGCTATACCCATTCCTTTCATAATACTTTGCCCTTTCACTCATTCTATCATTTTCTGCTTCTCTCTTTTTCTCTCTCCGACATTCCTGCAACAGTTCACACCAAGTCCTTTCGCTAATTCTCTCCTCAAATGTTGCCGCCCTCTTTCCTGCTTCCACTCTCATCTTTTCTCTTTTCGTTTCCTCTCTCACTATGTACCCTGGTGTTTCTCTGTCCACTCCTAGCACCCATTTAAGATATTTCTCTTGCACCCTTTCCACCTCCTCCCATTCCTTCCAACCCCATATCTCCGCCCCATACATCAACACACTTTTCACTAGACTATCAAACATCATCATCCTTCTTCTCAAATTATGCCCGAACTTCCTTTCTCCTATTCCCCATACTACTCCTACCACTCTATTTGCCTTTTTGACTTGTTCCTTTACCTGTGCCCCTGCTGTTCCTCTTTCGTTAAACACATACCCCAAATAATACATCTCTTTCACTTTTTCTATCACCTGCGTTTTCTCCCACATCCATTCTTCCTCTCTTCTTTCTCTTCCCCCTTTCCTAAACACCAGCATCTTTGTCTTTTTAGCATTCACTTCTAATTTCTGTTTCCTCATGTATGCCTCTAATGTTTTTATCATTCCTCTCATTGCTCTTTCATTCCCTGCCACTAGCACCAAATCATCCGCATACGCCAGCGACCATACTTTCTTTCTTCCTATTACCATTCCTCCATCCTGCGCTTCGCTCAGTACCCTCTCTACATCACTAATGAATAGAGTAAACAGTGTGGGACTGAGCGGACACCCTTGTCTCACCCCTTTTTTCGTCCAAAAGCATTCACTCTCTTTCTCTCCCCATGGTATTATTGCAATGTTTTTTTTCTGCTTTTTTTTATTTGAATTATCCATTGTTTTAATTTATTGTATCATAATAATAATACATACTCCATAATTTATTTTATTGTCAGGTAAGGTTTTAGGCAATTTGCTAAAGTTACATAAATCTACGACCATGCAATGGAAAGAACCATTATTTTGCAAATATCGGGCATTTTGCATATTTCTTTAATGCAGTTTAAAAGTTATGATTTTTCCAACAAACCCATGCAAGTAGCCATTTTTCTAAAATAGTTGTGATATTTCCGTAACCATAACAAATAAGTAAACATTACTAAAATCAAAAGTGAAGCAAAAAATGTAACGGCGTCAAAAAAAATAGGTTGAAGGCAACTTCCGGTATAATCGGAAGTGCCATTTTGATCAAAATATGTATTTGAGAAAGAAAGATCGCGCGAAACAATGACCGTGTGTCAAATTTAAAATTTCCATTTTTTTAGAATTCGAGAAATTTCTAATGGACCTATTAAAAAATTAAATTAGAAACATCAAAAGAGCTCCGGTTGAGAACGGCAAATTTGACTCCAGCTCGCAGACGAAGTATTGGTGATTCCAATAAACTTTTTCCCCAAAATTATATATTTTATTGCTTGTAATTATGCTAGTGGTAAGAATACACTTTTCCCGATAAGACAGGATTCGGGTCTACATTTAGGGAAACATACCTGCTACTTGATACATAGTGAAAGACAGCACATTTCAGAAGTTGAATTTATTGAAAATTTGCCCGCCGCGATTACGCGTTTGCTATTCGATCAATTTCGACCGGGTTTTTTTTAATCGACGTGGAATGAATAAATCTATAATATGACCGAACAAATTTTTGATATTTGTTTTCAAACGGTAGATATTACATTTTGTTTGTTCTTTATAAAACACTAACTTTTTTATCAGTGTTTTTATGACTTTAGAGACAAAAATTTAGAAAAATAAAAGAGTCATATTGTAGAGAATTGAATATACTTTCAGGTGGTATAAATTTGATTTCAGTAGGTAGGCCATACGTGGAGTTCTCGCTTCGGAGCTTAACATTAGAAACTCCATAAGAGCTCTGGCTGAGGACGACTCTTAAGAATTAATGCATCGATTGAAGACACGTGAATTAGCGAAAATTTCGTGGTATGATTTCAAATTTTGGCGGTTCGCACTGCTGCCAACCTCGTTCCCAAAATTCAAACGATGCGCAGCGCGCAGCTGCGAAAAGCGCCGCGTTTGCAACGTAGCGCTGTTGAATTTTTCTCTTTCTCGTCGTCGCCACGGTTCGATCATCTCGTG
This sequence comes from Eledona agricola, assembly GCA_964023215.1. NCBI lineage: Eukaryota > Metazoa > Arthropoda > Insecta > Coleoptera > Tenebrionidae > Eledona > Eledona agricola. The sequence goes on from OZ026860.1 coordinate 12,076,608, forward strand.
TCGTTGCCAGCACCATCTTAAAAGGTAAGTCTGCGAGAAAAACGTGTTTTCGCAAATCGGCTGCGTTCGTCGCCAAATCCGCAATTTTCAAAATCGCCATCTGCTTTTTGCAAAATCAAGTCGCCGGTCCGAGCAGGCTGCGACGCAATTTTCGGTTCTTTTGAAAAAAATTTTGACATCAGTATTTCCGTCGAATATTCCGCACGTGTTGTATTGCGAGGGAATGTGCAGTTCCTCGCCGAAATTCTTTTAATTGGCGTGTCCGGCGTTGAAAAATCAAAACGAAGCAAGTCGTTTCAGGAGAAATGGGAACCGAAAAACCGGAACAGCCCGACGAGTCGTTTGAGGATTCCTCAGCGGAAGAGGAGGAAACCGACCAGAAGATCCCCAATCAGTTCATGGACTTCACCAACGTGCTCGCGTCTTTGGAGAGCCAGCGCAATAAGGAGAAGGCCGCCGCTTCTCTACCGCCGGCGGTGAAGCGGAGGATCAACGCGCTGAAGAATCTCCAGCTGGAAACCAACAACATCGAAGTCAAGTTCTTTGAAGAAGTCCACTATTTGGAATGCAAGTACCACAAGCTGTACACGCCCATGTACGAGAAGCGCACAGCCATCGTCAATGGCGACTACGAGCCAACGGAGGAGGAGTCTCAGTGGCCGTCTGAGGATGAAGAGGAGAACCTGGGAAATCAGCTCAAGTTGAAGGTGAAAATCGAAGACGCCAAGCCGCAGGAGATTATACCGAAAAAGACCGAGGGAACTGAACAAAAGGAGGTCGATCCTAGCGGCATCCCCAACTTCTGGCTGACCATCTTTCAAAACGTCAGTCTTTTATCAGATATGGTCCAATCATCTGATGAACCTGTTCTGAGTCACTTGAAGGACATCAAGGTCACTTGCGTCGAGAAGCCCATGGTAAGGTTCATGTAGTACTTAGGGGGCGTTATTTTTATAACGCATTTGCAAATTTTTAATATTTTCCTGATGCAAATTAGTCCCATTTAGACCGCTTGTAGTTTGATACCTTGGCCTGTTCCTTGTTTTATTCATGTAAATGTTGGGTTTTTTTTATTCTCAGGTACTGATTTTTCGGAAATTATGGATTCTTTATATTATTCTCTTCTTTTATCATTTCTTAGGAATTTATTAGTTTTATATATTTTTTGAATTTTTTATATCCTGTGGAATCATCTGTTATCTTTTCTGTTCTTTGGATTCTTTGGCCTTCATCGATTATTTGGATCATTTAACTTTTTGAAATATACGTTTTTCGAGAAAAGCAAAGCGCTATAACTCAATTAATTAATTAATAATCCGGTTTTAATAATTTAATAACTTGCGCTTACTACACCTCCCCTAATAAGATGGTTATTCGGCAACTTAGAGTGAGAAGGTTCTAAATTCGTTTTTAAGCTTTTGAGCAAAAAGGAACTTGATTTGTGCAATGTTAATATTTTATTTATATCCCGTTTACTTTACGTTACATTTCTGTTCTTTGGATTCTTTGGCCTTCATCGAATATTTGGATCATTTAGCTTCTTGAAATATACGTTTTTCGAGAAAAGCAAACCGCTATAACTCAATTAATTAATTAATTAATAATCCGGTTTTAATAATTTAATAACTTGCGCTTACTACACCTCCCCTAATAAGATGGTTATTCGGCAACTTAGAGTGAGAAGGTTCTAAATTCGTTTTTAAGCTTTTGAGCAAAAAGGAACTTGATTTGTGCAATGTTAATATTTTATTTATATCCCGTTTACTTTTCGTTACATTTTTAAAATGAATTTTAACCTCAGATACGGAATTTGAACAAAATATACCTCTTAATTAATATCTGGGGAAGTGTAGATAGAACCTTAGTCCATATATTTAGCGTGTTTTTTAATAATATAGGGTAGGGTTCTATGTACCACTTAGAACGTTATTAAATGACCCTCCATTATTCAAATAAAATATGGTTCTAAATTCCAATTGAATTAACTTTATCTGAGTATTCAATTTTGTGCTATTATTATTGAATTGCTTCGTTAGAAACTCATGTAATCAAACAATTTTTAACTAATTTTATCATCTAAAGGCATACTCATTTTTTTCAATGATGCTGGTTTTTGTCGAAATTTTTATTTTTTCTTGAAGTTTCCTGGGAACCACTTGGAGTCAAGCCCGTAACCAGGATTTTTTTTCGGGGGGGGCTGCGATTCTTTTGCTAAAACTACCTAGTCTTTGTTTGCATTTAAGTTAGAGGAAAAAATTCCTTGCATTTCAGTACGAATACAAAATGATCCATTGAAAATGTTTTTTAAAAAGGTCGCACGTCTGGAAAGTTCAATTCTATCTAGTGTGAAGCCAAGAAATTTCGGGGGGGCTGCAGCCCCCTAGTCCCCCCTGGTTACGGGGGTGCTTGAAGTGCTTGAGTTTGTGTGGCATCAGTAGAATCTTGATTACGAGAGTTATTTTTATTATTAGAATGTCCACCACAGGGATTGTCCCTCCTGATGCTTCCTCTGCGCCCTTGTGGGCGACTTTTTTAAATATGATTGCTTCAATTTTTTCATTGAATTACCAATTAATTTATCTAACACTGAGAGTGTCTTAGGATCACACATGTGATGAAATTGTGGTCCCCTTCTGATTTGACTAATTAAACGTAAATTAAAATCTGGAACGGTTCCTGAGTTATTAAAGGGGGCTAATTTTCAAATGATCACCCAGTATAGTCTTCTTTGGCAGAGTCGAAATAATATCTCAGACCCAAAAATATAATCACTTTGAAACTGACAAGAGTGAAACTAAGTTTTAATTTTATTTATATTATTTAATTGTAATTAAAGCCTACATACTTTCGTAGAAGTTTTAAGTTGGGATACAGTACTTTTAGTGTTTTATTTCTTTAAACAAATTGAGGTCGATTTGTGATCAACATTTGTGCACAAACACAATCATTGTTTAAATTGGCTTCAAAGTTGCGTCAGGAAAATTGGCCCACATAGAATTTTTTTACACTTTTCAGAATCTAATTTAAAATGTGAATTTGCACATCGTCATCGTCCAGTCATTATTTTTTGCTAACATTCCTGTCCCTGGTGATTCATAAAGTGATGCTTTGCCTTTGATACAAATGAAAGATGACTCGTTAATATTTAATACTTTTTCGTATCGGTAACAATTCTAAAACGGTTTGTGCTTCTGTATTCTGAGTTTTTTCTCTCTTATTCGATGTTGTTTGTTAGCGTATTCTTTGAACGTTCCATTTTCAGAGGTTCACTCTTTCGTTCTACTTCTCGCCCAACAAATACTTCACCGACACGGTGCTCACGAAAGAATACTTCATGAAGTGCGAGCCGGAAGAAGACGATCCGTTCAGCTTCGAGGGTCCCGAGATTTACAAGTGCAAAGGTTGCACCATCAACTGGAACAAAGGCATGAACGTGACGCAAAAAACCATCAAGAAGAAGCAGAAACATAAGAGCCGCGGGGTCGTCCGTACCATCACCAAAACCATACCGAACGACTCGTTCTTCAACTTCTTCTCCCCGCCCGAAATTCCGGAAAACGCGAAGGGCGAAGACATAGACGACGAGTTGCGCGAGCTGATGACCACCGATTTTGAGATTGGACACTACTTTAGAGAGAGGGTGGTGCCGAGAGCGGTGCTTTACTATACCGGCGAAGCTGTCGAGGATGAAGATGAGGATTATGAAGAGAACGATCTGGACGATACCACAGAAGAGTCAGACGTGGGAGAGAATGATAAGGCCGATGAAAGAGATGCGAGTTGCAAGCAGCAGTAACTGTGGCGGTTTCCATTTTCCACTTTCCTTTCTTTGATCAGCTTTTAATTATCATTATTTATTCTATTTGTAAATTGTCAATATTATTATACCTTGAAAATTTTGCAAATAAAATTTTTTGTCAAATGAAAATCGCGCTTTCTTCGCAACATTTATTTTTTCAGAAACTCAAAATTTACTCAGGAATCATTAATAAATAAATTACGGTATTGAACATTGTGTTTGTCGACAATATTTTGCCTAGTATGGCTAGGGTCCCTACAACAAATGAGTATTATTAATTACGCACAGTCTTACAACACGTCGGAAATAATCACGATTGCGTGATTGATAAGTGCAAATGGCCCTGGATAAAAACGAAAAAGTGAACCCTAACCGCGTTATTAACGACTTGAATCATTGTCCTTGGTAGTTCCATGGGTTTGGCTGTTGCTGCGTCCAAATGTTACTCGCTCCGAATGGGCTGTATCCTCTCTCGCGTTCGTCTGGCGACATCTGCGCCAAAAAAAACTCCCAATTAGTTCTAGCTCCAAACAAATCGTTTTTAAATTGCGTGACGCGTCTCATTACCTCCTCGTCTCGTCTCTGCGCCTGGACCAAGTGATCGAAACCCGGCGGCGTTCTCGTGGGTGTTTTCGGCAGCTCCGCCGGCGCCCAGGGCTGCCACACGGGCGACGAGCCCCACAAATACCTGGACTGTTGACCCGCACCCGGCTCGTTGTCTTGCAACGAATACAGCGACTCCCAACAATTTTGGTTGTGAGCGTTGGCACCGCCGCCGTAGGTTTGATTCCAAGTTTCTGTAAAACTGCACATCGACACGAATCCCCCAAACTCAAACCGACTCTAACCTTGCAGCAGTTGGTTGTCGGAACCGTCCAAGAAATTCCAGTCCTGCGAAACCAACGTGTCCAAAAAACTCGTACTGACTTCCGATGATAGATCGTATCCGTTGGAGAAGAAGCTGTTGGAATGGTCCTCAAGGGGCATGTGGTCGCCGTCTTGCCAGAAATCGATTCGTTTGGATCCGATCGGTCCGAGTTCCGTGGACGTTTGCTTGTAGGGTTCCACGTACATCGTGGGTTTCGTGGTTTGGATTTGCGACAGGGGGCGCGTGTTCGCTATGTTCACCGTGTTCTCGCTCCGGGCGACCACGTCGCTGAAAGTGGCCCGGTTCTCACCCCACACGGGCGACGCAATCGGGGGACTCACCCTAACCGGAGGACTTTCCCTTTTCTCGCTTTTTAGACCTTTCTCTGCCGACTTTTTATGACTTTGTTTTTCGCGTTTGTCCTTTCCGCTTCTCGCCGGTTTGCCGTCCGCCAACTTCGCGTCCGCTCTTTTATTCTTGGGCTTGGGCCCCGCTCTCTTGCGTTCGAATTTCGGCTGTGTCGGTTTGCTAACGTCCACGTTAGCCACCACCACCGCCTCCTCTTGCTGCTGCTGGACGCTCTCGCTCTTTACGCTATTAGTACAAACCTTCTTTGAGCAAACTTTTGAGTTTCTTTGGTCGGTTTCTTTGTCGTTATCGTCATTATTGCTGCTACAATCAGTCGTAGTCGAAGAAGTCTCTTCCTCGTAAACAGGTACAACAGTATTTTTGGTAACTTTTTTACTAGTCTGAACCGGCGCCGTCTTTTTCTCTCTACTAACACTAGTACTACCGACTTTTTTGTCCTCGCCTTTTGCTTCGACGAACTTCTTCTTGGTTTGGTTTTGTACTACTAGTTCGGTAAGTTTCTTTTGTGCGTCGTTGTCACCGCTGTTCTTCTTCGTCAACTTCTTCTTGCTTCTGCCGGTTGTCGGCACCAGCGCCGTGTATTTCTCGACCTTCGTCTCCGCCTTCTCGTCCTGCCTCTGCTTCTCTTCGACTTTAGTCGATTGGATCTCGTCGCGGGTCTGCTGCCCCACCAGTCTCAGGTCCAAGACTGGCTGGGCCGCGATGCTGCTGGGAGTCATCAGCGCCGCGATCGTCTGCTTTTTAATCCGTTCGGCGTCCACGAACGCCAACAGAGCGATGAAAACGAACAGCACGGACATGAAGCTGATGAACGTGTAACTCAAGTGGGTTTCCCAGCTCGGACCTGCGATTAAACTCGAGCAGAGGGCGAGATAGTAGGGCGGGATCGTCGTGTGCAGCGTGTAATTGACAGGAAATCGAAGACTAGTGTGCAGAAGCAGCGTTCTAGTCACTTTGGACAGCGTTAGATCCGGCGTGAAGGCTATATCGATTTTTTTGGTCCCGTTCGGATGGAGCACGAACGGGGCGCAATTTAGAATTTTGAAGCCGTAACCCTCGCACGCCAGATCATTAATGAAGAAGCTGTTGACGTGAATCGTGACTTCGCCGATGTTGCGCGCGGTGAACGATCGCTTGACGCTCAAATTCGGCGACGGATTTCGGTACTGCTTCTCGCGTTCGCAGTCTTTGAGATGCTTCTCGGTCAGCTCGAACGAAAGCGGCTGGACCGAGCCGGGCTTGCGGTTTCCGAACTTGAAAAGCGGATAGGCGCCTTGCGCCTTCAGCCGCACCACCTCCACGATTGTAAGATTGTTGCGGACGAAGATCAGCGCCGAGTTCGGAACGGTGTCCTCGCTTTTAAAACCGACGGCGAACGTAAAATTTTCACCGGGCCCCAGAAGCACCGGCACCGACTCGTGGTGGATTTTAATGCCCAGACTGTCGGCGAGGTCGTACCGCTTCAGGCTGAAGTCGTCGCGGAAGAAGAAGCCGTGTTTAGTGGCGATTTCTTCGTGGGGTTCGTCCGCGTCGCCGGGGATGAAGTTCCACGGCAAACCTTCGTGCAGCAGTTGCAAATCGGGGTAATTGCGATCCATGACGAGCTGGACGACGAGGTTGTAGTTGGAGGGATTCCGCACCGTGATGTTCCTGTAGGAGACGTTCCCGATTTGGGTCAGCGGGAACGTAAAAGTGGATTTGTTGTCGAGATTTTGCTCCGCCAGCAAGCTGGGCCAGCTCATCTTGACGCGGCTTTTGAAAATGTGGCCCCGCACCTCGGACGTGTCCAGTCTTAACGTCAGATTCTGCCACTTTTTCGAACCGTTCGCCGTGAAGTTCAGGTACCGGTTGTAGAAGACGTTGACTAGATTTAGGTCGAAGTCGGCGACCGACTTGGACAGGCTCAGCGTTTTCAGCCACTGGGCTGCAATCGTTTTATTTGTTTGTATTCAAAGAGGGGTGGCGTTCGTAGAGGGTACCTGTGGTGTCGTGCTGCAAACCCGTGTAGCACTCGCTTCCGCAGCCGAGCGTGGGGTCCAGATACAAATGACCGATTACTTTGGTGGCGCGGGCGAGAATGTGGCCTGAATGTTTGCTGCTGAGACGATTGTCCGGCGGCAAACTGATTATTTCTTCGATTATCATTGGGTCGTTGAACGTGGAGTGGACGCGCAACGGATGCGAGCAGATTTTACCCTAAAATTACACGTTTACCTGTTTCTCGACTGTAAATACAAGCGGCTTCAGTGATATTCTTCTAGTCTATAGTTTCCATGCTAACGGTTTTAACAAGCACCCATCTCTAGTTATAAAAAGGAATGTTTTATGGTACTGGATGTATACGTTGGATTTGAAATGATTACCGAATGTCCATCGAATCGTTGAATCTTGAATGAGTTAACTAACTTGCTATGAATTAAGCCTATTCTACCGCTGAACTTTGATTTTTAAGGCGGTTACACTTTTTCAAGACATTTTTAAGCATCGACATGCCAACCAATTTTTGCAATGCAACTGAGAGAGACAAAAAACACATTTAAAAGACGCAGCATTATTTAAATGTAAATTATAGCCAAGAATACGGGTGTGATTGGTTACATTCAGGTTAGCAGCTTATTGAGAGGTCCACGTTGACCGTAAGTTACGATGTCATTATGATAAGATAATTTTCTTTTTCCAATTCCACTTTCGGATTTCGTTTGTTATCAACGGGAATATCATGTTAACAGTTCGGCAAAACATTCTCATTTGCATGTAGATTAGAACTGGCTATTGCAGATTTTACAAACTTAGCGTTTACAAAAAAAAGTACAGGTTTAAACCAAGCAATAACAGATTGTATAGAAGTTATTAAAATAATTATTCAAACTGAATAAAAAGCCCTGCGGATCATGTCCATTTCGTATAATCGTCTGATTTTGATATGGTCATTTGTATGCTTAAAACCGAGGCGGTATTTAAAAGTAAAATATAATAAAAATGCTTGTATCATTTTGTAGGGTAATTATACGAAATTAAAAAATTCAGTGTTTTTTGTAGATGTGCAGGATGAAATGTTGTATTTACTTAGTAATTTATTCTGGGTTTATTTTTTAATTTAGCTAAAAATATCAAATTCCCGGTAAATGGCCTTCAAATGCGTATACGTTGAGTTTGAAATGATTACCGAATGTCCATTAAATCGTTGAATCTTGAATGAGTTAACTAACTTGCTACGAATTAAGACAAAAAACCAAGCAATAATGTATTGTATATAAGTTATTAAAATAATTATTCAAACTGAATAAAAAGCCCTGCGGATCATGTCCAATTCGTATAATCGTCTGTTTTTGATATGGTCATTTGGATGCTTAAAATCGAGGTGGTATTTAAAACTAAAATATAATAAAAATGCTTGTATCATTTTGTAGGGTAATATATACGAAAGGTTATACGAAATTAAAATATTCAGTGTTTTTTGTAGATGTGCAGGATGAAATGTTGTATTTACTTAGTAATTTATACTGGGTTTATTTTTTAATTTAGCTAAAAATACCAAATTCCCGGTGAATGGTCTTCAAACGCGAATTACTATTACTTATTATTATTAATTTCTATTACAATAGGTAAATAAAATTGACGCATTGTATAATATTTACTATTTTTTATTACATTATTATAGATTTTAACGCCCGTTTGTTTGGACTATCCATCCGCAAAATTAAAAAAAGAGAATAAATGTTAATTTATGTTAAAAATGTGTTTTGACTGACTGCCTGCTTTAGTTTATAATACTCGTTGTTTTACTATTTTTTATTTGGTATTGTTAAATGTTATGTAAACTAAAAGAAATTAATTTTTTACTTCACGTATACATTCCATGTTTAAATATTCTTCATATACAGTGTGTCCCAAATTCGATGCTCGCCGTTAGGATGTCGGATACGCTAAGAGCTACAAGGTCGGTTAAATGGGGAAAGTTTTAGCAAAATTTACGCTGATTCCAAATCTAAGATCTTAAGAAATCACGGCCACGTCGCTTTTGAGTTATTCCAAAAAAAAACAAAATTTTGTCGACTTTCCTTTTTGGCCGTAGCCAAGTAATCCTTGGTCAGACAGGTTTTAAACATTTACATTGTTGGTACACTTTTCGGAGTAAAAACCAAAACTGATGTCTTCTATTTTCGAGATAGCCAAGATAACTTTGTTTTTTTTATGGTCATATTTAATTTTTGAATTTTTAAAACACCCTTAAAAACAGCTTCCCAACGATGTATCATATGCCAGAGAAAATTTGTTTTTCAATGCAGTAATTTTAAAAATATATATGCTTTATTTATGAAACTAGTAGGCCATAGAAAATCAAAGTTTTTGTAGAGGCAAAGACAATTATTTTAATTAAGTTTGCAGTTTATTATGTGTCAATAATTTTAATTTTATAAAAAATACTTAACGTAATACACGATAAGGAGAAACATTTTTAATAACAGCGAATTAACACAATAATAGAATAAATGTTAGTAAAAAATTAACAATATTTAATAAAACTGTTCAATATGAGCTCCATTTAGCTGAATGCATTTTTGGCATCTAAACCTAATTGAACTGATTACTCTCCTAAGAGTATTGTCATTTATTATTATTATTTATTTATTATTAGCCTACTATTAGCTATTACTGAAAATTGTAATGTGAATTAGGTCGTTTTTCGAAAAGAATGTTTTAAATTCTACCAATTACTATTTTGCATTCAGGTGATGAAGAGTAGAATTTGGACACTATTGACAATTTTACGATAAATACAACCTTAATGCACAGTACAGAAGGAATCAGTAGGTTCACTCTCCGATTTTTGTGTTCCAAGGCCAGTTCGACTCTAGGCTACATGCGCTGTAGATTTTGGCTCATAACCGCATATAACCTCAAATCGTATTTGAACACATTGTGTTATTTACTCTTGCTATTTGGGTTTTTCGGTATTATTGTTGCAAAATGCATATTTGTTGTGTTTCGGGGTGCTTGAACAATGACTTAAGATATGCACCACAATACAGTTTTTTTCGATTTCCACTCGATATTAGTCGGTAAGTAATGGGTTGTTTATAGCATCGTTTTGGGTTGGATTAGCAGTAAATTACGTTGGTATAATAGCAGTGGATATTTGGCAGGTGTAAGATGTGGCAGAGCTTACCTCAATTACGTCGAAGCAAAGATTTAACTGCAGCAGAGTGTTACAAGCGACTACGTGTTTGCAGCCAACATTTTTCTGCAGAACAATTTTCAAGCATAGGTAGACACCGACTTAAGAAGTACGCTATTCCAAATGTGTTTCCACAAGCAGATGGTGAGTTTCATGATATATAGATTCATAAATATAGACCTGCAAAGTTTCTCCAGATGCAGTTCCATCCACTTCGTACACACCAGAAACACAAGAAGTTCACTCTGGGGCTGTACAGGACAGTGTAACGCAAACAGTTGCTAGATTAAGTGCTTCAACACCACGAAAAGTGGCTTTGAAAAAACGTTTGAAGGGTTTGCAAAGGAAGCTACGATTTTCGGAATGTAGTGTATCAGAAAGAAGCGAGCTTACGAAGAGTGACATTATGGTATTCATATCGGAACATTATCCTACAATTGCGACCTTTATAAACACCCAAATTGAGCTTCTAAGTAAAGCTCCAAAAGGGGCACGATATTCAAGCGAATTTAAACAATTCGCACTTACTATATATTTTATGGGCCCTAAAGTTTACAAATTTTTGCAGACCACATTCCGTCTTCCTTCTAAATCCACTCTAAATAGAATCACTAGCAAGTGGGAAATCGGCGCAGGTTTTTCAGACTTTGTGATGGAATTAATAAGGCTGAAAACGGATCTACTTGATAAGAATTCAAAGGATTGCACAATCTGCATAGATGAAATGTCCCTGAAAACATTTTTATATTATAATATAGGGACGGATGAAATTATTGATTTTCATCACACTGGTAAAGAGAAGGAATATTTCCCGGCCAATACAATTATGGGAAGTTCTTAAAACTAGAAATATAACGTCACTATTCACGCGTCGGCTTGATCAAGATTGTCTGGAAAATTATTTCGGGAAAATTCGTACATTAAGCGGAAACAACAGAAATCCCACACCTATTCAATTCTCTCGTGCATTTCGAAAGCTATTCGCACTGAATAATTTTGTACATGCTGACGGTGCGAATTGCATAGAAGAGTTGGATTCTGTTTTGGCTGCGTTAACTCCGGAAACATTAAATCGGTACAAAGTTCTGTTAGTTCCAGACAACGACTTTGAACCTTTAGTGCTTGACACCTGCGATTACCATACTTGGCAATTGCCGGATCAAAATGCCTTCGAATATTTTACCGGTTACTTGGTAAGAAAATGTTTACAACATCACTCTTGTGATTCCTGTGCCAGCTATGCATCTTCCAATCAAGAGTTACACAGTTCATCCTTATTTTCTTATTTCAAGGCGTATAAGAACGCCTCAAATGATACATTTGGTAATCTGGCCCGCCCACGTATGGATTTTAATGAATATATATCTAATTTAGAATATATCTTTTCAATACAATTCTCCGTCTTAGCACTTTATAAACATGTTGGTCACAGGCTCATGCAACAATTTTTAAAAGTTACTTTCCATCTACCTTGCACGGATTTCCCTACTGGGTATTTATTAAAATTATTTATACGGGTTAGGATATTTTATACATTAAAATTTATGAACCGTGAATTTAAAGAAAATGCTTCGAATCGAAAAGAAATACCCAAATTGCGAATTCTACAACATTTGTGAATATAAACAATTCCCCTTTTAGCTGAACACAAGAGGAAGTTCCGTTTAGGTGAGTTTGATAAATCTGCCGTAGGTGAATACGCATGGTCTGCGGGAGACCATAAAATACAATTTGATAACACCAAACTTCTGTTGATGAAGTCCACCGCAGCTGTGGATAAAAGATCTGGAATTTCATTGGGGTCACTTGTTGAATTAGCTCCTCGGAGCATTCACTACACCCCCGCTAATGAAACTTCAAATGGAACAAGGTCCAAAATCGTTATAATTTGTGAATATTATAGTGAATATATTTTTTAACATACATTTTGTACTTTTAATAAAATATAACATTTGATGCAATGTTTATTTCTTCGGTGACCCTTCCGCGCCTACGCCTATGAGTTTTAGGACGCTACTGGCGACGCCAGGCCACATGCGCAAAACCGATTTGGAACACCGACATCAAAGGTGCCGACGCGGAGTGAACCTACTGATTCCTTCTGTACTGTGCTTAATGTTCGTCCAATAATTGATATTTTCAGACGAAGTTCAGACTCTTTTTCAAAACTTTTTTCCACGGCCTACTATTTTGTTTTGTTGCTCTCATAAGGTCATGTTTACATTTAAAACTGAACTCCATTCACAAAAGCAATGGATATTTAACTTTCTTGGTTTTTATGGCTGCCATAAGAAATACAAAAGTTATCTTGGCTATCTACAAAACAATAGTTTCCAAAAAGTGTACTAATAATGTAAAAGTTTAAAATCTCTCTGACGGACGATTACTTGACTACGACCAAAAAGGTAAATCACATAATTTTCGTTTTTTTGGAATATCTCAAAAACAATTGCAGTTGTCCGTGATTTCTTAACAGACTTGGAATAAGCATAAAATTTGATAAAACCTTCCCCGTTTAACCGACCTTGTAGCTCTTACCGTTTCCGAGATCCCAATAGTGAGCATCGAATTTGGGACACACTGTATAATAAATTAATATAGTTTATTTTTCAATATATTGTTTACTGCGGAATGTTTAATTTTGTCAAAAAATGTTTTATTTTACTATCATTTCATATATCATACCCTGCGTTTGGTAAATTTACTGAGCATTTTGCATATTTACCAATGTTTAGCATTTATAACGTGCATTTAATGTTTTTTACAAAGCATTCAGTATTTCACTGAGCGTTTAGTATATTTACCGAGCATTTAGTTATTTTACCTTTCATTTAAATTTTTTACCGAACATTTAGTACTTCACTGAACGTTTGCTAAACAACTGAATAAAATATTTCTTACCGTTTCCGATATCCCAATAGTGAGCATCGAATTTGGGACACACTGTATAGTAAATTAATATAGTTTATAAATTGTATTTATTTTGCAATATATTGTTTACTGCGCAATGTTTAATTTTGTAAAAAAATGTTTTATTTTACTAGCATTTCGTATATCATACCCTGCGTTTAGTAATTTACTGAGCATTTTGCATATTTACCAATGTTTAGCATTTAATGTTTTTTACAAAGCATTCAGTATTTCACTGAGCGTTTAGTATATTTACCGAGCATTTAGTTATTTTACCTTTCATTTAAATTTTTTACCGAACATTTAGTACTTCACTGAACGTTTGGTATTTTTGCTAAACAACTGAATAAAATAACAGATCGATACAATTTGCATGTGCATAAAATACCGAGCATTTAATTAATTTTGATATAGTATTATAACCCTCTTTTGTTCAAAGAGTTTTTTATTTACTACACATCTTAACGGCATCATAAGAACTAGTTTTGATTATTACAGAAAAATATTGTCCATTACGTTACAAATGTCACATTTACCAATGTAGAAATACGTATTATATTTTTCTCAACAACTCCGTTAGTTTTTGATAAGGTCATGTTTACATTTAAATCTGAAACCCATTCGCATATATGTTTTACAACAAAAGCAGCGGCTTAACGGCGTCACTCCTCTACACCTTTATGTTCAGGACCAGGACATTTGGTTTTATCTCTTAATTCGTAGCAAATTAGTTAATTCATACGATGGACATTCGGTAATCATTTAAAAAAGAACCAAACCAAAAATAGTAAACATTACAAATTTCAAACCCAAAAAACGTCCCCTTTTATACGTAGAGATGGGTGCATGGAAACTATAAACTGGTGAAAATCACTGAAGCCGGTTGTACAAATAAATAACAAAAGAAACGGAATGGGTGGGGAAGTCGAGGGAAGCAGAACAAGAACAAAGAGACTGGCTAAATGGAACTCTAAATACCGTTGACTTCTACAATGGCCTACCGGAAAGCACTGGTCAAAGACGAGCCGATCCGGTCCGATCTCCAGCTTCCCCGGCGCCACCTTGAAATGGACAGGCACCGACTGATTATCGTACTGCGTTTCGATCTGAACGTCGCCCCAAATCTGTCCTTCGGCATTGAAAGTCTGAACAGTCAGACGAACAATCGCGTATTCCATCGATTTCAACGAACTCTACAACTCAAATGAGACGAAATCGAAGAAAACCGCTGCGGGCAACGTACGCATTTCGTCAGATTTCTGAACGTGACTTGAAGCAGCGCCAGTTTGTGATCTCCTCGACCACATCCCATCATCACGGCGCTCGTCATCGGAATCGACGTCTTCACGTTCTTAATCCCAATACTCACAGGATTGTTGTTAAGCACCAGGAAGTGTATTTCCCTGGTCGAGTCGAAACTGATCAGACCCAAATCGAGCGAATAGTCTTTGCTTTTAAACGGTAAAAACTTGAAAAACACTATTAACACCGACAAAACTGGCGCCTTTATCGATCCTACCACTTGCAGCTTCCCGTTGTAGCTCAGCAGCGGTATCAAGACGTCCGAAACGTTCGTCTTGACGACGATGTGTGAGTTAACTTTCAGGTCGGCGATTTGCACGCCGCTTTTCAGTCGGATGCTGAAAATCACGCTCTCGTGCTGCGGTCTCACGACGATCGATTTAAAATGCTCAATCTGCAAAGGCACAATTTATGACGGCGCCGCAAAACGCGCAGGACTCACTTTAAAGAACTTTTGGACGTCGTCGTGGAGGCTGAAGTTCAGCAGCTTGACCGACGTCTGAAAGTTGTTTTTTACTTTAAAGCTCCGGGGAGACAGGGCCTCGGACTTGTCGTTGATGAAGTAACGAGTCGTGAGGGGGTCGTACGAGAGGCCGCCTTCGAGCACCGTCATGTAATAGGGGATTTCGGTTTTGCTTTTGCCGTTTTTGTACTTTACCGTGATTTTGCCGGAGAAGTCGTGGCTCTTGAACGCGGCTCTCCCTGAAATGGAGCGGAACAAACGTCGGGATTATTACTTGCACAATTGTGCCCTTGCTGAATTTTTTTTTGATTATTAACAATTATCCAGGAGCTGGTGAATTTTTTTGAAACTATCTTTCTCAGTCAGCTAAAATCGATACAAGTCGTATATTTGTATGGAGGTTTTCAGCTGGCTTGAACTAGAAAATGTTTTGGAAAATACAAATGCGTTCCACTGATCCACTGATGAGAATTATAACTCGTATACGAAAATTAAGTAAAAAACAGTCTGGCTAATCTGTAGGCATAGATATTTTAGTGTTGAGCTTATGTTTTATGTCTTTTGTGGTTAAGAGTAAGAATAGCCTGAGGCTAAACTTCGCCACATTGCTGTAAACATTTATTTTTTTTACTGCAATAAAAGTCGATTTATTATTATTAAAAAAGACTCATTTCCGGGCCTAATGACATAAAAACTATTATAATTTACAGCATTAAAAAAACAAGTGCATACTGTGTAGGGTGCAGAATTGTTTATTTTAAAAATATTTTACAGTGGAACTTGCGCAACTAGAAGTTATATAACTCGAAATATTCTCTCGTCGAACTTTTTGTGAACATAAAAGGTATTTAATCGTGAATCTCACCTAGTAATCTTGTCTCTGTTCCACTGTATTTATTAACATTATTAATTTTGGAGGTGTTATTTCTCTTTTTTTTTTGGTTATAACTTACATTTTTATATTTTCGTAGTTTCCTATTCCATTACTTTGGGGTATTGTCATGATGCGGAATCCTCTTAATAGCTTATCACAACTGCAAATTTTTCAGCCCAAAAAGTTTTTATAACTTTCGGAGCATATCGAATTGAACGCGTACTATTTAAAAGATAGAGGCGAGGTTTTGGTGTTTGTAAATAGCATTTATTATTATTACTACTACTACCGGAATTATAGTATAGACACTCATATACATATTTTCAGGCTAGTAAAAATAAGGGCAATACAAAATGTTTAATTTCTGCAAATTTGGCGGTCTCATTTGCTAATTTCATAAATCAGCCAGACTTGTTTTTAACTATATACCTATTATTAACAATTGATAATATCAATTTGTATAATACGTTTCAATCATGTAAAAATAAGGATAACGTATCCGAGAAATTGAACTGATTTTCCGAACTGTGGATTTATTGACACTTCAGTCGGACTTACTTGGTCCAACTGAAGACCAGCCCAATTTCAATTTCTGTAATTTTTATAATCTTTAGTAAATGTAGAATATTCATAACGGGAACTTTCATTTGAATTTTTTTTGTTAGAGATTAATTAACCATCAAAATTGCCATTATTTAATGCAGAGTTGATATTTTAATATTAAAAAACAAAATCTCATAAATAATGTAAAAAAAATGCTCAATACGAGGCCTTTCCACTTCAATGCACTTTTGAACTCGTCTACAAAAATATTGATGTGTACGTAAAAACATTTACCTGCTGTATATTTCATCCAGATTCCCCATAAATTCAATTTTTAACAAATATCTTGTACAGAATGCCCCTTTTAAAAAAGAAATTTAAATTTCAGTCAGAAATGTCAGTAGGGTTAAAAGTTAAAATTAATGAAATATCATCAGAGATTTAGAATGAAATCTCTGAACCTATGAGTAAAAAGAAAACATGTTTCAAATAAAAGTTGTCAATTTGTGTAAAATGAACAATAAAAAATTAATTAAAAAAATTAAATTGATCTTCGAACGACCTTAAAAACGCATTCGAAATTTAAATGGGACAGTACAATTGAATGGGTGAGAAGAAAAAGGATAAGATTCCAAAATATATAATTTTAGAGGCAGCTAATTTGACACGAACTTTACAATGAGTGCATGCATTAACGATAATATTACACTGTTCCCATATAGCTGAAAATATTGTAATAGTAGAAAATTATAATATTCCTGAAATCGAAACAATTTATTCGTTTTTCTCAGTTCTGAGATTCGTGGAATAATAATATCCTTTTTCCAAACAGCAATTCAATTTATCTTCCCCTTGCAGTCAGATACCTTTTATTTAAAAAAAAATTATCTTGGAGATATGCTCTTTCAGGTTAAATCGACCACCCAATAGTTTTTCATACAAAATGGCACATCAAAGTTATATTCTTTTATATATTACGATATTATTGGATTCATTTAAAAAAATAATTATATTTTGTAACCCCTTCTATGGACCTAACATCAATTGGTTTGCTAAAATGCGTACAAATAAAACATAATTCAGGGTAGACCATGGAATCTAGCTTTTATTTTATTTCTTAAAGTTTGACATTGACATTTGATAGAGAACTGTCAACCAAAAAGCTGCTCAAAAGACGTCACAACCGACGCCCGAAGATGGAATTTGTTAAAAAAAAACATAAAATGTGTCTTATTTATGTATATCGTGTCCGAAACGATTGCCAATAGAAAACTTAATTTCAAATTTCTCCATTTCAAACATTTTCTACCCTCTAATTCCAAACCCTTTTTTAATTGTAGGCACGTGATATTTGACATTTAAACAAAACAAGGCCCTTTTTTGCAATAAGAGTTTTTGATTAAAATTTTGACAAAAATTTTTGATATAATCAGCGTTTCTCAAACTCTGGTCCGCACAAAACATAAAAAAGTAAGTTTTTTCATAAAAGGAGACCGTGTAGAAAATTATTGGTCTGCAATCGAAAAAGTTTTGGAAACGCTAGTCTAGTTTAAAGTGGCCAAATCAAATTCTTAATTGTAACAATTTAATATAGAATCCCATGAACGCAGTGTTAATTTCTCGAATTTCTCAACTGGAACACTTTGTATATTTTGGTATCAATGGATCACATTGTATACGTTGTCATCACTGATTGATATCTCAAGTCATTCTAAATTATTATAAAGATGCAACTAAATTTACTCACAGTCCAGTGTAAGTGTTCCAATCCTCACACATCCCTTCTTGCCATCCTTGGCCCCGGGCATGACCTTGACGGTTTCAAAATCGGCTTTAACAGCTTCAGAAGACGTGGACACGCTATATATCCTAACGGCCTTCTTCATTGGGTTAAAAACGCACAACTCTGCTCGCCTTGGAGCATCCAAACTGCCCCCAACTCCAAAATCAACAGACCCTTGAGGCTCAAACAAACCACCATCCGAACACACCTCAACTTCTAATGGTACAACGAGGGTTTCCTCGGTACTATTGACTTTAATTCTAACGTAAGCAGTGTGATTCTGTTCAGATTTGGCTTGAAATCTGACACGAATTATAGCTTTAGTTTGAAGCGGCGGAATTTCCCACATGTCTTTGGAGCCTTCCAGCTCGCCAGTGGGGAGTTCCAGATGGAAGTCGCCTCCACTACTATAGACTTCAACAATCTGCAACAAATTCGTTTTAACACTTGTTGTAAATGAAATTGAGGAGACTGACTTGTATGGGTTCCAAGTGTGGATTGTGCATATAAATTAATGGGGAAAATGATGCATTAATGGGTAGCTTAACACCTACAATGGGTCTCAGTCGGTAGGGACTATAAATACTGGAACCTTTCACCTGCAATTGTTACAATAAACATTTCACGGTAAACAGTGTGGAGGGTTACGTTGTACTTAAAGTGGCCCTCAGTGGTGTGGATGTAGAGACTACTTTCAACATAACCTTCTTCCCGACCCAGGAACACCACATTGAATGAGGTGTTGCCGAGCGGTGGAATTTTCTTGTCTTCAAAAAACGAGCTGTGGAAGTGTACCGTGCTCCCTGAGATTGACGTCATGTCAATGCTCTTGTTGGAGTCAACATTGAACAAAGTGACTTTCTCCAAGTGAGGTACACCGAGAGGCCTACAAAGCATGCATTACAACAATGTTGTACACACTAATGTCTATTTGCCTGTATTTGAAGTCAAGAAATGCGGGTTCGAATTTGAGTTGCAGCTGCAAGGAAGGGTCGTTGAGTCTTGCTGACCTAAAACTATAAAGTAATAACAATTGCAACTAGTGCATAATAAAGCACTCCCGTTTACCTCAACCCAGATGCGATTTCCTACAAAATGTGTGATTAGTAAGGGGGTGTTAAAGTTCGTGGCGATTTCAAGTACGTACCTCATGGAGCGCGCCAAGATCGTTGTCGAAGTAGCGTCGGTTGTTCGTGATGAATCCTGAAGCACAATAAAAGGAAAAGTGTTAAGCGTAAGGTCGTTAAATAACGATAAAGATTCATATTGTAGGGCACAGATGTGTGAACAACTTACCATGACTGCTGTCATGTACTGTTAAGTGAGTTTTAATTATTGATTCTAGTAATGTGAGTGCAAAAATATACCACGATAGCGAATACCTAAACATTTTGACATTGGTAAAATCGTTTATTTAGAATTCGGTGCACCGTAACTTCGTGAAAAATAAAGTGCAGTCCTTATCTGTCATTAATCGACTTTAAAAAATAACTAAGTTGTTGCCAACCCCTGATTGCATTACCAACATAATCGGCTGAATTATCACTGACGCTTTGACTTATTGACCCCCGTTTTTTATTAGTGAACAACAGATGTCGCCCCACGTGAAAAAAATATAAAACTACGAATAGCAAAATTCAGATTGACAAAGTGCAACAGTGCCATTTTTTCAGTCTTATAACATTGTACAATTATATTATTTTGTTGAAGACCGCATTCTAAAAAACTTTAAAAAATTTTTGTAGTCCCTCTAGCAGAAAGAGGTATAACCAATTTCAATTTTTAGTTAACGTGTTTTGTAATATTCCTGTCGCGAGATGTCGCAACCGTATTGTTAAACTTGTGAGTTGTTAAAAATAGACTCCAAAATGTTATGTTATAATTTATTAACACTGTACAATTAACACAGGCAAAATATAGAATAGAAAATACTTGAACCTGTGTTGAACTACAAAGAAAATACTGTTTTGGTAATGCTGTACTCTGTAGTCTGTATGTCGGTAAGACAGGTTACTGAAACAGCTACAAACTAGCAATTGTTTTAAATTTTACCAAAAACCAGAAAAGCACCCACAATGGTACGTTTCAAGCACTGGGCGATTCATTACTCCCTTTCACTTGCATTTTACAGAACTTGATGCGTGTTATTCGCCTTGCCGGTGACCTAACCCCAAAACTGTCCCCTCGGCTAGTTTCAACTCTACCCCAAACTACCGAAGCAAACGAGCCGGACAAGCTGTACAAAATCATGGAAATCGAATTGAAGGGACACGACCCCGCCGTTCTTGGCAGCTTTGTTACTTTCGCTACGACAGCAGGCAACCATTTGGATGTCCAGTCGAAAACGTTGCTTTCAACGAATTGTTCAGATCCGCAATACAGTTGTCGATTTTCAGGTGGAAGTTGCGGAAGGCCGTGCACGACAGACGCAGCGTTTTGAAATGCGTCCACATTTACAAGAAACACATGGTTCAGTATGAGACCAGAACTTATTACAATTTCATTCGGTACAAACATTTAACGGGCAGCACCGCGGATACGTTGCTGGAGTATATTGAGCGGAATCTGCCAGAAGGAGTGGGACTCAAAGCTACAAAAGTAACAATAGTAGTGAGGAGGTGTTTGAATTGAATTGGTTTATTTTAGGTTGAACTCCAGAAGCTTCGGGAGCACTTGACGTCGGCGGGTTCGTAAAATTCGTTATTATACATTTTATGGGCGAATTTGCGTAATTTATTAGTTAGGTCATTAAATAGTTTTATGTACAAAATGACGCACAGGCGTTCTGTGTTTGTATGTTTCTCCTTTTGAGTCGATTTCCAATAGGGGGCGTCCAGGTCACATTCACAGCGTAGGAGTATCTGACGTCATAAATGACGACTATTGATTCGTAAGTCGAGTTCGATTCCATCTGCAGAGCAAAAGCTCAAGCTTGTTGGAATAATAGTAAACTGGGGATGACTGAAATCCTTAAACAATTCGAGTATAAATAGAAAAGGCTAGGACTTATTTAGAACCGCTCGTCAGTTCAGTATTTACAGGACTCTTTGCCAAGTCTGTTTTTTCGTCTTTAAAAATAAACCTGGACGTGAAAACATCTAGAATTAGTTAAATACCCAACTCTTGGTCATTATGCAATTGTCCCTACACTGTTAGAATATTTAATTGGCACGTAGAATCGTCCACAAGGCTCGATTTGGCGTCGGAAGCATAAAACGAAGCGACGCCAAATGCAGTTGGAACAAATCAGATTGCGGTATTGATTTCCTCACTGACCTTCCCAATAATTGCGCGTAAAACGCACAACGAGTACCCAACTAGTAAAATTTTATTAGCGGAAACTTCTATTCGGGGCTTCCAAAATTAATCAGTGTTGTTTACAACAGTTTGTTGCAAAACATTATCGCAATTACCGCCACTTTGGAAAATTATGGACGGACAATGTGGGCGCGAATTTCATCACACAACTTGTTAATTGCATTACGTTTGAATTGTAGAAAATGCATTAGCCGAATTATAATGAGACACCCGATCAAGCACAAAGCGTACACGTTGAGGTGCTCGTCCTTTGATTTTTGTGGCGTCACGATTCGCTAGGTCAAGGTGTTCGATCCAAAACAAGCCCAAAGCAGTCAAAATTCGGCGTGAAAGAAAAGAGCGGTTATTGATTTTTATCGTGACATAAGTGGTATGGAACAAGTATTGCACGGTCTGGAAAGCGTTTAAATCGGAGTGATTATTAATAAGTTTGGCCGGTGTCAAGGTTAGATAGTGATAAAATTAGATTTTCGAACCTGTGTTTGCAAAAAAATAGGCGTAGTTTTTTATTGTAATATTGTCACCGAGTTTAAACGGAAATAAAACAACAGTATAATCAGCTGAAAACGAAAAGTGGTAGCAGATTTGCATCAGAAATTGATATGGAATAGTTGTTA
Organism: Eledona agricola; assembly: GCA_964023215.1. Taxonomy (NCBI): domain Eukaryota; kingdom Metazoa; phylum Arthropoda; class Insecta; order Coleoptera; family Tenebrionidae; genus Eledona; species Eledona agricola. Next base: position 12,098,633 of record OZ026860.1, read on the forward strand.
TGATCATATTTGGTCACAAGGGTGTAGTAACGGTCAAGTCAACATTTCTTGTTCGTTTGTATTGAAATGTATTGAAATATATTGAAAATAAAACATCTTTTTACTTCGCGCCTTTACAAAACTATTAAGTACTCAATTGAGTGCGGTAATAGCTTTTTGAGTTTCGTAATAGAACTAGTGTAATTTTGTTTTTTAGGGTTATATGTCATGATCAGTAATGCCATGTAAAACGTCAAAGTAAAACCAAAAAAAAGTTATTTTATTATTAGTATTTATATTATTATTATAAACATTAATCGTTACGTTGGATGTGTCTTGAGCACTTAAATTAATCCCAGGTTGGTTGCTTGCCACAATATTTTGCTGAAAATTCTTTATACCGCCAATTCTTGTGCCGTCATTTGAAAATTGAATTGTCAATTATGACAATTGTCAACCAACCCATGTAAAATTCCCCAAATTTTATAATTGCAAATTTAGAATTAAAAATTGCATAAATGATGCGAAGTAGAAAAAAATAGTATAAAAAAACTCGTTCATAAGGCTATTATGGCACTCATCAAGTGCAATAAAATATGCCTTATGGAACTCGTTCCTTAATATACTATTTTTTCTACTTCGCGTCTTTAACAAAGCTGTTAAAGCACTGGAATGGAGTTTCGTAATAGAACTAGTATAATTTAGTTTTTCTATGGTGGTATGTCATGATGATTAATGTCATATACAGGATCTTTCACGATGAGAGCTTATTAGGCAGATAAAGAGAACCGAAAAACCGATAGACCTGAAACTTTGCATACTTGTATAAACTTATAAGATCTATAAATAATATTTTTATGGTTGTGCCACCTCCGGTTATCCCGGAAGTTGGTATCAACTTTATTATTTTAAATACAACATACCTATTTTTAATGTATTTTCAGATTCTGCATTATATTATGTGTCATATGGTATCAACGTTTTTGCACCTTCTTGTATTGTTTTAAAAAAATGTTTTTGTAAAAAAGGCGAGGAACCAGTGCAGTAAAGAAATTAATGATTAATAAACCCTAAATTTCGGGTCGACGAAAGGACAAAAGGTTCAGCTATGTGTAGGATTCTAAAGATTTTCAAGGATATTCCTGGAGGAGCAGAAAACTCAGCTGCAATTCAATAAATTCCAAAAGCATAAAAGTTAATTTTTTTGAAAATTCAACCATATGTTTTCATTACATCCTTCTATAGAGAAATTTATTCTCGTTGTGATGATCAATCACGTTCCTTTACTTAAAATGGACGGTTTTTAAGTTATTTGATTTTTTCGACTTTTCTTTACAATTATGAGCAAATAAGGGAAGTAGCCTTATTAAAATCTTATTGAGTCAGCTCTGAAAGTCGTTTTGATATTTTAAAATGTAAGCAGTTACGGGATTTGAGTTCTAATTCACTTGTAATGTTACTATTACAATTCTCTAATGAAGATAATTTAAATTCCCTGTTCATACACTGCCAGAAAGAATCTTCACAAACTTTCTTCCGTTACAATTTTTTTAAATTTAAATTAGCTTCCCCCAATTATAAACATTAATTGTTACGTTAGATGTGTCTTGTGCCGTCTAATTGCATTTGAAAATTGAAATTTCAAGTTTGACAATTGTCAACCAACCCAAGCAAAATTCCCCAAATTTTAAAAGTGCAAATTTTGTATTAAAAAATTGCACGTATGATGCGGAATAGAAAAAATAGTATAAAAAGCTCGTTCGTAAGGCTATTACGGCACTCGTCCTTTAATATACAACTTGATAGCGCAAAATACATACTTAAAAACAACAACACAAAAATACAGACCAATCGTTAATAACGTGTGACTTGTATGGCAATTAATTAAAGACGCGACTAATTAGCTGCTGATTATAATGTGCGTGTTGTTTTACAAAGGTCAAGTTCGTCCCCCGATAAAATAATTTCAATGCGGCGATTAAATATAAAATAGACATTATACCGGCATTAAAACTCGTCCGTATAAATTCGCAACCCACGAACCCGTGCCAATATAAACTACTTTGTTGCTGCTGCCGCTTTAATGTAATTTAAGTTGTAAAGTTGGTTCGATTCGCAAGTTCGCGAAATAAGAAAATAAAGTGAATGGGCGAGTTCATTTGGGTTGAGTCGTGTTTGTTTTTAATAGAAATTTATTGCCATTAGACGAACGAAATCGATACTTTTTCAATTAACAGGACGCGTCTGCACGTGTAGTAAGCGTATCGGGAAATGTGAAAAATTGGCGGGTTATCGCTGGGACGCTTTGCATTGCGAACAAGGTTTATCGGATGACGCCGGTGCCAAACATCTACCATATAAATGACGTCAAACGCCTCGAAAAGGTGGTCGCTTACTCAATTGTTGTTTGTAATGTTTGAAATACCTTCTTTGACTGCGTCAGTCCGCTTGTCTTCTATTAATAGGCGAAATTTGAAAGTCTTGGCGATGCTGAGGACACTTCATAAATTTTCCTGTATTGCTGTCGTGGGTTTGCTAATCATGGAACTGAATCGAAAGGTTTTGATAACCAGTTTCACTGCAAATATGCAAATAATTTCAGACTACCGACCTATTATCAGTGCGAATGAAACGGTTTAGTTTTCACAATCTGAATAAAAACAGTGTATTCAAAGTGTATTATTTGTCATTATAATAGTTCGTTCCGGCTTTTGTACTGCAGAAGCTTCCGAATAACGTAATAAATAATCGATTCGTGATTTGCATAATCCCTGCAATTTTTACTCGTCGAATTACACCGGCAGATTATTTTGCATAATAATGACTGTATTGCTTTCGTCGTTATTTATGCAACTAGCATTTGAATTATTTAATTACACGGCTAATTTTGCAATTATTTGTTGATGCGTTGAATCGGCGGAAGCATAAATGTCCCATTTGTAAGTTCGTGTTATTTCTTGTTGACGACTTGTGAAAAATAACATCTGCTATTTTTAACCACAATTTCACGCTTAAACTCGTTTTATCAATAGCACAACATTGAAAAAACGTTAAACTATTAATAATCAAATTTATCTATTTACCATTCTGTGGCCGCTAAGTATAGCGGAACAAAATATAAATACTGTAATTCTTGTACACTACTCAAGAACGAGTTTGCTAATATTGTTGAACAAATCGTGACTTCTTTAATTCAAAATCGAATCTAACCCTAGGAGTTTTCTGTTGGTTCGATAAAGATATAAATTCCAAACACGCGTCATATTGTGCGAAGGTTTCTCCAATTTGGAAATTATGCTATGTAGACGGAACCCCCCTGTGTAAATAACGTGCTAAATAACTGTTTGTGTAACCAAGACAAGAACAACAAGAAAAAAATTGGTGGAAATTGACAAGCCCGCAACATTGAATGCGAATTAAAGAGCATTAAAAAGGGATTCTCATGAGCCCATTAAATCTAGCTTTTGTTTAATTTTTACGGAGTAGAATATATCACGAACTGTCTATTAAAAAGTTTCCCAAACGACGTCTTAATCAACACCTGGAAATTGAATTTGTGTAAAAAGATACCAAAAGTAAAGTAAAACAAAACTTGTGGTAATTTCGAATTTCAAAAGGTCAAAACTTCGGTACATTCTAATCATTTTCGAAATGATTCCATGGCCTACGCAAGATTTATCATTTAATCTTCTATAACTGATTACTATTTTATTTAGAATAAAAAAGGATTATAAAAGTGTGTAGGCTTTCACGGTCGGTGTTGTCAACAACGGTGGTATTAATCGGGTTTGTTGACCGTGTTCCATGCGAAGTTCCATGAGGGGGGGTGTAGTGAGCGCCCCGAGAGGCTAACTCAGCAAGTGATCCCCATGAATCTCTGCCAAACGTTTCGTCCACAGCTGCGGTGGACATCTTCAGTGGCGGTGTGGTCGTGGTCGAAGTACTCTCCCAGCTGTCAGGTCGCGACTGTGACAGCTGGGAGAGTACTTCGACCACGACCACACCGCCACTGAAGATGTCCACCGCAGCTGTGGACGAAACGTTTGGCAGAGATTCATGGGGATCACTTGCTGAGTTAGCCTCTCGGGGCGCTCACTACACCCCCCCTCATGGAACTTCGCATGGAACACGGTCAACAAACCCGATTAATACCACCGTTGTTGAAAAAAGGATTGTTTGGATAACGTGCGTTCAAAAAAAAAAACGAGGCTGCGTTGGCCATGGAAAAACTTTGTGCATCAATTTAGTGTAGCAAAATTTCGAACTGTCAGTTCGAATCTGTCAGATAGTTTTTAGGTTGGGTTCTTTGTTGACAATGATTTTGTAGACGATTATTATGTTGGGACAAATTTCAATAAATGGACGCGAAGGAGGGTAGCATTATATTTATGAGAACGATATACACATGTCCTGGCATTTATTATAAACAATTTACATAAAATTGGTCCGTTTTATTTTGGTAGAAAATTTTATACTGACAGTTCTTGTCATTTGTGGTTTCTACACTGGAAAGCCGATAAATTCCATGGCCAACGCAGCCTCGTTTTTTTTTTGAACGCACGTTATTTTAGTCAGATGATGGAACGTACAATAATTTCTAGTTGATAATAATGGTGACAATTAATTTAATTCTTATCGTAACATGTAAATGTTTGTTGTGCAAACACGGCTTTACCGTTTACCTAAGAAAAGTTGTTTATTTTGTGCAAAACGCCTAATCCTAATTGTGTCAACGATTATGTTAAAAAAGAATTAAAAGGGTCACCCGATCGTGTTTTGAAACATCCACCACAAACACAGCGTTGAAATCGTAACAATGATAAGCTATAAATTCAAACAGCACATGGCCAGGACTCATCGCTGACCAAGAAATTGCAAACCTGTGAATGTATAATTAGATCATCGGCGCAAACACAGATAATAAAATATTTTCAATTGTTCAGCTCGTGTCAAAAATTGTTCCAAGAATACATTTGATTAAAAATGATGTTAAACGCGTCTCGTCACGGTTCTGACATAACGAGTGATGGTTTCATTTAGCCAGACATTGCAAATGTCTTGCCAAATAAGCTAAATGCGGTGATAAGTGACGGTTTTGTCACTCTCTGAACCTGTGACGAATAATTATTGCAGCCGCGGATTGCGAAATGCACCACAGTACATTTCCAGCTGAATTAGATAACAAAAAATTTTGCACTTCCTCACAGGCTCACACATAAAATAATTGATGAATGTCGTATTTTCGTATTTAACTGACTACTCCATGCGGAAATCGAAATTCCAGCAAATAGTTTACGCAGCTTCATTGAACGCGATAAACAGGAAATCTTTTTTTCTCGGAAGACACGAGAGATATTTTCCGATTAAATTTTCCACTGTGTAGTTTACTGGGATGTTATTTATGACGTTGATGCTCTTTTTGAAGAAATCGTTCGGGAAAATGTTTGAGAATTTTCCGCTAATTGGCTGCAACCACGCGCCAACTTTCTTTCCGACTTCCGGCCTCAATCATTTCACTGAAGAGAATCCCAACCGCTGGGCCTCAGTAAAACATTACCGTTTTTTTTTCTGTTAATAACACATCAGACGTCCGTCATCAATTTAAACCGTTGGCGATGTTTAGATCATGTGAGCATCTGGCGCCAGAAATCTAAATGTTAACAATTTTAGCACTGAAAACACGCTGAAAAATCCATTGTCTCGTCCAAGTTTTCAACGAGCGTTCAGCATATCACGTGTTGTTTTCAGTACCGACACGCCTCCAGTTCGATTGATATTTACAATTCATTATTCAATGTTCAATCAAACGGGCTTCTATTATTGAAATAGTTCAGGCTTTTATGGTAGGACAGGAAGTGAACTTTTAACAATTCTACAATCGTTTAAATATGTAAAGAGGGTACAAAAAAAAACAATTCTAAGTAGGCCACGGAAGCCAGCTTTTGTTTTATTTTTACAGTGTAGACCTTTGACAGCAACTGTCGATTGACTTCTAAATTTGTTACAAAAGATGTATCTTATGTATCGTAACCGAAAAACGGTTGTTAGAAGAGTTGGAATATTTCCTTATCGGTCTTCGAAGTTATTCCATGGCTTACGCAGCCCGGTTTTATTTTTGTACCGACGTTAGTTACATTAGTTACAATTTATTAATAAGAAATCAATAGAAAACTTCATCCATCTCAAGGTTAAACACTTTCTACACTGCAACGAATTCGAAAGTGTTTCCAAGGCCAACTTTGAATCTTTTTTATCCGCCTGTGACTGGAACACTTGTGCCTGACGACTTAGGATCGTTGTAAAATCACAAATCATAAAGATAAACTAATTGCAGCGAATTAATTTGTTTAGGGCTCTTATCGTTTTATTGATAGCGTTATATTATTATCGTGACGGTACTCGAGGGAATTTACACGACTTTTATCCAACAATTATTTACCCGGTTTAAGTTTTACTAAGTTGAAACACTCGCAAGACGTTATTGTGATAAAATTGTAATATGTATACTTAATCGAAAACATATTACCTAGAATGGGTATTTTCTATTTTATAGTTATACCAGGAGTAACGGGCGAATTTACTGGTAGATAAAGTGTTTTATGAGAGGAAGTTTCTGGAACAATTTGCGCGCTACAATGATCGGAGCCAATAAGACCTGTGATGATTATGACAACTGATAGATATGGAACAAAATATTCAAAAAATTAAACGGTGTAAAGGACGCCAAGGCCTGAAAAGTTATTTTTGTAGAAATGCAAGATGTCTATAAATAAAATGTTAAAATCCTTGTTTGTTGGGCATTTTTTAATACCAGTCTAAGCTTCCGAACAAAAGCCGGATTAACATTGATTGAGTTTTTTTCCGTTGAAAACGTTACATTCATAAATCCGTGATTTAGGTTCATACCTGGACAAGCTGAAAACTATGACGAAATATATAACTTCTCCTTGTAAATTACTTTTATTTTCTAAATTCTGCTTTTGATCTTCAATGCCTATCATTCACAATGCTAATCCGGGAATCATTTTCCTGGAGGTGCTCAAAATAGTGATTGTGCTATCAGTTGTTTATTTGCTGAAATCGTTTAGCTCCAATGAACAAATGGAAATCTAAGAGGCCCGCTTAAAAAAAAAAAACGCGATGTTCAACAATTCTATCAATTTCAACAACGGCTCCGGAAAATCTCTGTTTAATTTGATGTTCACAACACAGCTGAACATATTAATAATTTGTAAGTCCGATTTTACATTTACATGTCAAATGCATGCATACAAAGCTTTATATTGAACCATAAATAGAACGCAAACTTTCAATCTGCCCTCGTATATCGTTTCTACAAAAAATGCTTTGTACTGTTCTATCCAATTTCATCAAATTTGCGTGCGAGTTACCAATTTCCCAACCGTTTCATTATTAAATTTTTCATTATTGTTTTTTTTTTAATAATTTTTTACTGTTGTACAGTCGTGGTCGTAAAAAACGGGTCAAACATTGAAGCAGTTTTTAAAAATGTTCTAGTAGTTTGTAACGGGCTTATATCTCTACGGGTGCGAAAAGGTCTCAAACTTTTATTACGCCAAAATAAACGTCATAATTGAAATCAACATGATTTTCTTTTAACCAAGTCCGAACGACTCCTGAATTTGTCTTAAAAAATAGAATATTTTTATTATCCTTAAATTAATTTAAGAAACACATCCAACAACTTAGTAACTAGAGTTGGCGATTTTAAGTTTTTTGGTCTTAAAACAAACAACTAGGGTTCGTAAGTTTTTTCAGATTTATAATCAGCATGAAATAATGCAAATTTTCCTCATTTAACCATTTTTCGATTTCTAATAGGTGCCGAGATGGTGGCCGTTGAAAAATTCACCCTGTATACTCTTATATCTCCATTCGAGCAGGATTGAACCGTTTTTTCATCAGAAAAAATTACGATTCTCCAAAATTCTTCAATTCTAAGAAGTTCAATGAATATATCTCTTATCATCTTACGTATAACAGGAATCTCCTTATTCCCTAAAGAAATAAACACTCCGACAATGGCCGAGATGTTTCCACATTTTAGTTCTTAAAGTTTTAATAAAATATGTATAGTTATACATATTCAGATAATATGTATTTGCCCACGTCAGAGTGTCAATGAAAATTTTGCAAATCGAGGTTTGAGAGCTCAATTAATCAAGTAATAACAGTGGCAATAAAAACGAAGATATAGTTAGATATAGTTCAAAGTTTGCTGGTTATTTTTGTACTATTCTCGTTTTGTATCTATTCCAATTGGACAATTAAATTGGAAGAAAAATATTGTTATTTTTATATATCAATATTTTTTTATCTTAAAAATTATCAGTTCAAGAAAAATGTCGAACAGACAAAAAATATCTATTGCGATGCAATTAAGTTGCATAATTTTCAGATGTTCGTTTTAATATTTAAATTTACATAAAAATGTTTATAACTAACCACGAGTATTTTAAAAGAGGGCAGAAAAAAATTAGTTGGATAAAGATGTTTTTCTGATTTTAGTTTCAAGATTTAAATTTAATAACAAGCATATTTATAACTACATATTGTAATAATAGGTATTGAACGGCTTCAAAAAAAATTAGGTGGACTCCTAGAAACATGTTTTTATTTGGTAACAGAACCGCCACCTATCGCCGGCAAATTGCTCTTCTGCAATAAACTAATCATAATATGTCTTTTGATTTTCATGTAAGAACCTAAAAGCATGTTTTACACAATAGAAATGTTTGGTGGCCCGTATTCTACAGCCACGACTGTACTTCTTATTAACAACTGTCGTCAAATAAAATTAAAAACACGATGTCGAGTGAGATGAACAAATTAACAAACTTTGGAAAATAAGCCGAGTGGCGTTAACCAGTAGCGTCCGTGTTCCACCCGCATTCCGGAAATAAAAATTTTGTGACCACTTGAATCCGCCCACAACAACACAATCTTTTCAGGGAATTTAAAAAATCCTGACTCAGGTATTTTATCAATTATTATTATCATCAATTCATTACGGGGTAAGATAAAACTCGCAATATCTGAATCGTTTCAAAATTCCAACGTTACGTTCCATTCAGTGAGCAGTGCAAAAATCATTGCCAATGATTCAGTCCTTTCCAAATAACTTTTTAATCATTCGCCATTCACTCCCGACGAAAACACCGATCAAGATCACGTGCCCCCCAAACAATTTGCAATGTCAAACAACAGACAATAAACCGATTATTTCCAGTTGATGTGTCTTATCACAAACTGCAAGCCACGATAAACACACATATCAAATAAATAGCGCCGATGTGCGTACAACTCTATTGATCCATTTCTTGGTTCCGCTGCAACGTAGAAGAGCAAAAGCGGACGCACCGAACGGCACGTCGACACTCCCAACGGGGGGCGTCGTGACGTCACTTGCAGGACCTCAGAAACCGAAAGGACGCGGCCCCGTTTCGATTGACCTATTTCGCGTTGTTTATTGTCAACTCCTGAAATAAGTATCGTTGAACCAGTTGAATGAATACCATGAATCACTTGTTATACGTCGTGTATCCTCCCAAAGCTCGTAATAGAGGTGGTTTATTTAATTTTGTGTAATTTGCTTACACTGTCTAAACAAAAAACACACAAAAAAACAATTTTGTTGGTAATAGCAGTCACTGTCAAGGTTGGAGTTTGCTTTCCAAATTGCACGACTCGGCTAGGATTTTGAAGGACCCCGTTAGTTTGAAAGGTATCGAGTTATTATAGTTATTATAAGACTAGTAAAATGGTATTTGGTGTGTCATTTTAGCCGCGCAGTTTGTATAAATAGAGCGTTATCAAGTAATGCGAGTTTTAGTTTCTATTCACTCCTACAGTTTCACGAAACAATAAGAAAAAATGAAGGCCGTGCCTACATGACTGATAAAAAATAATAACTCGATCGTAAAGCGTTTGAATACGAAATGGTTGTGGGAACTATGAATTTGATTGTAGGCTTCCGTCTTTTGTCCTCACTCCGCTTGCACGTGGAAATGATTTTCTCGCTTTCCCGTAGAGTGCCAAATCCAACAAACTTGTGTTTACGTTGCGATTGTAGATCGATGATAACGCGCGGTTAAAGCGTACCGGAAACCCAGCGAAAACGCAGTCAAAATACATCATTGACTAGGTCGGAAAGGCCGTTGAAGGTTGTCTGTACTCTCTCCGGTCTCTCCCACAGTCGAGGCGTGTGCTATCGATCCTTCCTCCTCTTCCTCTTCGTCCCCCTTGTAAGAAAACTCCAAGACCACAAACAATAATCAACCGGCAACGCAATTTGTGTTTGTCGATTGATTCGGGATTGTAAGGATCGCAGCACGCGAAGTGAAAGCGGTTGGTTATAGAGCGTGGAAATTTCCACTGGCATCGTCACCTGCACCGCCTTGTAAATGCGGTTCGAAGATCAAGAGTCTGTTCAACCTTAATTGCATAACACTGTTTATATACAGAACCGGTGAGGATGCATCTCCAGTTAGCTCGGTCAACGTCCCTACCGAGACGGAAGCTTCAGCGTTCGGATCAGAAATTTGATACACAAAGATGAGATCTAAAGGTCGCGAAAATTAGTAGTCAAGGTAAGCGTTATAAATTCCAACAAGTTTATTGGTTGGAATCGATTCATCTTGCGCCCCTCCTTAAGAACATGCGACACTAAGTTATTGCTATCTATTTATAGGATCGGTTAGTCAACATGATGTATTGTAATGTGCCAGGAGACAGTGGCGCGGCTTTGAGGACATGCAGCATGCAATTTTTTAATCACATGATTAAAAAAATGTTCATTGAATGACAAATAGTATTATCATTATTAAAATACGAGGAAAAAATCTTATAGTACCTAGGTGTCATCATCACAAATATATTTTAACTACCTCAGCGCATGATGAAAAATAGTTATGGGGCCATGGAATCGAGGTTTTGTTTTCTTTTTTACCTAATGACACCTACTCGTGACGTTTGGCATGATTTCATGTCAATGAAAAATGTGCTCAAACGAAGCCTAAAACGAGACCTGGGTTGAAATTAGTTGAAGAACACCTAAATTTGCCATATGCATCGTGGCCGTTAAAGTTGTCAGAGGACAACTTCTGTTCAAGCTAGAATAAAACACCACAATTTCTCCAAAAAAATGTATGGCAAACATCCTACGGATAATAATTTGCATGTTAGACAGTGAAGATAGTAAACTGATGACGATGTTATAATGAAAGTTTCTCTTGTTTCCGCTACAACTCACGATTGAGTTTCAGAAGATGAAATGCCCTTAGTTAATTAACAAACAAAAGCAGCTGTAGATACAAAGGAAAAGAAGACAAAAATGGAAAAAATAATTCCCAATGAAGTTGATGTAAAGTTTGTAGGCAACACGCTTCTTCCCGAAGATATCCCACAGCTGAATTTTGCATACAAACTGCACAATCTACTTGCATCTACAGTATACAAAAAACTTCCAAATAGACCGTTATGTACAGCAGTGTCGAAGAGATGCAACGATTTTGGGTTATTATTTTCAGGATTAATTATAACGATCTTCTTCGGGATTTTGGACCGTGTTCCATTTGAAGTTCCATTAGGTGGGGTGTAGTGAACGCTCCGAAGTGTAGTGAATCCCGAAGAAGATCGTTATAATTATTAACACCGGCCGTGAAAGCCTAGATACTTTCATATTTTCAGATTCGGTTGTAAAAAACGGGGGCGCACAAGTTCCAAAATCACTTTTTCCAAACGCAAATTGGACAGAAAAACGGGAAAGATACAAAAAATTGGATGTAAGGGAATATCGCGTGTCACCTGCAAAAAATGCAACGTACACTTATGTTGTACTTCAAAAAAGAATTGTTTCATAATTGGTCAGAAGTAGTTTGGGAACAAAACATATTTTTTGAAAAAAGTCGTTTTATATGTCCTATCTTGTAAAATATATTTGTTAGACTTATTAAATCACACAATCACGCGAAAGAAAAATTAAAATCAAATTGTTTTGTTTCGAAAAAAATCTTGCAATAGAGGGTTAATTTCGACTATTTCCAGCTCAAGGTCGAAATTTTGCTACACTGGTTTTACTTCTTCGTTTTATTTTTGTACGATGTTAGTTACATACGAGGGGTAAACCGATGGCGCAAAACTATAGACCATACATCCATTTCATAGAAATAATTCACCAATAATACCTGTAAATCCTTAATAATTCCTGTAAATCCTTAATAATTCCTGTAATTCCTATGTAGAATTTTAGGGAATTAAGTACTTAGGGGCAACTGTACCTGCTATTTACACAAAAGAAGATGCACGGTCAGTGCACTTAAATGTTAATTTGAACATACAAGCTGTCCCAGCGCTGCGGGGAAGTAAGATTACTCTCAAATGAAAACAGGGATATCAAGATACGGTTTTCGTCAGAAGGTATAATGCATTTAAGAAAACACTTTGATAACATCTGGTTATATAGGTCCATAATAGGTTATGCAAAGTATAATTATTTTTTGATATGGAATCCGAAAATAGCGTAATATACTGGGTGTTTCATTAAAAAATACAACTTTGATGCGCCACTCTGTATCTGGACATTCTGTGTATAAGCAGATATTTTCAGAGTGTTCTCTTAAATATATTGTACTTTTTGTCGAAAACCGCATCTCGATATCTTTTTTCATTTTCAGCGCTGGGACACCTGTATAGTATGGAAATTTCCTAACTCGTAATATTCTCTAACTCGAATTTTTTGTGAACATAAAAAGTATTTAACCATATTACCTATAAATTGAAGTTTTATTACTTGGACTGATATTTAACACGTAACCAAGCCTAACTCAAATTTCTAGGAGAAATATATAGGTACTGTATTTTGGAGAAGCATATTTTTTTAGCACGTTTAAAGGAGGATTAAGGTTTATTTCCACCAATTGCATTAACGGTGGTGCAGTTTCACGAAGAGTTTATTGGACATATTAGATCGAAGCGAGATTTAAAATGTTTAACACTTAGGAAAGGTGAAATTAACTGCTGAGGTAGAAAAGAGCGAAAAGAAAAAGAAATATATTGCAGAACATTTTGGAATCCACCAACACATTATCGACTATTTTAGAAAACAAGGACACACTTTGTAAATGGTCGAATTTGACCCAAAAAATACTGATTTTTTTTCAAATGTAACACTATGTATAATTTTTTCATATGTTGGTTTATGTATGTATGAATCTTGTATTATGTACATATGTATGAACCAGTATTTTTTTACAATGCCTATTAAATTTAAAGTCTTAATTCGGCGTGTTTTTCTATAAATAAGTAAATTTTCGCTCCCTTGGAGATTTGAGTTAGAGGAGTTCCACTGTACATACATAATAGGTAATTAAGTAAACTAAAAAATTATACGCAATCATATTACATTATTAAGGATAACAAAACTTCAGTTAGGTATTTAGTATGTATGAGCACTTGTCTAAGTGCCTTAGAAAATAAATAAAATATTAAACAAAATGAAAACTTTGCAATACAAAAAATGTAATAAATTATCAAAAACTATGGTGAAATTTTGTTTCGTTTTATTGCATCTGTAGGCAACAATTGTTATTTCCCTTGTAATTCCCAATATACCTATCCCTTGTAAATAATAAATATATTGAAGTCCCATTACTCCTTCACACTGTTTACCATAAATCCCCAGCGGTTTGTCCCTTAGTTACATGTAATTAATTTATTAATAAAAAATTAAAAATTAGTTGAGTAAAATATTCACACGATTGGTCGTAGCGAGGAAAAGTAGGGAATGGGACACTTTGAAATTATTTTTGTGAGTTGTGCCCCTGCCAATGCGACAGGATTGAATTGGAACCAATCACAACGAGGACACCCAATTGGCTTAATTACAACTAGGATGAGCCTATTCAATTGAGTGGTGGGATTTTTAGCGCAGTTTGATTCAATCGATTAATTATATAACTCCACAATCCAATGATTGATTGAAACGATCAAAAGGAAAAGTTCCTCCGCGCTTATTAGGCCGTGGGCAGCAGATGGGACCCGCAGTATTTAAATTTAATTTCGTTGATTTATTATTAAACGAAATTAAAAGAATTGTATTATTTCAAGTGAGCGTCGAAGAATCGATTCGTTGATTAAATTCCATGCTTTTTACCATGGTTGAACGACTGCTTAATAGAGATTTATTAATGGAAAGTTTTTCATCCATCGTAGGCACATTTTATGGAGTCGGTCTCGATTCCATTATAAAAAGTAACTCCGCAGGACCTGCTCGTTTATTATTGCAAGTACGCAACAAGATATACGACATAATCGTTGCATGAATGATAAATTCATTGCGAAAAGCAAACCCCGTTAGATAAACGCACGAAACGAGGCGTTCTAGAAGATTCCACGCTCCGCCACTGGTCGCCGGTTCAGAGCCAGTACTTTTCCACTCGCGAGCGGCAGGTCAGGAATGAGCAGGAAAATCAATTGAAACGTTTCAACACACGGCCACAAGGCATTTTTTATTCTCCATAAACATACAAATTGGTTCCATTTATATTAGCAAATTAGCAAATAATAAAAGGACGACGACGAACATCGTTTCGTAGAACACATTTGTACACAGTACGCAGAACTATTAGATACCTGATGGTCTTAAACTATTAGAATCATCAATTTATTGTACGTGTAATTCGTTAGATATGATTGCAAAAAATCTATTGGAATGTTCCACTAGCGGAGGATTGTTCTTACTAAACCCTCCCATTATATAAACTATGCATATACTGGTATAACAAGCAATATAGGCTATTAAAAAACTCCAAAGTCCTCCCAACAGTCTTTCGTTTTTAAACAAAATAAATCTTAAGTAACTATCGTCGTATAGGCTTTACAAATCGGCGGAGGGCAATATTAAATTTTGCTTGTACATTTTATAGGAAATTTATATATTGTGGCGCCTCCACCGTCCTCAAATCGACCGAGCTAGCCTTAAATTCCTTCGAAACTGTGTGATTTTAGTTATAGTAATAATAAACTACAATACTCTACATTTATCACAGGGCATTGTATCAATAATTGCTACACCTGAACGTACGTAGCTTCGGTCGCAAACTAGCAGTCCACAGCTTCAACCCTCGCCCCCAGGAGGTGGAGTTCCGTCCTCGTCGGCCGCCTCTCCTCAGGAACTCGTCCTTTCGCTGTCGGCGTCTCTACTCCTCAGCGACTTCTTCAGCTTGTCCAACAATCGATTGTGGAACTTGTTCAAGCTGGCTTCGGAGCCGCTCTTCGGCGGCGACGACGACGAGCTCTTTATCGGACTCTGGAGGCTGCTCTGGGAGGTCCTGGAGCTGTTGCGGGAGTACTGGCGGGACATGTTGGCAGGCACGCTGCGGTGTGTCGGGGGCACCACGAAGTCGGTCCCGGGGGACGTGGACAAGCTGGGTCCCTCCGACTTGCACTCGGACACCTTCCTCGAACGACACGACGTGGGGTTCGAGCACTCGGACACGCGGCGGGACCGATTGGACTTGTAAATGTCCCAGTCGTTTTTAACAACAGGCATCATGAAAGCCATTGCGATGGTGCGTTTTACAAGAACTCGGAATTGAGGCACAGACACAAACGACACTTCGGACTTCGAGATGCAGAATGCAGGTCGAAACGTGTTTTCAATTGTTTTATGTGGCCTTCCGGTGCCAGATCGAGCCTCTGATTGGTGGATTAAAATAGGGAGGGGACACACCTTGCGGTCCAAGCGATCACAGCGCCCCCAATATCAACAAAACAACTAATTTAGCTTATTTTCAAAACAACGAACGCTAATATTTTCTGATAAGGCCGTGATTGAGTAATTTACGAGTTTACGATGTTTGATGAGTGCGGATTGCACGGAAATAGCCGCCCTTTATTAAAGTTTTGTTTACGACAAATAATGTGAAAACAATGGGCATACAAAAGCGGTGCAAATATTTAGAAAATCAACGCAAATGTTGTCGCGTACATTATTTCTTTATTTAGATTCCATTTATTTTTACTTTTTTCCAATTTTACGCCATGTCGTATTTTATATTTTATAACATTGAAGTGCGTTACAGTGCACTTTAACGTTTACAGGTTGCTGTAATTTTTATTGTTCTTTTTACGATTGATAACTGAAAAAATTTACATTATTTTAATATGTTAATAATTTGAAATATAATGACTTTATGTTATTACAATTCATTACTTCATATTATATCTAGCTTTATTAATAATTCCGAAAATTAGGCAACGAGTGTCATCTGTTATGCGGTTTTGCAACGTGCGAGTGTTGAGACACAGATTACTCCAGATGACTGACTTCATAGGGCGATTTTGTTGAAACTATCTCTTTTCTACACATTTAAACTAGGCGCATCACATCTTTGTCACAGATACCATAAGCAAATGTAGAGGCGCTGTAGTCGTTGCTAATACTTTTTACGACCCCTAGATGTAACTACAAAAACTTTTATTTAAATTCAAATAAAAGGCACAATATTTTTACTATTTTAAATTGAAGCGGAGAAACTGCATTGTTTTCCAAAAAGTTAAGAAAGGTAAGGATTTTATTAATGCAACAAATTCAGGAAATTTAATTACATAATTCAAGAGCGAAACTGTGGCAAGAAGCTCTCTAAATGTCCAAAATTGCAGGGTTTGTGGAGGGTTTGCAAAAAAATACTTGTCACTACAAAAACTTTTATTTAAATTCAAATAAAAGGCCCAATATTTTTACTATTTTAAATTGAACAATGTACAATTCCGTGTTTTTTAAAAAGCGTGACTGTTTCTACGCTTGTTGCTTTTTTTCTGACTAATATTTTAAAAACAGCATTTTGCTGCAATTATAATCAAGCCAGTAAATGTCAAAACTTGCTTGTCGATTGAATTTGTGAAAAATTTTAAGAGAAAGAAGGGTCTTTTTTACATTATTTGTGGTGTTGGTGAAAACTAAGCGGAGAAACTGCATTGTTTTCCAAAAAGTGAAGAAGGGTAAGGATGTTTTATTAATACAACAAATTCGGGAAATCTAATTACAGAGCGAAACTGTGGCAAGAAGCTCTAAACATCCAAAATTCCAATCTAAAGCAAAAGTGGAGGGTTTGCAAAAAACACTTTTCGGCATCGTTAGATATTAGGCTTCATTATTACTTATTTTTGTGTATGAATTTGAAGAAGTAAGCCAGGTTGCTCTATTGGTTGTCCGGCAAGTCTTTCAAAATTTCCATTATTATATAATAACCCCAAATAATTATCAAATGTGTAAGTTTTACCTATCTTAGAAATGTAATTGTTAACATTTTGGGTATAATTTTGTTTAGTTTAAATTATGTAATATAATAAATTGATTTTTATAAAATTGTTTGTTTGTATGACGTGTAAATAATGAAGAAATATTTTATGATTTATTCTACAAAACAATTTTTTACATTAGTTTTGTAGAATAAATCATAAAATATTCAAAATATAATACCATTTTTTCTACCTATAAAGAGAGGAGAGAATATTTAAATTTGCCGCAAAATTTGATCGATGCGCCATCTGAAAACTGTTACAAAATTTGAAGGTCGTTAAAGGTCATTCCGCCAAAATATTTGCATTGAGTCAGTCATCTGGAGTAATCTATGGTTGAGATTTCAGTCAGGGGGTGAGCACTGAGATTGACGGTTTGGCGGCAGGTTTAGCTTCTGCTAGCTAACTAGAGATGGCGCTAGCATACTACTACTATCTCTTACACCATATACCTCTCTTTGTTCTACGTTTTGGTCCGACAAGATCACGGTTCTTATACTCATACTCATGAGTATATATACTTATACTCATGAGTATAAGAACCGTGCGACAAGATTACGGTTCAAGGTTGGAGGAAGAGAGTCGACATTCTATAGGCTTCCTTGTCTTTGTTCGGCACCGTAGCGCGCCAAATTCAGCAAATTCCGACGACCTTTTTGTTTCGAGGAGTAATCTGTGATTTCGAGACAGTTTTGTGAAAGGAAAAAATGGCAAAGAGGTTAGATGTTGCAGTCTGCGTGGGTGCAATGACAAAGTTTCACCAAGGTACGTATCTATTTAAAATTGACATCAACATTAAATGTAACTAATTCGGCGTTTTTTATTATTAATTTTTCATTACAATGATTATTTGATACTTGCATTAATTATTTGGTTATTTCCAGGTTTTACCATGCCAATTTAATAGTGTCCGACCGAACTTTCCGTTTCGGTTTCGGTTACGGCCCAGTTTCGGCAAAAAAACTGGTTTCGGCCTATTTTCGGTTTCGGCTGTCATTCGGCCGAAACTACGGCCGAAACCGAAACTGCATTCGGGAGGTTTTGCAAAGCTTTTTTTATTTTGATACATTCGATTGAAGGATTATTTGCATCAAAAATATTTGTTTTGTTGTTGTATGTGGTAGATAAGTACTTATTAATTTGAATTTTATTGTAGTTTGTTAACAAGAGTACCATCCAAAATGACCAAAATTTAAAAAAAATAATTTTGTTGTTAAGATGAAACATTGTTTTTTTTTGTGTACCTATATCTACACATATTTACTAGGTAGTTTCTTTTTACTTTAAAAGCATTAATTTTATTTTGTAGCTTTTATTTTATAATATTAACTGAAACAAAGTATAATTTATTAATATAAATTAATAACTACTTAAAATATCAGAGGCTGAATGATTAATATGTGATTGGTTTAAAAAATAATAATAAAAACTGATTATGTTAATTTTTACTTTTCCCACGAAAACATGAAATTTCGGTTTCGGTTTCGGCCGAAACTAAGACTGAAGCCAAAATTTGGTTTCGGTTTCGGCCATAAAAACTAGTTTCGGTCGGACACTACAATTTAAGTAGGAATTGCGAGAGATTTGGAATACAAATGAGTCATCGATTGAACAAAACTCTTTTAGACGTCCTAAAACGCAATTCAGTTCTACAGTTTATGAAAGTGTGAAAGGTTGTAAAAAAGGCTGTTGTAATTCCCAGAGAGTTTTAGTGTACAACCAAATGCAACAGCCGTAGCTCGTCCTTCTTCATCAATGTTTGTCTGGAACAGAAACCCCGAAAGGTCTATGGAAACAGGAAAATACAAATTACTCCCGTGCTGGTAATTAACAAATTTATATTTTAAATAATATTTTAATAAATGATTAGAGAGAGCCAGAGTCATAACTGTAAAGTTATTCTTCAATGTAATGGCTCGATCATTGGTTTTGGTGAAGTATTAAGGGAGATATGATGTACAGCCAAAAAACACTTTAGAGTTAGACCAATATAGTTGTGTATTCGATGTTAAATTAAAATGTTTATACTTCATTGATATTTTATTTTCCTACTTTAAATGAATACCCCTAAATAAATAATAATTACAAAATTGAATTTTCCAGGAAGAATATGCTGAATTACAGATCTTTGAATTTCCTTGTACTTGTGCAAGCTAACTAGAGATGGCGCCATAAAACGTGATTCCATTTTGAAACAAGAGAGTCGGCATTCTCTAACCTTGTCTCTGATTTCAGTCGGTAACTAACCTGTCAACAAATTTATAAGCAAATCATCCTCGGTTCAAGTTCAAAACAACAAACCTGTGAAAATGTCGAAAATTAACGACGTTGCCTCGCTCTATAAGCAGTTGAAATCAGAATGGAACTCGTCCAAGCCGAATTTGGCAAAAATCGAACAGCTATTGTCGGATTTAAAGGTAAAATCCGGTTTGGAATAGTTTGAGGTTATGATGATTTGTAACTTTGTCCGTTTTGCAGTTGGAACTGACCAATTTAGTATTTTTGCCCACTTCAAACGGGACGGCGTCGAAGCAGGAGCTGCTGCTGGCGCGGGACGTTTTGGAGATTGGAGTGCAGTGGAGCATAGCGAGCAGCAACATCCCGGCTTTTGAGCGCTACATGGCGCAGCTGAAATGCTACTATTTCGACTACAAAGACCAGCTCTCCGAATCGTCCTTCAAATACCAATTGTTGGGGCTCAATTTGTTGTTTCTGTTGTCACAAAATCGCGTCGCCGAGTTTCATACTGAGCTGGAACTTCTACCAGCGGATCATATTCAAAACGATGTCTACATCAGACATCCGCTTTCTATAGAGCAGTATTTAATGGAAGGAAGTTACAATAAGGTGTAGTACAGTTAGTATATTATAGTTGATCACGAATGTAAATTTTTAGATTTTTCTGGCCAAAGGTAATGTCCCTGCCAAGAACTACAACTTTTTCATGGACATTTTGCTTGATACTATTAGAGGGGAGATTGCCGTATGTGTGGAAAAGGCGTATGAGAAAATTTCGCTGAAAGATGCCGCAAGAATGCTGTATCTGCCAAGTGAGGAAACGGCTAAAGGTTTTGGTGCCAAGGTACTTCCAGCTTGTTTTATCTTTCCCTTGTTTAATGGTTAATGTTTGTAGAACAAGAAATGGAAGCTTGGTCGCGACAACTTCTTTCATTTCGCACCAGAAGTGAAGAAAATCACCGAGCCAATCCCATCAAATGAGTTGGCTGAACAGGCAATTGAGTACGCAAAAGAACTAGAAATGATAGTTTAATTCCCTATATATTTTTTAATTACACTTAAATTATAAGAACTGATTTATTTTTGGGTGCAATCAAATGAGGACCACAGCTGTGAAAACTCCACCACTCGTTTGCTTTGCACTTCGAAATTTTCATATTTGGGTTTCCTCCACTTGCTGTGATGCAAGTCCAGCATCCCGCCGATTATCTCCTGCGCAAAGTTGTTGGGAAAATACTTTTCCTCTTCGATGACGTGAGCGAATCCTTCTTCCATTCCAAAGGAGACGAAGAAATACGGCAGTCCTATGGGTATGGCCTTGCGTACGTTTTTACCCTTCAAAGAAACCAATTTCTTGTTTTGTGCCCACTCAACTTCGCACTCGTCGATCGCTTTCTTGAAGTAAATAGGAGCCGAATCGCCTTCTTCCCTGTCAACAGGCACACACTCGATGCACATGTGCGGATATCTATCAAAGTTTTTTGCAGTTTCAAAAAATATAACATCTTCATTTCGGGAGTTGTACATTTTCGTTAGCGCCTTTCTAAAATCCATTATTTCGCTCCATTCGTTTTCGTCCAAAAGTGTGGAGCTTGCAACGTGTCTTATTGGCACAATCAGACAATGTCCTTCAGTTAATGGTTCGTGAGGTGGTAAGCTCAAAAAGACTGTCTCTCCTAATGTTACCATTAAATGTTTGGACATTGTTTTCGATTGCAAGCACAACTTGCAAGTGTCGACGCTTTGGGCCACTTTTTTATGCTCATTGATGGCCTTATCCCTATTTTTGGAATCGATTTTTTCGTCTGATTGCTTCTTTCTAATGTTGTCTGCAAATATATCGTCCGTGTCGTCGTTCTTTCGTATTTTTCCCGCCATTTCCACAAACTCCCGATTTTGGTCATCGACTGTGTTGAATCTTTCATTTTCAAACATCTGCTGGAGTGAGTGTTTGTCGTCGTCTGCAAAATATCGCACTCTTTGGCCGTCCTGATGTGTTTCCACTTTTCTTTTCTTTTTGTGGCCCGAATAGTCACTGTATTGTGACTGTTGTTTGAGTGGTCTGCTCTGACCCTTTGAATCGGTTTGTGTCAAAATAACTTCATCCTGACTTGGATCGTTACGTTGTTGTCTTGCAGCGTCGAGTTTCGCTTTCAGTTCCTTGACCAACTCAGTTTTGCCCATTATTTCCGCTTTGACCAGTTTTGAAGCTAAGACATTCAAATCTTTATCTGACAACTTTTCAGACGGTGGTTCCACTTCACGGTTTTCTTGCACTGCTTTTTCTGGTTGTTTCCTCCAACTTGAACTTGTTTTAGGTCGATTGTGCGGTGAATAGTGCTTCGACGGATCATCTGTTGGCTTTTGAAACTTTGGCAGGCCGTCACCGCCGTCTTTCCAGTACGGATTTAATTCGCGGCTGTTTGCACGCGGATTATATTGCTCGCGTTCTCTTTGTAAACGTTTCTTTTCCTCCCGCGCTTGTCTCCTGTCCTGGTTTGATTCGGTTAGGAATGAGTCCGGCAGAGACATCCAATCATGCCGACTTGACGCAGATGGAGTTTCGTGGTCTTTCTTTTGAGGTTCCCGACGCTGGGAGTCAGCTTTGTCGTCGTCGGAGGAAGAATAATTATCTTTTTCTACCCATTCATCTGACGAACTCGAACTTGATCTGTGTTTCTTTTCTTTGTGTTTCTTATCCTTCGTGTGCTTTTTTTTAGACTTTTCTTTATGTTTTCCCTACAAAGAGCATTATTTGATAAAATAAAAGTGAATTATGGATAACAAACCATTTTTGGATTATTATGTTGAGGTTATGTTGAATTAAATTTTTCAGTCTGTCAAATTAGACTTAAAGGCCAATTTACATTTGCGTAACATAAGTTTTTACATCACATTGTTTTATTATTTAAACAATTAAGTATTTTAATATGTAGATTATATTTATAATATTGTAAAATCGATATTTTTATTTTGGAATGTGTAATTACCTATTTTTTTATTATTAAATGTTATGTAAATTGTAAATGTAAATTGGTCATTATTGTAGCGGCATCTCGTAGTGACGCAAAGAACGACCTAAAACCAGGAATTTTTTACTAATTTGTAAATTAATTTTGTAAAAAAATTTGAAACAGGTAGCGGTACATAGGTCATTTAACATTTAGTTTTAATTTTTGTATTTGTATTTGTTTTACTAATTTTTATTTATTTAATTTACTTAGCACCAACTTAGTTAGGTAAAGTCCCCAAAGTTGACAAATCACAACAAACATGGCTTCTGACACTGACAGTTTACAAATTTCCGAAGAAAAAGCTAAATTAAGAATAAGTACACCAAGCCGAAGACCTTCTTCAGAGAATAATGTGACGCTCGACACTCTAGAGTACGGTCTTCCGTTACAGGATGTCTACAAGCTCGCCTTCAGTTTTTTCAGAGGTGAGTTGAAACCTGAAGGTTATCAGGAATCTATTTATTTGCATTTATTCCAGAAAAGGAAGGCAAGGCTGTTCATTTTAGCTACGAAGACAAATTGCAACTTGTCGCTTTCTCCCAACAAGTCCTCCACGGCCCCTTGTCAGAAGCCATAAATAAATTACCACCTCTCGGAACGTTAGACGTTGTAGGCAAAGATAGACGCTTGGCGTGGCAAAAATTGGGTAAACTGTCAGTCGATCAGGCTAGAGCGGGGTTCGTGGAGTTGTTAAGCCGTCGCTGCCCTTTATTTTCCGCCTACGTCGAAGCACACCGACGAGAAAAGAAGGAGCAGGAAAGAAAAGCGTACTAATTTTTTTATAAACTTGTGAGCGGCAAACTAACAACTAGTTGTAGAAAAGAGGAGGAGAAGCGGCGTCTGATTGAAGAAGAAGAGAAATTGAAGAAGGCGGAGGAGGCGAAACTGCTGCAGGAACGTCTGACTAAAGAAGAATCAATCAGGAGACAGATCCAGCAGGCCTTAAACGAACAGACATTTGATCAGTTCAAAAGTTACGCAGAGCAGCAGTTTCCCGGTGACCCAGAAAAACAAGGCGCATTAATTAGACAGTTGCAAGATCAGCATTATATTCAGTATATGCAACAGTTGCAGGCTTCACAAAGAGGCGAGCAAATCAAAAAGCAGGAATGTGATCAAGACAAGACTGACCCCGAATGGGTATTGAAACATAGGAAAAAGCGGACGTTTCGTTCAATGTCTATAATTTGTAGCAAAACGAATCGAATGAGGAACTAAGCAATTTGAATGAAACGAACCAAGAATCTGATGATGGAGGTATAATTCCGGCTAGTATGTGGACCAGGTCCGACATTCAAGCCTTCAAACAAGTTGTATCGCAGGCTGATGGTGATGGGGTTGTTAGAGTGGGACACGGGGAGACAGTCACGGTGAGAGTGCCCACACATCCGGAGGGGTCTCGTCTGTTTTGGGAATTTGCAACCGACCACTATGACATTGGTACTTTTATATTTGTAAACGGTACAGTTGGGTCATTTCTATGTGATTGGATTCAGGTTTTGGTGTGTATTTCGAATTTGGGACGCCAACAAGCGACCAAGTGTCAGTTCATGTGTCAGAAAGTGACGATGAAGACTTGGATGATGCAGACGATGACACGTACGATGAAGAAACCGTGCACGGCGATTTGGAGGCCGGATCGGTCGTCGTTAATGGACTTCCCAAGCCTCTTCTTACTGAAATTGTGCCAGTTTACAGGAGGGACTGTCAAAGTGAAGTATACGCAGGTTCGCATCAGTATCCAGGCCAAGGAGTGTATTTATTGAAATTTGATAATTCCTACTCGTTGTGGAGGTCGAAAACGCTCTACTACAGAGTGTATTATACGCATTAACTTTTTTTTTTATCGTGTACTAAGACTAGAATTTGAAGTGCTTTAAGGCTTGGTTTGTGTTTGGTTCTTCTAGTCTTGTTCTAACGTTCTATAGAATAATGAGATAAGATGAAAGAAGCTGTGGTAAACTGAAGTAAAAAATACGCAACAAGTGTGCAGTTTTTATGTCAGAGCAGAATTATAATGCCTATTTAAAAAAATCGTTTATTTATTAAAAATGGTTTCTTAATTAAGGTACATGACAAGGCACTTAAATTACAATATCAAAAGTGAACAATATTAATCAATTACATGATTATTAATTACTGTGGGCCAGTTCTTGCGAAAACATGGGCAAGCATTGGAGTTTCCTGGCAATGACGTATCCCAGCTCTCCTGGGTTTTTGGTGGGACTCAGAATAAGCCGGCGCCGGATTTTCGAGTTCAGACTTGGTTTCTTGGGCAGCAGTTCCCCGGAACTTGTTTGCATGTCGTTTACCGTTTTCCTGGTGGCCGGGGTGCGCAGCTCCACGGGCGACCACATTAGGGGCTTCTTCCTGGGCCCCCGTTGTATGATAACCATTTCGTCGGCGCTCGCGTGCTTGTTGGGAGTTTCGTGGCTGGATTCGTTCAAGCTGATTTCCATGAGAGCCAAACGCGCCGAGCGTCTGGGCTCAACCCTCTCGTCTTCCTCCGCCATTGGGGTTGTAAACCGTTGGTCCGAGTTAGTGGTGCTGGGGCCGCATTATAGACGCACTGGTTTTAACACAATTTCGCCGATTTCCGAAATTTAATTATGTAACCTAACACCGCACTTGGGATCCAAACCCGGCGCGAAATTTTCCCTCTACTTTTCGGTCCACGCGACCTAACGGCTTTCCCCCACCAATCGCAGGGTGCTAGTGGCCTCTATCAGCTGTTTCAACAGGTGGTGTTTGTTTATCTGTCAACTGTCATCGTTTTTTGGCGGTCAGCTGTTAAATTCAGCCATAATTTAGCGAAACTTGTTATAAATCCGCTCGTTATTAAATGTACGCACTGTTTTTGCATAACTCCAGCTGAAAATCGTGGAAATTGTGTGAAAATTTGTGAAATTCAACTACCGGCGAAGTTGGCGGTGAATTGAAAATAAGTGTTGTCTTTTATTTTTTTGACTCTGACTTGATGTGCCATTGATTAACGGTTAAGGACATGCTGGGACCTACTTGGATTAGGTAAGTCATTTCTTCTTTGTGTTTATACGTGAGATAGCTATTTCTCGACTTGTATGAATCAAATTATTTCTGTGTAGTGTTAGAGTTTTATAAGATGTTTCATAACGTGTGTACAAATTAAAACGGAGGCTCAGGAGGCCATGGATTTCATCGAATTTCCAGTGTAAACTAACCTAATAATTTTCTAGCGAAGCTCAAGGTTGAATTTTTTTTACACTCATTTGATCCACGAAGTTATTCCATAGCCCACGCAGCTTCGTTTTATTTTTCTAGTCACGTTATAACGTGCGTTAAAAAAAACGAGGCTGCGTTGGCCATGGAAAAACTTTGTGCATCAATTTAGTGTAGCAAAATTTCGAACTGTCAGTTCGAATCTGTCAGACAGTTTTTAGGTTGGGTTCTTTGTTGACAGTGGTTTTGTAAACTATTATTATCTTGGGACAAGTTTCAATAAATGGACGCAAAGGAGGGTGGCATTATGTTTATGAGAGCGATGTACACATGTCCTGGCATTTATTATAAACAATTTACATAAAATTGGTCCGTTTTATTTTGGTGGAAAATTTTAGACTGACAGTTCTTGTCATTTGTGGTTTCTACACTGGAAAGCCGATAAATTCCATGGCCAACGCAGCCTCGTTTTTTTTTTTTTAACGCACGTTAGTTTTGAACTTTGTAGGGATTACAAGATTATAACTATGATACTACCAGATTTAAAATTTGATTTGGGGACAAAAGGTTTTAATGCCTATCTAATTCACTGTAGCTGACCGATTGCGAGACATTATTGCAAATTCAACAATTCCACTTACACTCAAACCGATGGTGGGCTTACCCATGGACTCCTTCCTTTCACCTTTTATAGTTATTTTCATTAACGATATTGAATATCACATTTTCATCCATCAATTCTCCAACCATTTTTTGTTCTGGTACCGTTATTTTGATGATGTAATTTACCTTTTGAATGGAGACATATCCAATATTCTTTCATTAATTCAATCAATATTAATATTTTCTTCACCCAACAACATTCAACTTCATTTCCATTACCTTTTAATAAAAAAAGACGTCGTTTTCACATTTGAAATCAATAGAAAATCCACTTTCACAGACATGGTCATCATCTTTTCTTTTTCTTTTCATTCTTACAGTTACAAATTTGCAGGTTTCAACAGTATACACCAACGTTTATTCACCATACCCCTTAGTGCCTCTTCTTTCAAAAAAGAGTATGACATTATTAAACAGATTACCATCAAGAATTCGTTCCATTTATTATCTCTAATGGACGAACTTTTGAACAAATTTCTTTATAGACACAGATTTTCATTCTATTTTATTCCCCATTCCTATATAATTCTGCTCCAACTTCTTTTCTTCCTACCAAGCCACCTAACATTTACTTGCCGTTATTTTTCTTTGGCAGACTCTATTCAATTAAGAAAAAAATGTTTTCAAATCATATTAACACCTCATTTCGTTCCGGTGATGCTAACTATGATGACACTAAAGAATAGGAATCTTTAGTTTCTAGCTTTTGACTAATGCGTGGCTTTACCGTCTTCAATATAACTATGTATATGAACCCAATAGAAATTCATTAAATTATTCGTTTGTAAAGATAATAATTAACGATATTATTTTATAACAAACAGAATTTTTATTTTATTGTTCTTGTGCAAACTTCAATGTTTTTTAAGATTGGATGACCCTGTATATGTATTTACAAATATAAGTATCCCTAAACACTACATTTACTTTTTGGAGAAATTCCGTTATTAAATTATTTAGGCTAGTTTTTGACGATCTAGCTATAGGATCTATAACTTATGAAATAATTTCATCGCATTGTTAATTTTTGGGAGCATGAATTGCAAAAGCGAAAAGTTTAAAACCTCATCTTTTTGCGCCAAATTTTTTCCCATTGAACTTCAAAAACAATATGTTCTTTGGCAATTATTGTTGATGGTAATTTGATAAACTATGACATTCCTTATTAAAAGAAGAATACTCGCCTTTATCAATTTTTAGAAGAAAATCCACTAATTCTAATTTTTCTGAATTAGTTGTCATATTTTTGGATAATTTAAACATTTTAAATTCTATCCGCAAAGAAGAAAATTTGATGCAGTTTTGGTTTATTGTTTGTCTTGAAAGATGTAGAACTAGTAACTACTGGTAAAACCTGTCTAAAATGTTTTAAACATTTATTATTTATCATGGACAAAATAATATAGAAATGTACACTGAGAGTGAAGAAATTAAATGTACACTGAGAGTGAAGAAATTAAATGAGGATTAAAGTGCCTAAAAGAACAGATTTCTCAGAAACAGCATTTGTTGGCGACATATCTAATAATGATGTCAGAAAAAGAAAAGGATCTAAAAAAGCACTTAAAAGTTTGGATTAACAGTTCTGCAAGAATATGGAATGAGAATAAACAAAAATGAATCGAAAGTAATGGTCATAGGCAAAGAGCGAAAAGCAATAAACATAAAAATTGATAGTGTAAATATTAAACAAGTGAAACTTTTCAAGTGGCTAGGAGTGGAAATAGAAGTAAATATAAATGAAGTAACAATAAGAATTAGAAATCAACAGTTGAATAGGAAAAGCGTTAAAAGTATACCTTATGCATAAAATATTTACTGGTTGAAAGTAAATCTCCAAAAAAGTAAGGCAATGTTTTTAAAACCCATATCAACTTTTGGCTCTGATTTTGGGTATTAACAAATGTACAAAAAACGAGGAATAAGCCACAGGGATGAAGTATCACAGACCAGTTAAAGAAGTAACAATAATGGATAAAATAAGAAACCAAATTAAAATATAAGAAAAGAGCATTCAAGCAACACTCGATCTTATACAAAATATGTAGTTTGTAGGTGGAGGCAATAAAACAAATCAAAGGGGAACATGGAGGCAAACATGGGATAAAACTAAACAAGAAGGGAAAGCAATGGGCGCTGACGTAAAAATTCTCCTCTCAAAAAACCGTAAGAAATTGGCAAAATTTGGACATGAGAGAACTCAGGATGTATTTAAACTCAAATGTATCATAATCACTTACCCTTACACTATTACAAATTAAATGGTAATTAGGTTCTTCATATCAAATAAAAATTTTCTTTTAAACGCCCCACCAAGAAGAATCCGCAGTTTATAAAAATTAATTTGGAAAAAACTAATTTGCCACATAATACTGAATGTCATTTTATTGTAAAAAATTAAAATTCCGTCAATTGATCTTAATTTAATAATTTACTGAATATTTATTTACATCATTGCTATACAATTTTACGTTGCTTTAATTAATTAATACATGAATGACGTGATTTGAGCTTAATTATAATACACACTAAGTATCTGCAATTTCCTCCTCATCTCCTCCAATTGCCTTCCAAAACGCCGTAACCATCTGTTCAGCACACTGCTGACGCTGGTTATTCGGCAGCCCCTGCAGACTCTCCTTCATCATGCTCAATTGTGCGAATAAATCCCCAAAATCATCAACAGCTTCGTTCGTCAGGAAATCCTCAAACACCCCCGACACCTCGCTCTCTACATTACTGACAGTTTTAGATTGCTTCTTCATCTCAAGATTGGACCACGTGTGCGTTTGGAGCGCCTCAACAATTCTGCTGACTCCAACTTTCTCTTCGATTTCGTCCTCATCGAACGAGAGTTGCGTGGGATAGAGCTCGACCAGTTCAAATCCGCGCTTTAAGCACCACTCCGTTGCGGCGGACTTTGTGATTTTCGTGTCGCTCGTACAATAATTCGCGACGAGGAGTTTGATTTCGGGGTCGCAGTCTTCGTACAGAGACGCCCACTTCGCTAGATCATCCAAACCGCTCGTTTTGTTGGTGTCCATGTGCAGGATTAGAGCTTCGATTGTGTCGTCAAACTCTTGCGTTCTTTGGTAGTGTTCGTTGATGCCGATTATGCTTACTTCTGCGGTGTAATATTTTGTGTCCATGGTCCAAGGGTGGGTGATTATGTTGGGGTCGTTCGGATCGTCATGGACGTTTGCGCTTTTCGTTATTAGTTTTATTAAT
Organism: Eledona agricola; assembly: GCA_964023215.1. Classification (NCBI taxonomy): domain Eukaryota; kingdom Metazoa; phylum Arthropoda; class Insecta; order Coleoptera; family Tenebrionidae; genus Eledona; species Eledona agricola. The sequence continues at coordinate 12,128,275 of OZ026860.1, forward strand.
GACTTGGCTTTGGTGTTGCTGCAGCTTACGATTACTACACTCGGATTTTTTGCCATTTTTTTAAATAAATAACCGCAGCTCGGTCATTAAATTCGGCCCAATTTGTGTTTGACAGCTGTCAAAATAATGCGACAGGTTAGGTTTGTTTAAATTACAATTCGCGGTAATTACAATTAAATTACACAATTGTGGTAATTTTAACAATCCGCTCGTACTCTATGCCAATTCGTGCATTATCAAACAATTTTGCACCCGCTTTTAAATTGTTGTGACAAGTTGAGGTGAGTTTTTTTGACAGAACTGTCACGTTACATAACCCCACATTTAACACGTGCGTTTAAGTCACGCGTTTTTGTAATTTTTGAAAAAATGGACGAGTCGGAGGCGGCAAATCGCGTAAATTTCATAAGTTGTGTGAAGTGGGTGAAGAAGGGCGCCGCCAAAACAGAACCGGAGAAGGTAGCACGAAACTGTACCTAAAGTCATGTAATTTGTTTTTGCATATTTGTAGGTGCAATTGTCGAAAGAAGAGTTAGTCCAAGTGATTAAGGACACGAAAGAGAAACTGAGACTCGCAGCCTCAACCGCTGATGGTCAGTCCTCTTCTCAAGATGAATTCAACATGGAAAATTATGATGACGATGATGGTTCGACTTGTGCATTTGTGTATTGTAAAATTGGTGTGTTGTTGTAGATGACAATGCCGCCCAAGCGTTAGGCATTGACTCTTTGGCGGATTTACAGACAAATGCCGAGGATAATTTTGAGGAATCGGATGATTCGGATAAAGAGGACGAAATCATTAAACCTGGTGATAATTTGATTTTAGTGGGACATGTTGAAGGTGACGCTAGTTCCCTCGAAGTATACAGTAGGTAACACATTCGCTTCAAGCACAAATTAGCAATTTTTTACTAGTTTACAACGAAGTGGAACAATCTCTATATGTCCACCACGATATCCTTCTTCCTGCATTCCCTTTATGTTATGAATGGCTGGACTATGAACCAGGCGCCCCTAAAGGAAATTACTGCGCGGTGGGCTCAATGACTCCAATTATACAAGTCTGGGACTTGGATATAATCAACTGCATCGAACCTGCATTCAACTTGGGCAAATCAGCCAGTGTTAAAAAGAACCGGCCTCATGTTGGTCACACTGACGCTGTTCTTGCACTGGCTTGGAACAAAACTTTCGAACACGTTTTGGCAAGCGGTTCGGTGGATAAAACCATACTCGTGTGGGATTTAGAGACTAAGACACCCAACACAACAATCACAGCTTTCAAAGATAAAGTCCAGTGCCTACAGTGGCATCATTTGGAAGCACAGACGCTTTTAGCGGGTATTAAATGATTTTAAACCAATTAACACGCACTGTCTGTGTGTTTACAGGGGCAGGTGATAAAAAAGTAAAAATATTCGACTGCCGCAATACGGATTCGCACCAAACGTGGAAATTGGATGGGGAGGTGGAGACATTGGCGTGGAATCCCCTTCAGCCGTTCTCGTTTTTCGCGGGCACCGACAGCGGGAGTCTCCAGTACTTTGATTGCAGGAAAGGTGCAGGAGTTTGATGTAAATGATTCGTTTACTTATTTGAAATGTTCAGGGCAAGTGTGGGCTGTCGAGGCCCACGAGAAGGAAGTGACCGGGCTGGTGGTGAGTGCACAATGTCCAGGTTTGCTGGTGACGTCGTCGCCTGATGGTGCCATCAAAGTTTGGGATTATTCGGAGGAGGGTGTCAGTTTTGTGTTTGAGAGAGATTTTAATTTGGGGACTGTGCAGTGCTTGGATATATCTCAGGATTCGCCGTTTGTTATCGCCGCTGGGGGTGATAACAAGGCCAATAATTTTTTGGTGCACGATTTGAGGAATATAGACGTCGGTAAGTTTGAAAATTTACATTAAAAAAACGCGTATTTTTTTTGAGATTTTTATTTATTTCATCAGACAGGAATTTTCCTTTACTATGATTTTTGATATTTTTAAAATGCAGGGTCTTCCAAGTTGAGTACCTTATTTGAATATTTTCTAACACCAGTTTTATGTATTTTTCTAATTTTCCGGAATAGTTTCGAAATTGAAGCTTTTCCGGTTATACCGAAACTAGATAACAAATTCGTTCTTATACAGGGTCGCACCAGGAATTGGATCAATTGATATAAGAAAAAGTAGTCAATAGAAAATTGTGAATGTTTGTGGTCAGACTAATATCGATTGCCACTTGCTTATTTTAAATTGAACATCTTTTTATTACATATTTTGATTCTTTGTGTAATTTAATAGTGACTTTGTGTAAGCATTCTTATATTTGCAAAAGCTAAGTTTTCGCAATATTAAAATTTTTATACTTGTGCGAAAACCAATAAAAATACAAGATCATTATAAATGATTGTAGTCAAAGGATGCTGTGGAACCTATTGTAAAATGTTTACGTGCCACTTTATTGTGATAATGCATCGTTCTCAGCTCAAGATAGTTGTAAGAAAAAATACGCGAACGACAAAATTATGCCATGAATAACGAATCAGCAATTCACTACTAACAATTTTTCCTATAATGATTGATGTAGTTCTCGCTGGGACATCCTATCACGTGTCTAGGACATTAAAAAACTTCTATGTTCGATAGTGTATCAATTGACAATTCATAAGATACTTCTACATGTTTTTCAAGTATATTTCAGAAAGCATCAATTGTAATTTAGATTAGTCAGTTGTATTTGAGAATGTATCAATTGTAATTCAGATTAATTGATTGTTTAGCAAAGTGTCAATTAAAATTCAGAAAATAGCATTTGTAATTCAAAATGTATCAACTGTAGAAAACATTATTTTTTAATATATCAGTATACCACGAAAATGAATCCCCTGTGACAAATTATAAGTTTACATATTTTGAATTTCAAAGATAACTGTTAATATGTTCTGTGGGGTTTAAATTATTTTCTGTAGTAGCTTTAATAATGTATTGATTCTTTTTTAAATTAAATTTAAATAGTTCTTTATGTTACCTGAATTACAATTGCCCATTTTTGAATTACAATTTGCACTTTCTGTACAATTCATCAATCTGAATTACAATTGTTACATTCTGAAATACAATTCTCTAATCTGAATTATAATTGATACATTCTGAAATAGATTCATCTGAATTAATCTCAAAACAATTACAAAGTGCTTTGGTGGCCTAAGCAGTCCAGTGCTTTTTCAGTAACGTTTTGTTCAATTCTTTTCTCTTAGACTTCTTTTGGAAATAAATGTTATGGATTGGTGACTACTTAAATTTTGATTTCCGGTTAATCGTAAATGGGAAGATTTGTTCCAACTGCTTTTCGTGTTTTTAAACAATTTGCTTCTTGGCCCAGTTCGATTTTTAAGTCATTTGTGCTTGCTTTACCATAGTTTGTCTTATTTATATAACTTGCGTACAATCACAGATTACTTCAGATGACTGACTGAATGCAAATATTTTGGCGGAATGACCTGTAACGACCTTCAGTTTATGTAACAGTTTTCAGATGGCGCATCAATCAAATTTTGCGGCAAATTTAAATAGTCTCCTCTATCTGTAGGTAGTAAAAATGCTATATTATATTTTGAAAATTTTATGGTTTATTCTACAAAACTATTGTAAAAAATTGTTTTGTAGAATAAATCATAAAATATTCCTTCATTATTTACACGTCATACAAACAATTTTATAAAAATCTATTTATTATATTACATAATTTAAATTAAACAAAATTATACCCAAAATGTTAACAATTACATTTCTAAGATAGGTATATGATAATTACTTGGGGTTATTATATAATAATGGAAATTTTGAAAGACTTGCCGGACAACCAATAGAGCAACCTGGCTTAGTTCTTCAAATTCATTCACAAAAATAAGCGAAGCGAAATCACGAAGCCTAATATCTAACGATGCCGAAAAGTGTTTTTTGCAAACCCTCCACTTTTGCTTTAGATTGCAATTTTGGACATTTAGAGCTTCTTGCCACAGTTTCGCTCTAGAATTATGTAATTAAATTTCCTGAATTTGTTGTATTAATAAAACATCCTTACCTTTCTTCACTTTTTGGAAAACAATGCAGTTCTTCGCTTAGTTTTTAACAACACCACAAATAATGTAAAAAAGACCCATCTTTCGCTTAAAATTTTTCACAAATTCAATATACAAGCAAGTTTTGAGATTTGCTGGCTTGATTATAATTGCAGCAAAATGCTGTTTTTAAAATATAAGTCAGAAAAAAGCAACAAGCTTTTTAAAAAACAAGAAATTGTACATTGTTCAATTTAAAATAGTAAAAATATTGTGCCTTTTATTTGAATTTAAATAAAAGATTTTGTAGTTACATCTAGCGGTCGTACAAAGTATTAGCAACGACTACAGCGCCTCTACATTTGCTTATGGTATATGTGACAAAGATGTCATGCGCCTAGTTTAAATGTGTAGAAAAGAGATAGTTCCGGACAAAATCGTCCTATGAAGTCAGTCATCTGGAGTAATCTGTGCGTACAATATTAACCACGATGGGGCAATTTTTTTGTTGATAGTTCCTGTCAATTGTCATGATTTGAGAATGTCAATCATGTCAAAGGTCTACACTGTAAAAAATAAAACAATAAAACAAAAGCCAGCTTCCATGACCTCCGTTTTTATAAGCACCCTCTATAAAGTTTCCAATTTACCGAAGCTTCTATCTTCATTGCTTCATCAATTTCATTTTGTTAATTAATATTCTAAAGCTGTAATTTCAGTTTAAGTTTTACAAATGAGTTTAAAACGCACCTACTGCCAAAGTACACATTCATAAAAATTGGGTAATTGCATGGAACGGAAAAAATAAAATTGTTTAGTCTAATTTTATCTATTCTCAACACATTTTTCCGTTTACTATTGGCCCTTTTCCAGAAAGTAGTTTTATAATAATATTGTTAGCACCTGACCTACCCTCAAGATCATAATTTACTCGAGGATTTTTTATTTTTAAAATTATGTAATGTTTTCCGTTTCTACATTTCGTAACATAGAAATTAAATTAAATATACGACCGATTCAATATTTAAAACTGGGCGCTGCTGAAAACTGCAGAAACTGTTATTTTTAAAATAATTAAATGCTAGTACCATTGTTTAAGTATATATATATATATATATACTTAAACAATGCTAGTACCTAATACATTCGAAGTAACTCTGAAATTCTGAAGCTTCAGCAATGAATGAACGGTATAAATTTCATGAAAGCTTCATTCATTAGGAACATTCCGTCCTATATAATATTGTAGGTCAGTGTCTAAAAATACGGAACAATTTATAAACGGTCTATTAACAATAACTTCTCGTAAACTCAATATTTCGAAAGAAAGTGTCGAAACCGTGGCATAATGCCAGTTTGCTTGGAGGTAAAATCTCCCAACGCAAATTAAACAAACAAGTTACGGACGCAAATGTACGAATAAATAACGCACGACAATCTTAATTATTAATAATGTTTTCAGTGAAACACAAATTCGGGGCACGTCAGTTGGAGGAATTAGTCGCCGAGAATGGCGAAGAACCCATGAACGCTAATTAGTTTTTAATTACAATTACAAACAATTTGTGGTTTGAGAAAATCGAATAAAGAGTATTGAAATGATTGCGTTTTAATTACAGCCCACCTATATAAGAAGCGTGATTTATTAGGGACTCGATAAAAATGACACTGACTAGGAAGCGTGAGTTGTGTCAATTCGAATATTTATATTAGAATCTGCAACGATTTCAGGTGAGGTAATGCAGCGGCTCAGCTGCTGCACGAAAAAGTATTTCCAAGAGACAACTCTGCACGGTTTTCGTTACATAACAGACCCCAAATCGTCCAGATTTAAGTCCTATTTCTGGACGGTGGTGTGCATCATCAGCACCTGTCTTTGCTTCCTTTTGATCCACTCCCAGTTCGTTACGTTTACGTCCAACAGAATAACCACCACAATCGAGACCACGGCCTTTCCAATATGGGAAGTCCCATTCCCCGCTGTAACCCTCTGCAACTTCAATTTGGTCCACAAAAATAACGTCAAACAAATCAAGGACCTGTAAGTGGCGCTATTTTTACTAAACACGAGCTAATTTTGTACAGCCTGGAGTCGCACGTCACTTCCTCCGAACTCGACAATTTTTTCACAAACTTGTCTTCGCTGGTGATTAGGGCAAAAGACATGAACGACTTGAACTGGTCCGACTTTTCCCGCGTGACCAGACTTTTGCACCGGCTCGGATTGAACACCGAGAAGATGATGGCCAAAGTTTGTCTTGTTAAATGACTTCCCGAATACGTTGGCTCCGTTTCAGCTAGTCCAGCCGTGTGAGAACATGATCTCCGAGTGCTTTTGGAACGCCAAAGCGGTTAATTGTAGCGATATCTTCTTCAGGAGCAAAACTACCAGCGGCTATTGTTGTTCGTTTAATTACAACGGGATTAAGAACGAACCATCGCAAGTTGTAACTGTTTCAAAAGTCTGAAAGTTAGCGGGTGCTTTCAGGGCCGGCGAGGAGGATATTTTTGCGGCGGGTGTGGGACCTTCGTTTGGTCTTTACGCGCGTTTGAATGCCGAGCCCGAGCAGTATGTCTCACCTCTGGGTCGCAATCTCGGAATCGATGTAGTTTGCCTCGCCGTTATTATTTTTATCGATTCAATTGAGTTGCAGGTCTCCATTCACCAAAGCATTCAATACCCAGACATGTCCATCTATACCACTACCATACGCCCAGGGAACGATGTATCCTTGTCCGTCAAACCAGAAATTACAAGAAGCGACGCTAGTGTTAAACGAATCAACATCGCTTCAAGAAAATGTGTTTTTTCCGACGAGGTTGTCATTTTTTCGTTATCGTAACTTATTAGATCGTCCGGTTATTCACCTCGCTCTCCACCCATTTAGCACTTCGTCGTTTTAACTTTTTTGGTTCTTGCAGAGCGAAACCGAGTGGTCAGAGAAGTATAGTTATCCAACTTGCATTAACGAATGCAAAGCGAATGCAATTAAGAATTTATGCAACTGCGTCCCTTTTTACCACTACAAAGTTAAAGGTACGCAAATCGCAAGGACGATTTTGTTGGTTTGAGGTCTGTGCATGAATTAGCGGCGCGACTTTCTACGACAATCAATTGCCAAGGCGTTAAAAAGTTGCATCGTTTCACAAACTGACTGTTACAGGCCGGACCCGTTTCTGTACTCTTCCCGATATGGCGTGCATTTCCGAAAATCAGATAAAGTTGAAAAGATCGAGGCTCACTTACATGGGTCACTGAAACCCCGCGCGTTTGTCCGTTAACGATTTTAACTATTTTAGGTAACAAGCTGGTGTCTGGCGATTCAATAAAATGTAAATGTTATCCACAGTGCAACGAAATTTCATACTCTTATCAGCACGACGCACATGCCATCAAAATGTAGCCCAAATCCGCGTTAATATTGTTATTGAATGATGTGTTTCAGGTCGGACGGCGACTCAAACGTAAACAGTAGCATCATACGTGTGTATTTTGGATACGTTTCGTGCACGAAATTCCTGAGGAATGTCTTAATCACGTGGGAATTTATCGTTGGTAACAGTTGATTCGGATGCTGTAGTTTGCTTGTAACAGGGATATTCGTAGCGTCCGTTGGCGGATTGATTGGGTTGTGTTTAGGGGGCTCAATCCTCAGTATTATCGAATGTTTCTACAATTTAATCGAAGCCATTTGCACGAAATACAAGAAATTGAAAGTTGTGAAAAGGCAGGAAACTAAATATCGTCCCAAACTGTATTTGAGCGATTTTGGGCGGAGTAAGCATGTAAGCGTTGTAAAAGTACAAAGCTTTGGACGCGATTCCAATAAGGAAATGTAATAATCTCTGTATGTGGTGATAAATGTCACAAATAAAATTTACAACCGTGTCTTTAAATCGCAACAAATTGCGTAATCCCCATTTAGAATTTTTAATATTTATCATAGTTATAACTTACCAATTACCTTTGAATTTCACCTAAAAATATTTAATACGTCTTTCTAAAATACGGGTATTAGGAGGCCGTTTGTTTAATTTTTTACAGTGTACATTGGGGTACATCTTTGACAATCGATAGAACTGCTAATGACGTCTGATATAATTATTAAAGATGCACTTATCTTCAAATGTTTAATCTCCAAATTAACTCAAGTGAAGGTCAAAATTTGGTACAGTAATCAATATAGAAATATTAAATACGCAAAATTGATTTTGAATTTGTTGGTAATTTTGACGTTTGACAGACACATGAAAGCGACCAATCAGAACGCGCGATTTGCACATCTGCCTTGACAGTTGATTAACGACGATCGGCGATGAGTTAATTTGAAACTAATTAGAAACGATTTTTCGTTTTGATTTGTGTCAGGATGAGCTAATTTATGGTAAGAACGATAACAATTTAATCCATTTTGAATAACGGCCGGACCGCTATTTCATAACACTGACATAAATACCGCACACAACTACAAAAATATAACCATTTCGTAATGCATTTCTTGTCTGGTTCTTTTGTAGAATTGTTAAAAACTATTAGCAGCAAGTGTCAGTATCGTAACTAACTCCCGTTCACTTTGTGTGTTTGTTATTTTCGTTTGCGTTACACAATCAGCGTCTCTGATACGAATTCAATTAGATTTAATTATGCTGTGCGATAAGTCGTTGTTTTTAGTGATGTTTTTAATAAATAAAATGAGATAAATTGAAGATATGTCAACAATTAGGTTAACGTAACGACGTTTCTGTAGTTTCAAATGCGAGGTCCCATGGTGTAATGGTTAGCACTCTGGACTTTGAATCCAGCGATCCGAGTTCAAATCTCGGTGGGACCTTTCAATTTTTTTCAATCAGCAGCCATCAGTTTTGTTGTTGCTCTAAAATATTATTATTAAGTGATGCTTGATTTATTCGAATGTGTTTCGTGTTTTTCAAGGATTTTGTTTTGATTAAACGTTTCCTTTCAAAAACATTGAATGGGAAAGAAGTAACCTGCTCACAAATAAAAATGGGGGCCCTGGCAGTAATAAAAATCTAGCTTTTGTTCTATACTTTACAGTGTACACGTTTGAATATAACGTGCGTTCAAAAAAAAAACGAGGCTGCGTTGGCCATGGAAAAACTTTGTGCATCAATTTAGTGTAGCAAAATTTCGAACTGTCAGTTCGAATCTGTCAGATAGTTTTTAGGTTGGGTTCTTTGTTGACAATGGTTTCGTATACGATTATTATGTTGGGACAAATTTCAATAAATGGACGCGAAGGAGGGTAGAATTATGTATATGAGAGCGATGTACACATGTCCTGGCATTTATTATAAACAATTTACATAAAATTGGTCCGTTTTATTTTGGTAGAAAATTTTAGACTGACAGTTCTTGTCATTTGTGGTTTCTACACTGGAAATCCGATAAATTCCATGGCCAACGCAGCCTCGTTTTTTTTGAACGCACGTTAGCAAACAACAGCTGTTATTTAAAAATTTGCTCAAACGGCTTCTAAACCAGGACCTGACGATGGATTTGTTGAAGAAAGCATTAAATGTGTCTTATTATCTATTGTGTTATTAACATAAAACTTAATTTCAAATTTCTCCAACTCAAGTCGAAATAATGCTATACTTTTTTCAACGTCAAACTACCATTTAACTATTTTTGTTCGCATGTTAAAAGAATTGTGGAAATTAATAAACATGGAACAATGTAGAATCGGGAGTTGACTTAATTACAGAATAAATAAACGTGAACTGAGATTTTGATGTTGACAATAGTATTTGAAGTCTCTTGACTTTGAATTTTATCTAAAAAGATATACGATTTACTGTTTCTCAAGTCTTTCAAGACGGGAAGATATGGAGCGTATAAAAAATTCTCAAGGCCGTATGACACTCATTTTTAATGTACATAGATGTACAAAATTATCGTAAACAAAATAGAAACTAAAAGAAATATTTAACAGTTTAACAATTTTTTGTACACTTGGTTGGTAATGTATAATAACAAAAGGAATCATTTGTTTTCCATAGCTAACTTATAACAATTTGCGTGATAAACGTATTTTACCCTTTTTTCCAGTAATTTTATCAAAAAATAGCGTTTTCAAAAATACAATCGTCTTCTTTTGTTTACCTAAATAAACAGCCTGAAATAAAAATTCGTATTCGCTCCGTATTTTTCCTTATAATTGCACCACAAGTAAAAATACTTGTAGATACATTCCACAGCAGAAAAATTTTTACAATTTCCAAAAAAATTTTCGATTTGTTCCTTTTTTGATATAAAATACTACTGAAAAAACTACAGATTTCAAGTCGTAATGGGTGTATACAAAAATTCGTATCTTCTGGACACAATAAAACTCATGCTCAATTAAAAATACACCATAAGCTACATTTTGAGCATAACATAACAAATATAACATAAACAAATAAAAACAGTCATAAGGTAAAAAAAATATTTGAAAGTTATATTCAAGGTAAAAATATTGGTTTCGGTAAAAATTGATAGGGGCCATTCTGAATGGGTATTTCATTGTTCCTCTATTGCAATTGTTAAACTGGAGTTGTGTAAGTATGTTCGGAGTAAATAGAATTCAAGCGCACACATCTTGTATTCTCATCTAGAATTCTCCCCTAGTATTGTAATATTGTGTGTCAAAAAGCAAGGGCCCAAATATCTGATATGACGCTTGGGAGTTATTTATAAGTACTACTGGTATACAGGTGTTCCAGCGCTGCGGGAAAGTAAGATTACTCTAAAATAAAATGTAGTTTTCGACAAAAAGTACAATCGGTTTAAGATAACACTCTGAAAATATAGCGCATCAAAGTTAGTTTTTTTTAAAAGAACACCAGTATATTACGCTCTATTACATTGTCAAATAATAATTCTACTTTGTACTGACCTGACCTGATCTGACCTAACTTCAGTTGTTTTCCTATTATTTGACATTTAAGCCAACAAAAGCCTCTTTTTTAAAAAATCGCTGCTTTCAAACCAATAAGAATTTTGGTTTGATATTTTGACAGAAAATTTTCAAATCTTCTAGTTCATAATGATTAGTTCGAATTTTGAATTGTAGTAATTTAATATATCTACAGAGTTGCTCATGAACGCAAATTGTTCATTTAATCTTTTTAATGGGTCACCTGTATATTTTGGTATCAATCGATTACATTTTTGATGCGGTTATCAATTATATGATTGAATAGTGGAATATCGGTAATTATTAATCGATATTAATCGTCATTGGATAGCTTATCAAAAATGTGATCGATGATACCAAAATATATAGAGCATTTCGTTCGAAAATTTCGATTAAATTAACAATTTCCGTTCATGAGCCACCTTGTAAATTATTAAAATTCGAAGTTTGACTTTGACCACTATACAATACGATATTAAAAATTTTCTGTCAAAATTTTAAGCCAAAATTCTCATTGTTTTGGGAGCAGCGAATTTTCAAAAAAGGTCTTTTTTTCGTTTTAATGTCAAATAATAGCAAAACAACTGAAGTTAGGTCGATAAAAGGTTATACAAAGTATAGATATTCTTTGATAAGGAATCCGTAAATAGCGTCATATACAGGGTGTATCATTTAAAAAACCATAACTTTGATGCGCCCCTCTGTATCCGGATATTCTGTATATAAGCAGATATTTTCGGAGTGTTCTCTTTAAATGGATTGTACCACAGATTACTCCAGATGACTTGACTCAATGCAAATATTTTGGCGGAATGACCTTTAACGACCTCCAAATTATGTAACAGTTTTCAGATGGCGCATCGATCAAATTTTGCGGCAAAATTAAATAATCTCTCCTCTCTTTATAAGTAGTAAAAATGCTATTATATTTTGAATATTTTATGATTTATTCTACAAAACTAATGTAAAAAATTGTTTTGTAGAATAAATCATAAATTCATACACAAAAATAAGGAATAATGAAGCCTAATATCTAACGATGCCGAAAAGTGTTTTTTGCAAACCCTCCACTTTTGCTTTAGATTGCAATTAGATAGTATTATGTAATTAGATTTCCTGTTGTATTAATAAAACATCCATACCTTTTTTCACTTTTTGGAAAACAATGCAGTTTCTCCGCTTAGTTTTCACCAACACCACAAATAATGTAAAAAAGACCCATCTTTCGCTTAAAATTTTTCACAAATTCAATATACAAGCAAGTTTTGACATTTACTGGCTTGATTATAATTGCAGCAAAATGCTGTTTTTAAAATATTAGTCAGAAAAAAAGCAACAAACGTAGAAACAGTCACGCTTTTTAAAAACCGCGGAATGGTACATAGTTTAATTGAAAATTAAAAAAAATTATGTGCCTGCTATTTGAATTTACATAAAAATTTTTGTAGTGACATCTAACGGGCGTAAAAAGTATTAGTAACGACTACAGCGCCTCTACATTTGCTTACACCTATCTGTGACAAAGATGGCATGCGCCTAGTTTCAATGTGTAGAAAAGAGATAGTTCCGGACAAAATCGCCCTATGAAGTCAGTCATCTGGAGTAATCTGTGATTGTACTTTTTGTCGAAAACCGATCCATACGAACATATTTGTAATTCAGGGACTTTTAATTTGCAGACTCGTTACTTTTGTCACAATTTTTCCGTACTTTTAGTTGCGTGTTTTTTTGTCGTTTACTGTGGTCTATTGTTGTTTTCGAATTGGTTTATTTATCACTTTTTTTTCTCAACACTTCTGCGGAGAGTGCAATCAAGTGGCTCGTCAAAAATTTACATTAGATTCCACTCCACCTTTTGACTACCTACAATCATTTATAATGAACTGTACCAAACTCGAACGGAATCTAAATTTTTGTGGCTTACATGGTATGGAATATTCCATATTATGATTTGACAAAATGGTTCCATTTGACACTTTGATGTTAATTTTGAATGTAAGTGAACAAAAAATTGTAAAAATGACACCGAATGTCAGTTCGATCAGAAAAAAAAGATCAGCATAAAATCTTTTTTTTCTGATCGAACTGACATTTGGTGTCATTTTTCAAATTTTTATTCGCTTTCAAAATTAACATCAAAATGTCAAATGCCCAAAAAAATTCGTAGTGTGACGCCTCTCTTCTAGGAGTAGGATTTATGTTGGTGAAATCGTGACGCTCGTAATTTTTTCAGCAAAATTTCCCCGTGTTGTCATACGAAGAGTCCGCCTCGTCGAGACGCTGCCCGGCGGTAGAGAAGGTGGAGGAAATCGCTGGTCGAGTTTGCGTTTGCGCCACACACACACGCCAGTCAACACTGAAAAGCAGTCGGGCTCGGTGGGGCTTGTGGGGAAAAGTGCGCGTCCAGGCCGTGTGCTTTTGCACGACTGAATTACATCTGTCGAACGAACTCAATCAAACGAAACCGCCATAGCAATAGCGAAGCGAACCGCAAAAGAATGATCAGCACCGACGGCTACAACAACGTCGATCAGTTTTCCGACGGTTACATGGAGCAGGAGGAGGAATGGGAACGGGAGGGACTCCTGGACCCGGCTTGGGAGAAGCAGCAGAAAAAGGTGAGTCACCCCACGACGACGGCGTCCTCCCCATTCGCCTAACCTCAAAACCGCCCGGAACGTAACCCTATCTCGTGCGCCTATTTTTGGCGCTGTGGCCCAACGTCGTGATGTAACTAACGGTCAGCTGCGAGCCACGATTTAAAGACCCGCAACCCTCCAGCGCCGACCCGCGCTTCGTCCCGCCGCTGGACCCTGGAATTTTCGCCCCGGTCCCTTTTTGCAAGTCGGAATTTTCGAAAATGAGCGTTTTTGTTTGTTGTGTGTGTGCGCGCGACGCCCGCTAAAGAGAGACGCCGACGCCCGCGGTGGTGGGAGCGAGAGCGGCGATTAGGCGTCAGATTTCTCGACGTCGTTACCAAAAATGGTTTCGGACATTCCAGGACCGAACTCGATCGTCTAAACATCGCCACTCTGTACCGGGGCGATGTTATCAGTCGCGCGATTGATAAAACGGGCATTGCCTCGTTTTCAGTAAGAGGAAACCGCTTTACGATGTGTCAACAGTGAAAACGATACACATATAAACATGCCGTGGCGAATAGCGTCCACAGCAAAATCGCGGCTAGGCACTCAAAAGCTTATCAAAGTCGCTATTGTGCGAGCTGTACCGTTCTGGATGCAACGAACACAAAAACACTAAAGTAAACTGTAAATTTCCTGGAGCATAAATTAAAATGAGGTGTCGTCAAACTCACGCAAAATATGCACAAATATGTAGAACGATTAAAGCATAAAGCACTAAAGAAAGCTTTGTTGCGGATAAAAACATAAACAACAAACCGAATAGATTGTGTTCCAGTGTTCAAAATTTTGGCGACATAATTGTTATAATTCAAATCGCGGTAATATTCGCCGTCTCCATTGCAACCGCGTAGACGACGACGACGACGAAAACACGTCAGCTGGTCTCTATTTTAAACAACACCCACGCTCTTCTTCACCGAGTTTATCTAAATTTACTCCAATTACATTTTTTATTAGTCACGAAGGTGTTGTGGACCGTTAGACGATTGAACATGTGTTGAAAAATGAACAAAAAATGTTTAGAGAGCGAGCACATCTCACATCTGCCCTCGCGGGAGAGGTCTCGCGGGTGTCGTGTTAGTTTTGGCCGTCTTCAGTCCATCAGATCGTGCAAATACCGCTATAATGTCATCAGATTTTTACGGCTTTGGCATTTTTCATTGTGCCGCCGACTATCTAATTTATGTAGCGGTAAAGATGCAGCTTTACAAGTTATAAGCTGCAGGAAATACGACGACGAATGTTTGTTTTGTTGTGGCAATAAAGCGCCGCTTGTATGGTTTACAGTAATGAATCTTATTAGCTTCGATTTTTGTTGTAAACGGAATTGGGGCAGCGATCAAAACGCTTTTTTCCCTTCGTGGGCGTTAAATGTTCCCGCAAACGCAAACGACTGAATAAAAACTAAACCGTGTCTTACATAATCTAACCTTGGCGATTATAGAAAGCAACAAACTAGAATTAGAAAGTGCACTTTTTGCGGCGACGCCCCGCAAATAAATCGAATCGATTCGATCGAGGCGCACTTATTTGCGAATATGACCTCGTGAATTTTGTTTATTGCCGCTTGTTTATCATTATTTTGAACTATGGTCAAATATTACTGCCTGTTGCTTTGTTATCTGTTTGAACATTTTCCAATGTCATGATGGTACGGTTGTTTTTACTTTTGTTGTTGTGTCCTTGCGACGAATGTGGCGTGTTCTGAGCGAATTGCACTAGAATAATGGGTGTAGTGTACGTGGAATCGTACACATTTGATCTCTGATGATTTAATCAACAATTGATCGTTCTGAGCCGAGTTCTGGGTACAACGAATACTTGGAATGGTTGTGTGAAGTGTTAATTGGTAGAAAGTATCATAAAGGTCGTTTACTCGATGAAATTTGTCCAAAAGCGTTAATCCTTCGTTAGAGGCGTCGCACAGTATTTTGAGTATATGGGTAAAGTGGATAAAAATAAAAACTATTTTTAGTCAAATTTAATTAAGCAATCCTCGTGCACATCATTTTCCACAGGCTTTATTTATCCAAATCGCACGCTTATACTGATCTAATACGAAAATGAAGTTTTCTGGTTGTGACTGAAAAATATTTTTCAATTTGGGGGTTACCCTAACAATTTGCCAATTTTTTAAATTCCAAGGCAAATAATGTAAAACATTGTCTAAACGATGGTATAGTTATCGTAATTTTAATTGATGGCGCTAAAAGTAATCTATCCATATAAAAATCGTAATTTTCTAATTTTTGTAGTTAGGTCAATTCCATTATTGCGAAATCTAAATCTATGTACAGGGTGATTCACGTAGACCGTTTATTAGAAAATTTTGAATTTCTCTAGAAAGTTCAAATTTGGTGCATGATCATTATCGATCACTCTGAATCGAAGTAAAATCCTTTAATGACGACGACACTTCAGGTTATACCAGAAATTTGTTATTTTTAATGGCAACCCCCTATTTTTTGTGAAAATTGTTTCGATCACTCAATTGCGAATCGAAAAAAATCAGATTGTTGTTACTCACCTTACATCGTTTTTTAATATTCTTAATTGTATGCTAAAATTTGAAAATGAATGAATCTTTTTAAAAATTGATGTTTTTTGAACCATTTGAAATATTGCAATAATTCTTCCTGTCGATTCGCATAATTTCAAAAAATAATTATTTCTAATACTTTTTAATGTTTCAGGTCGTTGCGATCTGCTGAAAATTACTATAACAAAATGACAAAAACTCAATTTTTTCAAATTGCAACCCCACAATCTAATAACGGAATTCGATGTAAAAGTAAAAAACAACTCGACCTTTATAAAGGTTTGTTACGCCAATTCTCGATAGTTTTTACGATAATCCACATTTTGTAAAAAAATGCATCTTCTCTTTAGCTTTTGACATGTGTAAATCAAACAATTGAAATTTGCATGTCGTATGAATTATGCTTTTTAACAAGTCTACTATAAATTTATTTTATAAATTAACAACAATGAAACAGCAAACAAGAAAGTAAAACAAAACTTTAACTGAACAAACAAGGTACAACTTTGGAATTAATGCAAATATTCAATCAAATATTACTTCACGTGTGTAATTATCATTTACCATTGCAACCCCCAATAAGTTTTAAATTTCAATTACTTTCTTAACTGAACCTCACTAATGTGACAGATATTGATATTAATTGTTTGCGATACATTTTTTCTATTCCACAACCTAATCTAAAAATTTAAAGTAAAATAGTATTTTTGATATTTTGATATAATCATATTCAAAAATTCGCAGCAACCCTTTTAGACATTCAAATTGTATAAAAAACACTTTTAGGATTGCCCTGAGGTTATGATGCAAAACGACAACAAAACTTGTATTATCTGCAACGAATCCATAGAATTATTATTTTTTAATTTCCTCTCGTTTTAGCATTATTAAATTTAAAATATTTCAAAAACTATGAGACATAAGTGCCGACAATCTGGGTGCGTCTTATTTAGAATTTAGTGCCCAAATGAATGAGTGCATAAGAATAGGAGGTTGCCATTTTAAATTTAACAAAGTTGATGTCAGTTTTCGGTATAACCGGAAATGCCGCTATTTTTACTTATGATGGTGCACGAATTTTCAATTTTCTACATTTACGGAAGATTCAAATTTTCTAATGAATGGTCTACGTGAATCACCCTGTAAAAGCTAGTGCTTGATGAGCACAAGAACACTTTCGGTAAACAGCAGAACATTTTGCAGTCACATCTGCAGCAATTAATTCAGCAGATGCCTGTTAGTTGCAAGGTCCTTTACCTACCTTTTTAAATTTTTTAACGTTGCTTTTTCGAAAGATGTCCGTTGTCTTAATTATTTATTTTTGGTATTGTCCATTAGAACTCTTCCACATGCAACGGCAAACATAATTTATCAAAAACCATAAGCATTTATTTGCCTTTTTTGTGTAGGAAACATATTTCCGACCAATGTGCGTTTGTGTCTAAAGAAAGAAAATAATAAAACTGTGAACGTCGCAATTAAACTGTGTACACAAAGCAATAAGAATATGCAAATAGTATAAAGATTTCATAATTAATTTAAAAGCTGCTTAAAAGTTAGAGTTTTAAATAAAATTAATTGCTCACACTTTACATGCATGTAAAATAATCTAATGACCGAAACAAATATAGTAATTTAAAGTGTTTTTTGTGTTTTTTTCCTTACAGAAGCAATGCGCTCGACACAAAAAACTAAATTGCAAGTAATAAAGAGATTACTTCGAAAGGTATTAACACAGGTATGTTGACAAAGAAAAAAATCAAAATTACATAATCTTATGAAACGGCGGCTAAGGCCTATCTATAAATACCAAATGGTAAATAACTCGTTAGAAAAGATGTAGATATTTGTGCATTGGACGAAGCACTGTAAGTCGTTTCGAAATCTTTTCCTGTCGTTCTTTGCATATCTCCAAAGCAAGTCAAATCTATTTCGCGTGCATAATGCAAAATTACACCGCGCGGATGGAAAGTAACTGAAAGATCCGACGAATTCGAAGTTCTGACAGCCGATTCCATATAAAGAAATATTAGTGTACCGTACGGTAGCATATGGCGTTTGAACTTGTTTGTTTAAATGGTCGTCACGTCCCCAACGAAAGTGTGAATCAACAAGAGCGGATTCCTCGGACTGGGAGTTTCGAAAGTGGAATCGAATTAAAAATTGAGTGTAAAGAGATCGACAGCCACCGACAATAAACAAACAAACAAAGGACGCAAACAGGTAGCGTGCGTGACTAAGGAAGATGTTTGCGATATGAGTAAGAGTTATTGACCTACTCAGCGAGGAAATCTACCGTTGAAGTTTGGTTATTTCGGAAACGCGACACGACTCACCTGTGGAAAGCGGGAAGCAATTAACCTCAACCTTTGAATTTTGCGTCTGTGGCGTCAGCTGCGGTTCAATTGGGCGGAACCGCTTTTTTAAATTTCTATACTTCCTGGTCATGCGACTCCCAGATTTGGGGCGATTAATTTGTAAGCTGTGGGCGCGAGATGAGCCAGAAACGGGAGTTTGCGTTTATTCCCAGCCAGGTTTAATTACTTCCCACGCAATTACCGAAGATTGGAATTTTGATCCGTTTGCCGTGCGAAATTTTCAATATGCATAAAATTATGGCGTCTGCTGGAGTACTGAATTGGCGACTAATTGGTAGTAAATCCGAGTCCAGTGGAGTGGAAAATGCAGGAGCGCATCTGGATCAATATCCAGCTGTTGTTTGCGACATACTGCAGCAAGTATGCGTTTCATCCAAGAGCAAACTTGGCAATTGGGTGTTTATGGTCGTAAAGATTTGTTTGGCTTGGCGGCAGCGTGTCGAAGTTAATTTTCGAAAAACCAACATCGACGCTAACGAGAACGTCTAGTTTGAGCCCAATTCAAGAATGTGCACCTCTTAATCCAAATATGCGCCCTATTTTTAGAAGTGTGCGTTTTCGTGCCGTCCAGAACTGCGCCTCATATTTGTGGAATGCGGCTATTCAGGGGGAAAGCCGAACGACCTTGACTCGGGTGTGGTTGGGTTCGTGGTCGTGTCGCGAAAATGGGCCCAGCGACGAGTCATCGTCGGGTGGCCCAGCTAATTAATCGCATGGTGGTAGTAACAGTACCACAATATCGATTCCGGGTTTCCGCAAATAGAAGTCGATAGATAAACGCTCACGATTCCGGTTTCGAACGTGGCAGATGCGATGCGTGGCTCGTGCTTTGCAGGGGGCACGAAGAGCCGGTCCTGTCGAGAGGACAGTGGCGTCCACGTGGGAGGTTGATTGCTCGCAAAGTCATGGTATAAAAGCTTTGGCATGGGCCGCAATCGGTCATTGTTGTACAATTATTCAACAGTCGCTTTTCTGTTTATTAAATAGGCATTACAAAGACAATAACCACAAAACACTGTATCCTTTTGCTGCTATTTCTTACGTGCATTGTTTAAAAGTAGCTAAGATTTTTAAACTCATTTGAATAGGGCAGCCACAATTTGATTTGTTAAGAGATCGTTTGTCCTATTTTATATATTTTTTTCTTTATGATTATCACACAAGCTACGAGAATGCATTCAGAAGTATCGAATTTAGGACAACCCATAAATGTTTTGCAACGATTTTTGTAAATTGAAGCAATTGGTTTATAAAAATTTGAAGCAATGCAGATTTACATACTATTAATTTAATTGTTAAAAAGGCGAATTTTATTTAATTTTTGTCAAAAGCAACAAATGTATTTTACTTTAGTTTTTGGAAATATACAAGTTGACGTTCTTTTTACTTTATATCCTCCACCAGTTCACAATAGCTAGAACAGAGTGTATCAACAAATTGCAATGCAAGAACCATCCAAATCCAGGAAACAAAGAAACGTAAAAAATCAGTACTACGTTTATTATGAAACAGTAACGGTGACTTTTACTATACAGTAAAACCTCGATTTATCCGAACATCGATCATCCGAACGATGACTTAGTAACGTTGGCGCAAAAGATACGTCGTGGCCTTGAAAGAGATGACATAACAAAGCAAATTTTTGTCAGAATTAGCGCATTTAAAATTAAAAATTCACGTGTCCAAGCGATTTTTTCTGTCGCTCTCTATAAAAAAGTTATCGAATTAGTTCTAACCTTTTGATCCACACTGTATATGTATGTACTGTTTTTATGTAAAAACTTGTTGTTTATGATCTCGTCCTAAAAAGCCCACGTTTCGATTATCCGGACTTTTGATTATCCGAACTAGTCTCGGTCCCAATTGGTTCGGATTAATCGAGGTTCTACTGTACCTATATTATTTTTCAAAGGTGTTTTCTTGTCGATATGCCATATCTCCTTTAACACTTCAACAAAACCAATGATTCAGTCATCATTTTGAAGAGTACCTGATGCGAAAAATAAACAAACAATTCAAAATTAATGTTAATGTTTTTTTTTAAATTAATCAAAACTATTTTGGTTTTAGCGCTATTTATCTGTTTAATTATAAACCGAATTTTGGTCATAGCGCCATTTATTGAGTATTAGTTTAATTAAAAGCACCATCTATTGACATCTCCCACCCCCCATGCGCATTCTTTGCGAATTATTCGCACGGGCCAGTATATGTATATTTGACATAAATAACCCTGGGCTTTAAATTTTTCAATTTTTTGAATAACATGCTTTTAAATATTTATAAAAATGTATTGGACATGGTTGGTTTTTGCACAGTATTGCTAATATTATTTTCTTAATTCATGAACCAGAAAAATAATATTGATATATTAAGTTTTATAAAAAAAATACTGTACATTAACCAATATTATGAAAATATGCACGATCATTTTACATTTCTTTTTTATTCGTCGCTAAATTCTCATACAGAAGTAGCATTGTCATCTGTTAGAAACAGGTGGTACAGGTGCATATTATAGTATTCACTAGAGCTTCGGTTCATGCACACTTTTCATAAAAAATTGACTTTGTTGGTTCTTGCATTAGACCCCCAATAAGGAGCGTACAAAAAATTAGATTCTCAGCATGCCATGGAAGTTGGTTTTTGTTTTTTATAGTGTAGAGCTATGAAATTTTGCAGGAACTGTCAATCAGAAGATAGCCAAAGGATGAGATGGAATTAGTTCAGAAAGACAAAAGCTTGTACGAAACGATTGTCAATAGAACATAGAACTTAATTTCGAATTTATAGAACTCAAGGCCAAAGCTTTACTACACTTGAATCATTTTCAGTAATTCCATGGCCTACTCTATTTTTTTATATGTGTATTACTAGGGAAAGTACTTGAGAGGGAACAGTGAAATATTGTTCTAATATCTTGTAATCTGACAACTGTTGCCTTCAAATACAAAAAAAAAAGATAAGTTATATAAATATGTTTTATAAAAAATGAACCAAAAGGATTACGGATTTACAACAAATGTTTGGAGATATGAGATATAAATAAGTATAATTAATGTAACACTTTATAGATATGTATGATTAGCAGTTTGTTATATTTGTTTGCTTCGATGGTATCATTGATGTTTTAATGTTAGACCATCAATAGAAAAATATTCGATGTTTCAAACTCGATATCGATATTTTACATATGTATACGACTATCGATGGCCATCACTAGCCTGAATGTCGTGAAGGATTTATTGTTTTGTTTTACGGTTGGCAAGGCAAAATGTCTGCGTTACTCATTCTTCGTTAAAATTATTAATCTAATCAAAGTCTGCAAAACACAATTTTGATACCAGAAAGTTAGGTACGTAACAAATGAATATTATCCTCATTATTTCTAGGTTAATGCAAACTTAGAAATAATAAAAAATATACGAAAGGCGACCATGACGCTGCCAATTTTCGACAAAGTCCCTAGACCACTTTTCTCATTCTAATTTCAATAATTGTCCCAAATTCTTCGCAAATAGAAAAAATAATATAAAGAATTCGTTTAAAATTAAAAAATTGGAAACATTTTTCGAGTAAGATGACGAACAAAATTAAGTAGCCATTAATATTGTTGTCTTAAATAAATAATTGGTTATTTTTATGGAGTGATATCAACTTAAAACTGGATTCTACATAAAAATTATATTACGGATGTGAGTTGTGTTATCAGAAAATTGACAGTTATTCATCATTTTTCGGAAATGCATTGAGAGCTTATGAATGACGTAATATTTGAACATGGAGTGGCCAGTAGCGATATGGAATACGCGTCCTGCTATCAAAAAGCGTGTTTGCGGAATTTCGACTTATTTAAGCAAACTGAATAAATAAGTGATACTCGGCGCCCTTGCAGGATCCCATGTCAAATTTTAACAAGTACGAGGGAAGTTTATAAAGCTATCTACCTTGCCATGAAGGAAACCTGTCAGTGAACAATTATTATATTTTTTACATAAAATATGAGCTTTGAATGATTACATACATTTTCCACGTTTCTAAAAAACCGCCAACTTAAGTATTTTTTTTGAGTTTTTGACAGAGATAAGTAGGCACAGGGAATCAGGTCAGAAGTCTAGGGTAGAGGAGTAAACAGCATTTATTGATGTTTTTCTTCCACAACTCATGCCTTATACACCCTGCAATTGTCATGTAGAAGAAGAGTTTTGTGGACATTATTGTGAGGCATTTTTTCGAATTACTTCCTTCAGATTCTTGTTGTTTCTATATAAACATTTTTAATTTTTGTTGTCCATTTTGTAATGTAATCAATCAATAGTATATACCCTCCAGGTGCCATCACTTTTTGTGCAGAAAACTTGACACTTGTCTTTTTCGCTGGTGGAGAGCCCTTTTGTGCACCCACTGCTTAGGCTCCTGCTTCTTTGGGGGGTCGCAGTAATGCACCCAATTACAGTCACAATTTTAGAAAATAAGTCTTTGTCTCCTGATAAAGCAGCCAAGTTATCCGTGCAAATTTCTACCTTGCATAATTTTATTCATTCCCAAGTCTACATGCAAAATGTTGAAAACACTTGCTTCGGATATCCTAGTGTCTCTTGCAAAATTTTAAAGGTCACACGCCGATCGTTTAACACGATTTCTTCAACCTTTTTGATCATCCATTTAAACTGTTTGCATCAGAACTTAACTTGGAAATAATTAGGTTAATTCCCTCCATGCATCACCGTTTTTCTCTGTCATGGATATTCTTTGGATTATTGCCTTTTCGTGTCAGAAATTTAGTGACGTTTCTGTGCTCGCTTTTTTTCCCTTTTCACGCTTTTCAGAAAAACCAAATGGTCACCGATTCGGACCAAACTTGAAAGTTACAACTCTGATAATTATATCACAGTCCCTAGAAAAGAGAAAAGTTTTTAACTCACTTCAAATTCGACGGTCACTTAGGTACGCCATCTATCGTCAATAAGCTTTTGATGCGGTGCGAATTTTAATTTAAATATTCAATTTTTAGCGGTTACTTACCTTGAAAAAATATTCGCATTTCCAATGCATCTAACTGTACCTCTTACGAAAAAGGGGGAGTGATTTTAAGGATTTTAGAGAAAATAAGTATACGAATTATGATTTCCACCACAAATCACACGAGACAAATTGTGAGAGCTCTTGAACGTCTGCTTGAATAAAAATAAAACGTTTGTATTTCCAAAGTGTCTGATTGGATGCGAATGATTTTCAATGAACGCAATGTCGAAACTCACGTGTCTATTGTCACCAGTCAAAAATTCTTGGCTCCTGTTTCGCATGTTGCTTCACCACCTCTCTAGTCACGATATTATTTAACAAGTGTTGTTATTTAAGAAACGGGTGTAATTCAGATGTTCCGCAATTCGTGTTAATGGAGACGTGCTTAGAAAAACGAATTCCGTTGTCCGAGTCAAAATGAATCATACTAAAAAATTTTCTTAATTACTAGAAAGTTGGTGAGATTTTTTGTTCGGTCTTAAATGTTTTGCTTTCAATTATTGATTATTTATGCCCGCATTATTTCAATTATGAATTTATTTATTTAAAAATTTATCTATATCTACTTGCAATTATCACCAGTTTATCTCGTTAGATATGTTTAAATGCAAGTTTTAAGTGCTTAGTTCCTCATTCAGTTTTGGTGAAACCCGTAAGCTTTCTGGGGTTATTAAATAATTTAAACAATTTCT
Organism: Eledona agricola; assembly: GCA_964023215.1. Lineage (NCBI taxonomy): Eukaryota > Metazoa > Arthropoda > Insecta > Coleoptera > Tenebrionidae > Eledona > Eledona agricola. The sequence continues at coordinate 12,152,522 of OZ026860.1, forward strand.
AAAAACAACTACATTACTTAATATTTTCAATAGTTTGCATTACAGTTGAAGCTTGTTGAAACGATAATTATAATTTAAGTCGGTACGAACAGTAAATTATTTATTTATAACAGAACCGAAGCTGTATTGCACATGATACCTCACCGATCGAGGAAAAATATCGTAACACTTCTGTTTCCCTCCAGTTCCGCTATTGCGACCCCGAGGACATTATCATGTAGCGTTATTTGCAATCAGTGGCGGCGTTCCGGTGCTCGTATTCGCTTATATACTTAAATATAATTTGGCTCTCGGCCCGTTTTGCATAATTTCTCCGTGACTCAGATGCGGCCAATAAACCGATTTCGTACAAACCGTAACGCGGTAGTCGGATGCAGCGGTATCAGTTTTCATCCGACTTTTGATAAGGAAAAGACCAACTGGAATGCTACCTGTTCAAATCGATGACGCTTCACGGTTTATTTATTTATGGCGGCGTATTATCGCGACCGCCTATTACGGAAGGTCGTTTGCGCGAAGAACACTATGGTTCAGTTACTTCCCAAGCAGAATAAAAAAAAATTAATTTTCCTGTTTCTAACGTTATCGTTGGTCTTAGCGATACTTGGAGATACTTAGAAAATGGGTAGGTGTGTATTCATAGTGTTATCTCAGCGAGATATGAGGGAACTATTTCCAAATTACCACTAATTGCCACATTAAAATTAATTATTATTTACATTTTAGTGGCGTTGAAATATGCAACCAGTAATACACGCGGTGCGCAATTGCAAGCAAGCGGCACACACCGAAATTTATGCAGAGAAATGTATAAATTTTTAGCCATAAATATAGAATACGGCCCTGCTTAATAAAGTTGTACTGGACTTGTATGGCTTGTAACCCGTTTTGTGTAATTTACAGTACATAAAGGCGTCACAGATAAATCACGCAGGTTATTTTAGAAAAATTTGTGGAGTTGGAATTTGTGTCGTTTAATTTTAAATTGAAACTGTTTACTTTGTTTAGTTCATATTTTAATAAACAAGATGGCAGTAAAACGGTTGCTTTAAAATTTATGCGTCGTATACTTATCGGTCTATTTATCAACTGTCATGTATGCGCTTTTTATGACGATCGTTACGTTTGTAAGTATTGCAAATGTTGTTTGTAACATAATATACAAGTAACTGGAATGCATTATTTTGTAGAATTGTTTGAATCATAATTTCCAAGTAACGCGTCTCCATCCGACATTTTTAAAATATATAATTAAGATAGTGGTTTTATGTTTAATTAGGTGAACGTTGCTTATAAAAAGCGTACAAAAATATATGTATCTTTTCTTTTATTTTTTTATGGTGTATATCTTTGGCATTGTCAAATCATGATATTTGACAGAAACTGTCTATCAAAAATTTGCACAATCCGGCGTCAGATGGATTTTCTTAAATAATACGGAAGGGACACCAAATGAATCTTATGCATCGTGTTTGAAACTGTTGTCAACAGAGGACTTAATTTCGAATGACTCCAACTCAAGGTCAAAACCTTGCTACACTAATCATTTTCGGCGTGACTCTAGGACCACCGCAATATTTATCAACTATTTTTTAAATTTTTTACAACTACCATCTTTGAGAGGAGATCGTTTTATTGTAACATAATTTTCTTAAAATTGATATTTTGACATAATGAACAATTGTCACTTGGATCATTTTTATAGTATCTAATATTGAGATAAACATTCAAACAACATCTGTTAATAAATTATTATTTTTTTTTATTAATGATGATGGAGTGTCTGTGTCGCAAGTATGGACAGTCGTGACAGACGTTAATGTAACAATTTTTTTAGACTATTATTTTTGCCAGGAGATCGTTTTATAGTAATTTATGGAGAAGAAAGGTAGGAAATAAACAATTAAGAAAAAAGGAAATTAAAAATACAAATTATTATTAAATTATAAGTTTATTGATGATAGGTTTGTGATATGAAAAGTAGAAGGAGGAGAACGTTTTATAGTAATTTATGGAGAAGAAAGGTAGAAAATAAACAACAAACAATTAAGAAAAAAGGAAATTAAAGATACAAATTATTATTAAATTATAAGTTTATTGATGATAGGTTTGTGATATGAAAAGTAGGGTGCAAATGCATGATACATCGAGGTTTCTAACAAACGTTTAATAAATAACACGGCCCACAATAAATAACAGCACAAAAAAAAGGGATTTGCAGTAGGCCATGGAATCTAACGTGCCTACAGATTAAAAAGATTCAGAGTAAGCCATGAAATCTAGCTTTGTTCTATTTTTTAAAGGGTAGATCTATGACGTTGGCATATTAGGAACTGCCAACCAAAAAATTGCTCAAAAGACGTCTAAATCGACGCCCGCAGATGGATTTTTTTTAAAGACACTGAATGTCTTATTTCGTGTGTTTCAATGAAAACGAGCCAGTCAAAATATCTGGGCTGGAATATACATTTGTAAAAAACAGCGAAACAAGTCAATTTTTATACCAAGGGGTATACATTTTAACGTTAAAATAAAGTGGGGGTATCCCTTTTCAACGGGGTTGCTTTCATCCCTAAAATTTGAATCGGGCGAATTAGGCGAGAGACACACCCCTCATTTGAAAGTTTTTTTAAGCCTCTTTACACATACGTACTTTAAAAATTAAGAAGAAGAAAAAACTAATTTATTATAAATAATGTTCTAATTGTACATACAAATGTAGAGTAGCGATTCGGAAGCGTGTAAAAAATTTGGCAGTCAGCTGTCATTGAAAGACTATTCTTTGACATAATTCGTTGGGTGATTTGGACTGCGTTTGGTAATATTTTAGAATTTTGTAGCATATTCAAATAACGCTCTCCGGTGAGATTATCTTCCAAAAAATTGAACTATGATGTGGTTATCCAATATTACGGCCCAAACGCTAATTTTTTGCGGCTGTTGAAAGTATGTGCTTATTTTATCAAATGAGGGAAATACAAGTTGCATTTTTTTTTTCTGTAAATAAATAAACAAAACCAATTTTAAAGTACACACACAATTGTAAAGAGACTTGAAACACTTTTCAAATAAGGAAACACTCAACCTATTTTCCCGATTCAAAATTTAGGGATGAACGCAACCTCTTCAACTCTTTTTAACGGTAAAATGTGTCCCCAAAGGTATAAAAATTGACATGTTTCGGAATTTTTTGCAAATTTATAATTGAGTCGAGATATTTTGACTGGCTCGTTTTCATTGAAACACCCGGTATATGTCGTGTCGGAAACGACTGTCAATTTCTTAAGGTGGGAAAAAAGCATGCAAATTTTCCATAAAGAGGGTTTTGAGGGTTTAATTTCCTAATTTTCCAACAGATTCGTCTAATTTTTTGGTATAGAATTCGTTGAACATTGCACTTGAAATTAACATAATTTGAGATTCATCCTAATAGTAGTTATTTAATTAGTAATTAATTAAACGGCCCTTACGTTATGCTGAAAAAGATGACACCAAAGCAGATTATTTTAGAATGTGATTATGATGAAGATGCTTCAGTTTACCAAAACCTTTTATCAAAAGATGAATGCCCTAAATTGCCTAATAACTGAGATTAAGCACTATTTTTAACGTGTTTCATGTAAAACCTACGTTCTCAACTGGAAAATGAGATGTCGCTGCCGATCAACTTTCCGTTCCTAAATGAACTGTCGGCAAAACTTATTTCCAAAACTACTTTCTACAACGAATACTACGTTCATCGTAATCTTTGAGGCAAAAAACTAGGGAAAATGCTAAAATTTTGCCGCCTGCCTTTGATGGATAAATAATCGATCTTTGCGACATCTAGCGGCCGTGAATCGTAACAAATGAAAAATGTCCCACCTTAATTTCTAATTATCCCCATCTGAAGATCAAATGTTTTCTATACTTATGGCCTACTCTAAATTCTTTTTTTTTGTTGTACGCTCGTACATACAAGCACACTTTCACTGAAATGTAACTGACCGGAAAATTTTGAAAATGAGCGCATATTAATCACATTTACCGCATTTATAATTTTCACCACAACAACGTTGTATATCACTTTTTAATATTTGACGAAAAAGCTATAATTGTGGGTGATTTACGTCTGTGGCCCAATCGCTAAAAATGAGTCTTACTGGTGCGGATCTGAATTTTAAATTGGGCGGTTAATTTATTATGTGGGTTTTACAAAATTTTGTTTGGCGCTTACGCATCGTTTGTCCAGCGTCCAGCATTCCAGAGCGCGGCGCGATTTTATTTTTACATTCTCGATGAAGTTAATTTTAAGAATGACACGTCGAGTTATAATTAAATAGAAAATTCTGGCAATTCGTAATAATTTTGCAGACATTTACGGCGTGGTGCAACAGCCACTTGCGCAAGGCGGGAACGGCGATAGACAACATCGAAGAGGATTTCCGCAACGGCCTGAAGCTGATGCTCCTCCTGGAGGTGATCTCCGGGGAAACCCTCCCCAAGCCCGACCGGGGGAAGATGCGTTTCCATAAAATCGCCAACGTGAACAAGGCGCTGGACTACATCGCCAGCAAGGGCGTGAAGCTCGTCTCGATCGGCGCCGAAGAGATCGTCGACGGAAACCTGAAGATGACGCTCGGTATGATCTGGACCATCATCCTTCGGTTCGCCATTCAAGACATTTCCGTGGAGGAGATGACGGCGAAGGAGGGGCTGCTGTTGTGGTGCCAGCGCAAAACCGCCCCCTACAAGAACGTCAACGTGCAGAACTTCCATCTTTCCTTCAAGGACGGTCTGGCTTTCTGCGCCCTCATCCATCGTCATCGTCCCGATCTCATCGACTACAGCAAATTGTCCAAAGATAACCCTCTGGAGAACCTCAACACTGCCTTCGACGTCGCCGAGAAGTACCTCGACATTCCGAGGATGTTGGATCCTGACGGTAAGAACGGCACGGGCTCTGAAATCAACACAAAACTCACTGATTACGAGCGCGACTACACTTTCATCATACAGATTCAAAGCCACAATTATAATTAAGAGGATTGTCTTATCACGTGACTTCTTCAACCCTTACCTCCTAAAAACTGTCGGCGCTTATTACCCAATAATACCTAGACGCTCTATGTCTTTCTTTTCTCAAGACAAGAGGCAAAGCGGTCGATTTTTTTTGTTACTCTATTTGCGTTTTTTTTATTTTAGTACGAATATAAATTAATAGTTCATTTCATTCAATTTTTTTTAATACATACATTTGTCCCACCGACAACTGCATCGATCGATATTAGATAAATTCGGTGTATAAGGTAATCAAAAAAGAAATTGTAAAAATTTGTGTAGATGCAAAATCGGTAGAGATAGTTCAATGAAAATAATTAGAAATTCCTCTCTATACCAACGTACTTGTTTTAAACTGAACACACTAATTTTTATGTAAATATATTTATTTCTCAATCTAATAGTTTTAGATCTCTTTATATCTAAATCTACTAGTTTTGGATATATTTATATTTTTGGGAGAATATCTTATAACCAAATCTAGACGTTTTTGAGATAACTGATTTTTTATATTATGCGGTGTTTCTAAAGGAGTAAATCAAATCATGGACAACCTGTCCGCTCTTCAAAGATAAATTTTAGGATATTTCGAATAATTCCATGTTACTTCCATTGAAATTATACAACACTACGATTTTCGACTATGTTTTCTTCATCAAAAATTGTGTGTCCTCTTTAGAGCAGAATTTACATTTTAATACAATACTCGTTTGGAATCCTTTCCTTGCATATACACATTCCAGAAATGGACATATCTACAATCATACAAAGGTTGCTTTTACATACTAAAAATCTTATAGAACAAAAACCCTATATCAACAGTCGCTCTTTTAAAAATATTGTTTCAACCGGTGTCTTTTTTATACAATGGTTCAACGATGATATCGCTTTCTTTTCATATATAAAGGAATACGAATCCATACGTAAATCGCATCTAATTTCTAATAATGAACTTAACGAATTCTCCGAAGTCTCGATCATTCACTACACAGATGGTTCAAAGTTGATCACTCTGAGGGCCGGTTTTTCAATCGTTGGTTAAAGTTTAACCTCTAGTTAAACTAAAAATTCATCATTTTGTTTGGTTAATATGCAAAAATGTCTATAGAAACCTACTGACTAGAAGTAAACCAACGATTGAAAAATCGACCCTGAGTGTTTGAGCAATTTTCACTTATTTTGTTTCTAGCCCGGTAATAGTTATATTTTTAATTTTATAATAGGCCAATTATACAATAAAGCTATTTTTGCAATGTTCTTGCGGTTAATTCTCTGTGACGACAAAATGGGCCTTATTTCCATGTTTAAATTTAATTCATTTGTGAGATTCGTCCAATTTATAATAGCTAAAAGCACACCCACACAACACTTACACTTTTTGCAGAACCGAAACAGACCAACTGTTTCAGCCGTTCTGTACGGCCTGTGTCGGTGATGAATTACGGGTACACAAATAAAGTTCTCTCATCTGCTTAACACTATATATTGATACCACAACATCTATCGAACACTATTTACACACACCTACTGTCTACACTGCATACAAACAGGGAATTCATTATAATTTTGGCCTGATGGGCTCACAACACCTCGGTTGTCCCCCTTGGTGGGGATGCAACAGGATGGGGGTGGTAAATACTTAACACCAACTGTACAAGAAAAACAATAAAATAATAGTTAAATAATCAAAATTACCAGGAAGCAATATACATATTCTGTTAGATTTATGACTAAAGGTATTTTAGTCATTAGTATTTAGGTAACTATTTAACTAGTTTCAACGTTCAAAACAGAATGATTACAAAAATATAATATTTAGAGTTTATTAGGAATATCATTAAAAATAGATAATCAGTAGTTCTTCCTTGTCCCAACTGCAATCCTTCAAAACAGCACCCAAACATCGTAAAAATAAATGACGTTATTATGAAGGAAGAAGAGTAAAGTTGAGTAAAACCTGTGGTGCGTTCTTCACCGACTCCGTACAATTTGCTAGATTGACAGATGTAATAGAGTAATTACAATTCTTTAACTTTCTCTATCTTTTGCTTTTTCTCCCTGTAAAAGAAGAAAAAAAAGAAAGAATTGAGAGGAAGAAATATATATTAAGTTGATGTGTTATATTTATTATTGTTTAGGACTCTTAACGCCGATAGGCAATAAAACGATTTATATACAGGTTAGTCATTAGTGAGGGATCGGCCCATAACTCCTAAACCATGTAAGATACCAAAATCTTTCACATACAATTTGTACACCGTTTGTCAGGCTGCACAACGTCAAAATATTTTAACGTATACAGGTTGTTCCAAACCTTAAAAAAGCTACACAACTTTGTTTTTCAAAAAGGGAACTAACTATATTTTATTTCATTGTTAGAACCCTTTTTGACATAGCTTTATGGTGATATAAGGTATTTTACATTTTGGGCCACCGTTATCAAATTACAATTGTTTTTCACATTTTTGTCACTTACAGAGATTCACTTAAAATTTTACTGAGAGGCCGTTTTAGCAGCTAGAAAGCTTAAAGTTGCTATAAACATGAAGCAAAGATTGCTCTTTACGCCCGATATGCGAAATATCATTTTTACTATACAGAAAATAAATCATATCGATTTGTTCTTGTAAAATAAAACTCATTGTGGATAATGGAAGGGATAATCAAATAATCAGTCAGTGGTGACACAACAGTGTAGTGTTGAAATGTGAGTTAAGATGATTTTCATGGTTTCCATGGCATACTATTTATTTTATCCTGGCTCAATCTGGATCATAGCCAAAAATATGAAATATATCGTAAAATATGAATTTTAGCTATACAAATAACCTGAATAAAAAACGTAGCCAGACTCTAGACGCATTCGATGGTACACAAAAATATAGGGAGCGCTATTTAAAAAACTAAAGTTAAGCTTCGGGTGTAAAGGGGGCAACCCTTTCTTCATATGTCTACAAACTTTCAGCCTTCTGGCTCCTAAAGCGGCCTCTCGGTAAATTTTTAAGTAAACCTCTGCAAATGACAAAAAATGTGACAAAAAAAATTGTAGTTTGATAACGTTGGCTCAAAATGTAAAATATCTTCTATCGCCATAAATCTATGTATGTCAAAATGGGTTCTAACAGTAAAATAAAATATAGGTGGTTCTATTTGGAAAAACAAAGTTGTGTAGCATTCGTGAGTTTTGTATACGTTAAAACATTTTTAGGTTGTGCAGCCTGGCAAACGGTGTAGAACTTGTATTTAAAAATGTTTTTATCTTACCTGGTTCAGGAATTTTGGACCGAGCCCGCACTAATGACTCACCTATATACTAGTTTGCAAATTACAAGGTTTTAGATAACAATACTTTCGAAATTTATGATCGGTTGTGTTTAAAATTAGATTCTTCATTATGGTAACCCCATCATTTGAGAATAATTCTTTTAATTTAGAAAAAAAGCGATTCTTTTTTCAATAAATTTAATTTCAAAGGGTTACCATGATTCTAGATTATTTTTGAAACCTATCTGTGAAAACCGCACAAAAATGGAGTGAGGAATAAAGGAGAAATTTGCAAAATGCCGATATCTCCACTAGACAATCCTCTTAACTCAGAGTAAAGACGCGAAGACTTGAAAGAATATGAATAATTGCAGATTTAATCAACACCCCCAAACCCGACGAGCGTGCCATCATGACCTACGTGTCATGTTATTATCACGCTTTCCAAGGGGCCCAACAGGTATCGATTGTACGAAAGTGTCAAATTAACCCAAAACGTCTTAACACGTCGATTTTGCAGCCGATTCTTAACTTAATATTTAAATACACTCACGCACATACTAAGTGAGCAACAATCTAATACGTTTTTTTTTGGTTGTTTTCTTTTTGTTTTCCTAATTCGTATTCCTGTGACTTTGTGGTTTATTGTTTGCATGCAGATTTACAGAACACCGCTATGCCGGATGAAAGGGCGGTGATGACGTACGTCTCGTCCTACTACCATTGCTTCTCAGGTGCACAAAAGGTGATTTCATTATGTATGTAATAATAATACTTTTAACATCCGAACGCTGGTTTTTGTGTAACGCGTCCTCGACCACTCCTCTAACGATGCATTCAAACAGAACGTCATGATTCCAGGCCGAAACTGCCGCTAACAGAATCTGTAAAGTACTGAAAGTGAACCAGGAGAACGAGCGTCTCATGGAGGAGTACGAGCGTTTAGCTAGCGACGTGAGTTGCCCCATCCGTCGAAGAGGGAACGTTCGAATAACGCTCTTGTAGCTTTTAGAATGGATCCGTCGAACCATGCCGTGGTTGGCGTCCCGTCAAACTGACAATTCGCTTGCCGGCGTCCAGAAGAAGTTGGAGGAGTACCGTACGTATCGACGCAAGCACAAACCACCGCGCGTGGAGCAGAAAGCCAAGCTCGAGACCAATTTCAACACGCTCCAGACCAAACTGCGTTTGTCGAACCGGCCGGCGTACATGCCCACGGAAGGCAAAATGGTTTCCGTAAGTGGTCGTCCTTTTTTCGTAAGAGGTGTCGCAAACGGAACGATTTCAGGACATCGCCAACGCGTGGAAGGGTTTGGAAAACGCGGAGAAGACGTTCGAGGAGTGGCTGTTGTCGGAGATGATGCGTCTGGAGCGGCTGGAACATCTCGCTCAGAAGTTCAAGCACAAGGCGGACGCCCACGAGGAATGGACGCGCGGGAAAGAAGAGATGCTACAGAGTCAGGACTTCAGGCAGTGTCGTCTCAACGAGTTGAAGGCTCTGAAGAAGAAGCACGAGGCGTTTGAGTCGGACTTGGCCGCCCACCAGGACCGCGTCGAGCAGATCGCCGCCATAGCTCAAGAGTTGAAGTAAGATTTTCAGTTTTCAGCTTCGCGAGCTTAAGGCTGCCATATACAGTGTGGATCAAAAGGTTGAAACTAATTCGATAACTTTTTATAGTGTGCGCTTGGACACGTGAATTTTAAATGCGCTAATTCTGACATAAAAATTTGCTTTGTTATGTCATTTCTCTCAAGGTTATGACCACAGATTACTCCAGATGACTGACTCAATGCAAATATTTTGGCGGAATGACCTTTAACGACCTTCAAATTATGTAACAGTTTTCAGATGGCGCATCGATCAAATTTTGCGGCAAACTTAAATATTCTCTCCTCTCTTTATAGGTAGAAAAAATGCTATTATATTTCGAATATTTTATGATTTATTCTACAAAACTAATGTAAAAAATTGTTTTGTAGAATAAATCATAAAATATTCCTTCATTATTTACACGTCATACAAACAATTTTATAAAAATCAATTTATTATATTACATAATTTAAATTAAACAAAATTATACCCAAAATGTTAACAATTACATTTCTAAAATAGGTATAACTTACACATATGATAATTACTTATTATATAATAATGGAAATTTTGAAAGACTAGCCGGACAACCAATAGAGCAACCTGGCTTAGTTCTTCAAATTCATACACAAAAATAAGGAATAATGAAGCCTAATATCTAACGATGCCGAAAAGTGTTTTTGCAAACCCTCCACTTTTGCTTTAGATTGGAATTTTGGACGTTTAGAGTTTCTTGCCACAGTTTCGCTCTAGAATTATGTAATTAGATTTCCTGAATTTGTTGTATTAATAATACATCGTTACCTTTCTTCACTTTTTAGAAAACAATGCAGTTTCTTCGCTTAGTTTTCACCAACACCACAAATAATATAAAAAAGACCCATCTTTCGCTTAAAATTTTTCACAAATTCAATCGACAAGCACGTTTTGACATTTGCTGGCTTGATTATAATTGCAGCAAAATGCTGTTTTTAAAATATTAGTCAGAAAAAAGCAAAAAGCGTAGAAACAGTCACGCTATTAAAAAAACACGGAATTGTACATTGTTAATATTGGGCCTTTTATTTGAATTTAAATAAAAGTTTTTGTAGTGACATCTAGCGGTCGTAAAAAGTATTAGCAACGACTGCAGCGCCTCTACATTTGCTTATGGTATCTGTGACAAAGATGTCATGCGCCTAGTTTCAATGTGTAGAAAAGAGATAGTTCCGGACAAAATCGCCCTATGAAGTCAGTCATCTGGAGTAATCTGTGGTTATGACGTTATTTCAACATTTTTTAAATTGCAACACTAACTTTTTATTGCGTCATTTTAAAGGGCATGGTTTTTTGCATATAACACAATACAATTTGTAATAGGTTACATAACAATATATTTGAGAAAAAATGAAAATTTAAAAATTAGAGTCACTCAGGAAATTTTGCTAATCACCCCACAACTTTTAAATAATGTCATAAAATAATTTGAACATCGTCTTAGTCATTGTCAACTTGAAGAAGGTAGGCAGTTTGAACATTTAATCTGATTATTTTGTAAATTTTAGGTGTTATTTAAATAAATTGCTATTGTTAAAATCATTAAATTACTAAATAACAAATAAAAAAATAATTTTTTTCTCAAAAATATTGTTATGTAACACATTATAAATTTTATTGTTTTATATGCAGAAAAACATGCTCTTTAAAATAACGCTATAAAAAATTAGGGTTGGCATTTAAAAAAATTGAAATGACGCCATGGTCTTGAAAGAGATGACATAACAAAGCAAATTCTTATGTCAGAATTAGCGCATTTAAAATTAAAAATTAACGTGTCTGAGCGATTGTTTCTGTCGCTCCCAATAAAAAAGTTATCGAATTAGTTCCAGCCTTTTCATCCACACTGTATAGTCGATTTGGACTTAATGTAAAATGAGCAGAATTTCAAACAAGTTTTATTTTGATAACGACATAATTGAAAAACCGCTCGAAACTGCAATGGTAGCAGAAATTATTTTTCTAGCCCGTTACCGAGGGCTATTTTTCAAAATCTTTCTCAATTCTCTAAGAAACAACAAAAAGCCCTAATTTTATTAGTGTTATACCCTCACGGTTGATAATTAAGGCATAAATTTTGCACCAATATGTTTCAAATTGCAAATTCTAGCCCGATACCGAGGCCGAATTTGTAAATTTTGTTTAGTTATTGTTAAAAAACGAAATGAAAACTAGTCAACACTTCTTACACCAAATTCAGGTAGCTGCAAAATTTGTAATGATTTATGACAGCAGGGATGTAATTGCACACCATAAAAGTCCCAACTTGGGTTTGTGGTCCGAGTTATCAAGTACAATAATAATTATTTTCTTTGACATAGTCAATGAGAAATGTTTTTTGAAAAAACATTTATCAATAGGATTATTAGCGTATCGGCAGAAAATTTAAGGATTAGTCCTGGTTTACCAGTTCCGAGAAATTTGTAGATTCCTAATCTTTTTAAACGGTCCTTTCTTGGTTTTTTGATTATGGTAAAACCGACAATCATAACGTTTGAATTGGACAAACGAAGAAATTGTACATTTTATCCCCTAGATATAAAGCTAGCACTGGACAACAAAATTTCACGGAAATTCTTCCAAAAGTGAGCCATTTTTTTCATTCCGCTATTTTACCGGAAATAGTCGATTCTCGGCTATCTGGAAATATTGATGACAGGAAAATGTTTTTGAAAAGATGAACGAGAGGGCCAGTGAAAGGTTTTTCAAACCGCCAAATGGATTACGAAAGGAGTGTTGGAAACAAGCGGATAGACTTTTAGAGAGATTCTAATATATATTGTTCCCTATTTGTGTTTACATTTTTGTCAATAATATTTTTATCTCTTCCGGATGTAAACATCATCTTTTTTTATAATACTTAAATGAACATGCACGCAGGTCAAATTGACAGCTTTACCACACATAACACTTTATTATATCATTTATATATCTGCCTACTATTTCAAATAACAAAGTGATTTTACCGGGATTTTTGGTAACGCGGTACCTACTTTTGATGCAGTAATGTAATGCAGTAAATGTAATTATTGCAATTGTTATATTTTATTGTTGAATTATTGAGTTATCAACTACAATAATAATTATTTTCTTTGACATTGACAATCATAACGTCTGGATTGGTCAAATGAAGAAATGGTACATTTTATCCCCTGGATGCATATAAAAGTGGCACTGGACAACAAAATTTCATTGTTTCTTTAAACAACAATAAGTGTACAGTGCGATTATAATTACCATTTGTGGTTATACGTTTTTGTTCTTTTGCGTTTTTGTGTTTTTTCCAATATGGGTGTTCATGAAAAATACAAACTAACTCGAAAGAAATATCGAATGTTGCATATCGTTGAAAAGCTAAATTTATGCAGTTTTAAAACTGTCAAAAATTAAATTAAACAAAACAAAAGTTTGTAACATAATTAAAACATGGGATATTTTAGCATAAACAACACATTAAAGCATTTCCGTAAAATTGAACCTAAGAGCCATCTGACACCATCCTAATTTTAGTCCTGAATTTAGTATGTACTGAAACTGTGCGCCCAGATTTAATTTACAAGTTAGTACAAAATACCAAGTTGCAGTCCTAAATTCAGGACTAAAATTAGGATCGTGTCAGACGGGTGTTCAATAGAATAAATAATTTAAATTCCTCATCAGAGTGACGTACTCGCGCCCTCTTCTGTTATTGAAGTTTATTGGCAACCTCTATAATTTGAGTTGGGATTTTCACAAAATACATGGTTTTATTGATACAGTTTGGCATTTTTTGACAAATAGCTACGTTGATATCATAGAGTTAGTTGAGTCATCAAAATAGCACAAACATACTAACGGTCTGTTTCGAGGATTTTTAATAAAATCTGTTAGTAACAGAGATTGAAAACTAAATTGTCAGGGAACCTGCCCCTGAAGTGCGGGTACATCCTTTTATTGCTTTTATTGTACGTTATTAAGCTGTCAAAAGCTGTATCCCTGGTTGTATTAGGTAGTATTTGAGCCAAGCACGAAATTTTTTCTGAGTGAATGGGAACCTTAATCTATACGCGGCGTGTTTCAGCACGCTAGAGTACCACGACAGCGTCAGCGTGAACGCGCGTTGTCAGCGCATTTGCGACCAATGGGATAGATTGGGCGCGCTCACGCAGCGCCGTCGTCAAGCTTTGGACGAGGCCGAAAGGATTCTGGAGAAGATCGATATTTTGCACTTGGAGTTCGCGAAACGGGCCGCTCCGTTTAACAATTGGCTGGACGGGACGCGGGAGGACCTCGTGGACATCTTCATTGTGCACACCGTCGAGGAAATTCAAGGATTGATAGACGCCCACTCGCACTTCAAGGTGCTGATCTATTTATTTGAAGTTTGGTTGTGACGACCGGTTTTGTTTGTAGGCTACGTTAGGTGAGGCGGACAAGGAATACCAAAGCATTGTAGGGCTTGTGAGAGAAGTGGAAGCGATTGTTAAGCAACATCAAGTACCTGGAGGATTGCAGAACCCTTACACTACTCTTACCGCTCACGTAAGTGTTTCTTCGGGCGCTAATTGTCGCATGTCATCATTTCATTCATTGTATTTCCATAAAAAATGAGTAAAAGTCAAGAGTTAAAAAGTCTATAGTTTGCTTTACAGAACCGTTGTTCAAAATTAATTACAGCAAAGTAAACAATTTGTGGAGAATCTAAATAGTTTGAAAGTAAAGAAATCTTCTTATAAATAAATTGTGCTTAAATGTTCTCTCTGTGCAAATTTAACATTTTTGAGCTTTAAAAAACCGTCCATACATACTACCTGTTTATTAGGCAACTAATTACGGCGAATTTTTCTTTATTCTCAATTCGAGGTACTAAAATATTCGTTTTTAAATTTCCAAATTGTTTTTTTATGTTATATTATCGCAACATTACATTTTTATTTTTACAAACAGTCCCTATTGCAGTGGCGGCTCGTGATGACAGAGCCAAACGAGTTTACAGGCGTATAAATAAATTATTCAGAGTAGGTTGTGGAATTCGTTGGACAGCAGAAAATGTATGACTTCGAAATGGAGAAATTTTAAATTAAGTCTTCGGTTCCCAACCGTTTTGAACACGATACACAGGTTACATTTAGTGTCTTTTTTAACAAATGTGATCTGCGGGACGTTGCAGTTTTCGAAAAAAGGATATTTATGTCAATATCACACGTCTACACTGTAAGAAATAAAATAAAAGCTAGAATCCATGTCCTACTGCGAATCCGTTTTTTTTGTAGGCCCGTTATAACGAGCGTTCTAAAAAAACGGAGGCTTAGCAGGCTATGGAATCTATCTTTCGTTTTATGTTCCCAATGTAGACGTTTGAAACTGTCAAAATATGACATTTGCCAGGACATGTCATTCAATTGCTAAAATGACGTTTAAACTGAGATCAGGAGATGGAATTTGTCGAAGTAGGCACAAAATGTCATGCATTGTGTTCAAGACGGTCTTATACACGGTGATTTTCTTATGATGTCCGGTATTGAAATCTGGGTTTCCTGCATGCCCATATAGGACAATACAAATATCCTGCGATTTGGGATGCACTCGTCCTACAATCTCACAGCAATTTGCCAGGCTTCACCATAAACTAAATACATATCTACCAATTCGTTTTTTTGTAAAAGCAGAATAAAACATAAAAGGTAACACACTTGGGATTGGGAAAGGTCATTTTTATGGCCCTACTTGAGTTAAGAGTGAGCTGACTGGCATCTAATACACATTTCTAATTTATGATTTGTAGTGTCGCTTGCCGATATCTCCTTGCGCTGTTAATTCGACAGCGGCCCCAAAAATGTCGGGGTAAAATTCTTTATTTATTTACTCGGAAACCGTTGCACATAGGCCATTCTTACTGATCATCAGTACTTGTTTTGACTTGTGCTAGAACCCCTTAAAATATCGGACACCATAAGACAATCACCCTGTATTTTGGGTGACTTTAGTCAGTATGCCTTTCAGAGGGCATTATGATCCAAATATTCTTTTGATAATCAACAAAGTGGCCATAGTAGGTTTTTACATCCAAGCTAACGATATGCCTATGATTTTCTGATGAATTTTTATCATGAACTTCATTTTAAGGCACATGGCATCCTAACTAAAATCTTACCAAAACTTATGTTTTGCGAGCAAATAAAGACTTTTCTATATAAAGAACACAGGATGACTCTTTCATGCTTTGCTTATTATCATAAGAATGTACACATCATAACATAAGAACATAAAACGGGGGGAAATAATAGAGACCTGTTATTGACAATTATCGGCATATCGGTTTTCGGCATATCAAATTTAGGAGGCCATCGTCAGGCTAAGAAACGTGTTGCTGCTACCTTAACATTACATTGTCAACAAGAGGACAATATTTCTCCCCATTTTAAAGCACAGTTTGACAAAGAACTTAATTTCAAATTTCTCCAACTCAAGGTCGAAATTTGACCACACTCTTTCGAAAGTCAAAGTTATTCCAGGGCTTACGTAACGTCCGTTTTTTAACGCTCATTAGGATGTGTTTTTGGAGAGGTTTTTTCGTCACCCTCTGATCGACTTATTGTTATCGGTATTATAATCGACATTCTCCAACGAATTAGTTAAATGATTTCAAAGAACAGAGCTTCTTTAGATGAATGGTGTAAAGTACAGGAAGGACAACTTCGATAATCCGGACAGGCATACAAGAGTGGTCCGAGAGTTTTGAGCATTACATAGAAATAAAACAAATTTCTGTCAATTGTTCAACATAATCTTCTTTCAAGTTGATACACTTTTTCCGGCGATGCTCCAACCTCTTCAATCCCTCCAAATAATAATTAGCATCTTGTTCTGCAAATAGGCATTTGATGAAAATCTCTACCCACAGCCGAATTTTGAGCATAGGAAACAGAAAATTACAGAGAATTTGAGGGCGTATTGCATTTCAAATACAAGAATTTAATCACCGCCGATATTCGATTTTATACATTTTTACAAAAACGTCTATGTTTACTGAACTAAAGACTGTCAAACCACAACTGAAAAAAAAGTGAAATTTCTGCAGCTTTTTTCGAAGCATCTATTACCAGTAACAAGATTTTCATCTTCATGTTGAGGCTTAAAATTTTTCAGACCATCCTTGTAGTTTTGAGCTTAGCCGAATTTTCGAATAAGCTACGTATATACATTTTTGGACTAAGTCTGTCAAGGAATAATCATTAATTCATCATTTATCGTTTAATTTGGACAACAAAATGTGTAGCCGTATGTTCAATTCTCGGAATATTTTCCTCTTCTAGGCATTCAGATTCGTTTACCTCACGATTATTGTTAAATGCTTCTTATATTATCTGTTAAGTTTACATTTTCATTTTCCATGGCCACCGACTGCCCATTCTTATATTTGACTACTTTTTAAATTGTTAACTGGCTCTACAACGAAAAGATACTTTTTTATTTCATTCAGATCTGCCTTTAAGGGAGCTAGAAGTTTTCGTTTAAGTTCAGCTAAAGGAATAGACTCTTCATTGCCTTCGTCTTCAGACACTGATGGCCATAACTGGCACGAACGGCATTCTTTAAATTGGAGGTTTTCAAAAGTTGCACAATGTGATATTATGTATATAAGATTGTTTAGGAATTAGGACAAGTTTCAAAAACTTCCTAAATATTTCGATTTTCTCCTCAACCTTTGTTATATCATATCTTGTACAACCGTGGACAGTCAAGAGTAACATTTTAGCCGGCGGCTGTGATGGAAATACCGACTCAATGACAATATCTCATAAAGTCGGTATTTGCATGACGCGGGTGTTATTCTTGACTGTCCATGGCTGTACATTCCCTTTCAAAAACCTCAATCCACTGAGATGCATTGGTATTTCGGCCATCAAACTTTTCTAAAACAAACCTCTCTGCTGTTTTCCTCACATTTTGTTTTTTGTTTTTGTCTTGGTTTTCAACTAGTTTTTCTAGGATTTTTACTATTGGACTATCTGCATCCATTGTTTGAGCAACATCAGGTCTCTTTACGTCAACTTCTTCTAAGAATTGATCTTCAAAAATTACATTGCCTTCTTTATCAAAATAAGTCTTCTTCATTTCATCTGTTAGGGTTATCGAAACATTTCTGGTTTGATGTCTTTTCTTCAAGCTATTTTTCATTCGTGCAAAAATGCTTGTGTTGTAAATTTCCTTATGAATATTTACTGAGTGGTATTCTTCTGGTATTAAAAATTGTTTACCATCACTGGTGATGATAGAGGTTATCGTTATGAAATTTGTTTTCCCATCACCTGCCGCTTTCACTTTAAATACCAGTCCCAATCTATCCATTTTATCACAAGAAATGTCGTTTTATAAGATTGTTTTAGGAATTAGGAGAGGATTCAAAAACTTCACCTGTGTTTTTCTGTAAATCAAAGTATTTATTTACATCATTATGTACAATCTAAATTTGTACCTGTAAATCAAAGAAACGACATTCAAAGTATTTTCATCGATTCCTGATCGCAGGTCGCAACTCTTTAACACAAATTCTATATTCTATCTTTTAAAAGTGACAGCTGTCATCCGGCCGGATGACAAGGGCGGCAATATTTAAATCCAAAGGGAATAAATTTACTTACATGTATTTTCGAAAATCTTTTCGGTAAGAAACTTTAATGTTTTGGATCAAATTCTGGTTCATATGTTGTAATTGTGTGTGAAGTTGAGGGACAAGAATAAAACTCTGAAATTTGTACAACCATTGATGGCGTCTTCTGGAGTATGAGCAGGAGTGCCTTCTGTGGCACGTTTGGAATAAAATCTTGTTTAAACCAGTCAAAAAAGTTTTTTACCTTTGTAAAGTAGCTATTGTTAACCTTGGAACGACTTGTCCGGATTATTGGGTAAAAAAATTGCAAAGTGTCCGAACTATTGGAGTGTCCGGATTATCGAGGTTGTAACGTGCGTTCAAAAAAAAAACGAGGTTGTGTTGGCCATGGAATTTATCGGCTTTCCAGTGTAGAAACCACAAATGACAGGAACTGTCAGTCTAAAATTTTCTACCAAAATAAAACGTACCGATTTTATGTAAATTGTTTATAATAAATGCCAGGACATGTGTACATCGCTCTCATAAACATAATGCTACCCTCCTTCGCGTCCATTTATTGAAATTTGTCCCAACATAATAATCGTATACGAAACCATTGTCAACAGAGAACCCAACCTAAAAATTATCTGACAGATTCGAACTGACAGTTCGAAATTTTGCTACACTAAATTGATGCACAAAGTTTTTCCATGGCCAACGCAGCCTCGTTTTTTTTTTTGAACGCACGTTACATGTTTGATCTCTTTTGATAAAACTTGCACTAGACGTCTTAACAGAAGGGCAGAACATTTTGCATAAGTTGAACAAAATGCTTATACAACACTAAAAAAAGGGGAAGTAGATTTATTCAAACGCTCGCTCATAGGGATTGAACGGATCACTTAAAATGTACTTTAAAAAGTAGCTGCTTTCTTCTTTAAATGTTGCCTCACCCGACCATACCCTAAGCTGTAAGGTGTACTTTTGTTATGCTTCGCAAAACAAACAAAAAAATAAGGCACAGAAGAATGTGCTAGGGTCATGAATCACCACATTTCACGTCATTCGCATTATCAAATCATCAGTTTATTAGTTTGGTGGCGATAGTAATCGTCGAATTTGTTGATTGCTTGGCACAAAAGGACGGAATCGGTGACCTTGAGGTAAAATGTCGGTTGTTGTCTTCAGTCGAGTTAAACATTCTACAGCCGCTTTTTCCGTCCGCAGGACCTCACGCGCAAATGGGGCGAAGTCAGACAGCTGGTGCCGCAAAGAGACGCGACGCTCCAAGGCGAGCTCAGGAAGCAGCAGAACAACGAAATGCTCAGGCGCCAGTTCGCGGAGAAGGCGAACGCGGTCGGGCCTTGGATCGAGCGTCAACTGGACGCCGTCACCGCCATCGGAATGGGTCTCCACGGAACCCTGGAGGATCAACTGCACCGTCTTAAGGAGTACGAACAGGGAGTGTACGCGTACAAGCCCCACATCGAGGAACTGGAAAAGATCAACCAAGCGGTCCAGGAAAGCATGATCTTCGAGAATAGGTACACGCAGTATACTATGGAGACGTTGCGCGTTGGATGGGAACAGCTTCTGACGAGCATCAACCGCAACATCAACGAAGTCGAGAACCAAATCCTCACCCGGGACTCAAAGGGAATCACGCAGCAGCAGCTCAACGAGTTCAGGTCGTCCTTTAACCACTTCGACAAGAACAGGACCGGAAGACTCACGCCAGAAGAGTTCAAGTCGTGTTTGGTGTCGCTGGGATACTCGATCGGGAAGGACAGGCAAGGGGATATCGACTTCCAGAGGATTTTAGCGGTGGTGGATCCTAACAGCAGCGGATACGTGCACTTCGATGCCTTCTTAGACTTCATGACGAGGGAGAGCACGGATACAGACACGGCCGAGCAAGTTATCGACAGTTTCCGCATCTTGGCAGCCGACAAGGTGAGTTAAATGTCAAACGCGATTTGGGGTTTGTTTTGAAGTTGTGATTGCAGCCGTACATCTTGCCCGACGAATTGAGGCGGGAGTTGCCCCCAGATCAGGCCGAGTATTGCATTCAACGCATGCCGCCGTTCAAAGGACCAGGAGCGGTGCCGGGAGCTTTGGACTACATGTCCTTCTCCACGGCTCTCTATGGAGAGTCGGATTTGTAAACACCTACTTGTAGCCATAGGGTTATCGAGAATCATATCTCATCGCCTTACCCCATCCCCCTATATCATAACATGAAACACATATTTATTTTTTTGGTAAATCGCAAGCCGGCAATGCCGAGATGTAGAGAAGGTGTTGCCGGTTTGTCCACTATCATCAACGACGGACCGAGTCCGAAATTTTTGAACCGAGCCGCGACGATTTTGCTTGGTAATATAATCATTTTATTTACAACGGAAAGTGGTTTGCCTTTTCTGAATGATGATTATTATAATTTACGTACTTTTTTTGCAAGTGCTCAGATTATTTATTTATTTACTTTTTTCTTTAAGCTTCATTGTACAGATTTTTTGTTTGGACAATAAACGCTCTTTATTAAACGCAAGCTCAACCACAAACGGATAAAGAGCATTTATTATCATTTATATTCGGTTGGAGTTAATTTATGGTTATTACTGAAATATGTAAAAAATTATATATATATTTTTTGCTCTAAGTATACTAACTTACGTATATCGAAATAAATTTTATTTGATTTAATGCGTTTATTATTTTTCTGTTAGTTGTAGGTTTCCGCGGCACTGCTGCGGCGAGATATGTAGTGCTATATGTTCAGAACTTTATATTTCGTAAATTACAGCTATGTGAATATATGTCATTTTAAAACAGCTCTAGTTTTATTTCCTGCCAAAAATTACATTACCCATAAACTGCACGTTACGTCACAAATTTGTATTTTATAGCTGCCTAAATATACAAGGCTCAGAAGGCCATGGAATCTAACTTTTGTTTTATTTTTTACAGAGTGGACTTTTGACATTGAATTCTAATGGCCTGCGATTGAAATATTTGCTCAAACGACGTTTGTCGCTTGTCTACATACTTTTGATTTCTTCAAAACAACAAAACCTATTCAAATTACCATATGCAGGTTCGATTAATACCTAAATATACAGGTGTTCCATTTGAAAAATTCGATTAAATTAGCAATTTACGTTCATTACGTTAATTAATTAATTTAATTAATTTTAATAAAATTTCAAAATTTGAATTGAGCACCATAAACTCATTGGTTTGAGAGCAGCAAATTTTCAAAAAAAGTTCCATTTTTTTCGTTTAAATGTGAAAAATTAGCAAAACAACTGAACTTAGGTCCATGGAACGTTACACTGTTATAACTTACGTTCATAGAAGGTTACACAAAGTGGAAGTATTTTTCGATAGGAATCCGAAAATAGCGTAATATACTTGAGTGTTCATTAAAAAAAACTTTGATGAGCCACTCTGTATGTGGACATTCTGTATATAAGCAGATATTTCCAGAGTGTTCTCTTAAATAGATTAAACTTTTTGTCAGCGCTGAGACCCTCTGTATGTAAATTGCAAAAGTCAATGACGACTGTTTTTTTACAATAACGAAATTCAAGGGCGACGCAGTCTTGTTTTATTTTGATCGCACATGATCAAAGAGCGTACAAAAAAGCGAAACTGGTGGCCATAGCTTCTGTTTTATTTTTTACAGTGTAGAATTTTGACATGACCTCTAATGACATCCTGTCAATAAAATATTTGTTCAAACGATACGTGTTTCTTGTAACTATATAGTCCCAAAATAATGCGTCGAGACGATAAATTTCTTAAAAACTACACAAAACGTACTCAAATTTCTTCAAATTAAACCAAGGGCAACAATCTAATGAAATTCAAACAGCTTGCAAGGCCTATGCAACCTTGTTTTACTTTGAACACGTATGATCTCTGTGACTTAATGTAAATATTTTGCTGTTGCTTTAGATTTCTTTTCTTGCTCTATTTGATATGCGAAATCGGCCAATGTTAAACTTAACCAATGGCAGATCTGTTATTTTTAATTTTATGCCTTTTGCCATTAAAATTTTGCAAAAAAACTTGAAATGCAATTTTCGTAAATATGGACATGGTCATATTGACATTGGCCCTTTTAGGTCGAAGCCTAAGATCTAAGATTTCAAAAGAGCGAAACGCGGGAATGCATGGAATCTAGCTTTTGTTTTATTTTTTATAGAGTAGGTTTGATATAGGAATCTAACGTCATTTTAATGTTTTTGTGAATTAAATATTTGCTCAAACGACCTTTATTTCTTGTCTATGGTCCAACCGACGCCTGGAGATGTGTTTTCTTCAAATGGACATAAGACGTATTTATTAATGTACTCAAATAGCTTCAAACAAAGGACAACTGCAAGAACAACCAATGCAGGGTATTTTAAATTTTGACCTAAAAGCTCTGGAGCCTAGCTGTTGCTTTATTTTTACAGTGTAAACCGCTGCCATTGTCAATATATGACATTTGAGAGGAATCGTCAATCACAAAGTTGCCCAAACGATGCCTGTTAAAGCGATCAAGGTTCACGATGATCTAGATCGGTCGAATTTATTAAACAGAAAACGGAATCTTCAACTTCTACAACTCAAGGTCAAGACGTTGCTACACTCTAATCACATTCAAAGTGCTTACACAGCCTGCTCTGAATTATTTCTGTTACGCCGCCGCGGCTTGACGAAGAAAAACATGAATTTTAACGTGTGAAAAACGATGACACGTGTTTAAAAAATTCAAAAAACAATTAATTCAGTGTTTGGTCTGGAGGCTGAAACTAATACGGCCCAAATCGCCTAAAAAAGTCATAAAATCCGATACCTTTAAGCCCCACATGTTGGTTTGGATTCTTGACGGTTTGATTCGAGTGTTTTGAAGAAACGGCCTATGAATAACGAACCTTTCATCATAAATTATCGAAGTTTGTTCGAAATGTGTGAAATCTGAAACCGACAACGCGCGCGGCAATATATTATAGACAAGCCACACTATTCGGCATCTAAAGTTTCAAGAATTACGGAAATACACAGGCGTTTACTCATTTTACAGGAATTATCAATTTGTGGCGATTTGTCTGAGTCTCGACGACGATCTGTGGGAATATTTCAATTGCAGTTTCATTTTTCAAATATTGTCCATTTGTGTGTAACAAGTAAATATTGTTAGTTAGTGTGAGTATACAAATTGGTTGGGACTTATGTGTACAATTTCAATTACGAACGTGGCTTCCACTCAGCTTAACGTTATCAATTATCATCATCGGAGTATAGAGTCGGAAGAACCCCACACATTAGTGCACTCGTACATACATTTAGTCATAGCTTTTGCAGAATTTTTTTGTATTACATAACTGCTTTATATTCTATTCGTGTCGGTTTCGAACAAATCGTTCGTTATTTAGTAATAAATGAAGCAACATTTATTTAATTATAATTTATTGCCCACATCGCGTTCGATGCAACAGGAACTAATGGAATTTATTTATCTAGTTAAAATTTATCGCTTTGTTAAGTTTGTACTCGTATCGCATTGATTCGCCCGATAAGAGCGATCTGAAATGATTAGGTGCACCGGAGCTTGCATCGAAATCATCTTATTATTATCTGCGACTTCTACCCGTAAATTTCGGAAGCAGAAACGACGGGAAAGATGAGGGAGAACGGCAAGGACTTAGACAAAGGTTAAAGCTTTGTCTTGTCTGAAATATAAATTCCTGCCGCTGCCAGTTCTTTATAAAAAATGGCTGCGATTGTTAGCGAGTTGTAAAAAAAGTAATAAAGTGGAATAACGGAAGTGGGAAGTTAATTATTGAGGACGGGAAGAAATGGAGATGAGACGCGTTGCATAAATATTTATCAAATGTCTTTGTGATGAGCATCACGTCCGCCTTAATAAATCATGCAAGTATGTAATATGTCACGCATTAGTGGCAATGATCCCATTTAAGAGTTCTTCATTAGGAGAGGACAAGTTTTTATTGGAGCTTTATCACTGCCCAATTCGTCTCTTGCTCCCGATCATTTAAATTCCTCGACTTGTTTTCTACTCGGATAAATCGAACGAACTAAAACTAACTAACTTTTACGGATGACAACTGCGAAGGCCACGCAAATGCGAATTTGTATTTGTAAATGTTTCGAAATTGAACGTACCTAGTTTCCTAGTCTTTAGTAGTTAGTAGCCTATCCAGAATCCACTGCCTGTAACAAAATAAAAATATATATAACTAGTGCGAATAATTCGCAACGCAACCATGTTTGTTTTACCGCTTGAAATGTGCTCGGTGAGTGGGAGATCTCAGTTAAACAGATTGTCAATAGATGGCGCAATGACCAAAATTCGTTTTTTTGAGAATTTTAAAACAAACATTGACATTTTGCATTGTTCGTTTATTTTTCGCAGATAGCGGTGAAGATAATCTTCAAAATTATGGCACAATCATTGGTTTTGATGAAGTATTAAGCGAGGTATGACGTTAATTATGTACCGACAAAAAATACTTTTGAGAAATAATATATGGAGATAGTTGCAGCGAATAAACAAAGTGAAGTGGCGGCGCTGAAGGGTACAGATGCAAGAACCAGCAGCAGTGAAGAAAGCTCGTCGAAATGGTAAAAAGTGCGTATATCGTGAAAGATGTTGGGACGTCTGGGGACAAATCGCACCCAGTTTAGCACACCTTAGGTGGCCCCTCAGACCACCACAACTCACGTTTATCGCGATCAAAGCAAGTAATCTTTGACTACCGTTGTAAAGCTATACGTTGCATATCGTATTCGCGGCCGTTTCCGATTATTCCGTAACGTAATTCAACGCATCCTCCAATTGATACCGAACGCTGACGGGACGGCTTATAAAGTGGAATTGTCGCCGTCTCCATTGTCGATGATAAATAGTTTGTAATTAAGCGGATGCCTCCCACCGCATCGAATTCCAAAAATAAACCCGCCGCTCTCTCCCTTTCTCGTTCTCTTTCATCCGAATCGCTATTTATCCAAGGGAAAACGTATGCGCGGTCACGATCGCCTATTTTCTTTACGTTTTCAAGTGGGTAGTTGTAATCGGCAGCTTATTTAGACGCTGTCTGGGTCCGGGGATTGGAGGATCTTCGAGTTGAGAGCTGTCACATCGTTTGGATTCTATTTAGATTTATTCGCGCCTTTTTTGCTTTTTTTCCTTCGGCTGAATTAACTGCATAAATCATGGACGCGTCGTCTTGTAATCCGGGAGAAATATTCCAATTAAATTTAACTAATGTGATGTTGGAAGGATGATGCATCGACCACGGCCACGTACATTCTCAAAATTGAATATTAACCTGTCGCGGCTTGATATTCTGCACCTGGTACATATGTAAACTCAGCTTTCATAAACTTGGGACGACTTCACTTTGCCGGATCACGCAAACGCTTTTTTACTTTTTCCTCTTGCGATCCTAGCTGTATCTTCCAGCTTGTGCATTTCGATACATTTTTGATGCGCCAAAACTCGTAGTCAATTTGAAAATATAGTGTAAGTTTTCACGTTCTATTAGAAGTTGTTTCATGTGATCCTGATTCAAACGACTAGAAGAGTACTTATTGTCACATCGCCACTGAAGATGTCTACCGCAGTTGACGTCGAAACGTTTGGGAGGAGTCAGTTTTCGGGTTAGTCATCGGCTCGATTGCCATATTGCTTCAAAATCTACAGGAAAAATGATGGCGTCATTTTTTTGGGATGCCAAGAAGATACTGCTGATAGATTACCTTCAAAAAGGTCAGACTATAACGGGGACATCTTATGCTAACCTTTTAGACCAGTTAGACGGATAAATTCAAGAAAAAAGAGCGGGTTTAGCTAAGAAGAAAATCATCTCCGCCATGACAATGCAAGAGTCCACAATTGTGTGCAGTTACATGGCCAATTTAAATAAAATAGTCTATAAAATCATACCACTTATTCGCCAGATATAACCCCTTCAAATTACCATTTGTTCTCTAAACTCAAAAGATTTCTTGACGGACAGAGATTTCCCTCTGACGATGAGGTTAAAAAATAATTTGCTGACCTCTCGGAAATCCAATTTCGAGACAAGATATTGGCTCTTGAACATTGTTGGACGACGAATGTGTTAAAACGCCCTCGTAGGATAACAACTAACTAACTTTAAGATCCGTTATGAGCAGAAAAAAACCTTTTTTGAGAAAAATATCTTTTTTAATCTAAAGTATTTTTATGTTGAACTTTGTTATAATAGATATTATAATACAATGAAACCCAGTATCCGAAGAAATGCGTAATTATTTCCCGTTTTTTTAAAATCTATTTTCCATTTTAGCTTTAAACTAGCTCTAAACGGGAAATTTCTGTTCAGTTTATTATTGCAGTCATTAGGAGGCAAGGTGCATATTTGTTCACATTAGTTTCTTGTATATTTTTTGTTAATTTGTAGTTTTTATAAGCAAGTGTGCATATTCACGTTTTTTAAATTTCTTGAACTGTATGGTAGTATTTCTTCCAATATTACCTCTATAAGTAATCAAAAAAGTTGCTTTTATAACATGTATGTTTACTGTTAATAAAGATTTAATGTTAAATTATGTTTTCTTGGGTTCATATTTTCAGTGTAAATGTGCTTGGGTGTTCAGCTGTGGGTTGTTCTAGTTCAGCCAAAAAAAGCTTTCTTATGAAAAATTTTCCGAATCATTCAAAGCTCCGGAAAGATTAGGCAATTAAAACAAAACGCGATAAATGTAATCTTACAGATTCATCTGTTCTGTTAGGTAATATGTATTATATTATACCATTAATAATTTACTTATACTGGTGACCACGAAAAGCATTGTCAATTATAAAAAGAAGTAAAACCGAATTAATTTGAAAAAAAAAACCTAATGTAATACATATGTTTGAGGGAGGTATGCCATTTACGTCGCAGCAAAAATCACGACACGTAATAGTCATAAATTTTCTTATTGAAATGGAGAGTATTTTAGAAAAGATTACGCAAATTTTTGCAAAATATTCTTGTGTTTGTTTTTAATCAAAAAAATGAAAAAAATGTATAAATCGATAAAGAATTCTAATAAGTAAAAACAAACAAAATTTCCCGCTACGTTATGTTTAGATTAAAATAGCTAGTAAATAAAAACAACAAAAAACCTTCTGATTTGCAAGTAAATCTTCTTGAAAATAGATGTTTTTTCTAAAAATCAAAAAGTTAACAATGTGCCAGTTAAGTTCTTCGGCCGAATAAATGGATTTTTAAAAACACACACTTTATTACGACACGGGGTACAGATGGAATATGAACCAACTTAATACTAGCTAACTGACTATATATAATATAAAAACTGCTGATCTAAATGTTTCTAGCTAAGCATTATTAAGCATTATTATAACAACAGATTAATTATTTATATCGCACATAACTTGCCTTTAAGTGCAAGAACCCTATGTAAGTAAGAAAGAGATATCTCCCCAACTAAGGTGGGCATCTCTGACAAGAGCACAAGGACGGGCGACCATATTTTAGGTGGACAGTATCTTCCACCTACATATTTTAGGTGGAAGAAACTGTAATCTCTGTTTGTGCACAGGAAATGATCAGGAGGAATAATCGCGACAGGAGGAACTAATATGCACTGGTAGATAACCAGGAAGCATTAAAAGCTTGAAGGCTCTAGAATACACTCCAAAGCAGTCATGGACTGTATGCACTTGCTAAATCGTTTAGTGAAACACCACATAATCATCACGACATGGGTAAAAAACAATGCAGGTAATAAAGATAAAGAAACAACGCAAGGATGTTATCAAGTCCTCACTAAGTCAAAAAAACCTGGAAAATACACTGGAAGGTGGTTCCTGCATTGAGGCAGTCGCGAATATCGAGTTTAAAATACCAAAATACTCTGCGTCTGGGCAAAAACCATCTAAGATGTATAGTAAGCTTATGTCTTGGCACTACCGCCACCTGTCGACATTATTTTGAAATAAACTAGTTGGGATATAGCTTGCATAATAATATTGTATATTAATACGTTTTCGGTTAATATATTCATATATCAAACGCTTCTATCCAAAACAACGTGTCAATTGAATAATATGGACAGTACAAGTAAATCTATTGCTCTGTTCTACAATGTAATACTTACATACTACAGAAAGGGAGAAATAACCATGCAAACATTTCCAAACAAACAAAAACTGAAGAAAATTGGAAACTAACTAACACATAATAAAAATTGATAAACCAATTGCGAAATTTATGTGTTTGTCCCAAACATTTAACAAGTGGTGATTATTTGGCAACAGTTAAGAATTAATTGTCTGCCTCAAGTTAGGTATTTGGAGTGCAAGAACTTCCACGTTAAAACTGCATTAACTGTGGCAGTTATAGTTAATTCGAAAGGATTTGCCGAAAATTTCGAGACAAAGGTGCACATAGCAATAATCCTATTGTCTCCATTTTTGCCACAAAAAATGCCCCGCATTGAATACTACTTTATCCAGGGGAGGCTGGTGCTAAGGGGCACAGGGGCACATGTCCACTAATGCTATAGAAATAAATAATCTTTTTTTATAGGTTTTAATTTTTAATTTAATTTGGTTTTCAAATAATTAAAAAACCAAAACAAATTAAAAATCTATAATCTATCTGCAAGAAGGATTTTAATCTTGAATTTGTTTTGGTTTTCAAATAATTTGAAAACCAAAAGAAATTAAAAATGTATAATCTATCTACAATCTATAAAAAAGATTATTTATCTCACTAGCATCAGTGGGCATGTGCACCTGTGTCCTGGTTTTACCTTCGATTAACGGACTATTTCTGTCCATAACATAGTTCAGAATTTCACTAAGGGCCGATCATTTCAAGCATCGGGTAATGTTGCAAATACGTATCTTGCAGATAAACATATCTGGAGGTTTTACCCGTAAGACACGTAATGTCAGTCTTTTCATTGCTTCATAAATGCAGGTTGACCTTTTATGCAACTGGACACATGGACATTTTGACAACACAACCTAAAATTTGGCAGTGCTTGACAGTTTTTTGTGTTTCTAGTTTTATATTTTTTGATAAGAGTTATTCATTATGAGTAAACCAAAAATGGGCCGAATGAACCGAACGCAAAAGGGACCCGGAAAAAATTATTTATCGCGCCAAAAATTGTAATGATCCTGTCTGTGATGCACAATGTACATATTTACATTTACATATTTAATAGCGTCGAACGATTCGTTATCGTGGATAATGTCAAAATCTCAAGAACGTCATTTGCCTTTATATAATTTGCAAACTATAATTTATATAGATTACATTGTTTTCTATCAGTGGATATTTGGAGATAATTTGACAGTAAACGTTTAAAATGTAGAATGTTAGAATAAACTAGCGAATTGGTGGCAAAAGTAGCGGATTATTAGCGCGTATTTATCCGACAGTTAATTTTACCGTCCCATGAAAAGACGCTACGTTTTATTACCCGCTAGATAAAAGTAAAGGGAACCTTATCTGGAGGTGAAAAAACCGGCCCTAAATAAAATAACTAGTGTACAATCCCGGTTAAAAAGGTATATTGATAATAATAAGGTTGCATGGAACGTTCTCTAATCTGTGGTTCTCCCAACTGTTACCGACATGATGCCTACATTACCGACTTCGCCAGCACCCTCTCGTTGACACAACGTTTTCGAATATACAGTCTGTTCAACAAGTATGGAACCGGCTTAATATCTTCAAAACCATGAAGCAGAATAACTTGATATTTGAAATATGTATTCAACTAATTAATATCTATTACACCTAATTTTGTCAACTGTTTTACATTGTTACTTTACGAGATAAACAGCCAACTAGATTTTTTTTAAATAGCAATAGGGGTCAAATTTGACATCATTCGAAGGCTTATTTTTTTTCTGAGTTCAAAACTATATTACTATTGTCTAAACATTGCCAACAGAAGTAAATTAAAAATGAAAACATCAAGTGACTTAATCAAATCCTTTGATAGTATCACAGGTGACACATTGAAAGCACTGAATTTGCCAAATATGGCTAAATTAAGTGAAAAAGAGATATAGAGGTCCTGATGGTGATCGGCTATGGCGATAGAAGGCGTAGTCATGCAGAAGCATGTCCTTTTTAATAATCCTAAACGAGAGCCTATTTGTAAATCTGTAGTAACTAAAATTTTGAAGCAGTTTAACGACACGGGAAATGTAAAGGAATATATAAGAAAAAACATAAAAAAAAACACCAAATGCTTCCCCATTTATTTTTAAGTTTGCATTTGTTTTGTTTGTTTTCTTCTTGCCTTAATCATTTTAAAGAAATAAATGTTTAAAACCATTGCGTATTCAGTTTTCATTCAGTTAGACTTCTAACGGCCGGTTTTTCAATCGTTGGTTTACTTCTAGCACAGATTACTCCAGATGACTGACTTCATAGGGCGATTTTGTCCGGAGCTATCTCTTTTCTACACATTGAAACTAGGCGCATGACATCTTTGTCACAGATACCATGAGCAAATGTAGAGGCGCTGTAGTCGTTGCTAATATTTGTACGACCGCTAGATGTCACTACAAAAACTTTTATTTAAATTCAAATAGAAGGCCCAATATTTTTACTATTATAAATTGAACAATGTACAATTCCGTGTTTTTTGCAAAGCGTGACTGTTTCTACGCTTGTTGCTTTTTTTCTGACTAATATTTTAAAAACAGCATTTTGCTGCAATTATAATCAAGCCAGTAAATGTCAAAACTTGCTTGTATGTTGAATTTGTGAAAAATTTTAAGCGACAGATTGGTCTTTTTTACATTATTTGTGGTGTTGGTGAAAACTAAGCGGAGAAACTGCATTGTTTTCCAAAAAGTGAAGAAAGGTAAGAATGTTTTATTAATACAACAAATTCAGGAAATCTAATTACATAATTCTAGAGCGAAACTGTGGCAAGAAGCTCTAAACGTCCAAAATTCCAATCTAAAGCAAAAGTGGAGGGTTTGCAAAAAACACTTTTCGGCATCGTTGGATATTAGGCTTCATTATTCCTTATTTTTGTGTATGAATTTGCAGAAGTAAGCCAGGTTGCTCTATTTGTTGTCCGGCAAGTAATTAGCATATGTGTAAGTTTTACCTATCTTAGAAATGTAATTGTTAACATTTTGGGTATAATTTTGTTTAATTTAAATTATGTAATATAATACATTGATTTTTATAAAATTGTTTGCTTGTATGACGTGTAAATAATGAAGGAATATTTTATGATTTATTCTACAAAACAATTTTTTACATTAGTTTTGTAGAATAAATCATAAAATATTCAAAATATAATAGCATTTTTAGTACCTATAAAGAGAGGAGAGACTTTTTAAATTTGCCGCAAAATTTGATCGATGCGCCATCTGAAAACTGCTACATAATTTGAAGGTCGTTAAAGGTCATTCCGCCAAAATATTTGCATTGAGTCAGTCATCTGGAGTAATCTGTGCTTCTAGTTAGTTGGTTTCTATGGAAATTTTTGCAATTAAACAAATCAAAATGCTGCACTTTTAGATTAACTAGAGGTTTAACTTTAACCAACGATTGAAAAAACGGCCCTTAAAGTGTGAAGTACTGGTGGTCTTGTCATTTTAACGATAAAACATGTTTGCTTGATTTTAAATTTTTTTACGCATTTTGTCAAAATATTTTGACACCAACATTACATATGATATTCAGAAAAAAATAAGCTTTCAAATGATGTCAAATTTCAATTTCACCCCTATTGCTATTTAAAATAAACTATGAGAGTGAAGGCCAATCCGGACTGCAGGATGTATGAAAAGGAGGAATAATCTCTTCTCCACATACTATTTGAATGTCTTGCACCAGCAGCAGCCAGGAATCAATTGTTGATAGTTAGGATAGAATTGTAGATTATTTGAGAAGACAGGTCTCATGAGTTAAGTACTGTGGAGACACAATATGCTTATTGTTTCAATACTAGGGATTTAAACCTAACCCTTAATAATAAGAATAAAGAAAAAGATAAAATATCAAACAGAAAAATCGTTGATGAGATCATGAGATAACTGAATTTTTTTCTTTGTAATATATTGTAAAACGAATTGCTTCTTGGGCAAGAGAAAAAATAAGTATATGTAAGTCAACTAAGTTCACCGGACCCCACAGAAGTAGTCGAATTTCCATTAGGGTAGTAAAGGCGTTCAATAAAGGGCGATTATTCACGGCGGGGCAGCTCGGCGTGGGAACGAGGGATGATCCGATTTAATATCTTCGATTCTGGTCGAGTCAGGAAGCCTCATCTAGAAGGTTTTCCGTGTCGCTTTGTCCACAATTAATAATTATTAGTGGGGGCGGCGCCGCTTATTGGTTTATCGCGTCGGTTATTTTCCCTTTGTAACGGTTTTTCCGGCGTCCACGTCCGGTTTTCCTGTTTGCCGTGTGCGGCGTTGTTTTCGGAACAGAACCGGTTGGTCGCTGTTTAACTTGTGTGCGCTAAAAACACAATAAGACGGGGGGATATTTACTCGAGCGCCCTGTGTCCCGACTCTAATAAGGCCTATTTAAATACACTTCCGCCATGTTTGTCCTGTAAATACTCGCCGCGCCGTTTTCATTTACTAATTTCTAGACCACACAGTTCTGCCGGAATTCTGTTAATTGCTTTTAGAGTTTGGATTGTTTGAGTTGGCCGGCTTTTTGAAATTGTTTCGGGTGCTGTATTTGAATAAATTCGAAATCGCTGTCGGCCATTCGGTGACCCGGTAATAAATAGTATTCGGGGTTGTAAATCTATTAGTAAAGTGCGGTGTTAATTTCCGGTTCATTAATGTGTCCCCCGGTTTAATGGTTCCTTGCACTTTGTAATTATGGGGCATAAGTCTTTCAGTCTCGTAAAAAGCCGCTTTAAAAATCCCCGGAATATTCAAACTATTTAATATAGTCGTCCGGGTCCAATTAATCCCGACCAAAAAGACTCTTGAGAAATTCCGGGTCGAGCCCATTTGCGTTCATTTGTAAAAAAGCGATTGAGTCCTGCTGTGTTTTATGCAAGCATAACATAAAACGGCCATAAATAATTAACGGCCCTAATACACTTTTAACCTTAGCCGGCAGAGGGAAAATGGCATTTTTATCTGGAATTGCGCGCCGAAAACGCTCGTTTTTTTACAGCCTCCAATTAAAATTTGAATGTACAATGATGGCGAAGATTAGGCGATGAGATTTTTTATAGTCGCCGGCTGTCTCTTTAATTAATATTCGTTCGCGGCGAACAACACTCCATTAAAATTACACGAAATGAACATGTTCTCCGCGCTTTGCTTATCTTGAAATATTTTCCGTCTTTCCGCTTTGGCTCGATAAATATCCTTCCGAAATAATTAATTAATCCAGAAGGAATGACCATCACTCACTAATTCACAACATTGTCTTATCGCGCCTTTGATCTCCAACTCGAAATCGATGCCAGGACCGGATTCGTCTTCAAATCCCATTTCCACGAATTTCTCGGGGCTCGGAAGCCGCCGAATTGAGACGTTTAAGCGGACGGTGGTCTCATAACTCAAATTAATTATGCGAATCAGCGAAATGAAACGTGTTTTTTATATAATTAGGTTTGGGCATCGACTTGTTTTATTACATTTCGCATCGTTTGCTTGAACAAGACGTCTCGTTAGCGGGGTCAGCGAAACTTATTAGCAGGGAATGCATACAAATTTAGACGGACCAACGCATTAAAGCACTCTTACAAATTCTATTAGATTTCTCGTAAAACATGTTGAATTTTTTCCTCTTATTTTATTCCTTGCAGCAAGTTTAAAGAACGATCCGTGCTTAGAATTTCTAATAAACTAGAGAATTTTAGATATCCTGGAAATCCAATGCAATGTGTTGGAGCCGATACGATGAAACTAATTTACTTCCAGTTCGAGTGTTTTTCACAGGATTTTTAACAGCCGTTGCATTTTCAATGAGTTTACTCGCAACAAACAAAGAAAAAATGCAACTTTTATTGTAGTGTAGCCTGTTGCAACTTGTTACTCGTACGTGCGTTGCTGCAAAATTTCGGTTGGTTAATTTCATTGCTTTTGAAAATATTCGTCGTTATATCGTTTTTTTCCTATCCTTGAAACATTTCAATTCGGAACGAGATAACGTGCTTACGAATAAATACGTAGAGGCCATGGAATCTAGCTTTTCTTTTCATTTTTACAGTGTAGACTTTTGCAATTGCCAAGCCGTGATATACAGGTGAGTCATTAGTGCGGAATCGGTCCAGAACTCCTAAATCATGTAAAATACAAAAAAAAATTAAATTCAAATTGTATACCATTTGTCAGGCTGCACAACCTAAAAATATTTTAATGTATACATGTTGTTCCAAAACTCACGAATGCTACAGAACTTTGTTTTTTCAAATAGAACCACCTCTATTTTATTTTACTGTTACAACAACCCATTTTGACATAGATTTATAAGGTATTTTACATTTTGGACTACTGTTACAATTTTTTTTCACATTTTTTGTCATTTGCAGATGTTCACTTAAAAATTTACTGAGAGGCCGTTTTAGCAGCTAGAAGGCTGAAAGTTGGTAGAAATATGATGAAAGGATTGCTCTTTAAGCCCGATTTGCAAAATGTCATTATTACTATACAGGATCTACAATAATTCGTGACAAATTTTACTATTTTCACTGTCAAGTTGTGCAGCCTGGCAAACGGTGTACAAATTGTATTAAAACTTTTTTTCTATCTTACATGGTTCAGGAGTTGTGGACCGATCCCGCACTAATGACTCAACCTGTATAATATGATATACAGGCTCTTTCAAAATTCGCACCCTAGAGAAAATGAGTTAGCATTCGGATGTGAAATTTTGAAGAAAAAAACTTATATACTTTAAGATATTGACTATTTTAATGGTTAATTATAACGATGTTCTTCAGGTTTTTAATATTTTAATGGTTGCTTGTTTTTCCTTAACTTTCTTCTAACGGTATCGAATTAAAATTTTGTAATTTTTAAAATTTTTATTTATTGGACCAACGGTTTCAACTTCTGTCATTTTC
Organism: Eledona agricola; assembly: GCA_964023215.1. Taxonomy (NCBI): domain Eukaryota; kingdom Metazoa; phylum Arthropoda; class Insecta; order Coleoptera; family Tenebrionidae; genus Eledona; species Eledona agricola. The sequence continues at coordinate 12,188,122 of OZ026860.1, forward strand.
ATGTCCTAACCTTTGGAGAAGAGATAAGCGAAATCAAACAACCAACTGAAATCAAAAAACTGTACTTATAAAATATTCGAAAAAAGACAACTTAAAGTTGACCAATCAGAGATCCATCGTTAAGGTGTGTTTGATATAATTTTACATTACTAGGATTTCATTTTCAAAAAATCTTTAAAATGTGTAGACGACTGGAGTTTTTGAAAGATGTAAGTGTCTAATTAAATGTATAATAAAAAAGGAAAACCTTTATTTATTTGAATATAATCATGTATTCAGCCGCTGATTATTTAGAGATGATAATAATTTTTGAGAAATGAGGAATTTGCTTAACCAAAAGGCATCCGAAGTTGGGGTAAAATAATCGTGTCCAAATTACGGTAACCCAGACATTTTTTGTAGCTGATGGTAATATATTTGAAACATAGTAACTGACTTTATTTGGTAGAAATATATGACTTCACACCTCGAGATGCCCTTCAGAGATTTGTAGAATTACAAATTTTGTAATTCAGTTATGTAAGCAGTAGTAAATTCTTTTTTTCTATTTTTTTACAACTTATTGTCGTCGACAGGTGTCATTTTTCCTTGGGGCGCAAGTTCTGAAAGAGCCTAAAAATTAAAAGAAGATAAAATAATTTGAAAGGAGTCTAATCCGAGACCTGCAAATTGAATTTCTTGAAGAAGACTTTACATATGTATCTAACTAATCGTGTCCAAAACGGTTGTCAACAGAAAACTTAATTTCAAATTTCTTCATCTGAAGGTCGAAATTTTGCAACCGTTATTCCATGGCCTTCGTCGCCTCGTTTTATTTTTGTTTGCACAATGCCACAAACCGTAGAGCCTGAATTTTTTCAGGAAAAGTCACACAGACAATAATTGTATCTTTTGGCCCACTAAATAATCAAAGGTTTGAGTTGTCGTGTGAGCATACATTGTCATGATAAACTGTTTTCCACTAGTTTTTCCTCTCTTAAATGATGCCTGAATTGTGAATCAGCTTAATTTTTTGGTACTTCCGGTTATTCAGAATATAGAAAATCGCTGTTTCTTCAGTCTTCATACCAAAAAATGAAGCAATCACTTTATTTGAAACACACAGAAAGAACAAACTGAAGCGAATGACAGTTATTAATTTTATCAACACCAAATTTTAAAGAACTGATAAGGTAAGAGAAGAAGAATTTCCTATCCTTTTTTGATTGTAGCTACTGGCAGATTATGCCGGAAAAATTTCATTGGAGTAAGTATGTGCTTTAAAAAACAACAAACTGATCAGAATTTTTTGGAACCTACAAAACTAGCTGAGAAACTAGTATAAATTGTGGTCAGTGATTGAGGAAATAAAGTTGAAGAAAGAGAATGGACAGTGAACTAAAGTCGGAATAAGTCAAACAGGGGAAGAAGTCGTTACATCATTTCAAACATTTCGTCTACGATTATGGAAGAATGACAACGGCGATGACCTGTTCTTGATTGATTGAAGATGTCACAGCAGTCGAACGTCTGAAAGAATTTCGTCGAGATTGTCAATACATCACCCAATGAACCACCAGAAATACGAAATACGAATTTGAAAAGTACTGGGATTGGCGGCTATTGAAATTACAATGTTTTACAGTATTACAATTTCATTTTTTTTAGTAACCGTGAGTCAAATATTAGTTCACTCTGTCCAATAAAACCGTTTGAAAAAAAGTCCGAAGGTTCTTTTTCTATTCGCGTGTCGTAATGAGGCCCGTACAACACGCATTTGGAGTTCGTAATGAACCTGAATATCGTCAACGATTTTGTTTTGTTTTACGGTTAATGCAAAATGTCAAGTGTGAAATGTCAGTGTCATTCATACTTCGTTAAAATTGCTAATATAATCAAAGCCTGTAAAACAACATTTTGATACCAGACAGTAAGCTACGTAGGAAATTAATATTCTCACCTTTTTTTCTAGTTTTGTGGAAATTTAGAAAAATAAACAAAAATATACAAAAGACGGCTTTTTGGATTTAGTGACATAACGCTGCCAATTTTTGCCAAAGTCCCTAAACCACCTTAATCATTCTAATTTCAATAATTGTCCCAAATTCTTCGCAAATCGAAAAAATAGTATAAAGAATTCGTTTGTTAAGACATTTCTGCATTCGTCCTTTTAAACTAAGAACATGCGAGAAAACAGGGTCTTTTGAAACTAGTCCTTCAATCTATTTTGAACATGGATAAAATCGAGCATCGCGCAGTTTTCAAATATTTCGTAAAGAAGAGTTGGCTGACATGAAGGATACATTGAGGAATTTTTTACCTTCATTTTCTATGATTTTGAAATTGACCACGGAACAGACCAGGAGAGTCTAAAAGATGATTCTTGCTCGGGGAAACAAAAATTGAAACATCTGGAAAAATTATCAAGAAAAATCCATAAATTACTTCTGGAAGATTGTTGATTACAGGTTTCTAAGATTGACAAAACTGCGGGTATATCTGATAAACGAGTATATCATACCCTTACGGCCGAACTGTGCATGAAAAAGGATATTGGCTCTCGAGCATCGTTGGAGCAAATATTTTGAAAAGGAAAGAGAATTGATTGAAAAATAGACGTTTTTATTGTTTCATTCTGAGAACTTTTCATATGACCCTCGTATTTGTGTTCTAGAACATAGTCCTCGAACACCAATCGTGAAAGCCTGCTTAGAATCGTTTAGCAGTTTGTTGTTTCGGTTGCTTCGAGTTGTATTCATGATTGGCTTTATCTGTGACATTTGTAAAGCTTTCGCATCTTGTCAAAATTGGAAACAGAAATAAAAAACCAAGTTAAGTTGTGGGCGTGTACTTTTCCCTTGAAACAACGCTCCAGCATCCAGCAGATAATTTTTGAGCTCGGAAACCCGACACTGCGAACGGTGCTTGTTAATCCTTGACAAATCCGAATAAACGATGATATTTCTGTAAAATTCGCAGCGAACGTGGGTGAGTCCGGCTCTGCGTCGTATAGGTGTCACGACGTGGAGATTAATCCCGTACTATATTGTTGCTGAGTTTTCTATTTTCACCGTCATTAATCTTGTATTCAATAGAAACGCACCGAAAAAGCACAAACTCAAAGAATTACGAAAATACATTGGTAATTTACTGCTCTAATTCAGTTTCGTTGTTCATTAAAATCCACCGTGAAACGAGTCCACGGCACTATGAAACGGCTCTTCGATTGTAGTGCAACCCTTCTAGGTATAATTAGCGTTTTTTTCGACGGTTTTCTTATTCAAACAGAGCTGCTGGTCGCAATCAAACGCCCGATTCCTCGTCGGGCAATAACCATTCCGCTAAAAGAAACAGCGCTCTGCAATATCGTGGACTTTTATGGTTCCTTTTGGAACAATCCAAAAGCATCCACTCTTATAACATTGCTTCGTTCGTGCAGCAGGAGCTTAATACTAAATGAAACAGATACAGAATGTGTTAACTGTTATGGCGATGATGCCCCCATAAAACACAATTGAGAGTTATTTAAAGTTAGTATTTGTAAATAAACACGTTTTATATGTATCTCGACGAGCGATTAAAGCGTTTTTATTCCGTCCGGATTTCCCTCATGAAATTGTTTAGGACATCCGAGTCGGGGCCCAACTGTTCATAATAAATCCCCGACGAGGTGCGATGTGAATTTGTCGAAAAATGTATTATTTATTCATGGCCGAGGGCAGAAACTACCACCGCGAATAATTCGGCCATTATTCGCGCAGATATGAGTAATTTTTTATGTTTCTCATCAGCGCATTTATTCGTTTTCATTAAAAACGCTATAAAAATGTAAATACGGCGCTCGCTTCAAATACGCCACAATGTTAGGAAAAAAACCGACCAAACCGAACCTCTCCGGTGTTTTCATGCATTGTTCCACTGATTTTATCGTCCGGTATAACTCACGACGTTTAATTTCCCATAGTCGTAGCCATTAAAGCATGGCGAACAGCAAACAAGAAGAATTTTAAACGACTTAGACATTATAAATAATAATTTATCTCTTTGACACGCTCAATAGCGCCCTTCTTGTCGTCTCCGGCGCAACGCAATCTCCACCTTCGGAAATGACTTCATTTACACTCCCTCTCGTCGCATCTAATGCGTTTCTTTATCTCCGGCATTAATTTGGACGGAGACGAGTGCAATAAATATGTTACGACTCGTATTTAACGAAACACACGCGTCATAAACATGTCGGGTAATTAATTGGAACGTAAAATATAACTGTTATTAGTAATCACGATTTTTTCGACGGACTTACACTGGTCGAGCATAACTGCTACCGCGTTTGAATCGTCTAGAATAAACTGTTGCAGCAAAGACTATAAACTTCAAGAAACAGTTTGAACAGTTGCTCAAGACCATTGCGACGCTGAGAAACGGCAGTAAACGCTGAAATATGGAATCAATATTTAAAAGATCGCGATCGTAAATTTGGCAATAATGATGCGGAGATGCGGCGATAAAAACCTGGCCACGTGATGTGCAAGTTGCAAGAATTATTGTGAGAGAATCTAAATAAATGTTTAACTGACCTGGTTCTACAAAGATATAATTATTTGAAGCGGTCTTCGAAGTTTTCTTAAATTCAACACAAAAGTGGAACATTTAATAACCTACGATGGTGAAAATCAGAAATTTGATATCAACACACTTATTAACACAACCTAAGAGAAGAACCTATTATGTGCTAAGCCGCATTAGAAATGCAACAGCTGAAAAAAATTTTTTTAAACAAGTTTATTTGGTAGAAACATAGTTGAGTCGTTCATTTTTACGATTTTTATGAAGTTTATCTTCAAACTCGCTTTAGTTCTTAGTATTTTACCGTATGTTTTACTAATGCCACTAGTCACTGATTGATATTCCTCGATACTTACATAATTCACTTCGTTTCCCTTTTTGTGAAGTTGAGGCTCTCGAAAAAGTCGCATCAGTGTAGAACTTATTAAAGCAATAAACTCCACAAAATCAGAATAGGAAATAAACTTACAAACATATTTAAGATACAAAGGGTCTGAAATTGGAAGGATCCTTTTTCCAACTTTTTTTTAATACCTACACATGGACCACAAATTACACATATGAAAAAAATGTCAATGTCACTTAATAACTTACCATGATATACGAGTGTACGCTATGTTTTGGCCACGAATAGACAAAATACATGACAACAAACTAGTGCAAGAATATGGAAAGTAGGGATATTATGTCGAAATAAATAAATAATCAAAGGAGACAAGAGACTATATTTTGGAGGACGTAGTAGTTTATGAAACACTATAAATTACAAATATTTGGACATCAAGATGACACAAGAAGGAACATATGATAAACCCGTAAAGAACGCAACATCCAAGATAAAATATCAGTTACAAAAAAAAATATATCAAAGCAAAACAGGACACTAATTTGAAATACCATTGTCAAAGGCATAATTATATGAGGCTCCAAAGTTTGGCAGCTAAAAGAAACTTTCAAAAGATCACTATAGTCACTGAAAAAAACTTTTGTAGAGAAGATCCAATGGGAGCGTGGGTGATCCATGGGGGGGGTGGGAAAAAAGCATGCAAATTTTCCATAAGAGGGTTTTGAGGGTTTAATTTCCTAATTTTCCAACAGATTCGACTGATTTTTTGGTATAGCATTTGTTGAACATTGCACTTGAAATTAACATCATATGAGATTAATATTAAGATAATTAAACGGCCCTGACATAATGCTGAAAAAGATGACCCCAAATCAGATTACTTTGGAATGTGATTATGCTGAAGATGCCTCAGTTTACTAAAACTTTTTACCAAAAGATGAATGCCCTAAATTGCCTAATAACTGAGATTAAGCATTATTTTAACGTGTTTCATGTAAAACCTATGTTCTCTAGTTAAAAATGAGATGTCAACTTTTCGTTTCTAAATAAAGTATCGGTAAAATTTATTTCCAAAACTACTTTCTACAACGAATACTACGATTCATTGTAATCTTTGAGGCAAAAAAACTAGGAAAAATGCTAACATTTTTCCTGCCTGCCTTTGATGGTGAGTAATCGATCTTTGGGACATCTAGCGGCCGTGAGTCGTAACAAATGAAAAATTTCCCACCTTAAACAACAACAACAGATAACATAATAAAAAACAGCTGATGATATGTCCACATGCAGAAAATGGCAGAAGAACGACTACCAAAACCAGTTTGGGAATGGAAACCCAAAAACCAAGGAAAAAGGAAACGAATGAGACCATGACAAAGTTGACAAGACGAAATTGATGGAGAAATGTAAAGCATCAACATCAGTTTGAGGAGATTTGAAAATGGACCAAGACAGAAGAAGAATATAAATGAAAATGGCGTCAAAAACATATTGAAAAACAAATTAAATAATTCGTATTTATCCAATTTATTGATCGATGGTCATTTCTGAAGCATTCGGAGATTAAGACGAAAAGACCTAGATGGTTTCATCAATTAAGTGATTTTGACAGAGGACGAATTGTTGGGTTTTCATTCATTTCTGAAGGTTCAGTGTTTAGTGATTATGACAAAAAAGACCTAGACGGTTTCATCAATAGTGACTTTGACACAGGACGAATTGTTGGGTTTTCGTTATTGGGAAAGTGTTCTTTTATGAGAGCTTGAGAAACGTGGTCAGAAGAAGGAAGAAAAAGTAGAGAAGATTAAGAATGTTAGATATTAAACTAGTCATTAAATTGCTGAAGAGGGAATCAGTATGCGAACAGTACACTACAGCGTCATATTTCTTTATCGTCTGCTAACCGTCAAAGAGTGCAATGGTGTAGGGAACGCTCACTCTGGGGACCTGAATGGAGTAATGACGTGTCAGCGACGAATCGCGATTCTGCACGACGGCTGGAAGGGTGCGAAGACATCGTGGATAAAGGCACAATATTGAGTTTGCTTGTGAAAGACACCGTCCAATAGGAGTAATGGTTTGGGGGCCATTTCTGTTGGTAGCCGTTCCCCTCGGTGTTCATTCGAGACAGTATGAATTTTCTCAACTCTGTGGTGCCTACATCGAAAATCTTCATAATACAATGTTACAATAAGATAACGCACGCACGGAGAACAATGAACTTTGTTAAGGAAGCAGGGACCAGTGTTGCATTTATAATGTCACTTAATATAACATTTTTCATCATAAATTAACCGTAGCTTGGTTGTTTGTTAAAGAGCTTGTTGCATTTACTGGCCCAATGGGCCCACACTATATTTTACCACGAGTGGAGCTTAAATTTTTACCGATGATGCAGATCCATTTGATTCTTGCAAGCGGCTTTACTTTGTAAGTTTCCTTTTAGAACGAGATCGTACGATCGAGTCCCATATAAATTAAGCAGGTCCATAGTTGCAGTTCTGTGCACAATACCTGTTCATATACAAAACAATCGTTTAGTATCGCTAACTGGGTGCACCAAGTGGAGTTTGCATAGTAAATGCTTATTAGTTTCCCGTCTTAGCGTAGCTGCAATCCTTTGTTAAAGGAATTTAAGACCTCTTTGTAGCGGCCGTCAGTTTATTCGTTCGTTCCGCGGACGACCCCCGACTTATTAGCAATTGTTTTTGGAAAAAATGATCGACGATGCGTCTGATCGCGTTTTAAAGCAATTTTCTTCTTATGTCGCATTAGAGGCGGTATCATGCGGTAGGCGCAAGGCACAAAGAAGTGTGCAATGTATCGTGAAATTAGAACCGGCAAGAATAACCTACATAATCCCTTTCTTAAAATTTTCCAAGCGCATTATAAAGGTAACCTTCGACAAGGGTGTCCTGTCGACCAGACAATTATTCGGGCGAAATTTTACATTTGTGGGCGAGTTCAGCGTCTGGCGTGCTGGAATTTTGATAGCAAACAACGCGTAAAAAGCACCGACAAGACAATTCGAGGATTTGGCTCGGAGGAGATGATAGCCGGATTTTTCACTCTTCTGCACCTGATTGGGTCAAATCTGGTTGATTGAAACTTTGAAAAAGCGCGTGCCGTGTGTTGCCGTGGAATAATTTTGACGTTCGATAGTGTAGCCAAGTTTTGCGCTTGAGTTTTAGTGCTTTGTAAGTTTTTATTAATAGCAGTTTTGCACACAATACCCACGCAAGATTCCCTGAAATGATTTTCGACAAATTTCAGTTTAGTCGTCGTTTGGGAAAATTTTTGAACGACAGCTATACCTAGTCAAATCGTCGCCTCAATGCAGAACTTAAGTCACAAAATTATACATTTTACAGAAGCAGATTTTTACTGTGTAACTTTTTGTAAAATCAGCACTTTTATTTGCTTATCTTTTAAATTATTGTACTTGTTAAATTATTTTAAACAAAAAATAGTGGACAGAGTATTATATTATGATAATCGATATTATTATATGATTTAGGTATGTTATGTCTAATTGTTTGGACATGGGTGACTAAAGTACGTGGTATCTTGTCCAAAAAAAAAAAAAAATTAAGGGGTTGTCTCAAAAATAGCGAATAAGCTCTTCAATACGTTATTAGAAAATACTCAAGGAGTGAGGAAAAAATATTACATCGTCTTATGTTTTTTAGTTATTAACAAAAATGTGTAGGCCCTATTTGTGGTAGTAATATGCTGGTAAAAGCTTTGTTAGGGGGCTTATTGTAGTCACATTTGTTCGGAATCCTACGTAAGCTAAATAAATAACAATTAATTATTACTAAGAAAAAAAAATCTTAATTGTTCATAATTTATAAAATTATTGTAAGTAAAAACAATATTTAATTTTACATTTATCGTAACTAATTGACACTATACCAGTGAGTCCAGATTTATTTTCATGGCATTGTGATGTAAAACATCAAACCTTTTATTTTTAATTCAACAGAAAATTAAAGTTTAGCAATATTTTTTTTTGTTATTACTTGAGAGAAGGAAGGTGCCCTTTTATTTGGACTACTTTTATTCTTTAGAATACTGCATATGCATAATATAGAAGATAGAAATGTCGTGTTCAACCGTTTATATCTCTTCGAATTGACCATAAAGAATTTTTGTACTATTTTTCTCTGATTTTCTGAAGTACTGCACAGTTTTTCCGCTATTTTTCAAATCTCATTGAAATTTATATTTAATAAAACAAATAAACTAAAAATCAACTGTAAGCGAACTAAAACATAAAACATTGTAATTCTAAAAAACAAAAAAAAATCTGCCTCACTTTCATTTCTAATAATATTTGATTAGGGTAGATTTAGAAAAAACTGAGGATATTGAAGCGGGATTACTACTTTTTCGCAAATGTATATTTAATGCTCGTGTTTTCTAGATAAAGCTGCTTCAGACAATATATTTATATGTTGCTTTTCATCTTTTTTCTTCCTGTTACCGACAAATTTATTTGGTGAAAATCGACCTCATCAAATTGGTATTTGCAGAACTATACATTGGAAAACGCAGGATTAGTTTCAATCATTTAAATCTTTGACCACTGGATTTTATTGTTATCATCGTCTTTATCCCAGTTTAGAGTGGTAATTTCTAAGATTTTTTAAGATCCCAATGTTGTTCTGAGACAATTCTTTTTTATAAGAATTACTATAAATTTCTGTTAGCAATTCTTACTAAAGTATACCACTTTTGAGGAGTAAACATAGTAATTAGTTTTGAGGCTCTCTCAAATACCCTATGAGCGGAATCGCATTCACTCTCTGTATGCCCATGCTCAAGGAAACTGGCAAATTTTAATGTTGTACAATTGTGTCAAATAATGGTAAACAGAATAAATGGAATAAATGAAACGATTGCGATTTTGTCCAGCACTATTGTCAGAATATATCGAAAATTCATGTACAGTTCTCCACTTTCTGCATAATAAACAAAACAAGACAACTGCCAATTTCGGAGGCGCCTCTTTTGGCAATACATTCGTGCCACATGTAGCAGAAGCAATTTCTTGTTGCTAATTCAAAAACAGTCAAATTAAAGGTAGATAATTTCAGTTTGTAATATGCAAGCCCAACTCACTTTTTGGTACAGTTAAAATTCTCTAAATAATTTTTTGTTTTTCATCTGAATCTCTAATTCGACTTATAAATTTTTATATTTATTACAAAAATGACATAGGTTCCGCTTGGGCATCCAAAAAACAAATGTTGAACTCCATACAAAAAGCTTGTCGATAAATCGTTGCAGTTGTGATTAAGATAATGTTATTTTCAGTACAATACTCTTTGTATAACAATTACATTTTTATAAAAAAGTGTGTAGGCTTTCACGGTCGGTGTTACTAATAACTCTTATTTAATGTTTCTAATGGGACTTCAAATGGAACACGGTCCAAAAACCCTAATTCTTATTATTCTTATTATGGTTTTTGGACCGATCTTTCGTTATTATTAAATACATTTTTGTTATGTTGAGTAAAGCAGGCAGTTGACAGTAATCGCTTTCTATTTGCAGGAAGGATTTGATGTGATTGTGGACACCACATGTGGTAATATTGAGGTTTGGCATACTTTTCCTGTTTTGTCAGCTTCAATAATAACTGTGCCTTTTCTTATTCGCCATTGTTTTTACAACTTGGCTACTAATCCTCAGTGTGTCGAGAAAAATGTTTTACACACCAGCAATTTTATACCATTCGGGTTTTGTAAATGCTAATGAATTGTTATATTTTTTCTACTTTCTTGTCCTTTCCTTTGTCTTAATCGTTTCGTTTTTCTGTCATATTTACCAACTTTAATATAATCACGTTGTCTGTTAATATTTCCTAACTTCCAGTATTCAGTAAACATTTGTTTTCTTTCTTCATCTGACATTTTTTCATAACATTTCATTCTGTAATTTTTGAAGAAGAAATGAAGCTTTTAACTTTCGTGTTGGAATAATTTTGTTGTTCCAACTTTTATATAGTTCTCCCTTGAGCTTATAACGATATTTCGCCTCCATTTATTGATACATCTTTTCTTTATTCGTGTTCTTAGATCTTCAATTTTGACTACGCTGCTGCCTATGGTATTTTCTGCATTTCGAACTTCATAGTTACTGTTATTGTTTCTTTGATCACCTACATTCGCGTCAGTCGTTACTTCTTCACTCTTATAATCTAAATATTCGTCACCATCTGCTGCGTGTGGATCTTCGGTTGAGATAATTTCTTAATCTTTATTGTCTACATCCAGTTCAGTTGTTAATTGAAATTTTCACTTCAATTTCGTAATATCAATTGTTATCAGTAGAAAAATTAAAGTTTCTGTAGCGATTAGAAGTAGTGGCGGCTCCACATCGTCTTTAGTCCAGTAATTACTTATGTGATCTTTTGATTTTTCAGTATGACCCGTTTATAACTTTAATATCCTATGTTTACTATTATAATCCTGTCCAAAACTCACAATGCACTGCTATCCTAAGTGGACTTATATTAGTTCTGCATTAAACTTTAATGCTCACAAAGTCATAGGATACTTTATGTGTGGTGTGTGGTAAGGTTTTTATTTACACTAGGACTTGGGTGTCTTCTGCATCAAACGCCCAATTAAAGGACAGAGGCTAAAAAAGTTGTTTTGACAAAAAAATGGACATAGACTAGTTCTGCATTAAGGTGACGAAATGTCAAATGGTATACACTGTAAAAATTATAACTCAAGCTAGTGTTCCGTGACCTACTGAGCCTCCATTTCTATTCGAACGTACGTTAATTAGCAATTAGCTGATGGGGGTATTAATTAATAAATAACAATGTGTCAAATGAAAATAGCGGCGAAATGTCTTTGACCCGACTAGCACACTCAAAGTAACTTGTGTGTTCCACGGGTGAAGCATTGTTAAGTACTTAATGCGTCCATTGTAGAAATAAAACACCATGGACTGGTGCATAATGGGGTTTGCTAAAGATTTCATCGAACCATCGTTTGAAAATGCCGCCGTATTTATTTCAACTACCATTTATGCATTAATAATGCCACTGGCCAAGGCGGTACAGCCCTTAGCTGCACTTCAAACAAACATTGGGCTCTTGTAGCCGCACTGCCCCATTTGGACGCCTGTCACAAAAAATTTCGGCATCTGATCGAATCTGTCTGATTCCAAGACACTTTGCTTGCAGACCGTGAGACGTAATCGCTTTAAAGGGCCCGTTTTTCGCGAATGTTGATTAAAATTGGTAATTTGCGTCTCTGAGCTAGGATTTCGTGAAAATTTATGTTAACAACAAGTCATTTTTCCCGTCCCTTGAATTCCGCTTAACGCAATTTTCCTAATGCGCTTAAAAGAATTTGCCCCGCTTACTTTGCCTCCGAATCGCAAAAATCGTCGCAAGAAAACGCCAAACGTTGCGACAATAGAAAATTCAATTATTCCCAAAAAACGCGCGCATCCTCGCGCTCCTCGCAAATCCAATTCCGCGCCCGTCCCAAACAATAAAACCCCCATTCATATTTAAAAATGCATCAAATAAATTACGTTTTAAACGCGGAATCAATTTTTTAGCGCCAAACGCGGAATCAATTTTTTAGCGCCGAACGCGTGTTCGCAGCAACGAAAATAAACCGTTCCTCCGAAGAGGGTGGCGCGTTGAGAGGTTTATTGTACGAAAAATAAATAAATACGAGCGAGGTATGTAGCTACATTAAAAAAGCGACGGGTAAAAAGCGCACACCGAGCGCTGCTTTATATTTTAAAAACGATCATTAAATACTTGGGGGAGCTTTTTTGTGCGGGTAAACTACACCAGCGGCGCCACAAAAAATCAAATCCGATGGAGCGTCTAATACCCTCAATACATTTATTAGAAAATCGAAGGGAGCGTCCAGCGCAGGTGAGCACACAAGACTTCAAATTACCTGAGCGTTTTCAAACATCCTGGACTTTGTGTCACGGAATCCGACCCTAATAAGCCCGCTTTTCTAAAACCTCGCACATACAAAGCTGGATGACAAACGACAATAATGACAATTTTTATGCCTCAGCTTTTTTTATTGTCGCATTCGGACGGCCCAACTGTCACCCCGTGGAAGGGTATTTACTACTTAGGAAGCTATAACGTGTGTTATATTTCAGCATTAAAACGATTTTAGGCCGACTTGTCTCCTCACAACTGGATCGATGCGAAAGATGTATCTAAACTATTCGCCTCCGGCTCCAGCACTAATAAAATGCGTTTTCTTTTAGAAAACTTATCTGTTAGATACGATCGCGTAATCACCACCCTCGGCGTATCCATCATGGTAGATCGTACCGTGACAGCATCGCTGCACTTATGATGTTTTGCACTTTGTTATCGATAATTGAAGGAAAATTTCTGCGCACGTTATCGGTGTAATTATGGGCGAAAAGCGATGATTACCTCTAGCGTAACATACAGAAAGTCATATAAAGCGAGAAGCTTTGACGTCTTTTTAATTTGTAATTTATTTTTTGTTGGTTTACCGTATTATGAAAGAATGTTGTATTTCACGGTCGGCTATTCGCAGGCTCGAAGACCGTATTTTATAAGATGTTGTTTCAGCGGCAATCGCAATTGAAATGATTAGAAAAGTTCTTCGTCCACGAGGATGTCCATCGTAGTAGTAGACGAAACGTCTGATAAGATTTCTTTGTTGTCACTTGTCCATACGTCTGCCCCCCCAATAAAACAACCTCTTATGCTCGTTGTTGTCGAGTCTGAGAATTACTGAGAAATACCACAACAATTTATACACAGGGAAAACTTTAACTGGAATAAATTCAGTATCTTGAAAACTTTTCAGCCTAATGAGGTTTTCTTTTTTGTACTCAGGCGCTGTAACCACCTTTTTTTCTAATAGGGACGATATCAATTGATACATCATTGCAAAGCTCATAAAAAAAGAAGTACAACGATGCAATTTTCTCACGTTTTTATTTACATATTTTTTTCTTTAATATTTTTTTAGCTTGGGTCGTATTCTGTCGCCAAAACCAATAATAATTAAAATTTCAAAATTTAATGTTAAATAGCTCACTTTTATTAACCGTCTTTATTTATTTGTCAAATAAAAGGTGAAAACTGTCAAAGTGGCAAAGAAAATTAATTTTCTTGCAAAAAAGTGTTGATAAGATAATAAATAATAAGATAAACATTTTTAAAAATTAATAAGTAAAAGATAATATATAGGGTGAGTCAGTAGTGCGGAATCGGTTCATAACTTCTAAACCCTGTAAGATACAAAAAAATTTTAAATACAATTTGTACACCGTTTGTCAGGCTGCACAACCTAAAAATATTTTAACATATGCAGGATGTTTAAAAAATCACGCATATTACACACATTGTCTTTTCAAATGGAACCACTTATATTTTATTTCACTATTATAACACATTTTGACATAGATTTATGGCGATATAAAATATTTTACATTTTGGACCACTGTTATCAAATTACAATTTTTTTCACATTTTTTCTCATTTACAGAGGTTCACTTAAAAATTTACTGAGGTGGTTTTAGCCGCTAGAAGGCTGAAGATTGGTGCAACTATGAAAAAAGGATTGCTGTTTACGCCCGATATGCAAAATATAATTTTTACTATACAGGATCTGCAATAATTTGTCTCTAATTTACTATTTTTAAATAAGCTTAACTTTAGTGGTTTAAATGGCACCCCCTATATTTTTGTATGCCATCGAATGCGTCTGGAGTCTGGCTACATTTTTTATTAAGGTTGTTCTATAGCTAAAATTCATAATTTACGACATACCTATTTGATATTTTTGGCTGTGATAGAGATTGAGCCTGGATAAGGTAGCTAGTGTGCCATGGAAATCATGGAAATCATTTTAACTCACATTTCAGCACTGCACAGTTGTGTCATCACTGATTTGTCATTTGATTATCCATTCCATTAGCCACAATAAATTATATTTTAATAATAAATTGTTATTTTTTTCACGTATTAATTTATTTTATTTTTAATTTTTTTAGCATGGGTTTGTGTTCTGTCGCAAAAACCAATCATATGTAAAGTTTCAATTCTAAGATTTTTTGTTAAATAGCGCATTTTTATTAACAGTCGCTACTTATTTGTCAAATAATAGGTGAAAACTACCAAGGCAGCAAAGAAAATTAAATTTCTTGCAAAAAAAGTGTATAAAAAGATAATAAATAATAAGATAAATAATTTAAAAAAAATAAATAAAAGATAATGCATATAATAATAAATAAAATGTTTCTCACATAAGATATGAAAACGTGAAAAAAATACATCGTTGCACTTTTTTTTCTCATGAGCTTTGCAAAAACGTGTCATCTGACATATATTTTAATAAAAAAAGTTAAGGGTAGTTACAGCTACAGCCCCCTCAGTAAAAAAAAGTTGATTAGGCTGTAAAGTATCAAGTCAGAAACAAAAAACGACGTGTTTCAGGAATTTTGTGCAAAATCATTTGTATTCAAGATAGTGAATTTATTCCAGTTAAAGTTTCCAGTCTGTATAAATTTAACTGTAGAAACGCAAATTATGACAGAAGAGTTAAAAATTATTATGCGTGCGAAACCTTGTATTTCGAGTTTTGTCATTTATGAGTTTTGGGTAGAAAATGTTTGCAAATAGCGTATTCGATTAAACTACAAAATATCGTCAGTCAATTTCCAGTTTTAAATACCATCTTTCAAAATCTCTCAATTGTTTTTAAAATATTATAATTAAACTGTGTAAACATTTTTCTTCCTCCTGTAAAAATTAAATAAATTGATTTTCGTGCTTTTGCTGTATAACCATTGCTTATCTTAGAAAATGCACACCAAGAAGAAGAAAACCAATCGGAAAATTCGGCCACTTTGGAAGAGGTAAAGTAGGTATACAAGATTTATTTGAAAATTCTTGGTCATTTAAATTCAAATTTTCTTGCGGCATTCAAATTTATGGTTTATTTATCAGCAGTGAGTCAAATATATATTATGTCACTCTGTCAAATAGTTTTGTTTTTAGCTATGGTTCTTAGAGCCGTTTGAAACATTTTTGAACATGGATAAAATCAAATATTGCCCGTTACCAAAGGGTTTGAGAAAAGGTCATAGGGTTCTTTTTGAAAATGGATAAATTCGAATATTGCCCGTTACAAAATATTTCGTAAAAAAAGGTGAATATTCATGCTGAGATGAAAGATATATTTGGGAGATTTTTGACCTTCGCTTTCCACCATTTCGAAATAAACAACGGAGTTCAAGCTAGGACAGGCCTAAAAGATAAACCTCGATTCGGGAGAACAAAAAATGCAACATCTGGAGAAATTAGAAAAAAAGAAATTAAAAATTAAAAAATCGACAACTTGGTTCTGGAAGATCGACGATTAAAGGTTGTTGAAATTGCTAAGACTGCTGTTATATCTGATGAACGAGAATATCATATCCTTATAGCTTACAGCCTCTCGGCGCGATTTAGCTCACTACTGAGCAAAAATATATTCGAATGAAAATGTCGACTTTTTTGACTTTTTGGCCCGCTTTAAAGGAAATCGCACAAATTTTATCTGCCTATTGGTAATCACTGATGAAACAAGTTGCAGTCGAAGCAATGGAAGCATTCGGGTTTTCTACTTCCAAAGGTGTCATTTTTTTGGGATGCCATAGCGATATTGTTGATAGATTACTTCCCAAAGATGCGGACTATAACTGGGGCATATTATGCTAACTTTTAAACGAGTTAGACTGATATACATATTCAAGAAAAAAGAGCGGGTTTATCCAAAAAAAAAAATCCAAAACAATGCAAGTACAAAATAGGCCACAAAATTATTCCACATGTGCATTATTTGCCAGATATAACTCCTTACCATTTGTTCCCCAAACTCAAAAGATTTCTTGGCGAACAAAGATTTCCCTCGCGGTAAAAAAATATTTTGCAGACCTCCCGGAGACCCAGGGGAAATTGAAAGGGGATATTCCCTATCAAGCATCGTTGGATCAAATGTGTTGAAAGAGAGAAAAAATTTGTTAGAAAATAAAAATTAATTTAAATCAATATATTTAGACGTTTTTTCTGTTTTATTCCGACAACTTTTGATAATAGCTCTCATACGTATCTTAGTAGAAATTTTTTTTAGTAAAATTTTTAACCCTTTTTCTTAGATATTCAATTAAGTATATATTTATTATCTATACAAAAGTAAAGAAGGGTGTCAAATCGTTAAAAAATGCTTGGAATTGCATTTTGAAGTTCTTTTGCATTATTTTTCTTGTTCCGGTTGTTATACAAACAGGTCGGAGTGCTTCTTAATGAAATCTATGAATCGCCCAACTGTAATAGATCAAATCAATAGCATGTTGCGCAATTTTAGTTTTCGAACTGTACAATATATCCGACGCGGGCATTAAAGTCACTCATTTGAAGTATCAGCCTGATAGCATCTGAATCTCGCCCGAAAACATTTCAGTCTCATATCGTCTGTGTTCAGCTAAGAAGCTCGTGTTTTATTCATATCGCTTCCGACAACTTGCGTTAGCGAAAAGTAGAAGTTTAATTTCGCCTCTTATAACTGCACAAAAAATGCATTTCGTTCTTGGCACCGTGCTTCTGGTGTACGTTGGCCATAAACTGTCTGAAAGCGCTCCGTTGACAAGGCAATTTCTCTTGAAACTCCTTAAAATCCTGGCGGAGGAGCCGAGATTTAATACCTTCAATTTGAAACTTAGACACACAGCGAGTGCGAAGGAACGCCAAGATAAGCACGCTTTCAAGTCGTTGCCGAGGCGCTTTCATAATGCTCTATACACATTTTTTGCGGATTTTTTCCTCAACCTGTGCGGGTTCAGCCACCCCGAAGACTCGGCCGGGAATTAATTTAGAATGTAGACGCTTGGTTTTGTACCGACACGTGTAAAATCGCTCGTGCTCAAGAAAATTTGCATTGAATTCGTTCTGAATGGTTCTCTGCATGGAGTTGTGCCGCAAACGAATGAGATGTTCCGCCCACGCTTAAATATAATCACGAATTTATCGATTAAGCTCTAATTAATTCGCTTGGGTTCTAATTAGACCAGCGGCTTTTTGACCATTTATCTTGTCATTAGCTCACCTGGATCCGACCAGAACGCCCACCGGTAATAATCAGACCGAAACATATTCACAATCGTAACGAGAACCGAACGCCCATAAAGATGGATCCTCTAATGAGTCCTAAACTTTAACGAAATATTGATAATTAGAGGAATTCTCCGGTTCAGGAGTATCTCCAAAAGTTCGAACTCTCCGCTTCACGAAATACAACATATTATCGAAAACCTAATTACCATTTATAAGGATGTCTAAGTATTATAGTATATAGTGTCCTGAGTTCATGTCTCTGCACAAATTTTGCCCATTTGTTTTGTGCGAGGATTTTTGCTTCAGTTAATTATTTTTCTTTTTTGTTTAGTATTTCACCTACTATCTTATATCATGTTTGCCTCGGTCTTCTCTTTTGTTTCCTTCTCTGTGCTTTTGCTTCCTATACTTTTTTCACTAAGCTTGCATTATACATTCTTCGTAAGTACCCTCACCAACTATACTCCGAAAAAAAATATCGCAACACCTCCAGATTTATAATATATAATCATAATAGCAAATTTTCTTTTCTGGGAATAAGAACATAGAACAAAGATAATAAATGTCTGGTGTTTTTTATGTAGTTATACATATTCTATTATCTTGCTGTTCTATTATAAATTGCTGTTAAAATATAAAGAGGTTGCGATAATGTTTATGCGGAGTGTATGTTGTCTGTTTTCTATCAAGTCGAGTGTTGCTTTAACATCTTCTCTAATTTTTTCGTTTCTTATTTCATTCTTTTTTGTTACTACTTTAACTCGTCTGAGGTACTTCACTTCGGTAGCTTGTATCCTAATTTTGTGTGCTTTCTTTAATACACAAGATTCACAGCCAAAGGTTAATATGTAGATGGTTAAAACACCTGTCTTAGTTTTTTGGAGATTTACTTTCTAATAATAAAATTTGTGTTCATAAGAGAGTATATTTTTAGCGCTTTTTCTATCCTACTGTTGCTTTCTAATTTTTATTTTTATTCTATTTCCACTTCTAGACACTTAAAATGCTTCTTTTAGTATTTACAATTACGTTATCAATTTTTATGTTAATAGGTTTTCGTGCTTGGCCTATGACGAATACTTTTGTTTTATTTTTAATTATTCTCATTTTGTATTCCTGCAGAACTGTATTCCAAATATCTAAGTTCTTTTGTAGAACCTTTTCTTTTTCTGTTATTATTACTATTTCGTCAGTAAATGCTCCTTCTGATGCCTATTCTGTTTAAGCATAGTCCCACATTTACTTTCTACAGTATCATGCACAACATATCTTTATTATTTGGTCCATGATAATTATGAATAGAGTTTGCATTTTCTTTGTATATGTTCTTGATGATTCCGAAAAGTTTTTGATTAATTCCTCTTTCAATCGAAGACCTTCTCTAGATCAATGGATCCCAAATATATAATTTTCCTTGTGCTACCTTTTCTGTTATTTGCGCAACTGTGAAAATATGCTCCTGTATGCTTCGTCTTTTCGAAAACTTTTTTGAGATTCTACTAATTATTGGTTTCAACTTCTCGTCAATCATTTATTATATCGAATTTATTGTAAATGGTTCTAAAATTTTTCTCTCTTTTTGTAACGAGCGTTCAAAAAAATAAAATTAACGGAAGCTGCGTTGTCTATGGAATAACTTTGACAAACTTTCAAAATTTTGATTTGAAGCAATTTGAAATTAAGTTTGTTAAATATAATGAATTTAATTAACGTTTACAATTACTGTGATATTAAAAGTTATGAACAATTCTCAAATCAAGCAAATTATTTTGATTTTTTCTTCCAAACCTAAACAACGTTCCCCCGTTGCCTAGCACCCCAATGATCCGCCTCCTAGGGATTCCTCTCCTATCTGATCCTGGTCGTGCTCACGTGGCCATCCTGATGTATTATGGGCCTTAGTACACCAGAATTGTTAACACGGCCTTTCCTGACATTGAGAGTGTCCCACTCGACGGAACATGCAACAAGAGATGTTTTAAGTGACGTTTCCAAACAGTTTTATTAAAATAAACATATTTTTTATATGTTTTATCTGCAACTCTGGCTGCTATGCTATTAAGAGAAACAATAATAAATAAACATCGTATACGATCGCATAAATAACATTGTCGACAATTAATGAAATATGTATGATCATACATAAAATAATATAAAAGAAAACAGTACTCTCGCCCTCATGACCCGTCCAATGTACCCGGCACAAGGCCCCGTACAAAGAACCCGTCTTGTCTTTCGCACCCGGCATTACCGCCCCGTGCTCAGACCCGAGAGACCTTTACCCAGCCATCCACCGCTACTTAAAGCGAATCCATGGCTTGATGTGCTCCACAGCTGCCACACCACGATATCGCCGTCGTGTCCGACCTCCTCCGGGGATGTCTGCCACCTCGTATCGGTCATGCTCCAACACTTTAGTGATCCGGAAAGGTCCCCGCCATTTTGGCAACAACTTTCGGCTGGTCCCTGTGGCTTTGTGACTCGAGATTCGGATCATCACCAGATCTCCTTCCTGGTACTTTGCAGCTGGACAGTGAGCACGGTCGAAGCGGTCTTTCTGTTTTGCCTGATATTTCTCATTCTCCTGCTCCACCTTTGCTCTAACCTCTGTAACATTAATTGCATTACGCTCTGCACCTTCTAATATTCCCTGTGAATAGACTCTAAAACCCATTAACAGCTCACTCGGAGTTACACCAATAGCGTTGTTTTTGGTACCGTTTAAGGCAACTTGAATTTTGGGAATATTGATGTCCCATTTTGTTTCGTGTAATTTGGCACCCATAGTAGCAATTGAATCTAGTAATGTACGATTGTACCTCTCAATCTGTCCATTCGCGCGCGCCATAGACACTGCTGTTAGATGATGTTTTGTGCCAATTTCAATACAAAATTGTTGAAATTTACTACTAGTATACGGAACACCGAATATTTTTATCATATCGTTCAAACTATCAATTACATATTTAGTCTTGGTGTTTTTAACCGGATATAAGAGAATAAATTTTGTGAAGGCGTCAATAACAACAAATAATTGGGTATTTCCCCTTTTAGATTTTACAAAAGGACCTAGGTGGTCGACATGTATGGTATGAAACGGGATAGGATCTTTCTTTATAGGATACAATTGTCCTTTGGGTTTACCAGCCGGATTTTTGTAATAAATACAATTTAAACAGTTACGAACATATTTTGTAACAAACCGTCGCAACTTTGGAAACCAAAACTTACTAGAAACTAAATCATAAGTTTTGTCCACGGCAAAATGACCTGATTCATCATGTGCTAAACGTAGAACATGATATTTTGCTTCCTTGGGTACAACCCATCGCAAACCGAAATCTGTAACTCGATACACTTTACCACCTTTTAAGGCGTAATCATTAAATATGGATTTATGATCGAGACGCATACCGGTTTCTAAAATGTTCCTAATTTCAACGATTTTTTTTATCATTTTGCTGGGCGGCAAGTAACCAATCTTCATCTGAAATAATGATCGCATTAACACTCAAACCTGTAACAGGAGGATTACGACTAAGTGCATCTACGTGTTGCATTTTATGACCGTTTCGATGAAATAATTGAAATTGATATTCACTCAATTCGAGGACCCAGCGACCGATTTTTGCATTGATATCTTTTTTTGTAAACGCATTTTTAACAGCCGCACAATCAGTTATAATCGAGAACTCTCGTCCCAACAAGTATTGACGAAACCGTTTTATAGCACAAACAATAGCTAAAGCCTCCAATTCGAAAGAATGAAGTTTTTGTTCTGCGACCGTAGTAGATCGACTGAAATACGCTACCACCTTTTCCACCTTATTATCAACTTGAACCAAAATACCTGCTAGGCCTAATCGGCTAGCATCCGTATACAATTTTATTTCTTTTAAAGGATCAAATAATACAAGTACTGGTGATGATGCAAGACAAGATTTTAATTCATTGAATGCACTGATCTGTTTTTCAGACCATTTGAAGACTGCTTCCTTACACAACAATTGACTGAGAGGTCTAGACTTCTCCGCATAATTATGAATAAATTTTCTGAAATATCCAGTCAGACCTAGAAATTGTCTAACGTGGTGTACACTACTAGGAATCGGAAATTCTCTGACAGCTGTTAATTTATGTTGAGACGGACGTATTTCATTACATTTGATTTCGTAACCTAAATATTCGATAGTTGTTTTAAGAAAATAACATTTCTTAAGTTTTACAGTTAATCCTTTCTTTCGAAAGATTTCCAACACTTCTTTTAATAACGATAAATTTTCAGTCGCAGTTCGAGAGGGAATCAACACATCGTCTAAATAGACAAGCACCTTTGTAAATCGCAATTGTCCTAGAGCCATATTTATCATTCTTTGAAATACAGCCGGAGCATTGGTGAGCCCAAACGGCATTCGCAAGAACTGATAATGACCATCCTGAGTGACGAATGCTGTTAACGGCACGGATTTTGGATCCATCGGTATCTGATAGTATCCAGAATATAAATCCAAACTCGTGAAATACGTAAAATTATTCAATCGTCTCAACTGATCTTCAATTAACGCATTTGGATATTTATCTTTAATTGTAATACGATTCAGCGCACGGTAATCGATGCACAATCGTTTCTCACCTGATTTTTTTTCAACTAATAAGACATTACTGGCATATGGCGAAACTGATTCCTCAATAACGCCTTCATGCAATAATTCTGACACAATTTCTCGAATCTGTGCCCGTTCGCAGTCAGAGAATTGCCGCGGCCGGAATGCAATCGGCTGATTCGACGACAACTCAATAGTCATAGATACATCAACAGCCATTCCCAAATTTGACATTTTATTAGCTATGCAATCTTCGTATTTATTCAACAAACAAACCAAGTCTTGCACATACTGTTCATCAGTAACACCGACATTAATGATATCTTTCTGTATCAAGTTAATTTTCTTATAAGTGTGAATGTTTTGGGAGAAACGTAAATCATTCCCGACTTTGATATATTGTATATCGTATAGTTCTGTGAAATTCTGCCCAATTAAAATTTCTACGTTCATAACACATTTTTCAACACAGTACAATTCAATATGTTTGGTTATGTTATCAATAGAAATTTGAACTCGTACAAAGTGTGTGGGTTGAAGACTTGCATCGCCCAACATGGACAAAATAATTTTATTTTCCACAGGAATAAGTGATAAATTTAATTTATTTGCGAGCGCATTAGAAATTAATGAACACTCGCTACCAAAGTCGATAAAACAACTAATTGGGTTATTTTCCAGGTACAATGTTTTTATAAATTTTTCATTTGTTTTTGTACTGGAATGAACAAAATTGACATTGTATTCGATAGCTGGTGTCCAATTATGGGAATAAGTTTTCTTATTTGAATTTGGTGTAGTGCTGTAATTTCGCTGGGTACAGTGTCGGCGAACATGACCGCGTTTTCCGCATTTGTAACAAACCTGGTCTTTTGATTGTGCAGAAGATGTACTCGAATCATTAGATTTAATGATTGGTTTATTTATTGACCTTTGATCCAACATCTTAAAATGCGCTGCCAAAATATGTGGCTCTGTAATTCCAGCCGCCTCAACAGAAAATCGCGTCTGTTCGTTACTAATACCTCCAAGAATTAAATTAACTTTATCCTCATTTGTAAGAGGAATATTCAATTTGTTTATTAAGGCTAATTTTTCGAAAGTATATTCATACAAAGACGCACCCGGTTTAGCTTCACAAGCCATCATAATTTTTAACGCCTCATTGAGATTTCGTTTAGGTATAAAGTTTTCAGTAAGCATTTTCCGCCACTCTGGCCAGGTGAACACACGCGAAGGTAAACTTCGATACCACACCTCTGCCGGGCCCCTTAATTTAGTTAAAGCCCAATGTTGAGTGACTCTATCATCCCAACCATATATTAAAGCATATTCATCCACCGCTTTCAACCATTCGTCAATATTATTTTTCAAGGGATCGAATTCCTGAACAATATTTTTGGAAAGAGCTGAACTTACAGTCTGAAGATTTTTCCGTTCTAGTTGTGTAACGGCCATATCGATACCCTTTACAATAGCGTCGCTTACCTGCGACATCGCACTGACACCTCCTTGGCTCTTTTCCCGTCTACCTGAAGGTGTATACGACCTGATTACCACGGAGCCCTGTCCATTTGACCGGTCTCTCTCTTTCCTATTCGGACTTCCTCTAGATCTTCCAGATCTATGCGAACGATGCCTCCTAGACCGTGACCTGGACATGGTCCTGGATCTGGACCTGGTCCTAGACCTGGACCGACGTCTTCCTTTGCCCATGCTTCGTTCTACTCCCAGGTATGCACCGACTACACTTTCCACACTGGTGAGAGGAGTTATCCCACTTCTGATGTTAAATATAATGAATTTAATTAACGTTTACAATTACTGTGATATTAAAAGTTATGAACAATTCTCAAATCAAGCAAATTATTTTGATTTTTTCTTCCAAACCTAAACAACGTTCCCCCGTTGCCTAGCACCCCAATGATCCGCCTCCTAGGGATTCCTCTCCTATCTGATCCTGGTCGTGCTCACGTGGCCATCCTGATGTATTATGGGCCTTAGTACACCAGAATTGTTAACAAGTTCTTTGTTAATAACGGTTTCGGACACATTGCATAAGGTATCTTTTGTACTTTCTTCGACAATTTCCTTCTCCTGGTCTTGGTTTAGACGTCATCTGAAAACCTATTTGAATGACAGCTCCTGTCAAATGTCATATTTGAGATTTTCAAAAGTAAAATTTGAAAAAAAAGAAAAGCTTGTTTCTATGACCTCCTGAGCCTCCGTTTTTTTAATCGCTTCTTATAATATCCTTGATGATTCTGACAAATTATTGATTAATTCCTCCTTCGATTAGAACTTTCCGCAATTTTTTTCTTTGTACCTTATCGAAAGCCTTCTCGAGATCTTTGAATCCCAAATACATAGGTATATTTCTCTTCTTTTTTGTGCTACCGTTTCTGTTATTTACACAAATGTGAAAATATGGTGATGCATGCTTCATCCAAGCTACTTTAAGATTCCTCTAATGTGTTTTCAATTATTGGTTTCAGCTTCTTGTCAATCATTTTTTAATAAATTTTCTTAGCTCTACTAAGCAGTGTTATTCCTCGATAGTTGTCACAGTCATACTTGCTAACGTTAAACATAATATACCTACAGCTATCAGTGCTGTTTTGCAATCTGTAAGTATATGTTCCTCGATCCACGTTCTATTATACATATATCTTTAGGAGAATTTGTGTAGCAAACATGTAAACATTTCTGTAGTTAGTTTATCCATCATTGGTGCCTATCGTTTTAAGTTTGCTACTGACTTCTGTCTGTTCTCTTTCATTTATTAATTCGTCATTGTCTTGTTCTACAGATTCACTAATTCACTTACACATGGTTCCTGTTTTTATATATTTCTTGTTTTCAAGCAGTTCCCTTTCCAACTATTCATTATTTGGTTGCTAATATATATATTTCCGTTTTTTGCTTTTAACAAGGTTTACAATACATAATTTCAATAGTGGCTTTTGTCTTTTATTTTCCTTGGGTTGGTTCTAGCAGTTTCCAGAAATATTCTTTTCATCCAATCAATATTTCGGTTTCCGTTTTATCACCAAATTCTGCCCACTTTTGGCTATCGATACCAAATCTTTTACTCTCTATCTTTCTTGTAGGATTGATAATTTTCCGTTGTTTTATGATTTAGGTATATTTGCCAACTCTATTTCCTATTTTTTATTTGTGCTTTTTTTTACTACTCCCACATGTTTACATTGCTGTATCTTGTAGTGTTTTTCAGAAATATTCCCATACTTTTTCGATACTGCTGTTCTTCATTATTTCTTCCTTGTTTTTGAACTAGGGTTTCTTTATATTTTTCAACCAATTCCTTGTTCATTCTAATTGCTCTAGATCAATGAAATCCAAATAAATTTTTCTTCCTTGTTGTGGTATCTTTTTTCTTATTTGCTCAACTGTGAAAATATGGTCCTCTATGCTTCGTCTTTTTCGAAAACCACATTAAGATTCCTCTAACGTGTATTCAAAGTGTTGTCAATAAGTTTTTCGTACACATTATAAATTTAAAGACATTTTTTGGCGTTGGCAAGTAGAGAATTTTAAAAGCCGAAAAGGGACAAAAATCGCGTCTTGGGATCAACAAAGTCGGGCGGAATGTTATTGTTCGGATTCGAATGGTGTCGTTATTACAATCTCCAATTATCGGCTCGACACGTTTCGTCTTTATCCGAGATTAGATCTGTGCGTCCTGGCCAAGCTACGATTCCGAGAAGATTCGTGATTTATTAACATAAACCGCGTGATAGATGGGTTAAGCCCGGTATCACAACACTTGACTCGGAATATATTAATTGAGGGTCGCTGGTACATGGACGCGACACGGGGTCAAACGCCCAATACTATTTTACTCCGGCAACTATCGCTATTAATGTCGCCTGTAAATATTTACCGGAGGTGTAACGTATTTATGTCAAGTGTTAATTTGATACAGCGTGCGGTACCTGTCGCTGAAGATAAGAAGCGAACCCGCCATGAATCCGCCGTTGCCAATTAAACAAATCCTCGGCAACACAATTTCAGTTCGTTCGCGGTTTGTACCGACAAAAAATCATCGACGGTGCGTTTTATGCACACTTCAACGCCTTGCTTGGTGATGCGCTTCGGGTTATAACTTTATCCTGTTTGGAACAACAAAACTAACAACAATCGGATGTTTCGAAAAAGTCTAACGCTCGCCGATCAACTATGAATTGTATTAAGCACTTACATCATCACATAACTGCTGTTTTATAAATCCTGCTGATTAGTAAAATTGCAAAAATGATAAAACCACTCAAGAATTGTGTTAGGTTTTGTAGTTCTTGAATCCTCTGCATTCGCTAGATAAAATTAATGAAAACCACAGTTTTGCATCGTCTTTGTATACTGGGTGGTTATTTGTACACGAGCCACTTTCAATAGGTATCTCGGAAACGGTTCTAGATTTTAATTTGCGTTCAATTCACGCTGTTAAGTCAGAAGAAGAACACTGCAAGATAATTTTTTCTGAATCCAATTATTGAGAAACTGTAACTTTGAACATGATTGGATTTAGAAAAAAATATTATATTATTTCAGAAAATAGCAAAATAAAATAAGGCTACAAAATAAGGCTGAAATGTCTTTTAGGATTGTATTTGTGGTGAAAATGCGTCCCCCTCGAGACTTGACAAGGTCAATTTATCGCATATTAAAATCTGGAACGCTTCCTGAGATATCAAAGGTGGCTCGTTTTCAAATGATCACCAAGTATGTTCTTGTTGATTCCGAAAAGTTTAGACAGGGATATAGTGGACAAGTGTTTTATTACAAATTATAGATTATTCTTTTAGAGTATTAGATAAAGGTGACTAGATTTTTTCCAAAGCTTTTGATACCTTAGATTAGGCTCCACTTATTGCAAAACTCTGTTTTTATGGCTTTGATGACATTTCGGTCCAGTTTTTAAACCTTTTTTACAAATCGTATACAAGTAAATGGTAACTCGTGCTCGCAAGTAGATTTCATCACTTGAGTTGTTCCTCATGGTTCTATTTTAGGGCCACTTTTATCCATAATGTATATATATAATATTATATACAGCGGAGATTTTAAACTCGGTAATGTACTGTAAAATTCATGCTAATGCGGACGATACAAATTTATATATATTTAAATTTTCGTTCAAAAAATGTTGAACAAGCTTGTAGATGGGTTAATAAGGACTTAGAACAAATGGTGCTTCTAAATAAACAATTAGGAATGTAAATAATTGTAAATCCATCTGCACGTCATCCAAAAATACAAAAATTGATCATAAGATTAAAATTGAAACGGGCCGTATTCAAATTTAAGTTGTAACATGTGCAAAAAATGTTGCTCTTATGATTGCGCTTTAGTGAGCATGTAAATTATATCGTAAAAAATCATATTTCGAAAAAGTCTAACGCTCTTCGACCAACTATTAAGTGTATTAAGCACTTACATCATATAACCGCTGTTTTATGAATCCCGCGAGCTTTGCTTTATTGTGCCACAGTTTTAACCTGATTGGTAAAAACTACAAAAATGATAAAACCACTCAAGAATTGTGTTACGTTTTGTAGTTCTTGAATCCTCTGCATTCGCTAAATAAAATTAATGAAAACCACAGTTTGCATTGGATTTGTATACTGGGTGCTTATTTAAAAACGAGCCACTTTTAATACCTCAGGAATCGTTCCAGATTTTAATTTGCGTTCAATTGACGTTGTTAAGTCAGAAGGGGTACACTGCAAGATAATTTTTTTTCTGAATCCAATTATTGAACATGGTTGGATTTAGAAAAAAATATTATATTATTTCAGAAAATGACAAAATAAAATAAGGCTACAATTTGAATTACAAAAGTTAAGGTGGCTAACGCTGAAATGGTTTCTTTTAGGATTGTATTTGTGGTGAAAATGTGCCCCCTCGAGACTTGTCAAGGTCAATTTACCGCCTATTAAAATCTGGAATGCTTCCTGAAATATTAAAGGTGGCTCGTTTTCAAATGATCACCCAGTATGTTCTTGTTGATTCCGAAAAGATTAGAAAGGGATTTAGTGAAAATTTGTTTTATTACACATTTTAGATGATCCTTTTAAAGTATTAGATAAAGGTGACTCCACTTTATTGACTCTGCTAGATTTTTCCAAAGCTTTTGATACCTTAGATCAGGCTCCACTTATTGCAAAACTCTGTTTTTATGTTCGACCACATCAGGTGTTCCTTAGAGTTCTATTTTAGGACCACTTTTATTCATAATATTATATACAATGGAGACTTTAACCTCGGTAATGTACTGTAAAATTCAAGCTTATGTGGACGATACAAATTTATATTTAAATTTTCGTCCAAAACATGTTGAACAAGCTTGTAAATGGATTAATAAGGACTTAGAACAAATGATGCTTCTAAATAAACAATTAGGAATGTAAATATATGTAAATCCATCCAAATGCACGTCATCCAAAAATCCAAAAATTGATCATAATATTAAAATTGAAACAGGCTGTACTCAAATTAAAGTTGTAACATATGATTGCGCTTTAGTGAGCATGTAAATTATATCGTAAATAATCATGTTTAGAAAAAGTCTAACACTCTTCGACCAACTATTAAGTGTATTAAGCACTTACATCATATAACCGCTGTTTTATGAATCAGGCGAGCTTTGCTTTATTGTGCCACAGTTTTAACTTGATTAGTAAAAACTACAAAAATGATAAAACCACTCAAGAATTGTGTTACGTTTTGTAGTTCTTGAATCCTCTGCATTCGCTAGATAAAATTAATGAAAACCACAGTTTGCATCGTCTTTGTATACTGGGTGCTCATTTGAAAACGAGCCACCTTTGATATCTCAGGAAGTGTTGCAGATTTTAATTTGCGTTCAATTGACGTTGTTAGGTCAGAAGGGGGACATTGCAAGATTTTTTTTTGAATCCAATTATTGAACATGGTTGGATTTAGAAAAAAATATTATATTATTTCAGAAAATGGCAAAATAAAATAGGCTACAATTTGAATTACAAAATTTAAGGTGGCTAACGCTGAAATGGTGTCTTTTAGGATTGTATTTGTGGTAAAAATGTGTCCCCCTCGAGACTTGTCAAGGTCAATTTACCGCATATTAAAATCTGGAACGCTTTCTGGAATATTAAAGGTGGCTCGTTTTCAAATAATCACCCAGTATGTTCTTGTTGATTCCGAAAAGTTTAGAAAGGGATTTAGTGGAAATGTGTTTTATTACACATTTTAGATTATTCTTTTAGAGTATTAGATAAAGGTGACTCGAATTTATTGACTCTGCTAGATTTTTCTAAAGCTTTTGATACCT
This sequence comes from Eledona agricola, assembly GCA_964023215.1. Taxonomy (NCBI): domain Eukaryota; kingdom Metazoa; phylum Arthropoda; class Insecta; order Coleoptera; family Tenebrionidae; genus Eledona; species Eledona agricola. The sequence goes on from OZ026860.1 coordinate 12,218,088, forward strand.
TAGATCAGGCTTCACTTATTGCAAAACTCTGTTTTTATGGTTTTTATAACATTTCGGTCCAGTTTTTTAATTATTTAAAAAAAATCGAAACCAAGTAAATGGTAACTCGTGCTCGCAAGTATGTTCGACCACATCAGGTGTTCCTGAGAGTTCTATTTTAGGACCACTTTTATTCATAAAATTATATACAATGGAGATTTTAACCTCGGTAATGCACTGTAAAATTCAAGCTTATGTGGACGCTACAAATTTATATTTATATTTTGTAAACGGATTAATAAGGACTTAGAACAAATGATGCTTCTAAATAAACAATTAGGAATGTAAATAAATGTAAATCCATCTGCACATCATCCAAAAATACAAAAATTGATCATAATATTACAATTGAAACGGGTGGTATTCAAATTAAAGCTGTAACATGTGCAAAAAATGTTGCTTTTATGATTGCGCTTTAGTGAGCATGTAAATTATATCGTAAAAAATCATGTTTCGAAAAAGTCTTCGACCAACTATGTCGTATGTATTAAGCACACCCGCGAGCTTTGCTTTATTGTGCCCTGCTTTAAGCTGATTAGTAAAAATTGTAAAAACGATAAAACCACTCAAGAATGGTGTTACGTTTTGTAGTTGTTGAATCTTGACTCCTCTGCATTCGCTAGATAAAATTAATGAAAACCATTAATTACTTATCTTGTGATAGATAGGCGGAGCAAAAATGCAGTTCGGAATAATGCGAGCCATATTCATTAACACGTTTCGGTCTTGTTCCGGCAAATTTTCCCATTGGGACCGTTGCGGGGTGGTCTACCAGAAAAGAATTTGACAAATCGTGAGTAGCGCCGTCTTGTCGAGCACAAGCCAATCACAAAAACCTAAATAACAAGCCGATTATTTTCTTAGAAGTTCTGTGAAATTGCCGTTCTCGGCTGCCGGTTTTTTGTCGGGAAACAATGCGACAGTGTTCCAGACCTCCCACACTTTACGAATGATATATTTGAGGTTCGGAACCTAAATTACGCATTCACCAAACGGGACGGGAATCCATAAAAGTTGCATTCCTCACATTGTTTCAGTTACTGTTCGCGAACACAACCGGGAAGTGTTTTATCAACGAGTGGAGGCATAAAATCGACAAAAACGCGAAACAAAGCCCAGCAATTCCGAATCATTTCGTAACGCTGCCATATAAAAGCAGAGACATGTTAAGGAAAGCAAACAGGTGACGTACAAAAATGACTACAACATTTGAACAGCTGCGGTAATTCTTCTCGGGCTAGTCCTCGGGAGGAATCGCAAAAACAGCAGCCGTGAATTATGGAAGTGCCGCATTAAAACTAATGAAATCAATAAAACGAAATCGCCAATTACGATTTATAACAATTAGAAAATGGAACTAAATGCAGCGGAACGTTTTATTGAATTTATGCCGCCCCGTTCCAATAAATAAATTCGGAGGCCGTATTCACATTTCCGACCAAACTAAATTGTTGAGTATTTCGCTCATATACAACAGAAGCCAGACCAAGTTGGTAGGGAACACTTGTTTAATGACGTACGAGTGGAATTATCGTTAAGGAAACAGACCAAATAGGGGACACGAGCCTAAAATGGACTGCAAAGATATTTTAATTATTTGAACACGCACGTTTTAGCATCTCGTCAGTGTGAATTTAATTCCAATTATGAGCTTCACGAGAATTTGCGACTATTACGAAAAAATTTTAAACGCAAACGGCGTGAAATACGCTGGCATGAACCTGAAAAGCCGAACGAACCATACGCGTTATTGTTTCAGGTGCAATTTAGAGTATTGCGTTTTTCCATTGCTGCGACTTTATTTTATGCATTTCGGGAAAAATACAACGAGAAGGTATTCTAATATGCTTGACTCAAAGCATAAAGGGTGATAATGTCTGATCGGATTAGATGCTTGCGTTCGTGGCTTGTGGATGCTGAATTTCAATCTTTTGCACGTGAACGTGTTTAAAATCACAAACAAATAACTGGTAGATACAGAAATGTCAGAAATCTTCGTCGTCAATTGTCAAGATATTTGAAGAGGCTGATCTGCTAATATACTGAGCTCAAAAGTGTAACATGATATTTGTGTGGATATGACTTGGGCCACATTGGCTGCCTTGTATTTCATGAGGGATCATTCAGTTTGGGAATGATTCAAAACCTCTAAGTTCTTTTTTATCCTTCGCGTCTATAACAAAGCTGTTACAGCACTCAATTAAGTGCGTTAACAGCGTTTTGAGTTTTGTAATAGAAATAGTGTAATTTAGTTTTACTAGGGTGGTATGCCATGACCTAATATTTTATGTCAAGCGTCGAAATAAACAACAACACAAAATGTTACAATATTTTAAATTTAAATTAGTTTTCCCCAATTATTACAAGCAAAATTGCATAAATCATCCCAAGTAGAAAAAATAGTGTAAAAAAAAACTCGTTCATAAGGCTATTATGGCACTCGTCTCTTGTAAAACTTGAACTCATGCACTAAAATATGCCTTATGGACCTCGTTCTATAATATATTATTGTATAGATCCTCTTCTTTTTCTGTCATTATTATTATTATGTGTCAGTAAATGTAGTTTCTGAAATGTATATTCTGTTTAGAAATCTGAATCCCACATTCAATTTCTTTACTCTCACTGTACATTTCTTTATTATTACGTCCATGAAAATAAATATGGATAGAGCTGGATTTAATCGCTCTCAGTGTCTAAATCCCTAATTTGATTTGTTTAATTACACAACTTGAAGTGTTTTTGTCTATGTTCTTGATGACTCCAAAAATGTTTTGATTAATTCTTCTCGAAGGCCTTCTCTAGATCAATGAATCCCAAATATATTATTTTCCTTGTGCTACCTTTTCTGTTATTTGCTCAACTGTGAAAATATGGTTCTGTATAAGTCGTCATTTTCGAAAGCCACTCTGAGATTCCTCTAATGTGTTCTCAATTTTTGGTTTCAACTTCTCGTCAATCATTTTTTCGCAAATTTTCCTAGGCGTACTAAGCAGTGCTTGACCGTTTCGTTTTCTTGTTCTTATCATCACATCATATTATATCCTGTACAGTCTTCGATGGAGGATGGAGGTGTTTCCTTAGGTTTTGGTCAAAATGCAGAAATACAGTAGCGATATCTCTTCTAGAGTACGTTAGTAGTTCATTGCAAAATGCCATCTTTTTTTTTCATTTCATTTCATTGTTTCTTGATGGTTTTTATTGTTGCCGTTTTAGTTAGCTTTTTTGTTTTTCCACATGGTACTTATCTGCTGTGTTGTGAAGTGCAGATTATCTCTGGTCATTGTCAAAAAGTTCACTATTTCCTCATTTAGTATCATCTCATTTTTATGTATATAAATTTGGTATTTAATTCAATTATTTTTGGGAGATCTCCACGAAAGCTCTAGCTCTTTCCTTTACTGATCTTGACGTTATTCTATATCTTTGGAAAGACACTACAACTTGAAAGTCTACTGTTTTTCATGTATTTATTATTCTTATGGTTATGCTGATGTCATTGGTACGCTAGTTGAATCATTTTTTGGAGCCTGATGTTTATTACACCCAAGTCGATTATTAGCCTATTGGCTAATATAATTACCCACAAACAATCTGGGTTTAGAATGGGATTTAGTGGATAAGTGTTTTATTGCAAATTTTGGATGAATCTTTTAGAGGATTATATAAAGGTTAATTGACTTTATTGATTCTGCTAGATTTTTCCAAAGCTTTTGATACCTTAGATCAGGCTCCACTTATTGCTAAACTATGTTTTTATGGCTTTGATAACATTTCGGTCCAGTCTTTTAAACATTTTTTTTAAATCGAAGTTAAGTAAATAATACTCGTGCTCGCAAGTAGGTTCGTTCAATAACTTCAGTTGTTCCTCAATTTTCTATTTCGAGGCCAATTTTATTCATATTATCATATGCAGCGGAGAACTCGGTAAAGAACTGGAAAATTCAAGCTTTTGCGAACGATTACACAGAGTTATATTTAAATTTTCGTCCAAAAAATGTTGAACAAGTTTGTAAGCAGATTAATGAGGACTTAGAACAAATGATGCTTCTAACTATACAATTAGGATTAAAACTGAATGTAAATAAATGTAAAGCCATCTGCATGTCATACAGAAATACAAAAATCATGATCATAAGATTAAAATTGGTTTTCAAATTAATATTGAAACATGTGTAAAAATCTTGGTCTTATGATTGCGCTTTAAGGAACATGTAAAGTATATCGTAAAAATCATATTTTGCAGGGTAAATGCTTTATGCAAATTTTCACATTTTGAATCTACAAAAAAACTTTTGCAAATTCATAGTCCTTTCTAATTTAAATTACTGTCTAATTAATTATTATTTATGTTTAGGTAAGCGAACCAAATATCGTTTGAACAAAATTTCTTTTTAAATTAAAAAAAATTGTAATAATGTTTTCAGGATAATCTTATATATACCACTAGTCACTATTTGTGTTTATATCGTGTAACCATCGTATCTTAGAAAGTTTTTTCGTTCACGAAGAAGTTGTTATAACGTTCAAATTTGTCGTCTTTTGGATTTTTCGATGCTAAAATTCAAGACAACAATATTTCAAAGATTCTTGGCATGTAACCTTATAACACTTTTAATTAAACAAACTTGTTTCAGCAAAATATTTGTGTTCAATCGTTTCGAAAAAAATTGTAGATAATCCCTAAGAGCTTATTCAAAATGGATATAAGCATAGGAACTACATAAAGAATTCATACATAAAACATAAAGTTAGGAAGTCGCTTAACAACGCTGGCGTACACAATTTACGTTTATGGTTGTTTTATGTGAAAGCATAACAAAACGTAAATTTGAAATAAGTTTGAATTTATGTATTTTTAGCAAAAATCTAAGGATTTTTAGTAGATTTCTATTTATTTAGTTTAGTGATTCAGTGATTGTGTCAGCTAAAAAACTATTTCGTATCATAAAGCAGCATTTTAATTTGAATTATTCTTAATTCACCTCGCTTTTCTCGACTTCGATTCATAAGTCTAACCCAGCAACGTTTTCTTTTTTTGACAATATTAGGACTTCTTCTTCTTAGAAGCACTAACAACACAAGTCGAGTTATTAAATCCAACAACGTCCAAATTGTGGATAATCTCACAATGGACATAAGCACTTTATGTAGTTCTTCATAAAGAATTCATACATAAAACATAAAGTTAAGAAGTCTCTTAACAACGCTGGCATGCACAATTTACGTTTATGTGTGTTTTATGTCAAAGCATAACAAAACGTAAATTTGAAATAAGTTTGAATTTATGTATTTTTTAGCGAAAATCTACGGATTTTTAGTATATTTCTATTTAATTTAGTTTAGTGATTCAGTGGTTGTGTTAGCTAAAAAACCATTTCGTATCATAAAGCAGCATTTTAATTTGAATTATTCTTAATTCACCTCCCTTTTCTCGATTTCGATTCATAAGTCTAACCCAGCAACGTTTTCTTTTTTTGACAATATTAGGACTTCTTCTTCTTAGAAGCACTATCAACACAAGTTGAGTTATTAAATAATTTTCAAAATCCAACAACGTCAAAATCCAACTAACGTCAAGTGTCAAAAACTAGACTCAGTCAGTCAGTAAATTTGAGTAAATGTGGTTTGTATGTCCATTAAAAACATTTTGTTGTGTTGTGTACTTTTTACGTCTTATGTAGGTCTTATGCTTATGCTCATTGTGAATAAGCACTAATGGATGAAAAATATTGATAGTTTTACCAGTTTTACTTTGTTTATAAAATATGTGTGCATAATTTTTTTAGAACTTTCCATTTTGTTAATTTTTGCCATGAAATGATTCCATTTATTTGTACATTTGTAATTTTTTTATTTCCATTTTCTTTATTGTATCTTATTTTATTTATATTTTGTTATTGAATTGTACATATTTGTTTTAGGTTTAAGTTGAGTAGCTTCGGCTAGATTGCGCCCCTTATATAAATAGAGCCGAAACTCAAAAGATTTCTTGACACACAGAGATTTCCCTCTGATAAAGCGGTTAAACAATATTTTGTAAACCTCCCGGAAACCCACTTTCTAGACGGGATAAGGGGTCTCGGGCATCGTTGGAACAAATGTGTTAAAAAACGAGAACATTGTTGAAAAATAAATTATAATGCAAATCACTATAGACGTTTTTTTGTTTCATTCCGAAAACTTTTCGAATGACCCTCGTAAATACTTATTCTCTTTACTGTTAAAAGTCAGTATAAAACAAACCTAAACGGAGTAAACGTTTTGCCGTTCTAGTCAAATCATTTATACCGTCTGACTGTTGTTCAAGATTTCTGAAGAGTTGGGGATCGACTCTACAACAGAAAAAAAACACCAACACCCCGTTACTGGGTTTAAGCCGTATTTATCGCTCAATTCACGCCTTTGGTGCAAGGGAGACGTCAAAATAGAGCACGCCGCGAATTCCGTTCCAGTCCTGAGGGACATTATGATCGGCACTCGAATTGCACTATAAATCCCGTACTAGTCCGGCTCTTCGGAGCTGGCGGGTAAGTTCAATCAGCTAACCTATCTGAACGGCGTGTAATTACCGAGACGCTGAACGGTTCCTGGGCGATATGTGCGCGATACGGGCCCCCATTTATCAGTGGAAGCGAGAGGTGGGAAGGTGGGCCATTCATAAATCAAACACTCGGACTCGGGCCCTCAGCTCTCTATCGGGAGATAAGTTGAAAAATAGCGGAAATATTTATGGACGAAACGGAGGAGAAAAGCGCATTCGGCATGCACAACTTCCCGGATTCTTCCCCACTTTGTCCTTGCTTCCGGAGCGGAACCGTACGGAGTCGGCTTCTGCCGGATCTCCACCAGGTGCACTAACCTGCCCTGAATTTGGGGCTTAAAACGCATTTTTCCTTACGGAGTCGGCTTCTGCCGGATCTCCACCAGGTGCCCCAGCCTGCCCTGAATTTGGGCCTCAACCAGAGCTCTTATGGAGTTTCTAATGTTCAGCTCCGAAGCGAGAACTCCACGTATGGCCCATCTACTGAAATCAAATTTATACCACCTGAAAGTATATTCAATTCTCTACAATATGACTCTTTTATTTTTCTAAATTTTTGTCTCTAAAGTCATAAAAACACTGATAGAAAAGTTAGTGTTTTATAAAGAACAAACAAAATGTAATATCTACTAAACAAATATCAAAAATTTGTTCGGCCATATTATAGATTTAATCATTCCACGTCGATTAAAAAAAAACGGTCTAAATTGATCGAATAGCAAACGCGTAATCGCGGCGGGCAAATTTTCAATAAATTCAACTTCTGAAATGTGCTGTCCTTCACTGGCTGTCTTTCACTATTAGGTATCAAGTAGCAGGTATGTTTCCCTAAATGTAGACCCGAATCCTATCTTATCGGGAAAAGTGTATTCTTACCACTAGCATAATTACAAGCAATAAAATATTTAATTTTGGGGAAAATGTATATTGGAATTATCTATACTTCGTCTGCGAGCTGGAGTCAAATTTGCCGTTCTCAACCGGAACTCTTTTGATGTTTCTAATTTAATTTTTTAATAGGTCCATTAGAAATTTCTCGGATTCTAAAAAAAATGGAAATTTCAAATTTAACACACGGTCATTGTTCCGCGCGATCTTTCTTTCTCAAATACATATATTTATCAAAATGACACTTCCGATTATACCGGAAGTAGCCTTCAACCTATTTTATTTAGACTATTTTTTTGACGCCGTTACATTCTTTGCTTCACTTTTGATTTTAGTAATGTTTACTTATTTGTTATGGTTACGGAAATATCACAACTCTTTTAGAAAAATGGCTACTTGCATGGTGTTTCGCCGCTAGCTTTTTAGCAGCGCGTGTCGTGTTATTTAGTAAAACCACCTTTTTTTATAATTATACTATATTGACACATACACTAATAATTACACGTATACACAATGTTTATCTTGGTAACACAAATATCGTTCTCTAGTTTTGGTGTGAGATTTGTCTTTTTATATGTACTCCCCACCTCATGGTCAAAGGGTTGGTTGGGGGTGGCATCCAACACATGGGTTTGTTGGAAAAATCATAACTTTTAAACTGCATTAAAGAAATATGCAAAATGCCCGATATTTGCAAAATAATGGTTCTTTCCATTGCATGGTCGTAGATTTATATAACTTTAGCAAATTGCCTAAAACCTTACCTGACAATAAAATAAATTGTGGAGTTTGTATTATTATTGTGATACAATAAATTAAAACAATGTATAATTCAAATAAAAAAAAGCAGAAAAAAAACAAAGCAATAATACCATGTCAAAAATTTTACAATAGATTGACCTGTGCTTTTTTAAATTGAACATTGGGAATAGGTATGTTGAGAGTTAAAAAATGTCTCGGTATAATTGATTAAAATTTGTATAAAAATTAAATACAGGATATTTTAAAACTCGCGCCCGAGAGAAAATGAGGAAATACGAGATCGTATTCGGATGTGTAATTTTGAAGAAAAAAATCTAGCTTCAAAGATATTCGAGAAAAGACAACTTAAAATTAACTAATTAGAGATCTACACCTTCAAGGTATGTTTGCCTTAATTTTACGTTACTAGGATTTTATTAAAAAAACCTCTTTAAAATATGTGTGTGACTGGGGTTTTTGAATGATGTCAAGTGTCAAATTAAATTCATATAAAAAAAACAAAACATTTATTGATTTGGCTAAAATCATGAAAGGGTCTCTACAATATCATCTATTCAGCCACTGATTATTTAGCCTAAATTTGTTGACACTGAAAAGTTAAATCTAGTATTGTCAAAATTACGGTAAACCAAATATTTTTTGTAGCTGATGGTATTTTTTTTTTGAAACCTAGTAACTTGCTTTTTTTGGTAGAAATAACATTAGCATATACTTTTCTTCTATTTTTTGACGACTTATTGTCGTCGGCAAGTGCCATTTTTCTGTGCGGCGCGAGTTGTGAAAGCCGCTATATAATGTAATTTAAATGTAATAAAAAATTGTAAATACAAATACACTCAAATCTTTTTAAGTCGAATATTTGATATCTCCGACTAAATCCATATTCTCTAGCAAAGCAGTATACTCATGTGTTTTTTAACAGCGATGAGGCGAATTTTTTTATATGACAGCAGGATTTGATTGCATACAACAGTTTTTTAAAGTAAATTTTTTTCAATAAAACGAATTTGCGGAAATTTATTAGAACAAGCCCGCAAAAAGCTCATACTCGGCATCTTGCAGAATCCGGAAGGCCGACACTAACAATTCCATTTTGGTCTTGGTTTCTTCCAAATTGAGAGGCAGTATTTATGACCGACCGTTGTGTATTTACATTTCGAGAATCCCTCATCCACCGCTATTGCCTATTGCAGATTGCTGCTGACGTCTAGTAAAAATAGTTGGACGTAGAGAGAAATTAAAACAAAAATTAGAACAGGGACCAGATGTTACCACTGAGGACGGTAAACGTCATTTTTAATATGAATTTGCCTGCCGAGGAGATTTCGGCAGACAAATTCATATTAAAAATGACGTTTTTTCGTAGATAAATTTCTCTGTTATTTGAGTTATCAACTTAAATTTTTTTCTGTGTATAAAAGAACTTTGATTTTAAGGCGGTACAGGCTCCTCTTTAAAAAGTTCTTTAAGGAAACCTTTATAAAAAATACGAAAGTTGCGACATTTTTAACATGAATTAACTCAGCAACGGATAGGAAATGTAAAAATTTGGACCTGTACCGTCCTAAAGACATGCTTTCACAATACAGATTAAAATTCACACTTCTCTAGGAAATTCCATAATTGAGTAAAATATCTACGAAAACTGAATGTCAAGACAAATTTCTTAGAACATCGGCCGTCAGCACAGAGGGGAATACGCCCCCACTACCGGTGCTCTCTGCCCATATTAAACCCAGAATTTTTTTTATCTGTTTTATTATCTGCTTTTATTTACTGTTGGCTCGGACCGATGTAAATTGTTGCAGTTAGAGTCCTATATTTAATTTATAATTAAGATTAATTTTTCATCGGTTTGCATAAAAACCACGTTATGTAAATCTAAGAAATAAATAAATAAATTGTACATAACTCAGACCGATTTGTTTTGCATTACATACAGGGCTGTTTTTTTAAAGCGGTCTTTAGGAAATTTTAAACTTGCATAGGGTTTATAAACTTGAAATTTGGAACAGGGCCGAAATTAACCATTCTGAATCGAAATAAATTATTTTCAATATGACGGCACTTTCTCTTATACTTTGTTATTTTAGGAATATTTGGAATATTTGGAAGCTGTATGATGTAGATAAGGAAAATTTGTACTGCGTGTAGATTGTTTATTTTAATTTTTGCAAAGCGCTTTCGGCTTTACGCCATCTTCAATGCCCGCCCGTCAGGTTACAAGAGAATTAACAAATATGTGACACATTTACACATTTAAAACTTAAAATTATATTAAAAGTACTTAAGGCTAAACAAATAGGCAAAATTGTGAAGTGCCGAGAGTCGAAAAACAAGTTGTTATTTTAAACGGAATATCCCAGTTTTTATTCAATTTTCGAGCACCCGTTTCTATCGGAGTCCAGTGCATCTATGTTGTCTCTGTCTCTTTGTCATAGTTTTATATATATGACAATTATTTTACAAAATTTTGCATTTACGATGTCTATTAATAAAACGATTTCTCAGTAACCATGCGGAAAAAACGCAAACTGTTTTTTGCAGTGGATAATCGAAAGTTTGTAAAATCTATTGCTGATATCAACAATAATTAAATCACATTCGAAGTACTTACAAACATTAATAAAAACGCCCAAAACAAAACTTCACAATTTAAATTTTTTCACAAATGTGTTGGCACATTCTTGTACAAAAAGCTCGCAACAAGAATATGGCGTTAAAAGATGTTAAAATTAAAACGGAAGCAGAAAACTAACGAGCATTCTCATGGATCTGATAGAAATTATGGAAAAGCAGAAGTAGATATTATGGATGATTTACGCCTCCTTGAAACATATAAATTATAAGTAGACAAATCTTTGGAAGAATTGAAAAATGCTGGAAAGGAATTATTGAATTGGAGAGAACAGTCAAGGAAAATCTCTGAATCTTATTTGGAGAAGTGAGCGATTGAAGAAGTTGACAGCGAGCAATTTTGGTCGTGTTTTCAAGATGAGATATAAAACCCCTCGTGCAAAAACTGTTATTTATAAAAAAATCCGTCAAATTTTCAAAAAAAAATGGGGTAAAGATCATGTATTAGCTGCTCTGGAACATATATATACATGGTGTCTCAAAAGTCAAGTATCTCGGCCCGCAGCCCTCGTGCGGCGTAAGTGGGGGTTACTTGAGACAGAGGACGCAAAGTGCGCTTAAGTCTCAATTTGACTCCTACTGGAGGAACATCAGCGGGCTGAGGCAGGCCAAGTTCCTGATAAAGGGAGTGGCCAGCCCGGTAGCTCGGAGATGGATGCTTAAGCTCAGTCGAACTAGACTGAGGAGGCTGGTGGGTGTCCTAACGGGACACTGCCAGCTGAGGCGACATCTTTACATCATGGGCCTCTCGGAGGAACGTAGATGTCGGCTGTGCAATGAAGACGAGGAAACTCCAATTCATATGTTGACCAACTGTGGCCCTTTAAGTCACAGTAGGGCAAATTTTCTAGGAACACACCATGTCCCTATTGAAGAGCTCCATACGCTCCCCTGGCCCAAGATACTGAGCTTCATAGAAAGGTCAGGACTTGAGTAGGGTGAGCGGGGAGAGAAGGGCGGGCATAATGGGCCGCAAGGCCTGAATGCAGCGGTCCTACATAGGAACGCACCGCAACACAGAAGAAGAAGAAGATGTATTAGCTGCTCTGGAACATATATATACATGGTGTCTCAAAAGTCAATTTAAGAATGTGAGTCATATTTAGGGGCTTCTCTATATGCACTAGTAGATAATGATGGGATCATTGAGGTAAAATAGTAAAATGTCCTTTTGCTGCAAAAAACTATAGTTCTCGAAGCAACATTGATTGATAAAATCAGAATAAGTTCAGAATAACGTAGTCGCATTGAAATAACTATTACGATTATTATTATCAAATTCAGGGACAATTTGAAGTCACCAATAAAATTATAATTTTTTTGTGTGTGGATACCACACGCCTTTTGTTATCCAAAGAGTTCAAAAAGATAGGAACTTTGAAATAATAATATGAAGAGAATTGTAAAAACCTACACAAACTTCAAAGATTCTACTCATTTTCTTCCAGAAATAACTGATAGGCGATTCAATAGAAATAAAGATTTACAATGAGAAATACAAAAATATTTTTTCACACCCTTGTTATAATTTTTCCTAGTTTTTTTAAGTAATAAATTGTGATTTTTGTACAAATTTATATCAGAATCAGCCGCCTGGCGATCGCGAGCGTGCAGACAGTCCTAGCCAAGCACAATAATAATATAATAATATTAAGATAGTTCGTTCTGCTGAAAGCTTGAATCCCAATAATGTCTATTTCGGGCAAAGAAGAACCAAGTGAAGGTATATTAGTCTCTCTAGAAATGAAAGACCCAACTGCATCTGGGTCCAATAAAATTTGAAAAAACTGGAAAATTAGAATAAAACCCGAGGATCACTCTTATTTCTGACAATAATATTGGGCTCTGGTTTGGAAGGGGAACCGAGAGCTGCAATTGTAGTCCCCTGAAATCCCTTCGAGTTTCTAACATCGGTCTGCCGAAATCTCCCCTTAAAATGCATTTTTCGACCTTCACCTAGTTCCGGAAACGGATTCGCTCCGACAATTTTTCATCCGTAGACTGGATTCGGGGCTTGAAAGTTCCTGATGAGGTTTGGATACCCGCGTAAAAAGCGGAACGTTGATTTGAATTCTTCGAGTTATAAATGAAGTTTGTGTTTATTAGAACCGGAGAAGTTTGCTTTTACGTGCCTTGACGAGTTTATGGGTTTTGTATGGGGATTTGATTAAAATCACGTACGCCACTCGGGGTTTAGCGCAAATTTGTTTCGGCACAGAACACGTGCACTTGGGGTGAAAACGCGTCAGTCTGTCTATTATTTGCAAGGATTTATTGCGGGCGATTGTGTGCCAAAAACGGAGGAAGGCGTGGCCCAACTGCGGATCCATATAAAGTGCATATCAATATAATCCTTAAAAAGGTAGTAAAATAACGAAATTTAAGGGGCGAACTTCCACTTTTATGGAACTCGACGCCGGTAAAATTTTATATTCATCTCCGGCCAAAAAGCATTTAAGCGTTTGTTTTATATTGCAAATTAAAGACGATTTGTAGGCTTGACGACTTTTCGTCAGCACCTGGTCCCGATCATGAGAAAAATCGTAAAATTTTAACTACCCCGGCTTCGCTTTCAATTCAACCAACGATGCCATAATTTGTAATTACATGGGAGCGGCAAAACTGTACCAGTTACAGATTCGTTTTTGTAAAGCGAACGCTTTTCGTCTATTCAGCGCCTTGTTTGTGGGTTGCAACACATTCGATCGGAATTTCCTGTCTATTTACAAGAAACGACAATGAAGAAAAACCACCCCAATCAATCGAGAGAAGTTTGGGGCGTTACAGTGTTCTCTATTGAAGTTTCACCCACAATACAGGTACAGGATGTAAAACTTCATCCCTCATCCGTGCTCGCAATACTATCAGCCCGCAACACCCTCAAAAGAAAATAAAGTGTCTTATTAAAAATGATACACTCGGCCATATAAAATTCAATTTTCTCGCAGGCGAAATTGATAAAATTTCTGTGGCTGTATCGAATCGAACCAATAAAACTCCCGAGGAGCTCGGAGGACCCGACTTCCCTCACAAACTTTTTCCACAATTATTGTTACATAAAACTCGTGTGTCGTATAAATTTTAGGGCTTTTCGCATTAATTAAAGCGGACCCTTGCTTTTTATAACGCTGTAAACGGTTAACAGCTGCCGTCGATATAAAAGGTAAATCTGATCCTTCCTCTTCGGCTTCCTAAATCGAAACGCAAACTAAGACATCCTAATCAAATAGAGTCAGCAAACAAAAAGTGCGGCAAGACGCGAACCATGCCCAAACCGAAAGCAACGAAACAGTAAAAATCGACATGTTACAACTTTTTCGCTTATAACTTTGCAATTAATACCGCGGAATTCGCGCCGGTATCCGAGGTAAATTTTTATAACTCGTCATAACTTTTTTATTTCAGCTGGCGTGATGATCACATCTCGGGTAAATAAAATTACGTTCTCGAAAGTTTATTTTATGCGCCACTCCATGCAGCAAGCAATTGCATTCATAAAATGCGATTAAATGGCAACACACATAAAAATTCCTAATTCTATCAGCAGTAAATCGAGTGTAATTTCAAACGAATTATATTGTACGTTATAACGTGGTGCATGATTTATATTATAAGAAATTGCCTTCTCGAAGATGCCCGTAAATGAAATTTCAAATTAAGCACCTCGTTTTACGTTTTACACATTCGGTTCCGTTCCGTCCGAGCTTTATAAGCATCAAACATCACAAGAATTTTCGCAAGCTCATTCGAATCTGAACTTAGTTTTTGTCAGGTGCGCTAATTGGGTCCTAGACGAAATTCGGGCCATTTGAGCTTAATTAAATAACGATGTCACGATTTTTATCGTTGACGATCGTTAGATGTTAGATTCGTCTCTCCAAGGTCCGCTTTCATAACGCACTGTATAAATCACAATCAGACAAATATGATTTTCATCCTACCTGGACAAAAGACGTACGGACTTTTAAATCGCCATTGTAATTCGTAAATCGACCCATCAGCGATTGACAGCTGCCCATAAATTATATCAATTAGGAGGACGCGACGCGGAGGTTCGTCTGAACCTGACTTTACTTCTCCGCTAAAGTGATTGATTGATGGAGGAAATTCTTCCGCGTGAATACAACCGCCACCTGTGCGATATTGGACTTACAAGGCCACAATGACCGGATATGGACTTTACTCCAATAACGACCAAGAAAGTACCTGTGGAGCTATTCAAATCATTCACTACCAGGAGCGGCGTCACCGTGCTAATTCTAAAGAAGCTGTGACGAGGACTGGACGATACCAACTTTTTGTGTTGTCATAGTTTTACAACAACAAGATGTTACGAGGCGAGTTTACAAAGTTATCTACCTAGTCATGAAAAATAAATGAAATCGTTATTATTATATCATGTCAAATCACTGGGATATGTCTGGGAAATTGTGATTATTTGGTTTTTCTGTAAAGTGTTACAAGTGAAATAAAGAGTTATTTGAAACTCAAACATAGAAGCAAGGACCTAGTTTTATTATGTAGGAAGGTGATGGCTTAGGTTTTATGCAACTTGACGGATGTACTGTTGATTGAATAAATATATGATAAAAGGCAGTACAATAAATGATAATGTGAACAACAATCAAGAATCTGAAGGCAAGAAAATGTCTCACAAGCACGCTCAGAAAACTCTTCTTCTGCATGACAATTGTAAGCTGTATAAGGCAAGAATTGTGCAAAAAATCAATAAATACTGTTTTGAAGAACTTGCTCATTCACTCTACAATCCTCACCTTTGACTACTCTCACTTTACCAATCTCAAAAACATTTAAGGGGGCGCAGGTTCTCCTCTAAGGAAAGGCTGTAGTAGTCTATGATGAAAAATAACCAAAATAGTTTTTTCAAAAAAATAGATTTATAAGAGTCTAAGCGGTCAAGGATCATATGGCTTCTGACACAACATGCACAACTCAGAATTTGTAATTTTTTAGTTTTCTGTACCGTTATGGTTAAAAAACCGCTATAATTAACCGGCAAAACCGACACAACTTAGTTTCGCGTAGTTTCCTCCATAAAAATAAAGGGAAAAATCTCCACCTAGATACATATAATTTTTTGAATATAACGTGTGTACAAATTTAATAAAAAGCGAGAGCGAGTGTGACATTCCCATCAAATGGGAATAAAGAATGTCTACGAAAATTTAAAATGGTGATTTTGAGAATGACAGATCGTGAGGGTGAAAAAATTAAGCCGGTTATTTTTTCTAGTACAGAAATACTAATACTACTTTCTCTATTATATTTAAACTAGTTGGCTCCAGTGCGAATAATTCGCATCACAATTATGTTTGTTTCACCGTTTTACCGTTTGGAATGCGCATGCGCTTGAAGAGTGGAAAAAAATTCAATAGATGGCTCTATGACTAAATTACGGTTTTTAATAATTTTAAAAGGAACATTCATATTTTGAATTGTTTATTTATTTCTCACAGATAGCGGTGAAGGTAATGTTCAAAATGATGGCTCGCTCAATTATGGGTTTTGAAGAAGTACTAAAGGAGATAAGGCATACCGACAAAAAACACCCTTGAGAAATAATATATTGAGATAGAGCGTACAAATAAAAAATGATTCGGAGTAACCCATTGAATCTAGCTTTTGTTTTTTTCAATAGACTGAATTTGTAATTTTGAAGTTATCTTTCTACTACATTTTTTATGGTTTGGTGGTATAAAATTGGGTAAGTGTCGTTTAAAAAAATTAAAATATTGACATTATATTTTGGTCATTTTCATTAAATCATTATAAGTACTTAAAATGTGACTTAATTATTGTTAAAACAAACGGAAGATTTTACAAACTATCGATTACAAACTGAAAAAAAACAGTTTACGTTTATACAGTTGTACCGTTTTTCAACGCTCACTATTGGGATATCGGAAACGGTGAGAGTTACAGAAAAGTTGCGCTATTTTATGGCTATTTCAAATAATGTCAAGATATCCAGGATATATTTTTTCCCCAGAAAGAGTTTTTTTTAATTTTTTAAGTTATTTTAACAAAAATGCTACAAGTGCTTTATTTCTCTGTAAAGAAAAAAATTAGTTTTTTTTGTGCCATATAAAATAACAAAGACGGTGTCAATTTCCGGTATAAGGGAAAACGCTGCGATATTGAAAATATTTTATTTCGATTCAAAATGGTAAATTTTGGCCGTGCTCCAAATTTCAACTTTATAGTACTATAGTAAGTTAAAAATATTCTAATGCCCGTCTAATAAATACTGTATATTTTTTATACACAGGTGTTGAAAGAAATACTACTTTCTCTATTATGGTAAAATAAAGGGCATCAAAACACGATTTATTTCAGTTACTTCTTTTCATGAAAAATTATTATGTTAAAATATTCCACTAAGACTGTCTTTTTACATTAACCATATGCTCCCATGTTTATGACCAAATATAATTCTCCGAGTGTTTACATGAGTGTTGCAGACGATAATTACTTCCTAAAATTTTCAATCGCTTCTTCTGAGTCGTGGCGGTTTGTCGGAAAGAAGTGACTTGCAGAAAAATAAATTTTTGTTTGTTCACTGACTCGTTTTCTTCGCGTTCAGTTAAATAACTTTATAAACTCCCCTCGTAGATAAACGAAATGCGTTGCTGCGCTACCGCCTCACGTCTTTACGCGAAATTGGCGTAAAGTTGAATGGATGGAAAAAGGAAAAAGTCCCCGTTTTGCGGTAAATTATCTCCTAAAACGTTGCAGATAAACCGTTTGACATAGGTCGGAATGCATTATTGTGAGCATTTATGCAGTCGGTCACCTGGGAACTGTCCCCCCGTTCCATTCATCCGCTTCCCTTTATCCCAAAGTCTTGCCCGACAAATAGCCAGACAATGAAACTGTCCTTTGTACTGAGGTGTCGATTCAGAAACGCAAAGGAATGTTATCGTTTTCTTCAAAGTTATTGCTGGAAAATTGCTGTTTAGGTGTGGAAGGTACGTGAGATGCAGCGGAATTGCGCTCAGACGAACCGGAAACCGCCCTTAGAAAAACACAAACTGATGATTAATAACCACAGTAATTTCGGGTCTTATCCAAACATTCTCTCGAAATGAGGTGATAATAAATAGAATCGGGCACTAACACCGGTGCTTCGTTTTATCTCGTCGAGAGACAACAACGAAATTTATGGTTCAACTTTAATATACGGAGTGACTACGGCAGCTACGTCATCCGGAGAACAAAGCAAGTCATGGCAGGGAGCTTTCACTGGGCCACCCCGTATTCGAGACGTCAACACTCGGTTATCTGGCGCTCGTTAAAATATTTGTATAGCAACGATTTTTCCCTACAAGAACAATCTCGCAAGCCACGAATTAACTGTTAAATGCGCTCAAAGACGTAAATCCAATTTGCCGAGTTCCCAGTGCTTTTAAAACTCGTCATCTATGCCCGCTCCCGCAAAGCTGTGATAATTTCAGTATAGACGAAAGCTCCTTTCAAAGCGCTCGAATCGACGTAATGCGGCCTGATTCTCGTATGATTTGTTGAAATTGGGACCGCCACACAAACCAGCTTAATAAAAAGCTCCCCGTTCTATTACACATGTCGATCGGAATGAATTTCTTCGAGGGTACGCACACCTTTATTAATATTATATGAGGTCGATTGAAGAGTGGATGTTGGACTATTTTCGGATTGCATTTGCATGTAGATAGAATACGTTGCGGCGAATTCCCTGTCGAATTCGTTTTCTGAATATTCCATCGTATTTCCGGCTTGATTTCTGTCTTGGATGCGATGGGCTTTCGATTAACACGAGACCATCGATCTTAATTCGGTCAGTACGATGCATTCAAATGAGAATGTAAATGTAAATACAAATGTAAAAAATGCAAAAATGTACAATTAAATGACAGCAGTTATGAATCCATAAATTAAGCAATTTATTGATGTTTTTGTGTGTGGCAACAACAGGGCGTGACTCTTCAAATTTAACCCTTAAATTACAATTGTACTCCAACCAGTTATAATAAAAACGCCTTTGTTAAGTCACTTGGAGGATCAACCGCGACTTATTTATTTAACAGTGAACTAGAATTTCCGAGTAACTATTGTGTGGGCTGACACAACGTCTGATTTAAAATGTTAAAATGAAAATTCTTATAACATATTTGTCTGGGTCGCGATCATATCCCGCTTTGTTGGAAGCTGCTCAAAGCGAAATCGAAGCTTTCTTATTGCTACCTGCGTATCGATCTTAATTCCGTCATTAAGCGCGGAAGGCGGTTGTTTCATTCAAATGAGGAATAACGGAGGCCCTCGAGAGCCACTTTTTCGCACAGAACTGTCTGATTTACGACTGGCCCCGGAAATATTTTTTGCGCCGGCGGAAAAGTATAAAACTGACGGAAACCGTAAACATCTCGCGGACTCCATTAAGTTTTCAGCGGAAAATGCGCACGGGGATGGGATTATAATGAAAACTGCTAGGAATTTGTCTTGTCTCGGTGTGAATTATGCAAATGCGGGCCGCCAACGTGGAAACGCGCGTCTTAAATTGCATTTCCCCGCCCATAAATAAGGGCCCGCTTCCCTTGAATCCGGCGATGGGCAAAAACGGCGTAATCGTTCGTGCATATGACGGTTCGTTCCCATTGCGGTCTGGACCTGTTGTGTTGGGTTTACGTGATATCCGCGGTTCGGCTCGGCTTAACAATTGTGCCCAAGTGAGGCAAAAAGTATACAAAATAAATTTGTGGTCTGTGGAGCCGAGATCGCGCCGCGTGAATCCCACTTTTTGGACCATTTCACCCTCAATTTCTAGTATATTATAAATAAATAGATGGACCCCATCGAAATTCGATGGTACAGATAATAATTAACGCCATATTTTTATAACAAACTAAAATTTTCAAAATCTTTTATGGTTCTTGAGCAATCTTCAATATTTTTATAACAAACCTTTATAAAGGTCGAGTTATTTTTTTACTTTTACATTGAATTCCGTTATTAGATTGTGGTATTGCAATTTAAAAAAATTGAGTTTTCGGCATTTTGTTATAGTAATTTTCAAGAAATCGCAACGCCCACCCGAAACATTAAAATGTATTAGAAGTACTCTCGAATTATTCTTTAAAGTTATACTAACCGATAGAAAAAAAAATTGCAATATTTCAAATGGTTCAAGAGATATTAATTTTTAGAAAAATCGTTGCATTTCCAAATTTCCAAAACAATGACAGATAACTGCCGGCAACCTGGGCGTTTATTATTCAAAATTGATTGCCCAAACGAACGAGTGCATAAAAATTAGGGGTTGCCATTTAAAATAGCAAAGTTGACGTCAATTTCCGGTATAACCGAAAGTGCCGCCATCTTGATAGTAATTTACTTCGATTCAGAACAATCGATTATAATCATATACCAAATTTCAACTGTCTAGCTTTACGGAAAATTGAAAATGTTCTAATGAACGGTCGACATGAATCAGCCTGTATAAAATTATACTCGCCATTACTAGTTTTAAGAAGAATATAAAATCTTTGGTATAGTAAACGTCAATTCTATATTATGTAACTACAGAACTCAGTTGTGTTAGTAAAGTACCTTGTTAAACACTCATCTACTGTATTACTATGACTTCCTGGAACAATTTGAACTTTTCAAGTTTTAAAGGATCCCACCCCAGACATTGCTTCGTAAAACTTAGTTTTATAAAACAAAGTTTGTACATACGGGGTGATTTTTTCAAACGAGCCACCCTGAATAACTTTGAAAAGACAAGAACTATAAAAATTTCCAAATTTTAGATACAAAGCCAAGTAAAGCCAAAAATGTTAAAATTTTGCCAAACCTGTTTGCACACATTTGACAGTCTTCTGAATTGTGGGTAACAGAAAAAAGACACAACCAATTACACAGGTGGATTCCTGGTGCAAGTAGCTTTCAAATGAGGTATCACAAGAGGGGTCATTCTATTTAAAATTCTCGAAGGGTGGTTCACCCCACGAAAGGGGGGCGCGCAACGTATTTCAAAATAACCTCAGAATATGTCCCCTTCTAAACAAAAATTGATCTGTTTTTGGAAATTTTCATATTTCTTGTCTTTTCAAAGTTATTCAAGGTGGCTCGTTTGAAAAAAATCAGCCTGTATATAAATTCCAACGCAATCTAAAGTTTGTCTCTGAGCTTTATAAATTGTTATGCAAAAAGCATTAGAAAAAGACGTCGTTTAAAAGCAAAAAGAAGTGTTGTATCAGATGAGGTTAAGTCTTTTACCCTTTTTTTCACGTGTAATAATTTACAAATTCAAGCAATTGTCATACAAATTTTGAACAATTAATCTTGTTCCATTTAAAAGACCCTGGGAAGCATTCACGGTTCGTAATAGCATAACATAATAGTGCCAATTTTTGATTTTGAACTATGTGGCATTTCGGTTAATTCTAAACTATTCAGAAATACAATAGGAAGCTGAAGAAAATTTTATTCTTCCGTTATTAAATTATTTAAGCTCGTATATATTTTTGACGTCTTAGGTATAAGATAATAAGGTCGCATTGTACATTTTTGGGAGCAAGAATAGCAAAAGTCGAAAACTTTAAAACATTGCATCAAGTGTTTTCCCATAAACTTCAAAAACAATATGTTTCTTGACAATTATTGTTGATGAAATTTTTTTAATTTTTTAAGAAGAAAATCCGCAAATTCCAAAGCTTTTGAATTGGTTTTGATATTTTTGAACAATTTAAAAATTTTAAAATCTTTTCACAAAGAAAATAATTTGATGCAGTTTTGAATTATTGTATGTCTTGAAGCATATGGAACTGTTATTAAAACCTGTCTATAATCTTCTCAGATGACAATTATTTTTCCTCCAAAAGGAACATGATTTGCCATAATGTCGTGGGGAATGATAGCAAATTTTGATACTCAGTTGATTATTTATACGTTGACTATACGATGAGCCGCCAACAAGAAAACCCTTATAAAATCCACATTAATTTTTAATTACTAATGTACAACTTGCAATGGAATATTGCGATGATGTTCTTCATTGTTAAACAAAAAATAGGAAACAGCCGTAAATTACCGTCTCCTAAAATAGAAATAACATTGCATTCCATAATTGAAGATTAATGAAGCAACAAACAGTAAATGAACCTGACAGACAATTGATTTGCATACGTATGTTAAAAAAATCAGATAAGATAAAAAATTACTAATATTTCATATTTTGAATTCATTTTTTTCCAATAATAAGAAAACCACCATCGATGGTTAATCTGTAAGTAACAAGCTTTAATTTAAAATAAAATTACTTAAAATTGGTTAAGTGGTAGCCTCACGCGGATAAAAAACAGCCTTGTATTTTAATATATATTGGTTTACAAATGATAATAAACTAAGGAACGAGGAAATGGCTGAGAAATATAAGGAAACCTAAAATAGAAATAAAGGAATAAATAATGAAAAACAGCAGGATACATGTATGGGAAGATTTTATAAACAAGTACTAGATGCTGAAAAGCAAACAAGGGAGTAATAAAAAAAAGTAATAATAGAAAACAAACCGCTTTGTGCACAAAAGAATAAAAATTAAGAAAAAATTAAGGCAAATATATCTAAATAATACACCAACAGAAAATTATGATTCCTGTAAGGAATGATTATGAACATCTACGAAAAAATTATTGACAAGAAGTTTAAACCAAAATTGAGATTACATTAGATAAAGCTCAAAGTGAATTGTGAAAATGATGAAGCACACACGACCATATTTTCACAGTTGAACAAATAAGAGAAAATAGAACATTGCAAGGAAGAGAAGTAAATTTTGGACTAGGGGAAATCCTAATCGAAATAGGAATTTATCATAAACATACAATATATAAAGACAATGCAAACTGCGTAATTCGGCAGAGAAAATTTTCAAAAGCATTCAAATGAGGAACCGGGAGGAGGAATTAAGTCCAACTCTATTTCTAATTATCATGGACGAACTAATAAATAAATGTACCTACACTGAAAAATCAAATGCCTAAATAGGAAAGACATCTCAAAAGGAGCATTTGCTAACGACATAATAATAATGGCAGAAAAAGAAAAGGATCTATAAATAAACTTAAGATTTGGAAAACAGTTTTGCAACTATAAGAAATGAGAATAAACAAAAACAAAACAAAAGTAAAGTAAAGAGCGTAAAGCAATAAACATAAAAAATGATAATGTAAAGAATCAAGAAATGACACATTTCAAGTATCTAGGAGTCAAAATAAAACAAGATGGGAAACAAGAATTAGAGATAAACAATAGGTAAAGCGTTAAAAGTATAACATCTTTTCAATAAAAATTTTAACTAATAGAAGGATAATCTCCAAAAAACTAATGCAAATATTTTTAAACCTATTTACAGACCCATATTAACATTTGGTTGTGAATACTGACTATTAACAAAAACATAAAGAAGTAGCCACAGAGATGAAGTACCTCAGACAAGTTTTAAAAGAGTAACGAGAAAGAATAAAATAAGAAACCAAAAAATAAGAGAACTCCCGATTTTATAAAAAGCAAACAATTTAATTGGTTTACAAAGAATGAAAGTGACAGAGTGAAAAAGACTAGTGAAATGGTATGGGAGGCAAAGGCATGGAAAAATAAACAAAGACATAAGACAGTAGGTGAAAGACTAAACAAGAAGGGAAATAATGGACTGAACCAAGAATCCTCGCGAAAAATAAAAAGCAATGGGCAAAATTTGTTAATGAGACATGAACTCGGGACAGTATAGCGTATTTAATTACAAGAATACTATGTAATGTAACATACTCTTAATATGAAAAAATCTAGGCTTTCACGGTCGGTGTTATTAATTATAACGATCTTTTTCGCGTTTTCGGACCTTGTTCCATTTGAAGTTCCAAAATCCCGAATAGGATCGTGATAATTAATACTCGTAATACTTTAAACAATTAGAAATGGTAACTTAGGTTTTAGATAATATTCTCCTATGCATATACGAGAATGAAGTAAATGTTTAAGATACATTTGTCATAAAACCGGACCTCCGAACAATGGGCAACAACAGTAGGTTCGACTTACCGATTGGGCACATGTCCGACCATGACGTGACCTGAAACAGAAAAAAAATTATAATTTGCGGTTACGAAGCGCAAGATCACGCTGCGTGAATCCGACTTTATGTCAGGATTTCTTTTTTCCAGCAGATTGTGTCGTTCTCAGAACAAACATTACGAACGGTCTTTAAAACCATTAAGGTTAGTTAAGGCGGTCGACTAATTTACCAAAGGCCGTCTCGGTTATGACGTGTAATTTTACGTGAGAGGATGGTCTTGACCGAAAATTTCATTCTTTCAGGTCAGACACTGTAACGAACATAACTATTCTTATCCGTCTTAAGACGATTTAGATGGACGGGACATTTTAAAGAAATAATTAAAGGGATTTACATAAATAAACACGTCATATTAGAGCGCCCCCGTGTTTTCGTAATCTTTTCTTTTTATCTTTACAGTTTTTAAAAACGTGTGCTTATCTTGATCCTATCGGATCCAAAAAGCCGTGGTTGTGCCCGGGAATTTAAGAACTAAAAGGTATTGACATTTGCTGACGGTACAACTTTTCACAGGCTTTACACGAAGAATACTTAACGATTCTTATCTTTCCTCTCACACACACACAATTGATATTTAGATAAATTCTAGCGCGACAAAACTGCAACGGACTGTTGTTTATCATTGTTGTGTCTGTTTTGAGATATTTATCTGTTTTAAATTTAAGTAAATTCCAAGCCTCGAGTTCGCCTGCGAACGGAAGAAAAACACATGAAACCTGAAGAATTATAACAATTGTATTTTCATTTTATGTCAAGCGAAATGATTTATAGCGCGGAAAAGCTTGTCGTTTCCCCCCAAATTCTTTATTTCAACGACAACGACATAACTGATTGCTCCTTAATAATTGAACGTTTTGCAGACATGTTGGGCACGATCGTTATGTACGAAATAAGGGTGGAATATAAGCCGCGTGAAAATGGGGTCTTTGATCTAGTTATACTGTTGGTGGGCCGTTAATTTTCGCCCCAATTTCAACAATTGTTACGAAGCCACCTTCGCTTGCGCACTTTAGCCGGTATCATCTGCTCTGAGGCCCCACGGCCCCCATAATTGTATGGTTACGGGTCGGCACAATGGGTCTGTGTTTCGGGAAGGTCCCTAACTACCAATAAAAATGAGAAACAATTAGGAGGCCAATCATAGACACAACCTTATGGTTTTTACGAGCGAAAATTGCTACAACAGCCGGTCATTATTTATATTGCCTTAACACAATTCATTAAATGTTGTAAAAGTCGGTCGACGTCTTAGTGAAAATGATGAAATCAATCAAATCTTTTTGGTCTCCGTTTCAAAAATTGTTTTTGTCGTATTTTTTGCCTTTAAAAGAAGTTAAAATTTTAATTTTATTAATTTATTGTTTGTTGTTTCAGAACTGTATAAATTTGGAGTTGTTATGACAAGCAATACATTTCGATGGAGCAATGTCGATTTGTGTCGAAAAATGCGTGATACGTCGATTTTTGTATTAACTTGCAACTTTTTTTACTCAGGGGGTTGTAACCCTCTTTTTTTTTCAAACGGAAAGATATGTCATTTGACACATCATTGCAAAGTCCATGAAAAAAAGAGTACAACAATATATTTTTTTCACGTTTTATGTCTATATTTATGAAAAAATACCAAAAAACTATATTTAAGATGCTTCAATGTCTTTCTTCTTCTGCATGCGGTGCAAACTCCGCGTCACTTTTTGCTAGAAATTTAATTCTCTTTGCAAACTTTGTTAGTTTTCACCTATTATTTGACCAATAAGTAGTCTGTTAATAAAAATGCGCTATTTCACAGAAAATCATAGATTTGAAATTTTAACTACGATTGGTTTTGGCGGCAGAATAGGAACCCAAGCTAAAAAAAATATACAGAATAATTAAAAAGCAATTTAAAAAAATTAAAATAAATGAATACGTGAAAAAATACATTGTTGTACAGAACAATAAAAAATGAATTTAAAAAATTAAAAAACAAATGAAAATGTGAAAAAATACATCGTTGTACTATTTTTTTTCATTAGCGTTGCAATGATGAGTCAATTGATATATCTTTCCATTTAAAAAATAAAATAAGAGTGGTTACAGCCCCCAGTGAACAAGAAAAAAACTCACTTAGGTGAAAAGTAGCAAATTAAAAACAAAAGTCAACTTCTTTAAGGGATTTTTCGCAAAATTGTTGGTATTCAAAATACTGAATTTATTCCATTTAAAGTTTCCAGTATTTTTGTTTAATATACAGGATGTATCTTTAATATTGCAAAAAATTTTAAGGAGTGTATTTTGCAAAAAATAAAAGGGGTCTCCTATATTAATCGGAGTTACGGCTTTGTAAAATGGTAAGTTAAAATAACATTTTTATTGTTTTTCTAAAATTTGGAGATTCACGGAAGAATGAAGTTTGGTATGTAACTTTCCCGTATCAAAGGATTTCCCTACAGCAATATTTTCAATTATCTGCTGCAATCAAAAAAACTTGAAAATTGCAACCTTTTATTTAATGATTTTTTATTGTATCTATATACGAAGTTAAAAATTTGCAATGCACTTCCTTTTAAAAGCTCGGCCTTCTTTTAAACTTCTCTATCTCTTCAATTTTTTGTAAAATGTGCCGTTTCTGTGCCGAGAAAAATGCTTGGAGTCTGTCGATGTGTTTTAAAAGACGCGATAATGCGATACCGTAATTTCTACAAAATTTCAAGACAAAAAGTGTCTGAGTGAGCGAGGTTTTTAAATGACATTTTTAAAATTGCAGTAAAATTATATTCATACAATAAAAAAAATCATTAACAATTTTAAATTTCTCCCCCTTTCGAGGGTAGCAGATAATCAATAATATCAGCGTAGAAAAGTTTTTGAATCTCCAAATTGGATAAACAGAATTTTAACCTACCTATTTACATAGGCGTTATTTTTTGGCAAGGAATCACTTCTTAAAATGTTTTGCAATATTAAAGATACAACCTGTATAATCGTGTATTATATACTTAAATTCGGTGGAAACATTCTCAGTAAGTAAGGAAAGTATACAGTTTCGTTAGTATACATTCATTGATGATTATGATGTCGCATTTTTATGATCAGCGTTAAGAAAAAGTTTAGAAAATATTCTGCAACATAAGGACCTAACTGATAATTTGCATTAAATGTATATTCGTTACAGTGTTCTTGACAATCTTAACTACATCGAATCGTTTTTTATTGCAGAAATGACATGTTTGCGGGATTTCATTGAGACAAACTACTTGTATTTTCAGCTGTCTTTTTTCAGCAGCAGCCACGAAGGCAAATAAATAAATCGCCGTTTCTTATGCGCCCTTTTAAGGGTCCTCGCGCACAGTCTTTTAAATTATGCAAATGGCCCCATTAATACCAACATCACGCTCGTAAATTACAGCACATAACATAATCTGTTAGATTTTTTTGAAATCACAATGTTTGTAAAGTATCATGTTCGCAGGGAGATGATGTAGGCCCAAATTACACAGCGCTAGAATTGAAAACAATTATGGTAATGACGCGGTCGACGATCAGCATTTAATAATTGCCCTCCAGTAGCGTGCTGACACCAGTCACACACGGTCCGGTCCTGTTCGCCCTCTCTCATAATTGGTCATGGAACGAACTGTGAGATTTATTGGGACTGTAGCATTAAAATTTATATTAGGAAGATGTGTTTTTTCTTAAGACTCCATAGACAGGTGCTTAATTTATGGGGACTATAAAGTTGTCTATCCAGCTGCGAAGGCCGGGAAATTTCAAATCGTAATTGATTTTAAAATGAGGCATTAACGCCACCTTGTTGTTGTGCGTATGCGGTTTTTGTGAGGTTATAATGGCGAGAGATTAAAGACTCTACGAGCTGCTGGGAAACGGCGCCGAGTCGAGCTTTTTGCACCGCTAAATGGATTCGATTTCAAGCGAAAGTGGCGCTAATTGTCCTCAAAAAATGGGCCACAAATTCAAATTTGGTGCTGCAACAATGGTCGGAGCTTTCATGGCGAATAACTGCGGTGATATTTAGCATAAATTCCTCGGCGGCGTAAACAAATTAATTTAAATAATCATCTTCTAAGAAGAACAAGTTGGGTTTTTCGAATTACGATAATCAGTGTGGAATATATTTACTTATTACGGCAAATTTGAATAAGTTCTTCGGGACGCAATTATGTTTGGGAAAATTAAGGAGTCCGTACACGGTTATTATGCTATTTTGTATGATCAAAAAACAATATTTTATGGTGCG
Source organism: Eledona agricola (assembly GCA_964023215.1). Lineage (NCBI taxonomy): Eukaryota > Metazoa > Arthropoda > Insecta > Coleoptera > Tenebrionidae > Eledona > Eledona agricola. The sequence goes on from OZ026860.1 coordinate 12,246,327, forward strand.
TCTAGACGACCCCCTAATTAAACGATTACCGAAACATTGCCTATTAAAAATTATTAGAATAAGTAGCGCATGTTTGGAATAATTTTAAATTTGAAATTTGAGGCTCCGAGGCACCGACATTTTTTGATTTAAATTAATTATAGACGCAGGACGAATAAAATTTTGTGTTTTAATTTACAAACAGCGTTCGGTGAGAGGTGGTCCAAATGTCGTCGGTTCACTTTTTTTTGGTTTTTGGGGCGGAAGCGCGCCGCTCATTAGAGGAATTATCGCCGAACGCAATTAGGGGCGTAATGGTAGTCCGTAGCGTTTTACATTAAGGAGAATGACATAGTCGTAAGTATAGACAAAGAACCGGTGTAGGGCCACCTATAATTAGGAAGGTCCCGTTTCTGGCGCTGTGTGTGTGAGGTTTTTGTGAAAGACGAGCCGCCCGATATTAGCACAGTCACCGGACTATGTAATCGCAATTTACGGACGCAGTGGCGTCGTTTTTTGGCCGCTCTTAATAAAGTTTTTCGCTTGATCCGATCGGCATGGGACATCCCTCATTAAAAAGTTGGCGCTGCACCCGAAATTAATTTGCTTCGAAAGAATTTTAATGTTCAAACATAAATTTCGGAGCCGAATTCCCGAAGTTTGCAAGTCGTTCGAGGGCAATTTCATATGGCACAACTTTCACGAGCAATATGTCGCCGACTTTGTAATTTAACTTGAAAATGCCGCATAGCGGCCCATCGTTCCATTGTCGCCGAATCCATCAATCTGAATCCATCATTTTACTCGCACAATAAAAAATCGCCGCCCCACTTTCGCGAACTCGATTTCTGCAAATTCCGCCCGGGGAAAAATTAAATTATTTCTTTTCAAATTAAAATTGGCGTGCTTCTTTTAAATTGTAAAAATCCCCGCAGCCAGACGCAACGTTAATGTGGAAGTTGGTAAGTTTACGGAAACCAAACAAAAGTTGCGACTTTCAAAAACGATCATCGAGCATGAACTCCACTAATCGAGAAAACTTATTCAATTTTGAAATGTGAACACACTCCTCAGTCTTGATTGTCTTGATAAGAGTGTGGTGCTAGTGAACCTTGAGAGATGCAACCAATGCAAATGAAACAGATGTCATGGCCATATGAAATGTGGTTAATTTGAAATGCAATTTAAATTAGACTTATTTCTTGCGTCAGGTTAGGTGCGGTTTAACCAGAGCGATATATCAAAGATTTCCAACCGGACTTGATCCATAAAACATCAGACATCAAAGTGTTTTCATATTTGCGGCGTTTTTACAAAGCTCTGTTACATCCACCACCAATTTGCATGGCAATGAAAATGTTTTCATAAATCCAGCATTTTTTGATTTTGAATTAATAACAATCATTACGAGCGCATAAAACGGACGTATCGTGGGTGTGCCTGGGCGTCATGTGATGACAACGTCCAATCAGAGCGCTGATTGGTGTTGTCATCATTTGTACCTGTTCGCTATCAACAACAGCATCAACAACAACAGCACTCGTTAGGCAATTTTATAGTATTGTGCGCATCATAACCGCTTCCTACTCGCATTGTCCAGCGGAAGACACATAAGTGAATTAAAATGTATGTTCAGCATGCTTAAACACAAAGCATTATCTCCGACAACATGCAAGAAACTAATCAGCGTTCTCGTGTATGTTATTTTTTCGCTCATGCCTGTCCGGTAACATCTTGCAACTCTCACTCCTTAAAAATCTCCATGTGAAAGAGACACGACGGTTTTTTCGCCAGGACGATCTTTATCTTTTGTTTCTTTCAGAAAACGCACGCCTTGTTCTGGTGAAAGAGTAAAGCTACTTGACAGGAACCGAGACTGCTAATTACCTCTTTATGCCGGGACGATTCTTTATTCGGAAACTTTTTGTCGGCTACGAGAGAAAAAACAACGTACACCACCCACCAAGAACGGAAAGAATGACTCCTGACGGCCTCACAATCGAACTGTTGCCATAAGAAACACTCCCGGAGTGATGCATTGTCGGCTGAGGAATTCATTAATTTCGTGGGGCTTTGCTGCAGCCACGAAATGTTCGCACTGGCGTTATAAAGCAAACGATTCAAATAATTGCACTTTCAAACCAACCGCAATTTTTATTTGTTTGTTACTACTTAAGAAGTGTTTCTATAACACAGGATCAGAAGAACTCACTTAAGCCCTGTCAACAAAACAAACATCCGCACAATATCTGTCAATGTGTCACAAGTCCTGTTGTCGGATCGGATCAGATTTAACCCTCGTCTGCTCGATTCCTCTCGTAAGACGAATTTAACGAAAAGTCTTGTTCGCACAGTCGTGCAAATGCGGACTAATAAAAACCCACATAAAGGCGAGTGTGTTGGGTTTCCGGCCTTATTTGCCTAATAAATGTCACTTCTGACGTTCGTTACTGCCGCGGCTAAAAGAAGAATCTGGGCAACCTTTTATAAAAATATTCCAAGAAAATCAAGAGCATACAAAAAATAAATTTTCAAGAAGCCACAGAATGTAGCTTTTAGTTAGTTTAGTAGTTAGTTTTTTACAGTGTACGGCTTTGACATTTGACAATCACAAAGTTGCTCTGCGCATGACGTCACGTGGAAAGTTGCTCGCGTAAGAGCGCTACGAAATGTTGGTTGTTAAAATGTGAAAAAATGCAGAAATTAGTTATTTTTTCATGTCTACAATTATTGTTTTCCTAATAATTCAGTTGCAGGGGAGTTTCACATGGTCATACATAAATTGAACGTAAAATGGTTAATAAAATTGTAATAAATAAAGTGAAACATGGAATATTAATTACAAATGAAACGATTTTTTCACAATTACAATAAATCAATCAACGGTTTTATTCATTTTTGGTTTCTTATTCATTGCAGTTTCTCTCATCTCCTTGTTTACATGACGAATGCGAAAAACATGCGTGAACTGAAAAACAGCATTTTAACTTTATCGGGATAGTCAATGTTCACGGCTTTCTTCAGACGATTTTTCGATTAATTTTTGGTTATCAGAAATTTGTCAGAATTAACCTCTATAAAAATGTGTTCCAGGCACTGTACATAGCCCATAAAGGCTTCTGAAGGCTTATAAAGCCCTCTTCAGACAAATGACTAACCCAAGTAAAATATTTTGCAAAAATCAATGCAATTTGACGTTTCATAATGGTAAAATCATATCTTTCAATACATTTTCCAATTGTAATTCAGATATCATCAATTGGTAATTCAGATTAGTCAATTGTATTTCAGAATGTATCAATTGTAATTCAGATTAATCAATTGTATTTCCGAAAATATCAATTGGAATTCAGAAAATATCATTTGTAATTCAGAATGTACCAATTGTACTTCAGAAAACATTTTTTTATTTATCAATATAACATGAAAATAAATCTTATGTGATATATTATAAGTTCAATGTATGTTATGAGATATATGTAATTGAATTTTAAAGATAACGGCTTGTATTTGAGTGTTCTGTGTGGTTAAAATTACTTTCGGAAGTAGGTATTGATGTCTGCATTGATTATTTTTTAAATTAAATTTAAATAGTCAATTATGTTATCTGAATTACAATTTACCCATTCTAAAAAACAATTCACTGATCTGAATTACAATTGATTGATACATTCTGAAATACAATTGACTAATCTGAATTACAAGTGATATTGTCTGAATTATACTTGGAAAAGGTATAGTTTTTGTATCATGATATAAAGCAGAGAGAAAATAATAGTAAACGAAAGTGGGCGATGGGATAGACAAACTTGCATCACTTTCCCATCTTTCTCTTACAAATATCCAGGGATAATATATCTCTGTTGCAAACTGACGGACCAATCAAAAGCGAGTTCAAACCTCAAACATTTATTGTTAATTAATAGTTAATCAAAATAGGAAGAATTAGAGTAAGTGAAATTAATATAAGTTGAATCATATTGTGACCCATATATGAATTTTGAGAATATTGACTAAGCCGCTGAAAAGTTAAAAACTATGATATTGATAAGAATTAATAGAGAAAGAAGAGAGCTACCAAAAAATGTACCGGCGATACCAAATTTAACTACAAAAGAAGATGATGTAAACAAATTGTGGTGAAGAAGTAGACCAGTTTTAGTTTAAAATACTGCAACTTTGTAGTGAACGCAAATCAGTATGTAAAATTTCCTCCAATACATCAAAATTTATATTTAGTTTAAGGCACTCAAACTTTTTGTTTTATAGAATTGTGTGTAATTCTTGTTGTGTTGTTACATTAAAGAATTTACTATCTTGATACACAATTTCGTGTTTATAATACTTATAATAGGTACACTTTTTATAATGGAAATGCTACAGGGTTCATAAGATAAAAAGTACGGTAAGTAATAATTAATAATCTTATTGATACGGGAGCAACAACAATTCAAAAAGCCCGCGAATTTACAATAATTGAATGTTGCTCGATTATCATTGTGTGCAACGTAGAACGCCTATTAGCTTCATGTCGTTCTCTCTTTACCGAGCAAATAGCATGGAATCTACCACTCTCGTTTACTATGGTTTTTTCTCTGATCTCAAGTTACATTCTTAGTCATTTTTCAATGTAATTTTCCCTAATTTTAATTCTTGCGCATGGTCGGACTGCGCAGTGGTGGGGGGAGGCATTTGTGTGAGGGGAGAAGCGGCTTATAACACTACTCGTCCGTTATTGTGAATTATGTGAAAAGTGTCAATCAAAATGTTGCCCAAACGGATTTTCTTCAAAAAGACCGAAAATGTATCTTATGTTTCGTGCTCGAATCAATTGACCAGAGAAAATTTAATTAAAAAAATGTCCATGTCAACATCAACTTTATTTAAGCTCTAACGAATTCTAAATTGATTCCTTGGCCTACCAAATCGTTTTTTACTTTGATTACTGGAATTGAGGAACCGCGGACCGATTTGAAAAGTAATTAACGACGGGTCCAATTAGGCAATTTTATTTAACTGCTTGCGGTGGGTACAGTTAGAAGTTAGTGTTCCGTTAAATTTTTATTGTGATCCGGGTTAAAAATCACGTTTACCATTAAACACTACTACAGTTATTATTTACGACGGAGGAATCGATAAGTCAGTGGTAATGATCTCATGGTAGCTTGCTATTCGAGCAACTTATTATTTATAGTCGAATGAATTGAGCGAGTGCATCACTCAGATTGCGTTTTCTCGTGGCGACTCCGAATTATGGGAAGAAAAGCGAATGTGAACATGAATGCAACACTCGCATAACTCGGTACAGCTACTGGTAGTAGTAATCGCAATTGTGCATTGATGGTATTCAATTAGAAGCAGGAGTTATTCATAGCTGCCCCAGACAATCAAATATTTAAAAAGTGGGTTGGTCGTAAATTATTTAAGCCCCTTGCTAAGCGACTTCCTCGTCTAACGACGTGATCCTTCCATATTAAAAGGTAATTATGGGCATTACCAACCACTCTCACCGGAACATACAGTTTGCTTCCGGCTCTTTGCTCTTTATCCATCGAGTAAACAGCGAGCGAACCCGATGGGAAAACTCAATTATTTATTTATTTGATGACGTGAATCATGATTTTTGGAATGCCGGAGGAAGATAACGATTCGCAAGTTGTTTTTTTACTTATGTATTTAAAAGGGAAAGTTGTTTGGAGATGATTTAACGAGAAAGATTACGATTCATGCAGCTGGATGAGCAAAGAGGGAGGTTGAAACGCTCCGGTTTCCAGGAGCACAAGTAATTCTGAAGGAACGTTTCCAAATCAACATGAAATTTCGGACGTTGGCACATTAAAACGGATTTTAAAGGCATAAAAGATGAATAGATATGAACACAAAATCACTTCATTTGCCTTGTTGAGCAAGTCGTTGCCAAGCACACGATATCTTTAATTTATCTTTACCCGTGACCTTAGTGTTTATTAAAAGCATAATTTGTTTATTTACTTTTAAATATTCCGTTGCCATCCCATACATAATACATACGATGAATAAAATAATTATTAAACTTCATTGTTTATGTATGCTGAAATATGCAGCCACAATGAAAACTTGTTTTAGAATTTTGATTTATGCTAAAGTTGATATTACCCGCTATTAAACAACTACAAATATACATAATACCGTACACGATAATCGAGAACAAAACATTTCTTTCTGATACCAAAAGCACCTTATAAATCACAAGCTGCAGATCATGTCGTGTTGTCTGTTGATACACAGGGTGCAACACTCAGCAGGTGAGAGATTTTTTGAAAAACAAACAATTGCGTAAACAACTGCCTACAAACTTGGATTAAATTAAAATATTTTAGAAATTCAAATTTTTGGAGGTGACGGTCACACTATATTCTTCCATTATAGGTGGCTCATGTAGTAGAAAAAAATTAAAATATGATACTAGGCAAAGTGTTAATAGTCCAGGAGATTATGTGCAAAATTTGAATAAAAATTGATGGTAAATGAGTTGAATATACTGAAAGCCAAACATGTATTTCTTACTGTTTCGCATAAAAATGGATACTGAATAATATAACAAATCAAAACAAAAATTCTACATGTTCAAAAACTGCAAAAATCCTACCAATTTATATATGATTTAGATTTAGACAAGTCGAGGACCCGAGGTAAAATCACAACTGGTCTATTATCTGAATGGTTTGACGACAAATATCATTATCATTATCACGAGGATATAGCTTTCCTGTTAAAGACCAGAACAAGTATCGTACATACTACATTTCATTGGCTAAAAGTGTTACTTCGTGTTACTGAAGTGCAGCTAGATTGTCCAGTCAGAAGTTAGAGACGAGTGTAAAAATTGCTACGAAGAGAAGCTTCTTCTAATGATAAATATAAATATAATATACAGAGTGTTTCTGAAATAATACCATTAATTTTAACCAGTTAAATAACTTGTCAAACCCAACAAATTTTATTAATACTGTTTGCTATAAACGTTTTGGTTAACAAGTGAAAATTGTTTGAAGATTCTGCTCTTATTTTGTTACCCGCCTATAGATAATAATGCTCCATGTTAAACACCGATCATCGCAGAACTTAAAATCACTGCAAAAAAACTATCCTTACTTTTTGGCTCTTTCAACCGTTGCTATTGTAAAATTCTGGAATTAAAGCTTAAAAATGTCATTGATTTATTAAATGCATAAACAGCTGGTCAATTTCAGGAAGGGTAAAGTGCTAAAACAAAATTGCGATTTCACCAAATGGTTCAAAAAAAGTCTTGACGTTCTCCTACTGGTTAAAATTAATGCGATTATTTCTGGGACATGCTGTATGCATATGATACGCTCCCTGTACAGAATAAGAAGACTGTAGACGAGAACGTACTACGTGACCTTAAAGAAATCACGACAATGCTAATATTTATATAATATAAAATATAAATTGAAGGACAGTTAACATGTCTGATGATATGATATGATATGATATGATGATATGAAAAAGGAGCGTTTAAAAACATGCTGGAGAGAATTTTTTACAAAAGCACGAGTCAAACGAAGAAGATAAAAATAGGAAATCTCAAATCTAATCGAAAAACTGCCAATACTTGAGAAAATTGCCTTAAAAAAATCACGCGAAAGCAGAATCGAAAGGCTACTACCATTGATCATGGGAAATATTAGGAAGGTATTTGAAAAAGATAACGTGGATGGTGAATCGAAGGACTGTTAATATCACTGGTGTTCTCTCATTAGGAAGGTGTTCCTAAAGAGTTAATTGGGATGCTAAATCGCTGATCCAAATCTATACCAAAAATTGAAAGATATTCCAAAGAATCTGTACGAAACGCAATAAATAGTCATAAAAACATATTCGTGAGAAGTTAAATAAATTTTATATTTGAGGCACCTATATCTTGACAGGACAACCCAGAAAAAGTATTCACTTAGCCGATGGTTCCAAGGATGACCAAACTAGATAAACTAGAGGATGACGTATTGATAAATCAGTTTGGAAAAGACCGCAAGATTCAGGCGGAGAAAATACAGAAGAGAAAATATGCAATTGAACATATAACAAATTTAAAATTAAAATATTTATTTTGGCCATTAAATTTTTTTTTCAAAATTCAACAGTTAATTATTACCGCAATTGTCAATTTTTTAAAGCCGGGGAACACTAAACTCTGTCAAATTTGGCGCGGAGCACTTACAACATAACATAAGCTTTAATGCTTTGATATCAACGGCGTAACTCAAAAAATTAACACTGCGGGCAAAAATAACTCCATTATTGAAAAAGGAATAAACCGAACATGTCACGGGCCATCTATGCTTCAAACTGTTATAAAATACCGATATCGATATTTATTAAAAAATCACTTACAAATACCCTAAAAAAAATCAAATTTAATGCGATAAATGAGCTTGGTTATCTTCGCAGATTTAAGCAATGTTGGAAGAATAAATGATAAAACGCCATATCTATCCATCTCCCCTTCTAAGTTTCCCATGTTCTGGAGTTTCTTTTTTCCAATTATTTTACAATTTATTGTTATTAACTATTTTATTTTTTGTAGTATTGACATTTGCAACAATTTTTAATTGTGTATTTTATTTATTCGTGGAAAACTTGACGCGGACCACGGATTAAAAACCATGATATTATCAAAATAAAAATATCTCTTGCTTCTTAATAAGAAAAAAAAAAACAAAACAATTTAGATAATTTTTGCTTTCATGTGTTTAGACCTTCTGACTTCTCTCTGATATATAACACAAAACCAAACAATTAGAACAAATTTGTAATTAAAAGCAATTTAAAATTCAGATTTGTTAGAAATAAAGACTATGTATTTTAGGGGAATATATAAAGTGAGAGTAATCAATTGTGGCGCAGAGTATTTTGTATTTTATCCGCCAAGCAGATGACGTCGTCTGGATTAGCTTCTTAAGCGGCTATTAGTGTAAAAATTCAGTTTGAACAAAATTTCCAGGCGCAAACAACAATTAGAATGGTGTCACGTCCACTTTTTCCTTGCATTTCTCGTGTTCGATCGAACGCCAGCCATTGTGCTGCTGTAATTGGAAATCGAATCGCAAATAATTTTCCAGTGAAGTTTTACGGGCGTGATAAGTCGCCAAAGTTATGGCTCAACTTGAGTCTGTATATTTAAACGCGACATGTATTATTGTGTCTCGATGGAATAGGTTACGTGCAATAAAAATGCCCACACAATAGTTACGTGCTAGGACGAAAAAAGGGACAATAATAGAGCCGTTAAGGCCGCGATCGTGCTTAATAAGGCAAAATATCGCGCCCGGTGCGTATAAAACGTTTAATTTTCCGTAAAGAGAAACATGTTTGTGTTGCTGTTGTTGCGGTGGCGGAATAATTGTCGATATGGTAATCTGAAACGAATGATTTGTATGGTCAAGAAACTGAGCAACTATTCAGAGCAATGATGGGGTTTCCATGTAGGGGGGCCGATTGTTTCTGCCGTCTCCGATGACTGTAATCTTCTTATTACTTAATCGTTTTCGCTTGTAAAACGGCTATCTACGAGAGAGGGTCAGAACGTTCCCCGAATGAACCGGCAAGGAATTATTATTACCATTCCGTTTGTTCTAATCCTTTTTGCAACTTTCACTGTTTCAATTAATTTATTTATGCTTCTAAAAATAACGATTTGTCTCCCTGGAAAATTTCATCTCTTCTAGTTTGTTCTTTATTTTTGGGGACCAGAGCTGGGCCTAAGGAGGGTGGTACCACGTTTGCGTGACAAAATTGCGTAACATTGCTCCTGTCAACGCTCATTTGTCATGCAAAAGGACAATTTCGCCCTCCTTTTATCCTTTACAGCTTACGCTCCAGCAGGCTAGCGTAACATTTTCTCGCTATTATGACCCTTTTTCTTTATAACCAATCATTACGATACCCACAAAATTACTTTCCAGTATGGGTTCCTATTTTAGCACAGAATGGAATCTGGTTTTGACTTTTGACTCAAGACATAATTCTGCACAAATTGCGCAGAGATACTCAACATGATGTCGTTTTTGAAGAGAAGCGTGCATCGTCCAATAGACAAAAATAAAAAAACTAACGAGTTATTTTTTATTTGGTAATTATCAATAGGCCGAGACAATCAATTGTCTCATTATTAATCTTTTTAAGTCAATACAATTGGCAAAATTCAGGAATTAATTCCTTTTGAAGTAATCTCTTTATGACCTACAAATTAATTTTTGGGTAAAGTGCATTGCCTCTATAATATAAAGAAAAAACCACCAGTATAAAATTTACACAATATACAATTTTTGGTCAGGTCAGGTAAAGTGCGTTGCCTCTATAATATAAAGAAAAAACCACCAGTATAAAATTTACACAATATACAATTTTTGGTCATTGGATTATTTTGCATGTCTGTAAAGTGGGAGCAATCAATTTTATTTAAAACTCTAACTTTGAAAAAGCTTTTTAAAAAATCATGAAAAATTAGTTTATACTGTTTGTATTTTTGCATATCGTTATGACTTTGCGGTGTATTTTGACTGCGCCTGCATGCGACTTTCTTGGTTTTATTATTTTCTTTCTGTAGGCAGATTTACCAAGTTGGCGGAAATATCTTTCCTACACAAAAAGGACGATCGAATGCCTATAGTTTTTAATAAACTATGTTTGCTCTTGAATGTGGAAGAGTCTAATAAATAATACCGGAGAGAAATAATTAAGATAACAAACATCCTTCAAAAAATCATCGTTACAAAATTTGAAAAAACAGATAAAAGACCTTGTCACTATAAGGACATCTGCTGAATTAAGATTTGCTGGAGATAAGACTGTGAAATGAAGTATTCTTTAAGTCCTCATCCAGCACTAGCTTTATACACACATAAATTTAGAATTTGCACACTTAATAATATATTGACATAATTCAAAAAATTAGAAAATAAAGATTTCTATATGATTGGTTTTAGCGCCACCATTCAAAATTGCGCCAACGATACTATTGTTTAGTTAGACCTGTGGTTAGACCAAACTAATTACATTATTTGCCTTAGAACTGAAAATATTAGCAAATTGCTTAGAATAACTGCCAAATTTAAAGGTATTTTCGATCATAACCAGAAAACTTCATTTTCGGATTCCGAAAATAAATTGTTATGGTCTGTGGTAAATGGTATGCAAGAGGATTGCTTTCTCAGTCTGTTTTCAATAAATTTGACTAAAAATGCTGTTATTTATAACATGTTTAATATAATTTCTCAAGGGCCAAACTTTCTTCTTTCAATCAAATTTCAGAAGGCAAAAACCAATACAATTAAACTAACTCGATGATTTTAAATTGTTTTTATTTTTGTCCACTTTACCCATACACTCAAACCACTGTGAGGCGTGGGTATTCAGAGTCCCATCATGCACTGACTTTTTTCATTTCAACATTCATGTAACTCCAATCATTAATGAAAGCTGTTTCTTCTTTCTGTTTTTCGACTTATCAGACCATTTTATCAATCTCCAATCTAGTATCTGTCTTGCTTGAAATACTGCTACGAACCATGGTTTTTCCAGAGCAAAAGTTGCTATCTCGTCTAAAATATTTTCGTTGCTGGGACGGTAAAAATTTAATTTTTACACTCTTAATTGTTTGTACCAGATTAATTAGCTTCCTCAGTTCTTCTGTTATCGTCACGTTCTTATCTTTACATTTAACTAAACGTTGGGAATATCTGAAATGTCCCAAAAAGCAGTATCTGTTGGTTTTCAAACTATGCCACATTCTGAGTCTTCGGAAGTGCTGCGTCTTTGGAATCAGGTTTGACTCAATTTCATAATAATTGATCCGTTTCATCTCCAGTCACAAATCTGTCCAAAATTACGTCCTTGTAATATCACAGAGTTCGGTCGCTCGTCAAATTTTTCGTCACTTTTCAAAAATATTATGAAGTATATTCAAAATGGTTGTACTGATATTCTGAAGGTTTCTGCAACTGCTTCTTGTTCAAAACAACTTTATAACTTTTTGCGGTAGTGGCTTCAATCGAGTCTCTTTTTGACTTGAATAGATTTTACCATGAACCACGTTTTCCACGTAAACCAATGACATGTATATGTAAAATGGTTTGAGATGATTTTCGTTTCTTAGTAATTACGGCACAAAAAATATATATACAAGATTTTAATGATACGAAGTTGGTAAACATGGTAATAATGAGCTAGTATCCAAGTGCCGGATAAGCCAGACCCTAACATCCGCCTCCTTCCCCTTTTTCTGCAAACTTTTTGAGCTCCCCTCGGGACTTGCTTGCATTTCCTCGTATGAGGCATGGTTCCCACCCAATCTTGGTCTGGATAGGTCGGGATGTTTGGTACAGGGAAGGGTTGTTATGACAATAGTGGCCGAGAGAAAAAATATCAATAAACACAGCACCGCAATCTGCGGTAGCAGAGCGGAAGAAAATTTTGACAAGAACTGGTTTACGTCTGTAGTGACCAGAAGAAAATTATTTGATTATTTGTAAACGGTGAAGCAAGTGCTTGTATCGTAAATTCTCTATAATGCATTGCAGAAGTAATGGCTTCATATTATTTTCAAGCAGTTGCCTTTAGTGGACATATTTATTGAGTGGATCAATTAAGAATTACTCAAGCCATTTCGCTGTTCGATTAATGAGTTATGCGGGCTCGCATCACCTACATCTGTAATTGGTGTTTCTTGCACGATCCGGTTTTTGCAATTCCCACCATTGAATTTTCCAGTTATGAAAATACGAAGATGGGTTTGAGACGAGACGATCGCTGGTGTCTTTTTGTAGTCAATAACGCAAGAAACAAGCGCAAACTCCTTAATATCCGCCGATTACCGATCAAGAGGAAAAACGTGATTTGCAGACAATATCTAAACGGCCGCTTTTCCGCTGTGGCATTCGTCGAACTGCCATTATCGAGTAATAAAGCAGATATGCAATTAACGGTTATTATGTTAATAAAGCTCGCTTTTTTATCGGTGCTCTCAATGGACTCGTGATGGAGGAGGCGAGCGTGGCTTTGTCTAGAAAATGTCAGAGGATTATTGTCTCCATAACGGCCCGACCGCGTTTAACACTGTCGTCGTAATTATTTAGTACACGCTGCCTGTTCCCAATAAATATGTAGTTCGAAGGTGCGGACGAATTATTATTAGAGGGATTTGTTAACTGTTGGGCAAAAAAGGACGAAGGAAGCGTCGCTAGTCCGTTGAACTCGCCACAGATGGCGGTCGATTGCTGAAAAACTAGTCCCGCGCAAGAAGCGATGCGTGCACTCGTACTTAGGCGGATTTTCCAACTTTATAGAGGGCTTAAGGAGATTTAAGAGCCGAAGGTATCGTTTTCCAACTGCTTAGATTTGTTGCGTTCAGATTTAAACTCGTGTCAAGGGCTTATTAACGGCTCACCTAAAATAACGCCGTTTTTTCACCCTCCAACTCCGGATAACGAAATTTTTATAAAAAATACATAGCTTATTGTTATTTCTTCATCTATGCCTAACGAGGCAAGAACTAGCGTCCAAACTGTAACGATTCGTTAGAAACTCGAGCCCGTACAATTATGGTTATTATAAATTGGAGGCGCATTTAACTCTAAATTGATGCGAGGTGTAATTTCCATACAAGTGCTTGTCTTATGTGTGTTATAAACAAATATCGGCTTACACATTTAGCCGCCATGAAACGCTTTGTGGCGCTTCGGATCCTGTAGCATCATCGATTTTACACGAAACACAACGCTTGTACCGGAAAATTAGGACACACAGGACTAATAGTGCATAATTGAACGAGTGCGTTGGCAAAAATCCGGGAAAAGGGAGTACACGGTATCTGCATTTATCGGTTATTAAGTAATGAGGACGCACCTGTAAACTAGTTATCAGCAAAAGCGGAGATAGCGGACGACTTTCTCAGCCTGAAATATATAAATAAATCTCGGATGAAATATAATCCAATCAAAAATTGATAATGTCGGGAATGCGAGAGATTGATAACATTGTTTGTGGGAATTGTAACCGAGTCAGCGTTTCCAGAAGACGCGACTCAGGTGCTGCTGATAAGATAGGCTTCTTTTAAATATTGCCACGCCACTAAAAGCGCTAAGGTGGATATTTGTTTTTAAAGCTGCATCCGCAACGTTCGCTCGCGTGTGGGTTTTAACGATTTTTATAAATATAATTTGATGGACTAAAAATCTGATTAAAATTATAGATGTGATGAGAAGCCGACCTTCACTAGAAGATGATAAAATCATAAGAATAATACCAGGGGTGTTTACAAAGTTATCCATCAAGCCGTAAAACAAAATGCAATTCCAATTATTCTGTCATGTCAAATCACGGTGATATGTCAGAGTTGTAACTTCCAAGTTTGGTACAAATCTGTAATCATTGGTTTATTATTATAACTAATTCTGCTTAATAGCAAATTTTTTTACAGTAAGACTTTATTCCTTACTGGAAACAAAAACTGGTAGAATTAATTAACATACAATTCTTATTTATGAAGAAAACTACTTACGACGTGTCACATAAGCAAAAATAGCAAAAAACACATTCTACATTTATGACATTATGTTACATTAATACACCCAAAAAAACTTGCAATGTATTTGGACCAAAGGCATTAAATATTTTGAAAAAAGAACAAATCTACCGTTTTGTTCTGAAATTTCTGTGTTAATTAATAAATTGCTAAACCTCCCTTTTCTTCGATTGACTTTAACAAACAGTCGTTCACAAATTAAAATGTGTTGTTACTCTTGGCTTTAAGAGATTTTGAAAACTGATGATAAACAGTAAGAATATCACCTCGAGTGTAAAATGATATCAAACTCTTAATTTCTTTGATTATTTGTTTGGATATTTTTTATTTATTGTGTTTGCTTAATTTTGAAAGTTTTAGATTAATGTCTTTGAAGTCTTGAATTTCATGCTATTTTTTAAATAAATATATTTTTCTTAAATTGTTACATAAATTTCACTTATAAAAGTGTGTATTATAAATTGCAACTTCATCCTTTGCACTGCAAACCATGATTGTCTTTGTTAAGATTTCCAATTGGAACTAGCTTCATTTTCAATTTTTTTAAATCTATAAACTTAATGTATGTATTCGCATTGCTGAACTCTTATGGGATATTTTCTGCTTGCAGATATTTTGTAAAATGATATTCTGTTATGCTATAGATTGGAATTTTACAAATATTTCTATGTAAAAATATCAAAATCGCTAAAATTATCACTAACGACCACTGCCATTATGGGACTCGTAGATAGATAAATGTTTGTTTGTTCCCTGACTCGTTTTCGTAATGGCTAGATAGATAGAGTCATTCGAAAAGTTCTTGAAACGTTTATAGTGATTTGAATATTTTATTTTTGAATATATTTTCTTGCCTTTTTAACACATATGCATTGTCTTGGTGGCAGATGATTTTCTTCTTGGATAAACCAGCCCTTTTTACTTTAATATTTCTGTCTAACTGGTCTAATGGGATAATAATAATATTCCCCCGTTTAATTTACCTCTTTGAAAATATATTATATCAACAGTATCTCTTTGGAATCCCAAAAAGTGACATCACCTTTCCTGCAGAATTTGCTAACATTGAAGGTGGAGAACCTGATTGCTTCAATTGCTTCGACTGCAACTTCGATTTATGCTTGTAATATAGAACCCAACTTTTATCAGAGCGATTTCCTTTAAAACAGGCCAAAAAGTATTTTTTACTCGAATATTTTTTTAGTCAACACGGGCCCCATCGCCGAGAGTTTTTTCATGCACAATTCGGCTGTAAGGATATGATATGCTCATTCATAAGATATCAGTTTTAGCAATTTCAGAAATTGAAATCGACAATCTGCCAGAACCAATTTATGGATATTTTCGATAATTCTTGAGATGCTGGACTTTTTCCCGAAGCCAAACTCTCGGTTGAACACCGTAGTCCATTTCAAAATGGTGCTAAAGAAAAAATTCAAATTGCATAAATCTTCATTGCCGACCAACCCTTTTTTAGGAAATATTTGATAACTTTCGATTTTATCCATATTCAAAAATAACCTTACGAGTGTTTTTCAAAAGGCTCTAAGACTAAAACTACTTGAAGAAATGACATATATAGTTAGACTAGATAAGCCAAAAATTTGAATGTTGAATTTAAATGGCCGTCAACCTGTTCGAGAACTTTTCAAATGACCCTCGTAACTTATAAACTCCCCTCGTATTAATTTGATTCTATCTAAAACTCGGCTATTAAAATTTTACATTTGACCGAAACTGAGTTTCATTTATAAAAATAAATTGCTTTGCAAAAAGCGACAGCTTCATCCATTTTTTCTTAACTTTTATAAACTTTTAACGAACGAACATCTCAGAGATGGAAGCGTTTTAAAATATTATATTGTAGCGCAGTTTCGTTTTATGAATTCAGGTGCAAATAATAGCGAGAACCAATCGCTTAGTGCTTAAAATATAGCCACAAATAAGCATGCTAATCAGTAGCGTAATGAGCAGTTTTAAAAGCTTTTAAGTGCTTTTCATTAACTGAAATTAGTAAAATTGTTTGCTAAACACACAGATAAATAACTTCTGGGAACTCGTTGGAAAGTACACAAACTCGTACCGAAATTTTTAAAAATTCCTGACTTATGTTCTGGTTACAAAGCTGTGAGTAGTTTTTAAGCTGATTGGAAAAACACTTACAGCTGCATAATTTCAACATTTCACTCACCGCACTTCGATTTATAGAAAGTGTGTGGTGCAATAGATTTGAGCTACCGTTGCAGGTGTGTAAGTATATGGGCTCGTGGTCGTCATAAAGACGTCGAAGAGTCCGAAAGAGTTATAAGCGTCGATAAGAAGTGACAAATTATTTGTGGAATTGTGAGCGGTTGAACGTGTTATCGGTTAAGATCGCGTATTGACGGCTTGCATAATTATGCACATTTAATTTGCATATCGGGGCTATTAGTCTGGGGTACAGTTATGTGGGTACCTACCGCAAATATATAAATTTCGATACGCGCCACTGGGTGCCGAAATTTTCGTCGATGGTCCACCCACAACTTCGATTCTAACTGTATCTTCTATCGACGTGGGCATACATAAATCGTAAATTTCACGCAACTAATGAACGAGAAACCTAATCAATTAACTAAACCAACGAAAATGACGCGCGCTCTTCCATATACTCATTCCATTTTGAGCAGATTCGCTAATTAACGTCCCTCTAGAAATATTTTCGGCTACAATCACCGATTTTAATTGGGCGATTTATGCTGTTGCTCCGATTAATTAGTTTCAACTTCGTTCGTTTGCTGCCAAAGTCGAAATACCAATTAGGGATTTTTAGGCAATAGGTGTCGTCTCCGAAATCAAATACCAATTAAGCTCGAGCCAATTAATCGGTGCGTATGTATCTTGACAGTTTAATTGGTTTTTTGCACCGGAAAAAACGGAAGCTGGCCTTTCCGGATGCGGAGTGAACGTACCGGAATCAACCTTTTCAACCGCTCTCGAAATTGCACTAATTACGACGTTCAAAAGTTATGTTAATAATATATTAAGCGCGAATCGTAAAAACCGTACATTTTGCTTCGCATAACCGGAAGCCGCTCGTTCAAATTCTTGTAGATGATGCCTCACAAGTCGTAAAGTCGTCATCCACGGGTTATAAGGCAAAGCGAAAAATTGTTGAAACGGTTTTATTTATGGCACTCGGATAATTATTTGTGGAGGATCTGTTTTACGATTTTGCCAGTTTCATTCCTGGCTGAGCTTTTGATTGGACAGTGAAGCCGCTCCAAGTAATTTAAGTTTAATATGTCTGATCAGTTATTATAAAATTGGAAATTGTAAACCCATACTACATATACAAAGTGTAATAGGTTTATAGTACCTACATCCCCCTTTTTTTCGTAATTTTTAAGACACCTTTCTCAGGCTTGGTACATCAAATGTGCATGTAATTTGTTACTATTTGGCAAAAATGCAATTTTTCAAACTATCGGAATAACACCAATCTATAAGTTCTAAATAAAGCAACCTATAAAAAGTGTCCCAAAAATTGCGGACCATCTGTGCAGTTCGTTGCTGGAGAGTCTTCAGAAAATCAGAAAAATAGTAAAAAATTCCCTATTCTTTTTATATAGTTACTAGCTGTGGTTACTAGCAAAAAACTGCATGCTCAATTTGGCAACGTTGTAGTTCTATGCTGGTAAAAGCTTTGTTAGGGGGCTTATTGTTGTCAGTGTCAAGCATGACATTTGTTTGCAACTCTACCTAACGTAAGATGAATAAATAGCAATCTCAGTATTACTAAGAGAAAGAATAACATTCTGTTTATTTAAAAACTTAGTGCAAAATATCACAGAAAGTGTTCAAAATTTTGACCCGACTAAGTGAAAGTGACTATTAATTATTGTAAGTAAAAACAATGCCAGATTTATTTTCATGACATTGTGATGTAAAAATATAACTTTTTTTTTAAATCAACAGTAAATTAAACTTTGGGAATATTTTTTATTATTACTTGAGAGAAGAAAGGCACCCCTTTATTTGTAGTACTTTACTTCTTTAAAATACTGTATAATAATATATGGAAGATAGAAATGTTGTGTTCAACCGTAATCGGATTGACTCTGAAGAATTTTTTTACAATTTTTTCCTGACATTCTGAAGACCACAACAACGTACTGCCCAAGTGGTTCGCCATTTTTGGGACAGCCTGAATGTTATTGCATTTAGATTCTACAGGATCTTTGAATTGAATGACACCATAAAAGTAACATTTGTTAAATGTTAAATTTATTTTTTAAAGCAATTTACATTTACGTTCTCCAAGGCTGCAATCCGTATTAAATTCTTCTCAGCACCCGTATACACATCGAATTTATTCAAAAAGTAATCAGATTTTGTCTCTGCAATTTTTTTAATTTGGACAAAATGGTTTTCTTGCAAAATTTCACATTTTTCGAATGGTTGACATACAAGTACCACTAGAAAGTTTGTTGAAAAAGGAATATCCCTATGTAAGTAGCAATTTTTTATAATGCCAATGTAACAGAAAATTTCACTGAAATATTCCAAATTTACGGCAACTTTACAGACTAAAAAATGGCTATCGATTTGGGGATATTCCTTTTTTAATAAACTTTCTAATGGTACTTGTGAATCATTTGAAAAGTTTTAAACCATTTTGTACAATTTGACGAGATCATAAAGAGAGGACCTGAATAGTTTTTAAATTAATTCGATGTTGGAAGGTTACTGACATCGATTAGAAGAATTTGATACGGATCGCAGTTCTCTACATCCTTCCTAAATATAAATTCTTTAAAAATTAAAATTTTACATCTTGAATGATGCTTTTATGGTGCCGTTCGATTCAGAAATTATTTATTTATCATTTAGAATCTATGTAATTATGAAATAATACATATATAGGGTGTTTTATTTAAAAATCAAAAATTGATATCATAACCGGTGAAATGACAAATGACGTGTATATTAATTTCATGTACCAAATCTGAAATAGTTATCTTAAAAAATGGGGAAAAAATTGAGGTGCACCATGAACCTCACCCCGGTATATAACATTTATATACCATCATATTTCAACTTGACACGTCATACCTTGATATAATTGTGAATAATGAGCTTACCAGAATTACAAAACCTTGTTGGGATTGCCTCCTGAAAATTATGCCAACAGGACGATTGTACTAAAATAAAAAAACTAAAATGATCGTTATTCTGTAGAAATTGCTCAAACTGTAGAGTAATGATATCGGGTGCAACCATTCTAGTAATTAGTAAACTGGAGTACACTGGAGTATACTTCGATCTCAAACTGAAAAATCTAAAATAGTGTTTCTTCCGTGACCAAGTCCCCATCTGTCACCTAACAAACATAAAAATGATGGGCCATCCTCTGCAGACATTGGATTTCCTTGCTCAATTAAGAGGAGTTCTTTAGAAGCATGTAATCCAAAAGTGGATTTACAAATTGCTAAACCTTTTGGTTGAATATCTAATCATTACACTAAATATATAGCAAAGTAAAGTGTGCCAAGTTCCTTCTTAATGTTGCATTTTCTTCGATAATCAGTATATCATGACTTCTGACATAAAAAATATGATTTGCTCGAATCAAATTGCTACAAGTTCACAACATAACTTAGTTTAACAATTCTTACCTTCTGCTGACGCTTCGGACGAATTTCCTGCAGCATTTCTGGAACAAAGAAAACTTAGTTTACAACCTGCAATTATTGTTTAAATAAAATCAAGCAAAAATGCTGCAAACTTCTAATTTTAACTATTTGCGAGAATTTGTATTCGCGTGTTTATTCTGAGATTGAAAATTTATGGTAGGGGAAGAGCGGGTAATGGGAGTCAGCGGGCAATTGTGGTCACCCACATATCTATAAAACTACACATCCGAGATTGATGTCGATGATCTTTCCGCCCCTTGGTGTACTTTCCACCACTTTAGGAACAACTCGCACTATCTGGCGCCACCCGTTACTGAGTGGCAGTTGTGTTTTGTTTTGGCGTCTCGCCGATGTAATTTTTCATTTCTATAATAATGACGGTA